>JADMNL010000033.1:100387500-101690000 GCA_016271365.2 Neoceratodus forsteri | reverse complement strand
ACATTGCTTTGTCAGCTGGGTCTGCTGCGGCATTCTCAGAGTGCTACAATCTGCAGAATTGGATTTCATCATGGGAGATGCCACTGTACAGCAGGCAATACAGATTAACTTAAAAGCTATGCTGTTAGTGAATGGTACATAGAAGAAGCAGCTGTCAGACTGTATACTGAAATGACTTCATGGTTACAAGAATGGTTTAAGGTTCCATTCCAGATTGAGTCCTTTGGGTTGTAAGCCCATCCATTTTATGTCTGTATGGTCACTATTATTTTTTTCAGCAAAATGTTTGCCAATGAGGATAATGGGTAGACCAGATCTGATATTTCATATATGCTCTTCTATGCATTGGGGGACCAGACAGATGGTACATCCAACATAGATCTCGGGACAGTTACACCAGATTGCATAAACCACAAAGCTACTGTTGCAGTTTATAAAATATCTTATCTCAACATCTCTGTCATGTCCTGGTAAGTATAAATTGTTACCTTGATTGCAAAAGCAGCATACTTTATAATGGCCACAGCTGTCTAAATATATTGTACCTAATGCATATTGATGATGTCTTTAACATTTTATGTTTCTCCTCAGTCCTTCCAGAATACCATGGGCAGGACGCATTCAGAGAATACCTGATCTCTTGAGTACCTGCACTTTACACTGGCATGATGGAAGACTGCAAGATTTACAGTTATCCCTGTCTCTCCTTCCATCCTCCTAACATACCGCTCTTCCATATCCTTTTGTAATTGTTTGAAAGTTTAAGAGTTGGAAAAGTTTAAAAGCTCTAGAATATTTTTACACTTATAAAATGGCTCCTTGCTACTGTTTAAACAAATAAAATGTAAACAAATTGTTTAACTAAAATATATAAACAGTTTTAAATTAATTTTATTGTGTTAAACAAGCAACGTAGACTGCTTTAGTAACAGTACATGCTCATTCATGTTTGTCTACCCACAGTGAATAGGAGCACTGTATGGGAAAATTTAGTTTGCTATGTAATGTGCAGAAAAAGAAGAATCTCTGAACTCATGGTCCTTTGTAACCTGCACCCCCCCCCATTGATGCCAAACTGAGGCACTCAGTTATGCTCACACACAGTTGAAGTTTCCGCAAGCACAAACTATGTTGATGGAGAGAAAAAATACTGTGCTGTCATTTGGTACCAGCACCTTTGTTACTTTGCAACTCAGCCATCTCCCAGCACAAAAAAACCCATAGAATCACATGCTCTCCCATCCCACACCAATTCTACAGATGAAGCCAGGGAGCATATTTAAAGCAGCAGCCATTTTTCCTTGCTGCCCCCCAGCCCCCAAACAATGGCATTGGAAACATTAGATAGGGTCAGTCACTAACTCTCCTGAATCCCTACAAACAATAACAAATGGGGCTGGCATACAAATGGAACTGGAGCAGTCACGTTTTAACAGACTCGATTTCTGCTATTCAGATTCATTTTATTTACAATGCCTGATACAGAGTTCAATGGGCTGTTAGGACAGCCCGCTCATGGAGCTGTGAAAGAAGCTTTTTCTATTTAAAAAAAATAAAAATAAAACAGTTTTGCTCCTCTGGATGAGGAGGATCGTGGTCCCTTTCCCTATTCATGGTGCACCCAGATAAGAGTCCTCTCTCCCTCCGCTCCTCCCATTGTGATGCCTTGGTAAATAAAGAGGCCTACATCCCCAGAATTTGAAGTGATGCTCTGCTCATTCTGTCACTCAGGCAGCAGCTCCATGACTGATATGCCTCCTCCCAGCTTGACTGTGGCAGTTTTGTGTGATGGATGGTGCCTTGAAAACCCTGGCGGTCAACCTGCCTAGTTAGTGAGTGGAGCCGGAAAGAAAAATGTGGAGTTATCTGGCAAAATTAATGTATGGAATAGCAATGACAGAACTGACCGAATACTGCCTGATGGTGTGGTTCTGGATGATGTCTAAGTGTGTGTGGGGGAAGGGGCTTGAGTAAAAATGTTGCTTTTTTCATGGAGGCCACAAAGTACATTTTCACTTGTTAAGAGATACAGTATTTTATGTAAGTGGCGGGGAAGTGCTTGAGGACGTGTAGTAAGCGTAATTGTAATTTTTGTGTTGAAAGATTTAGAACAATTTTTAAAAGATGAGTTTTAAAAATGGGGGTAGTACAGGCTAAGATTTTCAGTATGGTGGTTAGTAGCTTTTTTTTTACTTTCATTTTAGGATGCAGTGGTATGTTTAGGTATGTTGTGTTTTGGGGAGGAAAATGAGATTTGGCACCTGACTGTCTGTTTATAGAGATTTAATGCACAGTCAGGTGACACCTTTTGATCAATAGAATTTCTAAATTTTTTGTTGTCGTTTTATAAATATAAATTAATTTGAATGAGATTTGATATGTGCTCATCAAATGTCTTTACCACTTACTTGTTTGCCTTTTGTTTGGACACTCTCTAAGCCATTTGTATAATACCTCCCATGTTAAATCTTCCACTAACTCTGATATGTCAGACTTCAAGTAAAACCTATTTTTGAGAGGGTAGTCATAAGTAATTGTCTGTATAGTGCTTGTAATGTGTAAGCATCATTCAAATTTTTAATGTTGTTTACAAATTTTATATACCATATTTGATTATTATTAGCCATAGCTTCTATTCAATTATTTCATTTTCAACCATGGCTAATAATTGAGGGAGGCTACCAACTGAGAGTAGGTTCAGTTACAGAATCACTCCTTCAGCTGATGTCCACCACCAATTCTTAAACCCCAGACCACTTAGCTGAGTGAAGCAAGGCAGACAGGCAGTAATAAAGAAACACCATTGGCTAGATAAGGCAGGGCACAAAGAGAAGAACTAAACAATAAATTGATTGAGATTGAGCATGCAGAAATCACTGGGGAGCCTGACTTGACTCAACACAATTTGTTTGAGATGGCCACTGATGAACTTGTGAGGATTCTGAGGGGGACCTGGACTCCACTGATGAATTCGAGTGGTCAGTAAGATAAAATATTTATTGTTAGCTATTGTTTTATTGTACTATCTGTTAAAAAAATAATTGTGACCCTCTATTCAAAACACTGGTACAAACACTCTCCATTGTCTTGCATTTTTCGTTTGCTGCCAATGGTATCCCATACATGAAGAATGCCAAGACTGAGAGAAACAGAACCCGTGTTTTTATTTTTTTATTATTAACTTGTTATTAATTTGTTTATTAAAGTGAAGTAAAAACAGAAATAAACATACCAAATAAACTGAAATTCTGAAGTCCAGCCATTAGCCCACATATGGTATCACTGGAACGACAAAACCACATGGTACTTACTTTCAATATCTGTAATCAGTAACCATGGCTAGTACATGAGGGCAGCCTGTAGTCATCAGCTTGTAAAATCAGTGTGGCTACTATTTGAGGGTGCCTATTAAATGGGGGTGGCTAGTAATCAATGAAACATGATTCAGTGCACTGAATGTATCTTTCTGGACTAAAATGATTTTTCTTTTTTTTTGATTTACTATTAAAACACCATGTCATGTATTTTTCTGCTCCCTCTGTTCAACTCCCATCACATCCACATTGTTCAGTTGATATATGTAAAGTGCATCCATTTGGGATTTTGCACTCAGCAAACCAGAGGTATAAAATGAGAGGATCCACAATACTAGTCCAACCACCAACAAAGACTACAGTCAAAGTGCCAGGGTTAGTGCTGTGAGATCAGGAGATTCCTGACATACAGTCCACCTGTGCTATATCTCTAAATAAATTTGCCTTTTGCCCTGCATTTTGGTGGCTCCACGATGGGTCATTGACAAAATATTTGTCGAACGACCCAAAAGTGAAACCTGCAGGTCGACTGCATTTTGCAGTTGGCTGCTGGTTTTTAAAACACACAAGTGTTTTCTTCTGGGTGCTGTGCCCCCCAAACTGCCAATGCAGGGGACTATACCCCCCACTTAGGATTCTCAACTGTGATTTGGAGCTGATTTGGGGGGATGCAGGACCCCCGACAGACAGTGCTGGGTTCCAGCGGGTTCCCTACAGTGATGTGGCACTGTTGTCACTGTAGGGGACTCCACTATCAAAATGTCGATGTTGGGGGTGTATACCCATTTGGGTGACCTATGTGAGAAATTGGTGCCTCTATGGATATGTCTGCTTCTGGAGAGCTGAGCCCTTTCGAATGCCTGTACACACTTTGGTACATCCTGAAACAAAAGGAATTTCATACTTCTAAACATCATGACTCCCAAAATAATGCAACTGCAAATCCCCAAGATACAGACTCATAAATGCATTAAATACTCTGTAATATTTCACATCCTGCCTACTCTGGATGAATTCTTAGGGTGGTTTCAAATTTTATGTAAACAGCTGTTAAAAAGATTGACAGCTTGTTTAGGTTCATGTGGGCAGACAGAACTCCTACTTCCACTTGAGGCACCACATCACCTTGTAAGCATACTTTGGTTGTTTGCAGTGTCTGAGCCCCAGAGAGGTCAAGATAGAAGAAAAATGGGACCCCAGTGAGGGCCCCAGGCTTACATTGAGTGCATTCCTCTTGGTAACTGCATATGTCTCAGTCTGAACAAACTCGCTGTGTCTTCTTTCTGTGTCCAGTCTTTTGAACCCTTTCATGAACATGAACATCTTTATCATGTCCCCCTTCCCTTCTGTCCTCCATTGAACCATTGAATACATACTGAGCCTTTTTAATCTCTCTTACATCATTCCCTGTTGTCCATGGGCCATCTTCATGGCCCTTCATTGCCTATTTCAAATCTATGCCTATCCTTCAATAGATCAATCAATCAATCAAAATATTTATTTTTTATTTTGCCAATCAATCAAAATCTTTATTTTGCCAGGTGGAACATCATTGAGACAAACTCATTTACAAGACGGACCTGGGGCAAAACAATTGCCAACAGGGTTAAGACATAACAGGTTAAGTGAATGTACATAACAATTACATAGTAATAATAACAACATAATAACGTATAATCATCACATGTAATAGTATACTTCCACCAGAACATAGCAATAGGTTCAACAGGAGGTAGCACCATTTAAATACAACTACATAGATACAGATATATGGATGTAAGGTAATGAGCTAAAGTTTATACAATAAACATCATTGGAGGAGTCATAGTGAGCAGGAGTGGCAGTTCCTCTAGCATCAAAGTGCTAACAAGATTGAGATGTAAGAGTCCTTTGATAAGTATTGTAGGCATGGCCTGGCAAGTGGGGTGGGAAGGGGGGGGGTATAGGGAGTGGGAAGGGAAGGTCAGATGAGATAGAAGAGGGTTGGATATGATGGCCTAGGGAGGGAGAAAGGACTGTTCTAAGGGAGAAACATGACAGATGCCACAGGTAATGGTTGGGGTTTAAGTCCAATATCTGAAGCAAAGACAGATCATGATGTTGGGACCTTGATTTGGACAATGACAGAAGGGAGGACTCAAATGACACCGCAGGCAATGGTTGAGGTTTAAGTCCAGAATTTAAAGCAGTAACAAATCATGATGTTAAGACCTTGACTTGAAGCAATGACAGACAATAGAGAAGGTCCTTAGGAACAAGGATTTGAAGAGGGAGAACGTGACAGGGGAAGCGAGCATTAAGGTTTTCTGGATCTTATTCCAGAGCGTAGGAAGAGTGAAGCTTATTAAGGCTCTACCAAAGTTCATTTTAACTTTTGGGATAGCCAGAGACAAGATGGTAAGACTTCTGAGAGAATAGGCAGTAGGGATGCAAGGGATTTAGGCAGCTTGTGAGGTACTGAGGTAATTTATGAGTGATTGCCTTATATGTCCATAGAATAGCACTCTTTTGCCTCCTGAAGCTAAGGGAGCTCCAGCCTATGGAAGAATAGAAGATGCAGTGGTGTGTGTCATAAGGGGCATCCAAAATGAACCTAAGGCTCTGTGGTATAGGGTATCAAGCGTGAAGAGAGCTGTGTTAGTACTATGGCCATATAGGAAGTTCATATGGTCTAGGAGAGGCAAGAAGGTTTATTTATTTATTTATTTAAAATTTGGTGACCGGATAGGCTCACTGAGCCCCAAAGGTCCCTTTTTCAGGAGCGACCTGGGATAACAATACATATTTTCATACAGAGAAAGACTTGAGTTACAGAGTAGTTTCAGGTGTGTGAGCAGGTTACAGCCATGGTTATCATCATGCATCAGTCCTTACAAATATGTTGACAGTAGAATTAACAAAAGGTGCAGAAGAAATGTAATTTTACATGGTAAGCTCATTGTTTACTACTGGCATGGTTCAGTGGAAAGTTAGCTGTGGTACTATGCCTAGAGGGAAGCACTGTGGAACCAGATAAGGTACTTGGAGGATCTGGGTATTAGGAGGATAGAAGCAAGTGGGGGGGAGTCATGAGCCATGGCAATGACAAGTGCTAGTATCATACATATAGGCTTTGAGTCAGGTGCGGAAGTTCATCAGTGAGGAGGCTTCCTGCACTAGGGGTAGGAGTTTGTTCCACAGGTAGGGGGCTGAGTAGGAGAATGACCTGCCACCAGTGTTAGTCCTGACTCTGGGAATTTCAAGCAGTGTACGTCCAGTTGTCCGTAGGCTCCTGGGATTATGTTTGAGTGTGATAGTTCCAGCGATGCTGGGTGGAGCTGAAGGGCTGAGTAGCTTGAAGGTCAAGCAGAGCAGGGGGTAGTGGAGACTAGAGGTCAGCAAGGCCAGCGTAGCTGGGCAAGTGTAGCTTGGGGTAGGAGTTTTCTAGCCTCCTGGGTCAGTGAGTGCTTGATACTGAAGAAAATACCGAGCCTTTGACACAGTTTCTTTGTGAGTTATTTAATGTGATCAATGAAGGACAATTTGTATTGTATTCAATCCAGACCCCCAGGTATTTGAATTGTTCCACAACTCCAGGGCTTCTCCCAAAAGGGTGCTTATGTGAGGAACCTTATCTGGGTTTGTTTTTTTTTGAGATGAGGGGCCAGTGGAGAGAAAATCATGACCTTATTTTTTTGGCATTGAGCAAGAGTTTCAAGTTGAGTAGATTTTTTTGAAGGATGTCAAAAAAATTGTTCTGGAGGTCCAAAATGGCTTGATCTGGAATTGATCTGTCAATGTATAGCACTGTATCATCAGGGAAGAGATACTAGATGACTTTAGGCCAGTGTCAATTTGATTAATATTAATGACAAAGAGAAGTGGACCAAGTATGGATCCTTGGGGGACACCTCTACGGAGTATTTTGGTTTTTGGCAATAGGTCTCCTTCAGCCTTGACCTGCTACTCCCTGTTCACAAGATAGTTTGTGAATGAACTTAGAGCAAGGTTGTCCACCCCAGCTTCCTTCAGGATCACCAGGAGCAAATGATGGTCCACTGTGTTGAAAGCCTTCTAAGGTCCAGAAACAAGGCGCATATTTATTGTTTGTTATCAAGTGCAGACTGCCAGTCATTTATAACCTTAGCAAGGGCAGTGGAGGTACTATGACCAAAAACTACACACCATATTCCAGATGTGGCTCCACCAGCAATCCATGTAGTAGCAATATCACCTCTCTCCTTCTGCTGGTAATCCCTCTCCATAGGCACCCCAGCATTCTATTAGTCCTATCGTATTCTTTTTTACACAGAGAAGACAACTTTAGGTTATTGCTAATCATCACCCCCAGTTTCGTTCCTGCTTCATGCATTCTATTTGCATCCCATTAGTATAGTATACTGTTTCAGACTTGTTACCCTCCTATGTGCACCACATTGCACTCTTTGGCATTGAATTTCAACTTCTAGATAGTGGTCCACTCCTCCAGTCTCCTCTTTTCCTGCCTCATGATGACCATGCCTTCATCACTGTCAACCCTCCCCAAGAGTTTACCATCATCTGTGAATTCCTGTATCCTGCCCTGTATACCCTCACCTATGTCACAGATACACATATTGAACAGAAGCGGTCCCAGGTGTAATGGGCAAGGGTTTGCTCCTGACATTGACCACTCTCAAAACGGCCTAGTCGGGTTAGGGCACAGGTCCACCCCCCCCCCAGCTACAACTTGGAATGGGAAGCCACAAGGTAATCTGACTATGCCAATTACCCAGAGGTGGATTTTCATGTGACGCCCGGCCAGCGGGTGTCAGGGGAAATTTTGGAAGGGGGCCCAAGTTCAAATATCACTACTGGGAACACAGGGAGAGGTGTGAGGCTGGCTTGAATGCAAGAAACAATGTAAAAGTTTATTAAGCACAACTATACAATAGTATTACACTAAATATCTATAATCTAAAACTCTACAACCAGAACAGTACTAAATTTAGAACTTTACCTCCTATGCGGTGACTCAGTTGTAAATACCCTATGCCAGCCACCCATGCATGTCTACCAGGGAAATGGGAAAGAAAGCAGATGGTGAACCAGCTGTCTGGGGCAGGGGAAACATACAACAGGACACAGGCCAGGACAATTCCGAGGCAGTGTCGGCCATCGGCAAAAAGGTCTCTAAAGACCACCGGAAATGACACCTTTCCAGGAAAAATTCTGCCACATTCGACCCAGCCACAGCCCCTACGTGGACTGCCGGGACACAAGACCACCCAGCCACAGCCCCACAAGGACTACCAGGACTACAGAACAAACAGGGACATGACAGATGGTCAAGGAAAACAGGGTCGGGTACTTGGGATCACACGCAGGCTAGTGGATGGTGGCATAATAAACATTTTATTTAATATCCTGTGTCTGTGTCTTTATTTCTAGCTAACATTGATACGTAGGGCACTTTATAAATAATAAAACAATTAGATTAAATTAGAATCAGATTACATAACATCACAAGGGGCACTGCCACCTCGTGGCCATTTTCAGCTGGCACACAGATACTGGCGTGGGGACGTCATCACAGGGGCCCTAAAGCATTGCAATACGACAATAATGTACATTTATTTACAAGCAGTTTTACTTCTGAGAGTGTGTTGCCCTTACAAACCTAGCCTCTGGTACAGGCCACTTGGATTCAGGTGTCAGACACTAAGGTATACAGTTCCTTACTTACAGTTCCTTGCTCTATGGAGCCTGGCATTTGTTCTGCCCCTTTTGTCATTTTTGTAAGTAATAACAATTATTCATTCCATCATTATACAGTTCCTGGCACTTCTAGACTGGAGGGACCTGTCATTGTCCTCTTTAACTCTGGGGAATCTGTCATTGTCCCTTTAAGGCCGCTGTCCATACAGGCAGTCAATCATGCTGCACCATCCCAGCTCCCCTACTCCCACTGTCTATGGGGCTTTCCTGTAGCTCCACCCCATGGGCAGTCTTTTCTGGGGCCTTACACACACCCCACAGTCATTTGGATCAAGAGAGCCCTTTATGTT
Source organism: Neoceratodus forsteri (assembly GCA_016271365.2). Taxonomy (NCBI): domain Eukaryota; kingdom Metazoa; phylum Chordata; order Ceratodontiformes; family Ceratodontidae; genus Neoceratodus; species Neoceratodus forsteri. The sequence continues at coordinate 101,680,660 of JADMNL010000033.1, read as the reverse complement.
ACTCCGCACCATGGGCGGTCCTTTGCTTGGGCCTAGCCTGCCCCTACATGTCACTCGCTCTATGGAGACTTTTTTGACCTGCCCCAAGGTCGGTCCTTCCTTCTGCAGCCTTGACCTTTGCCCCACAGTCATTTGGCTGGCTGGTGCCTGGAAGTGCCAAAGATTAACTGAAATAAAAAAAAGGTTTTCTCTTTGGTGGCCAGCATCCGACCATGGTGCTGCCACCACTCACCCTGCCACCCTTCATCTACTTCTGGGCCGGGGACTGCTGCTAGAGAAATTAGCAGGGAGGCCTGGACCCACCTCCTCCCACAGGCCTCCACTGACTGTGGGGTTGCAGGTGATGGAGGGGACAGCCTAGCCCTGCTGCCCCTCCCAACGAACCTCCAGTGATTGCTGAGTTTAGGCATAGAGGGGTCGGCCTAACATTGCTGACACCAGCCCTCCCAGAGAACTTCTGCTGCTGCTGTTGTTGTGGATGGAGGGTATAGCCTGGACCTGCTGCCTCTCCAACGAACCTCTATGGGACTTTTGGGTGGAGGGGCTGGCCTGGGATTGTTGCTTGCTGCCCCTCCCACATAATCACTTTGCAGCAGGACACAGATGGGGGGGGATGGCCTGGACCTGCAGCCCCTCTCGACACACTTTTACCACCACCGCAGAACCAGGACAACCCGACAACACTAGAGACACCACTTTCAGAGGAGGGCGCAATCTGCTGAGGACTGGCCAGGACATTGGAAGGGACCCCAGGACTTTACGTAAGTTCTTTCTATTTACCTAGTCCCTGCTGGCCTAGTGCTCCCTCATGCTTACTGCTACGCACTTTCCTGCAACAACGGGGACCAACAATGGATGGTAGTTGCTATTCAAAAGGCTGAGGATTTTCAGAATCCTCACGAGCCCATCCCTGCCTGCCCCCCTCGACTGGGCCCATGCGTGCAGGTGCCTGGCACGAGGTAACTTGGGGGGGGGTTCTAGCAGAAGCTGCAAGCAGGAAAAATAAATGAGCAGTGAAAAATCATTATTTTTTTAAACTGAACCCTGCTGGGGCTTCAGGTTTTGGGGGTGGGAGCATCTAACTAGGGGTCCTCCCTACACCCTGGGGCACCTTCCCTACCTATCCAGCCCCAAAGCACCTGGTTGCACATATTTGGAGAGCACCAGGACTCTGGGGCACTACATTCACCCCCACAAAAATGTACATGTCCTCATGTATAGCTTAACTTAACCTATAAACACTTTATACTGTACACTATACCATTGTTCTGCATTCTTATCTGAGCCACTTCACGCTATGAAATCAGCAGAGCATTTGCCCTATATCCTGCCAACTACACCAAGTTTTTTTTTCTCTTGTGGTGCTCTGATGATGGTTAGGAATAACAGGGTCCGAATACATTAGGATAGATGAAAGTTACCCAGACAAGGAGAGGCAGGAGTCGTCCATGAAGTTTGATGCCCACTGGGCTTTATTCAGTAACAATGAGTGGGATGACATGGTCACAGGAGGGGTAGGTAAAACAATAGTAGAGAGAACAGTACTGCTTTTATCTCACACTACTTAAACTTTGAATGTATTACTAAAACAACTACAAGAAAGTGGGTTGAGGCGCACCTCAGCCTAATGCTGCTATACTCTAAGATGATTTCCTGAAAGTTAGCTAACATGGAAAGCTATACTGTATGTCACTCTAGTACCACTCAGAAAATCAGATGACATTTACTACCCCAAAGGAATTCTTACAAAGTCAACCTAGGTTTATTAAAGCCACATCCATACAATGATAACAGAGTCCAATTGTCTGAAATCTGAAGTCTTCATGTGGACCGTCGAACACCATTGGTAGCTACAAGACAGGCAGAAAAGAACTTAAGGATACTTAGGCAACAATCCCAGCACAGACTTGGTTAAGGCCACTAGGGTGGTGAGAGGTTCTGTAAACAGACCATAGGTTTCTCGGCATAAAACCCACTCTCTCCAAGGCTGCTGGCAAGACAGGACCAGAAAAGCTGGTTCCTGGAACAAACCCACCTGAGGGTTGTCGGATTTAACACTGGATGCAGAAAATTCCCCGACCAAAACCCACTCTTGGGGCCATCAAGGATGGAGAAGAACCAGAAAGATGCGTGGTGACGAACCCACTGTAGGATTACCATGACCTGGACGATGCTGCAACACTTCAGGGGCCAGCAAGAACTTGAAGAATCTGAGGTGAAGATGGCTCTCCGATGCAACCAGGAAGCAGAAGGATCCGAGGTGAAGTCAGTTGATTCTGAGATATCGACACAGGACCTGGAACAAAACAATGAAACAGCAGACGTGTCCTGCACTGGGCTTCGACGGACTCAACTTGCGGCGAATGACCAGGGGACTCAGACCAGGTTCTTCCAAGTTGTGCACACTCTTCTGCTGAGGGCAACAACTTTGGGACATCCAGATCAGAAACCTAAAGACAACACTGGCACAGCAGACGTGATGCACTCGAACTTCGGCGAACTCGACTTCGACCTGGGGAAGAGAAGGAATGGCAGGTGCGACTTGCATGGATGTTGATGGGTTCGATTTCGGTGAACGACAAGGATGGAGTCTATGATCTGCTGGACAGACACTTTCTGCAGAAGAAGGATGATGAAGACGTCTTCCTCCGGGTAGAGGCTGATTCTGGATGCGTAGAATGACAGACCACACTATGGAGCATCAACGTGGCAGAAGATTGAATCTATCCCCATATGTTGGCAACACTGTAGCTAGTAGACACACCTTCTCACTATACCAAGAGAACTGCTTGATGACAGGGTAATTTGTCAGGAGCAGGGGCAAATTATCAAGATTTGGGTCCAGGGCAATTGCAAAAATTCCAGAGTAATTGTTCAGATGCAAGGGCAATTGTTCTGATGCAAGGAACAATTGTTCAGCTGCCAGGGCAATTGTTCAGATGCAAGGGCAATTGTTCCGATGCAAGGGGCAATTGTTCAGATGCCAGGGCAATTGTTCAGATGCAAGGGGCAATTGTTCCGATGCAAGGGGCAAATAACTACAATCCTAATGTGCCACAATACAGTATTGGTGCTTAAGCAATTAACACAACCTTTCAGATTTTCAAGAAATAAACATTTTGTATAAACAGTACAGTTGCTGATGGTCACTTCACAGCATAGTGTGTGCTAAGCACCCCTTGTTTGGAACCTTTTCCCACTAAGGGCCTTTCTGGATAGGATCTGGCTACCCCTGAACACTTTAATACAAATGCCCCAATCACTGCACTTTGATGCACCACTTGCCACTGGGCCAGCTGCCCTAAATACTCGAGGCCTAAATGCCTTAATTACCACAGGGCCTGGACGCCCTAATTGCTCTGGGGCTGGCTTGCCCTAACTGTACAGGGCCTGTGCTGCCCTAATTATTATGGGGCTTGGTTTGCTGTACAGTACTGGGCCTGGCTGTCCTAATTACTCTGGGCCTGATTTGCCCTAAATACTACTAGGCTGGCTTGCCCTAACTGGACTGGGCCTGTGCTGTCCTAATTACTAAGGGGCTTGGTTTGCCCTACTGTACTGGGCCTGGCTTGCCCTAACTGTATTATGGGCCTGGCTGCCCCCCTTAAATCTGGAGCCTAACGCTGCCCTCTTTAACACTGTGGGCCTGTGCTGCCCTCTTAAATCTGGGCCTGTGGTTGCCCTTTTATTCTGGGCCAAACACTGCCCCTTTAATACCTTTGGGTCTGGACAGGCCTGTCTGTCATTTAAGAGGCTGTTTTGCCCCTGATCTGCCCCCTTCGTAAATATTCATAGTTCCTCTATGGGCCTACCTGAGCTGGCCCCTACCGTGGGCGTCACTTGCCCCTGGAAATAAGCCCCTAACCCCAGATCACCCACTGCATCAGTGTACAGCTCCATGGGCCTCCCTCCCCGTGGCACTTGCCACAAGGCCATCCCGTTGAAGTGGTCTAGGAACAGCTGCCATACCTGCAAGTCCTCTCAGAACTGCAGTGTGATCCAAATCCTATGATGGGGGTCTGGCGCAGCCAGTCCCTCCCTGACCAACTGTTGCATGAAAGTCCTGTCCACAGGTATGACCTTGCATGCAAAGCTGAGGTGTCCAACTAACTTTTACAATTTCTTTCAGTGAAACTTTCTTGCTCCCCACTATCATACATAACAGAGATTGAAGATTGGTCAATTTGTCCTGCGGCAGGTGAAACAGCCTATTGACGGAATCAATTTTTATGCCCAGGAAGGTGAAGGAGGTGCCTGGGGGTTCGCATTTTCCCTTTGCTAAGGGAACTCCAAATTCCCCACACATGTGTTCGAAGGCCCTGACCAAGCCCCCACACACTGGGGACTCTGCTGGGCCCACAAACAAGAAATCATTGAGATAGTGTACTATGCTGCCGGTGCCCACAGTTCGTGTGGTAACCCAATGCAGGAAGGTGCTGAAACTCTTGAACACAGCACAAGCCACCGAGCAGCCCATAGGCATACAGTCGTCCACATAGTACTCATTCTTGAACCTCATGCCCAACAGTACCCTGTCCCCCTGGTGCACCAGCAATAGCCTGAACACGGACTCGATATCCGCCTTCGCCATCAGTGCACTAGGCCCTACTGCTTGCACCATGTCCACTGCCCGGTCAAATGACTGCTAGTGAACCGATGTGTACTATTGGTTGATGCGATTGTTCACCGAATCCCCCACTGGGTGCGAAAGGTTACTGATCAGCCAATATTCTCCCAGAACCTTCTTAGGCATAAGTCCAATCAGTGACACCCTCAGGTTTGGCAGGGGTGGCCTGGAAAAGGGACCACTGACCCGCCCGAGCCGCCGCTCTTTTTCCAGTTTCTCCCAGATGACATGAGGCAGGTCTCTGGCCGACTTCAGGTTCTCTGCCTTGTACTGCCATTAAGGACCAGAGTACGGGATCCTGAAGCCTTCCAAAAACCCTGCCTCCAACAATTGGACGGCTGCTCTGTCCAGGTACTGGTCCAGCCACGGCTTAATCTTTCTTATTTGTACCGAGGGGAGGAATAGCAAGCAGGCTGAATCTAGCCTGCCAGCTCATTTTATACCTCTCCTCCCCTCGGACCCCCCCTTCGGAGGGGCTAGCTGACCTATCCTATCCAATGTCCAGAGGCTGCTGACCACTCCTCTGAACTGGTTTTCCAGCAGCCTCTAGCCACTTTGCCATGAAGAGGGAGACGGGGGCCCCCAGACAAAGGGATGGCTGCTGCAATGTTTTGGGGCAGCCTAATCAATATTAGACTGTCTTCTGACAAACTGTACAATTGTCAACCTTCACTGTTAACTACTTTTTTACATTAGCAGCTTTTACATTTTTTTTGTGCTGACATTTAACTCAGATAAGTCTTGTTTTTTCAGCTATTTATTCAAGTGCCCCACACATGCACAAACTTTAAAACCTTTTAACGAAAGAACAAAGTCAAATGTTGTTTTAATCACCCAAAGACACTTCCTTGGATTAACTCTAATGAACATGTAAGCTTCATATTTTAACTGTGTCTAGTTTTTTGCTATCACTTAGCAAAAGAAATCTGGGATGTTTACATAAATTCAGAAACAAATAACTCTTAAACTATCCTGCTGATTTTTATAAAATTTGCCAAAATATTAGTCCCTAGAACTGAGACTGTGCACACCATACTTTGAAGTCCTGGAGCTAAGATGAACAAGATATAAGCTGTCAGAATCCCCATTTTTGCCACAAAGACTAACTCAACCCTAATATACAGTTACTACCATGCCTGTCTAATGCATGCACATCTGTAAATATTACTATAATATTTGTTACATTAGTAATGTATGGCAATCAAACAAAGGGTAAAACTACAAATTACAGCAACTGGCATTCTGTTTCAGGCAGAGGGGACAGAAATTTTGTACAGCCAGCTTTCTCTTCCTACCCAAGAAAACCACTCATAGCAGCAGTCAGAAATGTTGATACAGATGGACAGACAAGAAGTATGATACCCCAAATGGAGCAGAGTCATCAGCAAAGCTAAGCGCAGTACAAGACCAAGGAACTCTAGGGTCCAAGAAAAAAGACAAGGCAATTTTATTTGTTGTGTGCCCTACCCAAAGAGGCTCAGGGCACTTAAAGGGACACTGTCAGCCATTTCTGCATTATACTATTCCTAGTTGAAAACCCACATTTTATGATTGCTTGCCTTCTCTTAAATTGATTGGTGTTTCTGGTTGTTTAATCATCCTCCATTCATAGTAGAACTACAATGCATGCTAATGATGTAATTATACTCAACTGTTTTATTTCAAACCCTTGATCTCCGTTAATTGCCCACTTCCTGAACATTAGAAACACCCCCAAACAAAGCAGCCACTAATGATGCAATAGTGTCCTCTCCTCCCACTGCATCTGGAGTGACTAGATTGTGTGGGAGGTGTTCCCAAGTTCAGGAAAGATGTAGTGGGAGTTGATTAAGGAATGTAAACAAATACATGTTGGTGTTGTAACACCATTATGGTCAGCTGTCTGTTTTTCACTTTTAAAAAGAAAAAATGGATTCAAATGAAAGTACCAGCTACATCAACATATTTTACAGAATGAGAATAATCATAAAATGTTTATTTTAAACTAGGGACAGTTTGACGCCTAAGGGGCGTGTCCCCACACCAGGCACTTGGGTTAATATCCCAATACTTACACTGTAGTGCAGCATGAGGGGGGTGCTGCACTCCTGAGGTGCCATCTTTTGGATGAGACATTAAACCGAGGTTCCATCTGCCTGTTCTGGTGGTAGTTCAGGTGGATGTTAAAGATCCCATGGCACTTCAGGAAAAAGAGTATTGGAATTTCTCCGGTACCCTGGCCAAATTTCCCCCCATTCACTAAAAATACCACCACAGCTTAATCTGGTTGAAGGTCAGTTGGCATTCATCTGTATCTCCCTCCCCCGGGTCATGCCTGAAAATAGGCAGAGTCTGCCTAGTGCACTTACCCGGTCAACAAAAAATAAATAAATAAATGTAAACTGCAACAGATGAAACAATAATAAACCCATATTCCACAGACAATATAATGCACTAACATTCATCTTGAGGTACAATTAAAACAGTAGATCAAAATTCCAGGTCATATGCCATATTAAACAAACAGCTTTTCAGGTCCCTTTTAAATGCATGAGTGAATGTGTTTGTGTTTTCCCTTTTAGATGCCCCCATCAAAAGGGAATGCCTCAAATATAAAGGCAAGGAGTTCTATATTGCTGGAGCCACCACTGAGAAGGCTCTATCAACATATTATTTCAAAGTGATCTTGGGACAGATAGCAATAACTCCTCGGTGGAGTGGAGAAAGTAGCCGGGAGCATACAAGGCCAAAAGGTCTTTAAGTTAGACAGGACCTAAACCATGCAAGTCTTTGTATGTTAACAAAGCAATCATATAGGTGGTGCACTGCCTAATCAGAAGACAGTGAAGCTGCTACAGTACAGGGGTAATGTAGTCTCTATATGATGCCCCAGAGACCAACTTGGCTGCAGCATTCTGCACCAGCTGTAGGTAGCACATCATACCTCCAGATAGCTCTAGGCACAGAGTGTTATAGTCAAGCTTCAAGGTAACGAAAGCAGCTAACAAGGTCACCATATCCTTTTGTCCTAGATATGGCTTAATCCAGGAGATATTCCTTATTTGATAAATCCACTGTTGTCTATGGCTGACAAATGATGTTGTAGTGCGAACCCCAAGTCCACAATTTCTCCCAGATGTCTCATCCTATCCATGGCTGTCTGCAGAATATCATTCAGAGATAGTAGCTTAATGGACTCATGTCTTCCAGTCAACCCTCGAGGACCTGGCTCCACCAGCAAAAGCATTCTTCTCACACAGCAAAACAAAAAACACGTCTTTACAGAGGACCCACTTTATCCAACCCATCTTCAGCAGAATCTGAAAAAGTAGGCAACCAAATTTTTCATCTCTTCTAAGAAGTGGTTTTGACAGAGGTATCTTGAGCTCCATTTCTGATTCCTACATTTTGAAAGGTGGTAATTATTGCAGTATTTTTTTCCTTTCCTTAACATGTTATTTTTGCGGCTGTTTGCCTTGTTACCAATCTCAGTTTCTCAGTGCCTTTGTCTACCACTCAATAAACAAAAGAGGAAGATCATAAATAAAAAGTAAGGAACTTCCACTGTATTTCCACTTAAACAGTAGTTTTTCTTCACAATCTGAATAAGCTGAGAACTGCAAACTGTATTTATAATGACTGTTTTTAGCTAATGTGAGCTCCTCATTCACTTCCACAAGTTGAACTACAGGGTACTTGAATCTGAGTCTCTGATAACACGTAAAGTCTTTTTCTAACATTAGACACAGCAAATCTGCTTCATATTGTCGGTAATGCTATGCAGATATGTAAATATGTCTTGATTGCAAGCTATAATAACTTGTAGTATGTTTATGCTACACATACCGAAAGCTTGAGGGGTGAATCAACTACTCTATGTTATCATATCTTAATTTAGATTGGGTCCTGCTGTCACGCTAATCTTAACCTCCCTTTATTAATATTATTAATTACTACCTTGTCGTGTTTGTCACTATAAATAACTCAGTTAGACTGTATACATGCCCGTTGAGTTGCATTGGAATGCACTGCACTAGAAATGAGTACACAGCAATCTTGAAGGAACTCTTGTTGCCACTCAGTGGACTCTCAGGTAGCAAGGATGGCTTCTGCGATTCATGGACCCTTTTGAAGAGTACAATGCAGTCTCTCAGTCTCCTGCTTGGATAGAAATCTTCTTAAGGAAGTATCTTTCTTTAAGTACCTTGGAGTCACTCTGGATCATTCTCTAGATTTTTCTTCACGTCTCAGCCACCTGTAAATAAATCATTGCTAAACTAGGCCTTGCTTACAGGATGAGAGCCAGCTCTACCCCCTTAATGCCTCTTTGGCCTTAGCCAATGGTGTCATCTTGCCCAGTCTTAAAGTGTTGTGTCCCAGTTTATATAAATCCTCTAAGACTACTTTAGCAAAATAGGATGTGGTGTATTAATATCTGCCATTTTATTGTCAGTGCTGCTAATCTCACCCACCACTGCACCCTTTATTTTTCCCTGGGTTGGGTTTCCCTTTCTTCAAAGCATTCCTATATTATGGGTTGCTTCCTTGACAAACTGATCTGGTCCAGTACCCCCATCTACTTCTCTTCTGCATTTCTAGTCCCTTGAACACCTTATAGATTATGGTCTGGCATGCCTTTTTACTTCAAGAGAGTAGATGTTGCCCAAAATGGATCAAATGCCCTTCTTTTTCTTAGCCAACAGATTCTTGAATTGGCTTTCTATCAGGCAGGTGCCGTGGTTCCCAATGGAAATTTAAATCATTGTTACTACTTTTAGTTTTGGTCTATTTCCCAGAACTAGACATATATGACTGCCTTTTGGTGCTACTTATACTGTACATAGGACTCTGCTTTGCATTAAAAGGGAATGTATGCTGTAACTCCTTGTTGCATCGAGTATGTTAACTGATGCTTTTCATGTGGATTGTACTCTAAATTTTCAAGATTGTACATAATACAGTAGCTATTATGCCACTATAGTATATGATTGGTCCCTATTGTGTATGGATGTCCATACAGACAATATTCTTGTTGCAGAATAGTTCAAAGGTCATGAAAGGTTGTTGTGGTATCATTCTGACATCACAAAAATACCACAACGACTTTATTTCTTTGAACCACCCGTGTGATGCCTTGGTGCAGCTGCATGTTTCAATGGTGTGAAAGAGATGGTGCCAAGAGTAGGAGCAGCAGTCAGTCACGACTCAGAAAATAAAACCGCGGTGAGGTGAAGGAGGCTACAGCAATGGATTCTTCCTCCACTAACACAATCCGTCATTCATAGCTAGTTAAAGATGCATTCGTGTGGGTGGGCAGCATGTCGATGGCTGCTGTAACAAGCTGCTAAGTAAAGCTGCACATTTGCTGAAAACAAAGCACCTGACATGGGGTAGGTCACAGAATTGAATGAAAAAAACATAATGAAACTGGCTTCTAAAAGTAACCAAGAGGAGGTCCAATGACAGAAGGGCAAAAGCACACAACCTCTGAATCAGGTGTGTTGGGAGAGCACACTTTCAATACAGCAGACAGTTGTATATGTATTTTAAGGTAAGGCAAGGCAATTTTATTTATATGGTGCCAAATCCCAAGGGCTCTGGGCACCTAACATCAAATATAACCTAACAAGCAAATTAAAACAGTATAACTACAGAAATTAAACTACATATTAAACCAGGCCAAAACTTAAAGTGAAATAAATGTGTTTAAAATAAACATATACTATAAAAAACAATGTACAGGCAACCATACACAATAAGGAATGTTTTCCCATCTCAGGGTTGAGATGATATTGGGGACCTCTAGCACTTTGCTCTTGAGGTTCTTATGATGTCATCTCAACCCCTCGATGGAAACACAGCATTGTTATGTATGGTTGCCCATGCACTCTTCTATATGTTACATTCCACTTGTATTGTGTACTCTGTATTAGCTGGGTCATTCTGAAATATGACGTCTATAGCCTAGTGTACTTACCTGGTTACTAAAGACTAAATAAACAAGCATTTGGCAATGTCGAATGCTGGCTTGCTGGCACTGGCATTGGTAATGCAGGAGTTAGTTCAACACTTCACTGCCAATACTATTATGCATCTCTCTAACACCAACTCCCCCCCCCAAAGACACCAACAGGTGTCGCGGTGTGCTTTGGGGCCTTTAGCCCTTATGCTCACCACATTCCATAAGGAAATAAGCTGAGATGGGTGCAGTATAGGAGAATGAGGGAGAATGTTAGGATGACAGACCCCAAGGTACACCTTGATGCTTGTCAGTGGCTGTAGGGTGAAGGGTGGAGGTAGAATGCCATGATCATTGCAGCCGATGAACCCAAGTTACTCCCCCAATGCCTGTCAGTCTCTACAGGGTGGGTGTGCAGGTGGAAACCTTAATGCTCCAGGCATTTGTTGATATTTTCACTCCATATTTTCAATATGGGTTTTTTGGGACCACACCTCATGAACAGTGGCACTATAATTTTGTTACCCAATCCTGAAAGGTGATTTCACACAGCAACTGCGCCATTCAGAGCCACAGGTGCAGAAACACATTTTGGGCAGGATGCAAAAAATGACAGTTATACTGTTCATGAGGAGGTGTGAAAAAATGGCAATGTTGAAAATCTGGGGAGAAAATATGAAAAATGTGCAAACTTACAAGCGTGCATAGAAACTGCGCAAAGCACAGCTGTAATGTGGTCAATTTGGGGGAATTTTTCACCAGATTTTCAACATGGGTATTTTGGGACCACTTCTCATGGACAGTGGCACTGTGATTTTGTTAATCTGTCCCAAAAGTTGATTTTGCTCAGCGACCATGCCTATTGTGAGCCACAGGTGCAAAAAACACATTTTGGGCAGGATGTGAAAAATTACATCTGTACCGTTCATAAGAAGGTGTGAAAAAATGACGATGTTGAAGATCTGGAGTGAAAATATTAAAAATTGGTGAAGTTATGTGCATGCATTGAAACTGTCCAATGCATGCTCATAACGCAGTCATTTTTTTGAATGTTTCCCCCAAATTTGCAACATGGGCTTTTTGGGACCCCCACCTCATGAACAGTGGCAGTAACATTTTGTTAATTGGTCCTGAAAGGTGATTCTGTGCAGCGACTGCAAAATCACCTTTCGGGACCAAGAAGCAAAATGACAGTGACATGTCTGTGAGGTGAGATCCAAAGAACCCCATGTTGAAAATTTGGGCCAAAATTCAAAAAAATGGCTGAGATATCAACCTAAGTTGAAACCCCCATTGCTTCCCATTATAAAGCTTGCCATCATTTCTTCACATCACAGTTCAGCTTTGAAGAGTGCAGACGCATCCCAGTTCAGAGAAGATCGTGGCTCCCAACCTCCAGAGGGTAAGTATGGGTGAGGTGGGGGTGCGGGAGGTGTGCAAAGGAGGGTGGGGATGGGGAGGGGAGGGATGGGAGACATTGGTGAACGGTTTCTTGTTCACAGGGAAAATAAAAGCAACCTAAGGGAAGGTTTTTCTTCATTTACAGGTTAAGAAACAAACAAAAATAGGCATACTGGGGTGGGTCCCAGTGTGCTACAATTCTAGGGGACAGAGGGAGCAGGAAGGGCAGCAGCAGTGGGAGGTTACGGCATGGTGGGCGGCAGGAGCGTGAACATACCAACATGGAACTGGGCACTCCAATGTCGGCTTTCTGCATGTTGTGCGGTGGATGGCAGGAGCCGCCATTATTACTGAAATGTTTCACCTGGAAAGGCACATAACAGAGGCATGCCATCTGCCGCTGCAATGACGAGCTTGTCTCTGATTGCAGCGGCAGATTCATTTAATTTCTGTGGCTCTCTTTGAAACTGCTGTTATCGGCAGCATACTGACTCATTGTGGGCTGAGGGATACACCCACTAAAGCATCCCCTGTATTGGTCAACACTGACACATCTCTGCATTTCTACTACCACCACAAGATGTTGCTTGTGCGTGCGTGCAAGCCAACATTTATTTTATTTATTTATTTAGTTTTTGTTGACCAGGTAAGTGCACTAGACAACATAATAAATGAGAAAAAAATAGCCACATGCAATGGAGAGGTAAAAAGCATTTGTCAGTGTCAGTGGATCAGCAGGTAGCACACTCGCCTCTGAGGCTGGGAGATCAGAAGGCTGTGGGTTCTAGCCCCACACCAGGCACTTGGGTTAATATCCCAGTACTGACACTGCAGTGTAGCATGAGGGGGGGTGCTGCACTCCTGAGGTGCTGTCTTTTGGATGAGATGTTAAACCATCTGCCTGTTCTGGTGGTAGTTCAGGTGGATGTTAAAGATCCCATAGCACTTCTCGAAAAGAGAAGGGGAGTTTATTGAAGGAAAAAAAAATCAAACAAAAATACAAATCACATAATAAACAAAAAGTGAAGCATAAATCATCCGGTACAAGGAAGAAAAGAAACAAATCAGGAAATACAGGACAGTCATTAAGATCATGATCATGTCTGGCAGAACCTAAATAAGATCCATAACATGTAATCAGGCAGGAGTATCTACTACAATAAATGAATGCAAGAAAAGACAGAAAACCAAAAGAAAGTACAACAGTGCAATACATAAAAAAAATGCAAGACATATACCGCAACCCCTAAACAGAACTATCACACAAAGCTTCTAAATCAGACACAAGGAAGCACTACATGTAACCCACAGTGTATCATGTCACAGGCACATCAGAATCTGTAATCAAGGGCATGTTTCTCCAAACTCTAAGCAAAGTTCTGGAGTATAAATTCCTAACATCCTCATTATACTGGGCATGTAATTTCCCCGTAATTTTTTGTATGATTTCTTCATGTGACAATAATTTCTGTTGTAAGGCAAATATACATCTACTGTTCCATATGAACCACTTAATAACTAATAATGTCTTGCTTGTGTATGGTTTCAATATGCCAATGACTCCCCACCCTTGGGTATATACCCCACATTAGGGCATCCATGGTAATGGACTGAAACCATGAGGAACTCCAGGCAGCTGCTAGCATGAACCAGAAAGTTTTAATATATATGCAGGTAAAAAAAAAGGTGTTCCATTGTTTCCAGCTATTGAATACAACCAGGTCTAATACAAAAACACTCCTCTAATTGCTTATGTTTTTGATTAGCCTTTATGTTAATCCTACCATGACAGCTTAACCAATGAAAGTCTTTCAATTTGTCTGGTATCCTGGGAGTATTTATCAAGACCAGGAGTGCCCCCTATGCTGACTTGGGCACCTCAGAAATGTTTCAGGTTCCTTAAACCGAGTCAACAAAACCCAGTTGTATAAATCCTTCCTCTGTTTAGTCATTAACATATGACTGGTTGTCTTCCAACGTTTAAAATAAACAAAAGTTTCCCTTATATAGGTTTGCACATTTAAAGCTCTATACAGTACAGCCAGCTCCCCCCATCCCATTGTCTAAACCAAGTTCACAATTCATTAAAAACACAGACACCCAGCTTTGATAAAAAAAAAATTAACAAGGGCCTGAAATTCGCATACATGAAGATGCTATAATAAAATAAAATGGGGTTCACCATCCCCAACCCGCCCTGTTCTATCGAAAGATACACAATATTCCTTTTTAATGGGTTCAATCTGCTGCCCCAGACTGCTTGAAAAAAAAGACTATAGATGGCAGTTTCCAATTGGCGAGGTGGAGGAAAAACATAACTAATATAAAGAAACACAGGGATAAGAAATGTTTTTATCAAGCGTATCCTTTTTACTTTGCTTAATTTCCATTTTTTCCATTGTACTACTAAGGCTCTACCTTGAAGTAGTCGGGGCTCCCAATTGAGCAGACTCATGTCCCCCTGTCCAAAAATAACCCCAAGAACTTTCAATTGGGTAGCCAAAAGATTTATTCCTGCCACTTCTATAACAGGTTGAGTGAATGAGCCAATCTGAGTACCCACACATTTAGCCAAATTCAAACTTGTGCCTGAATAGGAGTTATAGGTGTCACAAATGCATAAAGCCTCACTAATAGAAACCTCATCTGCCACCAGAATACAAAGATCATCAGTATATACCAAAGCCCTATATCTGAGAAGGACTGAATTTACAACTACTGTATAGGCTTCAAAAATGCAGAACTATTAAGAAACCTTAATAAAGGGTCTATACAAAATGCATATAACAAGGGGCTTAAGAGGCAGCCCTGGCGAACCCCCCTCCATACTGCCAACATGGGCCCCTTCCAGCTCCTAACTATAGGGGTAACTGTGGCTGTCTTGTTGAAACATTGAATCCAGCTGATAAATTGTAAAGGTATACCATATTTCTCTAAAATTTTCCATAAGAAAGTGTGACTGATGGAATCAAAAGCCTGCTTTTGATCTAAGGAAAGTACAAAACCATGAGCTGTATGTCTGGTACCCTGTTCAAAAATTTCTCTCAAAAGTATAAGATGTTCTGTTATACTTCTACCAGGAATAGCGCACATCTGTGCCTGTGATATAATGTGTTTTGCTACCAGTAATAACTGACTGTTCAATATTTTAGCCACAATCTTGAAATCTGTGTTCAACACTGAAATTGGCCTACAATTTTCCATACACTGCCTATCCCCTTTTTTAAAAATATGGATCAGTATGCCCCCTGTCAAGTGTAAAGATGGAGATCCAGACCGAAGAGTTGCTGTAAAAGCTGTGGCTAGTTCCAGCAGTATGTGTGGCCCTAAAATTTGTAATAATTCCCCAGTCAACCCATCCCCACCTGGTGCCTTATTATTTCCCAAAGCCCTGATTGCCCTCTCTACCTCCTGAGGTGAAATGTCTGCTATTAAGTGTGTAGTCTGACTACTAGGGAGAGTTAGGGTAGGAACTGTATCAATATATGCCTCCAAAGTATCAGACTGCAACTGAGGGGGAGTAAAGGTTTGACATATATTGAGACACAATATCAAGTAATTGGCTAGGGTCTGTACATGTCTCGTGATCCCTGTTAAACAGGCTATTATATTTTTATTAAAATTCCTAGAGGTACTCCCCTCAAAAAGGCAGATCAGGCTCTTCCTACCCTGAGTGCAAAAAGTCTGTTGATACTGTAAATGTTTCTTTTGTTGTAAGTGGAATTCCATCATTTGTTGTTTCACACTTTGAATTTGTGCAGTAAAATCATGTTTTACTATGGCTGACAAAGATAGCAATTTTTGCAACTGTAACCTATTTGCGAGATAAACCTCATAGGCACTATCTTGAATAACTTTACCATGTGATTGTAAAACAGCAATTAAATCCTACACCGTATCTTCCCACCAACCACTGGGATCCTCATACATATCCAGTACTGATTTCCTGGCCTGAATAAAATACAACAGATTCTGACGTGTATCTTCTCTAGCTAGAAGCAGAGCATTCAACTTCCAATATCCTGGGCCATTGTGGGGGGCACACAAATCCCACCTAGTAACAGGTGTAACATTTTGTGGTCAGAGAATTCTGCAACTAATGTCTGTGCCCTGGCAATTTGTAAAAGAGGTGAAATGAAAAAGTAATCTATTCTGGTGACAGAGGTACCCCTATGAAAAGTGGGGTCCACTTTCTCTACTGTCTCAAAATAGGCATCCCTCAAATTAGCATTCTGAATCATGGTGGATAAAAATATCATATCACAAAATATTTTGTTGGTAACAGTGTATTTACCCTGTCCCTATGTTTCAACCCACAGTTAAAATCGCCACCTAAAACAATATTTTGTGCAGAGTATAAGTAGGGTTGTGTGGCTTGAAACAACTCAGTCCTGGCCACCTTAGTTTGACCTGCATACACATTAATGAAACGAAATGAATACATTTTGTATTCTCACATCAAGGATCAAAGCTCGACCAGATACTAAATCCACTAATTTGACAATATGAACCTCAACCCCTTTAAATAATATAGCTACCATAGAACAAGTATCAGCCCCAAGTGACCAATAAGAGGGACCGGAATACCAACATTTTATTGCTTGATTCAATTCAGGCACAGTGTGCAACCTGGTGTCCTGTAAGGAAAAAATACCAGATGAAAACGATTGTAAATGTGAATACACAGCTTGTCTCTTCCTTAAGCTCTTAATGCTATTCACATTAACAGAAAACAAAGAAAGCAGAGACATCATGGACATAAGGAAATTAGAAACTGTACCATAACAGAGCATCACTCATTCAAGGGGGCTTCTTAGAAGAGGCTCTTGTGGTTCTGACATGTTTAAGCTTCCTAGTTTTTTTCCCTGGAGCCAAGGGAGGGTGTACTTTGTCCTGCAGAGAGTTCTTTAACTCTGAACCAAGGTCCAGTAAGGAGGAAACTACCGAAGAACTATCCGACTCATCCCCAGAACCCCTTCCCTCCACAGGTAAAGCAGCAAACCTATTTTTAGTGGGTGTCTCAGATGTTTTAAGCATTTTGGCGGCAGGTTGAATCCAGTTTTGTCGGCATCTGGAAAACCGGTCCTGGTCTTTAGATGGTTGAAAAGAAGGTTCAGGAAGGGGCTCAGGAGGGGGCAAACCAACCTCAGTGTCAGGTGTCTCTACCAAGTCCTGAGTGTCTGTAGCCTTCTGAGGAGCTACTGAAAGGGGTTCCTCAACAGGTAATTCAGGCAGTGATGTTGCCGGCAACAGCACCACTTCAGGGACCACAACTATTGGTGCAAGGACAGCAGCATCCGGCCTATCAGAAGGTGGATCCCTAGGTCTGGAGGACACATGCTGAGTATTAGCATGCTGTGCCAGAGCAATTGTAACTCTCTGCTCATCCCAAACAGCTTGATCCCCTTGATTATGAGTCGCTGAGGGACAAGAGTGACATGTATGATCTTTCTCCTCACACAAGTTACAGACTTGATCATTTCTACACAAACCCACACTGTGACCCAGCTCATTACAGTTTGTGCATTTTAATCTATCACACATGCTACTCAGGTGCCCCGTGGCCCCACAATGATCACATGCCTACGTAGAATAAAACCCCTTTATCTTTACCCCTAAAAAAACTATTAGGTAGGTGGATCAGCCCTGTAGCAGACATGTTTAAAATCACCTGAATTCTCCAGCCCCCCATCCAAATATGGTCATCATCAAAAATAGGCTCTGGATTACCCTGAACCATACATTTTTGTTTGAGCCAATACACCAAATCTGTAACACTCACAACCTCATTCCAGAATAAGACAGTTATCATTCGATGTGCTGGTTTTGGCAAAGGAACAACCTCAAAGGGAGTCTATAATGGAGAAGATTTTAACAAGCGGTATAAAGACCAACATTTCTGTAATCCACTCCCCTGTTTAAAGCTAATATCAAACACTGGTTCCTCAGATACATGAATCAACGCATACATTTCTACTGGGGTAAAATGCATTGAACCTTTAAGTAAAACTCCAGCCACATCCTTACGATCAGGAAAGGCAGCTAAACCCCCCTTATAAATCAATCTAATAGCATTATGATGTTTAGCTGGGAAAACTGGAGCTCTACATAAAAAAGCAAAAGATTTTACAGGTTCAGAATATCCAACTTCAGCACCATCCATATGCATCCCAGTGGGCAGTGCAGGAGGAAGAGCAGTATGATCTGGACCCCTGGGCTGAGGCACCGAGGTTTGTATCAAGGGCAGGACTGGGTTTTGTGTTAGTTCCAAACCCTTCGGAACATGCAAGGGAGATGAAATACCCATTTCAGAGCCCCAATCCTTCGGTCTACCAATTTCCTCTGACACACAGTCCATTTTATCAGAGCTAGATGTACTAAAGGCAGGCATCGAAAGTTTTGAGAGTCCAGAGACCCAGGAGCCAGTCATGGATTTTTTTCCAACCAGCTGCAGACAAAGCCTTGTCCACCAACCACTTCATTGGGTCTGTAGGCAGGGCCCTACCGGTACCTCAGTCACAGAGCCTCATCTCAGGCCAGGCACTGAAGTACCTGAAGCTGACATTCCCGGTGAGGCTCCCTCCGTATCTTTCAATAAGTTCCCTGCAAAAACAAATAAGGAAGACTGTCCCATACCTGGCGAAAAGGAGAACATCCACTGAGAACCATACTGATCCACTTGCTTGTCACTCTCTGCTGCAATAGCAGCTGTCTGCAAAGGTGCTGACCAAGAAGTTGCCATGTCAGCATCTGGAGAAAGAGCAATCACCTCCAGCATTTCTGCTTGCACAGGGAGAGTATGCTGATGTACTGCCACAATCGCAGCCTTCAGTTCACATTGCCTCACCTTAAAGAGGATTTCCTCTTCCAAAAGCTGCAGCTGTAAGGCAGCCAAAGCCTCTCCTTCTAAATTCATCTCAGGAGATACCGCACACTTGATCGCTGTAGGAAAAACACCATCCTGTTGTTGAATCGACTCTGAGGTCTCAGGTAAACTTGCATCCATTTTTTTGCTGTGTATCAGCTCAGATTCAAGACTAGGTACATCAAAAAAAAAACTTCTGGATCCATTATCACATTTCTAACTGGAACAGCCTGCTGTTCCATTTCAGGCACCTCCATCCTCTCTGCTTGCACAGCACAAGTGGCCATCACACAGGCCAGCTGTTCTCTTACAGGATAGAAGGGAAATTTTTTATTTAGAAATCATACAAAATAATCTGAGACATCAGGAATGACAAAACATACAGTCCATATATAATTAATTAACATAAGCAGAGAGAAAGAAAAAAAATAAAAAGGGAATCATAACCAAATTGCAAAATCTCTCTTCTTAACCCATATCACGTTATTGGTACATCATTATCAGAAATCCATAGTAAGTTTCTCCAACAGCTTTGTAATCTTCTGTTATCCATTTGTTTTGTTTCCGTAAAATAAATACCTTTTAGGTCATTGAGAATTTTATTCTACAAATCATCATAAGTAAACTCAATTTGTTGTAGGGTAAATAAACACCTTGAATTCCAAATATGCCATTTAATTACTACCAAAATGATTATTAATGTACCTTTATCCCATTTCACCCAGGACTGTGGATACTCCCCATACAGTAAAGAATTATAAAATATCTGCTGAAAAATTATTCCATTAATTTTATGATACATAAAATCCCAAAACTTCGTAATATAAGTACAAGTGAAAAACAAATGTGATAATGTTTCCAACAAGTTAAAACATTTTGGTCTAGAACAACTTCTTTCTTCTAACATTTTGGTCTAGAACAACTTCTTTCTTCTGTTTTTTGTGTCTTTGGTTATCTTTTACATTAAGTCGCTCATGACATGTCAGCCAATGTATGTCCCTGAATTTTACTGGGATCCTTTTTTTCTGTGACAAACTTCAAGAGGAAGTCCTTATTATTTAGAGGACATTTAGGAAAGGTGTCATGTTCTCTGAAGTAAGTTTCACATATGAACCCATATAGTTGTTTTTTGGATTGCAATAAATATTCTCTCACTTATTATCCCCCATAATCTCAGCTTGAAAATTATCTCTCTTAAATATGGTGGTGTCCAAGGTAAGATTCTAATCAATTTCAGCTGGTCCTTTTCCCAATTTGAGTACCAAGGTGACATTGTATGCAGTAGGAGAGGACCCCAACACTTATCAGTCTGTATCAGTAAAGGTTTGAGATTTGTGTATAAAAACTGGCAGAAAAAGAAAATGATAGGGTTAATCATGTTTTGCCCCCCTTGTTTTATTGGTAAATAAAGTATATTGTGTTTGATGGGATTTAGTCTACTTCCCCAAAAGGATTACAAAAAAGACAGTAAAGCCTGACTTCTCTTGATATAAGAACAGGAAATATTGCTCTTATGTATGTAAAAATTGGAATGAGATATGTTTTAATAAGATACACTCATTTCTGAAAACTCATTTTTCTCTGATTCCAGCTCTGCATCATCTGAGTTCCAATTTGTAGTTTAGTGTCCCAATTATCTATATACATTTGTGTACCTCCAAAATTTATCCCTAGGATTTTCACCTTTCCTGATGTGAGAGAAATTCCAGCTATATTATCCAGAGAACTTCCCTCATCACTGAAAGGTATTCCAGTGCTTTTAAGGAGATTTAAACAGGTTCCCGAATAGGATCCATATTCATGGCTTGTCTCTACTGCTTTTTCTGCAGAGCTACTGTATCCCACCAATATTACTACATCATCTGCATAAGCCATAACTTTAAATGGGTGCTCTGCATTTGGTAAATGTAATGGCCAAACATTAATTGCTGTATTAAGTATCTGTAAGAGAGGGTTGATACTAAATACATACAACAGGGGGCTTATTGAACATCCCTGTCTAACCCCTTTTTATATATGTACATATGGTCCAAGAAAGCCAGTAACACAAGGCCTAACTGTGGAAGTCCTGTATAAAGCTTGTAGCCAATTTACAAATATTGCTGGTATGCAATAATACAATAAGGTTTGCCACAAAAAATTATGATTGTCATTGTCAAAGGCCTGTTTTGATCTAATGACAATACATAGCCTTTTAAAGTAGTTAAATTGTGTCTGTCAAACAGTTCTCTTAATAAGATTAACTGATCCGTAATATTAACACCTGGTACTGTACATGACTGTGCAGGTGACAGAAAGTGTTTAGAAACTGCCAACAGTCTTTTATTTAACATTTTTGTTAAAATTTTAGAATTATTATTAAATAGACTAATTGGCCGCCAATTAGCTAACTCTATTCTATCTCCCTTTTTATGTAAAAAAATAAGTACTCCAGAAGCTATCTCTAATGGTACCCTGTTCTGTTGTACAATGGTATTATAAACTTCTGTAAGTTCCCATAAAATTTCTTGTCCCAAAATGCTGTAAAGTTCCGTGGTTAACCCATCATACCCAGGAGATGTCCCTTTTGTAAGTGATGTAATGGCATCCAACACCTCTACTGTAGTAAAGGGTTGGATTAAGCCATCTATTAGGTCTTGAGGAACAATAGGTATTTCTAGTTTCTGAAACAGATGTTGAAAATCAAAACAAGCTGTTTCAGATTTTTTAAACAAAGTTTCTGCATAATTGGATACAATATTTAAAATCTTAGATTTAGAAGTTTGGATCTTCATTTGTGTATCATATAATGCCTCAATTACCTCTTTTTTAATCTGGTCCTGATTCCTAATAAGGGGGCAAACATTCTCAAATGTGCCTTGTACACCAAAGTGTTGTTGTTGCTTAAGGTTTTCTATTAATTTTCCATGATACTGTACCATTTTTTGTTTTACGTTCATTATTTAGTCAGAAAAAACATGTTTTGTTGTTTGTGAATGCGTATATAGGTACTGTAGATGTTTCCAGTCTTGTAAATATTCCACATAATCATTACTTTTGAGTTGTTTATAATTCCACATCAGAAGGGCCCTAATCTCATTTTTGGTTTCCAGCCACCAATTAACTGGGTCATTATACAGATCAAATAAAGATTTTTTACATGTAAGAAATACGTAATATTTTGTAAACATGCAGTCTCCAATAAAATGTTAGGGTTAAGTTTCCAGTACCCTGGACTGATTATTACTTCTAGAGAACCACAATTTATTGATAATAGTTTGTGGTCAGAGTATTCCACTAAAGTTACTGAGGAGGTTAGAATATGTATGGATTTAGAGATAAAGAAAAAATCAATTCTTGTGGATAAATTTCCTTTGAAAAATGTTTTGTCCCTCGTACCCCTATGTGTAAGCATAGCATCCTTTAAATTATCAGTATGCGCTACATTATTTAAGGCCATCATATCTCCAAATATTTTTGTGGTCTTGGTACCCTCACTCCTATCTAGTTTGCTCAACCCACAATTAAAATCACCTCCAAAAACCACATTCTGAGCTGTATGTAAATAAGGGCTAATTTGATGGAATAGAGTGGTACGATCAGCCATTAATTAAGGGGCATAAATATTTATTAGATGAAAAGACATGTTCTGAAATCTAAAATCAATTAATAATACCCTGCCTGGTAGCAGATCTACAATTTTTACTACAGTAGGTTGTATTTGATGAAAAAGAATACCAACCCCTGTGCTTCTTTCCATACCTATAGACCAGAAAGAGACTCCTGTATACCATTCTTTAGTAGTTGTTGCTATCTCAGAAATAGTATGGAATCTGATATCCTGAATAAGAAAGACTCCCGGGGGGGGGGGTATGATTGTAGAAGATGGAAAACTGTCCCTCTTTTATAATAATTTTTTATACTATTAACATTGGATGTATAAATTTGAAGTGATGACACTAAACACATTTTAAATAATTAAGGTAATTTTATCTTCTTTTTTTTTGTTTCCCTTTTTGATTCTTACCCTTAGGCTCCTCATGTTTTTCTCCTGTTTTTTTCCCTTTCCACTAGTCTCTTGTGTATGAGACTCAACAGAGAAGCCCACAGATTCGCTATCAGAGACCTCAATATCAAAAAGGGCTTGATATCTAATGGAAATTTCAATCGGTGCAGTTTTAGAAACTTTGGGTACTGGCTGAGACCAAGATTGACGTCTCCTAGTAGATATCCTTTTTTCCTTACCCTCATCCTGTTTGGGGAGGGAGAGGGCATAGAAGCCATGGATCTCAAATCTTCCTCTAGACAAGTGTCTGCCTGCAACACCCCAGATTCTTTCTCTGCAAATTCCACTAGAGGAGCGAGAACATCACTCCTCCCATCTATTTCAGCATTGGTGTTCTTATCTCTGACTAGTTCCATGGTAGGCCTTGTCAATATTTGTGGTGGGGATGTGGATGCTAAAGTTTGCTCAAAAATCTTTTTGTTGTGTACTCTCTGGGCACAAGTTACCAGAAGTCTTTGTTCCTCACCATCTGCAGTAGAGTGTTTACTATGTGCAGCTTCTGGACAGACTATGTAAGAATGACCTTCAATCCCACATAAATTACATTTCACAGTACTCCTGCAATGACTACTAGTATGCCCCACCTCCTGACGTAATGTACATTTAATTCTATCATACACACTACTTTTGTGACCAACTTGACCACATTTGTAACAAGATTTCGGCTGCCCTGGGTAAAACAGGACTCCTCTGTCTCTCCCCAAGAAAAAACAATTAGGTAGATGTTGGACCTCCTCCTCTTCATTTCTTAAAATAACACATATTTTCCACCCTCCTGTCCAAATCTCCTCTGTATCAAATATAGCTTCAGGAGTATTTGTCACAGAACATCTTTGTTTTAACCAAAAAAGCAGGTCAGCAACACTAACCCCCTTGTTCCTGAACAAAACAGTGACAGTTTTGTGTGTTGACCTAGATAAAGGGATAACTTCAAAGGGGGACCATAAAGGTGAATTCTTGGCCTGATGATATCGGGCCTAAAATTTGTCCAGGCCACTCCCTAACTTAAAACTGACATCGAATATATTCTCTCCAGATACATGTACTGTATAAGGGCATATAATTCTGTGGCAGTAAAATGCATACTTTCTTTTAATAACTTTCTTCCTACATAGATTCTATCTGGAAAGTTATCAAGACCTCCCTTGTAAATAAGTCTTACAGCATTGTGTCTCTTGGCTGGGTAAACTGTATTAGAAAAAAAGAAGTATAAGATTGTTTTGTTTGTTCTGAAGAAGGACGCGAAAAGCCCTCCTCTTCTAAAGGTACAGGCCTATTCCTAATTTCAGCAGGTATATTTTTAGGGATATCTGGAACATCTGAAAATTCACTTAAGGGTCCTCTAAAATGTCCTGTACAGCATTTTCTTCTACCACATTCTGCACAGCGCCCAAAACTGGGTGCTGTGTAAGTTCCAGTTCTTTAGGCAGAGCTAGAGGGGAAACAGAGTCTATTCCTTCAGTCATCAACAAGTCTGGTGATGTATTATTTTCAACTATAACAGTTTGTGAAACTTGTTGATTACTCACTGAAGTAGAAGATGTTGGATGTGGTGCAGAAACCCCTGTTATCTTTATAGGGGAAAAGCCAGAAATCCATTTGTTTGAATCTGGCAAGTGGACCCACCCTGCCACCCTAAAGAAGTCTTCAGCCAACTATTCACTGTCAGCAACCAGCAGTTCATCCACCCAACATAACTTACTTGTTGTTCCTTTCAGCAACATTCATTATTCAGGGCGAGCCTCTTTAGTAGCTGAAAACAGAAAAGTTGTAGCCGCGGTTTGATCGCCTTCCTTCCTGCAGTAAACAACGCTTGGATCACTCTGTGCCTCAGAATGGTCCATTGCCATGACTACCTCTGGTAGCTGCGGTCCCGTATCCAAGCTTGAGTCACTGTCCAGTTGCTTGTTGAAATGAGAGAAGCGCCTCAACAATTCCTGCTTCTTCTGTTGAAACAATGTTTCTTCTCTCTGCAAAAGCTGTTGTAAAGTAAGTTTTGCATCTTCTTCTGTGCCATCCGTATTCCATTCATTTCTATTTGTACCCGATGCAGCCACTACAGTACTCGTCTCCTTATGGGTTGAATCCATGGTTTCAGATAATGGCATATTTGTAGCTGCATCGAAACAAACTTCAGTCTCCATAAACCCTGTAGCTGAGGAGGAGAGCAACTCCCCGACTTGTTGCACAACCTTCTCCTCACACATCAGTCCAGATACTGGCTCGGCCATCCAGAAACAGCCAGAGGTTTCCCCTACTGCAGAGTAGGGGAATTTCCCTAGTGCGCTGGCCAAATTTACCCCCATTCACTAAAATACCACCAACAGCTGAATCTGGTTCAAAGTCAGTTGGCATTCATCTGTATTCCCTTCTCCTGGGTCGTGCTTCAAAATAGGCAGAATTTGTCTTGTGCACTTACCTGGTCAACAAAAAAAAAATAAAAAATAAATCAATGCCAAATGTTATCTTGCTGACATTGGCATCAGTAGTGCAGGAGTTAAACAGATGCATAACAGGAATGGCAGTGAAGTATGAAAGTGATGTCAAACCCCACATCACCCTATAGAGACTGACAGGCACTGAGCTGTGCCTTTGGGCATCAGCCATAATGTTCAAGGCATTTCAGATCACCCTACCTGCAGTGCGACAAATATCATGTTGTGCCTTGGGGTCCTCAGGCCTTATGCTCACCCCATTTGGCCATAACACTCATGGCATTTTACCACACCCTATCCTGCAGACACCGACAAGTGCTGAGCTGTGCTTCGTGGTGTTCGGCTTTACAGTCACCCCATTTCATAAGGATATATGCTGAAATGGTTGCAGCATAAGAGAATGGGATGAACTGTGGGGCCAAAGAGTCTAAGGCACACCTTGATGCCTGTCAGTGGCTTGAGAGTGGGAGGGATGGTATGGCATGAGCATGACAGCCGGCAATGCAAAGACACACCCCTGATACCTGTCAGTCTGTACAGGGTGGGACGTTTTGGTTAGAAACCCTAATGCTCTGGCCAATTGTTGGTATTTGCACTACAGATTTGCAACATGGCATTTATGTGACCCCCACCTCATGAAAGTGTTTGGGACCTCTACTCATGAATAGTGGCACTGTGATTTTGTTAATCTGTCCAGAACGTTGACTTCTCACAGTGACCACGTCATTCTGCACCAGATGTGGGAAAACACCATTTGGGCAGGATGTGAAAAATGACAGCTGTACCATTCATAGGTAGGTGTGAAGAGATGGCAGTGTTGAAAATCTTGAGTGAAAATATTAAAAATACTCGAATTTACGAGCATAAGTAGAAACTGTGCAATGCACACTTGTAACACAGTCATTTAGCAGAATTATTTCACCAAATTTTCAGCATAGGCATTTTGGGACCTCTGCTCATGAACACTGTCACTATGATTTTCTTCATCTGTCCTGATCGTTGATTTCCCACAGCAACCGCGCCGTAGTGTGCCACTTGTGCGAAAACACATTTCGGGTAGGATGTGAAAAATGATAGCTGTATTGTTCATAAGGACATGTGCAAAATTGACCATGTTGAAAATGTTGAGTGAAAATATTACAAATTGCCAAAGTTACAAGTGGTTGTGGAAACTGTGAACGCATGATTGTAACATAATCATGTTATAGACTTTTGTCACCAAATTTTCAACATTGGCATTTTAGGACCTCGGCTCATGAACAGTGTCACTGTGATTTTTGTAATCTGTCCCAAACACTGATTTCCCACAGCGACTGCGCTATTCTGCACTGGTAGTGCGAAAACACATTTTGGCCAGGATGTGAAAATGACAGTGCGCACTGTTCATATGAGGTGAAAATGCCATGTTAAAATCTGAGTGAAAATATTACAGATTGGCAAAATTACAAGTGCGTATGGAAACTGCGTAACACACGCTCGCAAGACGAAATTTTTTGGAACTTTTTTCACCAAATTTGCAGCATAGGCTTTTTGGGAGGCTACCTCATGAAGAGTGACACTGTCATTTTGTTACTGCAAAATCACCTTTCTGGACGGAATAATGCCATAACAGTGAATGAATTCATGAGGAGGGGCCCCCAAAACCCCATGTTGAAAATTTGGTGGCAAAAGTCAAAAGAAATGGCTGAGATATCCACATAAGGTGATAAAAAAAACATTTATGCCACTACATAGCTTACCAACATTTCTTCAGTTCATGGTCGGCTTTGAAGAGTGCATACGTGTTCCAGGTCCACCGAAGAACATCAAGCTGGGCTCTGGAGGTAAGTATGGGGTGAGGGGGGTGTGGGGAGGCAGGGTACGCAGAGGATGGGCGCAGGTTGGGGGAGGGGCCACCGGACTCAACGAGGGGCCATTTTCTGTTTTACAGATTAAGAAAAAAACAAACATTAAGGGACTTTTTTTTCTTTATAGAGACTTTGACATGCTGGGGTGGCCCCAGCTGCCACCTGAGTGTTTTTGGGGAAGCTGCAGCCAATGGGGCTTCTGGGCATCCCCACCAGCTATACAGAGTTGGGGGGGTTGCATGAGCTGAGGGGGATTGGGCACCCCCTCAGCACACAAAAAGTGGGGGGTGCATTATGCCGATGGGGATTGGGCATCCTGTCGGCAAATTAACTTAGAAGGGGGCATGCCAACAGGGGGATTGGGCAGTGCCACCTACTTTCAGAGAGACTGTGTAAGGTGGCAGCTATCCCTCAACTTCTGTGGGGACTATGAGAAGCTGACGGGGAAGCCGCCATCATGTTGCTTGATGGGCAGGGATACTGGTTTTCCGTTATCATGGAGGAACAGGAAAAAATGCAGATTCCTGATTGGCCCGCGGATTTTCGGCACCAAAACAGAACTAGCGTTTGTTCACGGAGTTGCCGTGACCTTGGGCTTTAAAAGGAGAAGCAAAGCATGCAGTCTGCCTTCTTGCTGGTTCTCCTGTTGATCTAGAATTGTTGCTGTTGTCCCTCTATGTTGATCTTCTCTTAAATGTGAACATTTGGCTGGAGTTCTGTGTAGTAAGTGCAAAAAATGTTTAAACGAGAGCTATAGCAATATTCCGTGATGATCTAGCCTGTGTTTTGTGAAATGTAGGTTGTAAGAAAGGGCGCTGCATTGATACAGCACTGGTGTTCATTGTGTACCAAAAGTAATGCCAGTAGATTGATCTATTTTTAATTTTAAATACTTTAATCCAGCAGTTTAGGAATGTCTACAGTATATTCACTTAATTCAGTTGCTTACAATATAATGCAGATGAGTGCCGAAAATGGGTCAGTACGGGTTGGAATATTGCAATGAATGGCTGAGAGTTAAAATCCTGACCCTTACCCGAATTCAGCCCACTGCCGCCCATTTAGAAAAATAAATTATGATTCTCCACTATTCTTTACTGAGGATGAGTAACATGACGATTTTCCATGGAGAGCTCTCAAGTCACATACAGTAAATGTTTATATGCGGTACTACTGTTAATGCTAATCTCATCATTATTATTGATAGAGCTGTATGCGGCCTCACACCAGTAAGTGTTTATTGTTTTTATTATAATTTGTCTCTAAACAGGCAGCAGTGGGCTGTATTCGGGCATGAGTCAGTATTTTAACATTCAGCCAGATTCATTGCAATCTGTATATTCCACCCAGTGCTGATTCATTGTTGGGATTCGTCTGCATTATGTTGGTTGTAAGCAACTGATGTAAAATTAGTCAGGATGCATGCATTTCTAATGTGAATGTGCTGTGGACAATCCTTTCTGCTTTTCTCGTAACAAAATCTAATTCGTCAGACCATCCATCCCATAGGACTTGTGACGCAGCATCGATTCCTCAGCCAGGTAACTTCTGTTTTACAGTATATTGCAGTCTCCTGCCCTAAAATGGTTTTCTTTTCTACAGATTCCTTTGTTGGTTTGTGAGATTACTTTGTCAGTTTGTGTCCCTCCCTGCTCCTACTAATCTCAGTATTAAACATGATGGTACAGACTGTATTTTATTTACTGCTTTGAAGGTCAACATATCTCTCAAAATTTCTGTCAGTCTAATGAGCATTTGTACTAAGAGATGCTGTTTTAGCTGTCCTGTGACGTCTGTTAGCCTGTGAGGTCCTGCACTGCATCTAGTTTATTTTTTATTGCATATATTGCATATATATAACAAATGCCTAAGTGCCAGCTACAGTGCCAGGTGAGGCAAAGGACTGAACACTAATAGTAGCCTAGGTAGGAAGGGAAGGGAAGGGAGGCTACAGTGTACTTTAATGTACAGAACAGCAGCTTAGTTATGTTATGTGGTAACTGCTGTGGTTTGAGGAAGTTGTGCTGGTGAAAATAATGCTGCATAAAACATTTACAGTAAAACTGCACCTTTCAGCACCAGTGGGCTGTGGTGGTGGTG
Source organism: Neoceratodus forsteri (assembly GCA_016271365.2). NCBI lineage: Eukaryota > Metazoa > Chordata > Ceratodontiformes > Ceratodontidae > Neoceratodus > Neoceratodus forsteri. The sequence continues at coordinate 101,651,402 of JADMNL010000033.1, read as the reverse complement.
AGGTGGGGGACTGTACACTGATCTTGGACTCTTGGGGTGTTTGCTGACTATGTGTCTGGGGGGAGGCTGTCCATGTTTATGGGGCAGAGAGTCCTGTTAGTTGTTTGTGGCTGGGGAGTATGGAGTCTGTGTTTGGGTGGGTTCACTGGTTGTGTTGGTGGGGTGTTGATACTGGCTGTGGTGGTTGGTTGGGGACACTGGCTAGTGTGGTGGTGTGGGGACACCAGCAGTGGTGCGGCGGGTATTGATTGGTCTTGTGGTGGTTTGTTGTGTCTTGGGGATGCTGTCTGTGTCAGTGGGGCAAGTGGTACTGTTGCTGGGTCAGTGGTCTGTATTTGTGGTGGTGGGTAAACTGGTTGTATTGGTGTGTAGGTGACACTGGCCATGGTGGTGGTATGTGGGGACTGTATGTTTGATGGTATTGGGTGGTTTGCTGGCTGTGTACCGCGGGATACTGTCCATGTTGGTGGGGCAGGGGGCACTGTTAGTTGTTTGTGGCTGGGGAGATGGGCCATGCTGGTCCTTTGGGGTGGGGCCATAGTGGTGACATGGGGAAGGTGGTTATACTGGCAGGGTGGAGACAGTGGCCATGCTGGCCTGCTGGGGTAGGAAGAGTAGCAGTGCTGGCCTGATGGGGTGAAGAGAGTGGCCAAGCTGGTCCATCAAGGTGTGGAGAATGGCAGTGCTGGCATGGGGTTGGGAGAGTGGCTGGCCTAGTCCAGGGTGGGGAAAGTGACCGTGCTTGTCTGCTAGGGTGGGAAGAGTGGCCGGGCTTGTCTGTCCTGGTGGGGAGAGTGGTCAGGCTGGTCAGTTAGGGTGGGGTGAGTGGCCGTGCTGGTCCTGGGTTGGGAGAGTGGCTGGCCTAGTCCAGGGTGGGGAAAGTGGCCATGCTTGTCCACCAGGGTGAGGTGAGTGGCCTGGTTGGTAAGTTATGGTGAGGCAAGTGGGCTGGCTGGTAGGTTATGGTGGGGAGGGTGGCCGGGCAGGTCCAACATCGTGGGGAGAGTGGCCATGCTGATCCAGGGTGGGGAGAAGGGCCAGATTAGTCTGGGGTGGGGATAGTGGCCATGCTTGTCTGCTGGGGTGGGGAAAGTGGCCTTACAGGTTTTTTGTGGTGGGGAGAGTGGCTGTGCTGGTCTTGGGTGGGGATAGTGGCTGGGCTGGTCCATCAGGGTGGGGAGAGTGGTGAGGCTGGTCCAACAGAGTGGGCAGAGTAGCCAGACTGGTTGGTTCTGGTAAGGCAAGTGGCCAGGCTGGTTGGCCAAAGTGAGGTGAGTGGCCAGGCTGGTCAGTCATGGTGGGGCAAGTGGCTGGGCTGGTCCATCGGGGAGGGGAGAGTGACTGGGCTGGTCCATCGTGGTATGGAAAGTGGCCAGACTTGTCAGTTGGGGTGGGGAGAGTGGACATATTTGTCCGGTGGGGGTGGGGAGTGGGCATGTTTGTCCACTGAGGTGGGGAGAGTGGCTTTGCAGGTGTGGTAGGGAATGCTTATTTGCTAACCGTTCTGTTGTCATTCACATTAGCCTGGTTCTGGTGTGCTGCTGTGCTAACCTGCCTTGCCAGGTTTGGGCTCCTAACCTGCCCTACAATCTTCTTGTGCTGCTGCTGACCTGATGCACTGCCATCTGCTGCCCCAGGACAACTGCCTTTTTAATTGCCAGTCATGATCTGGTAAGTATGTGCTTTTTTATTTTTTTATGGTTCTTATTTTGATGTTTGAATGGGGAAGATTGTTGGTAGATGGATGTGCTGGGCGGTCTAAAAAATGCTGAAAAAATGGTTCTGGCCTCTTTGTGAGGGAGGGGTGAACAGGCATACTGGTGCAGAACCATTTTTTCCGGCATGCATGCCAGGCTGCCGGGTCCGTGCCACGCTCTGGTGGTTGGTTGTTTGATGGTCGGCAGGCGGACGGGCTGGGCGGACTGGTTCACATGCTGGGAAAAATGGTTCTGGCCTCGGAGAGAGGGGTGAACAGGCATACTGGCGCAGAACCATTTTTTCCAGCATGCATGCCAGGCTGCCGGGTCTGTGCCATGCTCTGGTGTTTTATATTTTGTTGGTTGTACTCTCCATGAAAGAAATATAGTACAAAATGTGTATAAAATGTGTCATTATCTTTGTGTGCCTGGGGTGTGGGTGGGGGGACACCAACCTGGATGATGTTCATTCAGAGTGGGGAGAGTTGCCTGTCCATCGTGGTGTGGAAAGTGGCAGTGCTTGTCCACCAGGGTGGGGAGAGTGTCTGTGCCAGTCTATTGTGGTTTGCTGGGAATGTGTCTTCTTGTGTGCATGTGTGTGTGTGTGTGTGTGCGTGTCTGTGTGAGTGCGTGTCTGTGTGTGTGAGTGCAATGTCTATGTGTCTGTGTGCATGCCTGTCTGTTTGCATGCGTCTATGTGCATGCGTGTCTGTGTGTGTGTGTGTGTTCCTGCGTGTCTGTGCATGCGTGAGTGTGTCTGTGTGCATACATGTCTGTGTGCCAGTGTGTTTGTGCATGTCTGTGCATGCACATGTCTGTGTCTGTGTGCATGTGTGTCTGTCTGTGTGAGTGTGTGCCTGCATGTCTGTGTCTGTGTATGCATGTGTGTATGCGTCTGTGTGTGCATGCATGCGTGTGTGCCTGCATGTCTGTGTGTCTGTGCATGCATGTGTGTGTGTGTCTGTGTGCATGCATGTCTGTCTGTGTGCATGCGTGCATGTGTGCCTGCGTGTCTGTGTGCATGCGTGTCTGCGTTCGTGCATGTCTGTGCATATCTGTGCATATCTGTGCATGCATGTGTGTCTCTGTGTGTGTGTGTGTGTGTGCGCATGTAGAATAATAGAGACTCAGTCAGACAAAATAACTTTATTAAGCCACATCAAACTGAATAAACCATGTCTAATCTGTGCCCTTCAAAACTGTCAACTGCAGATTTTCCTCCTTGGTTTCCTTGATCAATTGTGGAGGATGTAGGCATCGGATTACCTAGGGGGTAAACAAAGACAAGCTGATAAACTGTATAACTTCATGTTAATAATAATCTTACCACTTTTTAGTTGGACTTTTGCAGAAATGTCTAATGGAATATTTTTGGAAGTGTTGGGGAACTACAGAGAATTGATAAATTCTTAAAGGTGAACTACCAGCAGAGGTGAAGCCCTGACCACTGTACGGATTGGGGCTTCACCTCTCTGGTCCCCCCTGCAGGCAGTATATTATAAAATAATCTTTGCACCTGAGTGATCACTCAAACTGGTGATTGGGTACAAAGATCAATTTATTTCTGTTGACCGCAGGGGGGGATAGGAGAGATGAAGCCATGAGCTGCACAGTGGTTATGGGTGGCTTTACCTCTGCTGGTAGAACACCTTTCATGAGTTTGAGCTCCGACATGAAAACTAAGAGGCTCCATTTTCATGAGGACAAGTTAGAAAGTGCCCTATTTACTGTGGGTGCAATTCCTGATTGGTTTATTGTTTGGTACAGACTGTTGATCTCTCCATTAGCATGCTCAATCCTCATTAATCAGTTTTGGATTTGTTTTAATTGGATGCACTTTGTTTATATATAAACCAATCCAGGCAGCGAGATGTTAGGGACTGAACTGACGGAGTCCACCTTGGTGTCTGGTGGTTCGGCTTAATTCACATCTGAGCTCTGTCAAGCTTTGGTACATGGCATTGGGTGAGTACCGTCATTCTGTCTCTGCTGCTGTCACGCCTTAGGGGTGGGGGCTGCACCTGCTGCCATCACGCCTGAGGGGTCGGGGCTGCACTTGCTGCCATCATGCCTGAGGGGTGGGGGCTGCACTTGCTGCCATCATGCCTGAGTGGTGGGGGCTGCACTTGCTGCCGTCATGCCTAAGGGGTGGGGGCTGAACTTGCTGCTGTCACACCTGAGAGGTGGGGGCTGCACTTGCTGCCATCACGAGTGAAGGATGGGGGCTGCACTTGCTGCCGCTACGCCTGAGTGGTGGGGGCTGCACTTGCTGCCGTCACGCCTGAGGGGTGGGGGCTGAACTTGCTGCCATCGTGCCTGAGGGGTGGGGACTGCACTTGCTGCCATCACGCCCAAGGGGTGGGGGCTGCACTTGCTGCCATTACGCCTGAGGGATGGGGGCTGCACTTGCTGCCATCACACCTGAGGGGTGGGGGCTGCACTTGCTGCCGTCATGCCTGAGGGGTGGGGGCTGCACTTGCTGCCATCATGCCTGAGGGGTGGGGGCTGCACTTGCTGCCATCATGCCTGAAGGGTGGGGGCTGCACTTGCTGCCGTCATGCCTGAGGGGTGGGGGCTGCACTTGCTGCCATCACGCCTGAGGAGTGGGGGCTGCACTTGCTGCCATTACACCTGAGGGTTGGGGGCTGCACTTGCTGCCATCATGCCTGAGTGGTGGGGGCTGCACTTGCTGCCGTCATGCCTAAGGGGTGGGGGCTGCACTTGCTGCCATCATGAGTGAAGGATGGGGGCTGCACTTGCTGCCGTTACACCTGAATGGTGGGGGCTGCACTTGCTGCCGTCATGCCTGAGGGGTGGGGGCTGCACCTGCTGTTGTCATGCCTGAGGGTTGGGGGCTACAGTGCTGCTACTGTCTAACCTGAAGAATCGTCGAAAGACTGCTGTTTCCATCTTGCTGGGAGTCTGATTGTGAAGTCTTCATGAACACCATGCCTGTGCACTGCTGCAAATTCATGCTGATGTTGAACCACCTGCCAACACTGCTACCAGCACCTCATGCAGTCATGCTTATTCCTTTGCGCCACTCTTCAAGTAAGTAGGTGTGGGTGTTGGTGGCAAGCTGTGATTGGAGAATGCATTGATGAAGATGAGGTTGTAGACGATGGTCTTTCCAACAGTTATACTGTGTGTACATTTTTCTGTGGGCCACATGTAAACATTTCAATTATGATTTCTGGCCTTGAAGTGCTGTTGGATGTGATCTGCTGCAAGTCTTTCCAAGACCACTGTAAAAGGTACAGTTTGCTTTCTTTTTGCCCAGTAGTGGGTCTTCCATGCTAAAATTGTGAATGCTTTGTTGATGTTGCAGAATTATTCCTTACTATGTGTTTTTATTTTGTAGGTCAATCTGTGGAAGTGGTGTTAATGATCTGCTGCTTTGTCGCTTTTAGTTCTTTGGAAATATCACATCACTACACCATCAAGATGGCAACACCACCACCACGAAAGATGGCCAAAATCTCCAGCGTTACTGCGAAAGACCATGCACTGCAGTTCAAGGCAATGGGAATGTATGAAGATGGAGGGGAAAATGTTCTGCCGGTTTTGTGCCCATCCAGTGGACCACATCCGGAAGGATACCATTGTAGACCACTGCAACAGCAAGAAGCATTTAAAAAACATGAGCCAGAAAGAGAAAAGTGAGAACAGACAGGTGACATTACAAACGAGTTTCAATGCCACCACTTCTGCTGCTGCCTCAAGGGAAGAAACAGTTCTTGACATGTTGAGGGCTTGGTGTGGGGCCAATATTCCAATTGAGAAACTTGATCAACCCTGCCTCAGAGACTGGATGGGAAAGTATATTAAGAGCATAGGTACACTTCCAAAGGCAGACACTCTTCGTCAGAACTACCTGCTAAAACTGCAGAATGAGATGGAGGAGTCAATCCACCAACAAGTGAAAGGAAAGAGCATCACAGTAATGTGTGATGAATCCACAGATTCAGATGCTCAGTGTGTACTGAACATTGTTTTTGCTATCGATGGTGGTAAATCTTACATTGTAAATACCATGGAGTTGGTCGCAGTGAACCATTCAACTGTTGCGCAAGCCATTTTAAAAACTCTGCAGAAATATGAGGTGGAGATGGAACAAGTTGTGAGTTTTGTCAGTGACAATGCCAGATACATGATTAAATGTTTCAATGATGCATTACAGGGAGTTTTTGGGGACCATGTCATCCATGTCGGTTGCTGGGAACATGTCCTGTCACTTGTAGGTGACACATGGATCGACCATTTTGACTTGGTGAACAAACTGGTGCTTAGAGATTAAATATGTGTTCCAGCAGTCCCAAAATGAAAAGGAAGTACCTGGCATTCCTCACAGAGGTGGGGGTAGAGAACAACACTTTACCTCCTGTCCCAGTACTGACACACTGGAACACATGGTTTGAGGCTGTGAAATACCATGCCACCCACTTGCAATATTTACGAGATTTCTTGCAGGAAGACCAGAGTGATGCGAATTCATTGAAATCGCTACACATCTTATTTACTGAATGGATGGGAGAGCTCCAAATTCAGACTACATTTATTGCAGAAAATAGTATGGACATAATAGAGACAATACACATGCTGCAATTGAAAGATAAACCACTGGCTGTGTCTATCTATGATACACTAATGGCAATCAAGAACAGATTTGAGGCTGGTGTGTTAAAGACCGATGGCTTTGGAGAGAAAACTGATGAGCAGCTTCATCAGCTTAGAGGCTGGGCCAAGCAAGATCAAGTTTTGGTATTTCAAAAAGCTTTCAGTGTAGCGCTAAACAAACTCGGCAAGCATATGGGGTCAAATCCTTCGCTACAGTTTTTCAAGGCATGTCGTATACTAGATCCATTCAATCTGCCTAAATTGAACAAGGACTACAATCAATATGCAGAGGACATTCCAATGTCTGGACTTCATAACACGGCAGCTTTGAAAAAGGATTGGAATCTCTACATAAGACAAGACCTCAGTGACTTGCCAGAAAAGTTGGACTTTGATCTGGGTCAGTACTGGAAGTCTGTGGAGCCTCAGCTAACAGTGCTGCCTAGAGCTGCCCAGCAGGCAATTTGGGTCCCAGTTTCCAGTGCTGATGTTGAAAGGTCATTTTCTGTATATGGTCAGATCCATACGGATCAAAGGGGAAAACTGCGGGTGGACAATTTGCGACTGTTTTCAATGTTGATGCTCAATAAATAGGGTACTTTATGTATTGGTTGCCACTGCTTAGCTCTCTTTTATTTGAAGTCAGTGTGGCATTGCTGGATTCTGATATTTTGTTTCATATTCTTTAGTGTACAGTACTGTTTTGTTTTTGTTAGTTTACAATTTAATCAAACATTTTGTTAGGGCTTTAGATTAACTGATTCTTTTGCATGGTTTACTTTGTTTCACGTTTTGCACATTTTAATGTATGTGGATTTTAGTCCAAAATGTTAGTTTTCTCCACTGTTTCTGCACTTTTACTATTTTTATATACATTTTAAATGACATTTCTTACAGTATCTGGTTTATCCTTATCGTATTTAATTTTTTGCTGATTATAAATTTTGCACGTTTTAATATACATGCTTTTGTACTGTTTCTACTTTTTGCACCACTTTCTGCACATTTATAAACAGTATTTTATTTAATTTAGCTTGTCTCTTTTTATTTAAGTACCTGGTGACATGAAAAGGCATACAGAGCCAGCATTGGCAATGCCCTATGCTCCTTTCCATAATGTAGCATTGACACACAGTACAAAATAATGGTACATTCAGCCAGGGTTTATTTAGGTGTAGTGGCATACTGGCAGTGTTTTTTTTTCCCAGGGCTAACTGTATTCACTGTGTTGGAGGGAGCTGGATGTATTGGTGGTGCTGCCACCATCACCCCTGAGGGAAGGGGGCCATAGTGCTGATGCACTGCTATCACACCTGAGGGATGGGGAACATAGTACTGTTGCTGTCACACCTGCAGGATGGGAGACCGCAGTGCTGCTGCTTCTGTCACACCGGAGGGAGGGGGGCCGTAGTGTTGTTGCTACTACTGAACCTGAAGGATGCGGGCCATAGTGCTGCTGCGGCCATCACATCTTGTACCTACAATAACTTTAATTGGTACAAGAATGGATAGATGTATAATAGTGGAGGTAAAAATTGCTGAAATGCATGTTAACACAGTTAAAAATTGTTAAATAAAGTGCACAAAACAAAACACCGGTAAACGGATTTTGGCTTGGCAGACACCAGTGACAATATTGGTTTTTACTATGTGCAAAACGGAATTTGCCCTTTCGCAATCACAGTAAACCAGTGTCCCTGTTGATGAGGACATCAGACGAGGCAAGCAGTAATTGGCTGCTGCAATCAGGGACCGCCCAGTGGTGCTCACTGATTGCAGTGGCTAATTTCTTTCAAGGTGGTGTCACATTCCTCAACTGCTGTCATGGACAGCGTGCCATGCCACTGGCGCCACAGAGCCCGGCCACAAAAAACAGTGGTGCAATTGGCTGCAGCAGGACCACACCTCCGAAACCCACTTCTCCACTGAAGCAACCACAATATGTTGTCTGCACTGAGTGCGAAAGACAACATAAAAATGGCTTTCTGGATGAGCTTCATAGTCTGTCCTTTAGTATGTGTAATAAGGGCATGTTTAGTGGCATAATTCTGAAGTATTCTTAGTGACATATTTTCCTTCATTTTTAATTGTTTTGGCCTTTTTAGGAGCTGCAGCTTAGGTTTGTGTTTCTCAGCAACTTAGCTGCATTGTGACTGCAATCTATTCATTCACATTAGGATCACTTGACTCCTCCTTCTTTATCTTTTGATTTTATGAAGCCTTTCGTAACCATTGTTTATGTTTCAACTGTTCACTCTAATGTTCCCAGCACTCTCTTTTTTTACAGAGCAGTTTTGCTTGTTCCTTAGGTGTTGGCTGGCTCTTCAGACTCTACCTGCCTCTCTGACTGGCCACCGTCTTGCTAGAGGACTCACCCATTTAGACACCTCCTCCACTTGCCTCTGTGGTGGGGTCAGGAGAGAGAGAGGCTGTCTTCCTCAACCATTGAAGTCCAGATCCTGCTCACAGCAAGATCCTGGGGTGATAGCACTGGCTGAAGAAAGCAGACAGGGCTACCTGTTGCACAGCCCCCAAACTTTCCAATGTCTGTCCCTTTCTGAGGTCAGCAAGCTTTCACAGTTATATAGATGTGTGGTGGGAAGATACTGCACATACTCATACACCTGTGCCAGGTCTTCTGAGGTACAGCCACATACTGTGCCATCCAGCCTCTGCTGGGAAGCAGTGAAGCAGCAGCAAATGTTGTCCCCCTCCCTCAAGGAGGAGAGCTGTCCATGGACTCCCAGACAGCCTCCCAGTGACCCGTGTCCATTCCCTAACTGAGGTCACTGATGTGGTAGGAGGTAAGGCACCCAGCACCTCAGCCCTCCATGCCACCAGGACAGCAGCCTAGTTCATTCTTTCTGTCCTGGGAAGCCATTTTGTGTCCAGTTAAGCAATGGATGGTTCGGACTTCATAAAAACCTATTGGAAGTAATGAGTTTTGTGCACTAATTCACTTCACGTTCCCAATCAAAAATCATACCTCTACTAATCATTTTAATAAAGTAAATTTTAGTTTCAGCAGTCCGAGGAAAATACAAAACCTACTAACACAAGCTACATCATTGTATGAATCTTCTGGTTTAGAATTTTGTGAAAGGGTTCACACAGCCTTTACCCAGTATCCCCTCTTCCTAAGATACCAGCAGGAGAACAGGGTGAATTGAAACCCATCCCTGCTGATTTGTGGCCTGGCCCTTTAAAGGCCATCTACACTGGCTGTATGCCTGAAATTCCCTGCAGGGGAAGGGCACAAATGAGCCTCACCTGGAATGCATAACAAGGAAACCAGACAAATTAAGTGAGAGGTTGTAGGGGCTTGACAGAGAGAGAGAGAGAAAGGCTGCTGTGAACTGGAGAGCCAAATCAAACTTAAACACATTTTGTTTTGTGTTTGCTCTGCCAAAGTAAGCTACTTTGAAGCCTTATTTGGTGCTGAAGTAAAGCAAATTTTTGTTTCATTGAACTTTGCTTGGGAGTTTTTTCTGAGGGTTCCCCCAAAAGTCTTAGCTTGCTACAACACTTATAAATTAAAATAGTTTTTTTACTGACAAATATATAACAAAAAAAACTTAAGATGTGCATTTATTCACAACATGAATGCTAAGATAAATAAGTTATGGTTAGGGAAACTTCCAACTCTTTCCTTCTTCAGGATAGGTTTTTTTTTTTCCTCTATAAGGATCCTTTTGGTCCATAATTTACTGTTATAGTGGATCACAGTAGAAAGTTCTACTACAGCTAACAAATTATTTCCATCTTAAAGAGCAGCTATCCTGCTATTCTTCAAATTTCCCCCCAAGAATCATAAAGAACTTTTACCTGCCCCAATTCACATGCTGCCAATATTTCCATTTGCCCCAATTTTGGAAGGGAAGGGATCATATTTTGGCTCCGTAGAGCCAAGCCACACCAATCCCTTCCAGTTCCCGGTACCTCCTGATATTGATCCACCTCGATTTGCCCATGCTTAGCACATTTTGTGATGTCACTATATTAAGACAGTGGAGGGTGCACCCCATAGACATGAATGGAGCCATTTTTTAAATAACGTTTTTCATACTGCTCAACTAACAAGGACTTGTTAGTTGAGCAGTGCCCTTGATTTGTTCACGATGGGCATCTAAAATACAAAAAATGTTTAAAAAATGGCCCCATTCATGTCTATGGGATGCACACCTGCACTCTCCATATAATGACATCACAAAATGTGCTAGCATGGGGGCAAATCAGGGGTGGATCAGAGTATCAGGAGGTACTAGGAAGTGGAAGGGATTTGTGTGGTGTGGCTCCATGGAGCCAAAATACAATCCCTTCCCTTCCAAAATAGGGACAATTACAGATGGAAATACTGGCAGCATATGAACTGGAGTCAGGTAAGGGTTCTTTATGATATTTGGAGTGAGCACATGTAAAGTTGTTCTTTAAAAGTTGTGATATCTTAATAATTTGTGTATGTTATTATTATCTTCTATTTTCTTAGTAGGCAATATCCAATGTGTTCTAACTACTTTTCATTTTAATATGAGTTATACAGATTGATGCCGAACGTTCCACCTTGGATGGATAAATATTTTTCTTTTAAGGTGCATAGTATTAATTTCCATCCCTCAGTTCAGATTGAAATGTTTAAATTTCCATTGTCTCTTATGTTAAAGCAGGTCTGGATTTCTTTATTCCCTCTCTTATTTTTTTCTAAAACTACTCACCTAATATTTTTGTACCAGAATTCAAATATTAGTAGTACAACTTCCACTTCCTAAAACATCACAAGATTATGAGCCCCAATAAAGAGAGAAAAAGTCTTATCCCTTCTAAATAGTCTTAAAATTGATGTTTCTGGCCTACATGAAGCCAATTTAATAGACTCGGGGGTTAAGAAACTCAAAAAAATGATGAGTGAGTTGATTTTTCATAATTGTTTTAATTCTAAGAAAAATTGAGTGGCTATCCCAATTCATAAAGGATTACATTTTAAGATGACACTCAAACCATTGATACTGAAAGCAGAATCAAAGGAAGCATAGCAAACATATCAATCACTATTTGTAGTTTTCTGTATGTGCTCCTAACAATGTCTCACCTGAATCCTTTGCCCAAAATAGCTGATGAAATTAAAATTTGAGGAGATTCTTACGATAATACGAACATACGAAATTTGCCAGCAGATAAAGGCCTAGAGGTCTATCAAGTCTGCTCGAATGTGCAGCTAGCACCCCTTATTCTGCAGCTGCCCCTCCCTTCCACCCTTCCCCTTCATTAACCCTCCCCCTTGTCCTGTCCCATCCTCATTTGAAGCAGTCCACTGTTCTACTGCATACCACTTCAGCAGGTAACGCATTCCACCCAGCCACCACCCTCTCTGTAAAAAAGTGTCTCCTCATCTCCCTCCTGAACCTTCCTTGCTCCTGTCTCATATCGTGGCCCCTGGTGGCCCTCCCCTCCCTTACTTTGAACAGCCCCTCTGTACCCATCTTGTTTATTCCTTTCATGTTTTTAAAGGTTTCAATCATGTCACCCCTGTCTCTCCTCTCCTCAAAAGATTCTTGAATGCTGTTAGGGGGTGACTTTAGTTTAGCAATAGACCCATTTTTGGACTGATGGTCCAAGCCCACAGCTGCAAATGGTAAAACCAAATCTTGTAAAGTCATTTTATGTATGATATCAGATCTAAAATTGTTGGATACTTAGAGAATTGTTAATCCCACCTGCCAGTATTTTACATTTCACTTCAAACTCTTTCAGATTACACAGACTGTTTATCTATATATTTCTCAACAATTAAGCCAAGATATCGTCTTCTCTAATATAGGAACTAATTTAATCACTGACCATTCTCCTATCTCTAGTTCATTACAATTTGAAGTAAGAACAGTGATACTATTAGCTGGAGGATAAATTCCTCTCTATATAATGACAAAAATGTCAAGGCTGGCTTCACAATGAAACTGGTTTTTTTTTCAACATCAATGACACCAATTATGTCTCAAGAAGTGCTCTTTGAGAATCTTTTAAAGTCTTTATTAGAGGAAAAACTATAGACTACTCCTCCTATCTTAAAAAAAAAACTAAGAAGACACTGAAGATAAAGATAAGATTATAGTTGACCTATTGATAACACATACACAAATCTTAGCTTCTAATCTGGATATTACTTATAAAATCTCAATGCTAGAATACAAGAAACAGGGTCTTAACTGAATCAATCTGTGTAAATAAAGGAGTAAAACAGGGATGTCCACTGACCCCCATGCTTTTTAGTTTATACACAGAAAGATTGGTTGGAGCTCTAGATGAGTTATATGCTGTCTTCCCAACAGTATATGGGGTTACAAAATCACACATACCCTCATAATACAAAGCATCATGGGCTGCATATGCAAATTGCCACACAATATTATGCTGGTTCAACTTTCAGTAGAACTGCATGGTGCTGAAAGGCCTCTCACACTGTATGCAAAGGGTGCCAGCAGAAGACACAGACACGTGTTTTGTCCTACCAGGACTCATCAGTGTGCCTCATCTGTATGACACCCCAGTGGAATGAACCAGCTACCCTAAGTTGGCCTATCTGGTTTGGGTTGTGGTGAGCCCAATAAAATTAAAAAAACAAGCTAAAAAACAAAGAACCTTTGTGCACAAGCACTAAGGCAAGGGTTACCGCAAAGGTCATTGACAAGGAAGCCAAGTTTCAAAGAAATACAAAATCACACATACCCCAATAATGCAAAGCATCATGGGCTGCATATTCAAATCACCTCAAAATACTATGTTGGTTCAACTTTAAGCAGAACTGCATGGTGCTGAAAGGCCTCTCGCACAGTATGCAAAGTATGCAAACAGAAGTCACAGACACATGTTTCATCCTTCCAGGACTCATCAGTATGCCTCGTCTGTATGACACCTCAATGGAACGAACCACCTACCTATATATATATATATATATATATATATATATATATATATATATATATGGGTTATATGGGCATATGGGGTTGATGTTAAAATACTGATGTATGCTGATGAAATGGTATTATTTTTCAGAATATCTCTATGACTCAAGAGAGATTTAAAGGGAGCAGCAGATCATTTTAAGAAAATAGACCACAAATTGAATATAGAAAAACCTAACATTATGTCAACTGATAAAAAATTTAGAGAATGGAATACAGATAGTTATAAATTTGAGAAAGTTCTAGAATATTGCTATTTGTAAGTAGTATTTGATCACAAACTATGTTGGGATACACATTGTCAAAAGATATAAAAAAAATGTTATTAATACACTAAATGGCATCTTTAGATTTCCTAGGGCATTTGTTAATAATTTATTGGTAGGACTGGGGAAAGCATTTAAGTCCAAGGCAAATAGTCAGACTTTTAATGTCACTAAAGTATGGGACTTGAGCAACAATCTTAGAATTTTGAATCCGCCCAGCATTTTTTCATTAGAGAAGTTTTGGGTTTGCCAAGAGATACCCCAGTGCTATTTTAAGAACAGAGGCCAGGATATTCAAAAGTTTGCGTCGCACGCAAACAGTTTGCAGCTGGGATAGAGCCGGGTTAACACAGGATCACAATATTGTAAACAAGACATAGTACTGGTGCAAACACTTAATGTATGCAAGGAGCAAAGTGAGGAGAGGGAATCTGTATAAAGGCGCAATGAAATATTCAAATGTATAGCACAGTGCAAGGCCACTTTGTGCAATGCATAGTGTGGTGCTACCTAATGCCTATAAAAGGCAGGTCTTATCTCAGGGCAATCCATGGGTTGGGGGGTGGCCAGTGTACAAAACAAACATGGCATTTTAAAAAAATTTTGTGCTGTTGCATCTGATGGAGGAAGTAGTTCAGGAGGAGGAGACGGACCAGGCCTACCACAGTCCACACTGCAGGACAAGGAGGAGGAGATATGCTGCACACAGATTGTACCTGCCCAGAGTCTGAGACCCTGCTTGAAGACTTCATCATTGGCTGGTACAGGATGAACAGGGACATGTTGAAGCAGTTATGCAAACTTCTGCTTGAGCAGCTGCAGCCCAACACCAGACACAGCCATACAATGCCAGTGGAGGAGAAAGTGGTGGCAGCGATGTGCTTTCTAGCTACCGGGACATTCCAAACCCCAGTGGGAGACACTATTCGGGTATTGCAGTCCACCACCTCATGCCTCCTGACCCAGTTCCTAGAAGCTTTCCTGCTGCATGCTGCCAAATTCATAATATTCCCCAGCATGGCAGCTGAGTGCAGAGCAACCATGCAGCAATTCTGTCAAGTTGCACACCTACCAGCTGTACTTGGTGCCACTGACTGCACCCATGTTGCCATCCGTGCACTGCCTGGTGATGGCAGTGACATATATGTAAACAGGAAGAGGTTCCACTTCATCAATTGCCAGGTGGTGTGCGATGCGACAGGGTGCATCAGCAATGTCTTTGTACAGTACCCTGGCAATGCCCATGATGTCTTCATATGGCACCAATCAAGGCTGTGCCAGGCCTTTGAGGAGGACAGAATCCCCAGTGGGCAGGTTGTCAGTGAGTATCTGCAGCCCCAACATGTAAATACCACAGTGGGTAACAGTGCCAAGCAACATTAGACAGGGTGGAGGGGGGCAGGGGGCAATGGGACAGCAACACTTGTGACATACATGGGAAATGGCCAGACAGCAGGACAGTGCAGCTAACATGTACATATTTGTTCACAGGGCACAGTGCCTGTTCCCTAAGAACCTGGCTTCTCACACCAGTACTCCAGCCAAGCACAGTGGCCGAGAATGGGTACAATGAGGCACACGCTGCCACCAGGAACATCAAAGAGAAGGTCTTCGGCATGCTGAAGATGGGTTTCCACTGCCCAGACTGATCAGGTGGTGCCCTACAGTATAGGCCTCAGATGGTATGCTGTATATTCCTAGCGTGTTGCATGCTGCACAACATGGTGCTAAACTGTGGTATACATGCACCTGAAACTGAAGTACAGTCAGACAGTGACCCAGAGCCAGAGGTCCAGGGGACAGTAGAGAAACTCAAGAGGAGAGACCCTTGAATGGCTCTCCAGGGCCTGGAGCACCAGAGCAGCATCATGGAAACACTAGCCCAGATGGGAAAGTGAAGGAACACACACAGACAAACGCCATGTCATGACTAACGCCTTTAATATGTGTGACATACAAGTAACAGTACAGAACACTGGCAACAGTGCAAACCCCTGGTGTACCACATGATGTAACTGTGCACATGTGATGTGTGTGTCAGAGGGCAGTGTGAAGTGCGTGTCATGCATGGGTGGATGGCTGAAGGGTGTGTAGTGTGCAGGGCATAGGTCTGAGGTTGTGCATAGGCAGGATGTGTAGTGTGGGCAGTGTGTGTGCCTATGTGCGAGTGAGTGAGTGACTGAGTGTGTGAGTGACCTTGTGTGTCTGTGTGTGTGTGTGTGTGCGTGTTTGTGTGGGTGGGCATGTGTGAGTGTGTGTGACCCAGTGAGGCAGGTTGCATGTCAGCCGACAGTATCACTGGGGCCTACCACCATGCACACAACATATTCCCTGTTGGTGAGACACAGAGGTCAGTGTGCTGTGTACCGAAGACATGGTTGGTGAGAACTGCGGGGATGACCAGCCAGTAGCATGCCTGTGACTATGTTGGGATGCAGCACCAACCCTGGAGGGCAGGCGGCCATGATGCCATGCCTGGCCTGTGAAGGACTGAGGCATGGAGGTGGAAGACCCAGTGCCCAGACCCTGTGCATGGGACACACGGCAGGGTACAGTCATGGACCACCTGCACTGCTTGGTGTCCATGTCTTGGTGAGCACCCATGTTGGCAGCCCACATCACCTCCATGTGCTCCCTCACAGCAGCAGTGAGGTCACTAAAACAATGCTTCACAGTGGCTAGCATACATGTCATGCCCTCCTCAGCCCACTGCTCTGTGTGGAGGATTGCCGACCCAACCGTATTCCGCAGCTGGGCCAGTTCATGCCTCACCTCCCTACGGAAGTCATGCAGGTCCTGCTGTGCAATGGTCTGAGACTCCAGGGTGGCCCAGAGCATAGACTGGGCACCCTGGCCATCCGGGCCTGGGGTGGACACCCTTCCCTGGCCTGTGGGTGGTGGAGGTGGTCACTGTTGATGATGAAGGGGTTGCTGACATTGGTGTTGTGGATGTTGTTGTTGTTGCTGCTGCTGCTGCTGCAGCAGTGGCCTGGCAGGCAGCTGTGTTTATTGCTGGGCTTGTGCTGCACCCTCTGGCAGGCAGCGCATGTCCAATGGTGCATGCTGGATGGCTGCCTGCCCAACATCCTGCTGCTGTGCAATGTCACCATGGCTCTGTGGTACCCCCGCCTGCCCTGCACCAATGTGTGTTGCCCCGCAGGTCCCAACCCACCGCTGCCGTCAACATTGCTGCCTGCTGTCAGCTCATCCTCCGTCTGAGAGTCACCCCAACCATGGTTACTGGTTAGTGTGAATGTGACCACAGGGTGACATGTGAGGTCCTCGACCTGTGTATCCTCCAGGTCATCATCATCATCATTATCCTCATCATCACCATATGCAATAATGGCAGACATTGCCTGATGGATAGCACGTCCTGATGCCACTTGTTGTTGTGCAGCCACTGCTGGTCCAAAGGCGATCCCCATGCCCAATGCTGAAGGCACCATCTGTGTTGCCATCATCGACCTCCCCTTCTGCAGGTCCTTGCTCCTTTTGTCCAATGGCCAGTTGACCACTCTGCACTGTAAAGCAAATGGAACAGTATCAGGGCCCTGTACTGAACAATGTACTCCAAGGCCACCACCATGACATGCAACACCCATTGATGATCCTGCAGATAGCCCATGTATCCCCCCCTGTGCAGACTGTGTGTATGAGGATGCAGCCCCTGTGCACACACCACCAAGCAGGGTCCACAGCAAATGTTGCATCCGTACACCGGTGAACGCTGTACACAACCAACACATGCACACTGCTGTGACGCGTGTGAACTGCCAATGCACCACGACCACCCTATGGGTGTGTCTGACAAGTGCCACTGGGCAACAACAGTAAAATGGTGACACATACCCCCTGTAGGTGTTGTGCAGGCAATGGTGTGGTCGTGCTGCATACATACCTGCCCTGGGGAGTGTCAGGTGTGTCTCACATCCACCACCGTCGACCCCCCCTCCACCGCCACTGGCCTCAGGATTGATGCGATCAACACCAGAATGGGGTCTCAGGTGCACTGCTCTATGGTCTGTGGCCCTCCACCTGTCTACAGCTGTCCCTGAGCCTTTGGGCCTCCTCCTCCTTTGCCCTTCACAGCAAGTCATTCCAGCGCTTCCTCACAGAATCTGTGCTGCAACCAAGGCCACCCACTGCATTCACCTACACTACTACCTCATCCCACATTTTGCAGATGATAGCATTGGTGGACTTATTGTGCCTCATCACCTGCTCCCTCACTTTAAAGGCATGTACCAGGGCCCTCGGCTCATCACCCGTGAACTTGTGGACACGGAGATGTTCCTACCTGGCAGCATCAACTGTATGGGACAGATGGAATGGTACTGGTTAGTCACAGGGGTAGACATTGTGTGCGCAACTGGTAGTGTACCTGATGAACATGGCACCATACTTACACGGCAGACCATGACAGGCTCTGTATGCCTCAGGCACCAGACTGTATTGCCACACAGTCTAGCACATAGTACATACATGGCCACAGTTTACTGCAGCGATGACTCCCTTGGCCATGGCTGTGCACCAGATGGCACCAATGACAAACTATTTGTGCATGCGCAGTGATGGGCTCACTAGACGCCATGCATCCAAACAGGTGTGTGTGTGTGTGTGTGTGTGTTACACAGCACATAGATGCTATGTCTGTGCACAGTATGGGTGTCCCATGTGGGCCACATGGCTGTCATGTTGTATATTCGCACGTTGCTGGGAACATGGGGCATGGTGCATGATGTTGCAGCCTGTCCCCATGGCACAACACATGGCTTGTGTCACACACATACCCCTGCTGCTGACCACCCTACTCAAGCAGTGCTGCCACTGTGTATGCAACACAACCAGCTCACCTTGTGGGGCATACACCACTGACACAGGCACATCACCTTGCCATCCCACAATGCAGTTGTGCATGCCACCCGCCAGCAGCTGCGTTGGTCTCACCCTGCAAGGTGACAGGTCAATGTCCCATACAGTGCAGTAGTGTTGCATTTGTTGCAGCAATGCTGAGGTGCACAGGCCCCTAGGCCACCACCACCCCACCCTGCTGCATCGTTCATGTTGGCAGAGTGCATGCAGCCATGTCCCAGAGTATGGTGTCACAGGGACCTCCACCATGACACATGGCATGCCCACTGTGTACAGTTCAGACTGTTACTGAGTGGCCTATGCTGCTGTCCTGTATCAGTGTGGCCTACAGTGTAGTGTACACGTACTCCCACAGACAGCACAGCATCCGGCCACACATCTCTCATGTGTGCTATCACCCATCTGTCCTATGTATTGTCATTCATGACAGCAGCATGTTCTGAGTTGTGTACAAACCTGCATCGGCCTGTTGTAGCTCATCCGACATCCTGCAAGCAGTGTTTTTAATCACTTTCTTCATCATCAGTGCAGTTCCTGTCAGCTACACAGGTGGAGCACTGTTTGCCCTTATATAGCATGGCCGGGCAATCTACCTTGTTAGACATGCAGATCAGGCTGTAATGATATGGTAATTAGTCTGTTTGCCTACAGAATACACACATAACCTCATTTACATGCATCCTTTGAATACAGCAACAGTTAGCGCCTGGCAAACGTTTAGCGCCGGGGGGAAATTATTGTTAGCGCCGGGCTAATCGTACAGTGTTTAGCGCTGCACTTCTATGTTAGAGCTGTGCTACAGGGCAATTGCACGCTGTATTAGCACAAGCACGCAATGGCCTCCTGTCATGGGGGCCATGGTGGGGTTGCGCATGCATGGTGCTTGTGCAACCCATTCATGCGGCGCTAATGCGATATCGCTGTGCAACAGGGCACTTGCGTGTTGGTGTTGTGCATGTGAGCTACAATCTTGCAGGGGTCATGGTCAGGTCACACACATGCAGTTCGTGTGCTTCTGGGTAGCGCGCGGTGCTATCACAATAGTGCAGCCTACTCACACTGCAGTGCCATACAACGCAGCTAGCACAGCACCTGTAAAGGGACCAGTTCAGGTGTGCCAGTAGTGCTAGGGAGGCAACCAGTACAGCAAACATCAGTATGTCAGCATGTAGGAGAGTGAGAGCTGTTGTCCACAAGGACAGGAGGTGGGGGAATGTGGAGACAGCTTTTCTTGTGCAGCTGGTGCAACAGAGGCACAGGAGACTGTTTGGGGAGGTGAGGGAGGGGGACCTACCCCATAGACAGGTCTGGGTATACATTGCCCATCATCTATCTGGATGGAAGGGGCTGGCCAGGGATGGTGAGAAGTGCTGCCACCATTATGTGGATCTGCAGTGGAGGCAGCCACGCCAACTGGAGTACTACAAGTGCATGGTCCATGATGGGGCCGTGCCTGTGCCAGGTAGGTGTCATGCACGGCCACGGCCATGCTTGCCATCTGTGTATGTGGTGGGTGTGTGTGTGTGTGTGTGTGTGTGTGCCCCTTCATCTTTGTCTCTGTCTGTGTGTTACGGTGAGTGTCTGTGCATGTGCATGTGTCCCATTTCATTTGCACGTTACTGCTGTGTGTGTCCTGCCACTTGTTGACTGCATGTGGACACATTCTGAAACACTATTGGCATGCTGCCATGACCTGTCTGCACAATGTCTACACAACAGGACATTGTAGCTGCCTATGTCAAGGGCTGTGCATGCCACAGATGCCACGGTGTGACTGCACACTGCAGGGGGATACACATATGCTTGCACTGTGACATGCCACATGTGGCAGGGGGTGTGGCCTGTGGTGTGGGGTACTCTGTGTACCATGGCTATTGCTGGGGCACACCATGGCAGTTCAATGAGTACTTACAGTGATGTACCCTATTCCTCCTACAGAGCACAGTGAGAGGACCACAGATGGCAACAGGGACCAGGAGGGCCACCAGGGAGCCAGGGGCCATGGCAACAGGTGGAGGGTGCCAGTCATGCCACAGCAGGCAGAGGAGAGTAGTGATGGACCACGTGGCACCTTTTGTAAGTACCATGGTTGACTACACACTGTCCTGCATGTGCTGTGGGGGGTTTGTGCATGGGCTGCAAGTGTTGTTCCTGCCATGCACATGGCTGTGTACCTGGTACACAGTCTTGTGACACATGGTAGTGTCTCGGCCACTGTATCGGCATGGTGTGCAATGGGTCTGGATGGGTGGGTGGCATCCTGTGGGCCTGCCAGGGGGAGGGAGGCTGTATGGAGATGTGGTGATGTACAGACCTCTGTTGCTGTGTCCATAATGTGTGCAAATGGGGTATTGCTGGAGGGGGCGGAGTGTTTCAACATGGTCCTCTAGTGGCTTGGGTTCCCATGTCATTGCAGTGGCTAGTCTTTCTACACCTGTCATGCTGGGAGGGGGGATGGTGCTGGACTATTGTAGTGGCATGGTATACTATGGGTCTGCTATTGTGGATGGTGTGGTGCCATCCTGCTGGGGGGGGGGTAGCCTGCCATATCATACCAGCATGTCCAACACTGTACCTGGCATGTGTGTTTGGCCTGCCTCTGTTCTGCTGTTGGTGAGCCATGGCCTGTGCCCCTTTGTTACATGGTGTTGATCATGCAATTCATGGCCACATCATGTATCGCTGCCTTAGGTGTGTTGTTGTTGTGGGTGTTGGCACCTTCACATACCATGTTCATCAACAGTACGGGCTGCATACCATCATGCTGTGGTGTGGCTGTGGCCATTCCAGTGGTGGATTCGTTCTACTGTGTTTCTCATAGCTCTGTTCCTTTGGGCACCATGTACCATCGTGTGTCATCCCATGGGTTTTTCATGCACTGGCCGACTGTCCTTGTCACCTCGGGGACTGGCTGTCTGGTTGCACTGTGTCACTGTGTGCTCCACTGGGCTGTGTGAAGTGCACTGTGTTGTGGTGGTGTTACCAGTGGCCTTCTGCACCTGTCCATGTACATTGGGATGGTGGGTGGTGCCTGTGTCATCATGCGTCAGCATACAGGCACATGTCACGTTGTGCGGTATGTGCTGCATTTTATCGCCACATGGACATGGTTGTTGGGACATGCTGTCCACCCTAGGGTTGCTGCCTGGGGTTTGCATTTTACTTCCTTGTCAGTGTACCATCCTGACATGGTCCCCCTTCCTCCTCTAGGTCCATATCAGAGCTCACTGTGGGCCACAAGGCCTGAGGATATGGAGGGGATGGATGACTTGCTATGATGCATAGTCTGCCAGAAGAGGACCCCCATTGAGCAGTAGACAGTCATCATCTCAGAGACATGGCAGGTGGATGCAGTACTGGAGGCATGGCTGCCGGACCCATCCAGCATGCAGTCATAGGACTGTTCCCTTTTTTGTTTGCTTTATTGCCCCCCCCCCATTAATGGACTGATGGATTTGTTGCTGCATTATGTTTCTTTTGTATTTCTGGGTCCACCCCCCTTCCCTCCATTTTCATTGACATCTTGTTAATAGTGTTTGTATGTACACATATGTTTCATACTAGTTGGTTAGGTAGTAGTTGTGGTAGTAGTAGTAGTAGTAGTAGTATTAGTCTTAGTAGTAGCAGTGGTAGTCACACTAGTAGCAGTAGTAGTCATAGTAGTAGCAGTTGTAGTATTAGTAGTAGTAGTAGCAGTAGTAGTACTCATAGTTGTGGTAGTAGTTGATTTTTGTTAATTTCATTGCTATTTGTGTATATTGGTGTTGCTATTCTATTGTTATTCTTGATGCCTTTATTTTGTCTTTGTTACATTATACATTACACTTTCTTGAGTTTACTGTGTCCTGTGTCGTTTTTGGGTACTTGGGTTTTTCCACGGGTTTGTACTGTTCTGTGGTTTTTGCTCATGGGTCCTGGGTGTTACTGGGCATTCACATGGCTGGGTGTGTCTCATATTCTGGGTTCTGCACCACTGCCTGCTCTTGGAATCACATTCAGGGCTGCGCTTCTTTGCCTGTGTTCCAGCAAGCTCACCTCTGCACTGTGTTCCTGTGGGTGTTTGCACTGCCTGACTGGGTGCTGTATATAGAGCTGTCTTATTTGCTATATTCAGTGCTGCCTTACTTACTGGGATAATTTAACACTGCACTCCCAGCCTGGTTTGCCCAGCTTCCTTTGCACCCTATATTTAGCAGGTTTAGCACCGGGCTATTCATTTTAAATATAACGAGCTATTTGATCCAGGCTAATTTAACATGCTGGACAGTGCTAATTTAGCACTGGGGCAATGTTTTGAATATCGGGGCCAGAATGTGTAATGAAAGCCCTTGAACTTAGTACAAATATTAGAGCATCAAACTACTGAGGTAAAATTATAAGAATGGAAAACAAGAGTCTCCAAAGGTTTGTTGACTAGAAACAATGACTTTAAATAACAGAACCACTTGGTTCCAAAAGCTAAACAAAACATTAAGAAATGTGACCTTGTAAATATTTGGTATTTTTATGCCCTACAGAATACCAGTTGGGTGCATTAGTGAAGTACAAGTGGAAAGAAACTCTGCACTACTGTTGGAAGTGGGTCCACAAATGGGCGGCCAGTTCATTAACTATGTTTCAAATAAAGAACTAAGTGCACTTACTCTGGAGGAGACCCATTGTTGTTTGAATAAAATGTTGGTGCTTGGCACTGTAATGGAAAAAACTGGTCAGGCTACTGGTGTTAATCTCAACAGAGTTCAGTGCTGAAGAATGTGTAAGTGCTTTTAATGCCACAACAAGAGCTGCAGATTAAAAGATAAGTATCCCCATACAAAATCAGTGTAGTCTCAGTGCTCCTGTGAAATAATCAATTACAGACATGCCAGTGTTTCATTGCAAAAAGCTTCATCATCAATTTGTTGTACACTTTGTATCACTCTTTTCTCACTTGTCCCCCAAACACACACATACACTAAATAAGCAATTTACTTTTCTGATAAATTTGTTTTATGAAATAAATATAATTAGCATATGGGGACTGTACCTTTAAGATTTGTGCTTAAATGACATGAGCCACAGACAGAGACCATGCCTCCTGACAAAGGCCAGTCCATGGTTGAAGTGCAGGGGCTTAATGTCCACCACTGGCTCATGGAATATTTTTTTTTTCTCTGACTGGCATCCTATGCCTTTGTTTTTTTATTTCACTCCTGAGTTCAGTTTTCTTCATTTAGCTATAGTGCATTGAGGCTAGTTACCTCTAACTGCACCAATCCAGCTTCTTAGGCACACTACTTGGTTTCCTTTTCCATCTCAAGCACTTTTGATAATAGCAGCTGCAATGCCATTAGGCATTGTCTGGGACTATGGAGTGAACCGGATGCAGTTTGTCCTGTGTTGTGAGAAGGATTCAGCGAATTTAACCGAAAAGCAACTGCTTCCTGGTCCTTGCTTGCAAACTGTGCTACAGTTGCTGGACTTACCAGGATTTACCTAAGGGCAAACTGCATTCTCATTGGGAATGAGTCAACTGACCGAACTGATGCAGGAGCAAGCATGGCAAACAGCTGACTCTTCGATTGGGACCCCTCGTTTAAACAGAGAGAATTCAATGTGCTACTAACAGATGATACTGAAGCAGAGAATTTAACTGGCGAGCTGGAGCCTGTATTCCAAAATCTTGAAAAGCTGAAAATCAATGAGTTATAGCACCACTATAATAAGATATCTTTACACAGGAATGTCTTGAGAAAGTCTGGTCTCCACATGCCCTGTGAATAGATAAGCTCCTTGCTTGTGGCCTAGAGGACCAGATACTCAGGAGTGAATGGGAGCAAGATTTAACTGTGTGCACTATGGAACTGATCAGAACACTCATCAGAAAAGACAACAGAGAGCTAAAAAAACGTAATGGTGAAATTATAACCAAACAGTAGCTACTCAGAGAACTAACAGGAAGTAATGAGTATCAAGAGCTTAATACAAATGATCCTGAAAATCTACAGAACTACGAGACAGAACTGTGCAAAAGAAATAAATCCATCCTGAGCAGGGATGTCGCAGACTATGACAAGAATGAGGTGTTCAAGTGAGAATGCTCAAAAACATCACCAACAAGAGGGAGGTCTCGCAGTAGGAGAAGGGGTGGAAACAATAGTACTGCAAGGAGTAAGTTGCCTAGAAGGAGAGAGTGGGTTGGGGGTGTTAGGGAACTGGAATGGAGTTTGGGAGGATAAGGGACTATATGCCAAGGATAGGTTTCATCTTGCCCCATTAGGGAAGGAAGTCCTTAAACAGGGGATGGCTGACTACATACAAGAAAGGTGGGGTTTAAACTTGTGAGAGGGGGAAGGGATAAGGGAGGGGCTGACCAGAAGGCCTCTCCTCCAGATGAGGGGAGTAGCCTTCAAGCCCAAGGGGAGGGGGAAACAGACTGGGGGTGGAGGTTTCAGGAGGAGCAGAGGGAGGATGGAAGTGTAAGGAATCTGGGTGGGGTTCAACAAAGAGGATCAGGGATAAAGGGTGGGGGTTGGTGTTAGTAAATGCCAGGAGCTTGGGAAACAAGTTGCCAGAGTTCCAGGCCATGCTGTTCGGGGGTGGATGGCGGCGTCACGGAGACGCACAACAAAAACGGACTGGGACTCAAACGTATGGGGGTACACATGCTTAGAAAGGATAGAAAGGAGGCAGAGGGTGGAGTGGCTATGTTCATTAGAGATGACATAGAAATTGCTAGGATAGAAGAGGCAGAGGGAAACGTGGAGGCCTTATGGGTCACCTTACAATCCCCAGCAGGAGATAAGGTCAAGCTGGGTGTAGCATATAGGCCCCCCGGGATGAGTGATGTTCTAGAGTATGGTTTGCTGGACAACATCATTGCCCAGTGTGGACCAAAAGGGGAAGGAGTGGTGTTGATGGGGGACCTTAATATGCCAGGTACAAACTGGGGAACCATGTCCTCTAAGGTGGCCAAGGAGCAGAGGCTGCTGGATGGCTTCCAGGATGTGTTCTTAACACAGCATGTGATGGAGCCCACAAGGAGGGGCATGTCCTGGATGTGGTTCTGGCAGATGGGGATCTGGTAAGGGACATGGTGGTACAGGACCCCTGACTGGGAGTGACCACAATACTGTCTGGTTTCAAATAGGCATGGGGAGGGGGTGAGATCTAGGACACTGGCAGGTGGACTTCAGGGGCAGACTTTATGGGCATGGAAATATTCTCAAGGATCACTTGAAGGATTACCTCAATGACAAGTGTGGAAAGGAGATGGGAGGTCATAAAGCGGGACTTCATGAGTCAGTCAGGATCTGCACTAAGTTGAAACGTAAGGAGCAAGGTCACATAAATCATGCTGGTGGTCCAGTGAGGTACAGGTAGCAGTCAGAGAAAAGAACAGCTACAAAAATATAAAACAACAAGAGGGGATAGGGATAAGGAAATGTACCAGCTTGCATCTAGAAAAGTCACCCGTATGGTGAGGGGAGCAAAGTCCAGTAAAGAGCAGCGGCTGGCACAGGGGATACATGGAGGGGAAAAGGGGTTCTTCCGGTACATTGGGGAGTGGAGAAAAACTAAGGGCCATCTCAGCAGATTGAGATCAGAAGGAGGGTGGGTGGAAGAGGTGAGGGACCAGGCAGAGGTATTTAACGAGTACTTTGCCTCTGTGTTCACTAGGGAGGGGGATGGGATATCTACAAAGCAAGGCACGAAGGGGATAGAAGCGTCAGTAAGTGGGATCAGGGGAGCAACAGAAATGGAGCAAGAGGGAGGGAGAGGTACCCCAGGGGTGTCACATCTGGGTAAGGATAAAAAGGCCAGTAAGGTGGAGGGGACGGATGATGCTAACTCCGCCAAAAGGGTGTGGTTAGCCCTCAAGGCCCTAAAGAAAGACAAATCTCCTGGGCGGATGGCATTCATCCGAGAGTACTATGGGAATTGTGGACATACTGGCTGCACCTCTGGCGGAGCTTTAGCAGGTCACTGAGACAGGAGGGCAATTAGGATTACGAGGCATATGTACTAATCCATAAAGGGGGTTGAGGAAGTACCAGGTAACTATAGACCCATCAGTTTGACCTCGGTGGTGGGAATATTAATGGAGAGTATACTAAAGGAACGATTGGGGGTGTACTTGGAGGAGGTGGGAGGTCTGGATAGTCGGCAACATGGGTTTGTGCCAGGTAGATCATGTCAAACCAACCTTGTGGAGTTTTATGAATGGGTAACATCAGAACTGGACAGGGGTAAGCCTGTGGATGTATTATTCTTGGACTTCAGCAAGGCATTGGACTCTGTCCCCCACAATGGTCTGGTGGAGAAACTGATGGGGTTAGGAGTAGGCCCTTTGATGGTCAGATGGATTGAAAACTGGCTAGCTGGATGCACTCAGAGAGCAGTGGTCTGTGGGGAACTCTTGAACCCTAGAGAGGTTGATAGTGGGGTACCGCAGGGCTCGGTCCTGGGTCCGATCCTGTTTAATGCATACATATCGGACATCAGGGAGGGTATAGGGGTGTGAAATGAGCCTCTTCGTGGATGACTCCAAGATGGGAGCAGTAGTTGAGGGAGAAGGGAGGTTGGCCCTGCAAGGGACCTGGACACCCTGGAAGCTGGGCTCACACATGGAAATTAAATTTCAATATCACCAAGTGCAAGGTGTTGCATCTTGGTGGGAAACTCTAAACACAGGTACACCCTGGGAGGAGGCGCTGGAGGCCTCAATAGGGAAAAAGACCTAGGGGTCATGGTGGATGCATGTATGAATAACTCTGAGCAGTGCAGAAGAGCAGCTAGCAAGACAAACAGGATGTTGGGATGCATCAGTAGGGGGATCACCTCTAGGAGCAAGGAAGTGATTCTGCCACTGTACAATGGACTGGTTAGACCACCTTGAGTACTGTGTACAGTACTGGAGACCACACTTGAAGAGAGACATACAGCTCCTGGAGAGGGTACAGAGGAGGGCAACAAAGATGATACACGAGGGCTAGGGATTTGACGTATGATGACAGACTTGAGGAGCTCTGCCTGTTTTCATTGGAGGAGAGGAGAGACAGGGGTACATGATTGAGGTCTTCAAGGCACCTCAAGGAATAAATAGGGTTAACATGGAGGGTCTTTAGACTAAAGCAGGGAGGTATCACCAGAGGGCATGGTTTGAAGTTGGAAGGTGGAAGGGTGAGGGGAAGAGAAGGAGGTTTTTCACTGACAGGGTGGTGGACCCTTAGAATGCACTGCCTGGTGAGCTGGTTCAGAGATCCAGGTGGAGGGCTTCAAGAGAGGGTGGGACAGACACAGAAAGTGGATGTATCAGATGATGGCCTGTCCCAGGGGGTGGGGATGGATGATGGGGTTTCTGGAGCACAAGGGATGGGAGGGTTTCGGCACCCAACTAAGGATCTAAGGTTCGAGCAGACTCGATAGACCGTAAGGCCTAATCTGCTGGCAAATAGTATGTTAGTATGTTAGTATGAGACGAGGTGAGGCCACTAATGCAATTATTGACTCAGTAGCTCCTTGAGCCCAGAGCATAGTAACATAGTATCTTTTTTAGACCAGAGCAAAGTGGCACCACAAGCTGTGGGGCAAGCAAGAAAGCCAAAAACAAAACATAGGAGGAGAAAAAACTCAAGGAAAGGGAGAAGGGGCATTGCAAGGGAGAGAAAACTATAATTAATCTCAGAGACCTTAATCTTACTGAAGCACAGAAAAGCATTCTATCAAGGAGACTCTCATTCATTCCAACCCCCCTCACCCAGCCGACCTGCTTAACATAAAGTTAAACTTCAAGATAATCAGGAAGATTAAGCTAAAACACTATTTCTCTGCCTCTATTAATCAGCATTTGAATGTGGGTGTGATTGAGGAACCTGTCACAGACAGAATGAGATTAAAGACTGAAGTAGTGGGCTCTGATTACTATGGTACACCTGCTATTACCCTAACAGTAAATTGCCCACTAGGGAATGACCTTGAGCTAATACTGACGCTTTAAATTACCTTTACGTACAGGCCACCACCAGTGGGGATATTATTGACCACTATGATGTGGATGAACTGCTGGCTGAAGGAAACAACATGGCCACTGAGCTGTAGAACGCAGAAATGAACATTATTAGCATTAATGGCAGCCCGGGCAGATTTAGGACAAAATCAAAATTCTGTCCACAGGTAAATAATGCCACTGTTAATGCTTTTGAAAAAGTATTATTGCATGAACTCAAAAATTATTCCAGGGGTACAGTTATTACAAACATTGCAGTCTCCCCCATCCAAGAGGGAAGCTCTAAAAAAGCTAAGTAAGTTAAAAGAAGTGGTAATCAAGCCCTTGACCAAGGGGGTAATATAGTGCTTATGAAACAGAGTGATTACATGCAGAAGGTATATCATTTATTTAACTACGAGAAGTTACCATTGGATCCTACAGGAAAATATGGTATTGAACTTTCTGAACTGATTGATAATATATTTGACTACGGATAGATCAGAGAGGAGGAGGCTGAATTCCTGAAAGTGGAATTTCCAGTAAATCCCACCATAAATATCCTCCCTAAGATCCACAAGGATCCTAAAAACCCACCTGGCAGGAACATAGTTTCTGATGTAGGATCATTCTGACAAAAAAAAATCTCAGTTTGTGGATTTCTTTTTGCAACAATATGCAAAGGGTCTCAAATCCCATACCAGAGATACAAAAGAACTTTTAACAAAATTTTATGGTTTTGTTTGGAATGAGAACTATTCCTGAATTACCATCATGGTGGCTTGCCTCTATACTTGTATCAAACACTGAAAGGATATTGAAGAGGTGAGTATTATTTGTGCAAACCCCATCTGGGGGACAGCATTCCAACCACTTTCCTCCTATAAGCCATGGAATATATATTTTGTAAACTTTATTTAATATATTTTTAACAGAACCTATTTAACATTTAATGGGGAATTTTTTTCATCAGAAATTTGAGACTGCAATGGGTGTGTCCGTAGCCCCATCCTACACTAACCTTTTCATGGGCTTGTGGGAAGGGAAGTATGTGTGCCAGAGGGATCACAACAAGTACTGTACTAAAATTGTGGCATGGCACTGCTATATTGATGACGTTGTTTGCATTTGACATGACATTGAGGAGGAGACACAACAGTTCATGGTGTATTTGAATAACACTAAAAAAAGCCTTTGGTTTTACTTTGGGGTTCAACGGCAGTTCTTGTATTTTTTGGGGGACTTTGTACTTGGTGCCATGTTAGTTCAAACAGTGATGATTCTCTAGGTACAGATAACCTATGGCAGCCAATTCTGTACTTCTGGTGGCCAATGCACACCTCAAAAAATGAATGGCGTCAACACCTTTTAACCAGATGATTAGGACACTCAGAAATTGTTCAGAACAAAGTGATTTTGAAAACCAGGCCATGGCACTGATGAACAGGTTCAGATAAAGGGGCTATGAAGAAGATATTCTTGGGAATGCTTATGAAAAGGTTAATGTCATGGACTACTGTACCCTCTTAACTCCCAAACCAAGACAAAATGAAGAGAATAACTACATTATAATAACTGGGTATCGTTTTTTCTCGTAGGGAAACCCAGTTATAATTTGCCGTTATAACGGCGAACACGTGCTGGGTTTCTCCTAACTCTGCACATGCGCCAGCTGTGATGCTTCCTTACTGCTAGCTGCCAACGGACTAGAGATTTCACCACTACTGGAACTCAGCAGTGAATCTGTTAAAAAAAAAAAAAGAAGAAGAAAAAAGAAACATTGGGCTAATCTGCAAACTACTCTACTTTTTTAAAAGGGGGAGGGGGACAGGAAACATTTCTTGTTGCTGGTGCTTGAAGTGCTTCCTACCGCAGACAACACTGAAGTGTGACAGGTCCACAGTAGCATATGAACATCATTTATTTTATATAATTGCTGCGACAAAAAAATGATGCCCAGCAATTATATAAAATAAAATATGGGGTGTTGTGTAAAACTCAATTTTACACACACCCACATTGTGGGATGCATTTCATTTATGTAGCATCTCACAACTCAGGTGTGTGTAAAATCTAGTTATACACACCACCCCATACTCTATTCTCTATATATTCTTGACGCAATATAACAATTTAGCAGGAAGGGTGAGTAACCTTGTTTACAAATATTGGTCAATTTTCCATGAGGACAGTACACTTATCAAAGAAGTGGGTGAGGCACCCAGGGTTACATTTGGAAAAACAGACAACCTTGGAAACACATTAACGGCTAGCCATTTTGTGCCCACTAGGAGGGATAACACACATCTCAAGTGGCTCTGAGAAAACCACCAGGCTTTTACCGGTGTGGACATTGCAGTGTTTGTAAACACACAAAGGAAAGCAAATGCTTTCAACACCCTCTGAATGGACATAACATAAACATTAGAGAGTTCATAACATGCATTACATCTTTTGCTGTGTACATTGCATGGTGCCCCTGTAACAAGTTTTATGTGGGTCACATCATACGCCCTCTGAAAGTGTGCATCCAGGAGTATGTAAGAGCAATTGCAAATGGTAATAAACATAAAGTACTGGTTGCACACTTTCAGGAAGCACATGGACCAGGTCTAGTAGAACTAGTTTTCATGGACCTGGAACATTTACAGTCAAACAACCGAGGTGGAGACAGAGTCAATTGTCTTTCACAGAGGAGACATAATGGATGGTATCAATAAACACTGTACAGTTACATGGGTTAATGAAGAGGTGGTTTATATACTTCTCAAATAGTGGGGCTACTGATGCTAGGATATGACAGCATGTTCAAATGAGAAATTTTTTGTTGTATGATTTGCATTGTTTTCTTACTTTTATTATTTTTCATCTTTTTTTGTGATTGTGCAGTGAACAGGAACCCTGTACACATAATTTAGTATTTTGGCAGAGAGACTCTAGGATCCCATGCAGATGGCTAGAATATGTTTCCCTTCTGTGCATGAATTTCCTCATTGGGCTGTGTGAGACAACAAAAGTAAGATCTGAAATATTTGCTAATCTTAGTGGTTATAAGGTTACAGTTTATGAATATTAATTAATTGCTTTTTTTTTCTGTAGGTACCCCTAGTCAGATCTTAGTTACCTCACCTTGGAGTCTCATATTCTCTTGTCTGTGTGATTTGTATCACTCATTTCTCAATTGCCCCCCCCCCCACTGTAATTAAGGTGTTTACTTTTCTGATCTACAGTGGCGTGAAAAAGTATTTGCCCCCTTCCTGATTTTCTCTATTATTGCATATTTGTCACACTGGATGTTTTCAGGTCTTTAGAGAAAATGTAATATTAGATAAAGGGAACCTGAGTGAACAAATAACACTTGTTTTTTTTTTTAATTTCACTTATTTAATGAAAAAAAGTTAACCAACACCAACTGGCACTGTGTGAAAAGTAATTGCCCCTTTACACTTAATAACTGGTTATGCCACATTTAGCTGCAATGACTGCAACCAAACACTTCCTATAATTCAATATCAGTCTTTCACATCGCTGTGGAGAATTTTAACCCACTCTTCCTCATGAGAACTGCTTTAATTCAGTAACATTTGGTAGGTTTTCGAGCATGACCTGCTCGTTTCAGGTCCTGCCACAGCATCTCTATTGGGTTTAAGTCTGGACTTTGACTAGGCCACTCCAAAACTTTAATTTTACTTCTTTTAGCCATTCTGATGTGGACTTGCTTGTGTGTTTTGGATCATTGTCTTGCTGCATGGCCCAACTACGCTTCAGCTTCAGCTGACGGAAGGATGACCGACATTCTCCTTAAGAATTTTCTGGTACAGAGCAGAATTCATGGTTCCTTTAATTATGGCAAGTCATCCAGGTCCTTAGGCAGCAAAGCATCCCCACACCATCACACTACCACCACCATGTTTGACTGTTGGTATGGTGTTCTTACTGTGGAATGCTGTGTTTGCTTTACACGAGACATTATGGGATCCATGTCATCCAAAAAGTTCCACTTTGGACTCATCTGTCCATAGAACATTTTCCCAAAAGGCTTGTGGATCATCCAGGTGCTTCTTGGCAAATGAGAGCGAGCATTTATGTTCTTCTTGGTTAGCAGTGGTTTCAGCCTTGCTACTCTCACATGAAGCCCATTTTTGCCCAGTCTCTTTCTGATTGTGGTGTCGTGAACACTGACCTTAGCTGAGGCAAGAGAAGCCTGCAGTTCTTTGGATGTTGTTTTAGGATCCTTTGAGACTTCCTGAATGATTTTACGCTGCACCCTTGGAGTAATTTTGGCAGGCCGCCCACTCCTGGGAAGATTCACTACTGTTCCAAGTGTTCTCCATTTGGAGATTATGGCTCTCACTGTGGTTCGATGGAGTCCCAGAGCCTTAAAAATAACTTTGTAACCTTTTCCAGACTGATAGAGGGCAACAAATTTTTTTTCTGATCTTTTCAGGAACTTCCTTTGATCATGGCATAATGTGCTTGTTGAATCTTTGTGCTGGCAACGTGACTCTGATGGTAAGGGTCAAAATAAGTGAGATTTATATTGAGCAGGGCTGGCTGTAATCAAGCTTGGCTGTGTTCAATCAGCTGACTCTAATTATCCCTTTAATTGGGTTGATTTAACTAGGGGGCAATTACTTTTTCACACAGTGCCCGTTGGTGTTGGGTAACTTTTTTCATTAAATAAATGAAATAAGTAAAAAAAAAAAGTGTTATTTGTTCACTCAGGTTCCCTTTATCTAATATTATATTTTGTCTAAAGACCTGAAAACATCCAGTGTGACAAATATGCAATAATAGAGAAAATCAGGAAGGGGGCAAATACTTTTTCACGCCACTGTATTTGTATTATGAGATACATATAATTGGTATATGGGGACTATATCTTTAAGATCTGTGTTTAAATGACAAGAGCTACAGACAGAGACCATGCCCCTGATGAAGACCAGTCCAAGGCCATTGCACCAAGCTTAGTGTTCTCCACTGGCTCATGGAATAAATTTTTAACTCAGACCGGCAACCTGTGCCTTTTATTTTTTATTTCACTTCTAAGTGCAGTTTCTTACTTCTGCTTAAAGTGCTGAGGCAAGCCATCTCTGCATCAACCCACCTATTGAGATGCGTGATTTGTTTTCTGAAACTGAATAAATATGATTTTCATGGTATGCTGTAATGGGAAAAAAATATAATTAGGAGCTCATGATTTTGAATATACTGTCTGTTTTGTATATCTTTATTTCTTACTTTCATTAACAATTTTGTGATTTTACACATGATTTGTAAACAAAAATAAACTTGAGCTATGGCATATGAAATTAATGATATGTTAACAAACATAACTGAATATGCATTATTTTATACTCGACAGGCCTTCTGGGAATTCAGGGGAAAAGCTGGAAAATTATTGTCCTAGATATTAAAAAAGAAAGAATCCACTGCTACCACTACAAACATTAACCAATATTGTTCTCTATTTACAAGAATGCATACAAAAGCCTTTTAACACACAATAGTTACCATGTCAAATAATTGTTTTCCTCTAAACATATACCTAAACTCTCTCAAAAGTTTATCTCCAAACTGGATAAACCTGTCTCTAAAGCAGACATCTATATGTTGATATAATCTCTTCCTTCTAAGAAAAATCCAGTTCCTGATGGGTTGCCATATAAGATTTACAAAAATGTACGTATTCTAGTTTCAGCTCCTTTTTTAACATAGTTAATTAATCACATTTGACAGAATCACCTCCCTTTTCTCTCAAAGAAGCTGTTGCAACAGTTTTTCCTGAAAGGATAAAGATCTATTGCTTTGCAAAAATTATAGACCAATTTCTCTGTTAAACTCTGACAACAAAATTCTTGTGAAACTAGTAGTGGTTAGATTAAAAAATGTCTTCTCTCATCTTACTGGATGTGAACAAGTGAAATTTTTGATGGGCATCAAGTTACTGACAAAGTGAAGCAGTTCATGACAGTTATATTGCAAGCTAGACAGAAAAATGCTCCTTTTGCAACCATATCCTTTGATGCTGAAAATACTTTTAATTCTTTTGAATGGGATTATTTACATGAAGTTTCACTCAAGATGTGATCTGATAGTTAATTCATGACATAGATTTTAAATTTTTGCAATAATGCTTCCACTTTCATTGTCACTAATGGTATGTCTATTTATTTGTAATAATCGGATACACCTTTTCCTACTATATGTTCTTCCTGCTCTAAGGTACAACACAGGAATGTCCTTTTCCTCCTTATCTTTTTCTTCTGGCCCTGAAATCTCTCAATCTTTTTTTTTAATGCTTCCTTAATTCATGGGGTCAAGACAGGACCATATGAACAAACTGTTTTTGCATATGCTAACAACATTCTTCTCATCCTTAAAAAGTCACCTACCTGCATCACAGTCATATCTTTTTTTTTAAAAAACTTTTCATTTATGATCTTTTCATGTAAAACAAATATATCATACATTTCAGCCTGGAAACAGCAAGTAAGGCATTAACCAAAAAGGAAAATGACAGATTTACATTGTTATACATGATGTACAGTATCTCCAGGTTGTTGCTGAAACTAGGGAAGGGATCCTCAAATGGTATTAAAGTCCAAATACTAGAAGTCCAAATGTTTGTGTAAATGTAGCCTGAGAGCAGGTGGAATAATTACAAAACATGAGTCTTTAAAGTTTGTGACACAAGCCTCATTCTATGAGCACGGAATCCACCTATATACTGTAGCTAAAGATATAACCTACATGGGGAAAAAGCTATCCCTAGAAATGGTGTGAGAGCACAGAAAAACACAGTATACATCCACAAATGCTGACAGAAATAGAGCAGGTGTATAAGACCTTCACTTTCTGCCCCTAGCCTAATGTATGACCAAGACATGTGTCCCTCAAGTATCTACACTACCCAGTGAAGGAAAATGTGGTGAGGCTGATGCAAGAATCAGGGCCCCTGCATTAGGAAAGGCACTTACTCAACTTCTAACAGGACTTTTTATATGACGTTTCTCATAGGCGCCAGGCCTACGCTAACGCTAAATGGCAGCTCATGCACCTGGGAGTTAAAGTATCTCTCCATTATCCAGCTCTGCTCTGCACTATCTTCAATGGGGCACTGTATAAATTTGAGACCCCTGAGGTAGTGGAGGAATTTATTTGGAAATACCAGCTGAACTACACCTTCCCTGCATCTCCCTTTGACCACGCCCACAACACCAGACTCCCATAGACACTGGAGGCCCCTTGCAGCCTAGCACTTTAGTGACTCCTCCAGAGGGCAACAATGGCCCTGGGTCCTCCAGAAGAGAGGTAGGGTCAGAAAAAGAACTAAAAACGACAGCCCAGACCTCCCGACTGCTCCAATAGCTGCGGGCCGGGATCACCTTCCTTCTGTTTCACCCAGTATCCCCTCCATGATATCCGGTGTCTGCCACAGAACCAGTATGCTTCAATCACTTCTTCTCCTACTCATGATTCTGCACCAGCTGCCCCATAACCTGCAACACTAGATATTACTAAGGATCTACCCATCTCCAGGTCAGCCTAGCAACAAGCATCTCCTGTGCTGACTTAGGCACAATGTGCAGTGACTCCACTGAACCCTCTTCCTGCCTACCCACCCTCATCAGCTATCCCTCAGAAGGCAGGTCCAAAGGCTCAGAGAACAGCACAACAACATTCCATGTGAGATGATCACCATTGTAACAGTCATGTAATGTCTGTTACACCAAGAATATAACATTTTTTTGGATTTGGGTACCTTTGGATGTTAGGTATAGGGACCTGGGTTCAAGTCCTGTGGTAGAAGGGTGCTGCCAGTCAGGTAGAAGGTGGTTCCTATAAGTAAAAAAAAAGACAAAATAGTAATTAGTAATTAAATAAAAGGGAAAATATTAATTAATAAGTAGAATAACGTTCAGCATGAGCATATTATTATTAGTGCTGTTGTAAGAGGGTGATAGCAAAGGGGGAGGCAGGAAAGGAATGCCTTTCCTTACTTTACTCACAAGCATTTTTTGTGCACTCTTTTAGTGATTGGCATATTTTTTATACAAAATGTATGTAGCTTTAATATAAAAAATAGTTGATTTTATCATTGGTGGTCAATGGTCTAGTAATCTGCATGCCCTGGCTACCGTAACACAGCCCTAGTGGTCCATTGGTTTAATTTGGTCTGCCTGGGTCCCTTATTAAATAATCTGATGTTCAAAATACAAAGATCCTGTGTTTTTTGAGAAAGTAAAGAAGAAGAAGAAACGAGGAGTGTGGGAGGCTGAGAGTCGGCTCCAGAGCAGAGCACTGGTGCACTTGTGTAGGGAATCCACAGCGCTGCTCTCAGGCGACCACTCCTCTACTGCGACCTCAGTTATGAAACAGGCTTCGGCATGCAATGGACTTTGTGATAGTGCAAGATACGAGATGTAGAGAAGATGCTCCTCTCGCAGGCAGGACAACCAGATATTTTCTTCTTTAGTTGAGCAGGTGACAAGCACCAGTAGGAATTGTTTAGGGACTGGCTCACATAATAAAATAAAAGTAATAAAGGTGGGCACAGTTCAGATTGGGGCTCCGGGGAGTTCCCCAGTAAAGTGAATGCAGTAACATTAAAAAGGCTGGAAGGGAGCCATTTTAGAGCAGAGGAAATGTGCCCTGTGCAGGGGGGCCCATGGCATTTACACAGGCAACAAATCACACTAAAAATACATATTTTTTTCTAAAATAAAAGTCATAGGGGGCAAAAGGGAAGTCCTTGAAAAACAGGAAAAGTTGAAATAATTCTTGGAAATGTGTGCATTTAAAAACAGAGCAGTTTAAAGAAGAGCTCTGTTTGTGTGAAGTAAGTTCAATCAGAAATGGGTTCAGAAAACATATTCATTTTAAAAAAGTGTGCTGCCAAGCCAGTTTTCATTAGATTTTCATCAAACTAGGCAGACTTGTAGTTCAAAGTGTGTACTCTATGGGAAAATAGTTCTTTATGAATGAAGTGTAAAGCAAGAGAGTTGCTAACATTAATAGGGAGAGCGGGTCCTGGAAAGTATAATCCATGCAGGCAGTTGCTGAGAAGGAGGAGCTAAGCATGGGAAAAAATGAGTTATTTAATTTATAACGGAAAAAACTGCAGAGGGCAGCTTACTTAAAGGAGAAACAGCTGTTTATGTGGAAAACTGAAGAGAGAGTCTGTCAGAAAAATGGTGTTTAATATTTTATTGGAAAAAAAGTTTAACTCTTAGCGACTTGGAGTTCCTGTGGAGGAATTTTAATAAAAACTGTTCTGTGGAAAGCTGAGAATGTGGGGTTTCTAGTCAGAAAAGTGTGGAAGTGCTTAAACATTGAGAAAATAGTTTTTTTTTTTATGTCACAAAAGTACACGTAGTAAAATGCGAATCCAGGCTGACAGGGAAAACAGCCTCGGAATGTTCAGTAGAAACAGATTTCAAATGTGGGATTCCATTGTGGCATATGGTGTTGCAGGATTCCATGTAATGTTCAGAGGAGATAAAAGGAGCTGCACAGACAGTGTGTGGGGAGTTCAATCTGGGAGAGTGACCAGGAAGGAGGGACTTGTGTGAAGTGGGTATCCAGTCAGATGAGGCCTGCTGTAGTGATAGAGCCTAAAGGGGATGGCCCTTATTCAATTAAAGTGTAGTGTGATTAGGGGATCACCTGTATTACATACAATACAGGGTTAGTCAGGATATTGAGTGACCATAGGGAAAGTACAGTTAGCCTGCTGCTTCAAGTACCTGATAACTCCAGAATCAGTTGTCTTCACAGAAAAAAAAGCTGCCACTAGAAGAACTCATTTCTTCTCCAGAATTTCAACTCCACAACTGCTTGCTCCAGAGGGCCACCAGAAAATCTTGTTCAACAACCAAAAGAAAGCAGTATAGTAACAAAAACAATTTCTTCAACTTGGAATTTATTTTAAAGGAGAAAGGATACTGAACTGAACCTAATTTACCTCAATCTTTCTTCAAAAGAGACCATTGTCTAAGTGAAGGACTGAACTTTTAAATGACTGAGGGGGAACTGTGTCCTTTAAAGTTCATGTGCGAATGCTATGAACTGTATGTTACATTTCACTGTTTGAAACTGTTAATAAATGTGTTTTGTTTATCTGCTAAATATAAATGCAGAGAAACTGAACTGTTTTAGCCTTAGAAACTAATGTTAAGGCAAAACTGCTGTGGGATACCAAAGAGGGCATTTGTGGTACAGAGGTCAGTGGGCTGACTAATGTGGGATAAGGCCTGGTAGCCACTGCATGTTCATAAGGCAATTTATGTATGTGCAGCATTGAGGTCTGAAGTAGAGTCTAGTGTTAGGAAGGTAAAGTGTGTTGGGCAAAATGGGTGAGTGGGTTGTCTGAGGTGGGACAAGGCCTAGAAGCCACTGCTAGCCCTTAAGGCCAAAAGTGTTAACAGGGACAGTGACTAAGGCCGGGGAAGGGATTTATCTGGGGACTACTGTGTTATCTGGAGGGCTGGTGGATGGTGTTTACCTGCAGTCTCCAGGGGAAAATTGTGGTGGGGTGGAGCACCCTGCAAGGGAAGCAAAAGAAAGCGTTCTTCTGTATTGCATTTTACAACTATGTGTTATTTCTGAAATTTTTACTGCAAAGTGTACATGTTATTTGCCATTCATGGCTGCACAATGCTTTACAATTCTTTCAGTAAAGCTTACCTTATTTCTCCCTCGATCCAAGTGTCAGTGTCCTTATTTGCAGTGCCAGTGTCTCACATTCCTGAAGGTCCCCAGGTCAGTCCAGTGCAGCACCT
The DNA here is from genome assembly GCA_016271365.2 of Neoceratodus forsteri. Taxonomy (NCBI): domain Eukaryota; kingdom Metazoa; phylum Chordata; order Ceratodontiformes; family Ceratodontidae; genus Neoceratodus; species Neoceratodus forsteri. The sequence goes on along the minus strand of JADMNL010000033.1, from coordinate 101,612,240 downwards.
CTCTCTCTCTCTCTGTCTCTTGGCAACCCCACAGCCACATCAGTTGGGTTGGTAAGGTACAGGTATTCAGGTTGTACCCCACTGGAGGGGTGTGAGCAGGGGAAGAGGCAAAGAATCCAAAGACACTGCAGTGCCCAGGCTATTGTTACACTGCAGTGCCCAAGTGTCTCTTCATAACCCTTACAAGATGGCACACAATGTGGGACAGGTGCTGTTAAACTCATTCCACATGGGTGCCCAAGGGTGGTGACAGAATCTCTTACACTATGTCATTACTCTTCCTAACTTCTGTGGCTGTGGGACCCACAGTTGATTGAGACTTTACTTTGTGCTTGTGACTTTTGTGCTTCCATGTCCCATGGCCTCTCAATCCTTTTGCTCTCTGGCTGCCTGGTGAGTTCTTTGCACGTCAGGGTTTCAGTTGTGAAGCCTGATACATTGTGCTCTGTGTGTGTGATTTTGTGAGCTGGTCAGAGATCAGGGCACTTTTTACTGTTAGCCCCCTCCACACACCTGCTTATACTGTTCTCTCCATGATCCAACATGGCATGATGCTAGATCTTCCCAAACACTGACAAGCTGCACCACCCTGTGAGCTGCAGCTGGAATGCTATTCTGAGCAGGTTTTTGTTTTAAACTTAAGTTTATTGACCCAAAATAACACAGAATAATGGGATAGGACATAGCAAGAGCATAACTGTATAAGTTGGTGATAAATACCTGAAATACCGGTAAGTAAGGGAATAGGTACAAGGAAAATAGAATATCCCCTGGCTAACAATACAGAATTGGCTAAATAAGAAACGTCAAAAAGCTATAACCACATTAACACGTCAAGTGAAATAACAAAAAAAGACAGATGAACTATAAATAACAGAACACACAACACATATACCTGCCCTCCAAGACCGAATTTATCAAGATAAACTAAATCTATTATGAATTGCAATAAGAAACATAGAATTTGACGGCAGATAAAGACTGCTTGGCCCACCTAGTCTGCCCATTTTCCTACCTAACAGATAAGCTGCAGATCCTAATTAATCAACAGCTTACTTCCTTCTACCCCCCACTAGGACTGCCTTATGTCTGTCCCATGCATTCTTGAACTCCCCCACTGTTCTTGACTCCATGACATCCAAGGTCAAGTTATTAAAAACATAAGTAAAAGGAAGCCGATAATAAAATGGGTGTACAAGCCATAGCAATAGCTAACAGGTAAGGAGTACATTAAAAGGGTACAAATGGGCGAGGATATTAGCAAGGGGATCCACCATCCACCTCATTCGGCAATGAGAGGGTAATTCCAAAATGGAAAGAGACACGCTATGGCGCAGAATTGCCAAGGATACCTGACTGGTACCAAAGTCACCAAAGGTCCAGGAACCAAGGCAACTCAAGTCTAAGTACAACTGTCATATGCTCCACTGTCTCGATTTCAAAGACTTTCCACTTCCACTGGTTTAGTGTGGGGACTTGGTGGCTAACCAATTCAGTGTTGAATACATAAGGGCAGCTACACACAATATCTGATACAGCTTAACTTTGTTTGTCGCGCCTCGGAGGAGATCTGGGAAGCCCAAATCAAGGTCTGTAAAAGTGAAGGGGATCTAAATGTTAAAGATTTGTTGCAGGCAATCATGAACCACTTGCCAGAAAGGAAGAATAACTGGGCAGTCTCAGAAAATATGGAACTGTGAGCCAGTTCCCCCGCACTGCCTCCAACAGGCATCAGAATGTGTGGTGCCATACAGTTTCATGATTGCTGTACTATGAAAATGCCTTATGAAAACTTTCCAGTTGAATTCATACCATGTAGGCGAAGCAGTAACAGCTCAACCCTTCCATAATCTGCATTCTCCTGAGAAAGGTTTTTGATGGGCACTTTTTCTGCTAGTTGCTGGGCAGTTATTTGACAGTTTCACTGTATATATTTGGTCACTTAGTTTATTTGGGGATTGCTGATGTGCTGTAGTCCTATATAATGCAGCTTTTGTGGTGCTACAGCCAATGTGTCCTGCTGCCTGTTACTTGTCTTCTCCACCCCATTGCTAAGGGGTTGTGGCTAGTTCAGACTCTTCTTTTCTACTCTTGTAGGGCATATTCCTTGTGGTCCCCTCCCATTCTTCTCTTCCCCTTCATTCTTCCCCCTCCCCACCCATTATTTTCCTCCCTGTACCCCAGGGGGCTCTCCATCATTTTAGTGGTTGGTTCCCCACTGCCTGGTTATTGTCTAAAACCTTTTAGGGCTGACCCAGGTCTGATGTTTCCTGGACTGTGGCTTATAGAAGCAGCCTCATGATGGCCCGCAGGTGGCATGCTGTCCATTAGTCACAAAAGCATTTCTAAGATGGCATGGTATGCAATCCTTAGCCTCTTGAGCTACCTACATCCCTCCCACCTGAGACATTCTTGTTGAGATGCCTGAGGGTAATGTGGGATATGATCCACTGCACATCTTGCAAATATGTCCCTGTATAAGGCGATTTCTGCTAACCTTGTTATGGCCCTGGCATTTATTTCTTCTGTGGACTAAGGTAGTTACATCACTTGAGCATCATCTGGCCTCCCTCCATTTCAATCTTTTTTTAGCAGAATACAGTAGTGCAGGTTTTTTTTAACCAGGGGTCCTAGGACCCCTGGGGATCCCTGAGCAAGGCACAAGGGGTCATTGGAATGAGCAGGAAAAATGTTAAATATAAAACTGTAGAAACAGTGTTTAATACTGTCTCGGTGTTTTGAACAGTGTTTCTATGTTATGCTGTAGCAGCCCCAGCTGCGTTCATGCTCCTTTTCATAAAATAAGTACTTGGAAGCAAGCGATTGTAAAGAAAAGAGTTCAGTCAAAACCAGTTATTTGTTTTAACTTGAGTTGCGGTTCACTCATAGTACCTAGTATGTATCAACTGTGTACAGAGCAGCATCTTTCATCACATTTCTTTCTCTCCTTCACTCAGTTACAGGCATAAAAGATATCATAAAAATATATTTAACCCATATAGAAAGACATCATCCAGATTTGTTCCCACAAATTACACAAAAGGGGAATATTCCTGACCTGTAGGGCCACAAAGACTAGCACCTACAGCCTCCCGGTGGCATCTTGGATCATCTCTGTGGGATTCATATCTGGATCTTTTATTCACAGATCCCCACTCTTAACACCTCCATTTCCTCAGGGTCACATAGTGAATATGGGATTCAAATCTGATCTCTGGCCAGCATTTCTGTGCTCAAATTCCGTGCCCCCCCATCACCATTTGTGTAAGAAATGTAACCTCCCCCTCCCCCCTGCACTCTCTGTCCACCGTTGCAGGTAGAGGGTCCCTGCTACTACTTACATTCACTCGAGGGATCCATAAACAGAAAAAGATTGAAAACCCCTCTAGTAGTGGACCAGAACTGCAGCGATCATAGTGGTCAAGTTTCCCCATCTGGAGGGAAATCCCCCCCCACTCCCTCATTAGTGATTCCACAGAGGTCACCTACCCCCCCAGTTCAGCACTGCTATTATTCTGATTGTTGCTTATCAATGGTTACTGGTTTACATGACAAATGATTTATTGATGGTTTCACTGTTTTAGTCCATTACCTTACACACTTGTACAATGTGTTTGACCCTGTGCCCTCTCCCTACTGTGCCTTGAGTCTTGTCGAGTTTATTCCATCGACTTACTGGCTTGGTTCGGAGTAGACGACAATCTTCTTGGTGCTGCAATAAGTTTGTTATTACAGGTATGGTTATGGCTCTGACACACTTACTGTAGGTGTTTTCCAGTACAGGCTGTTTATTAGTGTATTTATCTTTTACTCCTTTATCCTAGCTTTTACTTGTCTCCCTACTTGGCCTAATGCCCAGGGCTGTGCCCTGGGGGGGTGGAGGGGATGTCACTGGCACTTTGTTATGGTTAGGATATAGTACCTCAGTACTTCTGATAGTCTCCCCACACTTCAGACTGCCATTTTTATATTTATATCAATGGCCTCCATGACTTGTATGTCCTGGAATGTGAGGGACCTGAATTCCCCCATTAAACGGAAAAAGGATTTTGCCTGAGTTAAATCGCTCAGTGCGAAGGTGACTCTTTAACAGGAGACCAAACTGACCCCAGCTGAGGTTTCTAAACTAAAGCAGGAGTGGGTAGGGTTAAATGTCCATAGCTATGCCCCCTCTTTCAGGGCAAGTGTATCAGCCTTACAGTGGAAGGTGTCAGGAACTTGAAGTGACTCCGCTGGGAGGTGGGTGCTGGTTGAATTTAACACTCAGGAAGGTTACCTCCTTATTACCAATGTTTATGGCTCCAACCAGGACAGCCTGGGCTTCTATGTGGCCTTCTGCCAAATCATCTCTGAATTGGTGGACACCTCCATGCCACTGTTAGTGTGAGGGGACTTTAATGTCACCCTAGAACTCCTATTAGACTGTAATTTGAGCAAGCAGGAACCACATGCTTGGGTGCTGTTAGAACCAAAAGACAAGTATACCTATCTATCCCTTTCAGACATCTGGGAATTACAGCATCCTGAGGAATGTGACTACTCCTGACTATCTACCATGCACCAAACTGCTAGCTATATCAATTTGTGGTTGACCTCCCCAATGGAATAACAACTGGCAGCCTCTCCTAGGATTGCTCCACTCTATATGTCTGACCATGTGCCATTTGAGCTCATGTTGTTATGACAACACCCACCCAAATTGCCATCTTGGAGCCTTGATCCCCTCCTTCTACAGGATGTCCAGTTTAGGGAGTGGCTCCAGCTGGTAGTTACCTCCAATTTTTGGCTCAGTGACATGGATGACACTAGTAAGCTGGTGCTGTGGGAAGACTAAGGCCACTCTGAGAGGCCATATTATGGCATACATCTCAAAAAGCACAAGCAACAGGAAGCTGAACAGAAGAGCTTAGAAGCTAGTCCAGCACTGAAGTAGAAGTTTTACAAAGAAAACTCTGTGCCCCATCCTACCCCAGGATATCTGTTCCCATCAGATGCAACTTAATGTTTTGGCCACCTGTAAAGTGGAATTAGCCATTTCTAGACTTCAGCATTAATATTGAGAGGGGGTGATAAAGCTGAGAAATTATTACCATATGGGCTGTGCAAGCTGCAGACAGAGTGCTTTAATAGGGGGTTGAAAGTTCACTCTGGGACTCCACATTTTCAGCCACAGAAAGTGAATTATATAATGTGGTCTTTTTATGAATGGTTGTACACCTCAAGTGACCCTATAGACTTGGCCAAGTTCCATGCTTTCCTTGGTGCTCTAAATATGCTGGCTTTGCCAGATACCCAGCACCGCTCCTTGTAAGTCCCTCTGAAAGTTTCCAAGGTGCTTGATGCCATCGTCTCCCTCATACCTCATAAGGCTCTGGCAAGAGATGGTATTCCTGTTGACTTCTACCAAGCAATTCCAGACATTGTTGCCCCTCAGCTAACAGATATCTTCAAGAAAACTCACTGCACAACTTGTCTTCTGCCTACGTTCCAGAAGGCAACAATTACAGTGTTGCCAAAGGAGGGTAAGGATACCACATGTCCAGGAAGTTATAGACCAATACCCCTCATAAATGCAGACTCCCTGGTCCTAGCCTCCTGTTTAGAAAAATTTCTACCCTCCCTGATCCATCCTTCGTAGGTAGAAATTGTGAAGGGTCAGTTGAGTTCTGACCACCATAGGTCCCTTTTCTCGCTTTTGGTGGCAGCCAAGGCATCCGCCACACCAGCAGTGGCAGTAGTAATGGATTTTGAGAAAGTTTTCAACTCAGTGGAGTGGGGATACCTTCACTTAGTCTTATAGCAGCTGGGCTTTGGTCCCAAGTTTGAGGCCTGGATCTAAGCCCTGTACACCTCCCCCTCAGTGAGACTTCAGACTAATTCTACCCTTTCTTTCCTTTTCCCGTTGAACAGAAGCACCCATTAAGGATACCCCCTTTCCCTATGTCATATGTGTTAACCACTGAACCATTAGCAGAAGCAATCTGTCAACACCCTTCCTTAGAAGGCATAATAGTGGGTGACCAGGAATCCCATACCCTACTATATATGGATGACTGTCTAGAGTGCCTTTGGGATGCCCCTAGTAGTATCCTGGTGTTAATGTCTCTTTTACAGGACTTTCAAGACATATCTGGGTCAAAACCTAACATGAACAAGACAGAGATCCTCCCCTTTCATCCTTCCTGCCCCTCAACAGTTGCTAATGATCATGGGTTGAAATGTGTCACATATGGTTTCAAATATCTGGGAATATGGGTGCATCCTGCCCCTTCTGATATGATTACATGGAACATTGTCCCTCTTTTGCAAAAACTAAAAGAAGAGTATGGGAGGTGAAAGATGCTTCATCTGTCTCTGGTTGGGAAATTCTCGGCCATTAAAATGATAATGCGTTCAAGCTGTTACACTGTCGGGTGCATCTAGTGGTGGATATCCTTGCACAATGTTTTGTAAAGATCAATCAGCTGGTCAACAACTTCCTGTGGGAGGGCAAGATCTCTAGGTACAGAAGGATTAAGCATAGGATTTAATGGTGGAGAGTAGGATGGTCTCAACATTGGTTCTGTGCTTATTATGTAGCCTTTTAGATGTGTGCAAAATTTGCTTTGGCTCCAGCCTCCTCTGAACATGCCCCTCAGTGGCTGAGTATAGAAACTGCACTTCTTGTGGCCACACACACACACACACACACACACACACACACACACACACACACACACACCTCTTCTCTGCTGTTTTCCCTCCAGGGAAACTTTCCTTAAGGAGCCCTACATTGGCCCCCCTCCATTAAGACCTGGAGAAAACTTGAGCAATGACTGCATACTTCCTTAACTCCTTTTCCTCTCTGTGGAAGAACCCCCTTGATCTGGATTGGCAGGCAAAGCATCAACTGGAAAGGATGGGAGAAGGCAGGGATCAGTTATGTGCAAGACATGTTCCAATTCCCTTATACTCACTTGAATATATTCGCTAGTTTAAAAAGCCAACACAACCTACCACAGGGGAATTTCTGGAAGAATCTGCAGATTCATAGTGTCATAGATGCTCTCAGGAGATCCTTACCTTCTCAGATTTGTGCTGCCATAGCTAATGTCCTGATTAGGTGGATTGCTAGTCCCACAGGGGTGGTGGGTCACAGATACATATCCTTCATTGACAATATTCCTGACCCAATGGATTAAGCTAGGCAGAAGTGGGAAAAAGCACTGGGTATTCCCATCTTGGAGGGGTGTATGGTTTGGTTTGTGGAGGTAGTTCCACTTAGCATGCCCTAACATGAGGAATTTGTTGATCCAAAATAAGGTGATGCATCTCCGGTATCAGATTCTGGCCCATCTGAAGATGCTGGGGCTCTTGTCACATGATTGAAGATGCCAGACAGAAGGGGCAGACTTGGTTCACATCTTGTGGTCCTGTGTGAAACTTACCTAGTTCTGGCAGGACCTTTATGAATGTTGTATGAAGATTCTGCAGTTATCCCTCCTTTTGCACTCCTCCTTACATCTCTTGTGTATTCCTCCCCTTAACTTACCCATGTCATGCCTGCAGATCCAATAGCTCCTGATGGTGTGAATAGAAGCCAAGAGATTATTACTGTGCAGTTGAAGACCATAATCTGTTCCCTTGAGGTAGTGGCTAAAAGCAGTCTAAACTAGGCTCTGGCTAGAATGTTGCATTTTGCTAGCTAAACAATTGTGAACTACTACAAGGTAGGGCCTGTTTTCAAAATGCGGGTTATGCCATCTCTGACCAGGATCAGTTGTTGGCAGGCCCTATTGGGCCAGACTGGGTAAGGTGTCCACCATTCAGGGAGTATGGTATACCCCCTCTTTTCTTTTCTTCTTCCCATTGACTTGTTCTGTAACCCTACACCTCCTAATAACATAGCAGTATGACTCTTAAGGTCCCCCCCACCAGCTGCCTGATGGTCTGGAACTACACTGGTTCTGTTTGTTACACAGGTTCTTACCATCTTTGGGGCACTGAACATTGCATATCATCCTTTGTTCACTGGAATGAGATGCACCGTACTTTTCTGGTTGTTCTAAGGTTTTGTATTGCTATGATCTCTTTACTTATCCTGTGCTAACTGTAATGAATGCTGTACTGAGAGAAACTTCAATAAAAATTGATTAACTGCAAAAAACGAAAGTTCTGAAGTTGAATACACTAAATGGCAGAAGCTCTATCGATCCATTTGGGGCAAAATAAATGCAAATAAAAATGATTACCACTCCAAAATATTTTTCCTTATCAATAATCTCCCATTATGTATTAATAAGTCAAGGTTTGTTAAACATGAGGTTATAAGACCACTTTTATGGGACAATACATATCCTACAATCAGTTTAGAAAAACTTAAATGTCACTGGAATAAAGATAGTTTTGACCTACCAGACAATGAAAATTATTGTTCGGCTTTTCAAAGCACACAATTCTCTCTTTATACTATTGATACTGATTCTCCACTTTGGATACAAACTGAGAGAACCATTGTCTACCTTTTTAAATTAAGTGACTTTTTGTTTCTTGGTATCTCATCAATCACCTTTACATCTCTTTATCAGCTACTCTGTTTAAGAGAATCTCTAACTAGCACTTGTCAATGCCGAATGTTTCCTTGCATGGTGTATGCGGCAGGGGTGTATTGTGTAATGGTGTTTTACATGTCTCCGAGCTTATCTTCTCATTAGAAAAATAAGTAAATGCCTAATTTATAGTGTGATACATGGCATCCAAGTGTTTTTCATGAGGTGCACCATTTTAGCTGCCCTCCTGTGGACGGCCTCCACTCTATGTCCTTCTGGAGCTATGGTCTGCAGAACTGGACAGAGTACTATAGGTAGAGTCTTACCAATGAGTGATTTATACAGAAGCAACACCACCACCACCCTTTTTGTTCATAATATCCTTCCCTATACACCCAGCATCCCACTATCCCTCCTGAATGCACTTCCACATTGCCTGGCCACCTTTAGGTCATCTGATATCTGATATGATTACCCTCAGGTCACTTTCCTCCTTAGTGGTCATCAGCACCACTCCACCCATTTTGTACACCACACCTAGGATCCTGTGCCCTCATTTCTCCAGTTTTCTCAAGTCTCTGGCTATCTTCTCCAACCCCCCTGGAGTGTGCACCATACAGCAGATTCTGGTGTCATCTACAAAGAGGCAGACTTCCCCTTTCAGCTCCTCTGGAATGTCACTTATGAAGACATTAAAGAGGACCCATGCCAGTAGTGGTCCCTGCGGTACCCCTCCATTTCTTGGGGTGACAATTCCACTTAACACTTAACGCGACCCTCTTTTGCCCATTCCCTAACCAATTTCTTATCCGGTTTACCACCTTTGGACCCACTCCTAAGCTACCCAGCTTGCTTACTAGTCTCCTATGTGGAATGGTGTCAAAAGTGTTACTGAATCTAGGTAGGTCATGTCTACCACTCCACTGTGATGTAAATATTTTGTCACCTTCTGATCTAAATCTTGTGTCACCCAGTCAAAGAAATCTATCAGAGTCATTTGACATGACCTTTTTCCTGTGAAACCATGTTGCCTTGGGACTTGTAACCCACTGGATTCAATATATTGCACATTCCTTTCTTTCAGCAGTGATTCCATTAACTTTGCCACCACTGATGTCAGGATTACTGGCCTATAATTACCAGCCTCCTCCCTGCTACCACTGTTGTGTAGTGGGACTACATCTGCCCTCCTCCAGTCCTCTGGAACCACTCCTGTTTCCCATGAGCTGTTAAGCAGAACTGCCAGAGGTGCAGCCAGTATTTCCCTGAACTACCTCAATACCCTTGGATGCACCCTATCTGGCCACACTGCTTAGTCCACCTTTAGATTAGCATCTCCCTTCGGGACTCCCATCTCCAAAAAAGGATTAATATCCACCTCCCTTCCAGCGAAGCTTTTGTTAGTTTTTTGTGGCCCCTTCCCTTTTCCTTCCTGTGAGCACTGAACAAAAGTAACCCTCTGCACAGTCCCTCCTTCCCTTTTTAACCTAATCCCATCCCTGGTCTTCCTGAAAAATGTCTAGTCCCCTTTCGTTACCTCCTGGGAATTCTGTCTTCCGTTTGCACCTTTGCACTCTTTACTGCTTTCCGTGCTCCCCTTTGTTTCCCCTAATACACCTCCATATCCTACTCTCTCAGCATCTCCTTATATCTTCAGAATGCTACCCTTTTAGCCTTTACCTTGTCAGGCACCCCATTTAAGAACCATAACTGTCTCTTCTTCCTCTTGCTTATTTCTTGATGTGGAGGTTTTTTGCTGTTACTGTACTCCATTTTAGCATCACCCACTGTTCCTCTTCCCCTCCAGAAAATCACCCCCAAGACATTCACCCATTTTTATAAAATCTACCCTCCTGAAGTCCAGGACCCTCCCTCGCTCCTGTATGGTTCTATTCTGCAGCTGGCCTTCCTTATATTAAACCACATTGTACACAAGTCAGTAAATTTAAAGCTAACCATATTTCACAGTCTGGATTCTTTCATCCATTCCTCATTTATATGCATGTCTAGTTAGTAGTATAATGGGCAAAACAGAATTACCACAAAGCAACTTATGCTGCTTGCTTGCAGCTTGCGACTTGATTAGGCACCCCCTCCAGCAGCACCTCCCAATCTAATAGGTCTAATCTGGATGTGAAATCTATGTTACTTATTATATTAACTTATTAATTAATTTATGATGTATAATAAAATTAATTTCAGACAGGCACTAGGCTCAGCTCAGCATCAGCAGCCTCTCATTTGTTATGCTGCTTACTTAACAGTGGATCAGCCTGCCCCCCCCAGCAGCACCCAATCAATCCAATAGGTCCTAACCTATCTGGATGATAATTAAATCAACTTAAATCTAGTAACATTACTTATTATAACATATATGAATTTAGTTATTACTTATGTAGTATAATAAATTTAATTTCAGGCTGGCAGCAGGCTAAGCTCAGCGTCAGCAGCCTCTTTATCTTATGCCAGCTAATGCCAATGCTTGCAGGAGAGCTGCGCTGTGGCAGTTCGGTTTGCAAATACATGTATTTAATGACAGTAGTGACAGTGAAATGTAACAAATGACAACTGTTTAAAATACTGTCTACAATATGAAATACAGTCTAGGCATCAGAGAAAGTGACAAGTAAAGTCACAGTCAGTGACAGTCCTTCCTGACTCCACAGTGATCGGTGCAGCTGCTCAAAGTCATCATGCTTCATGCACGCTACATGATAGTCACTGTGTCTGAGGGACTGACTAATCATCAGGTTTGCTTGCTCTCTGGCTTCGGGATGGGAGGGGACGGTCCAGCCAGGGTTCTTTTCTTTCTGAATCTGGGCTGCTTGATGGGCTGGGCCAGAGCTGAGTTGTGCCGAGCAGGGCAGGGATCACACCAAGATCATTAGACTGACATCATCTCAACTTGGATTCGGCAGGGGATGGGACAGGGGAGGGACAAGAAAAAAAAAGCCAAAGTGAGCCTTTCCCCCAACAGCAAAAAAGTGTAGTAACAACTACTTATACCGCTTGCGACTGTGTGTGCCTGTGACCAGTCCAGTCCAAGGCAGATGGCTTCCAACCTCCTCTGCTAAGTTCTGCTCCACAGCAGGCTCCCCTTGCCTTGCCTCTGACCACTAGGGCAACAAATAAAGTTACAGGACGGTCAAGACTCGACAGTAGAGTGACACACAGTCGCTCCTCTTCCTCCACAGGACACCATCAGATGGGAGCAGGAGTGGACCAGATGGTTAGACTTGTGCTTACTTAGCACTGATGTGGGTGTAGAGTCAGTGATCGGTCAGTCTGCTTGACATGTCCTCTTGCTGTCTGTCCAGTGAGGCCCAACTCCTCACAGCACCTAACAGTTGCTCACATACACACAGTCACACTATCGGGACAATGGACATAGTCTGGAGGCAATGGGACAATGAACAGCAAACTACTTTTATGCATATGTCCTGCTCATGGTCAACAGAGGACAGGGAGCGGACACTGTGGGTGGGTGGGACTCTCTCTCTCTCCATTCAGTATATTTGTCAACCGAGAGGTGGTCTTTCTGGGGCTGGAGGGAACACATGCAACAGTGGCCTATAATATGCAATAGAGAGAGAGAGAGAGAGAGATTGAGTGTGGTAGTGGATGGGGAGAGGCTGGCGTTATGCAAATGAAAGAAATGAAGAGCTCTCATTGGAGTGCTTCATTTCTTTCACCTAGAGAACGGCTTCCAGCTGTGAAACTCTGACTAGTGTCACGTTCTGGTTGCCTGCTCATTAGTCTGTGAGGGACGAGCCCACCGTACAGTGCTCTGCACTGGACTCATCCCTGACACACCTCTGAAAATCGTTCTACCACAAGATGTTTCATGCGCATGCACAAGGAAATATAAAAATAAACTGGTTCCTACTGCCTCTAAACATATCCTTTATGAAATAATCCTAATTTTTTAATGGTACATTGTTGTTTAAAGACTCTTCAGAGATTCACATTTCAGTCTAGGCTTCACACCTGGGGTTGATACATTTAACACCTTTTCAAATTATATTTAGACCCCTGTAAAGAGCTTAAGTGGACCAGTCTTAAAATGACGCTAAATTGGCCTCTAGAAATATTCTACAGTTTTGAAATCTGTACCACTAGTCTTTATAATAGATGTACCAATGTGATGAAATGTTTATATTTTAACAAGGATATCTTCCATGGCATAATCTCAAACAGGGCATGACATGAATAAATTTGATCAATAACTTAATTAAAACAAAACCATGAAAACCAGTATCAAGCATTGACACAGAAAACCTTAGTTAGATCATCTTCATTGCTTTTCTTTCATTCACCAAACTGAATATACATGTAATTACTTCTTTTATTTCTCTTGATTGTGTGATTTTCCAGGCATTGCTACATGTTCCTGTACCTTGGACAATCTTTTCTATTAATCATGGACAAACCATGGATGGAGTTATCATGAGAAAAATCAGTGACAGAGCAGGGATGAGACCAAGGATGTCCATGGAAAACATGGACAGCAAGAGAATGTGTTCTCTATCTGAAAGGAATCCTGAAGATCATCAGTGAACGTCCTAGCTAGAATCTCTTTTGACTCTGCAAATACCCTTAGGTGAAGACTACTGGGACCCTGGGACTTTTGTAGATTCACCCCCCTTCAAATACTTTCCAACTAAATTTGATGGGCTCAGCACTGCTTCCTGTATGGTCTGCACCTCTCCAATAACGTCCACCTTCAGTTGGCAATGCACCCTAAAGTCCTGGCTGAATACTGACACAGAGTTGTTATTCAGTGGTCCTTCTACACACTTTGCCTTACTCAATGATTCCTCACCCTTCTCAATGATCTGCAGAGTTACTTTATCACTGACTCTCCTTTTGTTCCCTATGTATTGAAAAAAAAGTATTTAGTATTCCCCTTGATTCTCTGAGCAATAATGTCTTCCAGACCAAACTTGTCCTTGGTAATCCTGGCCCTGCATTCCTTCTGTAATACCCTATATTATACTGAAAATGTTCATTCTTAGCCAATCAGAATGCAGAGTTACTGTTTGTTTTTTATGAGATAACCGGACTGTAGACTGAAGAATGGGACAGTGACTTTGCAGTCTGACTGGCTAAGAGGAATAATGGGACAGTGGCTCTGCATTCTGATTGGCTGCTGCGTGTGTACACAGCCAGTCAGAGAGCAAACCCACTTTGCCCTCCAGCTTCAGCACACAGCACTCAATCAGAGACATCTAGCAAAGCTTTAGTGCATCTCTAAGAAACAGTTCCTGCTTTCTAACAGATTTACTGTAGTGCGACAAAAAGATTTCGGCAGTTTTTCTATATCCTTTCTTTTTTTCTCTCAATTTAATAGTGATAATACCAAAAGTGGTCTGGGTTTCCTAGGTAATAACTGGACTGGGGGGTTAATAAACACCTTGATCTTTGATATCACTGTGTACTTCCCCTGATCTGGTTATTACCTCATAAACCCAGACTACTATGGTGTTATCATTACACTCTACTTCCATTTCTCTGTCACCAGAATCCTTCCACCTATCATAATCCTTTTGTATCTCTTAACCTCCTACAAAGCTCTTTGGACAAACATGAAGGCTTCTTATTTAAACACTTTTGTCCTTGTTGTACAGGGAGACACATCTAGTTACTGCCTCCATTATATTACAATTCCAGCCCTCCAACTTGGCATTAGCAGTCCCACTCAAGGATCAATTCATCACGTTAGCCACAACCATCTCTCTCAGGTTATCAAAATCAGTGTCCCTGATGTCAATTGTCCTGGTCTTATTTTTGGTGAAGTTAGTTCCTCCATTTACCTCAAATTCAATCCTATTATGTTATCTGTTATTCACCAACTACCCAACCTTTACTGTTCTGACACTGTCATCTGCACTGCTCAGTTGGGCACACTACCCTATTAAAGCTTGTTTCCAGATGCGTCCTGGGGAGTGAGATGCATGGTCCTGTTTTCTTGACAAGGGGAATGCTGACTATGACACTAGGGAAAATTCTCTACTCCTGGCCAGTAGGGGGACCCTGTCGTTGTGAGAGGCAGGCAGTCAGCCTGTTCCTCGCTATGGAGGAGGAAGGAGTTGTGCATGGGGCTGCATTGGCCCAGAGCATGTCTGAGTTTGAGAAGCCTATTGCCATTGGAACCACTGAAATGGCGGTTGGGATGCACCCACAGGGTGGCCAGCATATCGCCAGTATGAGCGGTCCTTTGGGTTTTTTGGATGGAACATGCCTTAGTCTAGAGGAGAAACAGTGATATCTCGAGGAGGAACTATTGAGAGTGAGCAAACTGCTGATACAGGAATGTCGGAACCTAGTAGTTGAGGAAGACAGGAAACGGAAGAGATCAGCTGGTTCGCCGAGTGCTTCGGAGGCTGTGGGACCCAGTAAACTTCATTCGGCCACTGAGAGGCCTGAAGAAAAAGTGAATGAAACTTCCCAGGATTGGGGGGACTTAATTGAAGAATCATGGTCATCGGAGCAAGTGCTGCGTGGGGCAGGCTGGATTCCTATTTCAGGTTATGCGTGGAAACCGGAGAGCGATGTACAGGCTCTCTGGGAGGCTATTCAGATAAGTACTGTGGATATTGCAAACTCTTCATGTGTTGGCTTGGGTGCTGAAACTGCTATTTCCCCTACACCTCAGTCTATTACTGACTTTGATTTGTCTTTGGGGACTCAAGTAGAGGTGGGAGCAGGGGATGTGGCTACTCCCCCTGTCATCCAAGAGCCTACTCTGGAGCCTGTGGACAAACCTTCCTATGCTAGTCATTTTAGGCAACCTCTTGAGTTGGCCAAATGGTGAAATGCCATACGTTTGCGTTATGTGGGTCCTAGGGATAATCCCCCTGACAGGTTTTTTGTTGGGAAGACATTGTTAAAACAAAGTATGGGCTTTTTTCCTTCTGAAGTCTATGCTTTAATACATGTTCCGGGGGAGTTTACATTTGATATCAGTTTTTGTACCCCTGCTCTGATGGAGCTGTTTTGCAGTCGTTATTTAAACTTAAAAATGAATCCCTTATGGTCTGACTTTATTGTGTTACCTTTGTCGAAGCAGGCCTATAGAGTCATTACAATATTGTTAAGGAATGAAGGGGTTAATATTGTTGATATCAAAAAATGGTTATCTAAATCATGTGACATTCAGGGGAATCCAGTCCCTATCCTGGATGTGGAAGGGTTTTGGAATGGGGGTTGGAAATTTAGGGTTAAACTCCATTCCACTGATTCTGAGTTGTTACATCTGCCCAATTGTTTCTTTCTGGGAAGGGATAAGGGGTTTCTTTTTTATCCTGGGCAGCCTAGAGTTTGCTTTAAATATGGGTCTCGAACTCACATAAGCACCTCATGTAAAGTGCTTAAATGTTCTTATTGTGGGGAGACTGGCCATCCAAGCGCCCATTGTTTTCAGACCTCAAAATGTAATCTCTGTGATGTGGTGGGTCACACATTTGAAAATTGCCCCTTGGCTGCTAAAAATACTGCTGAAGCTGATTACGGGGTACAGGATCATTATATACATGAGGCAGTTAGACTTGGTCATCCTACCAGGGGAGGAAGGGGACCCGGTGCCTTTGGGGATGCACCCCCCTTGGCTAAACCAGGTTTGTTTGAGGACTCTGATTTGATTTTGGGTTGCACAGCTGCACCTGGAGTTGGTGAGGTATCTGGGATAGGACAGGGAGAGGTCGCGGGCCCTGCTCCCTTATTAAATGATTTGGAACCTGCGGAAGATGGGTTTGTGGTGGTTAATAGTAAAAAGGGGAAATCTGCTAAAGGGAAGGGGAAATTGGGGAATAAATCAGCCACACCTGCT
Organism: Neoceratodus forsteri; assembly: GCA_016271365.2. Taxonomy (NCBI): domain Eukaryota; kingdom Metazoa; phylum Chordata; order Ceratodontiformes; family Ceratodontidae; genus Neoceratodus; species Neoceratodus forsteri. The sequence goes on along the minus strand of JADMNL010000033.1, from coordinate 101,595,884 downwards.
CCTGCCATTTCCATTGGTGACCCGAATATATTTTCAGTTTTGGTGGAGAGTCCAGTGGAAGTCCCAGATGGGGCTGGGCCTCCTGCACCCTTATCAGGGTTAGAGTCTACTGCACCTGCTGCAGACCCGGTAGGCCCTAGGCCACCAGATGGTAAATGTGGTAGGATTATGAGGGTGTCCAGTAAGGTAAAGTGAATTTAGCTCCTCTATGCTTCATGGTTCCCTTTTACTTTCGGGTGGCAACCTTAAATGCAAACAGTATTAAAACTCCTGCAAAACGTCGGAATACTTATTCACACTTTTTATATGAAAATCTGGATTGTGTTTTTCTGCAGGATGTATTATTGCATTCCCTTGAGGAGATACAGGCTGCCACTGCTGGTTGGATATGGGAGGATTGTTTTTGGTCCTTGGGGAATGACTTGTGCAGTGGGGTTGGGATTTGTCTTTTTCATTTTCACATTACTGTGGTTCATCAGATAGAAATTCTAGCTGGTAGGGCCTTGGTTTTGGATGTCAAATGGAGTTCACTACTCTTGCGATTGATAAATGTGTATGCTCCTCAATCTAAGTTTGAACGGGTGTCCCTCTTTAACTCATTATATCCCTTTTTATGCACCGCTTATTACATAATTCTTGGGGGGGACTTCATTGTTCTTTGCCTTCCAAAGTGCCTTCTGGGAAAGGGAAAAACGTGTATAGTGATGAGGCTAGTTTATTGAAACTTCGTACAGGTACTGGTTTAGTAGATGCTTTTGGGCCCTCCACTAGAGGGTTTGGCGACACTTATTTCTGTGGACCTAGAGCTTCCAGAATCGATTATTTTTTTCTCACACCTGAGGTTGTTGTGCAATCTCAAACCCTGCGGGAAGTAGCTTCATCAGATCACAGATTACTGAGACTGGCCTTAAGCGATGTTCCTAAAGCTCGGAGAGGGCCAAGTATTTGGAAATTGAACTCTGCCTTATTAGACATCCCCTGTGTGGTAGGTGGGTTGCGCTCTCTTTTTTTTTGGCAAGGCAGTCAGTCTCATTTTTATATGACAATTTAAATCTTTGGCGGGAGGACACTAAAAGTGAAGTTCGGATCTATTTTAAAGTTGTGGGTCATTTAAATGGGTGGTTATCGCATGCTGGGTTGAGGCATCTTAGGGACAGGCTTCATTTTTTGTCCTCTCATAGACAGTTTCTTGGATCAGACTGTTTAGAACAAATTAAAGGATTAAAACTGGAATTGGCTAAGGCACAGTCTCAGGTACTGCATGATATTGAAGTGAAGCATGAATTTAAGATTTGTGGCAGGAAGAAAGACACTTTACCCTTTGAATATTTGAAATTTATTAAACATTCATGAGGTATGATGTATTTAAACACTCCAGGTGGAGGACGGGTTACTACAAATGTTGATATCTTAGACACTATTCATGAACATGTTTCTGCCTCATTTCAGAGCAGAGCACTCTCTGCTGATTCTATTTGTGATTGGTTTGCTAGTAGGTCAGTCCCAGCCTTGTCTTTGGCTGAACAGATTGATTTGGTATGACCCATTACAGTGGAGGAACTAAAGACTGCGGTCTGGTCTTTAAGATCAGGCATTACTCCTGGATCTGATGGGCTGCCTCATGAGATTTATAAGGTCCTATGGGAGATTTTAGGTGCTGATCTATGCCAGGTTTTGAATGATGGGTTGCAGTCTGGGGTTCTACCACATAGTATGTTGCAGGGTGAGTTGCTTCTCTTGTATAAAGACAAAGGAGATCATGGGGATTTAAGTAATTGGAGGCCTTTGTCGCTTTTAAACACGGATTACAAAATCCTGAAGAAAATATTATGTATGCGGTTGAGGGGGGTTATGGGCTCCCTGTTACATCCAACACAGTTCAATGGTGTATCTCATAGAAGGGCTCAGGATGCACTGATTCTACTTAGGGAACTGGTCTCTAAGGGAAGGTCTGGGGAAATGTTTGGGCATCTAGTTTGCTTAGACCAGTCCAAGGCATTTGATCAGGTTGAATATGTTTATCTTTGGGAGAGTCTAAAGAGGTATGGATTTCCTTCACAATTCATAGGATGGCTGCAAACATGTTATAGGGGCATTACACTGATTCCCAGTGTAAATGGTTGGATGGGTAGGGAGATTGGGGTACATAGGGGAGTGCGGCAAGGGTGTCCATTAAGTCCCCTGCTCTATGTGCTTTCCTTGGATCCTCTTTTACATGCCTTAAATGGTTCAGATGACATTGTTGGTTTATCAGTTGGGTGCATGGACCCTCAGATAGTGACTTTGGCATATGCAGATGATTTAATTTTAGTTTTGTCAGATAAGGCTTCTGCTATTGCGGCAAGGGTGTTATTGAACACATTTTCAGTTATGTCTGGGTCCTCTATAAATTAACTCAAGAGTGAGATACTGCCTTTGGGGTATGATGCGTCTGATGTGTCATTAATTTGGGATATGCCTATAGAATCTGAATATAGGAAGATACTAGGTGTTTACTTTGGGGGTCTGGATGACCAACGGTATAATTGGGAAAAGCAATTATTGGAAGCTCGCAACAGGGTACAGCTTTGGAATAAGGGACACATGTCTAAGGCTAAATGTATTTATTTGATTAAAACCTTTCTGTTACCGTATTTTTTGTTTATAGCTGTGTTTTTCCCCCCTCCTATTCCTCTGGAGACATCTCTTTATGGTGTATTTTTTCTTTGTTTATGGGGCAGCAGACTGAACCCATTAAAGAAGGGTGTTACGTATTTACCTATTAGTGAAGAAGGTTTGGGGATAGTGAATCCGGTAGTGTTTTTACATAGTACTTTTATTTTTTATAATTTAGTACCCTTGCTGAAAGGGATGGATAAGATTTGGTCCCCGTGGGTGGCAGATGGTATTGATCCTCTTCTAACGCAATGGGACCAGGAGACCTTTCTGGCTCATCAGGTTAGGATAGGTGTCTTAGCTAGTCATTTTGGTACAATGTTTCAAAAATTGAAAGCATGGCGTGTTGTTAAAAAATCTGTTCTTTTACAGACGCATCAACAATTATATTATGCCATATTGCAAGATTTCTTTTTTGTCGATCCCTGGTTCCATGATAGACCTCATTCTGAACAGCATGCAAAGTTACAATTATTGACGAGCAAGAGGGTGCCTAAACATATGTGGGATATTTTATGGCTTTGCCTTCATAAAAAATTAGGGGTGAAAGGTAATATGAGGCATAAGGAAATATCAGAAAGATTTTGTCCTAGGGAAGAGACCTGTATTGGGGTGGTTGAAACGATGGAACACTTTTTTGTGGAGTGTTCTTTTGTTGTATCATTTTGGTCACATTTTCATGATGAATGGCCTTTAAATCCCTTTAGGGTTCTTACAACAGCAATTTGGGTGGAGGGGGTTCTACCGAGCTCCTGGATTATTTACGATGTGATTACACTGCGCCTATTAATAGGTCATGTTGGTTTTCAGTTATGGCAAGCTAGATGCAATCTCACACTTTGGCAGAAATTGCTCTCTGAATCTCAGAACGTTCACAACATTCACAAACATGTCTTTAGTTGGAGATTACAGGAACAAGAAAAGGTGCATCCTGAACTGTTTAGATTGTGGTGGAGGAAAATGACCTGGCTTGATACAGGGTAGAGTCTTTGTGTACATCTTGGTCCTAATTTTGGGTAAAAGGGTATCCCTTATAGGGAGGACATGATCTCCTTTTGTGTACACTGCTATACATCATTACTGCTTTTTATGTGCAAATTGACTTTTTGTCCGAACCAGATTTTTTTTTTTTTTTGAGGAAGGACCTTTAGCACATTCTGGTTCTCTGTTGCTACTTATGAATGTTTCACTGTTGATATACACTGTCAGTATTGGCTCTGATCATTTCCTGTATGTCTATTGCTTTTATGTTTCGATACAGATTAAGGTGGTTTTGTGTTTCATTACTGGAGTGTTATATTTTTATCTAAGAGGGAAAGGTGGCATTTGAGGTTCATTGTATTTTTTTGCTTTTGTTTCTTGTTTATTCATTTGTGTACTGTATCTACGTGGTTATGTTTTCTTATTAGCTATGCATTGTTGGTGGATTTTTGTATTTCTTTATGATTGCACGATTTGATTTCCAGTCATAATAAAGAATTCCCCTACTTTTCATAGTAGTACTCTGTATATATGTTTTGCTTGTTTAAAATATTATCTTTGGCAGAGTCATTGTCAACTATTATTACAACAACATGAACTATCGTATGATGGGTTTAGTAAAATATGCGGGAGCGTTATGGAGGAAGTGTATGGAAAAGAATGTAAAACACACCCCAAGCATAAGGTAACTTTGTGGTGGAAGGGATTTGCTTTTTCCAAAAAAATTGCCTAAAAGAAGAAGGGAAGCTGGTATGGGTAAGGGAAAAAATATACCAATGAGCAAATATGTTACGGTAGTTGTGAGGAAGTGGGTTAGTATGTTCTGGTGGATTTTCTGTTATGAATGTGTTTCATATTTTATTTTGAGTAAGTTTTTAATTATGTAATGCTTTGTTTATGTTTGTTGTGGTTATTGAATAAAAACTCCCCTACTCTTCTCAATAAGTGCCATGGGATCTTTTACTTCCACCTGGACAGTGACCAGGGTTGGGCAGAAGGGACCTCAGTTTAACATCTCATCCAAAGGATGATCAAGAACTGCAATCCTTTTTGTCCAGTGCATAATGTGCAAAATAAGGAAATGGTCCTTAATGTCTAACAAGAAATCCCTTCCTGCTTTCTCTTGGTCACTTTTTACATCACAGTCAGTGTCAGCTAAGTTGAGATCCCCCTTGAGAACCATGGTCCTCACAGTTGTTTCTCTTTTAATTTCCTAGTGCCATGTCCTGTTCTGCTGCACTACCTGACAGTCTCTAACATACTCCCCAAACTGTCTTTTTGCTTTATGTAAATCCTAATTCAAAACACAGGATTTCTGAAAGGCTCCTATCCTGATTTCTTGTTTGCTTCAATCCTTGCCATAGCAAGCAACCCCTCTGATCCTCATAGTCGCTTGTTAAGAGATTGTACTAGGTTGGAGGAATGGTCAGAAGTATGGCAGCTAGGATTCAATGCAAAGAAGTTCAAAATAATGCACCTGGGAAACAAGAACCCAGGGGAAGATTACACAATGGGTGGGGAGGTAGTAACAACAACAAAAAAGGAAAAGGACCTGGGGGTAATCATATCAGATGACCTTAAGGTTATCAAGCAATGTGAGAAGGCGGTAGGAAGGGCTGGGGGTATACTGGGATGTATAGGGAGAGGCATAATCAGCAGAAAACAGGAAGTTGTTATCCTCTGTACAGACAGTTGGTGAGACCCCATCTGGAGTACTGTGTCCAGTTCTGGAGACCCCATCTCCACAAGGACATAGACAGGATAGAGGCAGTCCAGAGGAGGGCAACTAAAATGGTGCAGGGTCTGCAAGAGAAGCCATATGAGGAGAGACTAAAGGAGCTTAATATGTATACCCTTGAGGAAAGAAGGGAGAGGGGGGACATGATAGAAACTTTTAAGTACCTCAGTTGAATCAACAAAGTCCAAGAGGGTAGCATCTTTCAGAAAAAGAGACTTGCAAGAACAAGGGGACACAATTTAAAGATAGAAGGAGGGCAGTTCAGGGGCAATGTGAGGAAGTATTATTTCACAGAGAGGGTAGTGGATGCATGGAACAGCCTTCCTGAGGAGGTTGTGGAGTCTAAAACTGTGGGAGAATTCAAGAATGCATGGGTCGGGCTTCCGGTGATGTCAGCGGGCTAATGGCAGCATAGATTTCCAACTCCGTCTCCCTCCCCGCTACAATCCGCTTCAATCACCTCAAAAGCGTGATGTCCTCGCCAGCAAAAAACAAAAGAAACAGAACATCAAAGTTGCCATCAACGCCAATACAAAAATTGAAAGAAATGATGCAGGGTGAGGGAAGATCCGACAGTCAGGAGAGGGACGCAAGGGAAGGCCTGCAACATGCCGAAGCAGGGGCCGAGGAGACTATACCGAGCCTCCGAGAAACCATTCTTCAGACAGCACGGATGGTGGCAAAGATTGATCAAACGCTCAGTGACCTTAAAGCAGACCTGGCTAAAGTGGATCATAAAACAGATAAACTGGAGCTTTGCGCTAGTCAACTGGTTGAACAATCAGATCGCCAGGACAGACTCTTGCTGTACTTACTTGCCAGGGACCGAGAATTCACATGCAAACTAGACGATTTGGAGGGTCGCAATAGGAGACAAAACATCAGGCTGTTTGGAGTCCCGGAGGGCTCTGAAGACAAATTTCAAAGCATGGCTACTTTTCTACAGAAAATGCTTAAACAAATACTCCCGCTACCCCCGGATGCTGATCTGGCTATGGACCGGGCACACAGGTCTCTCGTTGCCCGCCCTAAAAACCCGGATGCGAGGCCTCGCTCAATAGTTGCAAGATTTACTAGTTATCAAACTAAAGAGGAGATCTTAAAGTTGGCTTGGAAGAAAGGTGTGCTGATCTTTGATGGCCATCGAGTGTTTCTAGACAACGACCACACTACGAAAGTTCAGGAGGCCAGGAGATCGCTCTGGCCAATACTAAAACAGCTCAGAGCTCGCGACCTGAAAGCACAGATTCTATACCCAGCAAGGCTGAGAATTCACACGGACAGTGGGGTTAAAACATTTCAGGATCTGCTGGCTGCTACTCCCTATCTGGAATCGCTCGGGCTAACGGTCCCCCCCCTCACGAAGGAAAGGCTGGAAAGAGATCTACTTGCCTCAGCATGGACCGTCTCACAGAAGGGGCCACCTCGGAGGGGAAACCCGCAAGGAGCTTACGGACAGAACTTGAGAGCGGACGTCGCTGCCCTTATAACCCAGCTAGGTGATCCCGCAGGCCTCACCAAAAAGGCTCCTCATCTGATGGTGGAACAGGAAGGAAGCACGCCAAACGAAACGATCGAGTCATGATCTTGGGGCTGTCATGTCTGAAGGATTTATCTCACCCCTCCGGGCCTGTTGGCGGAATCCGCTGTAAGTACCATGGGGTTTTTTTGCTTGAAACTGGACGGGGGTCACTGTTTGGTCTTCCCTTCCCCCCACTGCCCCCCTTGTTGCACACAGTGACAGCCACGCGTTTTGGATCTCCACGGGGGGGGCTACTTCCAGTCTCATTCCCTCAAGATGTCTGGACATGTACTGGAAATTATTCTGGGACTGTCGTTGTGTTTGGCAGGGGGTTGGGGCAGGCTTTTGGATGGCTGTGTCGTTCAGAGGATCTTTAAATGGGGAAAAATGATGAGGACCGTTAAGCCTTGGGGCTTTTCATTGCCGAATTCCAAGCGGAGGGGATTTCCGGGACATGCACCGGGGGTCGATTGCCCTCTCTAATCCGGATCAGCTTTGGCTACTGGACCTTAAGCCCCTGCGGGGAGCTGGTCTGATGACCTGACGTTCTGGTTTAACCAACCTGTCTGAATGTAGAACACTGAGGGGACTCAAAAGCAGTACACAGATACATAGTTGGGGCTATACCCCTTTAAGAATGTTAATCTTTGGAATTGGTATCTCCTTTTTGTATCTACCCCCCCGATTAATAATATAAATAAGGTGATCCTACAAGTTTAAAATGAATCCACAGGAGCCGTGGAGGGAGTCGGAATATGACTGCTTAATGCCCAACACTGACTATGGGGCATCCCCTGTAGGGGACTTTCCCTTGGGAAGAAGGATGCGCTCTCCACTAGGAAGGAATACTTCCCTAAATGGCGCTTTAGCACTTGCCCTTTGGATGGGATTTTTCTCCCACCTTCCCCTAGGAAGTCGAAGGTTGAATCTTTCAGGAGGGTCAGGAGGGCTATGGAAGAGCCTTCCCGCCCCAATCCTTTACTTGTCTAGGCTTGCATACCCGCCTAGCCCTAGGCGCATGTTGGTGCAAACCGCTTAGTTTTTTTTATTCCTGTTGAAAAGTTTCTTGTTATTAGTTTTGCTTCAGTTGTATGGGTACTCAAGTTTTTTTCTGGCAATTTACAATACCACAGGCATATTTAGTTGTCTCAACAGTCTACAGCTTGGTAGACAGGGTCTGTCTGAAACATGACAATGCCACATCATAATGTGAAAGTTCTTTCATATAATATTAATGGCTGCTCCAGTCCAGTGAAGAGAAAACAAATTCAGAAATACATTGCTAGGCAGAAATGTGAGGTAAATTTCTTACAGGAGACCCACCTTTCCCCAACCGAGGTCTTAAAACTGAGAACCAGGGCTACCCACAGATACATTATGCATCACTGGAGTTGGGCAGGGAGGGAGTTGCCATCCTCCTAGCGGAGTCCTTCCCATTTGTGGTCAAGACACAGTGGCAGATAATGCTGCTAGATATATTATGTTGATAGGGAGAATACAGGACACCCAGGTTACATTAGTCAATGTCTATGCCCCGGGATCCCCAACTTCATTTACGTCTCATTGGCCCGCCTGGTCACGGAGAGGTCTAGGGCCTTTGATTATGGGGGTGACTGGAATTTGGTTTGGGATAGAAATTTGGACACCACATCTACTACTCAGAACCCCAATACCGTAGGGCCCGGGCAGTCAAACAAGCTCTGAATCATATGGGACTGGTAGATGTGTGGAGAGAGAAATACCCCAGGGCTAAGGATTACACCTGCTACTCTCCCAGGTTTAGGGTCTACTCCAGGCTGGATACCTTCTTCACATTTAAGGACAGTCTCTCTGCACTGCCCTCTATGTGGGTCGGAGTATCCGCTGTGTCGGATCACAGTCCGATATTCTTAGAGGCTGCTATTTCCCTGCCAAAAAAAAACAACACACTGGAGGCTGAACACGTCTCTCCTTCGGGATAGGGACGTAGTTGACAAAATCAAGCAACACATAGCAGACACTATTAAGGTGATCTCCACACCTGGAGTGACGCCTCAAATTATTTGGGATACGCTAAAGACAACAATTAGGGGCCAGCTAATAAGTATAGCCTCAAGGAAAAAAAAAGACAGACTGCAGAGACACCTGGATTTAAATAAAAAGCTATCGGAGTTAGAATCCCACCAAAAGCTGAACTGGGATAGGCAGAGGGACCTTGAACTCAAATCCCTGAAAGCAGAAATACAAAAGTTACAGAGGGAGGAGGTTGAGAGGAACCTCTTCTTCCTTAAACAGAAATACTACGAGGGTGGCCCCAGAGGCGTTAAGCTGTTGGCAACTAGACTGAGACAACTCAGAGCCAAAGCAACAATAATGAAGATACTCTGTCCGAACAGTGGCCTTATTACCCAGAGGCCTGAACAAATAGCAGAAGCTTTTGTTTCGTACTACCGCAAACTTTATACGCCTCAGACATCAACATCAGCTGATGATACCAGGGCCTACCTTGGCTCCATACACCTCCCAACTCTTCATCCAGATAAGGCACAAATTCTAATTAAACCTATTACCCAAACAGAAATCATAGATACCATAAAGGCCCTTAAAGTAGGGAAATGTCCTGGCCCGGACGGTTTTGGAGCCGAATTTTATAAAATGTTCCTCCCAGACATTACCCCTTTATTACAGAATGTTTTCTCTGAGGTCTGGCAGGAAGCGAGCCCGATCCCTCCCTCCTGGCAATATGCTACAATTGCGCTTATCCCGAAGGAGAATAAAGACCCGGCCAAATGCGAATCTTCCCGGCCAATCTCCCTCTTAAATTCGGATTATAAAATCTTTACAGCGGTAATAGCATCTCGACTAAATGCCATCCTCACAGAATTAATTAACCCTGACCAAGCGGGATTCATACCGGGTAGGCAGGCCCCAGATGGTGTCCGCTCTGCCATTAACATAATAGACGCTATACATAGTGACCGCCAGCCTGCATGCCTTATGAGTCTGGACACGGAAAAAGCCTTTGATAAAGTCTCATGGCCATTCTTGTTTCTGGTCCTAGAACGCATGGGCTTTCCGCAGGCTTTCATTGATTGTGTTAAGTCTCTGTATTCTGGTCCTCAGGCATATATCAGGGTTAATGGTGGGCTCACAGGGCGATTCAACCTAGGTAGGGGCACACGTCAGGGCTGTCCCTTGTCCCCCCTATTGTTTGCCCTATATATAGAGCCATTGGCGGAGGTGATACGTGCATCCCCAGTGGTTCACGGTATTGAGGTGGGGGGACAGCAGAGGAAGATATCACTCTACGCAGATGATGTTCTGCTCTGCCTGTCCAACCCGGAATCCTCCATTCCCAATATCTGGTCCATATTAACAGAGTTCGGTAGGCACTCGGGATATACACTGAATAAGAATAAAACTGAGGTCTTGGCCTTCTATTATTCTCCCTCGCATAGTGTTGTGGAATCTTTACCCTTGAACTGGCTGGCACTCAAAATGTCGTGATTGGGTGTATGCTAACTAAACACAACTCCGCCTCCTTAAAGCCAACCATGTCCCACTTCAGAGCCAGGTACAGAGAGACTTGGATAGGTGGTCTTTTGAACCTACCACTATACTTAAGAATACAGACGGTAACTATGAACATTCTTCCTAGATATTTATATCTTTTCCAATGTCTCCCGACATTTATAACTAAATCACAATTTAATGTCTGGCAAAGAATGATTTTAAAGTTTATCTGGAACAACAAGAAACCAAGAGTCAGCGCCAGAATCCTCCAGCTCGGAAGGGTGAGGGGAGGTAGGGCCCTTCCGGACCTGGAAAACTACTATCTGGCCGCTCAGATTAAAAGGGCGTTACAATGGTCTGTCTCTACCTATAAAGCTAATTGGAAGGACATGGAGGTAATAGAGGAGGAGGAGAGGGGTCCTTCATTAGGCGCCCATGTTGTTCACAGGGGTAATCTCGGGGGATTCCCACCCCCTGTCTTGACCACAGTGAGGGACACTATAAGGGCCACACACAGAGCATGGCAGAAACACAAAATAAAACTTTCCCTCTGGCCGATTTTTAGGTCATCGTGGGATCCTGCTTTTACCCCAGCCCGATTAGATCACACATTCAGAACCTGGGAGAGAATGGGACTGATCTACATTAAACAATATATGGCAGATGGGGAGATCCTGGACTTTGAGACCCTGAAAGATAAGTATGGTCTACGTTCCTCCGATTTCTATCGCTACCTACAAGTCAGAGACTATATTTGTAAATGTCGTAGATTGGACCCCCAAGAGAGTAGGGCAATCCCCTTGGTGGAAAGCCTCTGTGCAATCTTAACCTCGCAGAGAGTCACGGGTTTAATTTCTGCACTATATAAAGCCCTTTCGGGCCTGAAGGGAGACTACTTGGAGAGGGTCAAACATAGATGGACGGAGGAAGGAGCTGAGGACATCAGGAAATTGATTGGGATAAGGTGTTCGGGCTGGTTCCTAAGACCACTAGTTCTCCTTTCTGGCAGGAGTTTACCTGGAAAGTAAAAATAAGATATTTCCTGACTCCTCTCTCACTTAGTCGGAGGAACCCTGACAGAGATCCCTCATGTTGGAGAATGTGTGGAGAGGGTGAGGCAAGTTTTTTACATATCATGTGGTGGTGCCCACGACTGGGCCGGTTTTGGGGAGACATTTCCCAGGCTCTCATTAAAATTCTGGACCTGGACCTTCCCCTGGATTGGCCCTGTCTGGTGTTGGGTGAGCCACCTCAGAACCTGGCTGGAGCAGACTCATATTTATGGTCCCTCCTCCTAGCGGCAGCCCACAAGGCGATCACTAAATTATGGTTAAAGAGGGTCTCTCCCACTATGGACTCTTGGATACAAATAGTTCAAGGAATCGCAGACATGGAAGAACTAACATATAAAATAAACCACAGAACAGTGTTATACACCCGGAGGTGGACCAGATGGATAATCTGGCATCAAATCTCCCCGACCTAGAACCTAATTACAATGACCTGTTCTGTGACCTAGGGGAGTGGGAAATGAATTGAAGGCCCTGACTTTGGGTTCTCCTCCCCCTTTTTTTTCCTCCTCTTCCCTTTCCTACACTAATTAAATAATTAATGCTGGTGATACTGCCGACTGGAGAGGGGCATCAAGTGATTAAGTAAAGGAATATATATGTAAGTTCCTAAAATTGCCTGTCAAGTTTGTATCAAATGTACCCGTTGTTTATCAATAAACTTGAATTTAAAAAAAAAAAAAGAATGCATGGGTCAGACATAAGGCAATTCTTGTGGGGGGTAGGAAGAAATAGGCTGTTGGTTAACTAGGATCTGCGGCCTATCCTGTAGGTAGGGAAATGGGCAGACTAGATGGGCCTAGCGGTCCTTATCTGTCTTCAAAGTCTATGTTTCTATGTTTCTACTCTCTACCCTTGCATCTCAGCTTATTCACTCTTTCCAACAGGTCTCTGTGAGCCATATTACATCATAATTTGCCTTAAGAAGTTAACCCTTCAATTCATATGTTTTGTTTGTGCACTCCACACATTCGCTGTCATGCAGTGAACCTCTATGCTTATCCTTGCTTTAGGCCTCTTCCAGCTGACATATTTACCCCCCTGTACTTGGCTGGGGTATAGAGGTTCTCCTACACCTCCCCCATACCCACCTCTGTCCTAGTTTAAAGACTAGCCACCTCTATATTTATCCCAAGTGCCAACACCCCCACCCGTTCTGGGCTCAGGTGAAGCATGACCCATAACACAGAGGCTTCTTTAGCCCCAGAATGTCAAACAGTGTGAAGGAACCTTAATTCTTGCTTCCTACACCTTTAGCAAAACATTCAACAACTTAATCTGCCACTGTCTTAGTAGCCCTGTGTGTGGTACCAGTAGTATCTCAGAGAATATTAACTTGAGGGTCCTGCTCCTAAGACTACTGACTAGTTACCAAAGTCTGAGTTGCAGTGCCTTTAGTCTGCCCACATCATGTGTGCCAACATGTGCCATGACAGTCGAGTCCTCTTCCTTCTCCTACACAAGCTTGTCCACCCTTGAGGTGATGTCTGTAACTTGCACTCAAGGTGGACAAGTGATTGAGCAGCCCATATAGCTCCAGGGTCCCTGCACTCAACCTACATTGCTGATATACCTTTCTATAGAGTCTTCTGATTTGACAATAGTACCTCCCTGTTACCCTAACTTGCTGCCCTCCCTGCACCCTCCTGTACCAGGGAGCCCCTGTGTTTAGGTCTCCAGCATTATCCCCGACAACTATTTTATCACCTTCCAAGACAGTGGCTGGTACCTGTTTTGGATGGTCAAGGGTGGTGGTCCCTGCCTTATGCCATAATCCCATCCTTATCCCTTCCTAATTTCTTCTTTTTTACATCCACAGGAATACTGCTAATATGAGTGAACAGTCCTTCTCCTTATTTTTCTGCAAAATTTTATGATTCCCTCACAATAGCTCTTTACTACTTCCCCCTCATATGATCTTCAGACGTGAACTAAGATATACATTGCTTTTAATGTATGTAACTGTACTTAATTGATTAACTATTGAATACTTTGTGTAAGTAATTCATGCCATGTTCCACTGTATTATTTTGTTCATTACATTATTTTCGGTTCTGCTGTGTTATTATGCACTGTTTTGGTGATTCTGTACTACTCTGGACTAAGTTGTAGCATATGTAATATTCTGACTGTTCCTATGTTTTACCATATTGTTACACACTGCTGCCACAGCCATGAAAACATACATTCTGCAACTCCTATAATGCACTGGATGCATTACAGGGCCCTGGATTAATTACTACTCTACCTTGTTCAGAAAGAAAAAATCATTAGCCCTCTGGCCCCCTCCAACTCAGCTCAACTCCCATTCAGCTAAATTCCATTTGCCATATGCCATTGGCTTACTCAGCATCTGGTTTACAAAATAGAGTGTGCATTTGTTCTGTGAAATAAATAACTAGTTTCAACTGCTTTCTTAATCCCAGACCTTATGCCCCCTAGGGTGAATTTAAATTGCCTGGGTGATAACATTTAACATGAATCAGCTGACCCCCACGATTAAATTAGCACATTTTTTGCACTTAATCTAACTTATTTAGCACAGACCTTACAGTCTGTTACCCCCATACACTCCCCCTTTCTCTGACCCAATTTAAACAGTCACACATGTCCTCAAATCACATTAAACTCACTTGCATAAACTCCAGTTTGTATGTGGAACACAATAATTCACTAAAGATTTACTGGCCAGCACCTTGTCTGCTTTAAGTGGTCATCTTCTTCAGAGGCCTGGCTGGAAGAGCCCTTTATACTTAGTTTAAGAGGGTACACCAAACCCTCCTTCCTCCAGCTCACAGTTAACAGCACCTCCCAGTTAACACTATTTAGAAACTAGGTTTCTAGGTACAATAGCACTTGATTAGGCAATCAGTTTCATCTGCTTTCTTAATCCTAGACTACTTTACAGACACTTGACCTTATGCTCCTAGAGTAAATTTAAATTACTTGGTCCATCAAATTTAAAATGAATCACCTGGCCCCCAAGATTAAATTAACCCTTTTTCTGCCCCATAGCACAATTATTTAGCTTGGTCTATAAAGTGATTTGCCAGAATTCTGCAATAAAAAGAAAAATACTGTTAGCATCAGCAGGGCTAATATTTCATATTATTCCCCCACAACCTGAATTTCTGGACTTCCATTCATTATTACTGAAGACTTTCTCATTAAAACCAGACATTTTCCCTTTAGACTTCATCTGTTCATGTTGCTTATGTTGTACCTGTTGTGAAGTCATAATACCTGTGACACACAACCTGTTGCCAGGGGCATAATTCTCATGTTGCAAGAAGCGAATTATGAACTCAAAATAGGAAAAACTCTAGGGGCAGATGAAGTCTAAGAGGCATCGAGCCTGTTGTTATGCAAATGTATTCAGTAATATCATAGTGAATGAAATGCCCAAACATTCAATTTTTTTAATCTTATGAGACTTCAGTCCTACCGATGCCAACAGTAATTTATTTCCAGAAACCCAGAAAATCACTTTAAAGTAAATTATCCCACACACTAATCTGTCTCTGACTCAACTTAAACAGTCTCCCATGTCCTTAAATCACACAGCACTCACTTGTATAAACTACAGTTTGTCTCGGGAACTCTGTAATTCAATGCAGACTCACCAGCCAAAACTTAGTCTTCCACGTGGTCCTCTAGTTCAGACATGAAATAAGAAAACCGACAGAGAAACATAGTAGTGTAGATGCTTAATACAAACAATAACAATCATCAAAAGAAAGGGAAAATGACACTGTCTTCCTCCTATTCCTGTCACCCACACAGGGCCCACCTCTACCCTCTCCTCCCAAGCTCTGTCCCATGGAGGGTGTGCTAGTTATTCTTCTTTCAGTACCTTATTACAAAGGAGATACACAACTGCCTTCATCAAACATCAGTGTACTCACACACTGCAAATATTGTGCATAAGTGTAATGAGACCAAATTTGTATATTGTGTACTTTATTATATTCTTTACGTGTTTGCTATGTATTAGAAAGTTGTTTGTTCTCCTATTGTCTTTCCCCTTCCCTGGCATAAATAACTTAAAACTGGCCTTTGATCCAGTCCATTTTCCTGGTAAATCAAAGAAAGAAAGAAAAAAAAGAAAGAAAGTAAGTTTATCTCCAAGTATGGAGAGCGGTATGAGCGTAATTCATGAGTGTAAAGACACGAATGAGTTATAAAAGTCTTGTTTCCTCACAAGTGGAGATAAACTGTGTATTTTGAGTCAAGCCATTGTGCATTCAGTCTATACAAAATCAATTTGTTATAACTTTTTAAGATTACTTTTAATGTGAAGATTACTGTTTTTCGACGATTTGAACACTTCAGTGCTACACAGGCCCGTTATGATGTTAGCAACACTGTGACAGCTGCTCTCCGATTGATTCTATTCTGTGCAGAGGTGGTGAAAAGTGATTGTGTCATACTGTCATACTGCATCTAGCCTCTAGATAATTGTTTATCTGGAGGTAAGATAGCAAGATAAACAAATGTATCAGGACCAAATGTATCACCGCAGGTGTTGTATAAATAGGAATATAGGAAATGCCTGACAAAAAAAGAGTGAGGATGTTGCATGTTAGTCTCCTACCATCCAGGCAGTTGTAGCTCTCAGCATAATGTGAAATAGATACTGCCATTTTTTAATGGAACATGCTAACTGTACATTTTAAGGACCTTGGCACTATGGAGAGGAAAACTGCCAGTAGGGGAAACTTCTGTGAACCAGAGGTCAAGTGATCTGCCATTTCCCCCTATGTATAATAAATCTGCTATCAGATATGCTCCACATGACCCTCCCTTCCCTAATAAATTAAATGATGAACCCAGTAGTGATATTTTACCTCATAAACCAACACAATCTGAGTTTAAAAGATTGGATACATCCAGCACCTCCTGCCTATCGCTATGCAATTTACCAGCCGAAAGGAGGTCATAAAATAATGTGACAGCAGCAGAAGCTGTAAATGCAGTGAGCCTGCTTTAATGTTTATTTATTTATTTATTTACTTGTTTGTTTGTTTATTTATTTATTTAACTTTGGTGACCGGGTAAGTACACTGGCACGAATGCCTTTTTCAGGCACGACCTGGGTGTGGTAGCACAGGCAAGGGCAGTGATACATAATACATAAGGTAACTTGCAGGAACATTTCTTCCACTGGTTGTTCTCAGTCTGTGCTTCAATGGAAATCTATACATTTGAACAACATGCATAGCTTGTTTTAATTGAAATCACTAATATTTTTTTTTTGTACGACAGTACTGAAACATCATTTTGAATACAAGCCACACAGCAATATAAATAAAAAGCACTGATACGCTGCCTATAAAGAATTTAGAACACTGACCTTGAAAAAGTGCCAGGCCATGAAACATTGCCATTTTCTCATGTGACAATTAGAAACTATGAGCTTCAATAAAAAAGACCACTCTGCAGATTCATCTGCACTGACACAGCCAGCGCCAGCATTTAAACTGCCTACTAACTCTGGCTTTCCCTGGTGTTACTTGTGATAGCTCTAGAGGATTTTTCTGTTGCGTGCAGCACTGTTATATAGCCATCAGATTCAGAGAGAATCTCCCTAGAAATATCATGCTATATCTGAAAATATTCGGACAACTTGATGGCCATATTTGCAGAGGTTTATGCATTGTAAGCCATGAGGCCACAAGCCATGCTCAGTGTAATGTGCCTTACTGCTCATGGCCCATTCACTGGGGTCACTGCAAAAGTGGATAATGCCATCCCTACTCCCCCGGGAGGGAGAGCTCTACCGCAGGCATCACTTCACTCCAAGCCGCTGGAATGCAGGAGTCCCTGATCTGGAGCATGAGCCCGGGTCATTCATAAGGAAGTGTATTGCATTACCTGTAGGCCATCCAGTCACCTCGGGGGGATGAATTTCAAAGAGGGATTATTAGCTTTATAAAATGGGTATAGAAAAAGCTGTGTCCTGCTCTGCCAAAAGGTTTTCGAAACCAGTGCATTAAGGATTGACAACCACTGAGTAGAGAACCCTTTCAGCAACCACGATGTAGTGAACCCATGTATCAATGAAGAAGAAGAATCAGCATTTATATAGCGCTTTTCATATACAATGTATCCCAAAGTGCTTTACAAGCAATGCTAGAGTGGTAGTGAAGTGACTGAATGTGTAGTGGTGGCCATATCGCATATCATCATCCACACACAGCCTGGACAATTGCATGAACCAGTTTTATGGGAAGGAGGATATCAGCCAATGCCTTCCAGATGTTCTTTAAAGCAACGTCTGACAAACATGTTAGTAGTGTGAAAACAAGCAAACACCCTGAAGGGACATACATTTTAAAAAGACAAATATATATATATATATATATATATATATATATATATATATACATATATACACACACAGTATATATATATATATATATATATTTAAATCATTCAGAACTACAACAGTTAACAGTGTGCCACAGTGTGATGAAAACGTCATTTTCTGGTGTTTACTGGTGTTTCCATCTGTCGACCTGCCTACATTGATCCACGCCTTTGTGACCTCCCATTTGGACTACTGCAACTCCCTCTACTTTGGGCTTCCTGGGGTTGATATCCGCCACTTGCAATTAGTGCAGAACTCAGCGGTCCACTTGTTAATGGGGACCTCACATTTTTCCCATATTACACCGGTGCTGCGGGATCTGCACTTGCTGCTGGTTCAGTAGCGGATCACCTTTAAAGTCGGATTACTGACATATAAATCCCTACACAGTTTGGGCCCTGATTACCTGAAAGATCATCTGGTGCCTTACCTTCCAATGCAATCACTCTGCTCAGCCAACAAGGGGTTGCTGGAGATTCTAAGAGTAGTTTTAAAATCTTCTGGCACCTGCGCTTTTAGTTTTGTGGCACCAACCCTCTGGAATTCTCTACCTCGTTGGATTAGAGCGTGCACAATGGTGTAGGGTTTTAAAAAAGGCCTAAAATCCTTTTTATGGAAAAAGGCATTTGGTGATGACACAGATTTTAATTAATGCTGTATATTTTAGCTTGGGTTTTAATTTGTTTTATGATGTTTTTTAAGATATTATTTTGTAATGCACCTTGATTTTAGAAAGGCGCAAAAGAAATAAAGCTTATTATTATTATTATTATATTATTATTATTTTTACTGACCTGATTCAATGTTGTAGGTCACCAATTCTCACTTTTCCAGTAATTCCTTTCCCATATATGCCCCACCCACGTCAATTGAGCAAGTGCCCACCAGCCCTACAGTCTGTACTGCAATCAGAAATCTAAAAAACACCTGACCATCCACAATTTGCCTTCACCCCCTCCACACCACCTGCCAGCCACCCACCACACTAAAGTATGTAATCAGTTTGTCTTTATTTCTGCCCCTACCCACTACCACCAGTGCACACATCTTCATGAATGTGTTGAGACTAAGTCACACGTGGAGGTGTTGAAGCTGGCTAGCTCACACATTTGTGCAGATGGACTCAACAAGTAATTCAGATGTTTAAGAAGGACTTTAATAGTGCAGGTGGGCCATCTATCGATATATTTGTAAAATAAGAAGTCAGTCTGATTTGGGATTATAACTTGTGTCTCTGCCTCAGCATTTAACTTTCACTCCTTATCCCAGGCAGGGGCAGGTGGGAGGCCAGGCAGTGGGAAGTCAAGAGTGCTTCCTGAATTAGGTGCTTCACAAATTAATAAATAAGTTGACAGAAAAATGAAAATGAAAGTGACATAAATAACTATAAAAATAAAGCCCTATTTAATGAGTGATATAAAATGGAGTTTAAATAGCTTTGACTGTCACATTCTGAGAAGTCAAACCACACTATCTCATCATACAATGTGGGGAGTTTGTTGTTTTCTGTTGTTATGTTGACCTTCTGCAAGAAACAGTGCAGTCCGTGGTTCTCTGCACTTTATTATTTTGACCTACCTCAATCGTTTAGTTAGAGATTATTTTTTATCTTATTTAAATAAACTTATCTACAGTAAAACCTGCTTAAGCAGGACATCTCAGTGGATTCAGTATTGTTCCACTTAAGTGGCCATCTCTGTAAAGCAAAGTTACATTTTTAGCACTAGGGATGCACAGAAAGTGGTTACTGATAAGTTTTTAGCACTAGGGATACATGGAGAGTGGCTACTATACATTAAAGAAACATTAATGAAACTCAGTCAAGAAGTGTGTGCAATTAAAAAATAAACTTTCTTGAAAAATATTCACCACAGTATTTATTAACTCTCTTTAATTTCATGAATTATCTTTAGTAACTTTAGCCACGTAATCACAGTTTTAAAGTATAGTGTACTCTTTTGGAGCCAGTCAAGATCTGCTTCATCAATGTTCAGTACGGGCAAACTGTCAATGTCTTCCAAATCCAGGAATAAATCCATAGATATCTCTGATGGTGTAGGCATGTAAGGAGCATAATCCAACGTCACCGATGTGCCAGGTTTTGCTTTAAAGAAGTCAAGTTCAAAGTTTATTTGTTCGGCTGAAAGCCATTATGAAACGCAAAACATAAAGCAACACTTTTACAATAATTGAACTATTAGGTCAATCAATAAACATACATATTAGATTTCATAGCAAAGTCTTAAAATAATCATTTCTCCAGAGTTATTTCATTAAAAAAACACATTTCTCAAAGCTTTTCCCCTATATCAGGGGCCAAACATAGCTCTGGAAATTAATGCCAAACTAGTTCCAAGGTTTTCAACTTAAATGAGTATACATTAACAGCCATACACCTTGCTGAACTATATAAAAAACACACATTTAAAGCAGAATAATAATAAAATCAGAGTACTCTCATTATGGTTATTCTGTAACCCTAAAAGTCAGGCTAGAGCTTTGTAGTGATAAAGATAATAAAATGACAAAGATAATAAAATAAACAGCTCTTACATTAAATAATGTCTGTTCCACACCTCCATCATCCGTAAATTAGGCTCAACTGAGCATAGTTGTGGCTTCAATACAATAAGAAGCTCATCATTGTTGTACATCTATTCAGGCTTCATTAATTCTGAAGTCCATAAAACAGTGTGAACCACAGCGCTATGTAATTTTCAGTGGTTTATAAAATTAGTTACTGTGGCATAAATAGAATTTGAGTTCAAGTGGGTATGCATGACAGAAATAATATTATCAGCAGCTATTAAGCTCGAGGATTAAACTCAAGGATCCAGGACTTCCAAGTTACAAACAATACAAATGGCCCCCAAAATATTTAACAAATAAATTAGTCGGCTCCTTCCCCAGGAGTCCATATTCAGTGACAAATCTGTATTGAGTAAGATGCTTTGATACTTGGCAAGAAATAAAACCTGCCCCATTCATTAAACCACACATATCCAGAACTTTGGTTTTGTTCAGAGGCATATATTCTGGATGTCCTCAAAGAGTTCCAGTGATCATAGTACACAAGAACAAACAGAGTCTGATGAATCCCATTACTTAGCATCGGTGCATTGTCTAATAGATACTGTATATTCTTTAACCAATCTCTGACATTACATTCTGAGATATTTGGCTCACTAGGCAGTAGTCCACTGGTCTCAATACACAACAAAACAGAACTCCATCGTAAATAAATGGGGCAGTAATTAAGCACAGCATACCAATAAGTTTTCTCCAGCTCATTTGTTAGCCCCCAGTATCACTGAATAAAGTGAAACAAAACTACCTTTTTAGGGAGATAACCAAAGCCATTCTCCCACTGTTGCTGCAACAGCATCTTTTAGCCATTGTCTTTGTCACCACATGACCCCTTCTCCAGTTCTAAAAACAACCAGACTAGAATCAAGAAAGGGTCAGCCCTCACACAAATCCTCATTTCTTCTCTTAGACCAGGGGAACAACATTTTGAGAGCTGATCCGGCTCCCGTATTCAGCCAAGACTGGCCACCGGACCTCCTCTAGCTGATCCTTCTCCAATACACTTGGCCGCAGCAAAACTCTGCAGAAACAAAGTAAGAAAAGCACTCCTCTAAGCATAATAAAATCAAACTCAGTAGAAGATATGTGTTAAGGCAGAGCCCTCAGGCAACAATATCATACCTGTCATAAACATATAACAAGCATATCACTGTATAAAGTGTTTCCATAAATAGTCTCCTTTGAAGTACACCTGCATCCTTCTCTCGCTTTCCCATTTTCACATTTCCAAGTGAGGATGCATGTAAAACATGGATTAACAAAAAACACTCTCAGTCTACAAATAAAATGGCAATTTCTCTCTTGTCCCAGTTAAATGGGGCAAATGCCATTCATGATGCCAAACACTTACCGCTGCAATTTAGCGTGTAATCGGTTGTTCAGTCAAGAGATTCGGAGGAAAATGTTGCCCATAACAGCATAAAAGCGGCCTGTCAAATACTACTAAACAAAATAGCTATCATTTCATTCATGAAGGTGCGGAAAAATCCTTCCAATATACACTTTACTCAGCTAAAATGAAGCATAGCAGAAAGCACTTGGGAGCAGTGCAGCCCTGTGCAGCCCCACTGCCATATTGCTGCTCCACCCCCACCTCAGTCATCTTAAAAAAGTCAGTTATATAGCTCTGCTTAGTCTCTTGGACTGCATGTTTTGTGATGTCCACATTTATGTCCAGCAATCACTCCCAGCAGGATACCTGACCCCTTTGTTGGCACCACTTCAGTTCCACTGTTAATACAGACAGTGCATCAGATGTAGACATGGGTTCAAGCTCATTCTGGCTGTCACTCACTTTGTCATTGGATATTTCATCTGATGCTGATTGTTTGGCGGCCAGTATGATGTCAGTATCTGTCAGCTCACCCACAGTCGGCTTCTCTGTGTCCATCTCCACAAAAGTCACAAATGCACCAACATCCACGCATGCAGGGACTGGAACATCATAAAGGGGGGAGACAGATGTGGACAGTTGCCCTACCTACTCAGCATCACCACTGAAAGCAAACCCTGCTTTTTGATAGCAATTCCTGATTGTGTCTGGATGCACAGAACCCCATGCCTTATTCAACATGTAAAGAGCATCTAACAAGTTCACCTTGTGAGCAATCTCAGAAGCAATATCACCCTAGCCATCATCAATAATTTTCACAATTTTGTTAGCAACAAGTGAATGGTAGCGCCCCATTAGATTTCTAATGACACCTACGTCCATGGGCTACAAAATGCTCATTGTGTTGTGGTGGGGAAAAAGAGAAGTTTGACGTTTCGAAGGTGCTATGTTAGCTCATGTGGATGAGCACTGTAATTGTCAGCAAGTAGCAGGATCTTGTGGTGGCTCCTCCATAACTCAGATTCCCAGCCAAGTAACCATTCCCGAAAAACAGCAGAGGTCATTCAGGAATTGCAGAATGATGTATAGGTTGCAGGGAGAGTTTTCGAATCTTTAGGCAAGCAGCATGGCTTCTTGCTGTTGCCTGTCACAAGCAACTTTTTTTTGTCAGTGCCAGATGCATTAGCACAGCATAGGACTGATGTGTGGTCCTTGGCTTTCTTTGCACCTGTCAGCTATTGGGTTTTCATGGCATGACCATGGTCTGGGTAACTGCAGTGAAAAAGCCCTGTCTCGTCTGCATTGAAGAAGTTGTTTGGACAGTAAGATGCTAGTAAGCCTAGGAGAATGTCATTCATCCAGTTCTGAGTGGCGGCTGAGTATGCATCTTGTTTCTCGCCGTACTCTCGCTTAAACACTATCTAGTGGTAGAACTTCCAGCGTGAAAGCCACCCATCAGTGGCTTCAGAGTCATTATGCCCTATCTCTGCAGACAAAGCCTGTGCCTTACTTTTCAACACTGGGCCCGAAATGCTGGATCCCTTGCTCTGAGCATGTTGGAACCAGACCAACAAAGCATTCTCAAACATGCTCTCTTTTCCTTTGCACTTCCGTTTTATTTGTGGATTTGCATTAGACCTCCACTCCACTAGGATGGCGTCTCTAGTCTTGCTGATTCTGCCTGCCTGGCTTTTTGAGATGTGCAATTGTGCCACTACAGATGACAAGGAAGTCATAGGTTTCTGTAATGCCTCAGGGTTCAGTACAGTTCATTAAGTGGCTGTGACATTTCTCCACTCTGTGAGGTAAGGTGAAACTGTAATCTGCAAACAAACTCATTTGGTACCAAAATAAAGGTAAGACTTAATTGATTCATTATAAGATCAGGCAGCCGCCAACAATTTTAGTCCCAGCTAACTGAAGTTTGCATAATTTATTGTCCCTACAAAATGAACTTGTCAAAGGCACTT
The DNA here is from genome assembly GCA_016271365.2 of Neoceratodus forsteri. Classification (NCBI taxonomy): domain Eukaryota; kingdom Metazoa; phylum Chordata; order Ceratodontiformes; family Ceratodontidae; genus Neoceratodus; species Neoceratodus forsteri. The sequence goes on along the minus strand of JADMNL010000033.1, from coordinate 101,572,167 downwards.
AACATTGCCCATAATCGGTAACCAGCCTGCCATCCCATTTAAATGGCCATCATGATTATCAGCATCCCATTTAGTTGGCTTGTACTGTATTTAAACAAAAGTTATGCAGTTTCAAGATGCAAAATACTTGTTGGTGTCTTTTTTCATAAATGTTACCCATTTTATGAGCACAAGACACTCCAGAGTGTTGGTTTTGTCATGTGATAACCGAACATCTACATACAGCACCTAGGTGTGCGGTTATCACATAATAACCAACACCCAGTCATGTCTTATTATGCACTTATAAAATGGGTAGGGAAAAGCAGAAACCAACATTGGTTCATACACATCTCCTGTCCATTGTATTTAATCTCATTTAATGCATAGTTGATTAGCAGAGTGATTAATGCTCCTTAGTAACAGCCTTACAACATGTATCAGTATGCTGCTCCATAGTTTGAGATAACATTGTGGCAGCCATTTTTTCCCCCTGGCATGGCTCCCTCATTGTCACTCACCTCAATTTTGGTTTTATGCCCTTGCTGTCTGTGACCTCAGGAACAATGATACTGTGCCCCTACCTCATGTGCTACTCCTTATCTAGATGCCATTTGACATTCATTCAACACATGCTCCTGCTCTTGAACAGTGCTCTGCCATACCCTGGTCTGTAGGGTGCGTATGGAGAGTGATGCCATCATATGTAGACTCTGGCTTCCAAAGAATGCTGACACTGGAGGAGGTCTTTCACAACAGTACGTACTCCAGTGTGCCACTTCAAGGTATGCTGTAGAACTCGGCACAGAGGTAGGGCAGGGTTTGTGCTGCATATGATGTGTAAGCATGATGCTCTGATTGGCGTCAGTCGAAATCAAGATGAAAACTACACTCCATAACTCTGCAAAGCTGGTGGGGGGGGGGTGCAAGCAACCAGACTCCAAACACAAAAAACTACAGCTATCTAAAACTAAAATACTTCAGCTATGATCTCCACATTAGGACATTTAATTAGCAGTCAAAACACAAACTTTTCAACATTCCAGCATGTGGAAGAACCATTTAAGGGAAACTATATCAAAGATTTCTATTTTTTATGTTTAAACCATCTTTATTTTTAGCAAAATGTAAAATAAAGTTACCTTTTTTGTATGCACAATAACCCACTCAGGGCATGGGTTTATGGAGAATTAATGCTTTTCCTGAGTGGTAGAAGGCACTAAGCCTGGGGCCTTATGCCTCACAATGAACCCGGGGCATGCATTAATTCTTCATAAACCCATGCCCTGTCTTTTGTCATTCCTTACTTTTATCATTCAAATTTACAAATAATAAACAGTAAATTAGCTAATTTTTATGACATCAGCAAGTAATGTGTGCACCTGGAGACAATATTTATGTTATTGATTATTTCGGAGAGTACCTTCGAGCACAGGTTCTCATGTACAAAGGTTCCACATCAGTGGCAGAGTTACACAGGAACAGTTACTGTAGCATTCAAACAGTTCCATAGGAATGTACTCAAATGGTTGAGGCACTGGCGCCACACCTTGCACCACACCGGGGACCCAGGTTTGGGAACAGACTCGGGCTGCCAGGGGTCGGCAGGGGAGGGAAGGAACTGAGCATCTGGAGGGCTGCTATCCCTTCCTTGGGGAGGGATCTGGGTCTCCCACAGTTCCTTAGCAGTCCCTGGTGGAAATCAGGGGCAGCAAGGACAAGTGGCACCGAAACAAGGGGAGGAGCAGTGGCAGACGTCAGCACGTAGGTGCCTTGACATCATTGCATATCTGTGCTGTAAGGGGAAACACTAGCACAAAAATCCCCGGAGGACAGGGGAGGCAATGAGGGCCCCAGGGAACCAGACCCACATCCTCAATGCTGGACCATTCCTCAAACGATTCCAGGTGCCACCCATACAGGACGGACCCTCTAATCTCAGAAGGAGAAGCCAGTATGTGAGGTGGGCTGTTATCTGGGGGGCTGGGAAGCCTTGTTGGGAGGGATCATAGGAGGAGGGTCTCAGATGGGAGTAGAGATCCAGGTCAGGTGGGCACCTCTGAGAGATGACCCAGGCCAATGGAGCAAGAAAAAGAGTTTAAAAAAATACATAGAAGGTACAACAAGCACATTTCAGAGAAATTCAGTCAATAAACATTGCCAAACAATAAAGCTGATTACAGAGCAAGTCCGTGTCTTCATCAGGTAAGATACAGTTATGCTGTTATCAATTATAACTGCAGTGACCTGCTAGAGCTGACCACAAACATCTCCTCCTCAACTAGAAAGAGATTTGTAGGAATTCAGGCAATACATTTAACCAGCCTGCAGCCCTGATTGCAAATGAGTGATTATCCAGTTGAGTGCTCCAGAAAGGCAGTTCTAGGAAATGCCTTACCATTTTCATGATGTTGTACTAGTTGGTAACATGGTGGAAATTGTTGTTTTTTGGGGGGAGGGCTGGGTTAACCACAGCAGTGCCTTTTTCACTAGCATACAAGTCTGATAATTTATTCTGCTAGGCAGGGGTAGTCAATTAGTTAGAGTGCACAGGGTGCAGCTGTGGGTAGGCTTCTCAGCCCCTGGCATGAAACGACATGTCTTATTGCAGATTACCCTAATCCTGTTTAACACAGCATCACTAGCAGCTGGATAGATGGGAATTGACTATCCACACATCCCTAAGTTAAACAAGATTTCTAATATCACATAATAATACATGTTTATTTTACAGAGCTACTGGCACCTTGAGGAAAAATATAATATTTATTTACTTGAAATTTGCATCAACAAAATGCTGGGAACCAGATGGTCCCAAAAGATACAATACGTCATTTTCCTAGAGATCCCTTGGTACAGCAGGGCCCAAAAAGTGTTTTATTTATAGAATTGTAATATACATATTACTCTCTCTCTATATATATATATATAAATATATATATATATATATATATATATATATATACAGCATAATATACATTAGCAACCATGCACAACAAGGTTGTGCTTCCTTTGAGGCATTTAAATGACAGTATATGGACCTTGGACTTGACCTTGAGACTGAATCTCAAGAGATCCAAGCTGTCATTTCAACCCTGAGGTGGAATCACATGGCAAGTTGTGTGCAGCTTCACATATTTTATTTTATATAGTATATGTTTTTTATACAGAGTCATTCCCCGTGGCTTAAAGTGTAATTATTGGGAGTGTGAGTGATTATGCTCCTCTTTGAATCGTTGACTGAGAGTGACCCCAGGCACCCTAGCGTATTCATACCGTCCCTGCCTTGCAACCTTCCCATGGCCCGATGGTCCGTTGGACCTGGACGGCCAGTGCTAGCACCTAGTTTTGGAAAATATATGCAGTAGGTGCTGTCTCATCCATGCCCTAGCACCTCGCTCACACCTTCCTCCAGTACACCGTGGTGCAGCTGCCCCCAGTCCCAATGTAAGCACTCCCTGGAGCTGCCGTGATAGTGCCTGGCAGGCTGCCTGCTTTCTTCAGACATAGCTATACCTGTTGTACTCTTTTATGAACTTCTGTCTGACTGTTATGATAGCAATAGCTATACCTAGGTCTTGCCTGTCTGTTTTTCTTAAGAAAATTACTGTAACAATATCCATCTCTGTATCTCTGTGGACTTGCCTGTTCCCACTGTTCTCTTATCTTATTGATGCTCCAGAACTAACTGTTATGATATGTACGTTTGTGTATCCTGATTTGCACTTCTACTATGTTTAATTCCCACTGTAAATATTGCGGTTTGTAATATAATCTGGACTTAACCAGATCCATCTTGTAAATGAGCTTGCTCAATGATGTTCACCTGGATAAATAAAGATTTGATTGATTGACTGAAGTACCCCCCAGTACCCTCCAGTAAAGAAAATAAATGACCATTTCTTTGTTTATGGGGAAAAAAGTTAACTCACCCCACACCCTGATGTTTAGCATCCATTTGGTGCCCAAAGTTGTAACTTTTAACTTGCAGGATTTGTAAATTTGTTTTCTATTATTGAAGAGTTAACAGTCTTGTAATATATGAAGTGTTTCAAGTTCAGTAATACTGATTGAAATGGAAGTGCTTAACACAGCAGGAGCCTCGCCCAGTGTGAACTGTTCTACAGCTGAAATAGAATTTACAGAGTTTTGCTAGTTGAATAGTGCAACTTTGGGCACCAGGTTCTTGATAAGCAGCTGAGGGTAGTGTGAATGAGGAGTTGACTGTTTTATGACCGTTGAACTGTCTGGAATGTGCACAACAATACTCTAGGATGTGCATAGGTGCATGCTAAGTTTTAAAACTTTGCTTCATGTAGCACTAAGTGAACTAGCCTGACTTCGCAAAGCATGAAGTACTAGTTGCCCCTTTGCTGGTGAAGTGCCAGTATGTGTAGCACCCCCCTGTAATATGAAGCATATTACCACTGCCTTCCACAGCAACAGCTGAAAAAAGATAATCTCACTCTCACTGCCCCCAACCTTGTAGCACTCAACTACCTCCTCCCCCCAGTGCCCCAGCGATGGTTATTAATATGTGTAGTTCAAAGAAAACCATTCCCCCAGTAGCTTGAGCTCATTCCCAATTTGCCACCCAGTTCGCCCCACCAAACACATCCACTGACACCCTGTACCCTACTCCCATCTCATCACACATGAAGGAAAGGAGATAAGCTCCAGAGACCAGCAAAGAAGACAAGAAGAGTTGGCACCACTGGTGATGGTGCTCAGCCCATCAATTTGAATAGCCGATAGAGAGCATTGGGTCCATGAGTCACTGTCATGGGGAATCCTGTAGAATGTATTCTACTGGACATCCAGCCAACACAGTGGGGCTTCAGGAGCTGTGGTACACCACCACATCTATAGCAGGAATTGTCTCACTACCTGAATTGTCATGAAAAAGTATCATTCCAGGCCCAGTAAAGGGTTTCTAGTTGAGGACCCACTGAAGAAGTGATGTGAGCTGCATGCCACTGCTAGGAAAGTCAAAATGGGTCAAGCTACACTCCCTGGTCTTAGTGGGGAATGGAGCTGAAGGTATCCTGTAGAAAGTGGGAAAGTCTTCACACAATTTGCCCAATTTGCATAGTTCTTTACCTGTCGAAGTGCCTACTTTACCCAACAAAGTCTACTCATACAGGCATTTCACTAGTTAAAGTGCTCGCAAAGTGCCAATGTGCATAGGTTTCACTGGGCGAAATAGCACAGTGTTAGCAAAAAACTATAGGAAGTATGAAGAAAATAAAGAAAAAGGCAATTTCACAAGCCAGAAACACCACCACCCACTGTATAAACATAACTCATCCCTGCCCACCTCCCAGATGAGTTAAACACATCTCCCCACCCAGCCACCTGTTAGCACCACCTCTATCCCCTCCCAGTCTAAGTGAAGTTCTAGATTAAAGCATATAATATAGCCGCTACTAGCCAAATAGGGTAAGAAATGCCTTCCCACCACATGCACTAAACTATTTGCCATCCCTTCCCCCACCCTGTCAATTCCTGATCCCAAAATTCATGTGAATACCTGCCACTCCAGCTCCCTCTAGCACCTGACCCCCCTTCAGTTTTCCAGTTTGCAAGTATGTGCCAAAGACCATGGGTCAAATTCTCAAAATGATTTGGGACTAATTCCTACGCTACAACTCCAGCTGTGGACAGAAATCTCTGCAGCTGCAGAGATTGGTATTCTCAGTCCACTGTAGCTGCAGATGTTACGCCTTGTCTCACCAGTTATAAAATTTTTCAGAAGTTGCGAGGAAAAAACACCCATAAGCTGCCAACAAGACTTCACTGCATTAATAAACTGGTTCAAAGCCTACAGTCTAACTATGAACACCAAAAAGACTGTGGCCATGACCTTCAGCTCAAAACAGAAACTTGCCAGAATCCCCACCTCCCCATCCTCTTTACCCAGATGGGACTCCTCTCATAGAAATCCCAGCCTTTAAGTGCCTTGGAATGTGGCTTGACCCTTCACTGGACTTCTCCTCCCATTTTAAGGCCCTCCATACTAAGCTACACCCCAAACTGGGACTTCTTTATTGGAATGAGGGTTGTCTCTCCCTTCCAGTTTGACAGGATCTCCTAGTCAAATGGATCCTCCCAGCCTTTGACTACGCTGACATCATTTATGGGTCAGCCCCGGGCACCTCCCTCACAAAACTTGATGTCCTGATCAATGCTTTCTGCTGCTTTTCCTCAAACACTCCCCCCCACTGACTCACCACTGTTACCTCTATTTCTCACTATTGTCAGGAGGTCTAAACCTCACTCTCAGGTTCTTGGCAATATTGGGAATGCAAGAAATCACAGAGACGTTGCATAAGAATAATAAACTTATTTATTACTACCAAAGGATAAATTACAGTTGCTCTAAGCAGTTCTTACCAATACAAACTGGGAGTCAATGCTAAGCATTCCCTATACCTCAAGGTTTATTCATGTCTGTTGGGGTCCCCGAGGTATAAGACTCAGTGTCTCACATTATATACCTATGATAATTACTATGGTTACTGTAAGATAGAAACATTTCTAGTTACAGAGATGAGCCCTTTTGGCTAAATTAGAGGTGGCTCCACGGTCCAAGATAACATTATACAATTTTGTAGTAGTCATCAGTTTGTGAAACAAAAGAGTACATTATACAGAGTCTTACATAACTCAGTGTAGTAGTACAAATCACCAATAGGTGGCAATGCCGTCTTATATATCATATTCATTACAAGGATACAGATGTCCTAACATCTTATGAGTAAGAAATACACAGAAAGTACATATAGGAAAAATATATGTATTAGCAAGCAAAGTGTATTACAATTATATGCGTACATATCCTGACATCTACTCTTATATAGTAGATGCCCTTAGCCCTATATGTTAGTATAACATATGCCTAAGCACTAGCTGTCTATGGTGCACCTCTGGGGGTACCAATCAGTGTGCAGGGACCTCGTGTAACATTCCCCCCTTGTTGCCTCCAAGGGCAACACAGGCAAATCTAGGGAAAGGTGAGGGAGCAGGGGCCATTTACAAACCTGATGTGCAAGCTTTGTAAAGGAACTCCAGCTGCTCATGGTGTTGGTGTAGTGTGCACTGTAGGCGCATAGCATAATGACCAAGAAAAATATTAAAAATGTTTGTATAATGACAAAACCTTTAAAAGTAATCTCTAACCAAGTGTTAGTTAATGCATCACTCATATCACCATCATTAATTAATGAAAGGATAGCTTCATTAGCTTTGGTCATAATATTGCTGATGTGCATGAGGTGGGTGTCTTTTCTTTCTAAAAGTGATTTTAATGTAAGTGACAGTGGATCTATGTGTACATCAAAATATGGTAGATATTCAGAAAGTGTGAGCATATACTCATGGTTACCATCAATGATGTCCTCATCCACTAGGGGGATGGGGGTAATAACAGTATGACTAATGACAGGCTGCTGATGGAGGACAAAACAGAAATTGGGATAATCAATGACACATGTCTCACTTCCATAAGTATAACTTTTGTAATTGGTAACCACGCAATATTCGGCATATGAATTATATTGCATTTTAACAGTAGGAAGGAGCCACTTTTGCAACTGTACTGGGCAGGTGTAGGTCGTCTTGGAAATTCATGTTGACAGGCTATGAACCTCCTCTCGATAAGATTGGAGAAGCTTGTCTAAAGCCAATGTTGAGTCCAAAAAATCTGTGCCATTAATGCTGATGTCATCATCCATGGAAAAAGGCCAGTCTATACTGTCTGGAGAATAACCACATACAGATTTAATAACATCAAATACATCACATTGACACAAGTAAATATACTGTTTCTTTACACAGCAGTCAGCGTGCAGAGCGACCAAGGCGTCCAGCAAAGGATGGTAGACCAGTAGAGGAGGTAAGTACAAGCATTCTCTGTAGATGTCGTCATCAAGGTGCCTGATCGAATATACAGCAGCAAGTTTGTTGAAGAAAGCTGTAATGGGATCAAAACATGTAAAGAGACAGTAAATGAAACAAACATTGTATCTCTGATAGAACATTTCTTAGAAGTAGAACATGGACCAGTATTAGGGTGCCTGGTCACAAAACCCAAATTCTTAGCTGTAGATAGTGGAATAGTTAAGAGATTGTTGCATACACATAGCAATACAGTCAGGGGTTTTACATCATGGACAATACCATTTGGAAATATATCTATCATGTATTATATCTGGAATTCTTCCAGACTCCAGATCACAGAATAGATTGTTGATGGTAGTGATAATGTACGAGCCATAGGCTGAGCAGAGAATTTCTCTAGCACTGTATTGTTTATCTGCTTCTTTGTTATTCTGTGCAATGAGTGCATTAATCTTTTCTTTAGAATCAGTAAATGCCTTAGCAATGTCGTGCATATTGTAAACAGTGTATCTTTCTTCCTGACTTAGGCCATCCACACCACGCAATAAGCGGGGTAGTATATTATTCACCAAACCGGATGATCAAGGTGTGGTAGGAGGTTCGGTACCATGCCTTGGATGCAGGGGATAACTCCTGAGATGAGGAGAAAATGTAACAAGATAGCCATCTTGTCAGTGTATCTGAAAAGCAAAATCAAACATTAGTAGGTTAATACTATTCCGCCCAATGGGGTGAGGAAAAGTAATTAAGCTCCTTTGTACAGTTTTAGTTGATTTACATTTAACCATTTGTCAGTCAGTTTATTGTTTTGCAGGAGTCTAACTTGATAGACTGCCGGACTGAGCTTCTTGACAATGGGGTAAGGGCCTTCCCATTTATTAGAGAAGGAGTGTATGGGATGTGCAAATCGAAGGACCAATACTTGATCTCCAACCTGCCAATCCACTTCTTGTGCGTGCTTGTCAAACTATATTTTGGACTGTTGCTGGGCCTTGCCCATGCAGTTAGCAGCATACAAGTTTGTGTGTATGAGTTCTTTTCTGAGTTTTTCCACATATTGGTCCACAGACACATGGTCTGCAGTGGGGGTGTGCAGGTCAAACAGCAGGTGTTCAGGAAATCTCTTCTGTCTTCCAGTCATCACCTCAAAGGGTGTCAACTGGGCAGTGGCTGAGGGTGTGCCCCTAATTGCCATAAGGAGTAATGGTAATAGGGAATCCCAGGTCTTGGGATTGTCCTCAATGAATTTGGAAAGCATTTGCTTAATCCGTCTGTTGGCTCTTTCTACTTGACCTGAGGATTGGGGATGGTAGGGTATGTGGAACTTCTGTTGAACTCCAAGGAGTTCAAGGGATTATTTCATCAACTCACCTGTAAAACTGGTTCCTTTGTCTGAGTCTCTCTTGAGAGGTAGGCCCCATCTGGAGAAAATTTGTTCAACCAGGATTTTTGCAGTGGTTTTAGCAGTACATGTCTTAGTGGGGAAAGCTTCAACCCACTTAGAGAAAAGATCAGTTACCACAAGAGCATACTTGTTATTTCTGCTAGTTTTGGTTACAGGACCAATGAAATCAATCTGTATGGCATGCCAAGTGCCAGAGTGTCTTTGTGGTAAGAGTTTGGCATTTTTTTTGGTGGGAATGGGGTTGTTTTGTGCACAAATGAGGGAGTTATCTATGTACTGTTTGACGTCTTTGGTGACGCCAGGCCACCAGGTGGTGGTCTTGAGCCTCTGGAGGGTGTTTTCCACTCCCTGGTGTCCACCAGTGGGTGTATCATGTACTTGGTGCAAGAATTCAGACCTAAGATGTCTGGGGACCACCCACAACTTGGTGGTGGAATCATCTGGTTGGTACCAGATGAGCTTGTCATCTGGTGAAAAGTGTAACTTACCTTCATGCCTCTGGTAGGAGTTATGTGTGGGAAGTTTCTCTTCAGTATCTTTGTCAAGGAATCTGAACACTTCTTTGAGTTCGATATCAACATGTTGGGCTGCTGAGAGGTCCAAGGGGGGAAAGGGTTTAGGTTTTTTCCTGACTGCTGCAATATGTAAGGCTGCATTGGCCTCTGGGTGGTCCATCATCCATGTGCCCCCCCTTGGGCCCCTTCCTTGGCAAGGATGTCTTCTGTATCATTGAAGATATGATAGAGGTCATTCAGGGAATGAGCTTTGACTTTGTGCACATAGACTTTGTGTGCAAACCTCTGTGCCAGTGAATGTATGTATATTACCAGTTCTTTGTACTTCACTGGACTGCCATAAGAATAGAGGAAAGAGTTCTGCCAGAAAGGAAGAAATTCTGTAAGAGAACAACAAACCCAGTTATAGTCTGTGAAAATGATGGTATCCTTGGTTCTGTGCTGGATGAACTCGAGGGCACAGGCCACTGCTGCCATCTTTGCATACTGTGATGATGCTACACTACAGCGCTTAGAAATCTTAACCGTTACTATAGGGGTAAATTACTAAGATACCCATCCTTGCAATTTGTTCTCCCTTGCAGTAGGAAGCTGAAACATCAGTGAAAATACGACACAAAGAGGAGTTCTCAAGTACCTGTGGTGTAGCAGGGAGGAATGGACCTGAATCTGGAAGATCAGGTGACTCTAGTGTACAGTCATAGGGTTCTTCTTGGAAAACGAGTCCATGCAGCAGCATAGATGGAATTTTGGTTAGGTGTACCTGTATGTCTCTATCCTGCAGAATAAGTGACCAGTGTGTCAGTCTAGTGTTAGAGACTGAACCATCCTTCACTCTATCTGATAGTAGAAAGGTAGATGGGGTGTGGTTAGTATTAATGATCAGTAGAAAGTACCCAATGATATACAAAAAGTGCTTGACAGCCCAGTAGGTGGCCAGAAGGTTCCTTTCACAAAGGCTATACTTCTGTTCTACTGGGGTCAAGAGCTGTGATGCATAAACAATGGGTCTCAAGGTTCCATGAACCTTCTGGGCTAGCACTGCTGACATGGCGATGTCAGAGGTGGCACATTCCAGATGGAATGGTAGTGCTGGATTGGGGTTGACCAGAGCTGGGGTGGAGGCTAAGGCCTGCTTCACTGACATCACAGCCTGAGTGTGTATAGGGCCCCAATTCCAAGGAATGTCCTTTTTTAGTAGCTCATACAGAGAAGCAGCCTTCTGAGCAAAGTCACAGATGAAATCTCTAGAGTAGTTCACCATACCCAGAAACCTTCTAAGAGTTGCCACGCTAGTGGGCAGTGGCAAGTCTTGCAATCCTTGTATCTTTTTCAGGTAGGGCAGCGGCCTTGGTCTGTTATTTTAGACCCAGAAAGAGTACCTCTTTCTGACATAACTGCGCTTTTGCTGGGTTGCATTTGAGGCCTGCTCTCTGTATGAGAGTCAATAGTTCATCCAGGAGATCCAAGTGTTGTTCCTGCATATCAGTTGCCAACAGCAGGTCATCCTCATATTGCAAGAGACACTGGAGAGTAGAGAAACCCTCAAGGGCATCCAACATGTGCAGAAGGAACAGGGATGGGTTGTTATGGAATCCCTGTGGTAAGCAGGTCCAAGTGTACTGTCTACCTTCAAAGGTGAAGGCGAACTTATATTGACCTTTAGGAGCCAATGACAATGACCAGAAACAATTGGAAATGTCCAGGGCACTGAACCACTTTAGGTCAGGGGTCAAGAGTCGTAGCACATCAGGTGCAGATGCCACAGTTGGAGCACAACTGGGGGTGACCTGATTCAGTTTCCTGTAGTCAATAGTAAGTCTCCAGGCACTTGTGGGTTTTTCACGGGCCACGCTGGGGAGTTGGCAATAGAGGCACATGTTATGATTACCCATTGATTGAGGAGTGATTGTATTGTTTCTCTGAGAGAAGGCAAGGTCTCAGATGGAAAAGGATATTGCCTTTGCCTCTCATGTGCTGGGCCTGGCACTTCAATGACAGTGTGTATTCTTCTACAGTCATGCTTATTGATAGAAAATGCTTCCAAATGCCTTTGTAGAATGGGTAGGAGCTTTAGAAAAAGCTCATGGTTCTTGAACAAATCTATGATGTCATACTCCTTGTTGTTGGCAGATATTGTTGCCACAACATGTGAGTCAGGGAATCAAGATAATGTGATATTGGCCCTGAATTTGTATCAGTAGCATATTAGCTAGATCCACCACACAGCCGTGTGGTGCAAGAAAGTCGATTCCAATGATACTAGGATGATCATGCAATACCATTAGTTGAAAGGTATGTGAGGCCTTTAAATGGCCCAACTCTACCGGTAGAGGTAGAGAGCGTTATGCAGGTAACCTATTTCCATCTACTCCTGACATGTTGGTCCTCCATCCGGTGGACAAAGGAGATATATCCAGGTGGTCATCATGTAATACAGACACAGCCATGCCTGTATCTAATAACACTGCAAGTAGGCAGCCCCCGACCTCGGCCTCAGTGCAGGTCCTTCCATTTGTATCCAAGACCAGCTTGTTTACAATCCAGACTGGGGCCTGTAATTGCCACTCTGTATTGGAGAGAGTATGGAGAGGTTGGACCCGGCTCTTGTGAACCACTTCACCATGCTGCACTGATGCTATATAGGGAGGTGCTTCTGGGTTCAGGCCTGTGTGGGCCTGAAGGCATGTACTTCCAGTGTCACCACGGCCCTTTGAGGCCTGGGTTCCTGGTTGTATGGCTGCAAGGGACTGAGCGAGAACAGCATCCGCTACAGAGCGCACTTGCCCCAGGAGTTCTCTAAATTTCTGATTTTCTTTGGCTATCTCCCTATATGAAGGGCCTGGTCTTTGTTGTTGTTCACCCTTGTTCTTATGCTTCTTATTCTTATGATAATTCCAGTTCCCACCCCATTGTTGCTGCTGTTGTGGTTGTTGTTGTTGGGCCTGCTGGGGGTGTTGGTTGTCTGCGGGGAGGGGCTGTTTGTGTTGGGCCTGCCCTTCCACCATGTAGTGCATCACGGCCTCTTGAGTAGGCTCCATGGTGGCTACTTTCTTGGAACCGGAGTCCAGATCATGGATGTAGAGTTAATAAACTCTCTCGGTTTTCTGAAGAATGTCAGCAAACCTTTCCATGGAGGGATAAGTGGTTGGCTCTACTTTTTCTTTCACTGCAGGAATCATGTTCCTAAGGAACAGGGTCTTATATTCGATAAGGTCCACAACTGCAGCTTCTTGGGCAAGGTGTTTTCCTGCTCGGTAGCCCATCCAAAGCCTCTGGTGGTAAGTCACTGGACTTTCCTTTGCATTCTGTTTTACAAGATGTGCAAGCATCACTCCTACTGCACTTGGGCTGTGTGCAGAAATTAGTTCAGCTGCAACCTCATCAAAGGTGGCGTTACAGTCCTGGCTGATGGCATCGGGGAGTTTGGCCCATAAGCCAGGCTAGATAGTTTGGCATAGTGTTTGGACTTGATATTCTGCAGGAAGGCTAAGCATCTTGCATTTGGAATGCACCTTTTCTAAGTGGCAGCTGAGGTTGTCTGCTGGATAGAGTAGGCCATTTGTAGGGGATTCTTGGGATGATCAGGTGGAGGTACATTTCCTCGAGCACCATCCAGGGCTGTCTGAGCTGTGGCCTCTGCTACTGAATGGACTATGCCATCCTAAGTACCAGTTTCATGAATTAGCTGCCTAATCTGGCCTTTTAAAACTCACTTATTCCTCTCCGGACTGGGCATACTATTCACCGCATTATCAATCATTCTTTCTATCTCCTGCCTGTCTTCCACATTAATTATGGCTATTGGTGGTGCCGTCAGGACCAGGCTTGGGCCTGCTCCCCCCATCATGGGGGCCACCATGTTGGTGTCTCCCATGATGTGCATCACGACGTCAATGACATATGACATGGTGTGGGTGGAGTGGGGGACCCGCCATGTTGTGGATGGCTGGGTGGGGTTTCTGGGCCATAGTAGGGGTGTGACTGGGCGTTGTACTGAGAAATGTCATCATCTGAGACCTCCCCTTCAGATGATGTATGTAAGGCAGGGGCTACACCCCCCATCGCCTTAACACGTCAGGCCAGAACCTCTCGCTGATGGTGCAGTTTCACCATCTTTCAGCATGACTCACAGTTGCAACATCCATATCAATCTCATCTTGCATTTGTTTCTGCAACACTTTATACATGGTGTTCAATTTGTGATTGTCCCTAGTAGCCACTTCTAAGTCATTACGAATCTGGTTTATCTCGTCCTGTAGCTCTCCCATCTCCTCACTCAACTGAGCATTTGCAGCACTTAGCAAATCATTCATATGCAAAGCCTGCCCCTTATCCTGTCTCAAGCCTTCACACTTCTGCTTCAACATACAGATTTCTTGCTCACCAGCCTGTGCTGAATGATGCAAAAGTGAATCCTTTTCATTGGGCAAAGTCTAGAGTTCTGACTCCAATTTCTGCTGCAGTCTAACACATTCTATTTCCTGCAAACCCATCTCTTGCTTAAGAGATGAAATCTGCAGATCAAGGGTTCGAAACCTCACTTCAGAGGCTTCCAGAGCAGCATAGAGAGCCGCAACCAACAGCCCTTTGGCATGATGCTAATTGGCTGTCTGTCTCATCTCACAATACTGGGTTGAGATCCCCAGTATAGGAGTTTTGGATTGACTTGCGTCCCACGCTGTCAGCCCATCCTCTATGGGAGGCAAGGAAGTTAGAGACATCGAGTCTCAGTTATGCGCAGATATTTGATACGGTGGCCATTGTGTGGGAGGGAACGAAAACTCAAACTGTGAAAAAGGCTCTGTCCTATGTATCGATCCATAGCAGGCACACGTTACACACAGTTGGGCTACTGTTTACTTTGTAGGCTTGCAATTCAAAGTCGCTGTGGAGTGGGTCAAGTCGGCATTGACCACACCTAGTAAAAGCAGCCAGACTTTGCAAGTGACTACAAAGTGGTCTGAAAATGAGAAGTGTTGCAGAAAGGCACACTTACTGCCCCCATTGGGAAGAGAAAAGTTTGAGCAACAAGTGAAAACTTGCAAACACCAAATATTGCCTGCACACGGTCGCCAATTGTCAGGAGGTCTAAACCTCACTCTCAGGTTCTTGGCAATATTGAGAATGCAAGGAATCACAGAGATGTTGCATAAGAGTAATAAACCTGTTTATTACTACCAAAGGATAAATCACAGTTGCCCAAAGCAGTTCTTACCAATACAAACCGGGAGCCAATGCTAAGCGTTCCCTATACCTCAAGGTTTCTTCGTGTCTCTTGGGGTCTCCGAGGTATAAGACTCAGTATCTCACATTATATACCAATGATAATTACTATGGTTACTGTAAGATAGAAACGTTTCTAGTTACAGAGATGAGCCCTATTAGCTAAATTAGAGGTGGTTCCACGGTCCAAGATAACATTATACAATATTGTAGTAGTCATCAGTTTGTGAAACAAAAGAGTACATTATACAGAGTCTTACACAACTCAGTGTAGTAGTACAAATCACCAAAAGGTGGCAATGCTGACTTATATATCATAATCATTACAAGGACACAGATGTCCTAACATCTTATAAGTAAAAAATACACAGAAAATACATAGAAAAAATATATGTATTAGCAAGCAAAGTGCATTACAATAATATGCGTACATATCCTGACATCTACTCTTATATGGTAGATGCCCTTAGCCCTATATGTTAGTATAACATATGCCTAAGCACTAGCTGTCTACGGTGTACCTCTGGGGACACCAATCAGTGTGCAGGGACCTCGTGTAACACTATCTCTCCCTTCCCTCTCACAGAGGCACCTATCCCACTGTACTACTTTCATCTCTAAATCCTGGTTTGGCATACTTCCTTCCTATCTCTCCTCCTTTAGAGCTCCAGCCGTCTCCTCCCCATACCACTCATGGACAATCCATCACCATTCCTTCGCCCTCTCATGTGCCAGCACCACTGCAGGTAAACTTGCTTTCTCCTTCAGACTCCTTTCCCTCTGGAATAACCTGCCCCCACAAATCCACCTTACCCCCTCTTTTCTGCACTTAAGTGTCTACCAAGACCATCCCCACTCACAGCCTGTTGTTGTACTTAGACCTAAGTCACATCCAAAACCTCTATTCTCCCCTCTGACTTCCTTCATAACTTAAATATGTTACCTGATTTTATGCTGGGCAATGTGTTATCGTTCTCTTTTTTTTCATTTGCATATATCACTTTGTAGGTATCACATAATAATAGTGACCCAAAATGAGTGACTACAAGAATAGCAACTCATTTTGGGTGCTATTATTCTGGGCTACCCTGCAGAATAGTGAGGGTATGGGACAGCGACTATGGGGAAGGGTGAACAGAAGGGGAGAATAGCGAGGGGAAGGGGAGGGACAAGGAAGGGGTTTTCAGGGACTGGAGTACCTGCTGTTGCTGAGCTAGCTATGTGGCATGGTGGTGTGGGAGGCTAGCTCTGGCAGAGAAGATACTGGGTTTAGGACCGGGAGCGGATTACATTTCGCAGCAGCTGCCGAGCTGAGGCACTTAATTTTTACCAAGATCTAGATTTTGTCCCATCTCTGACATGCACCATCCCCCGGAGTTGGAAATCTGACCCCCACAAAAACACTTTTTTTATATCTGGAAGTCAGGTCACCTTAAAGTGTATATCGCCGATTTGCTATTCGACGATATACACTCGCCATAATAGCGATCACTGTTTTGCGATTGCTATTATGACATAGAACCCATTTTGCATCTTAACTCATGCAAGTGTTTTATTTTTGTGCATTGTTATTAATTCTGTATTTTTAATCCTTATAACCACTGTTGTTGTTTTGTATCTGTACCTCCTGTTCCCTGGGTCACACCTGGAAATTAGCCTCAGCTCAGTGTGTCTTTTCCGGTTATCGAGTTTTAAAGAAATAAATAAATAAATTGTGGAGCTGGTCGTAAACTGGTTCCATATTTGGGAATACTATAGCAGTGGAAGAAACTTTGGTTCCACAAGTGGCAACCCACTTGCAATGAGTTTTTCCCACAGCTGTGGGATTTTCATGGGCTTTGAGAATCCGGCCCCATGGACTTTGTTCTTTTGCATTGCAAATTAGGTGGTTCTTATTGATTGATTTAATTTTAGTTCATTTATTTTCATATAGGATACAACTGGAATAGAAATCCCCCTCACCAAAGACTAATGAAATATAGTATATATATATTTTTTATTGTAAATATCCAGAACTGGCAAGATTCCAATGTTTCATAACAAAGAAGTTCCTTCATTGGGGAGTCCGGAATATATACTAAGAATTAATTTGCCAAACGGTACAATCACATGTTCAGATTAGTCACCATTCATATATTCTTTACTTTAATGACTCTCTCTTTTCACCTAAATTTTATTTCCATTAGTTTAGTTTTTCATGGTATGTGTAGGGAGCCAGGAAGTTGTTTCTCTTCTGACACGGCTTCAGGCATCTTCTCACTGCTAGATTTATTTATTTCCAAAAGTTTTACCAGAAAGAGCACACTGAATCAATCATGGCTTGTTTCCAGATGCATCCCAATTCCCCTGGGAAGGGGGATGGGGCAGAGAACAGTACAATAACAAGGTGTAAGAGTGCAAAAAAACATAAATGAAGTCAAGTGAAGGTGCAATACAAAATAGTGAAAAAAACTACTTGTTGATTAGTAAGCAGCTGGGTGTGCAGTGGATGATAAATTAAAAATTATATGATCTTTGAACTGTGCAGAAAAACTGCGCACAACAACATTCTGGGATGCACATAACAGTTTGGAATGTGCATGACATACAGAATATTGTATGAGCAATCATACACAGCAAGGCTGTATTTCCACTGCAGGGCTGAGAAGACAGCATATAAATGAAACAAAACTCATGAGGCCCATGCTGTCATCTCACCCCTGAAATTAAAACACATGCTGAGTCGTGTGTGATTGACTGTATTGCACATACAGTAAAGGTCATTTAAATGCTTATCTCTTAAATGCAAAGGCCACTTTGTTGCACAGGTTTCTAAAGTCCCAATTCCATTTGTATCTCCTTGGCGTTAATTTGACCTGTTATATGCATTTAAGAGCCCTTTTAAATGCATAGATCTAGCTCCATAGGATGGTGAACTACACGGTACTTCATGACCTGAGTGTTTTAGTGATTAACAGTTGTTGTTAGGTGTTTACGGCATTGACAGCAAAGCGCACAATCACTCCTAACTACTTACCTGATAAAGATGATGGAGTCCCAGTGAGTACATTAATAAAATAGCTAATTTTTAACAACAAAATTGTATCCAATTGTTTTCCAATAGAAAATATACACAATCTCTTAAATGAATAGCCCACTTAAAGGCATACTCACAGCTGGCACGTAGGGTATGCATTTAAGAGGGCTGCACTCTACTATATGACTTTTTTATGTGGGAGTCAGAGAAGCATTTCCCTTTCCAAAGTAAAAAATCTACTGCTTCTGTGCTTACCAAAAACAACTTCCTTGTACCCATCTGCTTATTACCCTCCTGGTGCACATGGTTGTACCTTTCAACCTGTAGAAGTTTGTATATTTAATTTCAATTTTAGAAAAGTTCCTTGCTAGGCACTTCCATTTCAATAACGTTGATTAAACTGAAGCACCTTATATGACAGGATAGTTACCCAGTGCTGAACTATTATACAATCCAAAGTAAATTAAACATTTTACACGTTAGGGGTATAACTTTTGGTATTGCGTGGTTAGTAAACTGGTGGGCATGAAAGGGACGAGAAATTTAAAATTGTATGGCTATGCAGAAAAAGTGTGTGGAATGCACACAACAACATTTGTGGGAGGGTGCATAATAGTCTGGAATGTGTACAATAAAGATTTTGAGCAGGCTGATTTTTATATAGAATAATGGCTAACCATATTCCATATATAGAATAATGTATGGGAATGTGTGTGTAATGAGGATTTTATGCACACCTGAAGTGTGCGATGTCCCATAAGCCCTGAGAGTGAAGCCCAAGGGGTTTATTAAAGCATCGCATACCGAGGGTGTGCATAAAATCCAAGTTACCACACTTCCCCATGTGTTATTTTTTTTTATCATCAGTGGTCCCTTTATTCATTTTTACTTAATTATTTAGTACAGAGACCATGACTAGAATGTCAGTCTGAAGGAATTTTATAAGTAATCAACTTATAAATGAGTTATTTACTTTTGTACTGTTGAAACACATAAAACTTTTCAAATTCTGAAGTTTAAGCATTTGAAGGGTCCTTTTCATCTCCCTCGTCTCCCAACCCCCCACCCACCACTGTCCCATCAAGCCAAAATTGGCAACTAGGAAAAGTTTATCAAACTACTTAAAAGTTATTAAAAAAATTAAGCAACAGGCTGAAGAACTTTATAAACAAGGACAAACCTTTTAGTAGTAATGAAACAATTTTCTTTGATGTGGTCCTTTGTGTTTTTGTTTCTGTGACTGTAACGGTTAATGTCAGTTTTCCTCTGTATGTTTCTATTTTCCTGCTCTACGATGAATTTCTGTCTTTCAGTGTCACCCGTACTAGTGAACCGTGATGTCTGTGCCATTGTCAATGTTTAGATATTTATGTTTCTAGTCCTGTGCTATTTTTTTGTGACAATATTTTGTTTTTTGAAGTGCCCACAAGTGGGATTGCAGCTTGTCAGTTTCAGTCAAGACTGTGTGAAGCAGTACAGAGCACAAACTGGCAGCGCAAGCTGTGAGCACGAGGTGACAGCATGAGCTAAGTCCAAGACGACTTAGTAGGGGGTTCTAAATATTGATTTTAGAATTTTTGGAAAACATTGTAAATCAAAAGGCATTATACACAGCTGTGTATAATGCAGTTTGCCAGTCACTGTCCACAGTTCATAAACATCACTATTTACTATAATAAATTATGAAATTTGTAGAAAGAATTCTGGTTCCTGATTGACCAAGAGGTACTTTCAGCCAGGCCATTATCCCCACACAACAGCCTGGTTGAAAGTAGCCCAACAAATATATGTTTAAAAAAATACATCCAATTTACTAAAAAGGACCCATTTCATAATCATAATAATGCACTCCAGGGTGTGCATTTTGGTGGGCTAATGGCCCTTCTTGGGTGGTGGAAGCACTCGACGTCACCTTGTGTTTTATCCCAACAGGGTGGGTCATTGCCCACCATAACACATCCCCTTTTCATGCCCATTGATTAAATATTACATGTACAAAAATGAAAAAAATGTACTTTGCAGTGTAGACAATGGTCATAGTTCATAACATATGCAAATCTGATGATTTAGCCAGTTTTCCATTGCTGCAATGTCACCATGGAGCTGATTCTCAACACAAACCAGTGTGAGGCTACTGCAATAGAGAATCGTGTCATCAGTGTACATGTGTACCTTGATGTGGACAAACGTGGATGGATAGATTATTAATGTTCAACACAATTCAGATTATATTTCATATGTGTTATGCACTTAGCTTCCAAGGACATAAGGAAGCAAACATAGAAATATAGAGACATAGACGATGTGATAAGAAGACCACTGTTCCATTCAGCCTGCCAATAAACCCTAACAAATCCAGAATCTATTGTATATACAAGGTTCTAAACCACCCGCATGCACCCCACCCTACCGCTAGTACCCTGAGCAACCGCTGAGCCATTCACTATATTTATTTTTTTATTTTTTATTTTAGCTTTTGTTGACCGGGTAAGTGCACTAGACAAATCCTGCCTATTTTCAGGCACGACCCGGGGGAGGGGATACAGATGAATGCCAACTGACCTTGAACCAGATTAAGCTGTTGGTGGTATTTTTAGTGAATGAGGGAAATTTGGCCAGGACACCGGGGAAATTCCCCTACTCTTTTCGATAAGTGCCATGGGATCTTTAACATCCACCTGAACTACCACCAGTCCAGGCAGATGGGACCTCGGTTTAACGTCTCATCCGAAAGACAGCACCTCAGAAATGCAGCACCCCTCTCATGCTGCATTACAGTGTCAGTACTGGGATATTAACCCAAGTGCCAGATGTGGGAACTGAACCCACAGCTCTCTGATCTCCCGGCCTCAGAGGCGAGTGTGCTATCTACTGAGCCACTGACACCAACCAGTGGCACTGACATATGACCCAACCATGTTTGAAATCACTGATAGTTTTGGTGCCAACACTTCAGCTGGCAGTGTTCCATGGTTCCAGCACCATTTTTGTAAAATAAAACCATATCACTTCCCTCTTGATCCTTCCCCACCCCCACCCCCCCCCATCATTTTCCACTTGTGCTCCCGTGTTCTTGATCCACTACTTATACTAAACAGTTCCTCACAAGTTACCTTGTTCATTCCTTTCAGGAACTTGAAGGTCTCAATCCTTTCTCCTTTCTCTTGTCTGGCCTCCAGTGAGTACATATTCAGTGCCTTCAGCTGATCCTTGTAACATCTGCCCTGCTGTCCCATTATCATTTTGGTCACCCTACATTGCACTTTCTCCAGCCTGTTTTTATCTTTCCTTGGGTGAGGACTCCAGAACTGGGTACAGTATTCCAGATGGGGCCTCACCTGCGCTCTATAGAGAGATAGTAATAACTCCTTTTGCGGTCCCTTACAACCAGTTTCTCTCCCATCCGTGTCCTTCACTCCACCAGATCCTCTAGCTTCTTCAGCAACCTTCTGTGAGGCACCAACTCAAAAGCCTTGCTTAAACTGAAGTACAGTGACTCTACAGCATGGCCCCTATCAGCTACCCTTATTACCCCGTCAAAGAACACTATCAGTCTGGTATGACAAGACCTCCCTGCCATGAAACTGTGCTATTTACTATCCTGCAGCCCATTGCTCTCTGGGTTGTTCACAAAATCTTCTTTGACAAATGTGTAGTGCCACAGAGGTGGAGGCTCTACAGGAAATAAACTAGGAAGCTCATTAGGTACTCAGGAATCCCTCAGGGAGCCATGAGGAATAGATGTGTGTGTGCCCGAGGCCCCCAGGATATAGAGTGGGAACAAGCAACTATTTGTTTCAGAACTTTGCCCACTGTAAAGCCCCTCAGCAGTCAGGTACCCCAGCAGTCTCCGCTGTAAACCCATCTGCCAGTTCCTCTCCAGAACAGCCAAATTCCCCAGTACAGCAGACGATCTCCCTCCAAACCCAAGCCAGGGCTGTTTATACATTTTTTTCTTTCTTTCTTTCCCTGCACTGCCTGTTGTTCACAGACCCCCCCAGCAAGCAGCACAAGGGCATAGTAGCCATGCATTAGGACTGCAGTTCACGCCCAGTGCATGGGCATTTTTCTAAATTAGAAGCTGTTACTGATCAAGGCTGGGGGTTCAAGTGTTAGAACCCCTAGCTGCTGAGTAGGGTGAGGAAACCATTGGGATGGATCTTCCTGACCAAGATGGGGATGGAGCAGCACAGAGAGTGACAGTAACCTGAGAAAGGCTTACCTGGAGGGTTGGATCCTGGTCCATTGACTCTGCTGGTATGTCTCCTCCACTCAGTCCTTCAGTACTGCAAGTGCAAACCAGGTTGGCTATTTCCTGAGGTCCATAGTCAGCAGTTCAGTGGTTGGTTAGCTGTGGTGAGGGCTCTGTTTGGCCCCATTTGTTATAAAAAAAAAAGTCAAAGCGTTTCTGGTCCCTCATCAGTGAAGAGACAGGGCCTTGGTGGTGAACAAGAGGGAAGAGAGAGAGGAGCAGCATCAGAATGAAGCCACGGTGGTGTCATTAGCCACATTGGGTGAAGCAGCCAAGTCCCACCCCTGAGACCACTCAACACATCTCCTTCCAGCATCAATAATGCCATCAGCCAACAGACTCCTCCTCCTCTTATGGCACCTTCACCTCGGATTGGGACAGAGAGCCAGTGGCAGCATCAAAGGCCAGGTGCTGACCACCCGAAATGAAATTTATTAATCAAAAGTACTGGAGAGGACAGGGTTGGATAGGGTCCTAGGCTATAGAAATCTCCCATTGGGTGGGGCAGCTGAACAGGAGCCTCGGGTCTAATAAACAAAAATAAGGAAACATCCAAGGGTGGAAACAAGGGTGGAGCAGTGACCAGGGCAGCCCAACACAGCAAATTCAGCAAAGATGTTTCTTCTTACCTTGATTTAAACATGTCAAGTGCTGTTAAGTCAAGTGGTCAAGACTGCTTAGGGGGGCGGATACTCCCCACCCTAGAACCGTAACAAATGTGACTACCTGCTGTTCCATAGATGTTAAATTGGACCCCACAGGGCTCTAGAAAATATTGCCTATAGGGTGGAATAAGTAAAGCCCCTACAGACAGTACAGTGGGGTTGGGCACCATACTTAACAGCAAATGAACTATCAGCCCTGCATTGTGACAATTTTGCAAATGAACTGCCAGTCCTGTGTGGTGCCCATTTTGCCAATGAACTGCCAATCATGTGTGGTGCCCATTTTGCAGATTAACTGCCTGTCCTGTTTTGTGCCCATTTTGCAAATGAACTGCCATTTCTGTGTTATGCCCTATCAGAAAATGGACTATGCAAACCTAGAAGCATCTTGTTCTATCTAAAGCAACTGCTTAAAGTGTTTAATACCAGAATGGACTACCTAGTAGTGTGGTACCAGCCCCAAAAGACTGTCTTTATTTCAGTACTCAACCTGATACCACTGCCAAGTTGGCAACTATGTTTGTGCTGCACAGCAAGCAGATGCTTTTGGTAATGACTTATGAACTGCTTTGGTGTCATACGTGGAAGAGACTTTTCTTGTCCATCAGCTGGTGACACCTAACACCTTTTAGACTACAATTTCAGGTGGTCAGCCCAGCTAGATCTTGGGGTTAGTCAGGTCAGAACCTTCCAACTATTCAGCAAAGCTATATCCCTACCCTGTTAAGGATGTGAAGGAAGTCTAGAAGTCACACTGGTTCAATAGTTAAGGACAGTGACACCTGGTGGGGAGGGATTTTTCTAGTTGCAGGAACAACAAAAGTGGCCAGACCCCGGAGCAATGAAACCAGTCAGATCCAGGAGCGATGAAAGCAGCCAGATCCTGGAGTGATGAAAGCTCAAGATACCTGAATTATAAATCCTTCTGTATTCATTGTGATCCTATTTGGTGGTCTGTCATGACCTCTGAATCGACACCCAGAGGATTTTGTGGAAGAATCCAGTTGTTCTGCATTGATTGGCAGTCTGCCTCAACATATCTACTGATACCAAAAGTCCTGAAGTGCCTTCAGCCTGACAGTATGACACAACCTTTCCAAGGTAGTTGAATTCTTCAGACCAGGAGATGAGGAGCATCCGTTGGTTCTCTCCACTTTCGAAAGTTATTCTGTCCCTTCTGGAGGCATCTTTTGTCTGTTCACCATAGTGTATTTGTGTCCTGGAGATTCCTTTCTTGTGTGCATCCCATCGTTTGTAGTGTCCACCTGCAGGTCACCATTCACAGCTGCAACAAAGGTTAACCAGACCAATAACAGGTGTGCCTTGAGAATAGGGCATATATAACCCTAATGGTGTTTGTTACCAGTGTATAAATATAACTTTTACTACTACTACTACTACTACTATTATTATTTTAGTTTACCCCTGGTCAAGGTGATAGAGCTTTAGAATTTTTGAAATTTCCATAGAGCTTTAGAATTTTATGAAAGTCACAGAGTCTGAAATCCCTGCAATTATTTGAAATATAGCAATTATATAGAAGTCCAGAATGCTTGCAATTGCCTTAGAGTAGAGTCTCTTACAATGATAATCTTTCTAGTGGCCCAGTTCATTTGTGTTTTTTTCATGACACTTGCACTTCTCCTTACAATAACATCTTTAAACTGCATCTGAAGTCATGCCTGCCTTTCCTTGCAAGTCAGGTGAACATCAGGTCTGCGTGAACAAGAACAAACCCATAGTCCCTTTGACAGTGGCATAAGTTGTGTGGGACGGCAAGTGTCTCCATCAGTTTACCCATAATAGAGGCAAGACTGTCAGGTCTGTAATTACCCAGTTGCTTCTTGTCCACCTCTATAGAGTGGGACAACATCTACAACCATTCAGTCTTTTGGAACTACTCCTGTCTGAATTGAGCAGTTGAATAGCTCTATCAGGAGTTCAGTTATTTCTGTTGTCAGTTCCTTGAGCACCCTACGATACATACTACCTGGTCCTGGGGCATTATATGTCTTTAGGGATCTTACCCTTTCCAAACCCTTTCACTGGTAAATACTTGCTGCCTCATCTCAGGGATCTCCCTTACAGCTGCCTTAAAGCCACTCTGGCAGAGGATCTCTGTCTTCAATTGTGACTATAGAGCAGAAGTAATCATTAGGGTTACCACCTGTCCTGATTTTTGTATGACAGTTCTGATTAGGGCATCTGTGTCCTGCAAAAAAAACATGAAAAACACTACATGTCCTGACCTTATAGTAGAAAAAAGTATTTTCTAACTTTCCTCTAAATGATGCAGTAAACTATATTAGCTTACAGTAAATAAAATACATTACAATGATAAGAAATAATAAAAACAACTAAAACTCTACAACACTTAGTCTTAGTACTGATTATTCAGAGAAAACAATATTTTGCATTAGTCTAGGTTACATACTGTCCTGTAAAAAAATTATGTTTCAGTAAGATGTGTCCCACTTTGAGCTTCTAAAATGTGGTAACCCTAGTAGTCGTTAAGCATGGCTGCTTTCTGCCCATCTTGCACAATTACCCTACCTCACTCTGTTAGCTGGTTAATTCCTCCTCCCTTCTTTCTTTTTTCCTTAATATTTCCAAAGAACTGTCTTTCCCTTTCCTTGACCCACTCCACAATATGCAGCTCTGTATCTGCCTTTGTTTCTCAGTCCACCCTCCTGGTTTATCTTGTTCTCATTTAGTACGATCCCCAATCTTCCACCCCCTGTTTTTCTGCTTATGTGGTGAAGGCCTTATTGTTTGGCTCTCGCTGCTTCCTTGAACTTTCCAGAAAACCATATTGGTGTCTTGTACCTTTTTCTTCTGAAATTTAGTACTTCAGCCTTTGATAATGGCTTACCTATCCCAAGGGCCAGGTCAAATCATACAGAACTATTCCACTGTACATACCCCATATAGAGTGTTCCACCCATTCTATATAACTGATACTTTACAACTTTTATTATCAGTGCCAGCAGCTAAATTTAGTGCTGTGATTATTGATGTAGCCCTTTGGAGGGCCGTATGGATGAGGATTCCATTTTCTAACCCCTCTGTTTTATGAGAGGGAATGTTAATGGTGTTCATCTGTTTAAGGAATGTGAAGTAAGAGGTGGAAATCCTCTGAGGGTCTAGGAGGGAAACCAGCCTCTTGGTCAGGTGAACCATCAGGTTCAATAGGTTCACCTTTCTCCTCCTCTGCATAATACACATTTGCCCCTCCTCTACATGCAGGTGGTCTGGAACCGGAGTCTGGGGGCAGCAGGCACATTAAATTAAATTTCCATAGCCTGAAAGGCTTGGAAAAACTGCCATGCCTTAGTCATGTCCTCTGTTGAGGGCATTTGTCTCTATTCCACTGCCTTCTCCTTTTCAGGAAGAATGGTGTGGGCATATTTTTTTGTTGTTGTTTGCTTTGTTTTTCTTAGCAGGCACTGGTTCCAGCACCCACTCTGAGGCTGTTTTACCATTTTTGCCACACTGGGATCAGGGTTCCCCATTGGACACCCTGAGGTCTTTTCTTTTCCATCCTTTCCAAGCCTTTCTGAGGGCTGAGCAAATTTATCTTTTTATTTGTCCCCTTTGACAGGGATTGCTGCTTATTAGTGGAAGAACCCTCTGATATGTGCTTTCCATCATCATTAGGAACTCCCTTCTGAGCCTTTACTGTGCCTTGGTGACAGAGGTAGACTGAGCCACAAACTCTTCTCTTTTTAAAGTCCTTTTATTTGGTGTTTTAGGGCAAAACTTTTTACTGAGTTTACAGTTGATAAATTTGTACTTTGGACCCAGGCACTTTCTACAAAGCTTATGGCAGTTTGCCTTTGCAAGTACTTGTAGCTAAAAACACTTTATACAGTTTTCAAACTCTGTGGGCCCTGTTCTCTTTTTAGGTCTATCAGTCATGCCAAACACTGATAAGCCCTGTAAAATATTTAATTCCCAGACACAAATGTGGAAAAATAAATTAGTTTTATTTGACAATGTATAGAAACTGCTATGAAGTAAATAAAAACATAAATGATTAAAAGTTTTTTCTCAAAATTAGGCCAGTTTCCTCAAATAAAAATCTTAAGTAATGCAGAGTAATTGAAAAATTGGCTTAACTATAAAATAACAAAGTATACTAACAAAGTATAAAAGCAGAGAAGACCAGAAGGCTGGAGACAACTTTGGGATGACTTCTCTCTTCAGGGTAGAAACAAATCTGACAGTAAAACAGCTAGGGGAGTGCAACCACAATGAAGCATTTGAACTTGTATTCTGACTCAGCATTTTGCAAAAAAGGAAGGAAGGAAGGCAGGAAGGAAGGAAGGTAGGTTAGTTGGGGGCCCTTCAGACTCTCAGAGATGGTTGGGAAGTGCAGTCAGGTGTCCCAGTTCAGTAAGCCCAGTCAAGGTTCCCCAGCCCCTGGCATGTATTATAAGGTAGCAGAAAATGCAGATTAGAGCAGGAGTATGTGCTTGGGACCCCAGGATATAGTACTGGGCCATGGGAGCACATTGTATGTAAAGAGGGTCAGCTGCCCAGTGGAGTCCTGCTTAGGTAGTTTTACAGTGACCTGTGGTAGCCCCTGCACAATACCTAGTATTTTGATAAAGGACTATGTCTGAAACATGTCTAGCATGCAGATTTTTTGTCTGTTTGTCCAGTATGGAATAAAACTTTGAAATTGCATTTCAGAAGCCAAGTGTCATTAGTACCTAGATGGTGTGTTCCCAACTTTCATAATGTTTGTACAATCTCTAGTATGCATCTGCCAATCCCTCTGCAAACCTAAGCCAGGGTTGTTTAAAAATGTTTTTTCTATTATTGTCTCTCTCACTGTCTGCTCTTTTACAGACCCCCTCCCCAAGCAGGCAGCATAACGGAATGCAAGCCACGCACTGGGATTGCTGTCCCTACCCAGCACGTGGGCATTTTTTGAAATGGGAGAGCCAGTGGGCTCAAGTTCAGAGTTCAAATGGCAGAATTCAAGGTGCACAAAAGGGAGCACCCAACTGATTGTTAGTGCATGTGGAGCAGTGATCGGCTAAGGAAGCAGACACAGGAGCGATGGTGACTCAGGCTTACCAGATGGAAAGTGGTTGAAGCAGGTCTGTTGACTCATGTCATCCCTCTAGTGTGGCAGCCAGCATTGGTGGGCTACCCTAGCATCACTAGCTCCAGCAGTCCAGTCCGTGAGTTTCAACAGTCCCCCACCCCCATGAAGCAGCAAAGCAGCAGCAACAGTTGGCGGCCAGTGTGGACTCAGTTCAATCCTGTTTATTATTTTATATTTAAAGTTTTTCTTGGTCCCTTGTTGGTGAGTAGCGAGGGCTGCAGTAATGAGATGAGAGAAGGATAAGGGAGCAGTGCCAGATGGAGGCCAAAGAGGTCTGAGCAGAAGCATCAGGCGGAAGCTAAATCCTGCCACGGGGATCACCCACCATACCTCCTTCCTGCCAGTGATAGTGCTAGCATACTCCAGTTAACTTCCCTCCCAGCAACTTCATCCTGTATCAGGGTGTTGAGTGGGTGGTAACACCAATGAGCAGTTGCTGACCACCAGAATGTTTTTCCTAAAAGAAAATAAATTGTTGCTGGTGGTGCCAGATGGTGCAGGAGCAGCAGCTGAGGCCATGAGGGGCAGGCAAGGTCCCAGGCAAAGGGACCACCCAAAGGGTAGAACAGCGGGCAGAGCAGTGGACATTAGGCCACTGTGTCAGTTTAGAAGAGCTCCCAGAGTATGGAGCAAGGCTGGAGCAAAGGGCAGGACAATACCAATATAGTAAGCAGGGCTGAAGTTTTTCCTTATTCTAAGTAAATCATGTTAGGCAGCACCTAACCAAGCAGTTGAGGTCAGGGGTGTGTGGGTCGGTGTTTTCCACCTCAGGACTGCCCACAGAGGTAGCTGAGAGCCAGTTCCATAGGAGCAGAGTGGGGCCCAAAAAAGCCTAAGTAAAGGAACTGCACATAGGATAGAATAGTAAAGTCTCTTAGGAGTCAGTGTAAGGGTAGGGGCAACTGAAAGTACCCATATGGCAGAACCTCTAGAATCCCGAGTAGCCAGAACAGTGAGTCTGGGGGCATGATACCCAATGTGCATAATCATGAATACTGAGAGATGACTGTTTAAAGGACTACTGCATGTTTACAATTTGCCCAGTAAAGTATATTTAAAGTGTCAGTGTGCCTTATCTAAGACTGCCTATCTGAACTAAAGCTAAAGTGTTGTGGCCTGTCTGCAAAAGAAACTGCCTAAATGTGTGCTGCTGAGTTCACAAAACAGACTGTCTAAACCTGTGTGTCCCTTTTTGCCTACTGAGCTGCCTATACCTGTTTTGCCCTGTTTGCCTAATGAACTACCTAAACTCTGTAGTATCCTGTTTGCCCTGAAATAACTGCCTTAAATTTGTGGTGACCATAGACCAATGGCACATTCATAAGGTAGAAAAAGAAATGGGCAGACTGGATGGACCTTTCGGTCCTTATCTGCTGTCAACTTCTATGTCAACTTCTACTGACTAAAAGCGTGGTACCTTTCTGAAAGATTGCCTTAAATTTCTGTATACCTGACTTTGAATCAGTTCTCAGCTTGGCAACCATGTTTCTGTGGCAAAGTAACCAGATGCCTTCTACAACTATCCACAGACTGTCCAGCTGTCACATCCACTAAAGACTGCCTCTACACATTTGGACTACAGCTTGGGGTGGTCGACCCAGTTACTGTTAGGGGTAGTCAGGACAGGTCCCTTCAGCTGTTCAGCCAAGCTGTATCCCTACCCTGTTAAGATGTAAAGGAAGCTCTGGAGCACCATTGGCTCACTAGCTAAGGACCTTGATGCGCAGTGTGGTGGGATTTTCTTGTTGCAGGAATGACAAAAGGGGCCAGATCCAGGAGTGATAAAAACAGCTAGATCCAGAGCAGTGAAAGCTCAAGATCCCCAGATTACAAATTTGTACTCCCATGATGACCCTGTTCAGTGACCTACCACAGCCTTCTCATTGGCACCCAGAGAATCCTATTAAGGAATCCAGTACTTTTGTCTTGATTGGTGGTCTGCCACAACCCCTCCACTGATGAAAAATTCTTGAAGTGCATTTGGTCTGACAGTCTGACATGACCTTTTTCAGGCATCTAAGCCTCCAAACCATGGGATGAGGTGTACCCTCTGGTTATCCCCACTATTCAAAGTTCTTCTGGCCTCTCATTTCTTCAGTTCCTTCTGGTGTACTTCCTCTGGAAATTCCCCTGTCATGTGCACCCTATTGTTTGTTAAATCTACCTGCAGATCTTCATTCTCAGCTTCGGAGAAGGTTAACCAGACTGCCATTCTGAGTTGCCCCTGACCAGGATCTTTAGAGATTTAGGAAACTTAAATGTGTCTTTAGAATCCATAGCATTGGCATAGAGTATAGCAAATACATACAGTGTATAGCCATGCATTAGAGTATAGGAGTTATCTAAAGTCTTCAACAATTGATTAAAAGTCTAGCTGTCTATAGTATTACAGCTTTGCCAGCGGCTCTGTTTTCTTTATGATTTAATGTGACACTTGCACTCCTCTCACTCCGATAAAATCTTTTAACTACATTTGAAGATGTGCCTGCCTCTCCTTGCAAGTCAGACAAACACCGGGTCTGAGAGAATGAAACAGAACCCATAGTCCAGTTAGAAGTGGCACAAGGTGTGTGCACACTGTGGGGGAAGGAAGGAAGGAAGGAAGGAAGGAAGGAAGGAAGGAAGGAAGGAAGGAAGGAAGGAAGGAAGGAAGGAAGGAAGGAAGGAAGGAAGGAAGGAAGGAAGGAATTTTGTTTTATATAGCACCTTTATATAAACTGTTTGCTGCCATTTCTGGCACAAAGGGAGGTTTAAACTGCACAAATAGATTAGAAAGAAATCAGACAGAGGTTTTTCACAAGGAGGATTTTCTCAGGGTCACACAGTAGAAACACAGAATTTGTCTGCAGAAAAGGACCACTTGACCCATCCGGTCTACCCAGATGTTTCCTGACTAGTCCATCTCTGCAGACCTTAACTGATCTTTGGTGATCATCCCTCCTCCCTGCCTATTTACTAATATTCCCTTATGTCTCTCTCACATATGCTTGAAGCCCCCCAGTTTATTTGCCTCCACCATTTCAACTGGTAGTCTGTTCCAAGTGTCTGACACCTTTACAGTAAAATAGTACTTCCTCACACCCTTCTAACCCCCTGCCTTTGTCACATGCCCCCTGGTCCTGGCGCTCTTTCTCTTTTGAAAGAGACACCCTTTCTGCACCCTCTTCACTCCTGTTAAGTACCTATAGGTCTCTATTATGTCCCCTTGGGCACTCCCCTCTTCGAAGGTGTACATGTTGAGATCCCGCAGTCTCTTCTCATAGGGCTTTTGGTGCAACCCCTACACCATTTTAGTTGCCTTCCTTTGAACTGTCTCCAGTCTGTCTATGTCCTTTCTTAGGTGCGACCACCAGAACTGGGCACACTACGCCAGGTGGGGGTTTCAGAAGTAATTGATACAGTGGCAACACCATCTCATTCCTCCTGTTTAAGATACCCTGTCTATGCACAGATCATCCCACTAACACTACCCACTGCTTTGTCACACTGCCCTACCATTTTGTGGTCATCAGTAATGATAACCCCAAGGTGCATTTTCTGCTTAGTGACTGTCAGTATATCCTTCAATCCTATATTCAGCTCCTAGCTTCCTATGCCCTAGGTGCATTATTTTGCACATTTTGGCACTGATCCCCAATTACTCTTGACTGCTCCTGGAGTAAGTTGCATTCATTCCTGGGTCTCCAGGTTCACAGCTGTTTACTGTAATCATTCAGCCAAAGGTTTCTGTTAATTACAGCCTGTTATAATGGATGCATCTATGCACACAACTTATGTTCGGTATATCCAGTGTCCATTATGTCAAGAGGAACTGGAGCCCATATGTTTGGTGTGTCTATGTGTGTGAGCGGAGGGCTCAGAGCGAATGAGAACCTATTGTAAAACTTCATAGATTACTCAGAATCCGGCCTATCATATATGTTTCTGTAGTCTTTGTGTGTATTTAAAGTTATTTAACTGTCAGGGAACATGAGCTTTTATATGGAAATTTATAGCATAAGCTAAGAAGAAGGTAGTAACTCTGGTAGCTGAATGTTGGGGTTCTACAACAGTAAGAACAAAGGCAATCATATTGTAAGGGTTTTACTGAAATACAAAATAAATTCCTCTTAGCGTAATTAATTAACTACTGAAAGTTCATGCAGCTTGTGGAGAATTATTTTGTAAGAAATTTTATCTCTGTAGCTCTTCCATCTTAATTCTACATTTGTCAAATCTCACCAGCTCTGCACTGCCCCCCCCCACACACACACACTGATAAAAAGCACTGCAAATGCCCATAAAAGTTTCACGATGTCTATTATGAGTAGAGAAAAATGCAATGGGTTTGATACATTTGGTTTCAGAAATCAGTTTTTGTCCACTATAACTGACTGTCCGTTATAACAGTGCTCGTTATGAATGGAGTGCAATGTACTTACTAATTTGGATCTTCAAGGGATCTACTCCAGCTACTTTTAACTACCCACCTAATGTCATAATCCTCTGCTTATGCTGCCACAGTCTGTTGTCATGGAAATGATTATGTAACAAGATGAGGAATTTGACTTAACGTGAGAAATGAATAGCAAGAGGCATTACATTAGGAAAAAAACAATTTGTACCCCTCCGCATCCCAGAACATCATTTTATTATTATGCAAAAAGAGTGCCCAGCCAGAAAAAGCTGCAAAACATGCCCTCATCAAGCAAAAGGTAGCCCCTGATGCATTTTGCACCACTGCCTTGGTGCTTTTGCAAGGGAGTAACATACTAGAAAGGTCCAGCTTGTTTTTATTCAACTGAGTTAAAAGGGCAATCACATTTATGGTCAATTGTTATAAGGACAATGCTCACTTCTGCACCCAGGGTCTTTGTGTAGCTACAAAATTCCTACTAAGAGAGGAATATGGTGCAAAATAGGAGCATAGCAATAAATTATGCAACAAATACCCCCATACATGAGAAAGTGCTTGATATGTTAAATGCATGTGTAACCCCTAGATGGTGCTATCCCAAGGGCTATTGCCCCTGCCTGATTTGCCACTAACAGGTTGAGGGGCCTGGACCCGATGGCGGGTGCCTCCACCCAGAGGTCAGGGTTTGCAATAGTTAAACTAACTTGGTCACAGTCCTCTGGGACACTGGGACCCCCCTTTCTTCCCACTAGTGGCCCACACAATATATCAGAATTACCTTCACAGTATACACTTACCCCCAGGACTGGTTCAGGCAGTGTGACTCCTGGGACTCCCTGTAAAATAAGATGATACAGTGCAAAAACCACAGTACAATACTTTAACATAGATGAATACCTCAGGCAGTGTAACTTTGCTGAAACAAACAGATCTGATTTATTTAGGGGGATATAACAAGGACAGGGGGAAATCAGGTTAATTAGTTTAAACACATTAATAATCACAGTATTGTGCACATATTTTAGAATCCCAAATGTCCCTAATGTCACTCTTAATGGGTACCCAGGCAATAAGAGGCTAGCCTATTTGGTGCAGCTGGTTGGGGCCCTGAAGGTGGAAAATGCATGCACAATACCCAAATTGTAATCCGGAGCCGGCAGGCTCAGTTCATGGAGAAAGAAAGGAAAAATAATCAGATGGAACACTTGCAATTAGATGATGGCAGGGAGCTACCCTGATTTGTACTCACAAATTCAATGCTGAAACTGAATGGAAGGCAGACTGTCCTGGATTGCCAGGCGGAGCAGACCATGTGGACAAGGTCCTTGTGACTGGACCCCAAGGCAGTTCAGAGCAAATGGATGTAGTCTAGATTAAGCTGGGGTTTACTTGCCTCTTCATGCACTCAGTTCACTGTACAGGGATTTGAAATGCGAGTCCCCACTAGCACTACACACATTTATATGGAAAAAAGAAAGTACTATACCAGGCAGGCTGCTTCTCTGTCCTGATGGCAATTACTGCACAGTACCCGGGAGAACACACAGCAGATTCAGTTCCTGACAGACCAAGCGCGATTCAGCAATTTCTCCAGCCTTCTACAGGGTGAGCCTGGTTTCTACTTTTCAGATCTCCTTGATTCTCTTCACAGGTCAGATTCAGTCCAAACAAACACTTGCACAAGCTGCAGACCGAAACTTGGGGCCTTACACGCGTTTTCCGACTAAAACTGCGCACCAAAGGAGCACAGGACTCCTTCCCTCTTCACTGCCAGAGCTAAACTGAAACTCCAGTAGACTAAACCAGGCACTTCCTTTGAGTTCCTCCCAGTTCTTGGCTAGATTGGCTGTCACTCAAAATAGACTCCCCCTGTTGGTCCAAAAAGGCACCGAAGTCCAAACTACATTTCCAAGAGTCACTGCCCATACAATCCTCTTGTGGCTGGCTCAGATTACGAGTCCAAGTTCTGATTCATCCACAAGCACCATTTTAGAGCTACCTTAACCCACACTGATTGGTCCAGTTCAGCAGTTCAAAACTAGAATGGGGAACTAGGCAAACACAGTTCTGATTGCAAAGAAAAGCAGGTTATACAAACTGTATTTTCATTATTACTTTAAATGATTTCTGGCAAACAGTTACATCTTTCAGATAGGTTCTCTTTGCACTCCTAGTGACTGCAAAAATGGAGTGAATTGGCAGCAGCTCGAATGGGACTCAAGCAGAAAAACACACAGTCCCCCCCATACAAACTAATTATGTCTGCAAGCAGACAGCTCTTATAGAGACAGTACCAGAGGCTCTAAAAACACTCACAGATAAATGGTTTAAACGCCAAACACCATTCAGGCTCGGAGCATTCAAACAAGCTCCTGGAAGTCTTTTGGGAACCCCATTTGCAGGGGGGTTACACATGAAAACAATTTTTGTAGCAATTGCAAAAGCTCCAACTATTTTATCTTTCTGGTACAGTAACCTGAGGAAAAAGAAGGAGAGAGAATAATACATACATACTGAACAGTTAATAAAAGAATAAATCAAGTATTACATCTTCCTAAAGACAGATAGTAAATCAGAGAAGAGGGAACTAGGCAGGAAGAATAGAAAACAAAGGCAATTAGATATTAAAGGGATGTTGAAGATTGGGGGGTTAGATGAGGGCAAGGGTTAAAAAATGGGAGTGGGAGGGGAAAAGACAGGTATGGGAATATGGATAGGAGATGGGCAGAAATGGAGGGATCAGGATAAGTGGAGGGGCCATGGAGGAGTTAGAAAAGTCATACAGAATTAGTAAATGACCAAGAATAAGTAAAAAGGACCATAGTGGTTCACAAAAAGGCTGCTTACTCCAGTCTACCATTCAGACCTGGCTATTTTCTTGCCTCCTGTTCATGGATCCAATGGTTCTCCCTCCTACATAAAGAACCATCATAGTCCCAACCCCTCATATTTTCTTAACCTTTTCAATGCCTATAAAACTAAACACATGATTGTTTCTATTTTGACTGCTCTCAATATGTGCTGCTGAGCATGTTCTTTATCTCTGTGTTGATTGCCACATAATTGTTCCCCAATCTAAACTTTCATTTAGTGCACAGTCTTGCCAAGCTCCAAACATCAGTACCCATGTTTTGCTTGCTGAGGGTATGGTTTCTTGCTTTTTATGCCTGGGTACTCTTTCTGCACATTAATAACATGTTAATGCACTTTATTTAGTGTTCTGTGTAATTTGTTTTCTGGGCTTTTGGGATGTTGGGTGCAGATTGTTTTTGTTTTTTTTCCCCTCATGGACATTCTGCTTAATTTGCACCGGCATCAA
Source organism: Neoceratodus forsteri (assembly GCA_016271365.2). Classification (NCBI taxonomy): domain Eukaryota; kingdom Metazoa; phylum Chordata; order Ceratodontiformes; family Ceratodontidae; genus Neoceratodus; species Neoceratodus forsteri. The sequence continues at coordinate 101,536,379 of JADMNL010000033.1, read as the reverse complement.
TAGGTGCAGCTTTTTTCCTCTCCTGGTATTAAATTCTGAGGAGTAAAGATCCTGTTTACATTGAAAGATCATTACCAGCCTTAACTCCTTGGAACTTGATTTTATTAGATTTCAGAAGTTAATCTGGGTCAGACCCGGTCTGTAGTAGGATGGGAGACCTCCACCATACCCTGGGTGCTTAAGGAAGTGTTGTTGATCACTCTGCATGGGGCACTTTCACCTTGGTTATAATCATAACAATCTGACACTATGGTCTAGGGAACATGGTGCTGATATGAGGTGCTGTCTTTTGGATGAGACATTAAACCAAGATCTTTTTACATTAGGCTAATATTGTAGTGATTTGTGGAAATGTAGGTATGTTAGACCTCTGGTCTTACACACATACTTAATATTTACTTCTAGTTACCTTACCCTGGGGAGGGTGGTAGTTTTATTTCACTGTGGTTCTATCCAGAATCCTTGGAAATGTTACTGTGCAGATAGGAGTAAGGTTAAATAGTGTCATGTTTTGCTCTGTAGGTATTAGGATACATGATCCCTTTTACTTGGGATTTCATGACAAGTTGAATTCCTTTGGGGAACAATTGCAGTGATTGATGTGAATGAAGATTCATTAGGAGAGTGTGTGTGTGTCTGTGTGAGAGAGTATCTCCTTAAAGCTACTTATCCCCCCCCCCCCATTACGGGGATGCGGGGTGGAGCAGGGTGTCTTGTTTGTGTGAAGAGGAGGAGAGAAATTAAAATGATCCCTTTTTCAGATTCCTTAGACACCTCTTGTACATCAAGTTGTTATACACTGAGAATTTATTGACATCAGTACATATCAGGCTACATGGTATTAATTCCTTGGTGGTCCTCAACAAGAGTTTTTTTGTTTGACACTAACACTGTCAATTTATATTTAAATTATCACTTATAAAGTCCTGTCACTACACTAGAAGTTTTTGAAGTTTATGGGGCATGATATCTAGCTGGAGAGTATAGCTGGATGATAGGTCTAGCTAAGTTTTACACATCATACAGTGTGCACTGATGTTTTTAAGACAGCTTTACTGGTAATTTTTTGCTTATAATGCATATATTGAAACTTTTTGGAGTCCCAAGACAATCTTAGTATGCCTTTAATATGGGTGGAGCTTGTTTTTCAGTAATCACATCCTTATATACTCTGTGACACTCATAGCTTGATTTGAGAGTCTTCTGCTCCAGCAGTGTTATCCTATGTCAATTCAATTTATATATGGAAGGATTCTTTGTATGTGTTTTGCACCAAGCACCTTTGATCCTGGGACAGTCCCAGATGAAGGTAACATGGTACTGTTAAACTTTTCTGACATCGTCATCTGTATTTTTTAAATGAGTATTTTAAACCAATGGGTATTTTTTCTGTTTTTTCTGCATGATCTAGTTGTTAAAAGTACTGTTTTGTCTAAATAACTGCCATTGCGCTTCTGAAGAAGAACTGGTTGGTCTGAAAGCCAGAGCACTTTGTTCTTGTTGTTACATCTATGTTGGTCCATTAAAAGGTATCTAATCATTAGCTTCTGAATACATTAAACCAAGGTCATGTCTGCCTGTTCAAGTGGCTGTTCCTATGGCACTTCTCAAACAAAGCTGGGGAATTTTTTTTAATTTATAAAAAATAACATACAGTTACAATACATCCAAAACTAAACCCTAAAATACTTGACTTTAGAATTAACACAAAGTAGAAGTTAACATACAGTATACTCAAAGAAGCAGTAAAAGAAAAAAAAAAAAACAAGTATACAAAACATCCTCTTCTTGCCTGCATATTTACATCTACACTTTCCACTTTGCTAAGTGCTTACAGAAACCAAATGTATTTACATAACCACTTAACATTTTTCCATAAGGCTGATAGTTTTACAATGGATAGGATTTTCTTGCTGTGCTAGTAAATCTCTTGAATAGCGACTAAGGAATTTTGTAAAATATCTAGATATACTACCTGTCTTTCCTGCAAAGAAAAGTCACAGAGTGTCTGCCAGATGTGATATTTCAGCAAAACGAAAGGCACAATCAATGTGTGCTTATGTTACAGAGCCCATTTTTGTGGGATTGTGCCCTGTACAGATATAGGGTATGTAACACAGAGTCAGCAGGCATGCGATGCATACCTTGCAGTAAATTACATGTCACAAAATATTGCATGACAAAAGGGCTTACTTGTCACTCAATTGCATTGTTCCTTGCAGTATACTATAGAACTTTGCAGTAATACTGTGGGGCACTACGTTGTATACTGGGTGGCTCAGCAGTAGGTGAGATCCATAAGATGTTTTGCCACTTTCTGGGAAAATAAGACCAAAACTCTATTAAATATGGACACCCTAAAAACAAGTAAGATTAGGTTTCAAGTATACCATTGGATTTAGGTTGGAGGCAGTTGCAGTCTTCATTCTGTTTATGCTGATGGGTGGCATTCACCCCATTTTTCCATGGCTATTAAGTCACAGTTGGTAATAACTTCTGTACCTTTGCCTTCTGGACCTGTGCCTTTGCAAACAGTCCATTGGATCAGTGCAGCTACCCGGTTAGCAAAGTCATAAATAAATAAAATAAATAAACAGTACATCCCATACATTATGTGGGATTCATTCATTAGCTAACTGATCTGATACCTGTCATCTTTCACCTTATAAACAGTATTTAAAATCTATCAGTGTCTGCAAAACTGAAGTTAGAGTAGAAGTATAAATTTGCTTATGTGTACCTGTCTCAGCTATAACCAGAAATGATTTCCACTGCCTACCTCTAGTAAGTAAGCTCTGGATATATGCAGGAAGGGCATGCCTGGATTGAAGATCAGGTATGAGAAGACTAGTACTGTGCCAACACCTCAAGCATTGCTCTAAACATTCCTTTATCAATGGAGTCCATGGGGCTCTATTTTCATAAACCCAAGAATGCTACAAGCCCCTGGTGTGCTGATCATATGGTGCATGGGACTTGTGGCATGCTCCCAGCACCGATCAGGATTTTCACTCTTGTGTGCCAAATACTGTAAGTTAGACCAGCTCCCCCTGGTCTAGCTTGCACATGCTGCAGACCATTTCTACAGGACTTGCACCACATATTTGGTGCAAGTCATTGTAAAGTGTGTAAAGTGTTGCCACTGCACCCAATATACTAAAATCTGGTGCAGTTGTGTCAAAGGAGTTTGGTGTGGCTCCGCCAAAGAATGAGGTTGATGCAGAGCTTGATGCAAAACCTGCATCGGTTTTTGAAAACTGAGCCACATATTTTCCTTTCACCCATTTGTTTCATACTGATATTGCAAGAAATAAAATGCTAAGAAAAAAGGCCATTGTCCCTTTAAATGGAGTTAAGGTGACTCCCACAAAAAAAAAAACCTGAACAAAAAGATTACTCAGATGAGTTTCCACAACTACTGGTGGAGGGTAAACATAACTTAAAAAGAGAAAAAAATAAGGACAAATAGAGTTTTAATTAGAAAAAAACTATTTTCTGCTTTGACGATTGCCACTGTTTCCACCTAGAAGCCTTACTTAGGGCTTCATTAGATGCAAGTCCCAGTTCTTTGCAGACATATCTCCTTTGCCAAAATGGCCATCCCGTATCATTACTTCAGTATCGGTAATGTGGATCCTAGCTAGTCTATTATCAGGAATAACTCCTAGCATCCCCATTGTTATTCCAGTATTTTTAAATAATTGATTTTTGAACCTGAATGTTTTGCGTATTGTTCCATTACTCCATTGGCTACTTGATCTGATTGTAGATCTCCAATAGACAGATGTCATCAACATATGCCGTTATTTTGACTGAAGGGACAGCTGGGTGGGAGGTCATGCTGTTAATGCTACCATGATTATTTATATGATGTAATAAGTTGTTAAGACAAAATATGCAAAGGAGAAGACTAAAAGGACATTTCTATAAAACTTTTTGTTTTATTGGTATAGGATTTCTTTGCCACCCATTCATATTAACTTTGACTGTACCTTCTTTGTAGAGTATCTCTAAATAGACTACAAACTGAATTGGTATTCCATATTTCTGTAATACTTGTAGAAAAGTATTCATGAGATACTTTATCAAATAACTTTCCTTGGTCCATACTCAGTATGTGTCCCTGCAGGATCTCGGTGTTACCTCTCTTTAATAATTCCATTACTCAAATTAAATTATCTGACAGAAACCTATTTGGCACCAAGCAAGCTTGATATTCATGTATCCTATGTTCTGCGACTTGAATAAATGTTTTCAAAAAGATTTTGGATGAGATTTTCAGATCAGAATTTAAAAGACTTGAAAGTCTCAAATTATGAAGGTCTGTCGCTTCTCCCTTTTTGAGCAGAAAGGTCAAGAGCACTGCATTCTTGGATGGAGTGAATGTTTTTAGCAAGAAGTTATACAGCTCCATCAGAACTGGAGAAACATAAAATAAAAAAATGTTATAGCATTCAGAACCCAAACTATCACTTCATGGGTCACTGTTATATCTTAAAGTTTATATTGCTTCATTTACCTCAGCCAGAGTAATGGGGTGAAGTATTTCATTCTTTATTTCTAGTGATGACTCAGGTAGTTCAGTATTATGAAGAAAGTCTTTAAACTTCTCAGTTAAAGCACTAGAACTGAATGTTGTCATAGCATAATCAATGACTATTTTGGAATGTCTTTGGAACACCCTTCCTCTGGAACCGCGAGGAGCCCCTTTTTGGGCCATGTTTGCGTCACATTTGAAAACTTACTTGTTTACACTGAGTTTTGGGCTTGATGCTACTGTTTAAATTTCTCCTACTGCTTTTTATAGTCTTTGTTATTTTTACTGATTTTGTTTTAACTGACTTTTTATTGAATTGTTGTGTTTACTGTGAGATGCCCAGAGGCCTTGGGATTGGGCACCATATAAATACAATTTCCTTGCCTTGCTTTTAGATATCAGTTGCAGATAATACAACACCAGCAGGAGTTTTAAGGGCTAAAAAAAACTGTGAGTCACTTGACTATGACAATCCTGAAAAGGGTCAAAAGTCTGTTTCATTCCTGATTTCAAATTTTCATTTTGTTCTGTAATGACAGGGACCTGTCATACTGATGCATCTTCACGTCAAGTTTTAATTTTTTTACCTGCTTATTGTGATCTAGATATTGGTTTATGCAAGTGGCCTCTAAGCTCTAAATATTTCAAATATTCTTTCCGAGACTCTTCACCAGAATACATTGGGAAACATTGTCTGATATCGTTGTTAGGGCCCGATATTAAAAAGTTTGTGTTTCTGGGTTTTGCACTGGAGCCCAATATTCAAAAGGCTCATTTGCACCAGCAAATAGGGGTAGCACCCATGCAAACCAAAACAGGGGGTTATGCAAATGGTGGTTCAGGAATGCAAACCAATATCCAGCAGATATGCACCATGCAAAAAATACCACAAAAGAAAACCTCCTCTTAGTCAATGCAATCCTAGTGGCTGCCAGAGGTAATGCAGCCAACTAGTCGGTTGACCACTGGGGGAGCACATCCACCCGCTGTGGTCTGCAGCACACACCCCCATCACCAGCCTGTAATGTACAAAAAACTCCCTGGTTCTAGTGGTCCCCCTCCATCCAATCATTAGCCCATAATATGTTAAAGAAATCCTTGAAGCTAGTGTTTCCCCCCTCTGATTGCCAGCCCATAATGTACAAATAAATCCCTGGTGCAAAGTGGTCCCCCCAGATTGCCAGCCCGGAATGTGTAAAAGAAATCCCATGTGCTAGTGGCCCACCCCCATCCAAGCAACAGCCCATTAATGTGCAAAATAAATCCCTGCTGCTAGTGGTCTCTCTCTCTCTGGATTGCCAATCTGTAGTACCATTTATAACCCTCCCTGACAGCCAGTGGTCTACTCCAGCACTGATCCATGATACTGCTGCTCATAATTACCAAATCCCTGGCATCCAGTAGCCCCCCCACCACAGCACTGAGCACCCCTGCATCACCTTACCAGTATTCTCAGTGTCAAGGGTGCATATGGTGACCAAGGCAGCCCTCCTCACTCCTCCTTGGCAGACCACTGTATATCCAGGCAAGGAGTGTGCCCCTTATTTATAGGACAGGGTGACCCTTACTAGGCAATTATGAGCAGCAATACTGTGGATCAATGTTGGGGGGACCACTGGCTGCCAGGAAGTGTTGTACAGTAAGTGGTACTATGAGTTGGCAATTGGATGGGGACCACTAACACCAGGGATTTATTATACACATTATGGGCTGGTGATTGGATGGGGGGAGTGATCACTGGCACCAAGATTTCTTTAACACATTACGGGCTAGCAATAGGGGAGGATCACTAGCACCAGGGATTTCTTTTACACTTTATGAGCTGGTAATTAGAGAGAGGGGGGCTACTAGCACCATGTATGTCTTTTACACATTGTGGGCTGGCAATTGGGGGGGCACTAGCATCAGTGATTGCTACAGTCTTGGATCAGGGAAGGGGTGGTGCCATGCCACCTGCCTCCATTACCCATCCAAATGGGCACATAATGGGCATGAATGTGGCCCCTTGGTGCCTTGCATGCCCATTGGGCTTATTTGGATGGGTCCCTTTGAATCCTGCAGATAGTGCTCTGGCACAATCCACTTTTGTGGGCCTCTTCAGGACCCATGTCTGGGCAGCGCTACTTCACTTAGCGCTGCCCTGACATGGCCATTTATTCACTCTGATAGCACCAGTGCACTATCTGCCTGCATATAGCATTCTCGTACCCCTGGGCAATTGCAAAGTGGAGTGCAAACCTTTGCACTCTTCTTTGCGCTTTACTGAATATTAGACTCATAGTGTCTTACCACCAGTGGAAAATATCCCTATTCATGCAGCAGACTGAATAGCAAGCACAAAACAAGTTAACCCAATCTGTCTAGAACTTAATGACCTTCAGTGAGTCACTGTTTAGCCATCACATTATTCCCCAATGGAAGGGGCATTAGGTGCTGAAATTGTACATCTTCATAATGCATGGCCCAATGTTTCTACTGCAGTATGTGACTAGAGGCCAACGTGTTATGGAGAGTCTTTGCAAAACATTTTAGTTGTCTGCCACCTCAAGTCAGTCATGGATAATCCATATTTAAAATCCTTTACCATAATAACTGTTCTCGAGGTACTGTATGAAGGAAGGATTGGATTTCCATTGTGCCTGAAAATAGGCATTTATCTGTCAAGTGCACTTACCTGGTTAGCAATAAATAAATCAGAGTGACAGGCTATTGTCTGAGGACCATACACACAGATCAGACTATATCATTGCTCATTGTACAGTATCTGTCATCTAGTAGCACAACCAGACCGAATATTTACTAATTTAGAGACACTAAAGGCCAGGTCATTCAGTGAGAAATCTACATCATCACATACATCTATACCAGGATCCCAAAAGGAGTATCTCTTTGTCCACGGGAGTTGAGCCTGAGAAATCTTAAAAGTTGTTTTTCGTCTGGTATCCTCGAAGAAAATAATGTTACTCACTGAGGACTGTAGACAGGAACAGGTGGTTAAATATTTTTTTTAAACTCTTTACACTGTTTACATTTAGAAAGAGTGATGAAATAGGCATACTTGGATCCATGAAAACAGTAAGGGAAGAAAAGGAACGCAATCTTTAATTACCTATTTTGAGACCTAGTTCTCCTCCTTTTACTACTTGAAGCTGTTACTTCCGACCGTGAATCCTCTCGATCTGTAGAGACCTGTTTCCGAGATGACACAGTACAGAAGGCCTCTGAGTTTTGGTCCTCTTCTTCAGTATCCCCCCCCCAGTGTTCTACTCTCCTCAAAGCCCTATACTTGCTAACCACAGGACAGGGTCTGTTTTAAGAAACTTCACCTTAGACTGCCAACCTCTAGTCTTGTTTTTTTTCTGGATTACAAAGAATGTTTCTTCATTCTCTGGGGGGCATTACATTAAGATTCTAAAACTATATCTTGTGCTTTGGTTTCTGGGGTACCTACCTTTTCTGCAGAGGCTGCATCTGGTGTAGGTTCTTCCTTTCTAACAAGTGAGGAGGATGGCTAAGGGTTTGAGCAAGGGGTCAGTGGGTTCACAGGATACTATGGGACTACCTCATGAATTTCATATTCCGTTGTCATTTCCACAGGGATAGGTGGTGTGGGTTTAATGACTGGAGGCTCCTCTGGAGTCAGGGCAGATAGCCTCTGATGAGAGCTTTTTGCAGTGCTCTATTGCTGAGCCTGTGAAACTAAATGCTCCTGGGAGAAACCATCATCCATGTTGTAGAAAGTTCACTGGCAGAGGTTTGTCTGATGAGTTCCTGCACAAATTACATCTGAAGGGGCTGGGCAGTGATGGTTCATGTGTCCATACTCTGAATACAACCAGTACCTTCAGCCACCATAAGTGCTGCATGAGTGCTTCTGGATGGCAAGCACAGTTTGGAGTAATGGACACAGTCATGAAGCTTATGTTCAAAAGTTTGTAATTGTTTCATTTTTTTCACATTCCTGAGATTTTCAAGAAGTGCCATCAATGTTTTGAACTTAACATATGTTGCTTCATCAGAACACTGACATTCTAGTGTAAAGAAGCATATTAACATCATATAAATACATAATTCAACACGGAGGTGGGTACCATGTCCCACTAAATCATTATATCCCTGAATTACTTGATGTCACAAATATTTATATGATTCATACCTTGCTAACTCCAGACAATCGTCTTTAAGGGAGAACTGCACTATAAACCTGAAATTCATTTTTCCCAGTAGAAGCAGTTTTAAAAAAAAAATACTGGTTCCAGTGTTCCAGTTCTGTTATTTCTCTATTAGTATGGGCCTGTCAGTAATCTCAGTGGGTGTTTTCAATTTATAAACTGGTGATAAGCACCATTTTAGAAATATCAGTTACAGAAATAATTATATGAAATATTTTCATGCTGCGCACATAAAACTACCCATGTGATATGTGTGCTGCAAGCATGATTTAAATGTTAAATTGGAACTGATTGCATACATGTGGCATGCATGCAGCAAGCAAGTGTGGAAAGCATGCTTTTTGTGTTAAAATGGAACAGACTGCATGCATGTGGCATGCCTGCAAAAAGCAAGTGGTCACTGATAACTGCACACATAAAAGTTAAGTGACTTGCTTAGAATACACCATATACAAGTGGGGGTTGATAAGATTCAAACCCCGGTCTTCAGGGCTCCAAGTCTCCTGGTTTGCAGTTCAGTGCCTGCAACCACTAAGCTATACCGCCTGCATACATATGTCTTGCTTGCACTTCAATACAAATCTGCATACATCTGCATGCATGCTGCATGCTTATAGCCACTGCTACACATTTTAGTTTTCTTGTCCCTCCTCATTTCAGCTGCATAGCTGAACTGCAGCACACATACCAATGGAAACACATGTGGTTCTCCCCACCCCAATACACACACTTACGCACAAAACTATTTAATTACAGGACTTCTGTCTGGTCTCTGCTCCTACTATTTTCTCTCCATAATTTTGAATGCTTCCAAGCAAACAGACTTTAAGGGGAAAACACAAAAGTAGTAATGACTTGACACCCATCCACATGGCCAGTGCCCCCCCCAATGCACACACACTGTAGCGGGTGTGACCAGCTGCTACAGACAACCCAATAAGTATAGATATAAGTTGAAAGTCTCTTATCTGAGTACTAAGAAGCCAGTAGTAAAGTAGGTGTCTTTAAGAAATTATGTCCATCGGTCAAAGTGCTGGGGCACACCCTCTTGAAATGAATGGAATTATTTTTTATTACTATTTTATACATTATGATGGTGAGTTGGAGAATAATGAAGGCCACTGTTCTACAAACAATGCCCTTATTAGTCGAACAGTGGCCTTCATTAATCTCCAACTCTCCATCAATAATGTATAAAATAGTAATAAAAAATACCCTTATTCATTTCAATGGGGCACTTCCCAGCACTCTCCCTTGCCCTATGTCATAATGTGCCCAGGCATGGAGATGTGGAGTTCAGCTTCACTGGGGAGGGCATAAGCCTTATTATAATGGGGCTCCAATAGTCTGTGCATACCATACCAATCAACTATCCCTGAATGCAAGGGGCAGCCCTCATTTTACCCCTGAAAACTGCTCTGCCCCTCATCCATCCCTCATGGAAAACATGCTGCTCACACAGAGGATGTCCTGTAAATTTAGACTTTATGGCGGGGGGAGCATTTCAGATTTCAGCAGGGGGAGCCTAAAACCAATGGAGGCCAGGTGCTAGATAGCCCCTAGGCAGAAAGCTCTGAAATGTCTGGAATATCTCTAAAAGGTAAAATGTATTTGTTGTGACTGAAAAGTGATATGCAAATCAGGAAAAATTCAAATGTATAGGATTCATCTGTCTATACCCCAGAGCAGTGCATCTGATTTGGGCTTCAACCCACCCAGTTACTAACCATTTTTTTCCTGGGAGAAGTTCTGAATCCCCCCAAAAAAGAAAGTTGCCCCAATTTCTCTCTCCAATTCCATTCCATTCAATATCCAAACCATATGGGTTGTGAAGCCATCCAAAGGTGCAGAAACATGAAAAACACATCAATATTTCAGTCCTTCCTCCTTCCCCAATCCCCCGTAAAAAAAAAATATATATATATATATTTAGTTTTACTTACCCAGCCATCTGTCCAGAACCTGTGGCCTAGCCCAGTCTGCCACCAGCCCAATTTTCAGTCCACTCCTCCATCCTTCTGCCAGAAGATAGATGCTAGAACTGACCATCCCAGGTCCCCAATGTGGTCTGTGACTAAGTCACCTCACCAACCAAATCCACCCAATCTGTGTTGCTCACTTCTTGCTTGGCTGCTGCCATAGCTGCTGCCACACTGCACTGAACAAGACCTATGAAGGTCGCTGACACCGCTGTCACTTCTGCTGTGAGACCTGGCTTGCTGCTGGTGGGGGGGTGCTGCTTTTTTGTGAGCCTAGTAGAGTAAGTAGGTAGCCTAGTCTCAAGTTAGCTTCTAGCTCACCCCCAGCCGCTTTAGCCACCAAGTTAGAAGGAGACTCACTAAGAGTAGACCAACAGAAATATGCAGCCATAACACTGCTATTGAGAGTTCAGTGCTCACCAGCTCCTCCAAGCTGTATTGTGCAGCCTGTCTACTTTGTGATGGGAAAGACAGTGTCACACTCTTGTGACTCATGTGCTTTTGTTTGGCTGGAGCTCCTTCACATCATGTGTGATGGCACCGACGTTAATAGGTGGAGAGAGTGGACAACACAATACATACACAGTTGAGTCAGGAGTGCACCTGCATTGTGAGCACAACATAGGCCAAGGGGGCACTTATTGTGCAAAAGATTTAATCCAAGTTTAATGCCATTATTGCCACACCATGAGAACAACCTATGCACAAATGTTGGGGGGGGGCAAGTGTCCCACTCTGCTCCACTTAAATGGCACCCCTGCTTTATGGTAGAAATTAATTCTTAGGGGTTAACATCAGTACAAGTAAACACAATGGTTTCCACTATGTTCTCAGGTACTGTATCTCCATGTTTCAGGATGTGTCCTGATCATCATGAGGGTTAGTGTCCTTCATTGTCCCTCATTTTGAGTGTCCATGCCCCTCATTTCAGTGACAAAATGTGAGGTATGGGGCATGCTTCTAAGATCCTACTAAGCACAAAGAGTGCTGTGCATGGCCATAGTGTATATGCTCGATACAGAATAACAAAGGGAAAGTAAGTGAGCCATAACAGTCATGGAGAAACACATTTGTAGCACTAAATATGCATAATGGGATTTGCATGGCCCAAAACAAAAAGGTCAGGCTTCACAACACACATCTGAAATAGGGATGTTGGCTGACTACATCCTAGACATTTAATGTAGTAAGCAAACAATACTTTGCAAATTATTGGCAATTTAATGACAAAAATCAAAAGCCATTAAACAACTTGAAAAGGATCAGAATTAATGAATTTATCTAATTTTAATGAGAACTCTATGAAAAGGGCATTTTAATGGCTCTAACTGCTAGCAGTAGTATGATAACTAGAAACTGGTGTGTTTATTTAGATGAGATTTGCACCAGCTTAGTTGCTGCACACATGGCAAGCATGCAACATGTGAATCTGATGTGATTTTTAAATAATATTCACACCAGCTTAACTGCTGCACTCATGTCAAGCATGCAACATGTGGACCTGATGTGATTTTTGGAAGATGTTTGCACCAGTCTACCTGCTGCACACATGTCAAGCTTGCAGCATGCAAACCTGCTGTGCTTTTTAGACTTGGTTTGTATAGGTTCACTTTGTGTATGCTAACTGCAACCGCATGCAACCATTGCACAATTAAGCATATGGCATGCATTCTACATGTATGCAGCACACATATATTTCAGTAAGGGTGTTATGTAGTTTATGTCCCTCTTATGCACAGAGGCACTGTACCAACAATGGTAGAACTGAACAAAAACATATGCTACATCATAAAGTTCCATAATGGTATTTTATACCTCTGTGTAGATCAGTGGGACAACAAAAATGCATTCAGAGATAGAATAGCAACAGAACTGGAACCAGTATTTTAAAATCTGCTTCTACAAGGGGACATGACTTACAGGTTAAGCATAGTTCTCCTTTAAGTAGAATTCTCCTGCTTGACTCCACCTAGTTAGTGTAGTTCGGCTGATGTACTGAAATGTGTGTTTCTTTAATTCATAATTCTGCTCTTATTTATTACTGATATACTGTTATATTGCATACAAATTAAAAGCAGTACTGCACACCCTGCAGTTATTCTGTATTCTTCTTTTTAAGCCTGTTATTAATTGTTCCTTTTGTTGGTTTCCAAAGCCTCGACAATAAACAATCCCACAATAATCATTCTAACTTAATTTCTAGAATAGTTTCATAAATGTGTTGCTTTGTATCTTATAAGTACATCAACATTATGACAGGTTTATGGCCTCCATTTCTAGTTCTTCCGCTCACTTCAATAATGACTCATAATGTCTAAATAAAAACATGCAATAAAAATAATTCATTATGATTAGCTTTTTCTATTTCACACAGCTTGAATGGTAAACTACTTCCTAGAGGCAGTACCTGAAAACATTTCTCTTGGCTTTTACTCTTGGGCAAGTAACCATATCTTTTTTTATTTAGATAATATCTGTACAAACACAAAGAAAATAATTGCCTCCAATTAGTAAGCCACTTTAACTTGTTCATTTCTTAATTTAAAACAAGCACTAAGAGTGCACTAAAGATATCCTATATCCTCTAAACCTCTAATAGGTATTAGTTGCTTCTATTTGGCATTCCCAGATTGCTGTTATGCCCCAGTGGTACTCATCAAGATGGGTAGATGTGCTCATTGGATGTTCTTAAGTTGAAGTTCCTTGGTAGAATAGAAGCCTCCTCTCCTGCCCCAAAACAACTGCTTGTTAGATGGAACACCCCCAAATTTAAGTATCTTAGTTTTAGCTGAATCTTCCAACCTCCAATCCAAATCTGTTCAGTGTCTATTATAGGAGAAAACCAATCACAGACTTTGCAAATCTAGCAGAGCCAGTAAAGAATGTCTCTGATGCTGACAACTTCCTTACAAAATAATATGGTGACTAGTTTTATTGCTGTCTTAGTCAGCAGTATAACCACAAAAGCAGTCCAGAGTTGAGAATCTTTGAGGTGGCTTTACTGAAACCAAACTGTCTCAAAGAAATTAATTATTTTAAAGCTAATATCAAAGATTGAATCACTAGGTGCATGAATCAAGGCATAGATTGTCAACTAATTTTTAAGACGGTTTCTAGCCATGTGCACTCTATCTGGCTGAGAGTCCAGGATACTTTTGTACCTTAGTTGAACTGCATTTTCTCTGTTCTAGTTCACCTCTAGCTGCAAACAAATCTGACAGTTTAAATGATTGTTCTGCTTGTTTCATAGTGGGGGATCTGTAATGTCTTCCCTCTGAGTTCCCTGAGACTGATTTATGGTAGAATTCTTAAAGACTGATCTTGTTACAGCTTCCTGAAGCTGTCTGCTATGGCCAGAGGAGCACTATCAGGATGGGTCTGCCTTCTGGGAGTCTGGATTAGTGGTGGCTGCAGCTGGATGAGTTAGCATGTGTGAATTATTCAGAGTTAAACAGATCTTTGCTGAGGGCAGCATCTAAATTAAAAGTGTCCTACTATCTGGAAACATCAGCTGTCTGTGTCTCTCTCAAGATAGCTGGAGCAAGGACTGTGGCATTCTGGTCACTTTCTGAGCTCCTTGTCTGATCCTGGGAATTAGCATTCCTCCACTCCCAAGGCACATGCAGAACTCAACAGCTCCCCAATTTTTTAAGGAATGTTCGATTGCTGTCCTTGTTTAGTGATGACCTTTTTGCTTAGCCCCTGCTTTTCTGTAGCTCTTAGAAGTGCTAACATATATACTCATGTGTAAGTCAAGTTTTTAGTGCCAAAAATAGATACTAAAGTATGGAGACTCGACTTATACTCGAGGTCGACTTATGCACAGAGTTCCTTTTACCTATAATTTCTCTGGGTTGACATATGCCCTGGGTTTCTGAGACATGCACAAGATTACAAATTATCCCCATGCCCCAACCCTAGTAGCACCCTGCTCCCACCGTCCTCCCCCAACACCCAATTTTGGCAAAGGAAGGTGGCCGGCACAACCCAACCCAACCTCCTCCACTACTGACCACCTTCAGAATGAATGAAATCTCTCACACACTTGTTCTTTCTAATAGTAAAAAGGCTAATCAGCTGTTTTACTATTAGACAGAACATGCATGAGAGCACTTTTATTCATTCTGAAGGTAGCCGGCCATGGAGGAGGTTGGGTGTTCTGGTCACATTCCTTTGACAAAATTGTGTGTTAGGAGGGAGGAGGGGTAGAGCAGGGTGCTACTAGGGTATATACGGGTAGTTGCCTGAGCCAAACACAGAGTGGGGCAGGATAATTGCTTTTTGGTAACACTTTCCTCAGCTGCAGTACCCTTTTTGGTGATCTCTGTCTCCAGTCCTGGTAGCCATTACACACCACCATATGATTTCATCAGAAAAACCAAGAGCAGGGCAGTCTTCAGTTACCAGTCTGCAGATTCCCTCTGGTGTTCTGTAGTTGAAGCCTGTATTCATTATCCTTGTTTCAACCCCAGTGTTTTACCAGCTGGAGATGCTGGTAATCTTGTCTGATGCTGTCACTGAGTTTACTGGCAGCATGACAGCTATGCATGAGCAGGAGTGATATCTGTCTCATCACAAGTGAGCAGTATTTTTCATGTAGAAAGTATGCTTCTTCTTCAGCTACCAGGGACATCAGGGATCTTCTGCTTTCTGCCAGTGCATCTTCCAATGTCTTTTCCTCATTCTGCAGCTCCATTTCAGAAGATTCAAAGGATTCAGACTAAGCCTGGTTTGTTGGGGGATTGGTATCCATTACATAGACAGATGGCACCTCCTGGAATAAGACAACAGGGAGGAACATTAACTCTCCTGCTGCAGTTTCTTCAACTTCACACCTCCAGGGTCTGCCATCTTGAAGGGACAGCAGTACCTTCTACCCAAAGTGCAGTATCCTGGTCAAATTTTCCCCATTCACTAATCCACCAACAGCTTCACCTGTTCAATTTAAGTCAGTATTTCCTCTATTCTCCTGCATGGGAAGAGGCTGAAAACAGGGAAATATTTCATAGCCCTCCTATTCCAGTCAAAAAGAAATACAACAAACAAATAAATAGTAAAGAATAAAGGGACTTAAATTACAAAACATATATATGTATATTCATTGCAAAAATTACATTAATGCATCAGTTAGGGTTGAAGATAGAGTGACAAACATAGGGAAATATGATGTTAGGTTTTCTGACCCTAAAACACCTGCCCCACCCCTGAAGCAAATGAGGGATGGAGTCTTTCTTGAGGTTGTCAACCCTAACGCTCACCTCATTATAATAACAGAAAAGCTAAGATGTGTTGGAGAGCGGTGTGTATTAGAGCTGTGTAGAATATAAAATGCCCATGGAACAACCATTCTGATTCCACAGAATTTTGTAGAATTATTGAGAACATTCTGTGGAATTCTGCCAAATTTAAATTTTCAGTTATTTCACTATAATTTCAAAAGTACGTGTCCAAATAACACTAAATTTGGAAGGTTAACATTAGCTTACATCTTACAAATGTGTCCCATGTTTCAGAGACCTAGATTGAAAGGGGGAAGAGTTATGGGTGGTCAAACATTTAATCAAAATAAATTTTCAATTATTTTGAGATAATTTAAACATTTCTTATCCAACTTTCTCCTTAATGTCAGGATTTAGAGAAGCATCCAACAGGGGTATATGCACTGAGTGTTAAGTATCAAGAATTAAAGGGAGCAGAGTTATATGTAGCCAAACATTTTGCCAACATTTTGATTTCTGCAATTTTTGTATAATTTTGACAATATTCATTGAAATGTTATACAATTTGACAGGTATACAGGTTATCACTACTTTTGTATATGTATATTGTTTCAGAGTTCTAGCTTCAAATGGGACTACGTTATAGCCTGTCAAACATGCTGCCAAAATATAAATTTCAGTTAGTTCCCCTATAATTTTAAAACAACATATCCAAATTTAACAAGAGTTAAAACATTTAAATTACTATACCACATGGTCATTTCTGAAAAACGTCATATTTGCAGCTTTAAGTGGGATTGAATTAAAAGTAGTTAAACTTTCGCAACATTTAAAAATTAAATTTTGGAAGAATGTAAACTGTATAACCCCCTGTAACTTTAACACTAGAGAATGCAATACCATTAAATTTGTCAGGTTCTTAGATCTTACAAGGAGACTGTGTGTGTCAATTTTATTGTGTGCTTGCTGCTAGAATTTGTAAAATAACATCTGTACTTGTAGTCAAATCCCATAAGTCTTTGTGAAAATTGTAGAATTTCATGAAAACTTCCTTAAAACTGGAATTTACTAATTTCACTCAGCCTTATCTGGGGGACTCTAATTGAAAAATAGGGGTATGAGAGGCAGGTAGTGCAGGGGTCAGCAGGTTCAGGAGTAATATGTGCAATTTCTACAAGAAATGGACAGCTGAGCTGGGTAGCACAACCGTGGTAGACCCCCAGGTTGGTGCAAGGAAGCACACAGTGGGCCGAATATTCAAACTGCACCAGGCTGTGGTGCAAGCCTAGGCACAGCTCAACTTTGTTGCGCAGAGGTGTGGCCTGGGTGATATTCAACGGAGCTGACTATGGTGCAGCAGCTTTGAATATCGCACTCTGGCCACACCCACTGTGCATGGTGCAGTGGCACTGCGCCAGCACAGTGGCCAGAGTGGAGCATGGAGATGCGCTACTGCAAGTGCCATTGCGCCTTGTGCAGCACCTGCGATATTCAAAAGGGGACATGCAAATGGGCCATAATTTATGCAAGGCACACATGGGGCCATTTGCATGCCATTATGGCCCCATTTGCATCCCATTAGCATGCAGGTGTGCCTATCCCCGATGACTTGCGCCTGGCATTTGTGTA
Source organism: Neoceratodus forsteri (assembly GCA_016271365.2). Lineage (NCBI taxonomy): Eukaryota > Metazoa > Chordata > Ceratodontiformes > Ceratodontidae > Neoceratodus > Neoceratodus forsteri. Next base: position 101,518,843 of record JADMNL010000033.1, on the reverse strand, counting down.
AACTAAATCCTCGTCTAATATCCCTGGTGGTCCAGTGGACTGCTATGTGCCCGATCATGGGCATTTGTCTCCCAAAAAAGCCGCATCCAATATCCCTGGTGGTCCAGTGGACCACTATGTGCCTGAACGCAGGCATCGGTATAATAAAGCCCCCCCATCCAGTATCCCTGGTGGTCCAGTGGACTGCACTCTGCCTGATCACGGGCATCTGTAAAACATAAAAGATGACCTATTACCCTGGTGGTCTAGTGTACTCCCCCACCACCCGCCCACTGAGTCCCACCGCCCCGCTCCCCGGTCAACGGCAGGCGGCAGCACCGACCACCTGCCACCCGCCACCTGCCGACTGACAGCTCGGTAGGCTGCACACCATTGGTTCACAGCGTGAGTCAATGGGTGTGCAGTCTATTGTATTCATACATTCCAGATATGTGAATGATTCATTCACATATCTGGAATGTGTAGTACGGGATGGTTGCATGCCCATTGACTCACGCTGTGAACCAATGGGCGCAGCCCTAATGAGCTGTCAGTTAGCGGGGCGGCAGGGCGGCAGGCGGGGGTGCTGCCGCCCACTGGCTGACCGGGGAGGGAGTGGGGCCCAGTGGGTGGGTGGGGAGGGGTACACTAGACCACCAGGGTAATATGTTGTCTTTTATGTTTTACAGATGCCTGCGATCAGGCAGAGTGCGGTCCACTGGACCACCAGGGATATTGGGGGGGATTTATACAGATGCCCACAATCGGGCAGTGATCGGTCCACTCAACCACCAGGGATACTGGATGGGGGGGCTTTATTATACCGATGTCTGTGATCGGGCACATAGCGGTCCACTGGACCACCAGGGATATTGGACGAGGCTTTTTTTGGGAGACAAATGTCCACGATCGGGAACATAGCGGTTCACTGGACCACCAGGGATATTGGAGGGAGGTTTATGTACACAGATGACCGTGATGGGGCATGGGGGCACCACCAGGTGCAGCAGGAACTCAGGTGGCCACCCACAGGTGGCAGCTGCCATGTTGCGCCCTGCAATGTGACAGCTCACCTGTGGGTGGCCATCATTTGTTCCTTTTTTTTTGGCTTAACTTTGTGCAGGCCCAAGTAGGGGTTGTGCATGCATGGCTCTGCACATCCCAGGTTGTATATTGGGCTGTGCAGGTTATACATGGGCACGCCCCCCCACCTATGCCTGCATACATTACTGATGTGCTCCGGCACATCGGGATTTGTGTGGTGCACTTTTCCCTTTTGAATATCGCACCAGGGCGCATCAGTGGGTTGTGCATGGTGCAACACTTTTGCGCCATGTGCAACCCTTTTGAATATCTGGACCAGTGTCTACAATTCCAACCTGGATGCAGGATATTTAAGGATCACATCCAGTAGATTTAAGATTCAGGGAGCATGATGTACATGCAGGTCAGGGTCATAGAGGTACTCAAAAAGATGTAGTGGGGGAAGACAATGTCTGGGGCAGCAGGAGGGAAGATTTCTGGCTATTCCAACAAGGTAGGTTGATAGGAAAAGGAGTAGATGACTCATGTTTTAAGGGGGGTTGTCACTGTAAAGAACAAAGAGGATAACAGTGAGATCAGTAGTTCTACTAAGTCAATATGGCTATACCAAAAGGGGGGGATAGTCACCCAGAGAGAAACAGAACCATGGCAAAAAGCTCAGCCCAGCTTATTAAATGAAGAAGTGATACATGCATTGTTAATGTCAAATTCCACAAAAAGAATTCTGGATGCTTCATCTATATGCTACCATAAATATGTAAGATAATGTTACCAATATTTTTTTCCTACTGCAAATTTAATACTGCTAAACCAATTTATCCAGTAGTGTTAGACACCAGGATACACTGACCATGGATATGTATGTCAAATGTTAAGTCTATGCTTGTGAGAACAGAGAAGCTACAAACATCCACATTTCTGAGAGTTTCCACAAAAGTTTACAAATATTTACATAGTAAAGTTTTGAACCCCTGTAACTTAAAAATCTCTAATCCAATTATCTCCATACTTAGAACATTCAATAAGTATTACAAAAAAGTTATTTGTGCTATGTTACACATGTCTAACTCCAAAGGTGCCTGAGTTATATGCAGATGAAATTTATTTCACAAAATTTCCCACAAAAATTTAAATGACAGAATTAGAGCAAATATTTGTTTGAGACGATGCATCATATTGTCATGAAATCTGACACACTGTTAGAGGATCTATCACCAGGGAATTATTCAAAATTTAAGATCTCTGAACCAATAGATGGCTGAGGTAAATGCAGATAAAAATGTTCATGAAATTTCACACAAAAAATAAATTGCCAAGCTTTGAACACCTATAATCTTGGAACTGTCTATCAGAATGTCATCACACTTTGCACATTTTTGGCCCTACTCCCTGGGAGTATGTGAGCTCCATTATAGAGCTCTATCCTAAATGACAGATGAGTTATGACCAAATCACACAATTTTAAAAATTCTGCATAATTTCATTGAAATTCCATGAAATTTCATGGAACTTCATAAAATTTTGTCAGAATTCGCCAAATTTGGAATTTTCCCATTCTGCACAGTTCCAGTGTGATTTTTCATGAGTGCATACAATGGGGTGGGTGTTAGGGTTGAGAACCCCAAGGAAGACTCCATCTCTCATTCATTTCAGGGGTGGGGCAGGTGTTTTAGGTTTGGAAACCATAACGTCTTATTTCCCTACCTTTGTCACTTTATCTTCAACTCTAACTGATGCATTAACATAGTTTTCTGCAATTAATTTCCTTACTTTTTGAGATAGTGTAATCATAGCCTTAATTGCCTGTGGGAGCACTGGTCCCTGTGGGCCTTGCACTCCCATCCATCTATAGTTTTTCAGATAGTGTAAGTGTATCCTTATTTTCCTGCAGGAGTGCAAGACCCTTTGGGCCCTACGATCCCATCCCTCCATAGATGTGTATATGTATGTAGCTATGGAAGGGCTCTGCACTTCCATTTATAGGACAACAGTGACCAAATTGTCAGCACAGCCATCTTATTACCCCACCTCATATACCCGGTACAGAAATTTTTCAAATCCCTGCCCAAATGTAATTCCGCACAACTGCAACACCATTCTGTGCCACAGATGTGAAATCACATTTTGGCCAGCATTTGAAAAATGACATCTGTGACATACACAAGGTGGAGTAATAAGAAGGCTATGTTGAAAATTTGGAGTAAAAATATTAACATTTCCAAAGTTCGGAGCGTGCATAGCAGAACTGCAACAAATGGGCATAACTTTGGCATTATTAAATATTTTGACCCTACATTTTCAACATAGCTTTCTTATGACTCCACCTCATGAGCAAGGGCAGAAAAAATGTTCAAATGATGCCTGAAAGGTGAATTCACCAGCTGACCATGAAATCACCTTTCAGGCGGGAGTTGTGTAATTTCTGTCATATTGTTAATGAGGTGGGGTCCCCAAAAGGCCATGTTGAAAATTTGGTGTCAAAATTTAAAAACAAAAGGGCTGAGTTATGCATAAAAGTTGACCCCTTCTTGAAATACACTGAACCGCATTTACCTTAGTTTCTCATATTGCAGTTGCCAGTTCCAGCAGCAAGACATGTCTTCCATTGAAAAGTAGATCTCAAACCCTGGACCTGTTCAAGTGACTGAGGGTGTGTGGGATGGTGTATACTGATTGGGAGGTGGGGTGGGGGTTGATCATCGAGGGACCATTTTCTTTTTTGCATTAAAAAAACATTGAGGGATGGTTTTCTTTATTATAGGGATGGGCAGTCATGGGGGGTGCCACTAGACACTAGGGGCATAAATAGCAGCATGGGGATGGCAATTAAAGAACAGGGGAGGAGAGAGGAGAAGGACTGTTGGACTACCAAAGAAACATTGTTCAGTAGGGAGACAGTGATCACAGAACGGGGGAGGGACCACTGGACTACCAGGGAATTTTTTTTTTGCTACTGGGACAGTGATTGCAGTAAAGAGGAGGGGACTGCCAGGAAATTTTATTTTTGGTATGGGCACAGTGATCAGAGAACAGGGGAGGAGGAGGGACCATTGGACTACCAGGTACATTTTTTCTGGGGTACAGGTGGGATGGCGACAGGAGAGGGACCACTGCACTACCAGGGAAATTATTTTTTGCTATAGGGACAGTGATTGGAGAACAGGGGCAAGATCACTGAATTACCAGGGCTATCTTTTTTTGGTATGGGGACAGTGATCGGACATCAGGAGAGGGTGAGGGACCACTGGAATACCAGAACTGCAAATGGTAATTTTCCTTTCAAACAGTAAATTTTAAACTAATAATAAAAGCCTATGATTATTTACTGTTCGAACAGTAAAGTTTAAATTGTTAACAAATGCGAATGGTAAATTATTTAGCCAGTGATGGGGATGTGATTTTCAGTAAAAAAAACAACATATTTGCCATGTATATATATACTAATTTTAAGACAAACATTGAACTAAACTTATTACTGAGACCTAAATACTGGTGTGTTCTGTCTTTACCACACAGTAGTGGTGTACAACACTATTTTTAAAACTGTTAGAAAAACAAGATGGCTGACATCACGAACAGTATTTCTCAGAATATGAGCAGTAAATCATTAAGTACTAACAGTTTAAATGGGTCTCAATTACCTGCCTGTCTTGTGGCTATCCAAAGCAGTGTTATAACTCTAAAAATAAATAATATTACTTCACAAAACTACTGAAAGATACACCCTTGGCACAGATTCCATCACCACTGGAGATTTCAGAAACAAATTTAATTCCATCTGGGCTGTAGATGGCAGCAAAAAAAATTCCATGTTAACCAATGGGAAAAAAGTGGGTTTTTTTGTGTTTTACTTCTTTATATCTCAAAAACCATACACGATACTATAACAAAACTTTCCACTTCTTGAGACTCTGGCAGAATGACTGTGCATGCCAAATTTCTGGCTATTTCGTTGAAGTACGCCAAATTTATTAAGGTGCAAAATTTGGGATTTATCATTGGAGTGCAGTACCAACCCTAACTATAGTGGCACTAACACACCACAATAATTCATATATATATATATATATATATATATATATATTTTTATGGTAAAAACTCCATCTAGTCATCAGTTAGGGTTGTTCCACGGTGAGCAAAAGTGAGGAAATCGATGTTAGGGTTCCCACCCACTTGCACCCCACCTCCACCCCGCCTCCAAACAGGCATCAGGTATGCTGCGTTGTCAGTCCTAACCTCACCCCATCCCATGTGTAAACAAGCTGAGATGGTGCAGTATAGGAGAATGGGGTGAGAGTTAGGATTGAAGACCCCAACGCACACCCCAATGCCTGTTGGTGGGGAAGGGGTGGGGGTGGGGAACCCTAACAGCGAATTTCCTCACTTTTGTCACTGTGGAACAACCCTAAATGATGCTTTAAACAGAGTTTTTTGCCATGAATGTCCCTTCTTTTTCAGAATGTGCACTACAAATAATGAAGTAACGGTAATGCAAATGCAAGCGCAAACTGTAATGCACACGGTGACGGAAAAGTTAACGGTAACACAAACGGTAATAGAAATGCGAGTGCAAACATTACTGAAAACAGAAATGCAAATGCAAGTGTGTACACAAATGCAAATCGTAATGCGCACAGTCATGATAACGCAAACGCTGACGATAACACCAATGATGATGCCAAAGAAAACACAAACGCAAACTGAAGAGCGTATGCAAATGCAAATGGTAATGCACACAGTGACACAAATGTAAACGATAACGCAAATAGTAATAGAAACACAAGCGCAAACCGTAATGGACACAGAAAAGCAAATGCAAGAGGGTGCAGAAACGTAAACCATAACATGCATAGTCACAGTAATGCACTTGGGAATGAAAATGGTAATGGTAACAGCAACGATGACATGAAAAGGAAAGATAATCACAAACGGAAGCACGTACGCAAACGCAAATGGTAATGCACACAGTGAAGCAAAATGAAATGCAAACAGAAACAGTAGTGGAAACGCAAATGGTAACAGTAATGCAAATGCAACCGCAAATGAAAACACAAAGTGAAAAGCACACGGTGGTATACACGTGAATGCTAACACAAACAGGTACAGGAACGCAAGTGGGAACTCTAACTGTAACAGTAATGGAAGCGCACACCCTGTTTTTGCCCAACAGCTGCATAGAGAAACACAGTGAGTACAAAGAATATATGCATAATAATGGGTCTCGGAGCAGAAAATGAGCACTTGGAATACTAAATTGCTTATATCTCAGGAACCCTATGACATAGAAAAAAATAAACATTTCATATGATTTATGACTTTCCTGGCTAGTTTTGTACCTAGCCCCTTAGGGGGCTAAGCATTTTTCTGACAAAAAGTCCATAACTCGAAGCGTTTCCAAGATACGGGCCCCGACAGGTGTGGCGGATGCCACAATGTTAGTCTATGGGAAAAATCGTCAACTCCGGAGTACCGTAACTTTGCATCCCTGCAATCTTTTGTCACCAAACCATGAAAAGGCACATCTGTAGGCTGCGGGCTTTCTTTCCTCGAAATTTCATCCTAAAAATACCAATCTGTTCTTTTGCAGCAGAGTGGCAAAGAATTCCTGTTAATTTGGCCATAGTGTCGCAAAGTAGTGTCGCAAATCACGACACTTTCGCAAAAAAAATCGCGAAAGCGTTGCAAGTTCTACACTACTTTGTGACACTACAGATTACAAAAATTTGAAAAATATATTTATGGGGTGTTTAACCCCCCAAAAAAGACATGGCTAGCATCTTCAGGGCTCGGCTAGGTGAACACAAAATTAATTGTGTCTCTAGAGGGTCCCAAATTTAAATGCCAAGCATTTCTGTGACCAGTAACTGAAAATAAATGTCTGACGCACAACACTACAGGGGTCATTTGCGATAATAAAAACTGCATTTGCCACACTGTCAAACTTTTTGTTAACTTTTCCCATTGACTATAATGGGAAACTTGTTTTTTTGAATAATTTTTGAACCGTTTAATATTTTGTCACGAAATCTTTGAAAGGCACATTGGGGACCCTGGCCGCATGTTCCCTGAAGTTTTTGTACTGTTCACGCAAACCATGCAATCTGTAGGTGCAAGCAAAGAATGGGCAAAAAAGCGTAAATGCGCTATGGAATGATGCTTTATAACTCCGCAACCATATATCTGACTGGTAAAAAACTTGGCAGATCCTGAGAACTATGGTACCACTCCAGAACTATGGTACCACTCCATGCCTGCCACATTCCAGGCAAATCCATGATATGGTGACAAAGTTATTAAGCTGCAAAATGTCACACTTTAACCTTAAATGGGAAACTCAACCCTAACTATAGTGGCACTACCATCCCACTATAATATATATATATATATATATATATATACATATATATATATATATATATATATACTGTATATATATGTATATATGTTCACACATGTGAAATACTGTATATTGTTGAATTATGTTTAAATATTATATATATTTCTTTCAGCTTTTGATTGTATATGAAAATTGCAGGTTTTAAACACTATCTTTGAAGAGATCCTGCCAGCAGCAGAGACACCAATGTGCAGTGTGGCTGTTGTGAGTGTTTTCCATGACTGTTGTATCATCAAGCATCTTCTGATGTGATGATATAATTCTAGTCATCCAGTCCTCATGGTAGCCATCAGCAGTGTTTTGTCTTGTCTTGATGAGTTGATGATTTGTCATGCATTTGCTATGGTATGTCTTTGAGTTTGTAATTCATAGTAGTATGGTTTTTATGCTGCTTGATTTTAAATGACTTTCATCATATATCTTGAGCTTGTTGTGATGTTTGTTCTTCGTGGATGAACATCGTACTCACACTCAACAAATGTTTTTGAGTTTTTCATGTTGAACTTTGATGAACTGTTCAGTCAGTCCAGGCTGCACCAGCTTGCAAATCATGCTGGAGATTTGCAGTTTTTCCTCACAAGAGGTTTTTTTTTTTGTGGTGTATGAGGCCTTGGTGATTGAGGATGCTTTTGTGAATTGGTGATGTTGGCATCACTAGGAGTTTAGTCACTTTGGTTTAGGAGTAGAAGTAGCATTTGGTGCTGTGGTGTATGCTTTGGTTGGGTGCTGGCTGAGGTGGCTTTGGTGGTGGCTTATGCTTTTGTATTGGATGAGGCCTCAGTGGTGGAGGAGACTTGGGGTGGATGAAGCTTCTTTGGTGCTGGACATGGATTCCACATTGTAGAAGGCAATTGGTGGTACAGTAAGAGGCATTGTGCTATAGGAGGAGGCTTGTTGCTGAAACAGGCAGCATTAAACGTGGCATATGCTTTATTATGCCTTATTAGTGGATGATGATTTGGCCTGTGCTGGAAGATGATGCTTAGTGGTGAATGAAGAGGCTTGGTGCTGTAGGAGAAAGCTTTATATGTGTGAGGATGCATCTTTGGTGCTGGAGTAGGAGTCTTTGGTGATGGTGAGGGAGGCTTTGTGCTGGAGGAGGATGAGGCTTGGTGCATTATGATGGGTCTTTGGTTCTGGAGGAGGCATTAGTGGTGAAGTAGGAAGCCTGGTGCTGTATGAGGATACTTGGTGAAGGAGGAAGTGTCTTTATTGCTGTAGGAGAATGCTTGTTGCTGTTAGAGAACTCTTGTTGCTAAAGGATGCTTTGTTGTGCTGGAAGAATTCTTGGTACTGGATGAGGAGGCTTTGTGCTGTAGGGGGAGACAAAAGTGATTAAGGGAAGACTTTTCTAGTTATGATGTAAAGCTGCCTGGAGTACTGCCATGATCAACCAGTGGAGGGATACAGGCATTGTTACTAAGCATTTCAGACTCACTCTCATTTATACTCACCAGGTGCTGAGAAGGAGGAGGCTGCAGTACTGGAGAAGGAAGATTGGTGCTAGAGGATGATGAAACTTCATGTATCTGGTTATACCTGCAGGACATGGACACAAAAGTGTGACAGGCAAAGACCTTTTAGTCATGTTGTATCAACTGCCTGGAGTACTGCCATGACTAACCTGTGGAGAGAAACAGACATTATCAACTCACTCTCATGTATATGCACCAGGTTCTGAAGGTGGAGGCTATGGTGCTGGAGAAGGAGGCTTGGTGCTACAGGAAGCTTCTTTGGTGCTTGATGTCATCTTTGTGGTGGAGGAGCAGGCTTGTGATTGGGGAGGTTTTCTTTGTGCTGACTGGGTTGTGCATGTAGGATGGTGGCAGGCTGATGACTTCCAACTTTTGACCAGCTTTAACTGGATTCTACACTGGCACAAAACTCCGGGTTACTGGCTGAAATTGGCTAAACTGTGGCTGTCTGGCAATTGACTGTCAACTGTTGAATGACTTTAACCAGATGCTACACTGGCACAAGAATCTGGGTTACAGGCTGAAATTGGTTGGCTGGTGGCTGTAGGATGGTGGCTGGTGACTGTCTGGTGACTTTCAACTGTTGACTGTCTTTAACCAAATGCTACACTGGCACAACAGTCTGAGTTACAGTCTGAAACTGGCTGGCTAGTGGCTGGCTGGTGACTTTCTATTGCTGACTGTCTAACTGGATGCTACACTGGCACAAGACTCCTGGTAATAGGTTGAAATTAACTGGCTGGTGGCTGTTTGCTGGTGGTTGGCTGGTGGCTTTCAACTGTTGACCAGCTTTAACCAAATGCTACACTGGCACAAACGTCTGGGTTACAGGCTGAAATTTCGTGTGAACTGAGTGGAGAAGAACGGTATAAACTTTCTCCATTTTTATTGATATTGATGTAGATGTTTTCATTGTGCCCTAAAGTGAATATATTGGGGAAGGGGGCTGTATATCAAGCAAAGTGAGTTATAAAAAAGGTAGAATTGTGTTATATGCAGTCAGATCATATGCACATACATACCTTGGTGATAACATCTGCACATTGTTTGCCCAGTGCTACCAGTAGGTAAATTAACTTTGGTTGCACACTAGACTATGAGAATTGCAAAGTTGACAGGTCAGAGGAAATACATGCCTAGTAAGTAGAGTTGTGTGAAATGGGAAAATTTCACATAGCGAAATAGTTTGCTTAATTTTTGCATTACGTGAAACTTTTTGCCTAGGTGAAACATAATTTCACCTGGGATAGCACTTTCATGTAATGCAAAATTTCACAAATGCTTTTCAAGTTCACCTGCAAATTTGCAATGCATTGTGGGTAAATAGCTGAACTATCATGTGCAGGCTGTTTCTTGCACAGTATAATGTCTGTTGAGTCAGACAGCAGTTCAGTGTGGTGCATCACAGTGAATGAACCCTTCAAAAACCTCTTAATTTGTTATTTTTGAGAGCTAATTGCTCCCAAAATCCAAATGTTAATCCTAGTGCTGCTAGTGAACATTTTTTTTTGTTTTGGTATCTTTGGATAATACTTAGTAAAACTTAGGTGGTGTTTTCAGTTTTCTCTGTGTCTATGTCTGTGCCTGGGTCTCTGAGGGAGTTCAGGGAGGGAAGGTCGACCATGTGGTGTATGTGTGTGTGTATGTGAAAGCAGAACAGGCTAGTTCCTAATATTTGACAGATTTTGTACAAGTAGGGAGTGAGTTTCTGTTACTTCTTTTAAGTCTTAATATTTTTGTTGTTGTGCTACTTATTTGTAATATTTTTCTTCCATATTGACCCTTTTTTGGGTAACTTTATCTGAACAGTTACTCATTCTGAGTAGTTCTGTTCCTGTTTCCCGTTGTTTAATCACTTTTCTGCTTTATTTTTGTTTTGGAAGTATTCGTGGACATTGAACACTTGTCCATACCCAGCTACACTGCATTATTGAATTGCTCACAGAAATTAATAGTGCGATCTAGCCTCTGCATTGCAGCAATCCTGTTTTTCTGTTTAATTTGCTTACCATATTAACCCTTTCTTCCCTGTTACACCACTGGTGTTTACTACCTGACCCATACTATATAAAAACACTACATCGTTTTCAAGAGAATGGTGGTCCCTGCAAGATTGTAGGAGGTGACTTTGTTTGTTCATTTCAAATCTTGTTGTCCCTTCTGTCTGCTATATCTATAAGCCAAAACTGTATTTAGTAAGTACGAACACATTACAGTACTTGCCTTCAGACACCACTTATCCGGACAGTAGATTGTATTGTGTCTGTGAGGTGTTCTGTGTGGTTGGTTTACAAATTAGTTTGCTTGTACCTACCTGTACCTACCCTGTTATTATCAAGTTGTGTAATAACCATTCCATTTAAAAATTGACATTTTATTATAAACTACTAAAGTATTTGTTCAGAGTTACTGCACATCCTTGTTGTGTTAGTGTTCTCTGTTGGTTTGGTATTTAAAGTCTCTTACTTCTGTCCTCCTGTTACCCTGTGTTATTTAAGTCATGTTTTTTGTAATTGAAAAAATAAAATAGTGTTTTAACACTTGAATAGGCTACAGTAGCAGTTGTAGGTAGTTGTATAGACTACAGTGCAGCTACCTGTTCTGATTTCTGTTTGCCCTTTGCAGATAGTACTGCAGCTGTTAAATCACACTTTTCAATAGAAATACTTAATCATATACTTCCGGAGGAAGGCAAACAGAACAAACATATAAATATGCCTGCCAAGAGACGTTCCAGTTCAGGAAAAGGTGACTGGGTGGGAGGTGGCTCAAAGAAGCTGTTGGAAAAAGAAGAAATACAGTTCCACTTCAAGTAAGCAAATCTATTTCTGAATCAGTGCCTTCTGTGGGCTCTGGTGCTGCTGTGGCAGCCAGTGCCAGCAAAATTGAAGTAAGAAGTGGCCTCAAGTCTTTAACTCAGTTTTTTACTGCGCAGTCTGTAGCTATCATGCTTGTTGGGGATGATACTGGGAATAAGGGAGACAGGCACACCAGTGGAGGCACAAAGGTCCAGGAGGAGGAAGTGGAAAAAGTTGTCTGTGTGACTGTTGTTCCTGTTCAAAGTGGAGCTGATTGTAATGAGGGTGATACTGTCCAGCTTCAGTCTGTTTCTCCTGGAGAAGAAGATAAGGAAGATCAGCCCCCCCCAATAGTGAGGAGATGCCAGAGAAGGGAAAAGTTTCTCTGGAAGTAGACAGTAATAGGGAGGAGGAGCTGGAGGATATAATATGTTTTGGTACAGATGACAATGAGGTGTTGGATCCCCCGTGGAGGCCAGAAGTGAAATAGTTGAAGGGGATGATGTAGCCCATTTAGATGCCAAGCCTGAGTGTGAGGCTATCAGCAAGCCTACAATAAGCAGTAGAATAACCCCCCTCCCAAATGTAGCATGGTGGAAGTCATACAAGTGACCCAAAAAATCAAAAACTTCTACACCTTTGGCTCCGCTGTCCAAGTTCCAGTGCTATGTGTCAAATCTAGAGGTACAAAGTCCCTAGTATGAGATTTTGTTCATGCTTGATGCAGCTGATGACACCGTAGGTGCTATGTCAGCTGTGTCAAGCATGTCAGTTGTGGATAAAAGGGCAGTCACATAGGCACTGGTGGCCAGCATGCCCACTTGAAAAACAAGCACTCGTTGCGCTGGCACCAACACCAGAAAGATACCAGAGCTGTTGGTGGGACTTCCTTTGTCAAGCTTAATGTTAGTGACAGCAGTGCAATAGAGCAGGAGGAGGAGGGAGGGCTGAGTGGGTCAGTGGAGGATGAGTGTGAAGAATCCTTTTCCTCTCAAGCAGTGGGCATAGTAGCAGTGGAGCTGCCACTCCCTGGAGTTGAGGTTTATAAGGTGGGGGACACCATATAATAGCATGACTGACACCAAATTTCAGTCTAAATTTACTTGAACATTTTTTGGGAAATGTTTTTGGCTTTCTGGGGCATGTTCGGCAGTGGCAACACTAAGTTTAGGCCTGAAAACCATTGTAAAAGGTGCAGAAAACAGCAGATTTCAGTACTGATGGTGGATGTGAATGATATAACAGAATGACTCACACCAGATTTCAGTCTCAATTTACTTGAACATTTTTTTGGAAAACATTTCTGGACTTCTGAGGCATGTTCGACAGTGGCAGCACCAAGATTAGTCTTGTAATCCTTCATAAACTGTGGCAGAAGCTTCATTTTGTGGTCCGTAAGGTGAGCTCTGACTCAGAGTCTAGATGCTGCCTGCTCCCTCTAAAGACATATAGCACAGGAAATGAACCACTCACTTCCTGCCCGTTTAGACTCAACCATGTGACCACCAGCAGACAGAAAAGCCAAATTTGGTCTAATTTTGCCTTATAGAAAAGCAAGGTGAAATTTTGCTGAAAGTCCATAATCATGCAAAATGTTTTTCCAGGTGAAACTGGTGGTTTCACTGGAATTTCGCCTGTGAAATAAAATTTCAATGCATCTCTACTAGTAAGAGAAGATAGTTGGTCTTCATCATAAATTTGGCTATAGATGTCACAGTGGTGGAGTCGTCTTTAAGATAATACACAATCACAGATCTTGGTCTTGCATTTTGCGTTTCAGGTACTTTAAATTTTGATTTACGTTGGTCAATACCAAGGACTATTTCCAAAAGTTTGAGGGTAGATGCATATTGTACTGAACATCGTCAACACACATTATAAGCATGTGCAACAGTATGCCAGTGTGTCAACAGTGCTGTTTAATTCAGAAGCAAGAATGTTGGCCATATCATTGTCATTACTGTTATATCCACCAAACCACACATGAAAAAAAAACACTCTAAAGAAGTCTGCGTAATCGCATTAAGTCTTTCATACAATTAATGCATATAAGGTGAAGGATCATATCAAACTAATTATTTCCATTGATACCAAAACACTAGTCAGACAGCATAATTCTTTATGAAATTCTTTACACTCACAATGTGTGATAATAAAACACCTTACAGGAAAAAACACAGTTAAACATCAAGAAATTCTGATGTGAATTTTGGATTGGCTGTATAATGGTAGACTATCACTGTCATGTTCTGATGGCATAATGAAAAGGAAAGAGTGCACATTTGTGGATTTATAGCATGGAACTGACAACCTCATACATCATTGTCACTGATAGTCATCTCCCCCCTCACTCTAGCCCTCCCCACCAAATTCAGTCCACATCAATCATTCTGAACATGTCTGATGTCATTCAAATCACACTACATGCAGAGGAATCCCCCATCATGGGAAATCAGGGAGAAATCATTTATTCAGCTCTAACTAGAAAATAAAACACATCATGCTTACACATTCATGCAATATGAGTCAGTACACATTTTCCCAGCTGGCTTGGAAGAGCCTGGTGATAGAAGTGAGAAAAAAAAGATGAATGGATAATATATATAATAATGACACTAACCAACAAACATACTATTAACTGTAATTAATGTGAGCTTGAGATTGGTAAGGTCAGTGTGTGTGGTCCAGCCATGGTGGTACACTACCCAGAATGACCCCAAGCAAAAAGACATAGAGAAAATCAAATGCACTGCATGTTTATAGCACAGACATGACCAGAGAAAGTGCCAGACTGATATTAAGTTCCTTACTATACAAAAATCATGAAAGAAGAAATTCACCGGCACAGTCACACAGGTCTTCAGAATTCCGATCCACATGGATCTCACTTACAGTTGCATGCGCATAACACACAGCCAATGAAACAAGTCTACAGCAATGATAAGAACACTCGGTATGAGCCAAGGGTGGAACATTGCATAGGGCTGTGGCATATACACCACACAAGAGCAGATTAAATAATGTCAATTAGACAAAAGTATTATTATATTGTGGGCTCCTGTATTATTGAATTTAGACTAGCAATATCTCGTTCATTGATGTTTCCTTGTATTGACCCAATTTTAACTTTACTGTTTTGTCTTCTTGTTTTTCTGTATGTAGGAGACTGGCTGAACAGAGTGTTACTGTCTGTTAAAATGCTTTGGTCCTTGTGAATTAATGAAGGCTACAGGATAATTAGGAGTTTGAAATGAAGATTAAGAATCTTCAAATTATTCAAGTATTCTCCATTAAGGTGCCTATGGACTGAATTAGGTTCATAAATTGAATCAGGCATTGTTATTGTTGGTACTTATATAAAGCATTTGTATCTTGTTAGCCCATATTAATTGGATAATTATTCCCTTATGAAATAAATAACACTAATTGGGAAATGTCAGTTTCAATTGTTTTTAAACTTTGTTTGCCCAACTGTATGTTATTACACATTTCTATTAGATTATTGGATGTATAGGCACTGAGAACAAGGCATACATTCATGAAATGCATTTAAGTATATAAGTACTTTATCTTGTTACATGAATTTTCTTCTTGAGAAAGCACCTTATTGTTGCAAAACGTAGAAGTGATGTTCCACTATATATGCCCCTATATTTTTGTCTGTATTATGTATTAAAATAATTTGCACTACCATAATCTAATGATGGCTTTTTTTGTAAATCAAGACTGTTTTGCAACAAGTAATCCTGTATTTTTGCCTATGTGCTCCAATATTCTCTGTGAGCTGCTTTTCCAGTTACCATCAATATTATTATCACAGCATGACAAACTGAGCAGATGACACCCCTCAAAAAAGCTATAATGTGGAATACACATCCTAGCTACCACTGTGTAATACCATATCTGACAGAAATAAAGACAAAAAGAGAATACCTTACACCAACCAACCTAACGCATACAGAAAAAAAAAACACAAAAGAAATTAATGTTTTACTTTGATGAGGAGTTAATCACAGTTAACAATCACCACCATCAATGCACAAAAAAGTTACACATTGCTGCATGACCATGCAGAACATTCTGGCAATTTTCTAATGTGGGATTGGCAAATGGTCACCAAACAGTCGAGCACCATTACTTAGCCAGCAGTGGCACCGATGATAGTTTTAGCCAGACAGCTATGGGTCAGTCAAAGCCACAAGGTATTTAACAGGCATGATTTGTACATTTGTGTGCACCCTGTCTGATAATAGGCAGCCACAACTACAAGCAGCTACTATCCGGCTACAACAACTGCCGACAAATGAAATAGGGCAATTGATGTAATGTGGGTCAGGTGAGGTGGGGGGCGCTAAACTACCAGTAATTGACTGATGAAGTGAAAATTGCTCATCAAATTTGCCTGTGTCATATTGCTGGCTGTTTTCTTAGCATGTGTTGACTGTGGCCTTCTCAAGTTCCAGTGATAAGTAAAGTAATAGACAGATGTCTATCAATATACTTAAATAAGAAATAAAGATATGTGGTCATGAAAAAAAGAAACTATCAGTCACCACACAAACACAAAATCAATGATTCAAGAGCACATTTGTATGTGCAATTGCATCACTAAGACAGAGATTGTTAGTGGCTCCCAAAATGGGATGAGTTTTAACAATTGCTAGTTTAACAATTTTTTTCTGAAGCATGGTTCATGTACAGTAAAGGAACATACAAACATCTCGTGGTATAGAGGAGCTGACAACCAGATCACTTAACCTTCATCATGATACACTTTACTTACAGCTCCACCCCTGTGTTTACACCTACACAATCCAACATTTGGTAATGTACAATGTGATATGTACAGCAGGGTGATGTGCAGTGTTGTTAAATTTGTGACTGTGTGTTTATCCTTCGCATTATACCATTTGTTTTCATTTAACATTGACAACTGGGTTCTCAAACAACAAAAAAGACCCAGGTTAGATTCTGATAAGCTATTGAAAACAATATAGTGCTATACAACACTATCTACAAGTCATACATTGCAACACCTATGAGCACCTCGAAAGATAACTGTACAACTGCAACAGGGGTATAAGTAAGGGTATCATGAAGAAGTGATGTGGTAGAAAAATAATTACTACAAGGATCTCAATATGTTACCATACACTGAATATGCACTATGCAGGAGTGCATTATGAAATTGGCACTTTAACTCAGAGGTGGTACACTAACAGTGCTTGCTTTAGGAATTTTTAATTGATGGAGTTAAAACTTAAAGCTTATGGTTTAAACATTACTTAATAAAAGGTACAACATTCACATTTTCTGTTCTTTGAGTTTTGAGTTATTTTCAATGGTGAGTAAATAACTGGTTGGATAAAAGGAAGTAAATGATTGCTGCTGTGTCTTCATGATTATTACATACATTAAGGTACTATATATATATATATATATATATATATATACACACATATATATATAGATATAGATATAGATATAGATATAGATATAGATATAGATATAGATATAGATATAGGCCCAGACATTCAAAAGGGTTGCACCATGCGCAATAGGGTTGCACCTGCGCAAGTGTGAAATTGCGCCATTCTGCAATATTCAGCAGGAGGCAGTTGTGCCACTGAAAACATGCTGAGCAACAGCACAGTGCAAATGAATGCATGCTGAACTGGAGGGGGAGGAACCATGCATAAACTGCACAGCCCGATATTCAGCCGGGCTGTGCAGAGTTGTGCAGTCGCAACCCCCAACCTGCGCCTGCACAACTTTGAGCCAAAAAAAAAGGAGTAAGTCGAGGGACACCCACAAGTGAGCTGCCGCATTGCAGGGTGCAACACAGCAGTTGCCACCTGTGGCTGGCCCTCAACCTACTCCCTGTACCCCCCTGCAGCCCGATCATGGGCAAAAGCATCAAAATCCCCCTTCCCCCCAGACTGGCCCAATTGGGGCAACAGCCTAAATAACCCCCCCACCAGCCCAATCACGGGCAGCAAAGTGCCCCCAGAACATATCCCTGGTGGTCCAGTGGACCGCTAAGCCCGATCGCAGGCTGAAGAAGTGTAAATCCCCCTGAACTTATCCCTGGTGGTCCAGTGGAAGCCCGATCACGAGCTAAAGAAGTGTAAACCCTCCCCGAACATATCCCTGATGGTCCAGTGGATCGCTAAGCCCAATCACGGGCTGCATAATGTGATGACACCCCCACCCCAAAGACCATATCCCTGGTGATCTAGTGTCCCCCACCCAGCCACCCACTTCCCCGGCGATGGCGGCAGCATCCACCCGCCTGCCACCCGCCACCCGCTGGCTGACTTCCGGAATGAATTCATTCACATATTTGGACTGCCTTGTATGGTATGGGTTGCACGCCCATTGGCTCTGCTCTGCACCACGGGAGTGCAGCCCCGCCTGGGCAGTCAGTCAGCGGCGGCGGGTGGTGGTGGGATGTTGCCGCCCGGCCAGCCGCGGGGGCAGGGTGGTGGCTTCATGGGTGGGTGGGGTGGGGACACTAGATTACCAGGGATATGGTCTTGGGGTAGGGGTGTCACCACATTATGCAGCTCGATGGCGGCTTAGCAGCCCACTGACCACCAGGGATATGTTCGGGGGGGGTTTTTACACTTCTTCAGCCCACGATCAGGCTTCCACTGGACCAGGGATATGTTTGGGGAGTTTTACACTTCTTCAGCCCATGATTGGGCTTCCACTGGACCACCAGGGATACGTTTGGGGGGCACTTTGCTGTGGATTTGATGCTTTGCCCGCGATCAGGCCAGTTGGGGGTGGGGATTTATACACATTTGCCCATGATCGGGCTACAGGGGCATTGGTCCCTGATGGCTGCTGCCTGGCAGGGCACCAGGCGCAAGTCCTCGGGGATCGGCACACCTGCATGCTAATGGCATGCAAATGGGGCTATAAATAGATGCAAATGGCCTCGGTACTTTTGCATGAATTATGGCCCCATTTGCATGTCACCTTTGAATATCGGAAATTTGCGCATGGTGCAATGCCTTGCGCCACCACAACTTAAGATACTCCACTCTGACCACTTGTGGTGGCACAAGTTCCACTGCGCCATGCACAATGGCTGTGGCCAGGGGGTGATATTCAAAGGATTTGCTCAATAGTGCAACTCCTTTGAATAACACCCCGGCCACACCCCAGCGCAACTATTTTGTGCAGCGCAAGGGCTTGCACCACAAAATAGCGCAGTCTGAATATCCGCCCATGGTGTATATATATATATATATATATATATATATATATATATATATATAAGTAACACAGCACTGGGTAAAGTTGTGGAAGGCGCTACCTCCCAGTACGGATGTTCCATTTTTTCTCTGCCAGGACTACAAAGCATGGTGCATACACTACAAGTCCCAGAAGGCAATGCACCACAACTTCACAGAGCTAAGTGCTTGATTAAGAGCAGGTGCAGATGAGTGATTGCCTGCATAAAAGAGAAGGCTCAAACAATTGTTTGTGTCTCAGTACCTGATTAGGAACAGACATGGAGCCTGGCTGGGGAACACTTGCAGAAGGATTTTACTTTGGAGAGAGAGTACTCTGAATCAACTGACTGCCTGGTTTGGAACATTTGTTTGGCCTTCAACAACGAATTGGATTTTTACTTTGGAAAGAGAGAACTCGAATCAACTGACTGTCTGGTTTGAAACCTTTTGTTTGGCCTGCAAGAATGAATTGAATTCTGACTTCGGACTGGCTGAAAACCTGAGACTGGTAAATAATTTTCCTTTGGAACATAGAACAAGAGACTCTATGCTGATTTTGTTTGTATGTCCCAGGAAACAGCTTAGCTACCTGGGTTATAGAGAGGGAACAAAAGTTCACTGTGTAGTTAGCACTCAACAAAGAGCTAGGTATTATTTTCTGTTTTATTTTCAACCTGTGTTATGTTTGAATGCACCACTCACAGTAATCTTACCAATAAATGCACAGTCAGTCTGCTGTGTTAAGCTGCACATCCTGGGCTGTGGTACAAAGTGTGTTTAAATCCCCACCTACAAGATCACAGGGTAACACAACCCCCTTCCCCTTGTGTTACAGTGGTGGAGAATACAGGCAAGGTTGTGGGGATAACAACAACACTAAAACACTGAAGCAGCTATGGAGAGCCTATTGCAGCAGCTTGTACAAGCGAATCTGGCCCAGCAAATCACAAACCAGCAGCAGGCAGAGACCAATAGACTGCTGCTGGAAGAGCAGCGGAGGGGACAGCAAATGTTGAGATTAAAGCTACAGTGGCTTGCTGCAGAGATGGCCAAAGGGGGAGGAAGCCCAAACAGCAGGTGCATCTTCCATTGTAGCTGGGCACTTCCTGCAGAAGATGACAGCCAGTGATGATGTGGAAGCCTATCTGAAAACTTTTGAAAGGACTGCAAGCTGAGAAGGATGGTCTCAAAATAAGTGGGCTGGCATTCTGGCCCCCTTCCTCAGTGGTGATGCACAGAAGGCATATTATGACCTTGAACCAGGGGATGCTGAAGACTATGATAAGCTAAAAAAAGAAATCCTTGCATGCCTAGGGGTAACAACTGCAGTGAGAGCTCAGTGATTCCATTCCTGGTCATTTCAACCAGAGAAACCTCCCCACTCACAGATGTTTGATCTGATCCACTTAGCTCAAAAATGGCTACAACCTGAAGTCATGATGTCTACTGCAGTAGTAGAAAGAGTGGTACTGGATCACTTTATCAGAGCCCTACCCTATGATTTAAAAAGAACCATCAGTCAAGGTAACCCTAGTACCGCAGAGGGGCTGGTAGACCTTGTGGAAAGATATTATGCTACCGCCGAACTTTTAAAGACTACCAGACCTGAAAGGGTCAGTCTGGATAAGACAGCTCATCAAGAACAAGATAAGAGAGTCATCCATCGCACAACCCAGATGGAAGGGTGAGAAGGAGCCAGGGGACCAGATAATTACAGTACCAATGGAGGGCATCAGGACACATTTAAAGTAAGAAAAGGAGTAATGAACCGAGATACCAGAACCTGTTTCACATGTGGAGAACCAGGACACATTTCTTGGAACTGTTCTAAGAAAGATGAGCCAATACAAATAGAGGCAAACCTGTCCAAACAGTGTAATATCATTACTGTTCTCCTGGGGAATCATAGTCAGCCTCCTCGTATCAGTCCAGTACAAGTCCAGAACCAGGAAGTGGACGCATTGCTGGACTCCGGCAGTATGGTGACACTAGTCAAACCCTCTTTAGTACCCCTCAGCCAAGTGAGTGACAACAACTCCATTTTCATCACGTGCATCCATGGGGACACCAAGATGTATCCCACAGTCCACCTTGAAATAAAAACAAAGGAAGGTGTATTTTCTGGAGCAGTGGGAGTGGTGAAGCAGTTTCCTTTCCCCGTGTTGTTAGGACATGACTGTCCGTTCTTCCAAAGACTCTGGAACTGAGGAAAAGACGAAGACAAAGAGGAGGATAAAGGCCATGACGTCATAGGTAAAGATAAAGATAAAGAGGAAGGCAAAGACAATGAGGATGATAAGGCGTATGCAGTGTCCAACAAACTTGAAGAAAAAAATGTTCCGTCAACGACACAAGTCTTCATGGGAGAAGACAATGATGAAGAGGACGGAGGAGCAGATGTCATAGAAGACACTCCAGAGGACCTAGAAGAGAACAATCTCTTCACACCAGAAGGTGCACTGCATAGAGGAAAATTTGGGACAGCACAACTCGAAGATCCCACACTCCAGTATGCCAGAGGAGATGTGAAAGTGGTGGATGGGAGGCCCTTCAACCCTGACCAAACCCTCCCCTACCCACACTTTGCTATGAACAACTTGCTGTATTGAGTACACAAAACAGCCAACAAACTGACAGAGCAGCTACTCATGCCCCAGCCCTTCCGGCGCAACATACTGCATTTGGCCCATAGCCACCTCTTGGGAGGACACCTGGGAATGGATAAGACAAAAGAGAGACTGTTGAGTCATTTCTTTTGGCCGGGGGTCCATGCTGAGGTGGAACAATATTGTCGCTCCTGTTTGGAGTGCCAACAGAGAGCTCCACAACCCTCTTTCTGAGAACCACTAGTTCCCCTGCCAATCATCAAAACACCGTTTGAGCGCATTGCTATGGACCTGGTAGGACCCTTGGTGAGGTCTGCAAAAGGGTTTCAGTATATTCTGGTAGTAGTGGATTATGCTACCAGATACCCGGAAGCCATTCCCCTGTGGAACACGGCGACAAAAAACATCGCCTGAGAACTAGTACAGATTTTTTCCCGAGTCGGGATTCCTAAGGAGATCCTTACTGACCAAGGAACACCCTTCATATCCAGAGTAATGAAAGACTTGTGCAAACTCCTGCAGATCAAACAGCTGCGTACGTCCATGTATCATCTGCAGACAGATGGGCTCGTTGAGCGACTCAATAAGACATTAAAGAGTATGATAAAGAAAACCATGGAGACAGATGGACGGAATTGGGATCAGTTATTGCCGTATTTAATGTTTGCCATCCGTGAAGTGCCCCAAGCATCCACCGGATTTTCCCCATTTGAATTGCTGTATGCCCACCGCCCACAAGGTCTCCTAGACATAGCAAAAGAGACATGGGAGCATAAACCCTGCCCCCACCAAACTGTCATTGAGCATGTGGAAGGAATGAGAGAGCGCATTAATGCCATAATGCCCATTGTGAAGGAACACATGCAAAAGGCCCAAGAAGCTCAAAGTAGAGCCTACAATCGTTCCACAGTGCCTAGAGAGTTTCAGCCTGGTGACAGAGTGTTGGTACTTGTCCCCACCTCTGAGTGTAAATTCCTGGCCACCTGGAAGGGATCCTATGAGGTACTTGAAAAAGTAAACCAAGTCAACTATAAGGTAAAACAACCGGGTAGCCAGAAGCCTGAACAAATATACCACATCAATTTGTTGAAAAAGTGGGTGGACCGTGATGTCTGCTGGAGTGAAACAAAAACTGGTCCAGCAAAGGAAAATCTTAGAGACACAGTGATGAGTGGAGACCTGACACCAAGTCAGAAGCAAGACCTCTTCGAGTTCCTTGACAGAAATAAAGATGTGTTCTCCGACCGGCCTGGCAACACTCGACTCGTCACTCATGGTATTGTGACCCCTCCAGGGAAAGTGATACACCTCAAGCCATATCGTGTACCAGAAGCACGCCAAATTGTGATAAAAGAAGAGGTTAAAAAGATGTTAGAGATGGGAGTAATTGAAGAATCTCACACAGCCTGGTCTAGCCTATAGTACTGGTCCCAAAACTTGATGGATCAGTCAGGTTCTGCAACGATTTCAGAAAACTGAATGAGATTTCAGCCTTTGATGCCTATCCAATGCCATGAATAGATAAGCTCATCGAAAGATTGGGAACCGCCTTCTTCATCAGCCTGACGAAAGGCAACTGGCAAGTCCCCTTGACAAAAGTCGCCAGAAAGAAAATTGCGTTTGCCACCCCTGATGGCTTATATCAATATACAATGCTTCCTTTTGGTTTACATGGAGCTCCCGCCACATTTCAATGCCTGATGGACCATGTGCTGTGACCCCACCAGGAGTATGCTGCTGCGTATTTAGACGATGTCATCATCCACAGCCACACCTGGGACAGTCACTTGGAGAGACTACAAGCTGTGATGGAGTCACTTCAAAATGCAGGGCTCACAGCCAACCCAAAGAAATGTACCTTAGGGGTGAGTGAAGCTCAGTACTTGGGTTATATGATAGGAAGAAGCCTTATAAAGCCACAAGAGAAAAATATTGCTGCTATTCAAGACTGGCCACGACTGGTTAATAAGAAACAAGTATGGACATCTTTGGGACTCACGAGCTATTACCGAAGGTTTATTCAAAACTTTGTTACTATAGCAGCCCCCCTCAGTGACCTCACACATAACAGTCAACCTAATATGGTGAAATGGACTCCTGAAGCCGACAAAGCGTTCTGTAGCTTGAAACAGGCACTGTGTGCCTCTCCTGTCCTGAATTCCCCAGACTTCTCCAAACCCATGATCGTACAAACTGATGTATCTGACATGGGTCTGGGGGCAGTCCTGTCCCAGGACATTGAGGGTGAAGAACACCCGACAATATACTTGAGCCGCAAGCTGTTGCCACGTGAAAGGTGCTTTGCCACGGTGGAGAGGGAATGTATGGCGATCAAATGGGCACTTGAGTCTCTGAAATATTACTTGCTGGGCCATAGGTTTTTTCTTGTGACTGATCAAGCTCCCCTCACATGGATGAGACAGACTAAGGAAAAGAATGCTCAGGTTACCTGATGGTTTTTGAGTTTACAGCCTTTTGATTTTCAGATTCTGCACCGTGCCGGTGCTAAACATGGGAATGCGGATGCTCTTTCCCACATCCACTCCTTCTTTTCTGCAGCCGCTCAGCCCGAGGGGGCTAAGCTGAGAGAGGAAGGTATGTAACACAGCACTGGGTACAGTTGTGGAAGGGCGTTACCTCCCAGCACTGATGTTCCATTTTTTCTCTGCCAGGACTACAAAGCATGGTGCATACACTACAAGCCCCAGAAGGCATTGCACCACAAATTCACAGAGCTAAGTGCTTGATTAAGAGCAGGTGCAGGAGAGTGATTTCCCGCATAAAAGAGAAGGCTCAAACAATTGTTTGTGTCTCAGTACCTGATTAGGAACAGACGTGGAGCCTGGCTGGGGAACACTTGCAGAAGGATTTTACTTTGGAGAGAGAGAACTCTGAATCAACTGACTGCCTGGTTTGGAACTTTTGTTTGGCCTTCAACAACTAATTGGATTTTTACTTTGGAAAGAGAGAACTCTGAATCAACTGACTGCCTGATTTGGAACCTTTTGTTTGGCCTGCAAGAATGAATTGAATTCTGACTTTGGACTGGTTGAAAACCTGAGACTGGTAAATAATTTTCCTTTGGAACATAGAACAAGAGACTCTGTTCTGATTTTGTTTGTATGTCCCAGGAAATAGCTTAGCTACCTGGGTTATAGAGAGGGAACAAAAGTTCACTGCGTAGTTAACGCTCAACAAAGAGCTACGTATTATTTTCTGTTGTTTTATTTTCAACCTGTGTTATGTTTGAATGCACCTCTAACAGTAATCTTACCAATAAATGCACAATCAGTCTGCTGTGTTAAGCTGCACATCCTGGGCTGTGGTACAAAGTGTGCTTATATCCCCACCTACAAGATCCCCCTTGTGGTACAATATATATATATATATATATATATATATATATATATACATATACCTTACCAATATACCCATCGATCATGAATAATTAAACCAAGTTTCCATTCTCACTGTTTACATCATACAGCACTAAGTAGTTACCATAAATCATACATTTGGCTAAGTATTAACATCATACTCAAAAATAATGCAACATGATGTCAAATGAAAAATAAGTTTTACCAGTTTTGACAATGCAGCAGCACGATTGCATGAATGCAACACCCACAGGCAGCGCTAGTGCTGCCACCCTTGACTTGAGCACAGTGTAAGTTACAATAATATTAACAGAATAAAGAAAATGAAGATAGAACTGAAGAGGTGTGATAATGGTATGCAACCATCTGTGTTTTCAGGCCCAATTATGGTAAGGCACAGGATGTGGGATGAGTGGCCATGGGAGAATACAGACATGTAGACATTTATGATATACAAGAACAGGATGGAATGGTGCTACTTACTTGAAGATGAAGCTAATAGCAATTATGGGCACACTGCTGCATTAGTAGCTACCAATCTGTCTCATCGTCTTCATTATCTCATCCTGTGTCCAAGGCATGGTTCTCTGGTGCTGAACTGTCATACACCAGGTTGATCATTGATGGTCGATTGTGAAAGTTGTGGATAGTCATCTTCAGAAATGTGAGCATTTCAACATTCCCTATGCTGAACCATGTCCTATTGTCTCTCACAATTGCACCAGCAGCACTGAATACATACTCAGATTGGATGCTTGCGAATGGGCACAACAGATAGTAAACTGCCAAACTGCAACATTCAGGCCATGCAATCATCTTTGACTTCTAGTATTTTAGCAGATCAGAACCTTTTGCAAACATGGACAGTTATGAAAGCATTCTGTAATCTGTGTGTCAGTATGCAATGATCTTCTATTGGATGCCACTGCTTGTGCTAATGCCAAGAACTCCATCACTGTTATCTGATCCAGCAATGAAATACCAGAATCTGAAAGATCTTGCTTCCCTTCAACAAAAGACTTCCTCCATAAAGATGGTTTTTTTTTGTTCTTTTTGGACTGTTTCTTGGTGCAACCGGCTTCTGGAGCACATCCTTCCTGAATTTAACATCTGTATCAGCAGGAAGTATCTTGAACATCTGGTCTTCAAAGTGAGGACTGAGCATGGAGGAAGGCACATACTGTTCCCCATCAAGCATGTCCTGAAGATGACTGTTATTAGCCAAGGTCTGCAGAGATGATTCACCAAGCCACGTAGCATCATCACTGACACATAGATCCTTTACACACTGGTCAATCCTTAGCTCTGAGAATGAGTATAAAAAACTTATTTGTGACAGGATCATACTCAAACAGGATGAGGCAGAACTGGCCTCTCTTGTAACTGCATCAAGTGGCTCCAGCAACACAATAAGAGATAGACTGGTTATCCAGTTCTTTGATGATATCATGATATCAGTGCCTGCTATATAATTATGCAGCAGATATTCATGAATTGCCATTTTCTGGTCATTGAAATGCTGCAGCATATGGCGGGCTGAGTTCTACCTCATCACACAATCCTGAATGAGAGAAGAAATTGAAAGGTTCATCTCCAACTGTAGCCACCTCAGTTCTTTCTGATCTTTCACAGAGTATGCAAAGTGTGTGCAAATCTTTTTCACAGCAGCAATGAAATCTTCCACCATCCTATTGTTGCTAAGTAATTTATAAACAACCAGTTGTATACAGTGTGATAGGCAGGGTGCATGTGTGAATCCACCATTGTCAATTGCTTTTAGGCTATTTGATGCATTGTTGGTGACAGTTATACTAATCTCAAGATTTTCTGTTGTCAGCCCGGAATCAAAGACCTCCTCCAAAGCATTAATTAGATTTTGTTCTGACTGGGACCATTCAAACCCATTGCTGTAAGAGCAGCTTGATAATGAAAGATAGGCTTACCACTAGAGATGCAGCGAATTTAAAATCCACCGGCAAAGTGAACGTGAAGTGGCCACTTTGTATTGGCACTTCGCTATGTGGAGTGCCCCATAGGAAAGGCTCACTTCAGCTTGTTATTATTACTTCACATTGTCATTCCACCTTAAATGCGAAGTAAGATGGAGTGACAACAATACTGGCAGCATCCCACCCACACAGTCACCAGAATGAATGAATGTGCATCCCCAAAGTGCTACTGTCTTGTATTCAGGAAACTCTCCAGTGCTGAAGAAGTGAAATGAAAGTGTTAACAAGAAATGCAAAGTCTCCCAGGTTTAATGCTACACTCAGTCATGCGTACAGTGTTCAGGTCACACAGAGAGTCACCAGAATTAATGTGCGTCTCCAAAATGCTACTGTCTTGTGTCCAGAAAACTCCCCAGTGCTGACAAAGTGAAATGAGAGCGTAACAAGAAATGCAGTCTCCCAAAATTAATGGTGCCATGCAAACACACAGACATAGTAAGATTGCGCTGCACACTCAAGGGATGCATTCAAAAAGGTACAACACCACCTAACCAGTGCTTATAAGTCACAAATCCAAATCTGGAAAGGAATACATTTTGCCAGTTGGGGGATTAGTGCACGGCAGTAACAGTCAACTACCAGTCAAGATACCACAAAGCAGTATAAAAATTCATGCAGGTGCGGTGGATAGCAGGTTCACACTGCTGCAAGTACTCTGTAACACAATAAAAGGTGTCTGATTTAATGGCACGCATCGCACACACAATCACATGCACACTCAAGTAAAGTGTAGCAAATTGAAACCTTTAGTAATATAACCTAATGTTTTAAACAGACAAATTGTACACTGCTGCACCACAACAATCAGCAAAAAAATGTCAAGAATTACTGAAAATATTACTGTGTGTACATTAACATAGTTATACAAGAAAAATATAACCAAAACAGAAAGATTGCCTTTTCTCCCAGTTAATCTACCTACACCACAAATACGCCCCCCCAAGCACATTTCACAGTACACAGACTGACTGTTCTAAATTAACATTCAAAATCATACTAAGGTTCGTGCTAAGGTTGGAAGGAAAGCTAGAGAGCCTCAAGGCCCATATTTGTTTTCTTGCGTTAATAATAACAAAAAAATGAACTCAGATAGTTATAGTTTATCCAACTGAGATTTAAACAGATGTTTAGAGCTGCTACAGATAATTTCCAAAGGCAGAGAGTTCCATGGTTTAGTTATTCGTAGTGTGAAGAAGAATTTCAGTGGCAATAGGTTAACATTTTTTTGCTGTAATTGAAGTGGGTGTCCTCTAAGGTTAAAGATATCATCTATGAACAATGGTCCTAAGTTTGTAAGTAAATAAGGGTCTTTCATGATGTCATACATTAACAAAAGATCCCCTCTCAACCTTCTCATGGTGAGCGGCATCAAATTCAGTGTTTCTAGTCTAGATTCGTACGGAACTTGTTGTAGCCCTTTTATGGATTTTGTATAACATCTTTACACTTTCTCAAGATGAGGGATGTCATATTTTTGGGCACCATAAAGGGGAAGAAAAGTCCAAATGTGGACGAACATATGCTCTATAAAGAGGCAACAACACATTTTTATCCCTAGATCTTATATTTCTTAGAATGGACCAGACGACCGTATTCGCTTTTAATTTTGCTGCATTTATCTGGGAGTCAGGCCAAAAATCATCTGTCACTAATACCCCCAAATCTTTTTCTGAACACGTATTTTTTACCACCTTACTAACTAACATATACTGGTGGAAATTATTTGCTTTCCCAAAGTGAAGTATCTTACATTTGCTATGATTTAATGTCATGCCCCAATGATTGATCCAATTTGTAATGAAGCACAAATCAGTTTGAATAGTGGCTATGCGCTCAGGTGTAGAACATAGCCCACCGATTTTTATGTCATCTGCATATTTAATGGTGTTGGACAAACAATTTACTGCAATGTCTGATATAAATATCTGGAACAAAATGGGACCCAAAACAGAGCCCTGAGGCACTCCACTAGTCACATGTCCCAAACTTGATGATGTACCATTTATAAGTACTTGTTGGGTTCTACCAGTTAACCATTTTAGTGTCCATTGGACTAGATCTGGGGCCAGATTTGTAGGGGTTAATTTTTTTAATAATGCCCAGTGTGGGAGGAGATCAAATGCCTTGCTGAAGTCAATATAGATTACATCATATGGTAAACAGTTATCGAGCTGCAGACTAACATCCTCATAGAAACAGAGTAGATATGTTAGACAGCTACGTCCCTTTTTGAACCCATGTTGTTCCTCATCTTGTAATATTAGTGTTGAAGAAATAATATCCTTAATCAAGCTTTCCAAGACCTTACATAGGGGGGCTGTCAGACTAATTGGTCTGTAATTTTCATAGTTATTTTTTGGTCCTTGTTTATGAATAGGGATGACATAGACTATTTTCCACAAGGATGGCACAAAATTTTGATTTATACAGTGCTCAAAAAGTAATTTGAGAGGCAATGCTAGACAATCTGCCAATAGATATAATAGGTGACCTGGTATACCATCAGGTAAATCCACATACAACAATAAACTCTCGATGATATAAGCACAGAAGGGTTTCCTACAATCAATGTACTAAATTGTGAGCAAAACATATTACTCAAAAAGGCATTTTAAACAGCTTTTAGAGGTTTTGAATCACAGAGCTCTGAGAGCAAACTGTCTCCAACTACCACTGCACATACACACACACACACTTTCCAGGCCAGAACTGAGGCTGTGCCAAACAATCTAGAGCTCATGTGACCTACAACCCCATGAATAACTGCAGAATTTCATTTGGAGCTCAATTACAGGGTGACGTGAGGTGAATTACATCGATTTCAATGTACTTTGCCTTAAAATTGGTGGAAAAGCGGTTTTGGAAAGGCGGAATAATGCAAAGTCATTGGTTTCAATGGACTTTGCATTCCTCATTATGAAGTGAAGTACTCCGCTTCACATTGTGGAGTTCTCTGTGGATTCCACGTTACTGAGTGAATCACTTCATGGAGCAAATTGGGGCCACTTCCTCCACCACTACTTACAGTACTGTAACTCACATGCTGTACGGGAAGGAATGTAAATGCCCATGGCTGTACTTCCCTGATGGACTGTAGCACAAAACTTCCAGACTTATTGCTATTAATGAGTACAATGGTGGAGTGGTGAAGCCTGGAGAGATACTACAAAACATGCTTACAATACATCCAAGTAACCAGTAAAAAAATGAATGATGTGATTCATGACGTGATTGCAAATCGTGATTTGTGACTGCATTTGTGACCATGATGATAAAGAATGTGATTCAGTGTTGACAGTGTGAGATAACCAATATGAAACTGTACTGGGAATGCAAATGCCTACAGCTGTACTTCCCCGATGAGCTGTAGCTCAAACTCCCCAACTTAAAAACATTCTTTAATGAGTACAATGGAGGGGTGGTGAAGCCTGGAGAGATACTACAAAACAGGCTTACAATACATCCAAGTAACTAGTCAAAAAATTAGTGTTGTGATTCGTGACGTGATTGCGAATCGTGATTTGTGACTGCATTTGTAACCATGATGATGAAGAATGTGATTTGTATCACGAGTGACTTGTGATGATGGTCCTGACTTAAAAATGCATATTAATGAGTACGATGTTCATGCAGAATTATGCACCACACCTGTCCAGTACTCTGAAGGGAAGCCAAAGAAACAACTGTGACTTAAGTTACAGATGGAGATTGGGCCCAAAAGAGATGCAAATGCACAGACAGATTAAGATTGCACTGCGCACTGAAGAGATGCAGATGCAAAGGCATAACACCTAATCAGTGCTCACCATCAGAAATTCAAATCTGGAAAAGAATACCTTTGCGGTTGGGGTGGGCCCGCGGGGGAGGGGCAGTGTACTGCACTGCTGCAACAGTCACTAGTACTAGTACCAGTAAAGATACCACAAAGAAGTACAAAAATCACACAGCTGCAGTGACTAGCAGGTTCACAATGCTGAAATTATTAAGTGGCACAATAAAAGGTGTCTGATTTGATGACACGTGTCAAACACATACTCACACACACACTAAGTAATGTGTAGCAAATTGAAAACTTCAGTAATATAACCACATAATTTAAACAAACTAAAATTATGCAGTGCTGCACCACAACAATCAGTAAAAAAATTTCAAAGAATTATTGAAAATATTACTGTGTGTACATTAACACAGTTATACAAGAATAATATCACCAAAACAGAAAGCACTGTCTTTTTCTCCAAGTTAATCTACCTACATCACAGATACACCCTTCCCCCAAAGCACACTTCCACTGTTTGTCAGTACACATACTGATTGTTGTACATTAACATTCAAAATCCACACACAAACAATAAACGCTCGATGATATAAGCACAGAAGGGTTTCCTATAATTGATGAACTAAGGTTTCAACAAAAAAAAATGACTCAAAAAGGTTTTTTTATCAGCTTTTAGAAGGTTTGAATTGCAGAGAGCTCTCAGAGCCGATTGTCTCCTACAGCTTCCTACACACACTTCCCTAGACTGAGGCTGTGCAGAACATTCTAGAGCCCATGTGACCTGAAATCCCATGAATCACTGCAAAATTCGCCTTTGGAGCTTAAAAACAAGGCAAAGTGAGGTGAAGTGTATTGTTTTCAATGTACTTAGTCTTAAGAATTGGTGGAGTAGTGGTTTGGGAAGGCGGAGTAACGTGAAGTCATTGTTTTCAATGGACTTTGCATTACCCATTATAAGGCGAAGTACTCTGCTTCATGTTGCGGAGCACTCTGCGAATTTGCCTTCACTCTGTGAATCACTTCGTGGAGTGAATTGGGGCCACTTCACCCATCTCTACTTACCACCAGATGTACCACCAGCAGTACCCCATCAAAACACACCCAGTGAGCAGTAACCACAATGTAGTCAAGCACCTGGCCACTTGTCCACATATCAGTGGTTGTCTGACTTTTGGTCATAAAAACTCCCTCAAGCAGCAACAACCCCCTCCCCACACACACACACACCTGCTGGTATAATTCTGGCATTGCAATCCTGGTGAAGAAATGACTCAATGGAACTGTATACTGAGGCTCCACATTATGAAGCCTTTTGTGAAATGCAGGACTTGATACAAGTGAAAATGTAAGAAAATTCTCTACAAAAAATTCAACAATAGTGGAATTCATTTCTTTACATTTTGCATGTGTTAGTGCATATTTACCTGTATGTTTGGCACACTGCTGTATGGTCAGTTGATGCCATGGTATTGATGGAGTAACAGATGGTGGTGCACCTCTCAAACTATAAACCTGATAGTGTAGAACAAAGACCAAACCAATGTGTGACAAATGACACAAATGTGGAACACATGATTTTTGTAGCATGCAAGTAGCGCAGACATTTGCTGGTGAATTATTTTTAACCAGCTATGTGTTTTATTTTTATGTTTTTGTATTAAAATAAACTTGCTATACTGTTGTCTGGACTTTATTTTAGTTCTCCTCTCAAAACATGAACACACATTTCAAGATAAAGAAATGTACTTTATTTTGCACTAAGTAATAGAAACATGCAAACACAATACGCCACATTAAAGTAAACAAACTCTGGTCAGAGCCAACATAGCCACTACTGCATTCTTCTAACAAGGGATATAGAATTAATGTGTTGACTGGATTTTGGTGAATAGTCACACACACACTCACTCACACACACATACACACACACAGTCCTTATGATGAAGAGAAGTGGAATTTTATTTTAATCCCATCTGAAAGGTAAATTCACAGAAGGACTACAGAAACATGTTTTGGAGGGGATTTTAAGAATTACTGCTGACTTGTTCAGGAGGTGGGATTAAAAAAAGGCTACATTAGCTGGCCCAGTGGTTGTTAGATTGCTCCCTAGATGCATATTTAGCATATAAAGAACCACATGATTCTGGAATACCAGTTCAACCCGAGAAGAATGCCAGCACTTTTATTAAATAGAAAATACTTGTTTTAATAAATGGCGAAGTTATTAGCAGCTCTTGTGTTCTGTGTATTTATTTTATGCCAAAAATCATTGTATATCTTCTATTATCCATGCAGTTAGTTAATCCTATCATAGAATGGATATGTTTTTTATTTTTTAGCAGTATAGTGAGTCAGTTCAGCTCAGGATGTGTGCTACAGCTATTCAGAAAGTGATGTGTATTATTCCCTGAACATTGTCTTACACAAAGCAGCAGAAATAACCATCAATCACAAAACACTTTACTTAGTTGGTGTATCTTACTGTGAAATTTAGAGTATTTGGTGGTTTTTGTGAGGAACCCTGCAGCTTTCATTAGAAGGTGTGCCCCATGAATATTGGTAAATAGTCAATTTTTTTCTGTAAAAGACAGTTTTCACTCAGTCAATGTGATCTGCATATGTGATAGTCTTTGCTGGATAGCCCTTTTCGCACTTTTAATTTATCAAGTAATAGCAACAGACTCCTAGATTAGTCATTTGTGTTTTCTTTTTATAGTTGATTCTGAAAGAGATTTATCTTGAGTTTGTTTTATGCAGAGAGGAATCTTTGCATGGGACTGCTTACATATGCACCTCCTGTAATTTAGCAACCACAAGGATATAAGTATGTCTCACAACATTTCAGCTTTGTGAGTGGCAGTTTTCACTTATATAGTTTTCAGTTAGGAAAGCCAATAGACTGGGTGTACTGAATATTTTTTTTATCATCTGGACAGTCATATCTGGTGTGAGAGAATGCATTTATTTGGATAGTGTGTGTTGCTCACGGGAACATCTTTACTACAGATCAATACTTTATGCTGTTCAAAGATTTAACAGCTACAGTTAATGGCAACTGCCATCACAGAGTATAATATATTTTTTTCTGACTCAGTATTCATTTTAATAAGATATTTCTGTCCTAATTTTATATTATAATTTTTATATTATACTTTACTAAGACTTTTTTTCTGACAGTTTTAGGCCATTTGAATCTCAGTTGAGACATTTACACTGAATGTGAATACACATCACAGTTATTTAGCTACTTATGTTTTTTGTCAGATTTGTACACAGCCATAAAAATGAGATGCTAAGTATTGAGGTGGACTGCGAATACCTTCTAGAGGAATGCATTTAGAAAAGGGATGCTATGGATGGCAGCTGACTGCAAATAAATGTTTAATGGTTGAAAAACACATGGTCAGTACAGAAAGTGCAGTATCTTGTTATAATTTATCATTACAATTAGGCCACAGACTGGGACATATTCCTTTAAGAGTAGATCTTTTCAATTAAGTACAAATGTCTTGACTCATACATGCATTCAAGAGTTCTATATCATATTTTGATGATTCCTGGCAAGTACTGTAATTGCTATTGTAAGGTCAAAACACAATTCTCTGCAACAGTTGCATATTCAATTCACAATAAAATTACAATACTTACATACAAAATGGCTATTCTGAGAACAAAAATATGCTGGTAGGTGGTGCATGATGACTTATGGCATTGAATGTCACATTGAAAAGTAACTATATCACTGATGAGAGAAAAAAGCATATGAAATATGACAAGCAGGTCAGGTAATTGTACTGAGAAATGAAAATTATTTTTACAATAAAAACACTTAAATGGGAAAAATAGAGGGATGGAGAGTTAATTGGGAAGTAAAAGACAAAAAAGAGACAGAAAAAACAGAGACTAATAGAGAAGAAGCAAGCGATTGGTGCAGGGGAGACATCCTGAGGGACCAGTTATTGTGTGTTGTTACCCTAGAAAGTATCGAATTGCCTCCTATTTGCATCTCTCTGAATCACATACCAGGCACTGCACTTAAATGGATGCAAACCTAGTCAGAATATGTTTACTGCAAACTGAAATCAAGAGGTTAAAAGATCAATTGCAAATGTTCTTACTTGAATGAAGCTTCAGGTTCACAAGCGTGCTCCATGTGTCCATTTGTGAAGTTATTTGACTCTCACAGTATTTAGAATACATTTAGCTCTACTCAGATGTTTTAAGTTCTGTAATATAACAAAACCTTTCACACTCAGGCTTTGCCTGCCTGCAAGCGCAATGTAGCTTGTTGAAACAAAAGGTGGTTTTACATCACTTGCTACCGCTTGCACACACAGGCAGCCTGCTTATTAATATATGCAGCACCAGTGTACTAACTGAGGTGTTTGACTGGACTGAAATATGTGCATTCTCAATACAATTTGGCATGATCAAATGTTCCAGTCACTGTGTAGTAACTGTCAGTGATCTGTGAAACAGCCTGACTAGCCTGCATTGTGTGCCACATAATGCAGCTACACAAGATTGGACTGCTGATTTGCATAGTTCAGTGCAGAGCCAACACAAACAAATTTCTGACATCTGCATATAGTGAAGGGTGCTGCTGAAACTGCGACATGATTCACATAGGCAATGAAAACAAATTCCCGTTTTTATAGTTAGTCATGCAGCTCAGATCATTGTCAGTAATGGCCCATTCATATTTGTTTTGTAGTGTAAGAATGCATCCTGGTTTTTCCTATTTTTAAAACATTCCAGAAAAGGGTCAGATGTGTGGAGGAAGAGGGAGAGAATGCAAAGGATTAATATTATTAAATAGTATGACACTACCAATTTACAGAGCCTCAGAATTGTCAAAATGTAATATGTACAGTATTTCATTAGCAGCACCCTTCACTACAGTATATGCAGATGTCAGAAATGTGTTTGTGTTGGCTGTGTGCTGAGCTATGCAAATCACCAGTCCAATTGTGCATAACTGCATTATGTGGAAGAATGACTCCTACTGTGGTGATATATACCTAAAACATGGTTTACAGCTTGTGAGAAGAATTGTACCCTTTGATAAGCATACTTCCCCTGCTAACATTCACACAACGCAGGCTAGTCAGGCTGTCTCACAGATCATCAGCAATCAATACACAGTAACCAGAAAATTTTTTCCTTGAAAATTATGTCATGCTGTATTGCAGAATACAAATATTTCAGTCCAGTCAAGCACCTCAGTTTGCATGCTGGTGCTACATATGTGAAACAGGCTGCCTCTATGTGTGAGTGGTAGCAAGTGACATAAAACCATCTTTTGTGTTACCAAGCTAATTGCACTTGTAGGCAGGCAAAGTGTGATGGTGTGAAAATGTCATTACACTACAAAACTAAAACATCTGAGTACAGCTAAATGTATTCTAAATACTGTGAGAGTCAAATAACTTCAGAAATAGACATATGCATCACATTTGTGAACCTGAAACTTCAGTGTCAAAGAAGAGCATTTGTAGTTGATCTTTAAGATGAAAAGAGTGCTGACTTAATCAGTTTCACCATGCCGAAGTGACAACATTGTTGTCGAAGTTTGGCATGGTGAGATTCCCATGTAAACAGGTGAAATTTCACCTGTCAGACATTGTGTGTTTTTCTATTGGGGGCCATGCCCCCCCAAAGCCCCCATGCAGGGGATTTGTGCCCCCCACACCCCTTCTACAGATATCTAACTCTGAGTCAGAGTTTATTCAAGGGGGGTGAAAGACAGTGGAAGGGTGAAATTTCACCCTTCTGTCCCTCACAGCGACAATCTTGAAACCTGTCAAGATTGTCACTGTGAGTGATTTCGCAGTGTGGGTTTTGATGTTCGGTCGGTATACCAACTTAATCCACTCTGCTGTTGTCAGACTTAAATGTGCTTAATCAGGGGAGGAGGGGCGGAAAAGGTGGAAGTCAAAGGTGATGGTGGGACAGAGGGTTGGAGTGATGGGAGGTGGGTGGAGACAGAAGGAAGGATTGGATTGAAAATACAGTGAGTGATATCGAGTTATTAGTTAGGGAGGCATGGGTGTTGAGGAGACTGGATGTTGGAATGAAAGGTTTAGGGCTGGAGGAAGAAAAGAGTTAGGCTGGCGACAATGTTTTTTGTTACCCTCCAGAAAGTTGGAACATGCCAAGAAGTCTGTTCTTACTAACTCCAAGGAGTATATGCATAGCGCTCTATTATTAGTGATTTTGAATCAGACTGGATTTTTAAACATTTAAAGATGTTGATGCACTAGTATGATAAATATAAATGTTCAATACAATGTAAACTTCCATAGGAGATGGTGAGTCAAATGTTCAGTTTGTATTTAGCCAAATATTGAAATGGAAGCCGTGGATTTTTTTTCTCTGTGACTAGGGGAGCAGAACCTGCTTAGCCGAGCCCATCCTAAATATAATGAACTGAAACTCTGTCAGACAATGTGATAACAGCTCTGGCTGTGAACAATGGAATGTGTTATTTCTGAGTTCTAAAGTAACACTGGTGTGCAACAGTTCAGTAAAGAAAGCAGCACTGAGTTTTTAGGTGGTACAATTATGAGTAAAACGCAAATGTTATTTTTTTATAAACTCTACGTGAAGAAAATAGTGCACTGGGGGAAGGGGAGAAGAAGGAAACACATTGTAGTGAATGGGAGGACACAGACATATTTTGTGCTTCAATTCCACTTCCTTGTAATAACACAGCTGTGCTCCATTAAGTATTCTGGTCAGACCCCTTCTTCTGATAGCAATATATCAGCATATTGTTATGATGCAATGCAGTCGCAAAGACATAAAATTATGCAACCACAGTAGAACACGTTACACTCAGTCTTGTAAAACAAGTGTAAAAATTGCAAACACAGAATGAATAATTTTAGTTAGTGCAACAATCCAACACAATGCAAGTCAGTGCTAAAACTTCTTACATCAAGTTCTTTCTGCCTCCTTCCCCTCTTTCTCTGAGATGATCCTCCTTAAACTCTTCCTTCCCATCTCTGTTCCCATCTTTATTGCTAGTGTTTTGTGCCACTCTGGTGTATCCTCTGCTTCAGTTACTGAGCTTCATTTCTGTATTTGTTATAACTCCTTGAGTGGTGAGCTACTTATACTCGGTAACTTTAATCTTAATTGGCTCTCCCCAATGCTAATACATTTTAAAAAATGTTAAGTCACTGCAGCTGACCCAATTGATTGCTGATCCCACTTGTTTAAATTTCAAATTCTTAAACCACTCTCTGCTAGACTGGGTCCTCACTTCCAATCCCCACAGTGTAGTTGATGCAGGTGTCCTTCCTGATGCACTCAGCGATCATCACATGGCTTACTGTG
Source organism: Neoceratodus forsteri (assembly GCA_016271365.2). NCBI lineage: Eukaryota > Metazoa > Chordata > Ceratodontiformes > Ceratodontidae > Neoceratodus > Neoceratodus forsteri. The sequence continues at coordinate 101,480,795 of JADMNL010000033.1, read as the reverse complement.
TGTGCAAACTACATTGCCCTAAAGCCCCTTCCCCCCCAAAATTCATATTTCTCAGGTCACTGGCTCCCAATCTCCTTTAGCTAACTATAGACACCATTGCAATACCTGTACCAAAGCCATGAGACTCGCAAAGTCTGAGTATTTTGGTTCTACACTCCAAAATGACATTAATAACCCCTTGAAGTTTTGGAAGGTTATCAACCCCTTTTTCACTCCTCAGACCCAGTCTCCCCCTTCCACTCTTAAGGTTGGTGACTCCCTTATCTCTGACTCTTCTGCTGTTGCTAAGTCTTTTAACTCCTACTTTACTACTTGTGCCCTTACTCGTATCCTTTCCTCCCTATTCCCTTCCTTCTCTACCTCTGCCTTTCTCTACCCATTCATTTTCTTTTTCTCCTATTACTCCCCCCTTTTCTCCAAAAGCTATACTTGCCCTAAATCTATTGAAGTGAGGTAGTCCTGATGGTTGTGAACCTAAACTTCTCCTTCTCTCAGCACCTGCCATTGCTCTGCCCATTACGTTACTTCTAACTTTCTCCTTCTCTTCTGCTACTGTTCCTTATGTCTGGAAACAGGCTACTGTCATACCTATACATAAAGGCAGTGATTCCTCTTCTCCTGGTAGCTTCTGTCTTATTTCTCACCTTCCTACCTTAACTAAGTTACAGGAACACACTGATCTATCTCAGCTCACTTCCTATCTTGATAACTGCTCCTTTTTCACTTCCTTCCAGTCTGGTTTTAGGAAATCCCACTCCACTTCCACCTCCCTTCTTCGGCTCACTGACTCCACACTTACAAGCATGGATAAAGGTATGATTACTTCTGCCAATTTTGTCGAACATGCTAAAGCTTTTGACACTGTGGTGTATTCCCTCCTCAAAAAACTTAAAGCTGAGAGCTTCTGTGACTCTTCAGTAAGCTGTTTATTTTGTTACGTTGAAGGTAGGTCTCAAGCTGTCCAGTTAGGAAAATCCATTTCTCCTTCACTTCCCATTAGCTCAGATGTCCCTCAAAGGTCTATCCTGGGTCCTAGTCTCTTTTCTAGTTTCCTTAATGACCTATCCACTGTCTCTTCATCTGAATCCATTCAAATGTATGCTGATGATGCAGTTCTTTCTGCATCTGGCTCCTCTCCCCCTTAACCTTACCTCCCCAATACTGTTGGCTTTTGACAATGTTCAGTGCTGCTTCAAGTCTAACTAACTATCCCTAAATGACAAAAAAAACAGTATCAATGACTTTTGCCACATGTCACAGGCTTTGCAGACTTACCTCTATCCCACTATTTAATACCCTCGATGGTGCTAAGATTGAAGATGCTTCTTCCATTAAGTACCTTTTGGTCTGCCTTGACTGGCATCTTGATTTCTCAGAGCATATTGATGCAATTCACCATAAGCGTCACCCTAAGCTTGGGGCTTTGTACAGGAATGAAACAAGTATTCTACTCTATGCCTGCCAAGAAATTGTATTCAAAATGATCCTTCCTATCTTTGACTACAGTGACTTAGTCTACAGTAGTGTCCCCTAAATCCTCCTTTGCCAGACTGGACCCACTTTATCATTCTTTCTGTCATTTTGCTCTAGATTGCTCACCTCATATTCACCACTGCTCTCTTTACTCTGCCCTTTTTCTCCCCTTTCTTGATGCTTGGAGCCTCTACCATTATATGACTTTTTCATCCAAATTCTAGTTTGGCTCCTTTCCCTCTTACCGCACATCCCTGTTATCCTCTCATCCTTCTTCCTCCTATCCTCTTTGCAACACTACTTTCCATTCTGTCTCTCTTCCTTCTAGAAAATCCACTGTTGGTTAGTTGCTTTTTCTTACCACTTTCCTAAACTTTGATCCTCGCTTCCCCTTTCTATTTGTGCTCCCAGGTCGCTCCTGTAAAAAAGCTTTCAGCTTAGTGTGCTATACCTGGTTAAACAACCAAATAATAAAAAATGTGTTCTGCCTTTTCTCCTTCCTCCTAAAGTCTCTTCTTTATGACTTTTGTTATCCTTCCTGCAACTGTCCATGATCCTTCCCTCTTTTGCTACCTCATGACATACTTTCGGTGGTTCTGTTCTTACTCCCCTTCTCTAGTTCGTGCCCTGTTTATGCTGTTTCACTACTTTTCCCTTCTTTACAGATATAGATTGTTATATTTACTTTTGCTGATTGCATTCATTACTAAATTGGCTCTATATATATGTTCCTCCTTGTATTTCTAGATCATTGTATTTGACTTCTTGTATTTTAGTAATTATATTGTTAGCTATCTCCTTCTTCCGCTCCCCAGGACACATCCGAAATGAGTTGTTATACTCCCAGTATGTATTTCCTGGTTAAACCTTTAAATAAATAAATATATAAATAAGTAAATATTGTTGTGCAATCACAGTAACAAAACAGGGCAGACATGTAAATATGATATATCATACTGTGCAAACACAATAACCAATACAAAGCAAAAACAAAAGGTATGAGCAACTAAAGAATAAGACTGAGTTTTGGGGCATCACGTATAGTTCAAAAACACTTTATTTACATTATACAAAGTAGTATACTGTAGTTGCACTGAGTCTGTAGTACAGACTGCCGTGCATTACTGAGATTTATGATCCTTGCTGTATGCTGCAGTGGCATTTTTTTGCAGCATCTAGAACATCCTTTGGCTGCTTGACCTTGAAACAATTCTCTTCATTCATCTTAATGGCTAGCAGTGAGTTTAGGGTCTTTACACTTAAATGGGACAGGAATTTCATTCTGTCATTTTTTTGGTTTGGTTTACATCATGAATAGCAGCCAAACACATTTTCACTAATAAACTGTCACATCTGTTCCAGATATTTCAGTTTTATTCATACCTGTGACTGCTAGATAATTAACATTTTGAGTAAGCTTGAGAGTGAGTGAACCAGTGTGGAACCAAAAGGTCACATATTTATTCATGCATTCTGTGTGGTTGCCAGCTAAAATTGAATCGCGGTGAAAAAAAATCAGCTTCTTGTCCACAGCTGTGCCATGTACTTGTGATGTTGACAACATAAGTGGCTCTGAAAATGGATTGACATTTCTGTCCTTGCTGTTTTATAGGTGCTTTGTGTGGTGATGTCCTCACTGACACAGCTTAATTTGATGGTACCTGTAATCCGATAAGCGAGTGTATTGTTTCAGCATGCTGCGTGACTAAGTAAATAAACTAAGTGTAAATGGCTTTGTTTTTATCCCATTGATTTCCTCTCACAACAGTATGGGTAACATTGAAATTAAAGAAAAAAAATTACAATTGCTTTTGCTAATGAGTGCTGTCTGTTCACCCCCCTGCACACAGATACACAAGCGCACACACACTGTCTATTTCGAATCACATCTTTCATTTTTTTTGTTCATTCTTTGCAGAGCATGTACTCTGTAAAAACACCCAGTCCAGCAATGTTATGAGTTAAATCCTCTTTGGCTTTTTTCACTGCTATTTCATAATTCAGATAGCATTGTAAATGTGGTCTGCATGATTTCCTGTGCAACCCAATGCAGGAGCACACATGAGGAGATATTCAAGGGCCTGCTGACTCCAGTTTCATTATTCTGCAGTCTCAAATATGTGAATTGTGACATATTTTTAGTTAGTATGTGTTGAAGAAATATTTCCCTGCAAGTCTGCCCTGTCATTAGAATCACATTTGTTGTTTAATAAATTTACAGTATGCGTAGGGTGGTTGCAACACTCCATACTAATAGCCCCTCTTGTAAATATATGACAGGAAAAAGTTATTGCAGGGGTTCAAGTAGATCGATGGATATAGCAATGGCTGCTAAACAATGTACAGGGTTTTTGTCTCATTTAGTGACTACCAGTAACTGACATGTATTTAGATGCTCAAGCTAACAGAACAAATGGACTTGCAAATCATTTATTTTTAATCTGTTCTCAATAAAAATTGTGTTCTTTTTTTCCCATTGTAACCCTTTGCAACTTTTATTGGTATTCAGTCATAGGTATATCCTTATTTACCACTAATCCCTTTTTTTCCATGGAATGTTGTCCATTGGCACATTAGAGTAAAGCTTTTGGCTGACTGTTATGCAGCTACTAAGGATCTATTTCATTCAGCACCACCGTGCAAGTTCCTTTAATTGCTGTTTCAGTGATTGGAGTCTCATTCCTCATCTCAACTGCATGCTGTCTCTAACACAAGGAGAAATCTGTTCCTGGGTTCCTGTTTTATGTGTAACTCGATTGTTACAGTGCAGCACAGTTATGTGTATCATTTTATACTACTGTGCACTCTAAATCATGCCCCATCTCTCTCTCTCTCTCTCTCTCTCTCTCTCTCTCCATCCAGTGAGTTTATGTAAGTTGTACTCCTATGCATCACTTTGCCGACCTGTTATCTTATTTATTGTTCACTTCTGGAGATTCCACAGGTGGTTAATCACACCCTTCAATGGTGGAAACCAGTAATGAAATCTAACCTATCCATATGAGCTGTCTAGTAAATATAATAAAGGCAGTATAACCACTGGACCCATCATCTGGTTAGCACTTGATGTTGTTGACTTGCATTTTCAGGAGTGCTCCAAGATGCTAGTGAGCATTACTCACAGATCCACATCAGTCTTACGTGCAAGCAGTATTCAAGTTAACAGTATAAGTGGTCACACTGCATTTGGGCACATTTTCATCTGTCTGTATGTACAATTTCATACTACAATTTAATAATATGTTTATCTTGTTTGCTCTTGTTAGCCTGAGTCAGTTACAGTAGCCATAGTGTAACACGGTAGCAGATGAGCTCACAGTTCAATGGCAGGTACCTGCCAAAAACATCGGTGATGAAATGACAAAAACAACAGCATACTCATCACAGCTATACATAGGGTCCATCACATTCACTTTAATTTAAGGGTAAAAAAGGCAACACGAAATTATAAACAAAGAAACCATGAATCTCATTTCCAGTGTGGTCCTGTTTTTTTCCTCCATTTCTCTAAGTGGGTGGATTGTAGCACTGGGAGGTTGAGTGACTCATTCAGGGTCACACAGTGAGCATTGGCTATGGTGATATTTGAACCTGAGGTTTCCAAGTTCCCAAGCTGGTGTTTTAACCAGTGTACTAAACTGTTTGGGATGTGCAAGTGACACCAGGGAGATCTACTCTTCCATAAAGCCATGAGGATCTCTGCCAATAGTAAATAGTTAACTGAATTCTACAAGGTAGGAGCTCCCACAACAGACACATTTTCCGTGTCAAATTAATTTCTTGCCTTGTTTAAAAAAATACAATGGTGTTGCCACTTTAGATTGTAGTACACATGCATGGTCTGATTAATTTATTTAAAAGGTTTATTATGCATTTTTTGTTCCATTTTATTTTTCTACTCATACTGAGACATTTATTTACTTTAGAGACATTCTCCTGTATGCCAAGCTGATAAGTTTCCATCACCACATGGTCATTGGATTTGTTTCTGCAGTCTTTTTTCAGACATATAATGCAATATCCAGCTGTTTGTTATTGGCACGGGTTGCTGGGAGCATTTGTATGCCTGAGCTGTGTGCTGACTTGGTTCCTGTTCTACTATGTTACTGATATCATGTTTCTCAGGGATAGTGCTTTGTGCAGAATTAAAATTGGTATTGCTACAGTCTGGGGAGGAGAGCTTGCAAGCCCCAGGCAAGGGTGATGCGTTCTAGGTATGAATCATTAAATCTAATCAGCTAACAGTGCCTTCTTTGGATGCAAAGTTATAGTTTGTGCATTGGGATGCATATGGTTTATAAAACAAATCAAAGGTCACCAAACGCAGTAGAAAGGGGGGATGGGGTTTATGGACATTTAGCAGTGTTGAACAGAGCCAGGTAAAACAGACACCTATGATCTGTGCACAATCCTTGTGCTAAGTGACTGGAGAAGGGAGATTGCTGATGGTTTCAGATGTTAGAGAAAAGGGCTATTTAAAAGAAATAACTAAATAAATAACAATGATCAAATGTGCAAACATGTACAAATAAATAAATAGATAGTGGACAAGATAGCCCTGCGGTTAAGGTCTATGAGCAGCAAACATGCAGACCAGGGATTGAGTACAACAGCCCACACTTGCATACTGTGTTAAACATGAGCAGGCAATTAATTTCACTGCACTCCTTGGTCACTTATGGAAACAAGATTATGCTTAGTGTGCCTGATCTGTTTATACCATATCCCCTTGCTTTCCTTAAATTAATGTGCTTGTGGACTTTTTAATACAAATTAAAGGTGGCCAAATGCAGTAGAATGGACATTTCCCAGTGTTGAACATAGCCAGGTAAAACAGGTACCTATGATCTGTGCACAATCCTGGTGCCAAGTGATCGGGAAAGGGAGACTGCTGTAAGTTTCAGATGTTAGAAAAAAGGGTTTTTTAAAATAAATAACTAAATCAATAAAAATGATCAACAGAGCAAACATATACAAATAAACAGATAGTAGGCAATATAGCCCTGTGGTTTAGGACTATGAGCAGCAAACATGCAGACCTGGGTTTGACTACAACAGCCCACACTTGCATACTGTGCTCCCAGGTCACTTATGGAAATAAGATTATGCATAGTGTGCCTCAGTTGTTTAGACTGTATCCCCTTACCCTTTCCTGGAATGAATGTGCTTGTGGACTTAAAAAAAAGTCACTAAAAGCAGGAGAAAGAGTATACTGGGATCAAAAGAGTCAATTACATAGGTATCTCAGAGGGTTGGCAGTGGCATGGGATGACAAGGACTGAACTATTGATGTGGGTGGCAGAGAAACTGTTTATGTATAGTAATTAACAGTATTACAGAATCAAAATACAATCAGTTGCGGTCGTGCTACTGGTAGAATGTAATGTAATGAAGTGACAGTTGTTTGATTTGGGAGGAATATATAAAAGACTGCATCAATAGGAGTAGAATAAATAAATCTAAAATATACAGTTGTGATGAACCACAAATCTGAACAAGTAGTTGCGTGGATCAAGGGAATGTGAATGGATGGGGGGGTTCAAAGATAGGCAACGTGATTAGCAAGGGTTGGATTCAGTTTGACAGCACCAAGGCTATTGTATTATGACCTTTTTAAAATGTGACAGCACTCCTTAAACTGGTTGGTTAGGGGCTGGACAGTGAAACTCCTGCTCAATTTTGATGGAATGTGTTGCAGGGGAAAGGAATTGGGGTTATAAAAATGTAATAAATATGTGCATAACAACATAGGCATCAAACTAAAGATTTCTCTGCATCGCTCAACCACCCTGGCAGTCCTAATAATAAAATATGGTATTCTATGTTCAAACCATGCTCCTGCTTATTTTAGGGTGTGTCAGAGTAAGGCTGTGGCTACTGCTGAGGTGCAAGTCTGTGTAAGGAACTGGAACACTGTTCAAAGTAATAAACAACATACGAGACAAAATCGTGTTGTACCTCACTATTGCTACTCCTGGAATGGGTTGGAAATATATCACTGCTGCTAAATTTAGAATGGCAGTAAGAACATTAAACAAAACATGGTTATTATACTAAATAATTGTATAAGAAGATATAGTAGTGGCAGATCAATCTCCAGCACAAGTACTGGAGAGAGACAAACATGAATGGACTGTGTGTGTGTGTGTGTTTTGGGGGGATCAGTGGTGTAGTGACAAAAGTAATTGATCTGATTTCAAAGGTGCCAGGAAAAAATCATGCTAGCAGAAAGAGTAATGATCAATGGTAATCAATGCTAGATTGGAAGTAGGATGCATTTAAAATGCATTGATCAACAGTGAGGGAGGATGTCCATCATTCATTTGAACACACTGGTCTATCAGAACCAAGAGAACAATGTTGTCCATTAATTTTTATCAACTATTTTTTTTCCCTTTTCAAACTCATGCGAGTTTGTAATTGGAAGATGCAAATGAAGTTGAGGGTGGTAAAAAAACGAAGTTGCGCAAGCAGTAAGCTAATGAAGCAAAATTACTAAAACCAGTAAACAAACATTGGTCCCTCACTGAAACTGGTAAAGACATAGCATGGTATACAACGTCAAGATTTACATGAAGTGCTGTAGTTAATCTAGTATAAACTGCAGTTCTAATTAAACAGTTAAAGGAAGCTCTCACTGAACACATGTCTGACTGTCAGACGGGAGAAGATATGAATAACATCCTGCTTGGTTTTCACCACAGGGAAAACACAGCCAACTGGGATGGTTGGGGGGGCAGGTGAACATGTTTCACAAACAAGCACATAAAAGCACTTAAATGTCGTGATCTGACAGCACAGTATGGGAATACTACAACAAATGAAGTCTGATTTGTGTAATCCCCCAAAATAAAATACTAAGTCACCGGTCACAAATTATAACCTTACTTTCTGGTTGCTGGCAGTTTCTAATTGCCTCACATGAGCACGTCATACAGTGTGCGAAGCAGAGTGATGTAATGGAATACATGAATGTTGACATCAGCATGCAGCTGACACTCAAGATTAAAAACACAGAAGACAAAAACAGGCTGCTCCATTAACAGCCATACTTACAAATTTAGCATTATGACCCTTGTTAAAGGGAAAATCACACACTAGCACAACAGGTAATGAAACACACTGGCATGTTTTATTGGTCAGGAAAACAGTAAACTTCACAAAAGGTTTGGATCATTTTGTTTCTTGCCCTCTTTAAGGACTGGTGCAGTTCAGGTTTTACCTTCCACACCATACTGAAGGCCCTTTCCTTTTCAGTATTATAATCCAGCAAGCAAAGCAATATCATCATGAACTGTTTGAAAAGTGGAAGCCCTTCATAGTCATATAATTGATGCAGATTCTGGCCAAGATATTCAAAGGGTTGCACCTGGCGCAACTGAGTTGTGCCAGCACAACTCAATGCGCTCCGGGGCAATATTCAAAAGGGGGAATTGTACAGTGCAGTTCCTGATGTGCTGGAGCACAAAGATAATGTATGCGGGACATCTCCAGGGGACGTGCCCATGCATATTTGGCACATCCCGATATTCAGCTCAGGATGTACAGCGCATCTGCCAGCACATCCCAGAGATGTGCTGCATACCTAAGCACAATGCTGAGCCTCTGAAAAATGGCTCAACTGCTAGCCACCCACATGTGGGCCACTGTACTGCTGGGTGCAACACAGCAGCCACCAGCCATGGGTGGCTCCCCCAGAACACCATACACAAGCATCCACATAACTCCCTGATGGTAAAATGGTTCCCTACTCTCTGCCTGCATCATCTATCACCATAATAATAAGTATTTAAAGATCCCTGGTGGTCCAGTGGTTTCCCTCTCCCTGCCAGTAACCCTGATTACCCATTTTGCACAAATTATATTTCCCTGGTAGTCTAGTGGTACTCTCCTCCCTCCCATAACCCGATCACCCCTAGCTATGCAGACTATATCTCTAGTAGTCCAGTGGTACCCCTCTTCCCATTTCATACTTCACGCACCATAAAAATGAATCCATCATTACCCTGGTAGTCAGTGGTACCTCCCACCCATGCAGGACCTACAGCCCACTGGCTCCCCATCATCGACGGGCAGCAAACCTACCCGCATAATTCATAGCTACCCACTGAATGATAGCTTACAATATGTGCTACAAGCTCATTGGTCCACACTGTGGACCAATGGGCTTGCAGTGCATACTGTAATAGTCATTCACAACTTTGTGAATGAAGTCATTCATTCACAGTGTTGTGAATGAATATTACAGTATGAACTGCATGTGGACCAATGAGCTTGCAGCACATACTGTAAGCTGTCATTCAGCGGGCAACCGCGGAGGTATGCAGGTAGGTTTGCGGATGGGTTTGCTGCCCACCAATTATGGGCGGAGCTGGGTGGGCTGGGAGTCCTGTGTGAGTGGGGTTGACCACTGGACTACCAGGGAGATATAGGATTCATTTTTACGGTGATCGAGGTGTGGGATGGGGAGGGGGGTACCACTAGACAACCAGGGATATATTATTTGAACAAAACGGGTGAGTGGGGTTACCAGTGGGAAGGGGGGAACCACTGGACCACCAGAAATCTTACAATACTTATTATTATTAAGGCGATCTGTGGTAGGGATGGGGAGGGGGCACTAATATGGTACCTGGTACTGGGACCGCATGCTGTGCAGGGTGCTAGGTGCATTTCGCTCACCAGCCCTGCACAACTCATGCAAATGGCCCCATTTGTTCCTTGCATGCATCATGGCCCCATTTGCATATTGGTGTCTGAATATCAGGATTTTGCTCACGGCATATCTCTGATGTGCTGATGCATTTCCCATGCCTGGTATTCAGACCTGTCTGGGGGATGCACTGGCACACTGTGTTTGAGCCACGCACATTATGTGCTATATTCAGAAGAGATGTGCCATGGCACATCTCTTTTGAATATATCCCTTTGTTGCTCCAGCACAACTCAGCTGCACTGCACAACCACTTGCACCACTGCCAGCCGAAATGCTGAATATTGGGCCCCACGAGGCCAGTGTTTTGAAATGCAGGAATATGGTACATTTACTGGTCCTGTCAATTTACCTATGTCTTCAGTTTGGTATATTGTGAACTTATCCAGTAATTGCTTAGTGTCTGCATCAGTGACACGTCCTAGATGAAAGGCAACATCAGCCACAAGTTTTGTGGCTATGTCTAGCTTAGTTGATTGGATTATGAAGGATGCTGCATTTTTTAACAGATGATCCTTACTTGGGAACTTTTTTTTTTAGGATTTTTTTGTAACACAGCAGTATAAAATAATGCAGTTATTTTTGTAGAAATGTGTTTCTATTACTGTCCCCAAAATGTGTTCCTCATTATTATTTATATACTGCTCGACTTCCAGGTCAACCCTGATGTCATCATTGAGCAAGAAACTGCTGGGATAATTTAGAACTGGCATATCATTGTCCCTCATTAATTTGACAACAGCTATAGGATTCAGTACTCTTCCTGCATACCGCTGCATCAGTTTATACACATCCCTATGCAGAGTCATAAGCTGGCTTTCTCAGCTTTTTAGCTGGGTGTTGAACTGCAGCAAGAGTTCTAGAGCGCATTTAAGGAACATTAAGCTCATTAGCAGTTCATGGTGCTGCAGGCCTGCAGGTGTCACTTGTCAAATATAAAGTACATGTTCTGCCTTCAGAAAGTTACAGGTAAAGCTGACCATATTTAAAGGGCAATCTGGGAAGCCACAATACTCTAGTGGATAAACACCACTGTGAAGCTGACCTGGCTTCTACCATTCTATAAAAGGAATGGGATGACTGCTGGACACTAGCTAATATGGCAGTGAGAGATTCTAGGAGCCATGTAATACAAAACAAAATTTTGCACTACTGGTATCATACTCCTGAAGTCTTCTGTTCATTTGTGGTTCCACCTAATGATGCCCGCTGGAGATGTCAGGCTCCAGGGGGCTCCACGTTATCATATTTTGTGGACCTGTCCTCCTGCGGCAGTTTTCTGGCAAGAGATTAGCACCACATGCCAAAGGGTTTTAGACTGTCCAATCCCCTACTCCCCACAACTTTTCCTTCTTGGCTCCACCTCTGGCACTCTATGCTTTCAAAAGGAACAAATCTTCCACCTCAGTGTCCATAGAGGCCAAACTTCTCCTGTTGCAGAGGTGGAGGTCTCAGGCAATCCCATCATTACTTATTTGGAAGCAGGCAGTGGGCACATTACCGCACAATGAGAGACTTAGCCATCTCACTATCAGTAAGCTTCATGTTTACCAGAGTACCAGGACCCTCTTCTTGTCATATGTCTCAGGAACTGTTGCCTAACTTATAAAAGTACTCTACGCTATTTAATGGTTTGAGCCTCTGGTTCTAGGGTAGTACTAGATAGTGTTCAGCCTTATTATACTCAGCACAAAAGAGTACCAAGCTATTTATTACATGTTGTTATGTATGCTGGTTCCTCACAGGTACTGTGTAATAATCTAGTTAGTAGATCTAGTGGTTTTTGATTATTGCTGTTGGTTATTTATGCATGTTTGTTTCCTCTGTTTTGTTTCTTTTGAATGACAAATGAGTCTTCTTGTTCCATTAGATTGAACACCAGGACTCGTACTGTTCTTTGTAATGTTACAGAACAAGTTTTCCTTTATTGTGAAGTATAGATTTAACTTAGTGCTATGCAGAATTTTCAAATTCTGGCAGAACAAAAATTTCAGAGAATTTTCGAAACTCCACTGAAATTTCATAGAATTTCACCAGAAACGGAATGGTGGAATTCTGCAGCAGAAAAATACAGAATGAGTTTTTCTGGAACATTTCCATGGAATTTGATTCCCCGAATCTCAATATTTTCCTCAGAAATGGTTGCAGAATGATTTTCCACAGAAAAAATGCTGTTCCACAGAATATTATTCTGCAGATCGCAGCAGGTGGAATTCTGCAGAAGAATCAGCAAAATTCCAGTGGAAATTCCACTGGTGGAATGTCATTCTGTGATAATTTTGTTTCAGAATTCTGCATAGCACCTAATTTAATTGATAACTCTTAAGTGCAGTCAGTTGATCAACTTAATATGTATTATTTCCTCATGGAATTGGAACCTGTTGTCTTTGTGTGTATCTGTTGGAAATGTTAATAAAGATATGAACTGAAACATATGAGGTCGCTTTTTATTGATCTTGGTTCCAGTATCATAACACAGGAAATAAGAGCTGGCCATGTGTCCAGGGTTTTGTGTGGAACATTTTTAAGAGTCAGCCATCTAGTAGCAGCATGTTTAATAATTTTCAGTGAATCTACATCAACAAACAAAGCAAATTCTTTAGGCTTCTACTGTCTTTGAGAACTAGATGAACAAGCATTTGTCAATGTTGAGTGTTTGCTTGCTGGCATTGGCAGTGGTAGAGTAGAAGTTACAGAGCTGCGTAATAGGAATGGCAGTGAAGTACTGAACTGAAGCCAACCCCACCACCACCCTGCAGAGAGTGACAGGCATTGGGGTGTGCCTTTGGGTCGTCAGGCATAACTGCCACGCCATTTCACCACACCCCACCCTGCAGACACTGACAAGTGTCACGGTGTTCCTTGAGGGTCTTTGGCCTTATCGCTTCATTCCATTAAAATGCGGTGAGATGGGTGCGATATAGGAGAATAGTGAACTTTGGGGCTGAAGAGTCCAAGGCATACCTCGATGCCTCTCACTGGCTGCAGGGTGTGGAATGGTATGAGCATTACAGGCAAGAATCCCAAGTCACACCCTGATGCCTGTCATTCTCTACAGGGTTGGGCGTTATGGTTGGAAACCCTAATACCTCAGGCATTCGTTGGTATTTTCACCTAATGTTCAACATGTTTTTTTGTGATCCCACCTCATAAACAGGGGAATATCAGTTTGTTAGCAGCTGCTTATGCACAGTGACTACGGCATTTAGCACATTACAGGTGCAAAACATTCCGAACAGCATGTAAAAAATGACAGCTGTACTGTTCATGGGGAGGTGTAAAAAATGGCAATGTTGCAAATCTGCAGTAAAAATATTTAAAGAAATGGTGAAGTCACGAGCGTATATAGAAACTGTGCAACGCACACCCGTAATATAATTAGGTTGGGGTTTTTTACAGCAGATTGTCAACTCAGGCATTTTGGTGCCTCCGATCATGAACAGTGTCACTGTGATTTTATCTGTCCCGAACAATGATTTCCCACAGCGACCACGCATCTCTGCGCTGAAAGTGTGAAAACACACTCGCCATGTTGTGAAAAATGACAGCTGTACTGTAAATAAGGAAGTGTGGAAAAATGCCACTAGTGAAAATCTGGACTTAAAATATTACAAAGTCATGAACTTACGAAGTGCGTGGAACTGCACAATGCTCACTTGTAACACAGTCATTTATGGACTTTTGTCACAAAATTTTCAACATAGCCATTTTAAGACCTCTGCTCATGAACAGTGTAACTGTGATTTTCTTAATCTGTCCCAAACATTGCTTTCGCACACCAACAGCACCATTGTGCGCTACATGTGCAAAAACAAATTTTGGGCGGCATCTGAAAAATGGCAGCTGTACTGTTCATAAGGAAGTGTAATAAAATGGCAATGTTGAAAATCTGGAGTGAAAATATTAAATTCGCAAACTTATGAACATGCATAGGAACTGCGCAATGCACGCTCGTAAAACAGTCATTTTAAGGAATTTTTTCACCAAATTTTCAACATAGCCATTTTAAGACCTCTGCTCATGAACAGTGTCACTGCAATTTTCTTAATGTGTCCCATACATTGATTTACTTTATCGACTGCACCATTATTGTGTGCTACATGGGCGGAAACACATTTTGGGCAAGATGTGAAAATGACAGCTATACTGCTCATAAGAAGTGTAGTAAAATGGCAATGTTGAAAATCTGGACGAAAATATTGAAAATTACGAACTTACGAAAGGCAAGTGAGGAACTGCGCAACGACGCCAGAAAACAGTCATTTTTAGAATTTTTTCACCAAATTTTTCAACACAGCCATTTTAAGACCTCTGCTCATGAACAGTGTCACTGTGATTTTCTTAATTTGTCCGTACATTGATTTCGCTATACACGACAGCGCCATTGTGCGCTACATGGGCAGAAACATGTTTTGGGTGAGATGTGAAAAATGACAGCTGTACTGCTCATAAGAAGGTGTGGTAAAATGGCAAAGTTCAAAATCTGGAGTGAAAATATTGAAAATTTGCGAACTTACGAGTGTGCGTAGGGACTGCGCAATGCACGCTCATAAAACAGTCATTGTTAGAATGTTTTCACCAAATTTTCAACATAGCCATTCTAAGACCTCTGCTCATGAACATTGTCACTGTGATTTTCTTAATTTGTCCCGTACATTGATTTTGCACACGGCTGCGCCATTGTGCACTACATAAGCGAAGCATTTTGGGTGAGATGTGAAAAATGACAGCTGTACTGCTCATAAGAAGGTGTGGTAAAATGGCAATGTTGAAAATCTGGGTGAAAATATTGAAAATTCACGAACTCTACGACGTGCGTAGGAACTACGCCAATGCACGGTCGTAAAAAAACAGCATGTTTGGAATTTTTCAACCAAATTTTCAAAATAGGCTTGAAACCACCTTATGAACACTGGCAGTGTCGTTTCATTAATCATTCTGGAAAGGTGATTTGCACAGTGACTATGAAATCACCCTTCAGGCCCGAATAACGCCATGACAGTGACAGCATTCATGAGAAGGGGTCCCAAAAACCCCCAGTTGAAAATTTGGTGCAAAATTCCAAAAAATGCCTGAGATATGCAACAAAGTTGAAAAACCCCTATCTAACCCATTATACAGCTTACCGGCATTTCCTCAGTTCGCGGTTGGCTTTGAAGAGTGCAGACCTGTTCCTGGTCACAAGTCGTCTACGCCAAGCTCCAGAGGTAAGTATGGGGTGAGGGGTGTGGGGAGGCAGGGTGCACAGTGGGTGGGTGCGGGTTGTGAGGAGGTCAGGAAGACTGCGTGGGACCGTTTTTCTTTTCAGGTATTTAAAAAAAAAAAAAGCGACACGGGCGTTTGCCACACTGGGGTGGGCTCCCAGCGTGGCAGAAGGATAACTGAGGCGTGGACCCGGCGGGATTGGGCACCCCGTCGGCCATGGCATTTGTTGCCACGCTGGGGTGGGCTCAGCGTGGCACCCTGTACTCTGGGGGACACAGTGAAGCCGGCGAGGGATTGGGCACCCCGTTGGCTATACCATTGAGTTGTCAAACTGGGGTGGGCACCCAGTGTGGCATTTGGAAGGCTTTGAGGGGTAGCGCAGCACAGCCGACGGGGATTGGGCACCCAATGCCGCTATAAAGTGTGTGTGGGGGGAGCATGCATGCATGCATGTGTGTGTGTGTGTGTGTGTGTGTGTGTGTGTGTGTGGGGCTCGCGCAGGCAGGCGATATCTTATCGCTGCTCACTCAAGCGTAACTCCCCTTTCAACTGTATGCCACTGCATTTTGGAGCTTGTCATGGACAGCTCCAGCATGCGATGGTGGACAGGGGCCACGCCTGCCAACACATTGACTGAATTGGAAGAGGGGGTGACACACCCCCAAAATCTCGGATGATGGCACTATGTCTCTTGCACATGCATGCAAGCAAACATAAAAATGACAGTGCATCTCAGAGATTCAGACTTCTACAGGGGAGTATAAAGCTTCTTCTCCAGCTTTACTACAGAGATCTGCCAAGTGACAGAGACAGCCCATATTTACAATATTTGGATTTACAGTCTTTAAGTGGGACAGGACTAAATAGTTTTCTCCAGTCACATAGGTAGCATTGTCGGATGAAAAAGCTGCAATATAGTGTATAGTGGAAAACAATTTCATATTCAAAACCATAAACTTTTAAAAGTCGTTCTGTAGTATTGATGTCCTCACTAATGCAGAATGACTTTTCATTCTGTGTTAGTGAGAATATCATAATACAAGCAACCTCATCAGCTCTTCTTATTGGTCAGTGGCTGGTGGAAAGTTGTGCGCATTTGCAACTCGGTGGGCAGTTTTGTTTCGAGTGCAATCGGTGGAGCTAAGATGAGGTGGGAAAAAAAAGTAAGTGTTTCTGTGCTTTTTTTTCCATCACTGCAGCAGTGATCACAATCCACCATACACTATATAGAACAGTTTATGGCAAACCACACACAACAAGGCTAATCTTCCCCCTCGTGGATACCATTATGACTGACAGCCTCTCAAGCTTCACTCTCAAGGTCATTAGTCATCATGGTATCCTCTCAGGTGGAAGAATAGCAGTGTTGTGTATGGTTTTCCATATACTATCCTATATGTTTGACACAGGGATCTCAAACATCTTTATGGTTTCTAACAAACTGTCAAACAATGCTTGCCCAGTCCCAGACACACATTCTGATATGT
This sequence comes from Neoceratodus forsteri, assembly GCA_016271365.2. Taxonomy (NCBI): domain Eukaryota; kingdom Metazoa; phylum Chordata; order Ceratodontiformes; family Ceratodontidae; genus Neoceratodus; species Neoceratodus forsteri. The sequence continues at coordinate 101,463,917 of JADMNL010000033.1, read as the reverse complement.
CTAAGAAGTGAATGACATTTCTGCTTGCAATTTCACTCAGGAAACCCACATGAATCATTAAAAGCTTCTCATCTCCTATCTCAGTGCTCTAATCCATGAAGACACAAAAGGTTATTTCACAACAAATTGCAGCAACGCCATTTTGTTACCATGGACCCAGCACATCCTTTACTAAACAATGTGCTTTGGTTGCCCCATATGTCGTCTTCGTCAAAACTTCTTGGTTTTCATTATATTTTTTCACAAACTTCAGTATGTGCTCTAGTGTTGTAAATGGAAGGTTATGTTCCGCTATAACGGACACAAAAGCCATCTCTGCCTCAATCACTTTTCTACTTACCAGGCTATGAGAGCTAAAGAAGTATGACATATTCTGCCCTGTGACATACTTAGAATTGTGCTGCTGCTCTTCAGAGTTTGCATATCATTGAACCTCATGTGAACCACCATGGTGAACAGTGAAATCTGTGCCACAGGTCTTGCAGAATCCATACTTCACTCCATGTTCGCTTCCTGTTAACTGGTCAAAGGTGCTCTTCCAGCTGGTTTGGAAAACGGTGTGCCTTCTCTTCTTTTTCTATGAAAACTTATCAACGTCATGATTCTTGACGTTGTCCCAGTTGTCTACACACAGAATATTAATTTTGAAATTAGTGTCTGAACAGCTCAGTTTTAGGAGCCAGTGACAGGATTCTTTGTACAAGAGAAGGGTTTCAGAGAAAAAGCTCCTCTGGATACACCTCTTCAATATAGAGGATTTTGTATGAGTAATCATACACACAATGCTGTGTTTCAATTGAGAGGTCTTCTGTTACCATGGAAACCTCAAGACTGAAATACAGCTTTGTGTATGTGTGGTTGCTCATGCACAATCTTTTATAATGTATAGGAAACCATTACTGCAATCCTGTGCCCAGCACATATGACCCTCCCCACAAGGCTCTGCAAATTCCCTTATTGTTGCACTCAGTTCCAGGGTCAGCTCTCTCACCACCACGGCCTCTTCATTGGGTGCCATGGTTTGAAAAAAAAGGTGACACATGAAGATGTTCTATGTTGTTGTGCTGCAGTAGCTACGTAGCCAGTGCCGTACAACAGCAAAATGCTGTAGCTAGTGCAGTACAACAGTAGTGTTCCAGGTATGGATTTCTGCCTAGAACAATGTTCCACCATACACTAAATCAATTCTCAGCAAGTTCTGGGGATTGTTCAGGTAAAGACAATGAAGAAAATCAGCTGGAGAAACACACTTGTGTGCCCCAACTTGGAAAGAGATGGTGGAAATGAAAAATAAGTATTATTACTATTTTTCTCTGCCGCCCTCCCTTGCCAAAGATAACACGTCTCCTTAACTAATGCTGTTGATGAATGGCACTCAACATGATTGGACATGGCAAGCCAGACACCCATCCCACCAGACAGGTAGGTTAAGTTGCACTGCCCTTTCTGGTGGGTGGGAGGCTCTGGCTTTCTTTACCCAATCACTTCTGATGTTTTATTAATGATTACAGTGTTACAGTGCAATGCTACAATTATATTAATAAAAAATCAGAAATGATGCAATGCAGTACAGCAGACCTCCCCACACTCACCCGAAAATGGCAGTGCAACACATTTTAAATCTCATTTAATAAGTTACATCAGAAGTAATCGGATGCAGCAAGCCAGACATCCACCCCTCCACAACAAACAGGCAGTGTAAGTCACATTGCCTTTCTCTGGTAGGTTCCAGGAGTCCTGTCTTGATGTGTCCAATCACTTCTAATGTTTTATTAATGACTGTAGTGCTACAATGAAACACTGCAAAGATATTAACAGAGCATCAGAAGTGATTGGACACAGCATGGCAGAACCCTCCCCCCCCTCCACTCACCAAAAAAGACAATGCAACACATTTAAATCTAATAGTGATTGGATGCAGCACACCACCAGTCCCAACCACCACCAATAAAGGCAAAGCAATATTACAATTATATTTTTTTTTAGTTTTTTTTAGTTTATTGTTCTAGGAATTGATACCTTTGAGCCAAGGCTCTTTTACAAAGGTTCCACGTCATAAACATACATAACAACAAGACATGTTACAACAAATGGTCAGAAATTTACAAAGGCAACAATAATCAGTGATAATTCATTTACAAGAAAGAAAGAAACTCAGAGGCATTTAAGGAAAGATAAGGAGGGAAGAGTAGGAGGAGATAGAGGGAGAAAGACTCAGTAGCAGACAGGACCAGTTAGTGGTACTCCAAGTGTCTTTGTCGAGTGAGGGGTCATGGAGAGAGATGGACAACTGTAAAGAGCAGTCAGAGAGAAGAGTCTTTAGTCAAAGCAGTCACAGGAGCTGGAGGCTGAGAGGTGAGTGTAAAGCATAGATTTAAAGCTCCCAGTGATGTGGAGGATAGAGTGGGTAAGCTAAGGGCATTGTACCAGGTAGGGGCACGATATGAAAAGATCTTTGTCCCTAAGCTGTCCCGCATCTGGGGACGTGAAAAGGTTAGTGCTCAGATCTTCTGGTGGGATGAGTGCCATTATTCAGGCAGAGTAGGTCTAGGATACACGGCGAAGTGAGTCCTAAGATTGATTTTTTTGCCATCAAGTATGTGAGATACATTAGGCGATTAGAGAGTTGTAACCAGCCAGTTTCTGTGTAGAGCTCACAGGTGTGGGTCCGTCTCTGCGCTCCAATGAGAAGTTGACAGGCCTTGTTTAGGGCGGTTGAGATGCACCTTAGTGTGGTGGTAGTGGCAGAGCCATAGATAATTAGGCCATAGTCTATGATTGAGATGACAGAGCTTTGTATAGCAATCCTCAGAGCAGATTGGTTAAGGAATTGACAGTTCCGGAACAGTATTCCAATGTGTTGGTTCACTGTTTTCGCTGTGTTATCAATGTGGTTCGCAAAGGTAAGACCTTGATCAAAAGTGATGCCAAGGTATTTGAATGTATTCACTTGCTCAAGTGTATTTCAGGGAAGTTTTATTATGAGTGGAATATGTCTTTTCTGTTTGATGACTGGTGAAAAGCATGGTTTTAGTTTTTTTGTGATTTAGGACCAGCTTGTGATCAAGGAACCATTTTTCTACACGAGAGAAGGCAAGTTGCAGGCTCTGACATAATGGATTGGGATCATTGTGAGAGGAGAGAATTACGGCATCATCAACATATATTAATACAGATACAACAGAATATTAATCAAACATCAGACGTTACTTGGTTGGACGCAGCAAGCCAGCCCCCATGCACCCCCTCAAAAAAAGCAAACATTTTCATCCTGATAAATAAAATATATCAGAATTAATTAGACACAACAACCCAGAACCCCCACCACCAAAACACAGTCAGTGCAAGTTATACTGCCTTTTTATTGGTGGGGGTAGGGGTGGAGTTGACTGGCTTCTAAAGTCTCACTCATTCCTGGCATTTTATTAATATAACTATAGTGTGTCACTTTACCACTACAATATTAATAGAACATCGGAAGTAGTCTGACAAACAAGCTGCCAGTTGCTACCATTGGATTGAATGACAGAGAAGAGCCACTAGACACCAGGTAATAATCTTTACTGAAAGGGGTCGGGAATTGGAGGCTGAGGGGTACCACTAGACACCAGGGAATGATCATTACTTAACAGAGATGGGGATCTGAGGGCAGGGGTGCCACTGGACACCAGGGAATATTTAATATAATATGAGGATATGGGGATGGGGCCACCACTGGACACCTGGGAATGGGTTTTACTTCATGGGGACAGGTGCTCAGAGTGGGAGGGGGCTCACCATCTGAGAATGATGTAGATAAGCTGCCACAAAGCTGTCAAGTGATGAAGGGGCAGAGAGAGCTAGTGAGTCCACAAAACTAGTGGTACTGGTTTGGGTGTTGGTGGCGTTAGCTTCCAATCTTTAGGTAAGATAGTTAAAAAGAAACCATCATTAAGACAGTCACACTTGACTGCAACTGCTAGTGTAAGTATACTAGGTAGTCCACAATTGTTGGTAGCCCTCCTAGCATTGAGATCATCCTTTGGAGGCATACCAATATGAGAATATCATCCATTTAGGGGAGCATGCTTTCCTTGTTGATGGTTTTCTTGAAATATTCAGAACTTTAAGAACCTCCTCTGACAAACTCAGGTTAAAGAATTCTAACTCCTCATGAACCATGTCCTCAAGCATAATGTTCTGAGGTCTGGGAATATTATTCTGCCCTGAGATGACGCCATCAGGTTGTATCTCAGTGGTAGACTGATTAGAGTTCTGATGGACAGGATCAGGAGCCTTAAGTACCAAGCCTCTCTGGCCCAGTCCAGGACTATCAGGGTCGCTGTTGTTGGCTCTCTCCTGAGCTTTATGAGCATTCTCTGTATGAGTGGGAATGGTGGGATCGCATACAGGAACCTCCCTGTCCAATGCACAACTAAGGTGTCCTCTGGGGGCTGTACCCTTGCTGGTGACCCAGAACAAAACTGTAGCAGCTGATTGCTCTCCCAAGAGGCAAACAGGTCTATTTTTGGACTGCCCACCTTCTGAAGACTGATGCCAGCACTTACTGTAATGCACCTGGGAAACAAAAACCAAGGGGAAGATTACACAATTGTGGGGGAGGTGTTAACAACAACAAAAATGTAAAGGGACCTGGAGGTAGTCATATCAGATGACCTAAAGGTAAGCAAGCAATGTGAGAAGGCAGTAAGGATGGCTGGGGAGATACTGGGATGTATAGGGAGAGGCATCACCAGTAGAAAACAGGAAGTTGTTATCCCTCTGTACAGATGGCTGGTGAGACCCCATCTGGAGTATTGCGTGCAGTTCTGGAGACCCCATCTCCACAAGGACATAGACAGGATGGAGGCAGTCCAGAGGAGGACAACTAAAAATGTGCAGGGTCTGCAACAGAAGCCATACAAAGAGAGACTAAAGGAGCTTAACATGTATACCCTTGAGGAAAGGAGGGAGAGACGAGACATGATAGAAACTTTCAAGTACCTCAAGGGAATCAACAAAGTCCAAGAGGGTAGCATCTTTCAGAAAAAGAGATGTGCAAGAACAAGGGGACACAGTTTGAAGATAGAGGGAGGACGGCTCAGGGGCAATGTGAGGAAGTATTTTTTCACAGAGAGGGTGGTCGACCCATGGAATGGCCTTCCTGAGGAGGTCATGGGGTCAAAACCAGTCTGGAAATTCAAGAGTGCATGGGACAGACATAAGACAATTCTGGTGGGGGGTAGGAAGAAGTAGGCTGTTGGTTAACCAGGATCTGCAGCTTATCCAATAGGTAGGGAAGTGGGCAGACTGGGTGGGCCAAGAGGTCCTTATCTGCAGTTGGAGACTGTGTTTCTGTGTTTACTGGTTCAGGGTCCGCTCATGGTTTCCCTGGCTGATTCTGCTTAGGGAGTCTGTCAGCACATTGTCTTTGCCAGGCAGATGTACTGCAGAAATGTTTGTATCCAGGGAATAAGCTAGATCCCAGATCCTCAAGACTTCCATGCACAGTCTTGAGGATTATTTTCTGCTTGTTTATGTAATACATTGTTCTGGTGTTGTCTGCTCAAATCTGAACAGATTGACCTTGTAGCTGGAAGGAAAGATTGCATTGCCAACAATAATGCCCTGAGTTCCAGCAGGTTGATGTGTTACTGAGTCACTAGCAGGCTCCAGATGCCACTCACTGTAAGGTCCTCTAGATAGGTGCACCACCCTAGAAGTGAGGCATCTGCTGTGAGGATACTTGCTGGGGATTGCTGGAGGAAAAGAATGCCCTCTCTCAGGTTGCTTTTGTACCTACACCACTCCAGTGCCCACACAAATGTCTTTGTGGCTGGCATTAGCTTGGAGAGTGGATCCCAGATTTGAGACCAGTGGTGTCTTATGTGATGCTGACTGTCCCTCGTCTGAAGCCTTGCCTATGGCACCACTGCTGTGGGTGAGGCCATGTGACCCATAGCAGTAACTGCAGAAAATCCCTTGCAGCCTTGATTGCCCAGTGTTAAGGATTATGCAGTGGCAATCAGATCTGATGCCCTCCCTTGTGGGAGGAAAGTTTTCCCCTTCAGGGTATCCAGTTCTGCACCTATGAAGTCTAGCACCTGAACAGGTTCTGTTTCAGACTTCTGCAGATTTATCAAGAACTTCAAGTTTTCCAGCATGCCTTTCACCCTCTGGATAATGCACCTTATTTCTTGTTCTGTTTTCTGAGACACTAGCCAGTTATTCTGGTAGGAAAAAAAAAACACCTCACCTTGCCTTCTCAGATGTGCTGCCACCACAGGTAAGCAGTTTGTGAAGATCCTTGGTGCAGAAGTGAGGCCAAAGGGAAGGGCTACAAACTGGTACTGGCAGTTTCCTAGCCTGAACCTGAGTTACGTTATGTGGGTATTTCTAACTGGGATGTGATAATAGGCGTCTTTCTGATGCAGTGACCCTAGCCAAGCCCCTGATTGTAAGGATGATATCATTGTGCCCAGTGTGAGACCATCTTAAATCTTTCCTTTTTGATATGCTTGTTCAGATATCTTAGATCTAAAATGGATCACCACTCCCCATTTTTCTTGTGGGTGAGGAAGTTTCTTGAACACAGTTCCTTAGCCAGCTGTGAAGTAGGGACCTTTTCCACTACTTTTACTTGCAGCAGTCTCTTTACTTCTAGTTCCATTCAAGTTCATTCTGTTGGTGATTGAGCTAGAAAGTTTTGGGGTTTCTGCAGTTTTTGAAACCTCTTTAACTGTAGGGGCAATCGATGGCCCACTACCTCCAGGACCCACTTCTCTGTGGTAATTTTTACCCATTTCTGAAAGTAGTGGGCCAACACCCTCCCCCAACTGACTGTGGTTGAATGACCTGGGCAGGATTGCCAGGGGTTCTGTTTTGGCTATGGCTTGGTGTCTGGTGCTGCAGCAGCATGCATTGAGCCCTTCCTGCCTCTGCCCCTGTAATAATGTCTCTGGGGTTGCTACTTTTAGGGGACGTATGGTTTTGGATAGTAGGCCCTACCCGTGTCTCCCCTTCAATAAGGCCTGTAGGAAGTGGAGGCCTGTTCTTTATCAGTGTTATTTTTGTAAGCAGTTTTATACTTGTCCATTATTTTCATGTATGCCTCTGTTTTGTCACCAAATAGTGATTTTCCCTCGAAGTGGAAATCCATGGCCTTGGTCTGGGTGTCTTGTGAAAGTAAGGTTGCCTTCAACCAGGAGAACCTTCCCAATGCCATTGCATGGGCTAAAACCCTTGAGGCAGAGTCACTGGTGTCCACTGCCATGTAAAACTGGTATTCCGTGGAATCCAGGGCTGACTTTGCTGTAGTAGCAAGGTCCTGTGCCACCTCACCTTCGACTTTATCAGTCAATGCCAATACTATATTCCACAGTGCTTTCTTTTTTTTTGCCATAAAGCTTTTTTCTCCTGTGGATTGATGCAGTTGGGCTACTCATTCCTGTCCCCCTCCCTATCCACCAAGCATCTGCCTCCACCAGACTCACCTTGTCTGTTTTTTCACCATGGATTGCACCCCATGATTGGGCCAAGAAGTGGAGGGCTCCCCCTCACCCCGTGGCTCTCAGCAGAACCAGGGTTGATGGTCTAGGTGGCAATGTGGGGATGGGGGTGGTTAAGAAGGACTTCATTAAGCCAGTACCAACCTTTTTCTGTTTTCTTCCAGTGTACACCAGTCAGAGCAGAATGTAAGGGTGTGTGCATGCAGGCGCACACACACTTTGAACCGTGGCCCCTCCTGTCAATGCTGCTCATAATTCTGGTGTTACCATCTGGCCTCCACCAGGTGGCAGCTATGCACCAAGATGGTGGGCCTCCCCAACCCGGGGGAGGACAGCTGTACAGTGGATGCTTGACCCTCTCCCCCGCTGCTCCCCAGCAACCCAAGCTCATTCCTGAACTTGGATTGCTGGCATGGCAGGAGGAAGGCACACAGTGCCTCAGACCTCTGCACCACTGGGTCAGACTTCCACACTACTTCCTGATACTGGGTTGTATATGCCAAATAAGCTGCCTGTCTACAGAATAGGGAAACTGTTGCATAAACTTTTTCTGCCATAGTATCCAGTTTCCTGGAGTCCATTTGAGGGAGCTGTGCAGAGAAGGGGATCTTAGTCCACTCACAAGCAGCTGCTTGGACCACTCCTTCATGATCAGGATGGATACACAGGTATTCTTTGCCCTATCTGTCCACATGATGTTTCCTTTTTTTATTATATTTTATTGTTTTTGCAACAAAAACAACTCCATCAATTAACTCATGCCAGATATCACATTTCACAATCCCACAGCACATCCAATGTATCAGGTACTATTAATCTAGGCAATCTGGATTTTGGATACGGGGGAATTTCACTAATTAAAAGTCCAGGATATAGTCCAAGAGATGCTGCACCCTACATGACTTTGGGTGGTCATATCAGATATAATAGTCATTCCAAACACCTAAACACAACAGCCAGTGTTGTTGTGACCCCCCTCTCCAATGATGTGAATTCTAACATGTTATTAGTGAACAGAAATATAGCTCTCCCTTCCCCGAGGCACTTTAAAAGTAACATGAAAAGCTACAATCTATGATTAGCCTCAGACCCAGATACTGTAAGTTAACTGCGCGTCTAGCTAAGCACATTGGTTTCACTGCCCCTAGCCAGTGTAACTTGGGGTCTACACTGATAGGATTGGTAAGCAAGCTTTATTATAAGTAACAAACAGTTGTCTAACAGTAATAAAACCTGAAAAATCTTTCAGTAACTGAAAGTAGACTCATTTTTTAAAGGGTTAGCCCCTAGATAACTGCTCAATATGGGCAATACAGTAATCAGTAGTAGCAGCTAGCAAACTTAATAAACCTCTTCCCTAGGAAACAAAAAGTTCAAACCAGACACGTTGCAGTTCATGTGTCTTTTTCAGAATCACAGAGCTTTTGAGCTCTGGAGTGGTCAAACTCTCAGGCAGTTGCTTCAGCCTTCTTTCTGGTTTCTTCGGGATCCATATACTGGAACATGTTGCTGCCATAGTGGATCCACAATCTGGCAGGTATGAGTAAGGAGTGGGCCACCCCCAGACTTCGAAGTCTCGCTCTGACCCCTTTGAATTTCTTTTGTCTATATCTGGTAGTGTAAGACAGATCAGGGAAGACATGAATAGTTGACCCCTGATAGTTGAAAGAGTCAGCTGCCCTTGCTGCCTATAGTATGTGGTCCCATATAGCTGTACTGGATGTAACCAAGAGAACTGTCCTGGGCAGAGTATTTTGGCTTGCTACATTCCTTGGAGAAATTTGGTAGGCTTTTATAAAATGAGCGCTATTTGGTTCAGGCTCAGTTGTAAAGCTCCCAGTAGCCAATCTTTCAAAAAAGTCAGGAGATTGTGCTGGCCCAGTGACACTGAGGGCTGAGGCGCTGGATGCCTTACCTCTCGCTATGCCGGTGACCTGGGTTCAGGAATGACCTCGGGTCACCTGGGAGCTAGCACGGGAGGGGGAGGGTCAGAGCAGGATTGAGCTGCTGTAGACAGCTCCCCCCTCCTGGGGTTGGTTGTCTGCTCTCCCCCCATAGTTCTACTTCCACTGGGTGGAGATCCAGTGGGAAGCACAGGTGAGGGGGAGTGGTGGCAATAATGCCAGGGGCATGGTGGAAGGGGCCGAGCCAGTGCCCGGCATGTGCATGTGCCTCCACGCACACACACGTATGTGCCTGCTGGGGTCCTGGGTCTGGGCACAAAAATGGGAGAAAAAACTAAAATCTATATGGGGGAAAAAAAAAATCAGGAGATTCTCCCCTTCACAGTTCTCTGGTAGTCTGACCATGCAGACATTAGAGGCCCATTGTGAGTCCTCAAGCACTTCCATTCTGTACTGCAGCTGGGCATTCTCCTGCATAAGTTTGGTCGTGGTAGCCAGCACCTTAATCACCTTGGACTCTGCTGCAGTAGCTGTTTTAGTGGCCACTTCAGTTTCATTATCTTGCTCCACAAATCTGGCCAGTATCGATTCTACTTTGGTATCAACGGCCTGCATAGATTTTTGCAGAGCCCTCCAAGGCAGTTCCGACACTGGTGTAGATTTTGTGGCTTCATCCATTGGAACCATTTCTGGTGGCTGCATTTTGGATCCACCTGCAGGAGCTTTGTTAGAATGCCCCGTCTTTCAGCCTGGTATCAAACTGCACGGTTCACTACAGAGATTACAGCACAACCCTCATATTTTCAATTTTTTAACAAGAAATGATTGTTTTTCAGGATTTTGTCTTAGTTTAGTGCAGAGCTCCTTCTGAACACATCTAATCAGTAGGCGTGCTCCACAGTACTCCCCTCTGTCCACTTGATGTTTTCCATCTATGCCAGCAGCTGCATTAGGTGCCAACATGATTTCTTGAAGTGGCTTTTTGGAGTGATTTGTGTATGGTGACTAGCAACCTTCTTGTAGGAGCTAGCCCATTCATACCCATAAACTCCACTCCCTCCTCATTCTCCTCCTCCTCCTCCTCCTCCTCTGTTTCATGACAGGAGATGTTGAGGGTACAGTCCCCACCAAATATACAGACCATGGATTACATAGGCAATCGTCTACTGTGGGCATTTTTTTAAAAAACATTTGTCTTTTACATTGCTGTCCCATGTTAAAAGCATTGGTTACTGCAGTCTATGTGTGCTGTATATTTTGGGCAGTTTGCAACAGATTAAGGTAATTCACACCCAGCCAGCAATTGCAATTATGCCCCAGTTAAGCTCCCATTAGGTGCTGCACAGGGTACTTAAGTAAAGTACAGCAGTCAGTGATAATTTTCCTGTATTTCTGTGTGGCTGTTGACTGGCTCTCGCCTCTTCAGGATTCCCCGTCCTTCCTGGGCATCATAATAATGGACCAAGAACTGAGCTGAGCAATAACAGGTTCTGGTAGTCCTGTAAAAACTGCAGCCTTCCGTTGCTATGAATGAAGAGGGGGGAGAAGAAAGATAGAGAGAAAGAGGCACTCAGTGACTGAGAGACCTGGCGGGGGAGACCTGGCAGGAGTGGCAACCGGGTGTGGGGAGACACACACACAGAAAGAAGGGATCTCAGTAGGAGCAATGACCTGGGAGGAGAGACAAATGAAACAGAGATGGGAGACCAGCTGGGCAGTGGTGAGACAAATAGAACATGGGAGAATTACTGACTGAGTTGGGGGGATTTTCTGAGAGAGAGAGACACTCAGCTCACACATGATCTACTGCCTACTGCTATATTTTTGTGATCGGAGTCAACTATTGGATTTACCATCCATGGCTTATAACTGGCAAGTTTAGCCTACACATATGTGCCCGTCATAAGTGGTGGGGACTGTACTCACCATTTGTTTGATGAAAGAGTAGTATGAGGTATAATCCTCTGTAGACCTAGGTGGGGAGCCAAACTGTTGTTCAGGTGAACCATCGAGTTCTATAGGTTCACGTTCCTCCTCTTGCTCATAAGACATGTCCTCCTCCTTCACAGGCAGATGGTCTGGAACCTGATTTGGGGGGGCGGGGGAGGCCTACTAATAGCATTTCCCATTGCCTGGAGGGTCTGAGAAAACTTTCATACTTTTGGCATGTCCTTTGCCAAAGGTATTTGTCTTAGGTCCGCTGCCTGCTCCTTTTCTTTTTCAGGTGGAGTGACATGGACATGCTTCTCCTATTTCCTTCTTCTTGGAAGATACTCATTGCAGTACCTGCTCTGAGGCTCTTTTATGTTTATTTTTGCCACCACTGGTCTCAGGGTTCCCCCCTTTTGGACATCCTTGTATCTGAACCATCTTTTCCATGCCTGTCAGGTGGCTGAGCAGCTTTACCTTTATCTGTTCCCTTTGACAGGGACTGCGCCTGGTTTGGAGGAGACAAAGCCTGCGAGCCATGCTTTCTGCCATCATTAGGCACTCCCGCGGAGCCTTTCTTATCTTTTGGTCACGTAGAGGCAGATCAAGAAGCCATAAAAACTTCTCTTTTTTTAGACCTGTTCTTTTAGGTCTTAGGACAAAACCTTTTACAAAGGTCACATCTGATAACATTGTGACCTTAACCCAAGCACCACAAACAAATCTCATGGCAGTCTGCCCTTGCCAGAAGCTGGACGCAGTTTGTACAGTTTTTAAAGCCTGTTAGTCCTGTCAATTTTTTTAGGTCTGTCAGTCATGCCATAGTGCTGTAGACCGTGTGAAAATATTCCCCACTAGGGTAAAATAACAGAAGAAAAATGGTTCCAAAAATGATTCAATTACATTAAATATAGGAAGCTTTCCTTCCTCACAGTAGTGAGGAACCAATATGGGAACAGAGTGATTGAAAATTTGAAGCCAAATGTGATTCAGTTCCCAGAAAAACAGGAACTAAGTTTAAATAACTGAAAAAAAATCTTTTTGTAAAGATTTTTTTCTGTTTTTATTTCAATTTTGGCAGGTTCCCTCAAGATGGGAACCATGTTGTAAAGTCAGCCTTCTCCAGTTCTTGGAACTAATCAGGAACTGGAGGAACCTGTTATTTATATATGTATTGATTGATGATTTTTGGTATGTATTTGTTTAGGCCCCTTTTCTCTGCTAGCCCCATCTGCTTGGGCACCCCAGCCCCATCATCCTAGCATCCCCAGGACTTACCTTTGCCTCCCCATGTGTCCCCAGAGCTTCCTCCCTGGTGAGGGCAGTGGGGTACCCCTATTGCTGCTGCTAAACAGAACTGGTTGTGGGAGGCGGTGCCTGGGTAGCTGGGTGAGGGGCCTGAGCTGGCTTGTGTTATCTTGCTGGTCGGGTTTTTGCTCTGCTTTTCTCCCAATACACATAGGTTGTTGGTGGTAAGGTTGTGCAAGCATACACACAGAAGTGCACAGTGCAGCACCAGCTGATGTCCTCCAACCCCCACACCACTCCTTACTGCACTGCCACCTGTGGTCACCCTGGTGGCAGTATAGCAGCAGAGCTGGATACCCTCCTTCCCTGGGGGGAGAACATCCTCAAGGACACTCAGTCCTCCTCCCCCTGGTTGGCCCTGGATGACCTGAGCTTCTTCCCAAACATCGGGTCACCACTTCGTGTGGTAGCCCTACCGCTGTGCTAATGGGCCAGTTTAGAGAAATCACAATTTAAAGAGCCACTGACACCCTGGAAAGATCTTTGTAAATGATAATATTTGGACTCAAAGCAGTTTATATTTCTCATTTAGCTCTGTATTTCTTTTCCTAATTATTTATTACTAAGGTGATATGCATGAAAACAGGATAGTTGTTCCTTGAAGGTTCATCAGCCCCTGTTGCTTCTTCCCAACTTGGTGTCATAGTACTCTGATTGTGACATCACAGTTATTCCCATGGCAACTAATTATTATGTCACAACAGTGCATTATATGTGCAAGTAAGGAATAAGCAGTAGAGGCAGATGAACTCAAAGGGACAAAGATCTTGGTTTTTGTGAAAATTTCCTCTGTAATAAATAATGGAGAGGAAAAATATGTAGAAGATATATGTGTCTAAATATTATGTTTTCTAAAGTTTTTGCAAAGGAGTCAGCTGCTCTTTAAAAACAAAACACTAAAGTGTGTACCCTAACTAACGCAGAGTATCAAACAACTAAGTTATACTAAATGAAAACAGCAAACACATAGTGAATTATAAACTGTTGAGCAGAAATCTGGAGCTGTTCCTCAGGGCAATTGCTCTCTGCAGGTGGAGAAACACATCTGAGGTTACAGCACTAGGGGGCACATGCCCACAGTGCAGAGTTTAAACCTGTATTCTAAGTTACTTAATTAGCATAAAGTTCTATCTCTGGGGCATCACTCTGGTCAGAGGATGATGTTTATTGTAAAGCATCATTGAGGGATTGCTGGTGTTTGCATTATATGTTTGTTAAAAACAGAAAAATGCCATCATATAATTTTTTAGTAATGATGTATTTCTTCTAACAATATCAATATAGCCATAATCTGAAATATAAAAAACCTGGAAAACATGACGGCAGATAAAAACCCATGGTCCATACAGTCTGCTGAATAATCCTAGCTATACTCTGTTTACTACTTTAAGTATTACTGAAAGCATAGACTATTTACATTTTGATTCTATTCCATATTTAACCGACTCTCATATACCCCTACTCGCACATATCCTATTTCCTGAACTATTGACAACTAACACCTGTACATATCCCATTTTTTTGAAACTCTCAATAGATCCAGCTTCAACAACCTCCCTTGCAAATCCATTCAATTTTTCCACAATTCTTTCTGTGAAATTGTACTTTCTGAGATCGCTTATAAATCTTACCCCTTCTAGTCTTCACCCATGATCCCTTGTCATGTTGGTGTAATCCAGGGCAGCAGAGACAGAGGTTAACTCACCTGCTGCAGCTTCTTCAACACCACACCTCCAAAGTCTGCCGTTTTGGGAGGGACAGCAGCACCCTCTACCCAAACAGCAGGGTAATATTCCCAGTGTCCAGACCAAACTTCTCATCATTCACTAATCCACCAACAGCTTCACCTGGTTTAATTTCAATCAGCATTTTCTGTACCCCCCCCCCCATGGGATGAGGCTAAAAAGAGGGAAATATTTCCAGGCACTCCTGTTTCAGACAAAAAAATACAACAAACACATAAATAGAGAAATAGTAAAGAATAAGGGGACTTCAATTACATAACACATATATGAAATACGTGGTTGAATTATGTCTCAGTTATATATTTATATGTACACACACACACACACACACATATATACATATATATATATATATATATATATATTATGGTAGCACGGTAGTGCTACCATAGTTAGGGTTGAGGAGCCATTTACATGTTAAACCCAAAATTTTGCACCTTAATAACTTTGCAACCATTCAACAGATTTGTTTGAAATTTGGAATACAGAATCAAGACCCATTCACCTTGGGATCTGCCAAGTTTCATACTGGTTGGGTATACGGCTGTGAAGTTATTAAGCATGAGCTGCGTGTGCATTTACGCTTTTTTTGGAATTCTACAGTTGCACCTACAGGTCACACGGTTTGCGCGACCAGTCCAAAATCTTCAGGGAACATGCAGCCAGGGTCCCCGATGTGCCTTTTGAAGATTTCGTGACAAAATATTAAACGGTTCAAAAGTTATTCAAAAAACAAGTTCCCATTATAAGTCAATGGGAAAAGTTAACAAAAAGTTCAACACTTTCGCAAATGCACTTTTTACTGTCGCAAATGGCCCTTTTACTGTCACAAATCCACCATTTTGTTTTCAGTTAGTGATCATAAAAATGCTTGCCATTTAAAATTGAGACCCTCTAGCAATCTAATTCTTTTTGTATTCACCTAGTCGGGCCCTGAGGATGCTAGCCATGTCTTTATTTTGAGGTAAACACTCCAGAATATGTTTTTCAGATTTCGAAGAGTATTGCAAAGTAGTGTCAGACTACTTAGAAGTTTAAATTTTGCAAAAGCTCAAAATCACGACACTACTGTGAGACACTATGCTCAAAATAACTGTAATTCTTTGCAGCCCGCTGCAAAAGAACGGTTTGGAGTTTTGGGCTGAAATTTGAGGTAACACAGCCGACATCTCACAGATGTGCCTTTCATGTTTTGCTGAAAAAATATTACACGGCGGCAAAGTTATGGTACTCCAAAGCTGACACTTTTTCCCGTAGGATAACATTACGGCGTACGACGCATTGCAGCAATCGTTTGGCGCCCTGCTGCAAAATAACGGTTTGGTCTTTTCGGCTGAAATTTGTAGGGAACACAGCTAACATCCCACAGATGTGCCTTTCAGTGGTTTGGTGAAAAAATGTTATAGGGAGGCAAAGTTATGGCAGTCCGAACTTCTGTTTTTTTCCCATAGGATAACATTACGGCATTCATCGTGCCTTTCAGGGCCCATATCTCGAAAACGGTGTGAGATACGGACTTTTTGTCAAAAAAAGTGATAATACATATGACTTTTCAATTTTTTTCTCTGTCGTACGGTTACTGAGATATAAGTAATTTACTATTCCAAGTCCTCATTTTTGTGTTCCGAGAGTCATTATTTTGCATACATTCTTTCTACTCACTGTCTTTCTCTATACAGCTTTTGGGGAAAACCAGCCTGTGCGCTTACATTACTGTTACCATTACCGTTTCTGCTTGCAGTTCCGTACCATTTCATTTACCGTTCGGCGTTACGCCACCATGTGCGTTACCCCTTCTGCTTTCATTGCTTATGCTGTTTTTTTAACATTTCTGCTCACAGTACTGTTTCTCTTCTGTTTCACTTTGCGCCAGCACGCGCATTACAATTTGCGTTTGCGGGCACAATGTTACTATGTCACAAGACCTCACGTGGCGGGCCCCGCGCTCCCGCCGCCGCGTTTCATTCACTATTTCTCATTATCATTCTCAAGAAAGAAATTAGAGGCAAAAAACTCTGTTTAATGTGTCAGTTAGGGTTGTTCCACAGCGACAAAAGTGAGGAAATTCGATGTTAGGGTTGAAACCCCCTTTGCACCCCTCCAGCCCACCCACCCAACTGGAAGCGGGGTGCTCATTGGGGTCATCGGTCCTAACTGTCATCCCATTCTCCTATTCCTCAGCTTCTTTCCACATGTGATGGGGTGACAGCTAGGGCCGACGACCCCAATGCGCACCTGATTCCAGTTGGGGGTGGGCTGGAGGGGTGCAAAGGGGGTTTCAACCCTAACATCGAATTTCCTCGCTTTTGTCGCTGTGGAACAACCCTAACTGATGCATTAAATGGAGTTTTTGGCCTCTAATATATATATATATATATATATATATATATATACATATATTGTTTTTCAGTGTTTGGTTGCTTATGAAAATTGTTCGACGAATGAGCCCCATGGCTTGTATGTTCACACTGTTGAATAGTTTAGATTCAAAATGAATTCATTTTTGCCAAACCACAGTCAATATTCCCAGCCTCTGATTATGGTGAATAGAGCCCCAGTATCAATCTTGTTTGTTCCCTTTAGGAATTTATAAGCTTCAATCATGTCTCCCCTTTCCCTTCTTTCTTCTAAGGTATGCATATTCAGATCTGTCAGTCTTTCCTCAAAGATTTTCCCTGCTGTCCATGAATCATTTTAGTTACCTTACTTTGTACTACCTCCCATCTATCCCTGTCCATAATACTCTAGGTGAGGTCTACCCAAAGACTGATTTTTAAATTCTTTACCTATACAACCCGATATCTTCATACCTTTACCAGGGCAAAACCCCTAAATGTACAACTCTTGCTAAAATAAAGATGTACAACACAAGTGATCACAGTTAAGGTAGTTCTTCAGTTTTGCTAAAAACCTGCATTTTTCTCATTTCAAGGGGTCATCTATAGGAAAATGTCTAGGTATTGCTGGGAATTACAGTCTTAGATCAAGTATATGTTACTTGCATTGCAAATTGCTATCAAATCCATTTCTATTTCTACTCAGAGGGATGCCTATCCAAATGACATCAGCGGGCCCCTAAGGTGCTGAGGCAGCTATGTGTTGCACTCTTTGAATATGAAGCATTGAGTATTGAATCTGACCCATTCAACTACAATTCTCTTAACTTGTGGGGGAGTGTTATCTTCACTGGGGGGGGTGAGTTGTGGCCTTTCCAAATAGTGAATTTAGTAATTTGTACCCTCCATCCAGTAATCTATAGATGGATTGTTCCCCAGTATGTAGTACTTTACACTTCCATGCATTACATTTCAGTTACCAGATTTCTAACTACCTCGCTAGTGACCCTGTGTCCTCATTCATTTCCCTAATCCCTGCCTCACTATTCCCTCTTCCGCAGATTTTCATGACATCTGAATTAATGTCTTTGCTAAAATCCAGATATACAGTAACATGTCTACTGCATGCCCCTTGCCCACTGTCTTTGTTACCGAGTCAGAAAATGGCAACATATTTGTCTGACAGCATCTACTCATCACAAATCCATGATGCTCCTTTTATTCTTTTCAATTTTCCTACAGAATCCATCCACCCTTTGTTGTCTAAATGATTTATTTATGAGTGACTTATTTATGGGTATGCAATCCTGCTTTTAGCTTTTATATTTAGATGTAGGTTACATTTATATTTGTATGTACTGTTATCAGTTTCATTTATTTGTTGTTTTCTCTTTGTACTGGCACACTGGGTCTCCGGGGAAGGGTGCCACAAGTAACTATTACTTTAGAACTGAGATGTGGGGTTTCAAAGTTTTCTTAAGTACAGATACTTGCTCTCTGGCCATGCCCACTGTGAATATATTAAATATTTTGGTGTG
Organism: Neoceratodus forsteri; assembly: GCA_016271365.2. Taxonomy (NCBI): domain Eukaryota; kingdom Metazoa; phylum Chordata; order Ceratodontiformes; family Ceratodontidae; genus Neoceratodus; species Neoceratodus forsteri. The sequence goes on along the minus strand of JADMNL010000033.1, from coordinate 101,445,670 downwards.
GTGCTGTACTGTTTACTATCAAAAATGTGTGCTTGTACCCTCTTAATGCATCCATAATATAAGTCTACTATATCAAGTCAAACTGTAGCCCCGAGGGAAGGGATTTTTAAATAGGGTTTATGGCAGTCAGAGAAATAAAGATATATCTGTGAATAATCTAATTATTTCAGAAAAAATATTAATGCTAAAAAATATGAAATATTTTACTAACAAACTGTGCTGATTTAAAAGTTGATCACTCGAATGAATTACTATGAATAGTATTGAACTGAACTCTAGTTCTCTTCCAGCTTCTAAAGATAAGGCCATATTTCCCAAGGTCTGGACGCAGATTTAGACACAGATGTATCTACCTAAATCTATTTGGACTGACTGCATCCATCACCCACATAGACACACAAAGTGTGATTTTAAAAACTGCTTCTGACTGCAAGGACTGAATGTGGTTTACTGCAGCATGCATCAGACTTTCTCTATCTTTCTATCATTCTCAGACCAAGAAGTCTAGATATAATTTGATTGCCTTGTTGGCTTAGAAATACAGGGGCATTACCACAAGCCAGGGGAGACCAGTCATGGCTCCTCCACATCCCTTCTAAAGCCAGCACCCCCCCCCAGCAGCCAAAACAAAGTAAGTGACAACACAGCACTGGGGGCACAAGCATCTTGTCTCTTCCACTCTATCCTCCGATAGATGGAACTTTGATCCACACCCACCAGAGAAATCCACCCATTGGGGATCATGCAGCCCTTTGAAAAATGTGCATGGGGAGGGGAAGGCAGGGGATGCATGCCTTTGAAAAGTCAGCTTGTGATGCTTAAGACTATAAAATGTTTTTTCTCTAAATGAAGAATGTTGACTATATCTAATTGCCATTCTCTCCAAGTGGTTGCAAAACCATCCATCCGGTGTTTTCAAAGATAATTATTTTCCTTACTATTGAAATGACAGTCATTAGTGGTCTATAACGCAAGGGAAGAGACACATTTGATAAATTGCCCAGAATGCAAATATTAGGTAGAAAAATTTCATTTTAACTCTTGCTAGTAAGGATGATGAATCTTTTCTAGTGGTGATGCAAGCAAGTGTGGGCAGATCCATTGTGCTTCTATTTAGAATCTGATCTAACCCGAACATTAAAATGTTCTAAACTGTCCTTGTTTTCAGACCTTTTTTTGACCAAGTAATTTGTATGTACTTACAAATGAATTACATGTCAGTTGCATGGTAATAACTAATTTGTATTTCAAACCACTAGGTTTGCATTTTAAGGAGAGTTTTTTTTATGATTTTAAATTTTAGAACCAGCCAGATTCCAGGGGATATTGTTAGAACTTGTGCTGCCAGTCCCAAATGCAAACTGCCCTGCATTCATCATTTAGGGACCTGACCTTTGATGCTTGCACCATAATATATTTGTAACAATGTTATGTTCTGTATATACGGCTCTGTATTTAATGCTGTACCTCTGGTTGTCCTAACCTGTATCTCCTTGAAAATGATCATCCCTCAACAGAGCCTCTTCATGGAAAACAAATACAAACAAATACAAATTCCATCCCTTCCCAAGTCAGCAAAATAAAAATGGAAGAGACTCTCTGACTGCTGAGGGACAGGGGTGCAACCAAAAGCCTAGGGTGTGATGGTGTTGAATTCTTCTCTGAAAGCCAGGCCCCACATCCTCTTTTCTAAGTACTGTAAATAAGTCTTAAGATGACTTTCGCTGATGGAAGAATAATTGTATTAAGTTATGCAGCAATGCAAATGTGTAGACCATTGTTGCTCAGAAGTCTGGCACCAAAGCCCATGCGCTTGTCAATGATTCTTGCTTTGGACCTGGCTTTTAGGGAAGTTTGGAAAAAAAGGCTGCCATGAACAACACCCATCCATGAACAACTCAGTATCCTGTGAGTTGGGCTTACTGCAAGTAGGCGCCTACCAGAACGGCAACCCACTTGCGGCAAGTGCCCCAACGGTGAGGGCGTAGGGAGGGCGATTGGATGGGGAGGGTTCTTGAAAAGGCAATGAGATAGCACGCATGTATACGTGTGGGGAGCGAGCGTGACAAGTGAGGGGTGGGAGGGTTTGTGAGGGGTGGTGGCGTGGGTTGCCGCCAAGCAGGTGTCATGGCGTGGTGGGGTGGGTGCAGACCTGGGGTGGCGGGGATATAGGGTTTGGGTACAGGCACTGGTATCTTTTGTTGCACATGGCCTGAGACAGGGATTTTTTTTTTGGTACACGGATGCACCCCCCTCCCAGATATGCACCCCCCTGGCATTGAGAATCTAAAATTAGAGGGGTGAGGAGGTGAAACCCCCTGCGGAGGGGGGTCCCTTGGCTGCAGCCCCTGCATAAAACAAAAAAATAACACGCTTTGCACCTGCTTTCACCGGTGCTGGAATTGTACATCGCTGAAACTGAATTTTGGCAATGTGCACTCACCATAAGGACGATCGCCGTTTCGCAGTCTCCCTTATGACACAGAACTGAAGAACCCTATATGTTGAACAACTGTAATGATACTGACCATGAATGGAACGTACTGTGGAACTCCCTTCTAGCTCACCTATGGCTCTCTTTATAACCAGATCTACACTTTATAGGGAGCTACATAAGTATTTACAATCCACAGATAAGTGCTACGGTGCCCAATGTACTGTACTGTTCTTATATTTGCCAATGTGCTAAGTCATATGTAATGTGTTTGTTCTACTTGAGCTGTATTACACTGCCTGCCTTCTTCTAGCAACATCATCTATAGTTTAATTTGTCACAACTGTGTTTTGAACCCTGCTCCACTATGTTAAATTGCTTTGACTTTTGTAATTCTCCTGGGTCGCACACGAAAATATGCATTGTATTGTATAGTGCACTTACCTGGTAAACAAAAACTAACTAAATAAATAAATTGATTAAACTAGCTGCTCCACTCTTAGCATCAGAGCATATCACCTTTCTATTTAATGTGGGCTGAAAGTATAGCCTAGAGGTTAGAGTAATGAGCTGTGAATGATCTTGTTACATCCAGCAGACTTGGGTTTGATTCCCACAGCCTCTACTTGCATATTGTGTGATTCTGAACAAGTCTCTTAACCAACTCAATGTTCCAGGTCACCCCTGAAAACAGGCACTTATGCCTAGTGGGCCTTATCTGGTTACCAAAAAATAAATATAAAATATGTCCCTGGCATGCAGTCAAGTACTTCTCCCTCATAAGAGAATCATAGTTGAGTTCATATTTTTTCAAGCCTGCATGGCCCAATCTATAAACTGGACTTGGCTTTACCCAAGAAGATACAATGTAGTAAATATGAGGGTGCCAACCAATCAGGAAGCTACATTTCCATCAGTGGTTTTAGATGCTGTATGCATGCCTAACACGCCAGTGCAATGGGCAGATTCATGTATGTATCACGTGCCCTGGGATGTAGAATTCAAGCACATATGCTAATCTCAAACTGAACAGACTGTTGCAGTTGATCACTTTATTCAAAGTTATTAATACAGGATAGGTCGCTGTGTTGGAACATCTCTCATAGAGGGCAATTTTGTTGATGGCAGCAGGAAATACAGCAGTTGCACATACTGTTATTCATACAACAGGAGTGTGGGTAAAAAGATAACATTTATATATTTGTGATGATAGCACTAACAGCACTATATCAAAAATATGTTGTTGCTAAGTGCCGCATACTGATATCTTGAAGGTTAGGACAATTACTTAGAAATGGGCAAGGCAAATATTGTATTTGGATTGGCTGCTGTCATTCAACTGCAAAAATTTTATTTTAATTTTTGTCTTTGGTAACCAGGTAAGGCCCACTAGGCACAAGTGCCTGATTTCAAGGGTAACCTGGGAGCACTGGGTGGTTAAGTGACTTGTTCAGAGTCACACAGTATGCAAGTGGAGGCTGTGAGAATCAAACCTAGGTCTGGTCTGCTGGATGTACCAAGCTTGTTCACAGCTTGTTACTCTAACCTCTAGGCTATACTGTCAGCCCAGTTTATGTGCCAATACCCCCTGTAAAAAGGTCCAACATGTGATCTGGAATTTGAACACATCACATACAGAATTCATAAGCCACTTGCCTTATTGTTTGATTTCCATCTCAAACATGGCTGCCACATTTACTCTTATATAAAAACCTTCAAGTAGGACCTAAAAATACCCCCCCCCCGAAATTAAAAAAAAAAAGAAAGAAAGAAATGGGAGTAGAAATGTATTAGATTGTTTTTAGGGTTTCTAAATATTACATACATTGCAAGGATAATCTAAAAACATTTAGAATACTCAGAGAATTATTTTCATTACACACATTAATATTATGTGTACCTCAGACAAAAGACTAACAGATGCTAAAGATTACAGAAAGTTTAAGTGCATCATATTTACAAAATAATCCCGGATTATAATGATTTAGTTTTAGCAGGACATTTCATGTATTTTCAGGACAACTACAAACAGATAGAGGATAAAACTATAGTTTGACTTCTTTTTAGCTAAATGTCTACCTCTGCTTATTTGAATAGTATTCCTGTCAGCCTCGGGACTAAATGGACCTAAATAAATCAGTCATATCTAATATGGCATTATTACAAACATTTAACAAAACTACATTTCAAGAAGTGGAAGCTTGCTCGTTTATTGTCCCATACCTAAACAAGGCTGACTTTCATGATTTTAGGGTAAATATGGGGGGGGGGGGGAAGGTATTTTCAGAAAGGTATTCCCAAGACTACTCACTTTTGATCAAGCCAATGAAGAGTTTTCTGAAGTCATCAAATGTGATCCTTGCCATACTGTAATCATGAACTGTGCAAGGGCACCATCAAATAAAGCTGCCAGGTGTTGGTCAGCTAGAGCTCAGGTAAGCTCAATCCCTTATAGATGGAGCTAGACAGAACTAGACCCATATTATCTCAATCTAAACTTACATAAGATTCCCATTTAGGCTAATTAGGTCAAGTGGGTCTTTTAACGGTCCCTGACCATCCAGACTTTATAGGGAGGAATCAAGATCAGAGCTCCTTTGTTGTCTAGGTGCCTGGTAGCATTTGATGCTGTCCTAATCATGAAATCGGACACCATAGACCAAAAGACCACATCCAAAATTTATCATACTAAATGTTTTATGCTCAGAACTAAGGGGTTTATCTAATGATCCCTCATTTACATCTGACTACTATCCAAAAAAGCCACAGCTACATACACTTTCACTCTTGAGAGGTTTTAGAGAAAAAAAAATGGAAAACACAGCTTTCTGGAAAGGTATTCTGAGAGCACCCCTTTGATCAAGCAGTGAAAACTTTCCTGAAATTGTCTGGGAGGGGGTCCTAGCCAAATATAGTCACACACTGTGCAAGGATTCCACCAAATAATGCCACCAGCTATCGATCAGCTAGAGCTCCAGTAAGTATCCCAACCCCATTCAGGTGGCATTAATCAGAACTAGACCTTTGTACTATCTCACCTGAAGGTAGGTGAGGTTTTCTTTTAAGCCAAATGGACCAATTAGGTCATTTAACAGTCCTTGGCCACCTAATCATTGCGGAGAGAGTCAAAATCAGTTCTCATCTGCTGTCCAGTTGCCAGGTAGCAGTTGGTCCTGTCCTAACTCAGCAGTCAGACAATATAAACTAAGAATCACCTTCAAATGTTATCATACTAAGTATTTTGTAATCAATACTAATGCATTTATCCAAGGAGCCTTTTCTTACTGGTTTACTTCCAAATCCAAGGAAGCTACAATTACATACTAATCACCCTTTAGGGCAGGGTAAAACTGCAGTATTGCAGTACTCAACCAGCACCAGGAATGGGACTCCACATTCTACTTGCTTTAAAAAAATATGGGCTCATAAAATGAAAACTTTAAAGTGACCTGCAATGTTATATAGCAGCCTCATCTGTCTCCACATACCAATTAATGCTGCCACAGGAGTCAGCGGCTGCTATGATGAACATTGTGAGAGCAATATTTATATTTAAAGCACTGCCAAAGCAAGCTCTGAACCCGAGGCAAGCGTGCAGGTGATTGAGCACCTGCAAGTTCCATAGGTATACCACCCACTTAGTGAGCATGGATAACACCACTGCTCTGAATGTAGCAGCAGTGGCTGGAGCTCAATATAATTACTTAAATGCTTCAGGGTTTGATGCTCAAAATAATACTTAGAGCAACAGCCTATCCAGGTGTTGCTGTAAGTATTATTTTAGGCATCAAGACCCTGTAAAGCAATAAAAATAACTATATTAAGCTCCAGGCACTGCTTCTGCATTCAGAGCAGTGGTGTTATCCACGTCACTAAATGGATGAAATACCCATGAGAACTTGTATGCTCAATCGGACCCGTGGAGGCAATTCTGAGTTCAGAGCTAAGTTTTGGCAGTGTTTTAAAATCAAAGTATTGCTGTTATAATGTTCATCATAGCTGCCTCTGACTCCCACGGCAGCATCAAAAGGTATGTGGGGAAGGCAGTGGGCTACTGCGTAACTTTGCAGGTCACCTTTAATGGTGATACAGAAGGGACTTGTAAATCTTTAAAAATGAAAACACTACCCACTTCTACCTATTTTCTCAAAATGATTACAGGATAAAATTATAGACTGTCACTTTTTGCAACAAATTAATCAATAACAATCTCATCCAAAAGCATTCAATAGCATTCATAATGTATAGCATTTCACATGGGACTCAGGAATATAACTTCTCTATAATTTCATTTGCAAGACATTCCTATTTTATATGCTGGAAAATTTTTCAAGAGAATCATATGTTACAGTATATAGCTCAATGATGCAGCTAGAGCTCAAGACATCCTCTCTTACTGGTGCAGTTAGCTCAGATGGATTATATTCCATAATAATTAATGGTGTAAGATCCTAGCTCGACTTTCACTTGAATAACCAAATAAAATTTTCTCTTTCCTTTTATGAAACTCACATTAGTGGTCATGATTACCAAGTGTCAGCACCAAAACATAGTTACCATACTTTGGCATGCTTAGCAGTACCTCCTTTTCTTCCATGGCTTCCACTTTCAATCAGTTTCACGATCAGGCAGAAAATTTACCATACCTCGGGGAGTATAGTCAATTGCCCAGAGTACAGATTGGCAATCACAACTCTCTATACTGGTAAGAGTTTCAACACATTAAGTAGAGGCTGTCAGTTTTATGCCCAGTTCTTGCTCATCATGAAACAGAACCTATAGGAAGCAGAAAAAGAATCACTCAATCTGAGTGCAATAAATTTGTTACAAAAGAGTTTTTATTTATTTATTAAAATCTTTCACCAGGAAGGCATGCTGAGCAACAGGTTGCTCATCACCTGGTGCCACCTGGGGGGATGAGTGAAACCATCCTTGGCACCCTGTAGGCAATGCTGGCATACCTGTATTCTTAAACGTTCTGCCTGTAAGGACACAGAAGTACAGTTCTCCTTGGCTCTCTCCTTCAATCTCTTCATCTCCCATCCAACTCTCCACCACCCAGCTGGGGAGACACAACACTCTCCATTGCCCATTTTGATTTTTCCATAACATCAGGTTTTATCTCTCGCCAAGCACAAAGTGTAGTATAGAACATAGTGCAAAGCACAGTGCTAGGCTCAAAGTCACTAAGCTTGTTTCTCTCCACTATTCTGGGCATGAACCAAATAATGGACTTTAATTAAAAAGCCGCCGGTGGCCAGGACAGACTCCTTGCACAGGTATGGTAACAGAAAACAGTGTAACAGGTGTTTTAGCACACTCCTGCTTCCGAGAGCTCCCAAGCAAAGTGCTATTCAACACTAGCAGTTAGAAAAAGCAATTTTAACTTTGAAAGATCTATAGTAAAGTACCATGTCCATCAGTGTAAAATAAGCTTTTTGGATGACAAAATGCCAGGAGGAGCAGCACGGCGCCATCTTGCTGCTCTGTTCCCCAAAAAAACATTAATAACTAAATGTTTTTTCTACTCATGATACCTTTCTTAGGGACATAAATAAATTTTTAAGAAATCAAGCACTACTCAGATTTTTTTTATTTCTGGTGTTTCTTTGATAACCATGAAAAAGCCCCCGCATAGACTAACCAGCTGGATAGAGCTAATTCTGCAGCAATCTCTGTTCCAGATGAAATTGGGCCTTGGGCTCTGCATAAGGCCTGTGTGTGTGTGTGTGTGTCTGTGTGACTGTATGCCAGTGGAATTTTATATAATTTTGAATTTATGTACTCCATATATTCCATAATTCTTGGGGTGGGGAGTGAGCTGAGAATACTGCAGAATATTGAATTCTAATATAGTGTATGGTAGAATGCAGTTGAGGATGGAATTCCATCCCTAGAATACACTTCTTGTACTGCAGTAGCAAAATCATTATGTTGCTGTGCTGCACTAGTGACGTGCCACTACTGCAGCACAACAAGATAGAATGCCTTTGTGCTGGTGCGCTTTTGAAACCACTGCACTTGATGAAGCAGTTGCATCAGAGACAGCTGGCCCATGGAGTGAGCGCTGCTGGAAGGAACCACTGCAGTAAGGCATTACAGGACCATGGGGGGCTTTTTTAATAAATGCTGGGCACAGACTTTGTATTAAGGGTTGCCCATACTCTGCAAAAGACTGTACATAGAGCAACCATACACATACAAGGCTGTGTTTCAATCTCTCGATTTTCGTGGTAACAAGACCTCTCAAGCTGCACTCTCAAGGACTCTTCTTACCAAGGAACCTCTTGGCTGCAACACAGCCCTGCTGTGTATGATTGCTCGTACACAATCCTCCATATAGTACACTGTAAGCCTGTTTTTCCTGTGTTTTTCAAACTCTTCTTTAGGTTTCAGAATGTAGAACCTGTTTTAAAGATTTTGGAATGTGAAGAACAAGGTTTCATTCATCTTCCAATGAAAATAGTGGTTACGCATTCTGAGTCTCAGAAGCTTGAGCAGAGCCATCACAGGCAGATGACAGCATCATGAAGCCGCAAACATGCATTACTTATTTTTATTTAATTTATTTTTATTTATTGAGATCTTGGAAAATACCTGTGAGTGGATGCTTGTTGATAGGTTCCACGTCAGATACATTAGACAACAAGGTATAACACTGCAGACAAATATAAAAATACTGGGAACAATATGCATGGAGGTTACAGAAATTCAAACATAAAGCACTAGGTATGCTGGGGCATTGTACACAATGTATGCTCATTCAAGAAGATAAGCAGACAGGACAGGAAGGGATACATTGGAGTGGGAGGGCTAGATGAGCAGAGTACAGAGGGCGGGGGAGAAGGGTGGGATAGGTGGGGGGGCAAGGGGTAGAGCCAGAAAGGGATAGGAGGGAGTGAAATGCTATGGTTTGACTATCCTGTCATGACAGAGACAAAGATAATTGCTAGAGGCAGATTGTTGCTGTGTGCAGAGCCTTAGAGGGGGCACATGCAGTTACTCATATCAAGGAGGTGCTGGCACAGTCTGTGTTTAAAAAGAGCCAATCATTGTGGAGCCAGAGATGTCAGAGGGCAGCGCATTTACCCAGAGGGGTGCGCGGTGTGAGAATGCACACTGTGCCATGGTAGTGCAGATCTGGGCACTTGGAAAATTTGAATGGCGGAGCTTCTGGTTTGTCTGGTATTCATAGGCAGTGACAGCAGGTTCTGCACCCTTGTTGGAACCAGATTTAAGGCAACTTATTTGGCAAGAAGGCAGGTTTGATACCCAATTCTGGTATTCAGTTGAAGCCAGCTAGCCCGGGCATAGAGTTCACAGGTGTGTATGAGTCTTGGTGCATTTGTGAGTAGGCGGCAGGCTTTGTTTAAGGCAACTGTCACAAGGTCATCCAGAATTTCAGTATCCAAACATTCTTAATTTGTAAGAAGTGTGTAATTGGAAAACAGTCTCAAAGGATCAAATTCTGTTATACATAATATAGAGAATACTGGATGGGCAACTATGCACAGCCAGTGTATTGTGCCACCAAGGAAGTCCTCAGTGGCACAATACACTGGTTGTGCACAGAGTTGCACATCTAGTATTTTTTATAGTGCATGGCACCCCTGAAAGTAATTTAAAAGAGTTAGATTTAAAAAAAAAAAATGTTTGCTTCTGCATTTTATTTCCCTGTTGTAAGGCTGGTTGCTAGAGTCAGTGACATGATTGTTATGGAGCAGATACCCCTACATGTCTAGAGCAGGCTTTGATTGGTTGCCAGTTGCCTATGGGAGGGTTTTTCAAAAGAAAAAATTATGGTCACTCTATTTCTCGCTAAGTGAGAGGATTTACTGCAAGGAAACTTCTTAGCTTTTGTAAGTAATTTTAAATATCTGGTTGATCCTGCATTTTTTTTTAAAATAAAAGTATAACTATCTGGTTGAATCTGCTTTGTTTGCATCTTGGGCAGTTCGAGTGATTGTGCCAGTGCCGCTGCAAGTTACTATGTGGTTGATCCTGCCATTTCTGTTGCTACAGCTGTTGTGGCTCATGCACTTTGAAAATTAGCTGACATGTTGTTGTACCACAGTATGGTGTTACTGCATTCCATGACCTTTGAACTGTGGTACAGCAACATTTCAGCTCCGATGTTTTTTCATGCTGAACAAGCCCTCACCATACAGTATAAAATAACCCCTCTTCATTTGAGAACTCACTGATTTGCAACACCTCATTACATCGTTGACATCAGGAAGGCACTCAAGCTTCAGTATGGTGCCCCTGATGTCAACAATCTAACTCAGTGTTGAGAATCAGCTCATTCTCAATGAAGGGGGGTTATTTATTCTATATGTGCAATGGTAAACAAACAGTCCTTCTACTGCATGTGTAGAAAGACAAATGACTGACAGGTAGAAGCCACCTGTGAGCAATTTACATTATCTATACAATTTTTATTGTATTTTTATGTCTTTTATTCTTTTGAGATTTTTCTTTAATTTGCCCAACCCATTTTCTAAGTGTGACAAGCCCTTCAGGTTGTGGGGTATTGGTGGAACCTGCACTTCAGGGCCTCTGGCACTGGGCATTGTCACATGCCTGGGTGTGCAAATATTCACCAAATCCACCCTCTCAGGTATTATTGAATACATAGAGAATAATGGATGAGTAACCATGGACAACCAGCATTGCTGCCACAGAAGGGTTCTTAATCAGCAAAAAATACTTGCAGTTGTGTCTTTATGTATGTGTGTTCTTTTATGTTTTGTACTGATGGATGCAATTGTAAATGAGAGATTTTCTCTTAATTTTGCTCTCCAATAAATTAGTTTATTGATAGCATCAAACATGTTTCTTCTTGCAAAAAATGTTGGGGGGAGGTCTGGAAAAACTTGTAGGTGCAAACCCCTAACATGCAAACATTTCTTGATTCTTGCTTTTCTGAGAAAGCTTTCTTCCTCCTGGAAGTGGTGAGGTTGAATAAAAACCCATCTTGGAACATGTTTTTATGTGGAAAACCCTCTGTGGGCTTGATCTAATGCCACCTTCTCTTCTGGGTATTTTCAGCCAAGTGCCTCTGCCAATAATTCTTCAAAGTATTGAAAATGGTTTGCACCTTCCAGTCCTTCTAGTAGACCAGCACTTTTAATGTTCCCTCTTCGTGAGTGGGACTCTAAATTGTCTAAGCTAATTTGTAACTCTTGAAGCTCTTTTGGTGATGTGTTACTAGATTCTGTATGGGTATTAACTGGCCTTTCACTCCCCATCATGGTTTCTAATGTCAAAACTATTTTTCATAGTGCTTCCATTTTTTTTTTTTTTTTTGCCATTAACTCTTTATTTGGTTTTAGTTACAGGGATATGATCCGCTAGTACCAAATACAAACAGACAATAGCACATACATGTATACATAGATGTTCCAATGAAGGTAACCCTGTAACATGCCCCCAATCCCCCTCCCAACCCTCTCCCCATCCCTCCCAGCACAAGTCCAAAGAGATAGCATACCATCCATCCCTAGCAAATCCATACTCCCTAAAGGGAATAAAGGGCATAAAAGGAACCCCAAATCTTGTCAAACCTGGAAAGCTTATTCTGGAGGATAGCCTTCATTCTCTCGATCCTCAAACAGGCTAACAGTTCCTCCAGCCACTCAGCATAGCTTAGCATGACAGAATCCTTCCAGTGCCTGAGCACAACTCTCTTAAGCGTAGCCGCTATCACAACTATGTGAAACCTCCTGTTCTTAACAGGGATGCCAGAGACATCTCCCAACAAGCATATCTCGGGGTAAAGAGATCACCCAGTCCCAGTAATGGATTCACCCTCCCTTTAATATCCGCCCACAGCGGGGTTATTTTAGGACACTGCCAAAAAATATGCATCAGATCCCCGTCCCCTCCTTGGCACCTAAAACACTTCGAGTCCTTCACCAACTTCAGCCTGCCTAATTTCTGTGGGGAATAATAAATGTTATGAAGAACCTTGAACTGCATCAGCCTTAACCTGACCTGCAACAACAATTTATGACAGTTTACCCACAATGCCCTCAATTAAGCACAGGGTCAGGAAAAGACAGGCCTATCCCTGACCCTGAATAGGACTGGAAGAGTATGCCCATTCAAATAATACCGAATATATTTTAGAAATTGCATGCCATAGCCCCACCAGCGGTACTAACCCGTCATAAAACTCCAATCTCGGACTCTGGACTGCCCCATTACCCAACTGGGCAATCATAGAGGTGTCTAATCTGATATATTTTAAAGATTGTCATGGTAGGCAACCCAAACTTGCTCAAAATCTCAACAGAGGGGAGAACCTCCCCCTCAGTCGAAAGAAGGTCCCTCACCCGGCACTCCTCAGGTAAGGGCAGCCAGGAATGGCCCAACATTCTACCATCTAGCACAAAGCGTGGGTTTCCCCAAATTGGCTGCGCCCAATCCTTAAGATGATCATATTGCAGAAAACTCGAGAGTTGAGCATGGGCTCTCACCGAGATCCCAATTGGAGAGTTTCGCAACTGGAGAGGCAACAATTTTGGCGTAAGGTAGAGCAAGGCCTCAGGCCTCAGACCAGATTCCCGAATCAGAGCAAGCTCCACTTGCAACCAAAGCGGTGTATAAGAGTACCGCTCTAAAACATCTCTGCCCTTCACCCACCTTAGGTACTTGCTAGTGTGAGCTGCCCAGAAATATAGTGCAAAATGTGGAAGCCTAAGTCCCCCCATCCACTTGGGCATCGCCAACTTCGAGTAGGCCATACGTGATTTCTTATGGCCCCACACAAAGTTGGCTATCATATTGTGCACCTTCCTGAACCAGGCAAACGGTATCCAAGTATTCAACATGCTCAAGGGATAAAACAATCTGGGAAATACATTCATTTTAACGAGATTAATCCTCCCCCATAAGGAGACTGGCAATTTCACCCATCTCTCCAGGTCTAATTCTATAGCCCATAGCAGAGGGTCTAAATTCAGTTGAAATATCTTAGTGCTACCCCTAGCCAGGTTAAGCCCCAAATATCTTATAAAATCCGACTTCCAAGATAAGCCCAATTCCACCACTTCATGCTTAAAAACATAATTGCTAAAGGGAAATACCACCGATTTGTCTAAATTTAATCTATAATTGGCCAGCTTCCCAAACTCCCTAATAATCTCTAAGAGAGCAGGAACGGAAACCCCCGGGTTGGTAACATAAACCAGCAAGTCGTCCGCGTATGCTGTAATTTTAACAGTGTAATCCTTAATTCTAATACCCTCTATAACTTGCTTACCTACAATTGCCCTAATAAGAGGTTCTAAGTACAAATTAAAAAGGAGGGGGGATAGGGGACATCCCTGCCTAGTACCCACATATAGACAAAAAGGATCCGAAATAGCACCGTTACAGCCAACCCCGCAGTAGGATTGGAGTAAAGGGAGCTAATCCACCCCAGAAAGGGATCTGGGAACCCGAATCTCTCCATAGCAGTCAACAAGAACCCCCAGTGAACCCTATCGAAGGCCTTCTCGGCATCCAAGGACAGCAGAGCCATAGGAGCGTCACTGTCCTCGGACACCGAGAAAGCATGAGCCAAGGTCCGCATATGGTCCGCAGACGACCGCCCCTTCATAAAACCCACCTGTTCTGGGCCGATGAGTCCAGGAAGGATCTGGCTAACCCGCTCAGCCAACAATTTGGCCAAAATCTTAACATCATAATTAAGCAATGATATAGGCCTATAGCTTGAGGGTTGTTCAGTGCTTATCTTGCTTCGAATTAATACAATCAATGCTTCAAATAAGGAATGGTCCTGTACCTGATGAGATAAGATATGTCTAAATAAGCTAAGAAGCAAAGGGATAAAAGCTTAGCAAACTTTTTATAAAAGTTAGCGAGAATCCATCGGACCCGCGTTCTATCTAGAGGAGACTTTCTATGCGCTTCAATTTCACTCTGAGTGATGTCAGCCATTAGTTGCGCCTGTTGAGGTTCAGACAGCAAGGGGAGGTCCAACCCTTCAAAAAAGGCAAGCATCTCCTGCCTAGTGGGGGCATTCTCCATTTTGCCATAAAGGGATTTAAAATAATATCTAAACTCTTGCACTATCTCCCCGGGGGTAGTCTTAACCAAGCCATCCACCTCCGATAAGATCCCTGGGATTATACGAGATGATTCCAATTGTTTAACCCTCCTAGCTAAGAGTGACCCTTCTTCTCCCCTGATCCTGATAACTCGCCTTGGTCTTAATTAAAGCCAATTCTGCTTGCTCCCCAACAACTTTAAATATAGATCCCTCAGCTTCACCAGCTCCAGCTTTTCATCATCAGTCAACTGCAGACCCACAGTGGTCTCTTTATTTCTTATTCGACTCAATAATTCAGCTAATACCCGAACTCGTTCCTTCTTCCTTTTAGACGCCTGTCCAATCAGAATCCCCTTATAAATGCCTTTAAATGCTCCCAAACCATATCCGGGCTAGTGTTGTCCTTAACATTATTAGCTATGAATTCCTCTATTTGCCTAGTTACAAACTTTATGACATGGGGCTGGCACTCTGGTTATTAATCCTCCATCTATTTCCTCTTAGGGAGAGTAGAAAGGAAATAGATGCAACTTCTCAGCGTGATCGGAAACGGTCCAGCATAATTTCTGCCTCTAGTACCCCAGAAAGGAGGGTACGGATAGCAGTATGTAATCTATACAGGACTCCATCCATGTGCTGCTGAAGTAAACGTGTACTGCCTATCTTTAGGTGGATCACTCTCCATACATCCACTAGACCATACTGATCCAACACCTCACAAAGGGCACGCTGAGCAGGTGAAAACTCGAGGCTTTCCCTAGACCTGTCCATCTGTGGGTCCAGGACAAGATTCAAACCTCCTAAGATCATGGAATTTACACAAAAGGGCTAACATCTCTAGAAGCTTGACGAAAAACTCCTGGGAGTCTGTGTTGGGGCCAAAAATCGCCCCAAGAAGTACCTCCACGTTCTGAAGTTTACCCCTGACCAGCACGATTCTACCCTCATCATCCTGAATAACCTGAAGAGGCACAAAAGATACGGATCTACACAAAAGAATCATCACGCCTCTGCTCTGCATATTACCTTGCGAAGCAAAAACTGACCCCATCTGCCGGCGCCTCATAAAATTACACTCCGACTGAAGTAAATGTGTTCTTGTAAAAACACAATGTCCACTTTTAATACCTCCAGGTGCTTTAAATATTGTACTGCTTGACCTTCTGTGTGCACCCTTATATTCCAGGATATCACATTAAGAGCCCCAGGCAATGCCATCCTTTGAAATTTCTAACTCGAGCCCTGGTATGCACCCCTAAAATCACTTATCCTATCGCTAAAGTTGAGAACTTGTGCACCCTACCCCCAAACAAACCTTATAATCACAATGATGCCTATTTGGCCAAGCCCCTCGACCATCCCCCCTCCTCCCCATCCTTAGCAAAGTTTGCGTCACTCTACCTTCTCCTGTGCCATCCCACCCCATCCCTGTATCCCATCCCATACCTAGCCATCTCCAATCTTGAACATTACTCCCTCATCCATAAAACACCCCATAAACCTAAACAACCTCTATCCACACTCTCTCTATTGGTCCGTGACATCAGCCCACACAGCTTCGCTTCACTCCTTGCCCTCAGACATCCTCCAGCAATTGTTGCCGCACTTCCATTTTTCACCAATCACATAATAATCCAATCCACTTTCTTGGTCGACTCAAACCCTCCCACGACTATTAATACAGGTTCCTCATTATAACTGCCATCCAGATCCCCCTATGTTCTGTAATCTACACATGTCGATACTCATTGCTACTAAGGCTACTGACATTTAAATTCAACTACTAAAAGCAAACTATTCTTTCGTTTCACACTATCATTAACCACCAACCCCACCCGTAGATGTACTACACCATCACATGAGATTATGTCCCAGTCACCCACAAGGAGGCTCTCACTCACTTCAGCGTGTTCTGGAATGAGAAAAAAAAAAAAGGAGGGGTGGGAAATTGGGGAACTACTGTCTCCCCTGTTCAGCCAAGGTTAAACAGTTCTGTCCATTGTCCAACTCTCAAGCCCCATACAAAATGTGATCAGGGCTGAATAAGCTACAAATTAAAGTCCCAGTCCATGAAAACTCACCGCGCTTCATGTGCTTCCATCTTCATGCATTGCAGGGCCCAAGTGATGCACCAGTCGGGCCCCAAACCCTCCAGTGAAAAAAAAAAAATCTTGCTGTACGATGTCTTAATCTCCTCCATAGGCCATAAGCCTGCATCCCAGGGTGCCACATAGCTCCAACTGCAAACTTCAAGGGTCCTTGAATAAATTAGGGAAAGCTACTTGTAATGCCGACTGGGCAATCTCCACCGATTCATAATGCCTCCACTCCCCCTCTATCAAAACTTGAAATTTGGCGGGTAGCCCATTTTAAATCGCACACCATACGATCAATTTATTAATCAGGGGTTGAAGGTCCGCTCCTCTGCCGCTGACAGTAACAGGGATGTCCTGCACCACTCTAATCTTAACTCCTTCCCAATACAGATCCTTGTTCTCTCTTGCCTTTGTTAGAAAAAGTTGCAGTTCTAAATAGTTCAGAAATCGGAAAATCAAGGTACGTGGTGGAGCATCAGGTGGGGCATTGGCTGCAGGCTCGGTGAGACTCTCTCAATTGTATAACTGGGGCCATATGAAGAGGGCACCACTATTCTCTCCGAGCTTCTGCACAAATTTAATCGGGTCTGGCCCTTCCTCTTTCTCCGGTAAACCCCACAATCACTGCATTATTGCGGCATCTCCCTTCTAAGTCCTCAACCTTTGCTTCCAACTTGCTACCGTTGCTTCAACAAGGTTGCCCCACATCCATCTTCTCCAGCGTTCCCTTCTAAAGAGCGAATTCTAGCTTCGCTGTCCGTTGTCCTCCGGGTCAGGTCCTCCAATGCTCCAGAAATACACTTAATTTCACTGGCCATTTCTTTCATTTCCTGCTTGAAAGGTCAAAATTCCTCCAAAAATCTTGCTAGTGTCAGGATCTCGCTTTCCGTTTCCCCCATCGCAGCGCCCTGAGACTGCTGCCCACTCAAGGCCCTTGCCTTCTTTGGGGCCTTCTCCGGGGATACCGGAGGAGTGTGCTTTGGAGGGACTTTGCGCATCTCAGCTTCCATCTAGCCCTCAAACAATTCAGTGCAGTCTCCTCTGCTGTTATGATAAAAAAACCTCCGGGACAAGTTAAAACCGAAACGATGGCTTAGTTTAGAGGGAAGGCGATCGGAGCTACCAGGGAACTCAGCTACACTGTGCTCTGCATCACGTGACTCCGTGCTTCCATTTTTGTGTCTAACAAAGCAATTGAACCCTTAATAGAGTCAAATGCAATAGACATGTTCTGGAACCCCTGCTATAATTCCCCCAACGTTACATCCTGTGCTGCTTGTAATTTAGCAAAAGCTTTCTCCCCTTCACTGTTTGACATATGTGGTCTAGTAGGTTCTTCATGGGTTAATGAGGCTATATTTATTAATTTTTTTATTTAAAATCATGGAATTACAACCTTTGAGTTAGAGACTCATTTCCAAAGGCTGCACATTAATACACAATACAGACATAGGTAAATACAATAGAAGTACAATACAATATACAATGCCAGGGCAGTTTGATGGCATGATGTATTATTTTAGTCGGCTCTGCTGGATCCCCAAAGACAATTACTCCATTGCTATTAGAGGTTTCCCTCGGAGAATTAAGGTTTTTATGTGAGAACTGCTTTTTTCCTTATGTGTTTTATTTCAAACACACTGTCTGCAGTAGCTACCTGGCTTCTGATTAAATCGGTGCTGGGTGCTGATTCACCAATCTTCTCAAGATTGATTCTTGATTCTTAGACTCTCCAGTTCCATCACTGTTTATGGTGCTATTTTCCATTTGGCTGATCCTCTCTTGTATTAGGGTTATGTCTAATGTGGTAGAGCTTTTAGCCATCAAATACTTTTTATCCCTACTGGACAGCCTGGCAGTTACCAAAACACAAATTGACCCATCGGGCCATCTGCAGTGCATTTTATCAACCTGTGAGAGATCTAGGGTAAATTGGTTATTTTCTCCAGTTTAGAGGAGCCTGCCACTTCAGAGGGAACTGCAGTGGAGACGTTATCAGCATTTATTTTATCTATATTCATTGCTGCAGGAGCTGCTGCCATCACTGCAGGTACCGGGAGGGCATGGCGATGCATTAATCTACTGCTATTTACAGAAGCTTTAACAACCTCTTTGAGGTGCCTAATTCTTTTAGACATAAGTGTGGTTTAAATACTTGCAGGTGATTTCCTGAATGTGTGTGAGGAGCTGAGCACTACAACTCATGGTGGAGAAAATAGTGAGAAACGCTTACCAGGGTAGTTCTTTGTTGTATATTTTTCTCCTTTTCTTACCTGCAAGCAACCGAAGCTCAGAACTCTGTTTCGCTTTAGGGGGAATACAGAGAAATACCAGACTCCAGTTTAGTAGAAATCCCTCAGATGCTCATTTCACTGCTGTTACTTCCTTGTGTACTTGCTTGTTGGCTTGTCGGCTAGCGAACTGCTCCTGCCACTCCCTCAGATCGCCTCTTGGACATGCACCTGTACTCACCTCGGGATTTTCTTTCTTGGATTGCTATGTTAACTTTTGAGGGCTGGGGAGAGAATCATTTAAGGCAGACATGACTAATGGATCCCAGAACCAATGGGGGTTGAGTGCTATGGGCCACATAACATACCACCCACCTCCAATGAGCTTAGATTGCTGTGGCACTCAGACATTTGCTATGCACACTTTCACTTGATGAGAAGGTTCATTCCTGTATCCTCTTAGTGTCAGTGAAAGAGTAGCTCTCAGTGTGGACTGTTTGCCTGCTCTTACAGTTCCAAGTTGGCAAGTGTGGGAAGTTTGACTTACCTTGAAGCTAGTTAAGGCTTTTGTTTTCATAGCCTTCTTGTTGCATACACTTGTTTTACACGTGTTTAGCTTTGTTGTTTGTAGCATGGTTTGTGCTGCCTGCTGCAGCTAATGATTCTCAGTTTTGAAATGTTTGATGTGGTGCCTGTACTATATTTGGTTCTCTCTGAGCTGCAACAGGGGCTAGACACCAAGGGGGGGGGGGGGTTAGCTCACCTCCTCCATGATAATGTGACACATTTGTTGCCATTACCACGGTGAACTACAAATTAGTATCCTTTAATGTAAACAGGATAAATATTCCAGTAAAACAGAGTCATATTCTGCAAAATCTACAACAAAGCTGGGCGGGGTGGCATTCCTTCAAGACGTCCACCTACTAGAACAGCACTAGAATGTTAAAAGCTCAGATGCATGTGGGTTGGGGAGGTTTATGGATCAATATGGGATGAACATTGTCATTGCAGAGGCACAGCCATTTTAATTAGATACAGTTTGACAAACTACATTGCTTGTACAGACATGTTCCTTCTATATTGTTACATTTGCAGTATATGTCTCAAACATAGCTAGTGACAAACTTGCCCTTCTAAAAAAAAATCAGTGATGGAACACGGTTACTGAATCGCATAAAATATATGTCTTTGGTGGGGATTTTAATATGCTACCACTATAGAAGGCCACTTGAATGATCACAAGATCAGCCAGAAGAGGATAGTAGATATGGAAATTATTAAAAAGACTAATAGGAGAACTGGACTGACAAATGCATGGTGCTTTTTTCATGATGGTGAGAGAGATTATACCTTATTTTATGCATGGCATAGGTTTTATTTCTGTATTGACCATTTTCTGATGTCAACAGATTGACTACATCTTCTACAGGCTGTGAACATTGGGAATATCATTGCCTCTGACCATGCAACTGTCACCCTAGAGCTCAAGCTGGAAAGTCCACAGCAGACTACAATGTGGCAACATAATACAAGCCCCCCTAATGTTCCTGAATTCAATGACCATTTGAAACTTACAGCTCAGGATTACTTGGGAGTGGAATCGTCCTTCTCAAGCACCACAAGCCACCCGCTGCAACTGTTTAAAAGCATACCTGAGGAGGACACTCATTCAATATGCTTCTAGGAAAAAACAGGAGAGAGAGAATCTGGCAGCACCTTAAACCAAAGGGACAGATTTTTGATCCAGAGGCTGAACACCAGGTTATCTTAGACAATCAAGTAAAGGCAGCCCTTGACATTAAAAAGAAAGAACTCACCAAATTACTAGAAGAGAAAATCATGGGACTGATGAAGATCATTAGACAGTGTTATTGAGGGGGGGGGGCATATTATAGATACAGGTGTTTACTTGACTGGCATCAGAGGAAGCAAAGGGTAAAGAGCTCAGTGGTACAGCTCAAACGTACAGGGGCCCATTTCAGTGGAGACACCAACCTCATTTTGAAGAATATTATTGCTCCCTATAAAGGTGGCCACATCCCTGACTTATGAGGATTTCTGGACTCTAATCTCTTGCCACAGCTTATCAGGGAAGCATGAGGCTATATTGATAAGTCTATCATAGCAGTAGAAGTAGAAGACAAAATTAGGCAGCTTAAAACCCTGGAATCACTTGGCACAGAGGGGGATACCATCTTCATGGTGACAATTGCAAATTGCAATACTGCCCAAACCAGGGAAGGACCTCAAAGAGTGCAGATATTATAGACCAGCTGCATTACTCTGTACAGACATGAATATTTTGCTGGACTGTTAGCAGATCACATTCAAGCTCACACTTGTACCATCATATATCCTGATCAAACAGGATTTATTAAAGGGAGATTCCTCCCTGGAAACTTCAGGTGCTTGCTAAATGTTTTGCTGCCCACAAGCACAGCACAGATGCACTACTTGCCATCTTTCTGAATGCAGACAAATCTTTTGGTAGGATTAATTGGTTATTTCTCCAAAAATCTCTGCAGATCTTCTAATTCAGCCCTAAATTTTAACACATAGCACAAACCAAAAGCGATACCCTGAAGAGCCATGGTGAAAGTAAATGGCATGTTAGCACCATGATTTCCTCTTGTGCATGGCACACAGCAATGTGCCACTCTTTCCACTTCTTTTGCCCTAACTGAGAGCCCTTGGCCAAGCAGTACTCAGCACCCTTCTATACAAAGTGAAAGTTGAAGGCGAGGAGCAGAAGGCATCTTTGTGTGGAGGACTCCATCTTTTACTGAAACCTGAGACCTTGGTTCTGTGGTAAGTCTACTCATGGGAACTTTGCCTACTAAAATTAATTTCTTTTGGTCAGAGGCAGTTGGGCACCAAGTTGTACATGTTCTCATGCCCTTATGCTCCCTCCAGCCTGCTTGGGCAGAATACAATCAGATTAAATATCTGGGGTCAGATCACTCCTACACTGTCAAAGCTATTCTCATTAAATTATCAGGCACTGTATAACAACATTCAGGAAGATCTGATGTGCTGGTCAGTGTTGCCTTGTCACTTTCAGGCAGAATAAACTCCATAAAGATGACGTGCTCCACAGGTTCATCTTCCTAATCAATTTCTACCAGTGAAAATCCAAGAGGTTTTAAAATTTGTTTAGATGGTAAGCAGACTACAATTTGATATGAGGTGTTGGTGCTGTGGAGAGTGGGGGGGGCTTGGCACTGGCAGATATTCTCAAGTGTTAATCAGAAAGCAGCCCAGGTAGCAACTTGGCTAAAGCAATGAGAGGAATCTCAATGGTACAACATGGAGAACGAGGGCTTACCATGCATGCTATTATTTGCATTACCCGCAGTGATACTAAACAGGGCAATCTGGAACTCAATTTCCAACCCATGGGTCATGCACATCACACACATTGGGACGGATTTTCAAAGGCCCAATGCAAGCTGCAACAATGGCAGCTTGAGCTGAGTGTGGTGTGCCCAGGACCCTGCACCTGAATTTCTATTTTATGGGTCCCGGTGCATTAGTCCAGTGGCTTGCGGCAAAGTGAGTGCTGCACCTGATGTATGGTGTACCCACCCGGAATGCCACAATGGTTGTGGGGAGTCTGCAGCACCCACAGACAGGGGCTGCCAATCAGGAACTGCCCCTCCATCACCACTGCACCACCGGCACTGGTGCTGCAACACTCTCCTGTACCCTGGTGGGCTAATGTCCCTCCATGGTACCTATCGCATCACCACCCCCATACCCCGATCCAGTGACTGGCATAGCCCTCCACATGATACCCTGGCTGGCTGCTGAATAGGCAGTCTGTGTGCGTACTGTTTACTGTATACAGTGAACACACACTGACGGCTCATTTGGTGGCTGACCGTGGTGGTGTGTGGACAGCTGTGCCGGTCGCCTGATCATGGTATGGAGGTTGGCAGGACACATGGACGTGGGTGTTGGGGACCGTGATGGGGGTGAGGAGGAGACCATCAGACCACCAGAGATCACCCACCAGGGATGGATCGGGTGGGCCACATGGTGGCATGCAAGATGACCCCCGAAGCCATCTACATTACCTTAGACCAGGCCTCCCTAGTTCCTGGGGAGGTCTTTCAAATTCCAGATCCAAAGGCTGTGGCAGTCTGGGTCTACTGCAACCCCCCAGCACCATGCCGCAGCCATTTTTGTGGTGCAAGGCTGATGCTAGCACACTTTGGTGCAGGCAGCCTGCTGGGTGACACAGGCTGCCTTTCAAATTTGCACTTGGCATAGCCCTTGGTGCAAGGTACCCTTGTGTCAGAACTGTTTGACGCAAGCACCTTGTGTCAATCTAAGGTCTTTGAAAATGCAGCTCATTATCTGTGTACTGTGATGGCAGACATAAACCCCTAACACTTTGGGCCCCCTCACACTTATCCGATACAGTGGCATGTTTAGATGAACCAGCCAAGGCATGGACTACATATCATGGGAAAGGTTAGGACTGACAGGTTTGAGCAATATTTGGAGAGTGCGAGGGTGGAAGCTTTGCAATATCACACCAGAAATGTAAATTTACATGTAAAGAGATCTTCAGGTACTTACAGGGACATAATTTTCTGAACACAGAAGAGAATTTCCAACTGGTGGAGTGGACAAGCACAAAAATGGATGACTTGTTTTTTTCTGGATAGTGGCTGTCTGACCCAATCTCAGATACATCTCTGAGACCTATCAAGTCCTGTGTGACCCATAAGCCCAACATATTGAACAGCTGAGGGGGAGATGGGAACTGGAAGCAGGGTCTCAGATACTGGTAAAGGCTTGGAAAAGACAAGTGACGTGAGGCTGGAAAGTGACATGAACACCAATCTAGTAAGAATTTTGGTGGAAGATATTAACCAGATACTTCTGGTCTCCCAGCATAACAGAACATTATGAGACTACCCAATCAGATACCTGCTAGGTATTCTTGGGGAAGGGGCTCATAGCTACATTTTCTGGTCCTGTCTACATCCCCAGAATTTTGAGAAGAGATCCACCAAGGAATCACATTGTCTTGGACTACAATTATTCATTCACACTTCCACTGTTGATCCTGGGGGTACACACAACTAGGAAAGTTTAGAAGTAGCTAAGAAAACTACTAGGGATAATTCTGACTGCAGCTTGCAAATGCACCAGACTGTGGCTTTTAGAGGTGTCCCCCACTGGCAGTTTTTGGAGATGCACTGTAGATGACATACAGCAGGGTTTTAAATAATTGATTAGCAGTTTTTTTCTTGGGACAATGCTAACTGTACAGAAAGTATTTATATAGGTTTTCTAGAAGTGTTATGTTAGTTAAAGACAGTGAGGCAAGTGTTGTGCATTTTCATAATGTTTTAACACTTTTATGAGCAAAACGCTAATCAATTTTGGGAGTTAAATAAAACCCTGTACAGGCATTAAAACATATTACTGCTGATATCAATATTAGGGCAGAAAAAATGTCCCAGTACCAGGCTTGGGAACAATATCTTACCCAGAAAAGCGATATCCCAGCTTACCACAGGGATATTTATCAAGGGACGGGATGAACTGAATGCAACTGCACTAATTTGTTGTTACCCTTTTCCTTATTGCAAAGGTTCATATATGATTGCGGTCTTTGTTATTAACTTCCTATTCCCCAACAGGTCATCTGACTCCTAGTGAACAGGATTTAAATGAGACTAATGGATTGGAGTTATGCATTTACTAGCATGAGCAATATCATGGACTACTAGCTGCTCTTAAAGACTTGTGCCCAGTTTATGTGTTCACAGACTTTTCATAGGCGTTTACTGTCTGGAGCCCTGCAGGCTCTTTTGTTGTCTGTTCTTTGTTTATAAAATGTGTTTACCATTGTTATATGAAATGCTATTGTGCTCACATTGTGAGGATGAACTAGGTTTTTTTTTACTGAATACAATTTTGGGTGACAAAAAAAAAAGGAAGATCTTCTTGGTGTTATTTAATGATTTCACCCCAAATTGTTTTGAACTAATTTTAAAATCATCTTCCATGTGTGACTGAAGTTATCCTAGAATATGTCTGGAGCCCAAAATATTTAAATTAGATGAGTCTAGTTATGACCTCATGTAACTCGCAATAACTATTCTAGGATGACACCAAGATGGCATAAGGATGGTTTCAGAATGATTCCAGGATAAGGATAGAATTAACCCCTGATGATATAGTGATTGAGCTGGGATGACCTTGTGCTAATCCTAGATTCCAGAGAGAAAGAGAACTTTCTTCAATTGTGGCCACCCTTTTGCATCCAACATAGAAACATAGAAGTTGACGGCAAATAAGGACCGCAAGGCCCATCCAAGGGGTATACCGTCGCCACATCTTAACCTCGACTGCAAAGACCACCACAGCGACAGGATTCAGCCAAAATCCACCTGTCGCTCTGATGGTCTCCCATGGCCAGGGGATTGCCTCGCAGGTTGTTTCACTCCCCCTCTTCAACTCTGACTTGGAGTTGGAATCCTAGAGACTGGGGGTGTGGGGGTGGAGCCCCCACATCGGAGGGTTGAAACAGGACGCATCCCCAACACTGCATTGCTAACACTTAGCAACAGCTGTCACTGTCTGGGATGTTCTGCATAGCTGCTGTCACTGCGGCATGGTAAAACCCATCCAAGGCAGTGAATGAATGATTTGTATATGGAGTGCTATTGTGCTCTCATTGTGAGGATGGAATGTTTTTTACTGCATAAAATATTGAGTGACAAAAATGGAAGATCTTCCTGGTGTAATTTGTTTGTTTGTTTGTTTGTTTATTTATACTGGAAAGTCATGGGCCAAAGACCCATTTTCAAGGTCGACCAGTGCAGTACATGTAAACAATACATATATATATATATATATATATATATATACACAAATACATCAATTTAATGATTTCATCCTGTACTTATTTTGCAATAATCTTAAAATCATCTTCCATGTATGACCAAAGTTATCCTAGAATATATGTGGAGCCAAAATATTTAAATTCATCTTTCCAATCGCCTCATGTATCTCACCTGCGTGATGGCAAAAAAATCAATCTTAGGACTCACTCCTCCATGTATCCGGGACCTGCTCTGCCTGAACAGTGGCATTCTTGACCACCAGAAGATCTGACCACCAGCCTTCTTGTCTCTAGATGCCAGACTGCTCAGGGACAAAGATCTTTTACATACCGTGCCCCTACCTGGTACAATGCCTTAACCTGCCCTCCCTATCCTCCGCGACATTGGGAGCTTTCAAATCCATACTTTATGCTCACCTCACAGCCTCCAGCTCCAGTGACTGCTTTGACTAAAGTCTCATCCCACTGAGTGCACTTACATTTGTTTCACTCAACCACCATGGTCTCCTCTTTGACAAAGACAACCTGAGTACCACTAACCTGGTTCTGTCTGCTCCTAAACTTCTTATTTCTCCTCTCTTCCCTCTCAAGCTCTCCAAGAATGATTCCAGAATGAGCACAGGATTAGCTCTTGATGATTTAGTTATGGTGCTGGGGTGACCTTATACTGATCCTAGATCCCGAGAGAAAGTGAACCTCATCAAGTTGTGCCCACCCTTTGCATCCCAGTCAGTGAATGCAATGATTTGTGTAACATTGCTGTATGGAGTTGTATTGCACTTATGAGGCTGAATGTTTCTTTTTACTGAATAAATTCTGAGAGATAACAAACAAACAAACAAACAAACAAACAAACAAACAAAAGGAAGATCTTGCTGGAGTTATTTAATGATTTCATGTCTAACTTATCTTGAATTAATCTTAAAATTATCTTCCATTTTTGACTGAAGCTATCCTTGAATATGTCAGAAGCCCAAAATATTAAAATTAGAGGACTCCAGTGATCACTTTAGACAAATCACAATGACTATTCTATAATGAATCTAAGAAGACATTAGGATGACTTCAGAATGATTCCAGAATGAAGATATGATTAACCCTTGATGATTTAATGATGGATTTAGGGTGACCTCATGCTAATTCTAGATAAATTATGGGCTTCTTACAATGCATTAGGCCATATATTGCATCTGTCTCTTCCTTCCCAGAGAGAAAGTGAGCCTCCTCCAAGCTGTGCCCACCTTTTGCGCCCCCACAGTAGCAAATTATCTTCATGTTGCTCCTGAACCATGACCCATCACACCGAGCTGGTCAGAAAATCATCCTTGTTAGTGGGCTTAATACGCTCAGTTTGAAGAAAATGCACAGGAATTGGTTCTTCAAAGCAGTTCTGATGATTTCTTGGATTGTTACTTTGAAGGCTGGTATAAAACGTCGCTATTGCCGAGAAAACTAATCCAAGATTCTCAACTACTTCCCTTTCTTTCTTTTTATGCCATGTTCTCTTAAAACGTATGCCCCTGCATCTCTGCCAGAGTGGACATCACTATTTAATTTAAGGTACCTTAATGAATTCCAGTTGAATTTAAAAGGTTTTGATATACATAATAGGGAGATTTCTCCCTGGGATTTAGCCACCACAGGGGAATTAGGGCTTCTGCATTTTATGAGTGCTAAAATATTATTTGAAATTAATGATGTCCCTCTTTAAAATGATTAATTTCTTTGGTCAATATAATCATGCTTCTGTTTTATAAGTTTCCTAATTTGAACAGACTGTTTATGTGGCCTTGATTGTTGATTTTTTTTTTCTTTTTATGTATAAATTTCTTTTGTTGCTGCTTTAATATGGACTGCTACATTGTGGTAAAACTCAAATAATGCCACTTTATAAATTTGAAGCAATAGGAATTTGGAACTGAGCAGTTTCTGGTTGCTCTAGTTTCAGTTGTACTATTGATATTTGTTTCTTTAAATGGTATTTATTTATTGAGTGGTTCTGGCTGTTGATCTACCTCAGTGTAGACCAAAGGTCAATCAGTTCAGGGCACCTGTCGTATGCTCTTTTACCTTTATACAAAACAAAAACTGAATAGCATGGCTACTGTCTTTTTCAGACAGCCCTTCGAGTGCTTCCTACCTGTTTTGGCTACATTTCATTGAGCTAGCAATCTTTGATAGCACCAACAACCATTTGATCCAGGACAATCTACATACCTTGTTAATTCCAGAGAGCAAGTGAACTCCACCGGCAGCACCAATCCTTTACAACCCAAGCAGAAAATGGCCTTTATGTTGCTCCTCAACCAGAGACCTCCATGATGGACCAGTCAGAAAACCATCCTTGTTAGCAGACATTGAAGGCTCATTTTGAAGATCCTGCACAGTCCAGGCTGTTTCCTCCCATAAGAAATGCAAGATTTGCATGAGGGTGCTAGCGTATAGAAGGGGTCCAGGCAGAAACTGACCACAGACTTTGTCACAGTTTTATTTTGTACCAGCTCTTGGACTGACAGTGGTTTTACAGCACTTTAAGGTGGCAGACTTGTTTTCATGTCTGCCTTCTTCACTGATGTTCATTTCACTTCTTGAAGTGGCATTTTCCTGCAAGCATGTTAGCGATAATCAATTCTTTATTTAGTTATAATGTTTGCTCAGGAAGGTGCACTGAGCAGTATAGATTATTTCCAAGTGTATCACAGGGAAGAGAATGTAAAATACATTAAAAAGCAATACCGTACATGCAGCAAAGGAAATGAAAGGATTTTATTTTATACAATATCTTTCATAGAAACTGTATTCCAAAGTACTTTACTGTCCATGACAGGGAAGGATGAAAAATGTTCAGCACACAGGAAGTTTCAATGAGCACAGATATAAGTTTATAAAAGATTAAGGACTGTTTAAAGGAACATAAACCTTGTTTGTTTATATTTTTAATATAATTAAAAGTGTGTATGTGTTACTTCTGTTTAATACCCCCGTGTCTTATTTTAATATATTTAGAAGTCTGTGTATGTGTTATGTCTGTGTAATGACACCCCTCCATTGTTTTGCAATTGTCTTATTTCTTTTCCTTATTAAGTATCCCTTGCTAATACTGCCTTTTCCTGCCAGTACTTATTTTTAATTACTTATGAGTTACAGAACCAAGAAACATAATTGGAATAAAAGCCTGGAAAGAAGCTGTCTATGCAGGACTTCTACTCAACTGTCCCTGGGTTTGTCACTTATTGGTAATTAAAACAAACATTTGTCAATGCCAAATGTTGTCTTGCTGGCATTGGCATTGGTAGTGCAGGAGTCAGAGATGCATAATAGGAATGGCAGTGAAGTATTGAACTGACGTAACCTACCCCCACCCTGAAGAGACACATTTTCAACATAGGCATTTTGGGACTTCCCTCATGAACAGTGGCGCTATGATTTTGTTAATCTGTCCCAAAAATGGATTTCCCACAGTGACCAGCCATTTCTGTACCACAGAGTGCGGCAACACATTTTGGGCAGTATGTGAAAAATGATAGCTGTACTGTTCATAAGCAGGAAAAATGCCAGTGTTGAAAATCTGGCATGAAAGTATTGCACATTTGTGAAGTTACAAGGGTGCGTGGAAACTACGCAATGCATGTTTGTAACACAGTCATTTTATAGACTTTCATCACCAAACTTTCAACATATGCATTTTAGGACCTCTGCTCATGAAGAGTGTCACTGTCATTTTGTGAAACTGTTCCAAAAACTGATTTTGCACAATGATCACGCTATTCTGTGCCACAAGTGCGAAAACGTATTTTGGCCAAGATATGTAAAATGACAGCTGTACTGTTGATAAGAAGGTGTGGAAAAATGCCAATGTTGAAAATCTAGAGTGAAAATACTATAAATTCATGAAGTTTCGATCGTGCATGGAAACTGTGCAATGCACGCTCATAAAACAGTCATTTTTGGGATTTTTTTCACCAAATTTGCAACATAGGCTTTCTGAAAGCCCACCTCATTTCAATTATCAGTCCAGAAAGGTGATTCCACGCAGTGACCAAGAAATCACCTTTCTGGACCAAAAAACACCATGACAGTGACTGAATTCATAAGAAGGGACCCCAATAACCCCATGTTGAAAATTTGATGCCAAAATTCCTAAAAATACCAGCGATATGCACCAAAGTTGAAAAAACCCTATTTATGCCATCATACAGCTTACTGACATTTCTTCAGTTCGAAGTCGGCCTTGAAGAGTGCAGACATGTTCCCGGTTCACCGAAGATCATTGTACCAGACTCCAGAGGTAAGTATGGGATGAAGGGGGGAGTGGGGAGGCAGGTGCGCAGAGGGTGGGCACGAGTTGGGGAGGGAGCAGGACAGACCATGAGGGACCGTTATCTTCTTTTACAGTTTTATTTTTTTAAAAAAACATTGCAGGATTTTTTTTTTTACAGGGACATTTGGCGTGCTGTGGTGGGCTCCCAGCGTGCCACCTGAGTGTTTGAGGGGCTAGCTGATGGGGGATTGGGCACCTCTGTCGGCACATACTGAAGAGGACGGACCGCGAGGGACTATTTTCTTCTTTTAGAGGGTTAAAAAAAAAGTCATGGGATGGTTTTGTTTTACAGGAGCATTTGGCACACTGAGATGGGATCAGCATGCCACCTGGGTGTTTTGGGGGCTAGCTGATGGAAGATTGGGCACCCTACGGCGCATATACCAAGGGGGCAAATGCTGAGGATTGGCATCCCCTCTGCACACAACAAATGAGGAGGGAATCATGCCGACGGGAGTGGCCTCCCATCAGCACATGAAATGGGTTAGGTATGCCGACAGGGGGATTGGGCACCCCCCCGAACTTTGGCATTGTGGCAGGCAGTGGTGGCAGTCACTGTCACCATGTTTTCTTCACCAGCAAAGGCACGTTGGAAGGTGCCACTGCATAGCAAGCTTGGCTCTCATTGCAGTGGACCTTTTCTTTGATCTGGTGTCCACATTACATGTTGCTGGTGTCAGTGCCTGCAGCTGCCTCATCGGGGAATGAGGGATGCGCCTAGGGATGTGTTCCCTGCATTCACCCACAGTGACTGCTCCTCCAAATCTGCTACTACTGCAATACTGTATGTTGGCTGCATAAGCGTGAGCCAACATAAAAATGTATATTGGGTTGGAAAATGCAGCATTGATTAGAGACCCTAACTACAGAACAAAATCTATTTTAAAACACATTAAACAATACACTGAGGATATAAAACAGATTTCACAGTTCTAGAAAATTTCCATGTATATTAAAATACATAAAAAAAACAAGGTTTCTGTTTCTTTTAAAGGGGAACTACAGTCAAATTTATATTAAAAAAAATATCTTGTGCAGAGTGTTTTGATTTGTGAGTGTAGTCCAAGTGTGTCCTTCCTTTGCTTTTATGAATTGTTTTCTAAATTTTCCTGCTAGTTTTGTGACCATGGGGATCTCCACATTTGAAGTTTGTATTGCTTTTCCCACAGTGCCTTCTGTTACATGTGAGCTGTCCATACTGAGTCGGAGCTCATTATTATAACCGAATCTTGGCTCAAAAGTTCAAACAGTGATCAACAAGTCTCCCTTCCTGGCTACAATCTGCACAGGGCAGATAGGGAAGCCAGAGGGGGCTGTGTGGCCATCTACACTAAATCTAAGTTTACAGTCAGTGATATTCACTGTAAATCTAAACCTAAGGAATATGAAATGGTATCTCTCAAATTACATCTTCCATCCACAGAATGTCTCACTATTATTGGTGGTTATCACCCCCATCTGGCGGCACTGACATCCTCACCATACATAAACTTAATCACCTCCAACAACACGAAACTTTAATACTTGGGATTTTAATATGGACTGGCTTACCCCAAGTTGCACAGCCTGAAATCCTTCTGTGACGAAGTTGGCTTAGCCCAGTTAGTCAGTGGATGCACTAGAACCAATACATCCAATCTGGACAACAGTTCTCTCTGATGTCATACTTTCTCGCATCCCACAACATTCTTCTACTCTACAGTCTTCCACAATAACATGAGTGATCATGGGGTGGTTGTACAAGATCACAAATTATAGCCCAACAGCAACTAACACTCATAACTAAGCAGTCCTTTCACAAGTTTAATATATCGGACTACTTATCCGACTTGAGCAAATTAGATGGCAAGACCTCTACCTTGCCAAAATGATTGATGAGGTGTCACTGTCCTTAATGACAACCTCACCACGCTGGCCAACAAGCATGCCCTTTGATCAAAGTCATGGTGTGTAAAACATCCAACCCATGGTTTACATCAGATCTCAAGACTACACTCCTACACTGTGATAAACTGTGGGCTAAGGCTAGAAAATCCAAAAGCCCAGCCCAGACTGGCAAGCATTCAGAGCAGCTAGAAACACCTGTGCCAAACAAATCTGCACAAGCAAAGCTAACTATTATGTCTCCACCCTTGAACAGGCAAAAAGGAATTTCCCAAAAATCTGGAAGACACTCAAGTCCATCGAAGGTCGGCCTGTAGCCCCCCTCCATCCCTCTGAAGATCCTCAGCAATGGTAGGGCTGTAGAAAACATCTGCCTAATCCTCAAGGAAATCAACAATCACCTTGAAACTGCTGGCCTAGCTTTCAACTCTTCACCTTATGCAGCCTGTGATAGCAGTCAACACTGTAATAACATTGACTTGCAAACTTCAACCTGCCCGCTCCTTTTGTGCCTGCTTAACTATAAAGAAGTTGAAGATTCAGTTCTTAACATAGACATTCGAAAAAGTGCAAGGGACAATGGTCTAGAACCTTTTTTTCTTAAACTAGGCTATCTTGACCTCACTGCTCCATCCTCCCCATATTCAGTCTTTCCATTTCCACTGCCACTGTTCCCTCCTGCTGGAAATCTGCCCACGTCCTCCCATTATTCAAGTCAGGGGACCCATGTGACCTATACAACTATAGGCTCATTTCAATCTTACCTGTCCTCTCCAAAGTCCTTGAAAAGTTAGTTTACCCCCCAAATGAAACTCCATATCTAATCATCTTCAATCCTTAACCCTGCGCAATTTGGCTTCTGGCCCAACCACAGTACAGTTACTGCTCTAGCCAAAGTTACCAATGAATGTATCACAGCCATGGACTCCAAGAAAGTTACTGGTGCAGAATTTTTAGATCTCAGCAAAGCGTTCAACACTGTTGACCACAATCTGTTAGTCTCAAACCTAATAAAAGTAGGCGTCACCCCTTGCTCCCCAGTGGTTTACCAGCTACCTATCTGGAAGCACCCAGAAAGTAAAAGCTGGTGGCCTCTTTTCTGCATCCTTCTCAGTTGTCAGGGGAGTCCTGCAAGGCTCCATATTAGGTCCCATCCTCTTGTCCCTGTACATCAATAACCTTGAGGCACATATATCCCAGTCCCATCTGCATTTCTTTGCTGATGATACGGTACTGTATATATATCAGGCTCTACACTGGCTAAAGTGAGGGATGTACGCCAAGCTGACTTTGCACAACTAGAAATCAACCTAATCAATGTCAAACTACTCCTCAATGCCAAGAAAACTAAGACCATGATCTTTGCCCAAACACCACCTCCACTTCCCTTGTAAACACACACAAAGAACTCATCACTACCTCCCTAGGTGAACCCCTTGAAATCCTACAGATTCAAATATCTTGGTATGCGGCTAGACAACAAGCTTTCCTTTCATGACCACCTTGACGATCTGGCAAAGAGGGCTAAAAATTAGGGTTGGTTTCTTTTTCCGTATCAAGTCCCACTTTCCATTGGATACCAGAAGTAGGCTGGTCCAGGCCACTTTCTTGCCTGTACTGAACTATGGAGATCTAATCTATTCCTCCACAGTGGCCTCAGGACTCAACAAACTAGACATCCTCTACCACCGCACCATACAGTTCATGACAAACCTACTCTACCAAACCCACCATTGTGATTTGAACCTAGCCGCTGGCTGGACATCACTCTCAACTAGACGCACACTTCATGCTGGTATCTGGACTTTTAAGCTACTCCTGAACAAGCTTCTGAACTATCTCACAACACTTTTCCATATTTCCCATAGCACCTACTTTCTTAGGAAAAATGACCTCCTCCTCCTCGATGTACCAAGAACTCACACCTCACTTGACAAGCGGGCCATATCGAGCATACTCCCAACTATCTGGAACCAGCTCCAAGGCATACTGAAGCTTCCCAGTACTGTCCTTGTCAGCCTATTTAAAAGGTTGGCTACAGCAAAAATAAAAGATACATGCAGCTGCTTCTAAGTTCCATCTCACTGCTCTAACCGTAGTTCACTGCTTCTTCTTACCTACTTGCCTAGAAATGAGCTGCCTTGATACTCTGAAACAGGCACTTTGTACCTTTTTTCTGTACTTGTATTTTTCTATGTCATTGTCATTTTTATGCAACATGTTAATGCTTACCCATAATTCTGTCCTTGAATTTGTATGTTTTTTTCAATTATGCAATCTGTAACTAACTGTCTGTCAAAGGACCTCCTTGTGAATGAGCTTGTTCAACTGAGTTTTTCTGCAATAAACTTGAACTTGAACATGTGACAGTGATGTATCCTTGACTGTAGATACATCAAGTGCTGGTTTAGTGTCAAGTTTACAGCAGTATCCAGTGAGCACTATAAGGCTACAGTCACAGTTTGGCAAACACCTGACAAATGATTGAGTGGGCTATTTTGTAAAGAAACAGCAACAGTAAGTATTCACTAATTATAGTATCAATGACCTGGGGTGATTTGTTTGCTTATTTATGGCTGTGTATTGTTTGATGAAACAAAAATCTTTAAAAACAAAGCATTTAGTCCCACCGGCTAGGACTAGAAACATAACTAGCAAAGAAAAAGATTGTATTAGAAAGAGTTATTCAGTTAAAGTCAGAACATCAGGTTCTGAACAGCAGATTGCTGCTGCTGCAGCAGATAACACTCACTGAATCACTGGTATCACTCACTGGTGAGACCCCACCTGAAGTACTATGTACAGTTTTGGAGGCTGCACCTCGGAAAGTAAACAGGGTGGTGGCACTTTAGAGTTGGGCAACTAAAATGGTGCAGGGGGTGCATGAGAAGCCCTATGAGGAGAGACTGAGGATCTCACATATACACTTTGGAAGAGAGGAGAAGTGAGAGGTGACATGATAGAGATCTACAAGTGCCTCACAGGGTTGAAGAAGGCACAGGAGTGGAGTCTTTCAAATAAGTCAGATTACCAGAACCAGGGGGCATGTGTTGAATCTGGGGGTAGTTTAAGAGGGACGTGCAGAAATAGTTCTTCACCAAAAGGGTGATAGATACTTGTAACAGACTGCCAGTAGAAGTGGTGGAGAAGAAAGCAGTGGGGGGCATTAAGCATGTGTGGGATAAAGAAAATAGACAGATGGAGGGAGAGTCATCAGAGACATGTTAAGAGAAGCAGAGACAAATTAGGCAGGGAACATCTGGGTGGACTGGGTGGGATAACAATCATTTTCTGTCAACAAATTCAATGTTTTTATGGCCTTGGATGCATGACTGTCACATGGGACAGAAGGCATTTAGGAAAAAAAAAGACAAGCAATAAAAAATTTAAACCTGGAAATCTCAAGAAGCCAAAAAACTAGAAGGCAAATTTACAAAGAAAAATAATTCCTAACAGCAAACAGAGGAAAGGAAATAATAGGACTGACAACACATGCAAATCAAAACACACTGTACAACATACGTTTTTGTAAATTTTGACTGCAGTTCTCCTTTAAGCACAGGGAGGTTAAAATTTGTTTAGGGTCTCACAGTGAGTAACTAGTCTGGGATTCAAACTCAGGTCTCCAGGTTTACAGCTTTGTCCCCTAACCACTTGGCCAGACTTCCTTGCTAAACGGAACATGTTTATGGGCCTCACTCAAACCTTTAGCATGGTGCAAACAGACTTAGTGCTGTACTAATGGGATTAGCATGGCCCACAACCTGTTAGTGTGGCTTCTGCTATATTCTAACGTACACTTGGCATGTCACTGAATAGTCTGCATGGTCATTCTTAACATGTCACTACACCAATTCAAATGAGGTGAACCTCTTGCATCCAGGGTGAACTGGTAAGTTGAATGGGTTTTGGAAGTAGTTAGGACTGCTATTACAGTGCTATTTAATACTTCCAAAACTCTGTTCTTAATACACACAAATGGTACATGAACCCCTCCCTCCCAGTAGCACTGTTGCCTGTCAAATAAACAGAAAATATTACTTTCCTTCACTTGATCTTCATTGTAATGAATAAAATATCTTTGGTTCTAGAGCTGTGTGAACCTCACAAATTTCAATCAGGTGAATTTTGACTGTCAGATTGTGTGGGTTTACCAGAGTTTTCATGCCAGTGGACTGGTTCTCCCTGGTTTGCCCAATGCAAGCTTTGGGGAGGGCATTGAGAAGTGTGATGGCAGAGATAAGAAGGAGGGGTGATTTGTATGCACAGGGCTGCTGGGACTCCTGGAGATTGTCCAGGGCATATCCTGGGAGCCTGTGAATTCCCATCCTCTTTGCATTGTGTTACAGTTGTGAACTGCAGTTTGCGTTCGACTGGTTTGCCCAGTGTGAACCAGGCAAAACAAAATGTCCTCCTGTTTCCCCTGGTAGTTCACCACAGTATGAAAGGACTGAACACCCGAAGTTTGAGGTATTTGATTCTTTTGGAGAAAAGAATTTGCAGCCCTACCTGGTTCAAATGGTACCCCCCTTCACCCATTCCCCACTGTCATGTATAGAATGTCCCTGGTTCTAATGGTACCCCCCTTCACCCATTCCCCACTGTGATGTATAGAATATCCCTGTTTCTAATGGTACCCCTTCATCCATTCCCTACTATCATGTGTAGAATATCCCTGGTGCAAGAGGTAGCCCCCTTACGCAGTCCCCACTGTGATGTATAGAATATCCCTGGGACTAGTCTTAAGCACTGTTCCTCATTCCATCCCCCTTGTAATGTACAGAATATCTGTAGTAGCCATCATCCCTCACCCCATCCGCCATGAAATGTATAGAATATGCCTGATGCTCATGTGTACCTTGCAAATCACTGTGTCTATGGGAAATAGCTGAAGTCTTTGGTTGCAGTGAACCCTCTGCAGGTCAGCATAAGAAACATAGAAACATAGACTTTGACAGCAGATAAGGACCGCTAGGCCCATCTAGTCTGCCCATTTCCCTACCTACAGGATAGGCCGCAGATCCTATTTAACCAACAGCTATATCTTCCACCACCCCCACAAGAATTGCCTTATGTCTGTCCATGCATTCTTGAATTCTCCACAGTTTTAGACTCACAACTTCCTCAGGAAGGCTGTTCCATGCATTCCTACCCTCTCTGTGAAATAATACTTCCTCCATTGCCCTGAACACCCTCCTTCTATCTTTAAATTGTGTCCCCTTGTTCTTGCAAGTCTCTTTTTCTGAAAGATGCTACCTCTTGGACTTTGTTGTTCCTTGAGGTACTTGAAAGTTTCTATCATGTCCCCTCTCCTTCTTTCCTCAAGGTATACATATTAAGCTCCTTTAGTCTCTCCTCATCGGCTTCTCTTTGCAGACCCTGCACCATTTTAGTGTTCCCTCCTCTGACTGCCTCTATCCTGTCTATGTCCTTGCGGAGATGGGGTCTCCAGAACTGGACACAGTATTCCAGATGGGGTCTCACCAACTGTCTGTACAGAGGGATAACAACTTCTGTTTTCTGCTGCTGATGCCTCCCTATACATCCCAGTATACCCCGCCCTCCCTACTGCCTTCTCACATTGCTTGCTAACCTTAGGTCATCTGATATGATTACCCCAGGTCCCTTTCCTGTTTTGTTGTTGTTACTACCTCCCACCCATTGTGTATTCTTCCCTGGGTTCTTGTTTCCCAGTGCATTATTTGCACTTTTTGCATTGAACTTAGCTGCCATACATCAGACTATTCCTCCAACCTTGCCAAGTCCCTTTTCATCCTTTCCACACCTCCTTGTGTATCAACCCTGTTGCAGATCTTTGTGTCATCTGCAAAAAGGCATACTTTTCCTTCCAGTCCCTCTGCAATGCCACTGATGAAGACATTAAAAAGGACTGGACCCAATACTGAACCCTGCGGTACCCCACTAGTAATAGCCCTTTCTTCAGAGCGGACTCCATTTACAATAACCTTCTGTGTCCTCTTGTCCAGCCAATGTTTTACCCAGGCTACCACCCTGGGACCCACTCCCAGGCTGGTTAATTTGACTAATAATCTTTTGTGTGGGACTGTGTCAAATGCCTTGCTAAAGTCTAGGTTGGCCATGTCCACAGCCCTCCCTGGTCTACTACTTTGGTTACCCAGTCAAAGAAATCTATTAGATTCGTCTGACATGACCTTCCGCTGTGAACCCATGCTGCCTTGGATCCTGTGCTCCACTGACCTCTAGGTACTCAACTATTCTTTCCTTCAGAAGTGACTCCATCACTTTCCCTACCACAGAGGTCAGACTGACAGGTCTGTAGTTTCCCTGCCTCTGTCTTGGTCCCACTTTTGTGAAGGGAATCACATCCACCTTCCTCAGTCCTCGGGTACCACACCATCCTCCCATGATTTATTAAAAGAGTAGCCAGTGGTTCACTAGTTCCTTCCTTAATTTTTTAGAATTCTGGGGTGAATTCCATCAGGACCCATTGCTTTGTCCACCTTCAGTTTTAGGAGTTCTTGCAGAACCCTTTCTTCTGTGAAAGGACTGGGATTGACCTCCCTATTAAGAGTGCTTCTGTTAATTGGATTAGGCAGTTCCCCTCCTCTTGTGAATGCTGAGCAGAAATATTGGATTCAGTATTCCTTGCTTTCACTGTCCCCTCTGCCCACCCACAGTTTATTCTATTCAGCCTCACTATCCCTCCCTTTGTCTTTTCTACGCTGATGTACCTATAAAAGGTTTTATCCCCCTTCTTAACTGAGTTGGCTATCTTTCCTCAGTTTGGGCCTTGCTATTCTGACTTCCCTCCATGCTTCTTTCTGCCTTAACTGGTTCAGCTCTCTGTCCTGCTCCTTCTGTGTTTCTTATACTTCTGGAATGCTATCTTTTCTTCCTGACTTTCACAGCCACCTCTCTTGAGAACCATAGTGGCTTTTCTTTTCTTTTGTGATTTGTTGTTATCTTCACACAGGCTTTTGCCTCTGTGATGGCAGTTTGATAATTCCCCATTGTTGCTCTACACTCCTTCTAGCCTGCTTGCTAGTGCTTTTTGGAGGCACTCTCCCATCTTGTCAAAATCAGCCCTCCCAAAGTCCAGTACCCTCACTTTGTATGGCTTGACCTGTAGCTGAGCTTAACATGAACCACACTGTTTGATGGTCACTTGTCCCTAGATGGCAAACCCACTTCTAGATCTGAGATCCTCATCTACGCCCCAGTTTGAGAGCACGAGGTCTAAGATTGCTCCCTGGAGTGGGGTCTGAAACTAGTTGTTCTAATTCCTGCCACCTGTAGGGCTAAGAATGGCCTCTTGTCTTGGATGTCAGTTGCAGCAATGTGCTCCAGTTAACATCTGGGCATATTCAGGTCTCCCATCAGTATTCTCTTTTTCTGCCATTCTAAGAATGCCTCCATCCTATCCTGTCCATTCTTCCCCGACATGGGGTCTGTATAATCCCTCTGCGGATTGTGTTGCTTTCCAGTCTCCAAGGTGACCACAGTGTCTCTCCTCCCTGTTTACTCTTTTGTTCAGTTGCTTTTATTCCTCTCATAGAGAGCTACTCCTCCCTCCTTCCTCCCTGCCTGTCTCTCCCATATGTTATGCCCTGGTATGTTCTTGATCCCATGGTTCTCTGTACCATGTTTCTGTGACTGCTACGTATATCCAGGCATCCTCTTTCCATTAAGGCCACCAGCTCAGGAGCTTGTTGCCCAGACTACGGCATTAGTCCTTACCTCCATTTCCGATGGCTCACCCCTTGCACCATCCTGCCTCTGGCTCATCTCCACCCCCTCCTCCCTATCGACACCTGTTGGGTGTTGCACTTATCACCGATTGTTTGGGGCTAGATTTTCCTGCTTCTTCAGTGCCCTGGCTATTGGTGCTCACAATGGCATTTAAACCATCACCTAGATTCTGTCTCCTGATGATGCAGCTCATCATGCCAGTATAGGCTTGCACCAGGTGGACCCCAGTCCCAGTGTAGGTAACCTGGGCCCACACCAGTGTTTCAACCACTGATTGTCCTCTGGTATGGAACACTCTAGCCTCCTCCTATGGTCAGCACCTCAGCCACACTGACTAAGGCCCTCCCACTTCCATAAACCTTCCACTCTAATCCCTTTAGCTAGGTCATTTGTCCTTAGGCACGACATCCAGCTCCCTCCCTGTGCAGTTGTCCGCAATCCTATGATTCCTCCTGTCCCTCCGGCCATGGCGCCAGGCACCTACCTCCCTTCTTGCCCAGTTCGCCTTCCTAATACGAGTCCCACCAGAGTTGTTCTCTCACCCCTGGGGTCTCCTTTTGGGGTTCCTGCATCCTGGTTCCACTGTGGTGTCATAGAGGAACCCATTGCGAATGCATGAAATTGTGGAGAGTACAACTGAGGATGTGCCTCTGTTCCACCATCTCCCCCTCCTGAGCCACTGTGTCCAACCGTCTCTTTTGGCAACCTCTGAGGCAACGCAGGCATTGTGTCCTGGATTGAAGAGAGGTCCCACAACCCCAGCTCCCTGTGCCTGGAGATGAGCAACTCCTCCCCAGCCCAGAGAGGTGCCTGGAGATGGGACAAATTGTATCCTCCAGAACATCTCTGGAAGATGTTGCCCACAGCCACTGCACCAGCCCACCCAATCATGTCTTATTTGGCCCCTAACTGTTGCAATCCTACCTTTCCTTTTTTTTCCTTCCTTTTCGCCCAGGTGTCTTTAAGCCCTGATTGTCCTGTCTGGTGACAAGAATATCTTTCAGTAGACCGCCACTGTCAGAGGCAGACCCAGCAGCTTGAGGGCTGAGTCACTCTTGCCCTTAGGATGGTGGGTCCTTGGTCTGTGATCACTCACTCCTGCCCCCAATTGGAAGTTCCTTTGTCTGTCAACCTGTGCCTATAAAAATAGAACTAGCTTTGGGGTGGGGGGTGAGGGAATAACCGGAGAGTTCAGTCACACACAGTCCTTTCTCCTGGAGTGTTCTGCTGCGAACTTTCAAGGCAGCCCCAAATAGCTTCCTAGCGGCCACCCTACTTACCAGACCTTTCACAATTTTCCTTACCTGAGATTTACACCTAGATGACTTTTCAGTTTCTATTCAGTTCAGTTAACCTAAACACACATTTTTTTTTTGTTTTGTTTCGTATGTTAGTTTTTTTACCCTAAATTAAAGGTCTAAATACAAAAGTTCTTCTACTTTAGTCCCAGCAGAGAAGTTCAGTCACACAGCAGTCCTTTCTCCTGGAGTGTTCTGCCAAGCTATAACTTTCAAGCTATAAACTTGTAGAAAAAAGGAATGGATTCCACGCCTATGTTTTTCAAAACATGCATGGACCACTTCACATGAGGGTTAAGTAGTTCATTCATTTCTATTTGCCAAAACATTTTGCCTCTCATCAGGCTTTTTCAAGGGGACATAATTACTGTTCTTCTGTAAACATCAATTAAGAAGATTTGTAAATCAATGCAAATTTTAAGTACCATTTTTAGCAATCACTATATGTACATTTAAATTCACCAAGCAAAGTACCTGGCAACTATGTGCCCTTTTCACAGGATAAATAATGTAGGTGCTTTTAATTGTTACTGGTACTTTACTACAGAGATGATACAAAAACATGTTATGTGTTTCTTGTAATAGTACAATAAATCAGTTTTGACCCAGTGGTATGGGCTGCTACCCAATGTGCATTAAATAAAAATGCCACCTCAGTGTTCTCCCGGTAGCCCATTCACAGACTGTTGTCCCTTACTACTTGTATTGTTGCCTGTGTATTTTATACTTTATCATTTTTATATTTTATGTCAGTTTAATTCAGATAAATGACTCCATTTTCTAAAAAATATATAAAAGGACTGCCCCTTCCAATAGGAAAGCCATGTTAACTAAAGTTGAAATATTTAATAATGTTATTCTGTTAACTTTTTTGTAAGGTTACCTGCTTGAATTTTTAAATTAAAAATATTTGTTTTTGTTATACCTCTTTTCTGCAATGTTGTGTTGCTGACTACAGCAGCTGTTTGCCCTTTAAAATGTGTTGTACTGTGCAGCTGCTGTCTGACACATACTTTCCTAAAGTGAGCAGAGCAAAACAGATTTAGTGTTGGTTAACTTTCTACAATGATATATTCATAGTCACTCTTAACTTCATTCAGAAAAGTGCAGAGTTACCTGCTACAGCAGTTCACGGCATCTTGTTCTGAAGGGAATGCTGTCTGCGCAGCTCACCCTCTTGTACCTGCTCGTGGATTCTATGTACAGCCTGAATATAATGACATCAGGCTGTCGTATCATCAGCTCACATACTGAAGCTGACGTGGTTGCTGTGCAACCAAGATCTCCACGTCTCAGCTAGAACCCCTGAGGGAGTTCATGAACAGGCACTATTTCAGCTCAGTGTCACACAGTGATATTGCACGGTTGGCCTCCTGTTTCCTTATCTGCTACATCAAAAGCTCCCCTACCCTGTTTCTTGCTTTGTAGTAGCACTAGTGAGCAGTGTTGGCCTTCAATTTTGTGTTCAATATAATCATTAAGATGCTTTTTGCATTCTTGGATTTGCAGTAGCAGATTGTAACCAGTGTCATTTTTTGTGCTGCCTCAAGACCAAAGAGTCTGTATTCAAGTACTAGTCTATGAGCTGTATCTGCCTTTTGCTTCCATGAGGCATATTATATAGTATTGCCAGTCAAGGTAATCTTAAGACCATTCCACCTGTCTACCAGGGTTGAGTGTCGTCCTTTTTTTTTTAAATAATTCAATAAGCTTTATTAAACTTTTCTTGTTAACACAGTACCTCCAATAACATGGGTAGCAATTGGGCAACCAAGAGGTTCATCCCATAATATAATATGATCTAATCTCATAGAGGAAACATCAACAATGTAAATACCATAAAAAGCAAAAATGGAATAAAACACCCATCTCCCCCACCCTCCATTATTCCTCCCTCCTTCCCCATCATTAACCTTCCCTATCCCATCCCTTACTAAGTGTATTCCTGATCTATCAAGTTGGGACACCTATGAAGAAGGATCTTCAGCTTAATTATTTAGGGTTTCCATGTAGTGAGTAGGGCATCTAGTGGTACCCATCTAAACTGGT
Source organism: Neoceratodus forsteri (assembly GCA_016271365.2). NCBI lineage: Eukaryota > Metazoa > Chordata > Ceratodontiformes > Ceratodontidae > Neoceratodus > Neoceratodus forsteri. The sequence goes on along the minus strand of JADMNL010000033.1, from coordinate 101,402,700 downwards.
AAATGTTAGACCTATTACATACTGAGGAAATGTGTTTCTCCAATTGGAGAGCAAGTAATATTTCCTTATGCCATTCCAAAACTGATGGGGATGTGCTTTCTTTCCAGTGTTTCATAATTACCAACTTAGCCATGGCGGAAATCAGTGCCAGGTGTGCTTTTCTAACTCTGGGAGTACCCTGGGGAAATAATATAGTAAGCAGGCTTCTGGGGTAAATAGGAGGTCAAGACCTAAAATTGGGTCTAGGGCTTGCCAAAAGGCCTCAACCTTTAGACAGGTCCACAGCATGTGATATAAAGTTCATGGGGAACTTCCACATCATGGGCAGTCGGAAAGGACAAGCAACGCAATTTTGGAGTTTCACCAGGGTAAAATATAGATTGTGCATGATATTAAATTGAATTAAGAGCAATCTGTCTTGTTTAACACATTTATATGTATTTTGCCATAATTTTCTCCAGAAGTCTACTTCACTACCAAGGGATAATTCCTGGGACCAATAATAACAGACCCCTTAAGGCAAGTTGAAGTCTAGTGATTGCAACTCTTTATAAACTTTAGAGACCGCATGAGGGTTCCCTGGCCAGTTCTAGGATCATGGATAGATCATCAGTGGGCAATGGCTGCATCAAGCCTTCCCCAGGTGAGCTATAATAGCCTCTTGAGTTGCCTGTATTTTAAAATAGTTTCAGCAGGCATATTAAACTGAAGCTGAAATATGAGGAAGGAGATTATTTTGCCATCAGTGAATAGGTCTGAAACTTTCTTTTCTGTTAAGGGGCCAGAAGGAGGCTAGGATGGGTTTATGCCCAATTTTGAAGTGGGGTTGCCCAGATTGGCTGGTCCAATGATGTGTGCCATTTGAGAGATATATACTTGCAGTTGGTGTAGAGCTCTGATGGATCACCCTAATGGGGTATTCTGCAATGGTTTAGGAAGTACCCTGGTGTGACAAATACTAAAGATAGAAGGGTACAGTGGTGTTGACCAACCTGGGACCTCTCAATATCTAACCATAGGGGAGCATAGGTCTGCAGGCCATCAGTCTGTGCCTCCTGTGTCCAGTATGCCAGCCGACTGACATGGTGAGCACAGTAATATGTGAAAAGGAGGGTACAGAAAGTCCACCCTGCGGTTTCGGCCTGTGAGTTTAGAATAGGACCACCTGACTCCCTTACCTTTCCACATAAAGCAGTGAGCATGCTTTGAAGTTTAGAGAACCATTTTTAGGGAGGAAAAAGCCAAACATTCCCATAGGGTACAGCAGATGAGGTAATACATTAATTTGAACAGTGTTTATTCTCCCCCACAGTGAGAGGGGAAGAGTTCCCCATCTATCAAGTCAGTTTTAAGTGTACTTAACAGATCTGAGAGATTAGCTTTAAGCATTGTGGGTATATCTCTGGTAACCTTGGTTCCTATGTAAGTAAGGGAGTTAGGTTCCCATGAGAGAACGGATTGAGTCATCACTGCCTGGGGAGTTCTATTATTCAAGGGGAAAACTTTGATTTTGGAGAGGTTGAGTTTATAGTGGGACACTGCAGAGAAATTTCCAATTTCATCCAGGAGAGAAGGGATACCTGTCTGGGGCTCCTCTAGGTGCAAAAGTATATCATCTGCATATGCAGAGAGGATGTAACATTGGTCTCCTATTTTAATCCCCTGGAGCTGCGGGGAGGTTACCAGTTTCCTGATCAGGGGCTCCAAGTAGATACTAAACAGGAGGGGGGATGGGGCAGCCTAGTCTGGTCCCCTGTTGGAGCAGAAAGGGGTCAGAAAGTATACCATTACACCAGATTTGGGCAGATGGGGAAGAATATAGTAGTCTGACCCATTTAAGGAATCCCTCAGGGAGACCAAAATGGGCCAAAGTCACAAAAAAAAAAGAAAGTCCGAAGAGACCCTGTCAAATGCTTTCTCGGCATCCAGGGACACGAGAACCATGGGCAGGGCTGAGTCCCTGGATGCCAACAGCACATGCAGTAGTTTACGCATGTGGTTCCCTAATGATCTTCTTATTATGAAACCAATTTTCTCTCTACTAATGAGGTTAGTCAAGAGAGGCCCTAGCCTGTTGGCTAGAATGTTGGCAAGTATTTTGACATCGGTGTTGATCAATGATATAGGTCGATAACTTTCGGGATATTGGGGGTCCTTACCCTGCTTAGGGATGAGGGTGATTAGGGCATTGAGGAAATTTGATTCTGAGAGTCTCTTTGCATACGAGAAGTTGTATACCTCTGTTTGAAGAGGGCAAATTCTGATAGGCATGCTTATATTAGTTATTAGATAGGCCATCGGGCCTGGGGAATTTATTGAGTGGGGCAGCTCAACTGCATTTTTAACTACCTGAATATTGATAAGACTACCAAGGAGCATAATCTGGAGGGGGGGAACAGTTTGGGGAGGTCAGTTGAATTGAGATACTCAGTAATATCTGTATCGGTGGGCTGTTCGGTCCAGTCCTCAGAATAAAGCTTCTGATAGTAAGATCTTAAAGCAGCTGCAATATCTCTAGGGTAAGTGACTACTGGATTATCTTTGACTGACCTAATACCTGGAATAAATCGAGAGGCTTTGGATTGCCTAAGCCGAATTGCCAATAGCTTGCTTGCCTTCTCCCTTGTATCAAGATATTTAACTTTTGTACGTTTCAGCAAGAGCTTGGCTTTCTGGAACATCAGAGCAGAATATTGGGCTTGCAAACCATGCAACTTGGCCCAATCCACCTCTGGGGATTGGCGACTGAGTGTGTGTTCCAGCTGATGGATAGCACAAAGTAGAGAGTCTTGCTGTTGTTTAAACTGCCGGAACTTGGTAGTAGACAATCGGAGGCATTTCCCCCTAAGGGAGCATTTCATGGCCGACCAAACCATATCTATTCTGATCACTTAGTCCCTATTAATCTCTAGGAAGCTGGAAACAAAATCTTTAATCTGTTGTAAAGAGTCGGTTTTTGAAGCAGTTAAGTGTTCAACCACCAGAGGGTATCCTTTTTAATTCCAGGTCCCAGGAGATATGTGAGGGATATAGGTGAGTGGTAAGAAATGACCCTTGCATGTATATCTGTGTTTATTATGCCCAGGAGGGCAAACGAGCTCAGTAAAAGGAAGTCAGTTCTAGAGAATGACTTATGTGGAGGGGAGAAAAAAGTGTATTGGTGTTCCTCAGGGTTTAATACTCTCCAAACATCTATGAGGTCTGCGCCCCTCATACGGTCATGTAAGTCCCTTTGTGTGGGAGATAAAACTTGTCCCTGGGAGTCAGACCTATCTAAATGTGGATACTGGGTGGTATTCCAGTCTCCACCTAAAATAGTCAAAGTGGAAGGGTTGGTAACAACTAATCCTGTCAGTTGTGTGAAGAACTGAAGTCACTGTTCAGACCATATATAGCCCCCAATGCAACATGCTGTGTTTCAGGAGGCCATGAAGGATAATATACCGGCCATTGGGGTCCCAGATTTCTTGTTCCAGTTTAAAGGGGATTTTTTATCTATCAGTATTGCCACTCCCCACTATTTGTGGATTTCCCTAACCAAATGCCTGTCCCACCCAGGTCTGGCACAACAGAGTCACATCTTCTCATCAGAGATGTGTCTCTTGAAGACATGCAGTACCTGCCTTCAAGTGATGGAGGTGCTGAAAAATGACTTGCCTCTTGCATCTATCTTGGGCACCTCACATTCCAGCTTATGATGTTATAGGGGCCACTCATAATGAGTAATTGGGGGGGAAATAGCAAGTTGACCCAGTCTATCAAGGTTGAAATAGCACACAATATTTACTGACCTGCTTATCATGGTATTTTCTTCAAAGGCGGATTCATCTGACACACTTGGTCTCCCTTTCCCACAAACCATTCTAACAAAGAATAAAGAAAACTTACCCTCAATAAAACTTATTCTGTTACCCTCCCCTTATCTAATAAAACCCTAACAAAACACCCTTCTATACTCTACAACACTTAACCCCAGTTCAGTTCAACCACACCACTTAATATACTCTGGAAGGTGTGTCTTTGCGCAGACCTGAATCGTACTAGAAGAACCCACCCCACCCTTCCCTGCTGATAAATAGCATTGCATATATTTAATAAACTGTAATCGAACAGAACAATGCAGTAAGTCAAATGAGCTTAGATAACTGGGTAATAGACAAAGTAACCAACATGATGTTCCATTTGTTGTCATGCAGAATGTCAAAAAGGGTGCTTCACTGTGTATAAAAGAGAACACAAAAAGAAATAAAAAAGAGTAAAGCCATCCCCAATCTTTCTCGGGGGTGCTTGTGGGGTAATAAAAGAAAGTGACCCAGGGGTTCTGAAGGTTCAAGAGACTGTGGCAGGCCACCATGGCAGAAAACAACAGCATTAAGGGTCATCAGATGAAAGTCAGTATAAGGCAAAAATTAAGAAAGCGCTGCCTTCCATCATGGTCTGGGATTCCCTGAAGGTCTGTAGCCTTTTCCCAGTATCAGTCAAGCATTAATACTGCTAAATGTATGGTATGATTCTAGCTTGTGAGTCCATAGATAGATGAAAGTAAAAAGAGGCGTGCTCTGGAGTAGTGGGGTAAGTTCCATATCTGGCTCCACAGCAGGCCCCACACGTGAAAGACCAAATTGCAGAAGTAGACCCCATTGCAAAGTCCAGGTTGCCATAACCATCACTGCTTAGAGGGTCCCAAATACAATGAAGCTGCTGGTGGAAGTTAGGTCTGACCTAGCAGTTAGCAGGTCGCCACCTCAAGGGGATCAACAAAATCACTCAAAATTACAACATAGTTCTTGAGAAAAATGAGGTTAACACCTCACTTGAATAAATCTGGAAATAAGACTCTGAGTTCTTGCACAGCTTGCTCGTGTGATTCAAAAGAAAGCCACTGATCTCTGGATTTTATTTGAAGCACCGCCTACAGCAATTAGCTTGAGACAGTCGGTGTATTTTGGCCTTTTCATTCCTGACCGACTGAGGAAGATCTTGAGTGATTCAGATTCTGTGCCCCTCCCACAAGAAGTCTTGGAGCCTCTGACTTCGTGAGTATATGTTGTTTGTCCAAAAGTTTAAAAATTTAAAGATGAAGGCCCAAGGTGGGGAGCCAGCTGGGAGGGGACAGAAGGCCAGTGTGCCCATTCAATAACATAGGTGGTGCCATTTGGGATGGTCCTGCAGTCCTCTCACACAATTTTTGAGGAATAATATGGAGCACTTCCTTCTTCTTTTCCGGGCACTCCGATAACAAGGAGATTATTCCTCCTGCTCCTTCCATCCAGATCTTCTAGTTTCTACTCAAGTTTCTTGAGTCTCTGGCCGATATGTGTAGTTGCTTGCTCATTTTTATCTTGTTTTTTCTCTAGGGAGATTAGTTTGGCTTCTGAGTCACCCACTCAGATGGTTAGGGACTGCACTGATGTCTTTATTTGCTGCAAGTCCTCTGACATGTCTGCTATCTTCTCCTGCAGTGGTTGCATGATTTCAAGGAATCGCTCTTCCAAGAGGGCAACTGCCGAGGTGGGAGGCTTTAGCGAGCCAGCAAGGTTGGTGCGTGGGTGCTTCAGTAGTCTTGTCCTTCTCAAAATTTGGTGGAGAGGAATGCCACGAGGTGCTTTTTTATAAATTTCCACGTTGTTTGATATTGTTGAGATCCTAGACCATCCAAAGTTGATAATTGTTGCTTGTAAGTTGCTATTTGGCGTAGAAACTTGGCAAGAAAGCTGAATTAAATAGCAGGGGTGCAGAGCTGTGGAGGTTGCTACTGCTCTTCAAGCTGCCATCACGTGACCAGTTGAGTGTCCTTCTTCATTTCCAGAAGTATAACCCTGTGGTTGTCTGGTAAATTTCCTGAAAGTCGGGAAAATTGGATGAGCATAGCTTAGAAACTATCAAAGATGGCCACTTAACCTCCTCACACCTGAATTTAATAGAACTCAGTGCAAAGTGAGCCACAAAAGTGGAGCATAGACCTTTGACTCTGTCCCAGCCCTTACTAATTCATATGGTCTTATCCTTACTAACTTCTCTGAGCAGTTGTCCTAAAGTGGGATCTGCTGTCCATCAATACCAAGCAATGGGTTTTTGGAAGCTACTAGGGCCTGCACTAAGGTCAGGCACAAGGCTGGGGAACCAGAAAACTGCACTGGTGGACCAGGAAGGTACAGGAAGTGGTATAGGAGAAGAGGGGGGCTTACAGGTGATACAAGTGAACAAGTGGAGATAAGGACAAGGAGGAGTATGATAACATATCCAAAAGGGTGACCAGGGAGGTGAGATTGGCCAAGGCTTGGGTGGAGCAGAATTTGGCTCAGGGGATCAGGGGAGGTAATAAAAGGTTTTTTAGATATATCAGGGAAAGGAGGAAAGTGAAGGGGCAGATTAGCAGGTTGAGGACAGGCAGGGTATGGGTCAAGGAGGCCAGGGAGCAGACTGAGGTATTGGATGATTACCTCGATCTACACTAGAGACAGTGGTGGGACTGCACCTTACAGGGGGAGGGGGGTTAGAGTGGAGGAAGAGGGATGCCTCCTGGGGGCAGGGGATCAGTTTTGAATATGAGGGGAGGTAACAGATGGTAAAATTCCTGCTGGTAGGGTATGGGAAGTCCTCAGGTCCCTAAAAACAGATAAGGCACTGGGTCTAGACAGCCTGCATCTCAGGATGCTAAAGGAAATGGCTGATGTACTGGCTGCCTCCCTGGCTGACCTTTTTAGCTCTTCCCTATGGATGGGGTGTGTGCCTCAGGATTGGAGGATGGCTCACATCATGCCCATCCACAAAGAAGGGCTACAGGAGGAGTCAGGCAATTACAGGCCTGTCAACCTGACATCTGTGATGGGAAAATGATGAAGCCATTTTGAATGAGTGGCTGGACGAGTTCCTGAAGGTAGGGGCTCATTTGGATGATCACCAGCATGGCTTTGTGCAAGGCAGATCATGTCAGATTAACGTTGTGGAGTTCTATGATTGGATGACCAGGCACTGGACCAGGGTAGGCTGGTGGATGTCCTCTTTCTAGACTTCAGCAAGGTGTTTGACTCTCTGCCACATCCCAGGCAGGGGATAAGTTGGAGGGAATGGGGGTGGGGAAGAAGATGGTTAGGTGGCTAGGAAACTGTCTAACTTGGAGGTGACAGAGGGTGATGGTTGAAGGGTGGTCTCACCTTCTAGGAGGGTCAACAGTGGGGTTGCACAAGGGTCAGTGCTGGGCCCACTCCTGTTTAGTGCTGACATCTCTGACATCAGAAGAGGTATCAGGAGTAATATGAGCCTCTTTACCAATGACTTCAAGCTGGGGGTGGTGGTGGAGGGGGTGGAGGACAGAAGGGCTCTTCAAAAGGACCTGGAGACCCTTGAGGGGTGGTCTTGCAGCTGGAGGCTGAAGTTTAACACTAGGAAGTATTGGGTTCTCCACCTGAGGCTTAGAAATGTATCTCAAGAATACTTACTGGGGGGGGGGCAACTGCAGGTTACAGGTGGGGAGAAGGACCTGGTGGTGGTGGTTGCCAAAATGAATAACTCTGAACAGTGCAGGAGGGTGGTGGACCAAGCAAATAAGATGCTGGGGTGCATTGCAAGAGGGATAACTTCCAGGAAGTGGGAAGTGATTCTCCCTCTGTATAACTGCCTGGTTAGACCACACCTTGAATATTGTGTGCAGTTTTGGCAACCCCACTTGATAAAGGACATTAAACTCCTTGAAAAGGTCCAGAGGAGCATGTCCAGGATGATGCAGGGGCTGGGGGAAAGACCTACGAGGAGAGACTCAGGGAGCTTAACTTTTACTTCCTGGAGGAGAGGAGGGACAGAGGTGATATGACTGAGATTTTTAAATATCTTAAGGGGGGTAAATAGGGCATGACCTGATAGGATTTTCCAGCTGCAGGAGGAAGGGCCCATCAGGGGCATCACCTGAGGCTGGTAATAAGGAGGCTTAGGGCTGAGACTGGAAGATGGTATTTAACTGAGAGGGTGGTGGAACCATGGAATGCATTCCCAGGGGAATTAGTGGAATTGAAATGGTGGAGGCCTCTCAAAAGGCTCTGGGACAGGTATAGGGGGAAGATTAAACTGAGTAATGCCGAACTGGTGATGCACACCCAATGGGGAGGAGGTGAGGAGGGGGGCAGTGAAGGATGCATCAACCAGGTGCTGATCTTGAGTAGACTCACTGAACCTTTAGCTCACTCTGCTGGCATCTTAGCATGTTATTATCTCCCAAGTACTTTTCTTGACTCCAATACCCCCAGAATCAGCAGTAATCACTGATGGTGTCTACAGCATGAACACAGCCTGAGCAGTGTTTCCCTCAACAATAGTGGCAGGAAGTGTAGCAACACAGGCTTAAAATGGCAAAATCCCAGCCCTGCAGTACATAACCACCTCACTGGAATTTTGGTGTCAGATATGGCTGTCCTGAACACATCAGTAGCCAGCACTGTAAAGGATGTCCATTCCCTCACTAATTGGCTGAACGCAATCGTGCAACATATTGCCAGCATAGACGATGTTCTCCAGCTGACTCTGTGGTGCCTTGATGATGATCAAGTGCCACAGACTGGGCACTTATGGGAGTGAGCAGAGGACCAGGAAAATTGGGGATGCCAAAACAACATTAAAATACTAGGTGTTCCCAAAGGATTGGAAGGTCCATGCATGGATTGGTTTTTTTTGTCTGAGATGCCCCCTAGGTGGTGGCTCCAGCAAGGCATGCCACTTTCAAGGCAGAGAGGGCACACCACACTAGAGAGCTGCTGCAACCACATGGCTCCAGACCTCAGGCCATCATTGTCTACTTGCTTAGATGCTCTGCCAAGGAAATACTGTTAAAATTGGCTTGAGAGAAATTGTCTCTCATTTGGAGGGGCGCTCAAATATCCCTCTACCAGGACTATTTGATGGAGGTGGTACAGAGGAGGAGAGAATATATCTCCCCTCACAGTTGCCCTCCATGAGGCAGGGATCTCCTACAAATTCAGAGGCATCATTCATTTTGCATTATACAATGTGGTAACTCCAATGTCCCAAATACTGCATCCTGATTGGTTGGCTGGCACATTTACTACCGTGATTAATCCTCCAGTGTACCCACTGGAAAAAGTGCCAGCCAACCTTAAGTCGTGCTAATCCGGTCGCTTTCACTTCAAACGAAATTGCCGCGATTTGTCCTGTCGTCGCTTCGCTAAAACACTGCGGTAAATTGTTTACAAAATGATATCCTCTTTCGAAGTGTAGGGACCTCAGTGAGTTAGAAAATAGTTAAAAACCATTAAAGAAACAACATTTGCCATTGTTTAATATAAATTTATCCCTCTAGGGTGTGGGTACACTGGAGGACATAACATGACTGGTGTGGTTCGGTCACTCGGCTGCACTTCGTGACCGAATCACACCAGCCGTGGTAAATCCTCCTGTGTACCCACACCCTGGAAGGATACATTGCTTAAATCTACCAGAATGGGCAGGAGCACAAAATGTAGAAGTTGACAGAAAACCCACTCACAAGGTCAAGTTAGTTGGGCTCCTGAGTTGGAAGACCAGATTTTGCTGAATGAGTGGAGTGACAGCACGTAGCTTTACCTTAAAGGTATATTAATATTTATTTAAGATCTTCTTTTGAAAGTAGCAGGCTAAGTGGGAAAAAGACCTGAACACAGTGGTTTGGGCACTTTGAAACTTGGTAGGCAGTGACTGGATTACCTTAAATTTAGGATTTAAATTGTAACAGGTGGTGTGGGTGAAACTAGGTCAGGAATGCTATCTTGTGGTGAGTAGATTCAGGAAGCCTTGTGAATCAGGTGTTTAATTGGGGTGTAGCTGAGAGAGGCTTAGTGTCTTCTGAAAAATTAATTACTATGGGGTGTATAGCAGCAGCAAAGGGATGTAAGGGAAGAGGAGACACAACAAACACACACACACACACACAAAATACTGCTCTCCCTCCCACCCTCCATCCACCTACCCACTTATCTGGGGCTAGCTGACTTTTATAGACTTTAGGGGTGATTGGCAGCAGATAGACACTTCCTGTGGAGGCAGGAAGGAGGGTACACTGGAAAACATAGAAACAGATACAGGGCACAAAGACAACTATGGAAAGGTGTTTCTCTGAAGGAAAGTAGAGAAAGGAGGAGAGAAAGAGGAAGCAGAGAGAGAGAGAGAGAAATATCCTAAAGCAAGAAGGACACTTATCGCCGGCCCAGTGGCGCTGGGAGTTGAGCGCAGGACACCACACCTCGGCTACACTGGCGGCCCGGGTTCAGGAGGCGAGCCCAGGCACAGGGGTCATGGGTGGTTGGGATCGAGGTGGTCAGAGAACTGCCTTCCTCTCCTGGGACCCTGGAGGGATCCGAGATCTTCCCAGTGCAGTAGTGACCCCAGTGGCGACCATAGGGTACTACTTGTGTGGGAACAAGAATCAGGGACTAGCGCGCAGGCATCTATATAGGCATGTGTGCTGACACCATTGCACGACTGCGCCTAGGGGAAACCCATACAAGAAAAAGGCCTCCTAGACCACTGGTGAGATGACGGTGGCCCCAGGAGAACACCCACATTCCAATCACTGGCCCAGATGTGCCCAGATCTCTCTCCACGGCTGACCCATCGGGCGCAGGTAAGGCACCTCATACTTAGGAGTTGACTGCCAGGGGAAGGTGGAACCAGCCCCAGAGGTGTTTCCAGGGGTAGGGCCTGCCTGGGGTTGTTCGGGAGAAGAGATTCTGGGAGATGTGGGGGTTCAGGCTGGGAGTTAGGGCTATATCCGAATAGGCACTCCTGATGGATGCCTGGGATCTGGGAGTATAAAAAAAAAGGACACTTGCAGTATCTCCTTATGTGGGTGATTCAAATTTTTTTTCTTTTTTCAGTTACTTAACCAGGAGTAGCACACTAAGCTGAAGCTTGTTTACATGTGTGACCTGGTAGCACAGGGAAGTGAAGTGACTTGCTCAGGTTACACAGTATGCAAGTGGGGGCTGTGGGATTCAAACCCAGGTCTCCAGATTTGCAGCTCAGAGCCTTAAACCACTGTGTTATACTGCCTCTCAAAAATTTTGTGACTCAGTTTTAGTGACTCCATTTGAGCGCCTTTGATGAAATATTAAACCGGATCCCATCTCCCCTGTTCTGGTGGTATTCAGGTGGATGTCAAAGATCCCATGGCACTTTTTGAAATGAGTTGGGGAATTTTATTAGAAAAAAAGACTTCATACAATGATTCATAAAATTAATTTTAACAAGTAACCGGAAACAATCACATATACAGTATTTTACAAAGCATTTACAAAGCTTTACATAATTTCCTTAAGTATTTCCACATAGATGCAATATTTACATATGCTTCATACTAAATCCTTTTCATAATTCAAAATTCGCCCATAGCTTTCCTCACTTTCTCCAAAGTATACATCTAGATCTTTTTTTGTGTCTGCTTATGTCATCATTATATTTCCAAACACTTCTATAAGTGATCCTTTCTGGTTTCATCACCACTGACACCTAACTTTGCCAGATGTAATACTTTTAATTGTAAAAATCACTTGCAAAGCTTTCTTTTTGCATATTTTTGCCACCCGACTTGCCAGTAGGCCATATATTAACCCTGTGTATGGCAATTTCTTATATAATGGCTCCCCCATTCTGTAGCAAGCATCTCCCACAGAGGCTTGATGTATGTACACTCTATAAAAATATGCTCTTTTGTTTCAAGTATTGTTTCTCTGGGACAATACCTTAATATTTAATCTGTTTGTGCTTGTTATTGTTTTTGACCTAGTCTTCCATGGGTACGTAACTAATAAGTCCCAGGTGTACACTGATATTATAGGATCTATTTGCTTGGTCTAAGACCAAGCTTAGTTTTCTCCACTGGCCATTGTGGGAAAGTGAGCTCTTCTGTTCCATCTGCCTGCACTATGGTATTATACAAAGCTTTCCTTTCAATTGTTTACAGGTAGTCACGTAATCCCCATTTGACTGCGTTTTTTTATCTGATCCTTTCCATATGTCGGTATATTCATTAGTTTAGAAACTTCACCTGAGATTCATTGTTTGCCAAGCTTCCATGCTGTCATTTAACCATAGCTAAGCACCAATGGCTTTCATAATTCTACCAGGTTTCAGTGTCAGTCCTATATTATATGTCATAAATATGTTATTAAAGAATGCCTACTGGGTGGACCATATTTAACCCGCCTTCTTTTAAAGTTCTATATGTGATTTCTCATACTGGATTAAGTTTGTTCCCCCACAGTGCCTAAAAGAAAACACTGAGGAGAGAAGTGACTATTTGCTGAGGAGGAGGAGGAAATACATAGTTAACATATAAGAATACGGGACAAGTAATGTTTTGATTAGTAGAACCCTTTTCTTTTTAGAAATCGATGCTCCTTTCCATGTGTGTATTATCCTGTTAGCTTTTGTATACCCTTTTCAAAGTTTTTAATGTCCATGTCTTTTTGCCAAAGTCTACCCTAATTATCCTTATATCATCAGTTGTCAATGTTATCTGTGCTATTTTCCCACTACTAGGAATGGGAGCTGAACCAATGGTAGTATTCAAACTTTTTTCATAATTTATTCTGGATCCAGAAACTTTTGAGACTTTTCTAGTGTCTGCGCCAAAGGATCCTCTTTTGTGTTCTAATGCCAGTGCCACCACCATGTCATCAACATATGCCAGCATTTTGACTGATGGTGTACTGGGTTGGCATATAATTCCTTGTATATTACTATTTGCTGCAATGTTCCATAAAAAATGTCCAGTCCAAATACATAAAGCTAGGGCTAAGTAGGGCAACCTTGTCTAAACCCTCTTAGTACTTTGATTTCTTTTACCTAACCAACCATTTACATTAGTCCAACAATGTCAACTATTGCATACATTGTATCCAATCCGCCAAAGTGTGGGGTAGTCCAAAGGCCTTTAGTGTGTCAAATAGGTATGGGTGTGATAACCTATCAAAGGCTTTTCTTAGCCTAAGCTTAATATATACCCTTGTAACATGGCACAAAATGTGGAATGGTGGAGGAGCAATGGATAGGACAGAAGGCGTCATATGGTACAGAGCAACACGGCATTATGAGACGATAATACCGTGTTGCTTCTTGAACCACAGAAAGCAGCCACCAGAATGAAATTAGCACTGTTTCCAGTTCTCACCATTAAAAGATAAGAGCAAACACACTGTGGGAAGAGGCAAGACAGTAGGATAGATAGGCAGGGGAGAAATAGAAGTGAGGGACATAGCTAGTGGTAGAAAGATGAACGAGTGAGTGTAGAGATGGAGGGGACATCCAGCAACGCATTTAACTTTAACAGTTTCACCATTCACGGCACAGTAAACTTTAACTATCGAGAGGAATGACACACCAAGACCATACCACAGACACAGGATAATTCACAAAAGGTAAAGAAGAAACCAGTAGCGGGAAGAGAGAGCGAGCAGGATAGAAATAAAAATTCGAGTGAGGAAATGACACTGCCTGTATGCAAATCACACACGCACACACTGTGCAAAGAGCAAAACTGGCAGAATCACAGTCATCCTAACTCAGATATTAATTAAACACCCACACAGAAATCGTTCAAATGTACAGCAATCATAAAGAAACAAGAAACAGTTCAGTGGATCAAAAACAAGAAATAACCACATATGCATGTAATAAAGTACTGCTGACAAATGTGAAAGTAACATTAAAAATCACAGCAGACCATATCACTGTCCTAGTCTTTTCTGTTGTATGAGTAGCAGATATGTAGTCCATAGTAACATAGTGATGTCCATAGTACAAGTGCATTAATCCCCCTCTGACAGGTAGATTCATCGGAGTTAATGCATAGTTGACTATTGTACACTCAGCCTCCGGCCTCATGCCACAACCCATCCCAACCATGCATTAACTCCCCATTAGATGCCCGCCATCAGTGATTAATGCTCATGTATATCACCTGTACTTCCTTTATGAAAAATCTCCCTTAACAAAATAAGATTATCTTGAGTGTGTCTATTAGGTACAGCACATGCTTGAAAGGGACTGATTAGCTGTTCTACCACACCAGTTAATCTTTTCAATATAATTTTGCTTAGAATCTTAAGACTGTTATTTAATAGATTCCAAGGTCTCCAGTTCTGTAGTTCTCTTTTACCTTTCTTATATAGTAATATTAAAATTGCCATATTCATGAGTCTGTCAGTTTTCCATGTTCCAGCATGTAGTTGTACAAATAAGCAAGTGCTGGAGAAAGTTCTCTTAAATTGTTTATAAAATTTTAATCCTAGTCCATCACATCCTGGTGCTGTCATTTTTAGTAACTGATGCCTATTAATGCTTGCAGAGTCACACTCTGCTAGTTGAGGCAGTGCTAACTTTAAAAATCTAAAGGATCTGTTTCTATCTGTGCAGTTTTCCCAAAATGATTTTCTACGCTTTTCTACTATCTGTAATATATTAACTGGCATTGTTGCATAATGATCATCCCTCTATTTTTGATAATTCTATGTTCAATATGGACTTTACAGTGTTTATATGGGTCAGTTTGTTTGGGTCCCACATTTATTTTCTTGTTCTGAAGTTTTGGCTTTGTTGTATTGTATGTCCAACATCTGTTTTGTAATTCCTTTAATTGTGTACCATCATTTATTTTTGTCCGTCTTTGTTTTGACATTAATTTTTTAACTGCCTCTGAAAGTTAAATACTGCAAATATTCTCCTGTCACCTTATTCATCGAATAATTCTGGAAACAATTATTGCCATAACCATTTTGCAGAATGAACAAACACCAACCTGGTCCACAGCCGAAGACTCTCCTGGCAGCATTCTCCGACATGCTGGGCTGACTTCTTCCAGGAATGACAGGAGGGCACATTTGGAAACTGCGGGTTGATGTCATCTCTGGAGATGGAACCTGGAACAGGAACAAAAAGGAAAACAGCTGGTCTGACATCATCCGAATACCAGGCAATGAATCAGGATACAGCTGGGCTGGTGTCTTCTCTCTGATCTGAAGTCATCTGGTGGGCCAGTTGATGAATCTGGAAAGTCAGTGCACTGTGCTAGAACTGATGAATGTGGGCACCTGAGTCCTGGACGATCCATACTGGTGGAACAACAAAGCACTGCGAATGGCTGGAGTGGCATGCTGGCTACCACTGCTCTGCTTTCCATTTGGTGGGCATGGATACATTTGCAGAAAGGACTTTGCATTGAGGCCAATAGCAACAACGGGTCACGAGCTTGAATTATTACCCTGTCTGGGCTAATATAATTCACACTACTTAAAGGCTCCACACGCCCCTGTTCATCCACTATTCAACAGTGTCCATTAACAGTGTCCCGCCTCTTTTCCACTGGCTATATTTTTCATAAACATTCTTCCTGACGTGCTTGTTTGCACCAGGATGCACACATTTCATTGCTTCCAGCCCAAATCCAGGATTTCCTGCTGTTCTCAATCTCTCCCAGACTCTCCGAAAAGGTAGGAAAGGACATCCCATAGATTTCATTCGCCTTTCCTATGAACCAGGCTCTCCTCTTTACTAGCTTGGTCAACCTGAGACCGCTGGCTCAGCTTGGGGTGGCCAGTCCTGGTTCCGCTAACTACGATTCTCAAAGAGACAAATAATGGATCCCGACTCTTCTTGCACAGCCAGGAAGTGAAATCACCACCTCTTCCATCCATTCCTCTGAGGCAAGAGCTTGAGGCTGTGTACCAGTTCCTTTTTCACAAGGCCACATAGGTCCCCCTCTTCTTCTTTCTCACTGAGATCTGTGCCCAGGAGTGAGCAGTAGTCCTCACCCTGAGACTATCCACTTTTGTTGGGCACGGAGGTTAAAACCTCCCATCCAAAGTTGTCTCCTCATCTTGTCTTCTCCTATTAGACTTGGGCTAGACCCCACTCTCCAGGGTCTACTGATGCTCTGCCTGAATTGTTTTTCACGATCCAGCATCTGAAACAACAGCATATTGTTCTGTCTGAAAATCTGCACCCTCTAGCTTTGTGCCACACTCCCAAGGTGCCTTCTCCAACAGGCTCCGGCTTGTGCTGTGTGTGCTGCCAACTGCAAATTCTTGAACTTTGTCCATGTGGAGCCAAATGAATCTTGGGAGCTTTAAACAAGCCGTATTTCTAAGCACCCCGAACAGTGAGGTACCATGAAGACGCCCCTTCCAGCATTTAAGCATATTACAATACTTTGCACTGAGAATCCAGGAATCGCCACATGAGGAGGCAGTTGTCCTCCATAGAAACACTCTCAATGTCCCTTAACTTGTTTACTTTGCTACCACAGCCCGGCATGATCCAGGTGAAGTGGCTGGTCCTGAGGCTGACTGCAGAGAAAACAAACGCCACTGTTTTTTCAAGTCCCATATTACTGAAAACTTTCTTTTCTTTCAAAATGCACCTCTGCTGGTGTGTTTACATTACTACCCCACCCTGTAATGCAGTGCAGCACTCCTGTGTATCAACATTCTGAAATTGAGTCAACCACTCGCAGCATCCGACATACACTATTTACTGATAACTTTTGCTCAAAACAGCACAAACTTGCACTGTTCTTTTCCTAGCACATTTATATGATTTTACACTGACTTTTCACTTGTTGAAAACATTGCTCTAGTTTACAGTCCCTTAAAAGCTCAGTATTTCAAGCACAGGATTGCCTGTAACCTCTGCTGCATATCTTGACACAACTCACAGTCTCTCCTCATGGCTTTGAAACTTTACCTGATGTCAGCCCATAACTATGCTCACAGTCATGGCTTCAAAAGGCTTGCTTTGCTGGTAAACTTAACACAGTCTTTGATTGCAAAGCAATTACACTGCTGCACACATACCAGCTGGCTTTTGGCAAAATCACTGGTTTGAGCAATTATTTCTGTTGGTACTGCTGTTCTCAGTAGCTGTTGTTGTGACGGAAAACGCCTGCAGCCAGTCTTAGAGGCTCTGACAGAAGTTGGTTGGCAGTCCTGCCGATCATCCTCCTAACACCACACTCACAGTCCAGTCCAATCGAGATGCAGGTTGACCCCAATTTAAATGAAAAGTCAGTTTTTAAACTTTTACAGCACTTTCAGTCACGATGACTCCTCGGAAAGCCAGTACATGCACTTCACTCATAATCCTTTGAATGCTGGGCAGTCGCTGTAGAGCTGGCTTGGGGGTGGGACTGATTGCAGTCTCACCACTCACACGATGCCATGCAAATGAGCCTCTTTCCCTCATGAGTACTCTTCTCCTCACGGCGCATCATCAAGCAGCAAATTTAAACTGCAAAACCACTTTTATTTTTTCTCCGAACTGACCCCATGGCGGGAGCCCATTTCAGCCATTTGTCAGTGGCCATTAACACAGCAAGTCTCTCCATTCACTAGAAAGCATTTCCATGTCCAGGGCACAATTTTCCTTTTGCTACCCCTAAAGTCTTCTACATCTTTTCTTTGTCACAACAGTTTTTAAAAGCTGGCAAAACACTGTAATATTTGATGCAGGACAAGGGCATACCTCTCAGGCTTTACTGCTCCTTGGTAAACAGCTGGCATTTTAACAGCAGCATATGGACAACAGCACACAGCGACACACTAGTTAACATTACTTCAGCTTTTGGCTACCACTGCCAGATAACCAAAATGCTAGCCCTTTGCCCGACCACCTTCCTCCCTAAAATTTCAAATCCAAAGCAGTGCCTCATTTTGTAACTTCCCACCCCGTCATTTTGCAAATGACAGGTGGTATGCTTATTTGAATCTGACAGCAGACACCGGTGGGGACTGTCTTGGGAAGACTAGGTCACTTGAGAACAAAGGCTGAGGTTTGGCTACTCTGCACAGGGGCACCCAAGTAACTCTGAATACAGGAAGCAATAACTGTAATGTCCAATACCAGGAATAGGATTCTAAAGGTGACTTTTATTCACATCCAAACAGAACAACAAAGCATAGATGGACCCCATGGGGCTACACCCCTAGTAATGTAGATTAAAAGAATCAAGAACACTCTTCAACACTTCAGCCCTCAGGCTCTGAACCCAGTGGGCACACAGCCCAGACTTTCACTCTGCTTTGGGTACAGAGCCCAACTTGTACACTGTTCTGGGATTCCCAGGCTTGGCTCCTCCCGCCACTCGGACACCTTCTGTATGTCATGAAAACATTTTCTGGTGGCTCCCCTAAAACCACCCAAGAGCACCCTCAACTATCAGAGAAACTTCCCTTAACACCACATCTGGTGCTTTCCTCAGGCACCGCCAAGTGCCTAAGAGAAAGTAAAGGTGCCAGGAGCAAATCCAGAGGTGAATCCACAGTTCATACCCGGCCATTTCTCTGGATAGTAAACACCTCCTACTGTAAAGTTTGGCAATGTAAATTATGGCTAAATATCTGTCACATTTCCTCTACTTGTCTTGCTTTCCTTTGTGCTGGACTTGAACATACTTATAATTGGCATAGCCCATTGCTCTAAGCCCCCACTGATTAAGCAGTCCAATCCTTACTTACTTCACTCTTTGGGCTGGACTTGAACCTACTCAAGTTAACCGCAATGTCTATTACACTAGACCTCTTACAGATTAAGTAATCCAATCCCCACGTTTCAACAGTTCAGGTGAAAACATAGGCCCTCTGTCAGAGCGAACTCACCTTTGGTTGCAGGTGCCCCACACAGGCGATTCCTCCACAGGAATTTCTCTCTCAGATCTTCTGATGCCACAGCACAACTTGAAAAAGGCAGCTTCTTCCCTTAGCTGGAACCAGGAGGGCTGCCCCTGGAAAACAGGCAAACCTCTTTTCCCCCATCCCCTCAGGAGGAGGCACTTGAACCAATGATAGTGGTCTCCACCACTTCAGCAATAAGTTTCTTGTGTCCCTCTTACGTGGAAACACACACCTTCTTAACAGTAGCTCCAAAACAAGAGCTAGGCTCTGAGAGCCTGCACACAGACTGCTATGCTGCTCCTTGCTCCAAGACTGCACACAGGCTATCTTCAAATTCCCAACATATCTATCCTAACTTCCAACTTCAGCACTCCAGTGGTGGCTAAGTGCAGCTGCAAGACTTCTATGGTGATGTCATCCCTCAGTCTCAGCTGAAACTGAGAACTGAGTGAGACAGTGTGAAATCCATTTAACTGGAGTTTCACAAGCTGCCTTCCTGCCTAGCATTACGTCTTACTGGGATTCCAGTAACCCAGTATGAGGAGGTTACACCTGCAAGAAGGGTACTCAACCTGAACAAAATTATTCAACAAATGGATAAAATGATGGATACTTACCACGACAGAATGGCATGGTGGAACAGAAAGTGGATGGTTTGGTGGGTACTATGCAAGCTGTGGAGGAAATCCTTTGAGTGGGCCCAGGCTATTGTGGAAACTAGAAATGAGTGGTAGGCCCCAATTTGCTCTGTGAAGTGGAACATTGAGTGAAAGCAAATTTGTGGAATGCTCTGCAAGCAAGTGAGTACAGCACATTATAATGGTAACGCTAAGTCCATTGAAAACAATGACTTTAGTGCTACTCCGCCTCCCCCAAACCACTACTCCACCAATATTTTAAGGAAGTACATTGAAAACAATGTATTTTGCCTCACGCCTTGTTTTGAAGCTCCAAAGCTAATTTTACAGTGATTCATGGGATTTCAGGTCACATGGACTCTAGATTGTTCTGCACAGCCTCAGTTTGGGGTAATGTATCTAGAAGCTGTAGGAGACAATCTGCTCTGAGAGCTATCTGTGATTCAAACATTCTAAAAGCTGTTAAAAAGCCTTTTCATTTTTTCACTGAAACTTTAGTTCATCGATTATAGGAAACCCTACTGTGCTCATATCATTGAACATTTATTGTTTGTGTGTGGATTTTGAATTTTAATGTACAACATTCAGTCTGTGTACTGAGAGACAGTGGAAGTGTGTTTGGGGAGGGGTGTATCTGTGAGTGTAGGTAGATGTAACTTGGAGAAAAGACAGTGCTTTCTGTTTTGGTGATATTTTTTGTATAACTGTTAATGTACACATAGTAATATTTTCAATAATTCTTGCAATTTTTTGCTGATTGTTGTGGTGCAGCAGTGAATAATTTTAGTTTGTTTAAAATATGGGTTATATTACTGAAGATTTAAATTTGCTATGCATTACTTAGTGTGTATGTGAATATGTGTGACATGTCATCAAATCAGACACCTTTTATTGTGCCACATAATTTCAGCAATAGTGAACCTGCTATCTACTGCAGCTGTGTAATTTCTTGTACTTTGTGGTATCTTTACTGGTACTAATACTAGTGACTGTTACTGCAGCAGAGAGCAGTACACTGCCCCATCCCCAGTGGCCCGTCCTAACCAGAAAAGTATTATTTTCAGATTTGAATTTCTGATGGTGAGCAATGGTTAGGTGTTTTGCCTTGCATCTGCATCTCTTCAGTGACAGTGCAATCTTAATATGTATTTGCATTTGCATCTCTTTGGGCCCAATCTCCATCTGTAACTTAAATCACAGTTGTTTCTTTGGCTTCCCTTCAGAGTACTGGACAGGTGTGGTCATAATTCAGCATGAACATTGTACTCATTAATATGCATTTTAAGTCAGGGACCATCATCACAGGTCATTTTAGATACAAATCGTTCTTCATCATCATGGTCACAATGCAGTCATAAATCATGATTCTGATCGTATCATGAATCACAACATTAATTTTTATTAGTTACTTGAATGTATTGTAAGCCTGTTTTGTAGTATCTCTCCATGCTTCACCA
Organism: Neoceratodus forsteri; assembly: GCA_016271365.2. Classification (NCBI taxonomy): domain Eukaryota; kingdom Metazoa; phylum Chordata; order Ceratodontiformes; family Ceratodontidae; genus Neoceratodus; species Neoceratodus forsteri. Next base: position 101,381,955 of record JADMNL010000033.1, on the reverse strand, counting down.
CCCCACCATTGTAATCATTAATGAGTGTTTTTAAGTCAGGAGGTTTTGTCGCACACACCTCATCGGGCCAGGAAGGTACAGTCAGGCATTTGCATTTCTTTATCATCATGGTCACAAATGCAGTCACAAATCACGATTTACAATTACGACATGAATCGCAACATTCATTTTTTTGCTAGTTACTTGGATGTATTGTAAACCTCTTTTGTAGTATCTCTCAAGCTTCATCATCCCACCATTGTACTCATTAATAAGTGTTTTTAAGTCAGGGAGTTGGACAGTGTCTGCAGTACACACACAGACTGGAAAGAAGACTGCACCCATGCAGTTTAGCACATATACTTGCACTGCTCAGAATACATACTGAAGACAACAAAAAGGGCATAATTACATACAAGAGTCGGGATGGTGGAGGAATACATTTTATAACACAGCAAAGGAAGGTGTGGGGCACATGGTGTGAGAAAAAAAATAATGTGGGATCCCATGGTGATCCAGCAGCAGTTCCAAGCATGGACATAATTTGCAACTAATGTCCCTCTATGTAAGAAAAATAAAACTTACAGAAAGAACAAATTAAGTAAAAAGAGTACAGACAGAAAAGACAAAAAATGTAGCTTTTAAAAAGCTGTTGGTCTAAATGAAAGTTTAAATCTCCTCCTCGCTCTGATCTCAGAGTATCAGCAGTCACAAAACACACCCTCTCACTCTGTCCACACAGGAGAAAGTAAAAGTGTCTGCTTGTATGACTCACTTTCTTCCTGCTAGCTAAGAAGAGCATGACTTACAATACTGTAAGCCATGTGATGTGTTGGGGGCTGCCAAATCTGAAACACCAAGGATCACTTAGAATCATAATGAGGAACACTAAGTCCACTAAAACAATCACTTTGCCTTACTGCATTTCCATTCCACCTTAATGTGAAGTGATATGACAAGCGGAGTGAGCACTTTGTATTGCCCACTCCGCATAGCGGAGTAGCAACATGAAGTGCCCACTTCACGTTCACTTCATCCGAGGAATTTAAATTCACTGCATCTCTATTGAAACCTATGTTAAAGAACAAACCCTCCTTGGGATGCGGTTGGTGCATCTTGAAAATGTCACTTGGGCTGCGAACGCCTGAATCATCCGGTATGCCTGAAGGAGTTGAGGAGAGGATCTGCTCTTCTTTCTAAGTACTTGGATGTCTGACACTTATGACCTTGATATTTCAGATCTCGGTGATCTGGGCCTATAGAATAAATTCTCACAGACCAAGCAGTCAATCTGTGGGACCAAGGACGGTCATGTTGATTATGGCGCCCACGTAATTGAGGGACCAGATCTTGCAGGCAGCCAGAAATAGGAGAGGAGTGGAGTTGGAGGGCTCCAGGATCATGCTATTCCCTGATCTTTTATACCACATGTATGAAATGGAAAATTTTTGATGCAATTCAGCCCAACTGTGGGAGTTGGAATTACCTAACAGTATCGCGCATGCAGCTCACATCATTGTTATGGTAGGCCAAAAACCTACATCTAAACCAATCCCAAGGAGGCTGCAAAACTGATAAAAAACTTGAGGCTGAGACAGCTGCAAGAGAGGGACCCATCCTCAGACTCTGATGAGAGGGACTCTTGATAATCTGGCTGTAAGTGACTTACTGATTTTGTTCCTTAATGGAGTGGTGGCATGTTCCTTCCTTGAATGACTATGTGTTGTCACTGGGACAAAAAGGAGTGCCAATTTTATTTTAATAAACTTTCTGTTGGGCCCAACTCATGGACTGGCATTAACTGCAGCTAATACCCCTGGAATGATGCTATGTTGGTATTGCTTTTTATTTTATGTGTCAATCAGATATCATGAAGAGCTTATGGAATATTATTCCTTATTGCAAGAACTGTTTCTAAATGCACTGGACTATGCCCTCTTGTTAGGCATTGCATGTTATTTGCTTTTTCTTTATGTTTAGAGTGTTAAACTGTTCTTGTAGTATTGCATTTTCACAGGGTGATTAGCACTACAGACTGATATTGTTTAAATGTAAGTGGATGCTGAAGGAAGTACACGAGGGAATATGGAGTTAAAAGTTAGATGACTATAACAAAAAGACAAGTACCATTTTTTTTCTTTCAAGGGAAGTTATTTTCATTGTCATTTGCTGTTTAAGGCATTGGTAGCAATAGCTAAAAGTGATCTTTTTGATAGTAATTATTCATAGGTATTGCCTCACATCTTGTAACAAATTGAGCTATGACTCTTTATACACATATTAACTGCTCTGTTTACATATATGTTGTATTGCATTGCTCATGGTGTTTGTATGCATTGTATTAGCATAATCACTATAAATAAAAAGTATAAAAAATAAATTATTTTTGGGTAGTATTGCTGCAAGAAGAGTTGAGGAATAGTCTGAGTAGGATGAGGAGGAGGCAGATGAAGATGTTGGATTGCATGCTGCAGAAAGGATAGTTGACCCATACCTTGGGATACCAAACACCTTGGTGTTAATGATGAGCCCATGATACTTGAAGTCTAGGGTTTCAGACAGGCCAGCATTATGTCTACCGTAATTAATTATCTGACATGCCCCCGTGTTACCATGGATCAGGTGTTCAGTGCAGCCAGGGCAATCATTACTGACCGTGACAAACTATCATAATGGAAAGTCAGAATACTTACCTTCATTAAAATGAATCTTAGCTCATTACAAAAAACTAGTGCAGCTTCAGTATTTAAATCCACCAAAGATGTGTGATAAATCATAGGAACATGGAGTAGAGAGGTAGATGCTTCAGTCATGGAGCAAGACTTTCCAACTGGAGACAACTCTTCACTGGAAGATTGGAAGGGTGGCTACATCATCCAGGATGCCTAGGCTGGACTGATTTACAAATTAAATAATGTGCATGCTGTACATACTGGCAGCAGGTTGTCACTGTAACATGCACAGTAATTGTGTTGTGTGAACTCACTGGCATGTTTTCTCAATTTTATTTTATTATCTGTGAATCACTTTTCTTTTCTTGTTCAGATTAAGTTATTTTATGGGTTTATTTATTTAATTATTTAAAAACACGTAACAGGAAAGGCACACTGAACCACAGTTTGTTTCCAGATGCAACCTAGGGAGAGGGAAAGGAAGTACAGAATACAAAATGACATCAAGCAATAACAATTGCAGTTGCAGTGGTAAATTACTAAGTGCAATAACATAATAATGAGCAAACAAGTGTACAATGCCATGACAAAAGGACCATAAAATTAGCTTGCTGGGTGGCATACAGGAACACAATAGCTAGGTTAAGTGCATGGTGCCTGAAAAAGTGACAGTGCAATAGCAGTGCAGATGAGTAAAACAGTCAGTTTCAGTTTGCAGGTAGGAAACAAAAATGATGTGGGGTAGGGGGAGTCAGGTGGGGGCTGGAAGAGCAGGAAGGAGCAGGGGAAGCCACAGCTGGTGTCTCATGGGTACAGAGTGAGGAGGAGAGGCAGATGGGGAGTGGAGCTGGTTCTGGGGAGACAACAGCAGAAGGTGGGTGGCTCAGCAGAGGAGAGTGTGTGAAGGAAGAAGGTGCAATGTTTCCTGGAGTGGGGCAGTAGGAAGAGGAGGAGGGATGGAAGAGAGTGAGGATAGGTACGAGGGGGGACTGAAGCACAGTGAGATTGTTGACGTGAAGGAAAGAGAGAATGGAAAGGAGAGTAGAGGAACAGTGATGAATGCGAGGAGGTAAATTTGTAGCAAATCAATATAAAGAATTGCAGAGGGTATCCAATCTGGTGAGGAAGAAGAGGAGCTGTGCCACAGTCCACATCTGCATAGTCAAAGACCAGGAGAATCATCTTTGTGACTAGCTCTATGTGGACCTGAGGAGAATACAGTCCTTATTGCTGTAAAAGGCTTCATGTTTGGGGCAGAGTTTGGTATGCATGGTGTGTCAATATGGGCAGAGACATCTAGCCTGTTATCTAGCCATGCACTGAGGTACTTGAAGGTGTGGACAACTTCAAGAAGGGTACAATCCAGAGTGGAGAATTTGGGTGGGGAGATAGCCTGGCTAGTTTCTGACTGGTGCCAAGGTTATGGACAATGTTTTTGGTGTTGACCTGGACTTGGCGGCATGAAACCAGTGCAGAATATTGTGGAAGTCTTGCTGGTGCAGGTCTTCCACAGCCAGAGAGCTGAAAGAGTAGATAACTGTGTCGTCTGCATGAATGTGTATATGAGTTGACACAAGAAGAGGGCAAATCATTGAAGAATATAGAGAAAAGGATGGGACACAGGATGGAGTCATACCATTCCACAGCATGAATAATGCGGATAGGAGAAAGGGCACCTCCAATGTCTACCAACTGTTGGTGGCATGTGAAATATAAATGGAACCAATCAAAAGCAGCAGCTGAGAGGCCAGCAGATTTCAGCTTGTCCAGGAGTAGAGGTGGGACACTGAGTCTAAGGCTTTGGCCAGATCAATGTAGCTAGCCACAGTGATGTGTCCCTGATCCATCCCAGAGAGGATGGAGTCAGTGACATGCAGCAAAGAGGAACAAAATCTGGTCAGATCCAGCACAGCTGCATAATGAAGTTAGTGTAGTTGTGTGGAATTGTTAGGAGGCATGGAGAAACAACTCAATAATTTGTAAATAGTAAGACTGGTTTTAGTTTCTGTTCTAATGGAAGGCAGACACAATATTAGGAAAATATATGGAGGTGTACATTTTAATGGAAGGAATAGTAAGCAGTATAGGTTTACAAAGAACCCCAGTCAAATGCCACTGAGGTATGTGTTATCCCAGAGGATATTGGCCATACAGACAAATTTTAAACAAAACAAATTGCACATACCCCAATAATGTAAAGCTTCATGGGAAACATATGCAACTCCCCATGATGGTACAGAAGGTGGCAGTACATGAAAAGTAATGTCTGGCATGTGTTCAGCCTTGGGATTATTTACATTTTTTTAGAGAAACAGGGTTTTTGTCCATGAGGTGATGTAAGTTATATTTAAGCAATGTGTTGATGTCAGGCAGTCAGGTGTAATGATGGACTGTTAGCAGAGAAAACGTGATAGTAACTTTCAGAAGGGTCACTGTAGATAAGGGTAAGGTTGTTATGCTTGTGATAATGGGGATATTAGGAAAGTATGAGGTCTATGCAGGAGTGGAGTACAAATAACGAGTTTCATAAGTATGTTCTCAGAGTGCAGGCAAATGTGATATGCAGGTTTTGTCTTACATAAGTAAAAATAGCAATACATGCAAAAATTGGAGTAGCGCTTCCTAAAATCAGAATGGAAGCAGAGAGAAGCTGGAGGAGGAGAGAACGACAGCCAGCCTGGAGTAGACAAGCTTCTCCTGCAATTTTGTGAGAGAGGGGAGGAGAGATAGGCCAGAAATTACCAGGTGAGATGGAATCACCCCTTTGTGCAGAGGTGAGACATTGGCAACCTTCCAGGACTGAGGTACACCACTGGAGTGAGAAGGAGAGGTTCAGTAGGTGAGTGAGAGGAGAGACAATGGCTGGTGCAAAGATGCAGAGGAGTTTAGGCTGCAGCCTACCTTGCTGGACTTAAGGGAGTTGATAGAGGAAAGGTTAGACAAGGTTTCCTATGGAGTGGTTTGAGGAAAGTAAAAGTCCTTAGTTGAGTGGTGCAGAGGTGTGATGGTAGAAGAATGAGGAACTGGACCAAGGGAGAGGAAGAGGGAGAGCATAAGTGAAGAATTAATTGAAGTAAGCAGCAACAGAGTGAGGGTCAGAGATCAGTGAACCATCCAGCAGGAGAACTATGGTGAGCAGTCTTGTTTGTGGGACCAAAGTGGGGTGAATAACCTTCCAGAATTTTGCTGTGGAGTTAAGATTGTTCTGAAGACTTGATTTGAAATTGCATGTCTTAGTGAGCACGCAATGACTTTGTACATGAGTTCTTAAGTGGTCTGTAGGAAAGTAGGCCAGACTGGGGTGGGAGAATTTGAAACAGGTCCATGCCTGGTCTTCAGACTTACACTGGCTAATAAATGTCTGGTGTAATCCAGGAGTGATGTGATCTTTTACTCTAGATTTTTAAAGGGAGCCTGTTTGTCCCAGACTAGAGTATATTTGTTACGAAAAGGGAAACAGTCGCATCAGTGATAGGGGCCATGTAGATGGGGAACCAATCTGTTGCAGCTAGGTCATGTTGAGATACTAATGATTAGCAACTGAAGGAACCAAGAGTAAATGTATTTAGTAGTGTAAGGACAGGGTCTGACTTTCCTGATACAGAAGGTCATGCAATAGTCACTGAAGGCATCCTGAAGAGTATCAGCTGGAATGGTACAATGAGGTAAGAGGATAGTACCCAGCCCAGAAGGGTGTGGTTGGTGGATTAGAATTGAGGCATGTGGTTTTGGTAATTACCTGAGTGAGATTTAGCAATTCAGTACTGTATGAGGTGGGCTTTTGGCTGGGAGAGAGCCAATTAATGCTAAAGTCCTCAAGGAGGAAGAGTTCACCAGAGGGCGCATGAGAGGCAAGTGCAGTGAGAGTCAACCAGAGAAGACAGAGATTTGTTTTGCTTGTGGGCGGATGTAGAAAGCACCAACTAAAATGGGAAGGGTAGAGGGAGGGAGGGTAAGTTTGTTTAGAACAAGCTCATTAGCGTTATACATAGATAATGATGTGCTATGTTTCATTCTCAATCTGTCACTTAGGAAAAAATACAACCACAGTATACTATTTACATGTTAGTCATGTATCTCATTTGGAATGGTGACATGACACACAGCAAGGCATAAATCCATGATAAGGGTCTAATGTTGAGCTGCAGCATGCTGCATCTTTGCCATAGATTTTCTCCATGCATAGCATATTCTGTCACCTGGATTTTCCATTCTCAATTGCTTCGGCATCGGAGGGCCAAGGCCGTGGGAATGGGTTGAGATAGTGTATGACAGTACTCACAGTTAACTGTTATAAAATGACTGAATGGCATTTACATAGAACTAAAATTTAGTTTGCTCTTCTCTTCAGCCTAAATATTGTTGAAATATTGCTATCCTCTTAGCTACAAATGCCTCTATTTTCCTGTCATGCTACTACCTAATATGATACTTTTCACCCACTCCTCCTACCTCATCTGTTTCTCGCAACCTCCCTCCCTCTTGCCAGCTTCTCTGACCCCCTTCTTGATCACCCCTGTCTCCTAAGCTCCCCATCCCTCCTGCTCCTCCTCACCCCTCCCACTCCACCTGTCTTCCATGTTGTTCCTCTCTCCTCCATTTGGCTCCACCAGATGTCCATCAGAATCCACCCCACCCTCCTTCCACCTCCCCTTCCTCCTCTGTACCCCAGAGGCATCTTGATCCCCACCAATCTCATTGTATCTCTACTGCTCCACATAGCAGTTGATATTGAGCCTAACTCAGCTCTGCACTCTCTTCCCACCGATCTCCCCAAAGGTCTATGAGTGGCCCACATTAATATCTGCAGCCTCCAACCTAAAATCGACTACTTCAATCCCTCATGGTTTCCCTTCTTCCTGATGTTCTGATAGTTTTTGAACCCTGGTTTACCCCAAGATTCCAGACTCTGCCATCACCATCCCTGGCTACACCCCACCCATAAGATTGTGCTAAGAAAGGTGCTGTGTTGCCACCTACCTCTCTTCCACCATTCAATCTACTCCAGTGCTCTCTGTCACTTCCCTGGTGAGTACGAGCTCCTCATTCTTAAACTCTCTCTCTCTCCTTTTCTCTGTCCCCTTTTTGTGGCTGGCATCTACTGCTGCCCAGTGCTATCCCCAACTACTATCTTTTCTCATGTCTCATCTGGTGAACTTCTCATCTTGGAAGATTTCAATATTAAATGGTTTTCTTACTCTCAATCTAAACTCTGTCAAAATATTAAAATATTAAATCCTTACATCTTACACACGCATTTTAGTGTCCAGCCTGTCACAACTCAAAATCACTAAACCACTCGCTGCTGGACTCGGTACTCACAAATCACCGGCACCACATCATTGATGCTGGTACCTTCCCTGATGCATTCGTGACCACTATATGGTCTACTGCGTATGCAAATTCTCCACCCCAGAGTTCTCCTAAAATAATCCAAATCAGGTATTTCCAATTGAATGACCAATCCCTGCTGCATACACATTTGCTAATCTCTGACTGGTCCCCTATCTTCAATGCCAGCAACATCAACCAAGCACTTGAATACTTCCGTTCCAAGTGCTTATCAGTCTGGGATGACCACCCCCCTGGAAAACTAGGGTCAGAGACTCTCACCTCCCTGGATCTCAGCCAAACTTTTAGCCTACCTCTGTGTATGTAACTTGGAATGGAAGATGTACAAATCTACTGGTGCACAGGCTGACCTTAGCAGGTACCGTGCCCAAAGGAACACTTAACAGAGCCACCAGATTTGTAAAGGCTGAGTTTTTGTCCTCCTCTTTTGGAACAATCTTAATCACCCCTCCAAGTTTTGGAAAATCATCCACACCCTCTTATCCCCCAAACCTATCCCCTGAGGTCTCAAGATGGTGACTCCCTCATTTCAGACCTTCCCTCTGTGGCTTCTGCTTTCAACTCTGCTTCACCACCTGTGCCTCCACTCTCCTAGCTGACTTTCCATCCTTCACTCCTCTACTACCACCCTTCCCATTCCCTTCCTTCTCTCCCTTTCTCCTTATCACCTGTCACCTCTGTTACCTCCATCAGAGCCCTTCTGGCCCTCAACACTCAGAAAAGCAGGAGCCCTGACAGGCTAGACACCTAGCTCCTACACCTCTATGCCCTGCCATTGCCTCTTACATTTCCTCCTTTCTTAACCGCTCATTCTCTCTGGCATCTGTCCAAGACATCTGGAAGCATACAACCATCATTGCCCTGCTGAGGGGGTGACTCCTGTTCCCTGGCAACTACCATTCTATCTCCTCCTACCAACCCTATCCAAACTGCAAGAGCACATAGTACTGTCTCAACTCTCTTCCTTCCTCAACTCCTTCTCCTTCTTCACCCCTTTCCAGTCTGGATTCAGCAAACACCACTCCAACACCTACTTCTCCTCCAACTTACTGACTCCATCCACACAGGCATGGACCAAGTCCTCCTCACCATCACCATCTTTGTTGATTTAGCCGCAGCTTTTGACACTATTTCTCACCCTCTTCTCCTTGGCAAGTTAAAGTCAGTGGGTCTCTCTGACTCCACTACTAGCTAATTCAGTTCTTACCTAGTAGGTAGATCTCAGCAGGGGTACTACCCCCTCCACATTTGACTAGCATCACCCAAGGCTCCATCCTTGGTCCACTATTATTCTCCATTTTCCTCAATGACCTTCCTCTGCCTGCTCATCTGTGGGCATCCACATGTAAGCAGACAACACGGTCCCATTTGCCTCTGGACCTTCCCAGCTGAAATAAAAGCCAGGCTCAAACTGATTTCAGTGCTATTCAGCACTGGTTCAGATCAAATCAGCAATCCCTAAATGCAAACAAAATGGTCTCCATGAACTTTGGGACTCATCAGAGACTTTCTAAGCTCCCATCCCCACCTACTTCCACATCCTATATAAGGTGACAATTGACAACGTGTCCTTATTGAAGTACCTAGCAGGCTGGCGTGATTGACCCCTTCACTTTTCAGAGCATGTAGATGCCATTCAAAGAAACTCCTCCCAAGGTTGGTGCTCTATATAGACATAAATGATGCATCCCTCTTCCTGACCGCCGAGATATAATCACTAAAATGATCCTCCCCATTATTGATTATGGCAACATTGTCTACAGAGCAAGCCTAAAGAGCACCCTGGCCAGACTGGCCCCCCTTTCACTCCTTCTGCAGTTTTGCTATGGACTGCCTGACTTGCACCCACCACTGTTCTCTGTACACTGCCCTCTCCCTCCACTCACTGGAAGCTCGTCAGCACTACCCACTGTGCCTCATTCATTTCCAAATTCTGGATGGCTTCTCTTCCCCTACCTCAGCTCTCTACTCCCCTGTACCCCCTCCATATACTCCTCCATAACTCTGGTTATCGTTCCTCTTACTTCCCTCTCATAAGTCCATTGCTGGTCAGGCTGCCTTCTCCTTCCACTTTCCTAAACTTTGGAACTCTCTTCCCCAAACCATTAACTCTGCCTCTTCCAAATGCTCTCTCTACTCCATGTCCACAAGGCTCCCTCCTGTAATTGCCCTTAGCCATAGTCCTCCCCACTTCTCTTTCTCCCTCCTGCCTGCTTTATCTTACTCCTTGCCCTTCCTCTCTTCTCCTCTACCCTTCTCCTATGCAGACAAAAAACCAGGTCACTGGTTGGGTGTGTGCACAGCATTATCTGGGCTGGCCCTGTGGGTTTGCATCCCAGAGGACAAAGCTCTGCCTCTCCTCTCTCTCTCTCTGTCTCTCCTTCCTTCCTAGTCCCTTCCACATTAGTTCTCCACTCCCCTCCACTTTCTCCCCACCTGCTTTTACATTCTTCTCTACTCCTTCCACTTACCCGCTCCAACCCTTTTCCTTGTTGGACTGGGACAAGTGCAGAAGCAGGGTGTACACCCAGCCATATCTGGCCCTTGTGGAGTCTGCACCCCAGAAAATGAAGATTTGCCTCTCCCTCACTACCATACTTCCCTTCTCCTTTCCAATTCCCTCCCACACTAGTTCTCTTATGCCTCTCCCACCCCATTTTCTCCCTTATGCTCTCTTTCCCTCTGTGCTACTGTGCACTATCCCTACTGCCTTCTATATAATTATTGTTTTCTGATCCTAAGGGATCTGTCTCCTGCCCTACCCATATGTGTATGTCTAGTGCACAAACGTTCCTATTATACAAAACTCTGACTGTTATTTAATCTCTGTATGATGTTTTACTTTGTAGTAAAATCTGTTGTACTTATCCCTTCACCCTCCCTTCAGGACACATCTGAAAACTAGCTATTTTTAGCTTAGTATGTCTTTCCTGGTGACATTTTTCAAATAAATAAAAATAATCATCAATGTGTCTTCTCCGGTGTTTGCTCTGATTGTCCGGTGTTCCTTATCTGAGGGGGTCTTCCTGATGCCTTGAAGGATGCATTGGTGAGACCACTCCTAAAGAAACCATCATTGGACCGGAGGTTAGGACAAATTACTGACCCATGAGTTATATAGAACACTTCCAGTCAGCGGTTTCGGGAAGGCATAGCACAGAAACCATACTTGTTCGGTGCAGAATGATGTCCTCAGGGCTAGAGATCGAGAAGAAAGACAATTCTTGTTCTCCTTGATCTTTCCTCAGTATTTGACACTGTGGACCATTGTGTGTAGCTTGACCACCTTAGAGAACTCTGCGGACTCACCGGCACTGTCATCTGCTGGTTTGAGTCCTATTTAACCAACAGGAGGCAACAGGTTGTGATGGGAATTTCTCCTCCACCCCAGTCCCTTATCTTGTGGAGCACCTCAGGGATCAGTGTTGGTCCCAATGTGGTTCGCAGTGTACATGCTACCTCTGGTAGGCATCATTACAAAGTATGGCTTGGGTTTTCTTTGCTATGCTGATGATACCCAGCTATACTTCTCCTTTACCCTGGGAACATCCAACATGGTAGATGCTAAACAGCTGCCTTGCTGAGACCAATGACTGGATGACCTATAGCTGGTTGTGACTGAACCCGATAAGATGGAGGTACTGGTGGTGGAGTCGAACAGAGTGTGATGAGATGGCCTCTGAATTAGAGACTGGACTTGTTCTGGGATCTGTTCCATTGAAGGCCTCTTCTAGGGTGTGAAATATTGGTGTTATTCTGGATAGGAGTTTGACTATGGAGGTGCAGGTATCTTGCACTGTCTGCTCCTATTTTTCCATCTCAGAAATGTCACCAGGATAAAACCCTTGTTCTGACTCCAAACCTCCCACTTTGATGCATACCTTAGTTACATCTAGGCTTGACAACTGTAATGTGCTCTACCTCAGGGTCATGGGAGAATCTCTCCCCAAACTGCAGCTGGTGCAGAACACAACTGCCTGGTTACTCACTGGGCAGCCAAAATTCTGCCATATTACACCGGTGTTGCATGAGCTGCACTGGCTGCCACTCAGGTGGAGGGTCCTCTTTAAGTTGGGTCTTCTAACATATAAGGCCCTACATGGTCAAACCCTGGTTATCTGTTAGACCTTCTTGTACCTGCTCTCTTGGTTTGCCCCTCCATTCCTCCTGTAGGACCCCTAGTGATTTCAGGATGAGGTTGAAATCAGCTGGCAACAAGGCTTTTAGTGTTGCCGCTCCCATCCTGTGGAACTGTCTCCCCTCTGGGGTTAAGGGACCCCTATTTTGAGGTATTCAAGGCCCGCTAAAGGCACTCCTAATCACTCAGACTTTTCTGGATTGAGTTATTCATTTATAGATTTGATCTCATTATAGCTGCTGAAAATGTATTGTTTAGTTTACTTTTATTGGTAATGTTTATATGGAGTATTAATATTTATATGTCTATAGAAAAAGTTTCTTTATTTTTTGTCTTTTATTGATTTATTTTTGAATATGTGTTTATCTATTTGTATGGGGCCCTGAGCCTCCGGGATTGGGTGTATTTTAAATAAATTTTGCCTTGCCTTGCCTTCTCATTCATGTTTCACATGCATCTCATAGTTATATTGCCTTTTCTTTTCTCTCTCTCTCTCTCTCTGGGGCACAGGCCCACACCCTCATACTCTCTTCATTGTATATTAATAACACAAAGTGCCTGTAAGGCAAATAGTCAAATAAGTGTTCTGCTGCCTCATTATTATGCACAGGAGTCAGTGACTGACAAACAGCAAATGTCAGTTTCACCAAATGACTGCTATGATCCTCTCAGTCAAGAAAATGATCAAGATAAAGAAGCAATCACTATAAAACATGCTTGTGTATTAAAGTCAGTCAGTCAGTCCCTCAGAAACTGTAAATGGGATCAGTCAGTTCTTGTTGTGGACTGCTGTCTATTCTCCATGCCTGTATGGATGTCATAAATACATGTCACATAAGTTTACTTGGCCTATGGAGAAACTATACAATAGTATCTATCAAAACCATGTGCTTTACTGTTCCAAAGGCATTTTGAAAATAAAGTTTGAACATTTATTGTGTGTTTTCTCTCATGTATTGACATCTTACATTTACACAATGTTTTCTCTGTGCTTTACATACCCTCTTACTCTTTTCATTATAAAATAGTAGCACAAAGTATATATGAGGTAAATTGTCACTGTTCTTACTAATGCCCTGTTCCCAATAAAATCAGAGAGAAAAGCATGATGCAATTTCCAGTCATCAGTCTGTAATTTCCTCAGTCATAAACAAACATCATTCAGAAAGCATCCGTTACGCGCGTTTATGCCTACAGTTTTTGACAACACGAATGTGCTGTCAGCATTGACTGATGCGCATATTACATATTATTCATTATACAATGGCAAGAAAGAATCTTGGACTGTGATTGGTCAGTTTGGGGCTGGAACCATGGTCTAGTCTCAGCACTGTGAACCAATGTAGATGACCATTTGGACCTCTAGGATATACTCTTTTTTTGCATCTCTTCTTAGAAACAAAATAATTTTTTCACACTAATAAAACATTCTTTAAAATTATTTTTTGATTTTATATATAACAACAAGTCATTGTGTAATAGGAATAATGCACTCAGGATGTGTCGTGCTGGGATAAAATCACTCCTGGGGCATTGGGCCTTTTCGGTCTGTGGCATCATGCCCAACCCCCAGGCATGGTGTTATCCCAGCCACACACCCTGGAGTGCATTATTCCTTTATTATATTGTTTACTCTTTCACATCACTCAATATCAGTGATGTGCTCTTGCTGTCAATTTGCATCAGTGTGTAGTAATAATCAGTTAGCCAATGCTGCTCAAACCTTACAGGGATGGTCCCTTGGCTTTTAAAGACCTAACCACTTGTTTCTATCATAGAACCTGTTAATAAAATCAAAAGAGTCCCCCATCAGGGTAAGCACATCTTCACTCTTCAAAATACCTGATCAAAATAGATGGTGAGTGATGTCTACGCTAATAGTAATACCTGATTGGTTAATCAGCGTTAGGTACAACTACTAGGACAGAGGTCATCCACCATTTGTTCCAATTAGAGAATTTGAAGTGTGAGGAGATTGACAGAGGACAGTTTTCTTTGTTACAGGTTCTATGATGCAAACAAGGATTAGGCACTTTGAGGGGTGGGTTTATATTGTCAAGAGAGTGGTAAAGGTAGGGGGTTTCTGTGATAGGGAAGAAAGGTGGGGAAGGAGGGGACATATTTGGGAACTTATCTTTGAGGGTGGGAAAGGGAACCACTGGCACTGGCTTTTATGTAATTCTATCATGGTAAAAGGGGTTTAGGGCTTTGGTGGGAGGATGTGCATATACTGGCAGGAAGGTTGTAAAGGAGGAGGGTTGTGTTGGAAACAAGGAAGCTGTGGAGAGGTGGGTGGAAACTTGCTTTATCAGGAGAGGGAGAACTGGCAGCTCATCTACTATTATAATTAAACTTGCTGGGTAGGGAAGTGGGGGCCAGAATTTGATTCAGAAAATCATGTGATGTGGTGGAAGGATGGTTACATTTTAAACAGTGTGAGGATTTATGATATGTTTTGTTTTTAAATAATAATTGTGAAAACTGCAGGCAAAGTTGGTGTGGCAGTCAGAAACTTTGTGAAGTCTTTCTAAAGCACAAAGTTATTGACTTTGCACAAACTTTGCTCACAAAGTAAAATTTTGCATCTTCCTAGCTATCACAAAACACACAGCCACGTGCTAAGGGACTAGAAGATGAGTGTTACCTGCGATCTCTAAATGCATCTAGTCTAAAAATGCAGAGCATTAGAGAACCCCAGTAAATTAATACTTTCAAAATAAAAATAAAATATTTATTATATGTTACTGTTTAATACACGAGCCATTTGACTGTAAACAACTTTGCTTAGGCTACTGTACACTATTATTATGCCTTTTTACAAAAGCATATTACACTTTGTGAACTATTCAATGGCATATACCTGTTTCTGATGTGTATAAATATATCTGCCTTAGGGTGTTTTAGCCACTACCACAAAGAAGAATTGTGTCAGAGTCAAAATGCCAGGGTTACAGACAAGACTCTTTATGACTGAGTAAATACTCAGCATATTTTAATAGATTTCTCTTGGTTTTCTTTTCTTTTTGAATGTATTAGTTGACTTGGGTTCTCAAGTGTTCTGTATTTTGGACTTGTTTCCTCTTTAGCAGCAGCTGTTGGTGTCACACTCCCCACCATCACGGAGAGGATGACAGCTTTGAAATCTAGAGTAAGCTCTTCCTATCTGTAAATTTGTGAAACAGGTTTGTACCTACTTGCCCTCCCAACTTTTGTTATATTCAAGTCAAGAAATGTAATACAGTCACTACTGATGGCATATTTAAACTTCAGACAAGGATTTATATAGGTAACTGTACTCATAGTTGTACCCTTTACATACTTTCTAACTGGCTATCTACCCAGAATAACACTCCAGTTCTGAGTACTAACCAAAAGGCACTCCTGGGCCTAATCCTTCCTTCAACAAATTTCTTCCATTTGCAGCAAATATACTGAAAGGTCAGTTAACCCATAGGCTGCCAACAGAATTAGAACGTATAGGAATTCTGGACTAATATATCAGTCCACGGCACAGCAGGGTTAATATGAACTGTAAGAAATGCCACAGTCAAGGAGCACTTTGAGGTAGAAAACTGCATTAGATCCATCACTTTCAGAAGAGAGGCCATAGTAATGCATCTATAGTTAATGCAGTACAACATGTGGAAAATATTTCTAGGAGTGAACTCTAGTCCATGACCCACAAACCAGGAATCAGGGACCTTTTTCTGTTCCTTTGTTGCCATGTACAGTGTGAGATCTAGTGATGTCAGACCAATTATTACTGAAAATAGGGAATCTTTAGCCTGTAGCCCAAGTTAATTGAGGTGGTAAAAGCTGGACCAAGGGTAGTATTTAGATGTACACCACAATAAAGAACAAGGTTGTTTCAAGCCTACATTGAGCCAAAAAGTGCACCTGTTGAATGGCTACCCCACCCCATCCTGGTACATAAAGTGTGGATGCTGCATGCACTGTAGGTACATCAAATGGAGCAAATGTTCCAGCAACCCAAATAATGGTGTGGAAATACTGTACATATGAAGGATTTCATAAGTTGTAACACCTTTGGGGTTGTATACATTTTACTATGCTCTTGTGGTACTTTTTATACTGAGTGCACCATATGTCAGTTTAAAGTGCGCATTGCTGAACACATGTGTGCCATTCAAAGGGTGGTGATTCCTATGCCATAGTAAGACATTTGCAGAGGTCTACACATGGTACTCATGCTATGAACTTTATGGGCATTGAAAAAGTAAATCAGGGCCCCATGGTGGTAATTGGGAGAAAAAAATGGATGTAGAGACTCCTTAAGCAATATACCATGACAGGGTGAGGCTGATGCTGGGATTCACCGTGCTTGGTGTGGTTCAGTCCCAAGCCACAGGCCAAGTGAGTAAACCACACAAGATGTTGATAAATCTCAGCATCACCCTCACCCTGCAGTGCTGTGTTGTGATTATACAATGTCCCCCTTTTTTTGTGACAGAACAAAAATTATGAAAAAGTGTTTTTCTTGCATTTTAAACTGTTTTATTCAATTTATTGCTGCACCAGAAAAAATAGTCCTGCATTGCTAGGGCTGTGGTTTTAGATTGCTAGGGCTCTGGTAGAATAACAGCTGTCTTCTGCCCATTGCTAGGTACAATAGAGTGTCTCCAGCCCCCTCACACACACACACACACACACACACACAGACACATGTCTGCATACTTCTGTTTTTAAGTCTTTTTGGGGAATGGGTTAACTGATATTGTGGTGCAGACCAACTTCTGTATTAGGCTGACAGAAAGCTTGGTAGTAGCTGCTGTCATAGTCGACTGTTGTGTGTCCTGTACACAGGTCGGAAGCAGCTTCCATGTTTGAGAAAGCAAGAGATGCCAGAGAAAGTTTGTAGATAAAAATGATGATCTGGACTGGGAGCTGCATATGCAAAACTGTCTGTTGCCTTTCCTGTTTAGGTAGTGAACTCCAGGTGTCAAATGTACCACACTTTACACGGTGACATAGAGACACATAGAGGGTCTGTAATGGACAGCAATCAAGAGGAGAGTCAAGTGTCAGCACCAAGTCATCATGTTCAAAGTGTTTGATGTATTGAGAAAAGTGAAAAAAGTATTTACATGACAGAAAGGTGATTTGGGATTTGCTTTTTGACACTGAAGTCCTTGTATGAAATTCCCACTTTTACGTTTGCAGTTTGGCAGGAATTAATATGGTGGCTTTTATGTTTTCATTTTCGGGGGTCTGATTGATTTTTTCACAGATGTGGCTTCTCACACCTTTTCTATGGGTCATGCCAGGATTAACCATAGCTGAAAGGAGCCAATCAGTTTTATGAATTTTTGGAGCCATTGCATAATATTGGATTTACACTTTGGGACCATGGAAGGGGTTGGGCTTAAACAAGCACATTGACTAAGCTCGTTTTTGTAGATTTTAAATGTTTGTGATCCCAACATTTTGGCAAGTTGATGGGGTAATATGATATCACATCCTATGTATGGCAATGTAAATTTGATTTTTTGGTATAATTATATGGGGATTAATATGGTGGGTAAAGCAGTTCTATGTGCATATAATGTGTACTTTTATACAAAAAGAATGTGGGTACTTTTTCGTATTCCTGTTTTTACATCATGTTATGTGTGGTAATGAAGCACTGTGTCTGTATTTTCAACCACATGGGTGTGGTGTGCATATTTATGGAACACATACAAACAAGGAAAGAAAGAAGTAAGTGCCTTAGCAGGGACTCGAACCCAGACTGCCCAAAATACTGCTCGGTCATGCTAACCAGCTGCACTACCAAGACAACTGGAACCTGGAATGTCCCAGAGCACACTTACTCTTTCTCTAATGCACAACCGGTGCTGCACAAATAATTAATACATTTTCAATCACATGGCTGCAGTGTATATTTATGTAACTCATACAAACAAGGGAGAGAAAGAAGTAAGTGCTCAGCTAGGACTTTAACCCAGGCCACCGGAATACCATTCCAGTCATCCTAACCAACTGTACCACCAAGGCAACTGGAACCTGAGATGTCCCAGAGCACACTGTGTCTGTATGCAACTGGTATTTATTAAGACCCTAAATTTTGGAACATGAGACATTCTGTGTGACAAAAATGAAGGAAGTTAATGTAGGGATACGTATATTTGCATTTAAATACTATAAATGCATTATGGACATAGTGATTGGACATATAACAATGCTGAAGTAGATTGTTTCTGTCATGGATTCGATCAGTCTGTATATAATCATGTCTTTAAAGATTAGTGTCTGTTTGGGTTCACCTAGGCATGATTGTCTTTTTAGCAGTATAAGATCTTTATTCTTTTGGCAAAATGTATCACCGCGATGTATTACTGTAGATATATATATATATACTGTATATATTTAAAAACATGGTGGATTGTTCTTATGGTTACCAAACACTATATATTGATTGGCACCCAGTTGCATTATTACTCAGATGAAGCTTGGGGCACCGAGCAAAACATTAGGCTTGCATGTCATTATCACAGCCTGCATGATGTTTGCACTCAGTCCTGGCTATGTGGCCACATTTTGTATGCACTGTGGTGGTTTGCCTCAATTAGCGGTAAGAAAACCAATACATTACTGTTTTATGCCTTGTCCTTGCTGTAGGGTGTTTAGTGGTTTTCGATTTGCTGTTGTATAGTTTCATGGAGCACCGTAATGTTTTCCTGGTGCTTTCCTGCTGTTGTTTTTTTGGATTAAGTTTTCTGACAATATCACCATTAACTAAAGTATTTGTAAGTTCATGATATCACCATCTTTTTTAATAACATTCCATTAGGACTATTTCTTGATCTCCTGACCAGACAGGTTTCATTAGATTCTATCAGACTATGCATAGTGTTAAGAGACCCCACTCCATATTACAGCAGGCCTCTAGTTCTGGTTCCCTCTCCTCACCTTGAGTGGCTACGCAGAAGAAGGCATTCAACAGGGTTTTGTAGGCCTTTCTCCTTACCACCGCATGTCAACTTGGGTTCCTACATGAATTTCAGGACCTCATTTTCCATATTTACCATGCTCCCATTGCTAATGTTAGGGCAAATGGTCCTTTTCCCTCATCCTTTGCTTTGCCATGTGATGCGAGAAAAGGTTGTCCCTTGTTCCTACTTTTTTCACCTTGTATATTGAGCCCCTGACAAAGGCTGTGTGGCAACACGAGAATATCATGGTCATCTGTGACCAGAACACACTGAGCATTATATAGCCATCTATGCTGACGACATCATGATCTACTTGGCCACAGAGATGGACCATTCAATTATCTGGTCAATATTACAATATTGCTCTTTATTTGGCTATAAGATCAACAAGAGTAAGACAGAAGCACCAGCTATACAATATGTTCCTGGTACAGTATGAAAAACTCAACATACTTTCAGCTGGGATTTGTCCCAGATGAAATACCTGGGAATAAAGCTCACAACCTTGGTCTTCCAACTCTATGAGGCCAATTATGCCCTCTACAAGCACAGCTGCAACACCGCATTCCTGTGATTGAAAATGTAAGTATCTGTGCACCACCAGATTGTGCACCAGAGAAAGAGTAATGTGCAGGGATAGTTCAAGTTTCAGTTGCCTTCTTGGCCCAGCTGGCAGAGCAACTGGAACGATATTCTAGGTGGCCTGGGTTCAACTCCCAGCTAAGGCCATTTCTTTCTTTCTTTCTTTCTTTCTTTCTTTCTTTCTTTCTTTCTTTCTTTCTTTCTTTTTTTTTCTAGTATGTATTCCATAAATATGCACACCACACTCCTGTGATTGAAAATGTAATTATCTCTCCACCAAGATGTACACTGGAAATATGAAATGTGCTCGGGATAGCCCAGGTACTAGTTGACTTGGTGGTACAACTGGCAGCTGCAACCCTGAACAGTATTCTGGGTGGCCTAGGTTCAAGTTCAAGCTGAGGCACTTACTCTTTCTCTCTTCTGTTTGCATGTATTTAATAAATACACACAGTGCACTTCTGTGATAGAAAATGTAATTATTTGTGTACCACAGGTTCTGCACTGGTGAAAGAGTAATATTAACAGGGAACAGTCCATGTTCCAGTTGCCTTAGTGGCACAGCTGGTATTGCATCTGGAACTGTATTCTGGGTGGCTGGGGCAGGATGAGAATCCATAAGTATAAAATAGATAAATGTTTTTTTCTTTTTCACTCTGTTCTGTTACTTTTCTTTTCTAATTAGCTTTATTTTCCTGTCAGAGTGGCCAACCTGATATGTTCTTTTTCTTTCATGTACTATCCCTTTAAGTAGAAATTCTCTTGGATATAAAATTGCCAGAGTAGGATTAATATGTAAGCCTCATAGACATTGCTGAGTATCTAATGAAAAGAGACTTATGAAATTTTGACAAAAATAAGTAGCCCTTGAACCACCTTGTGCGGCTGTAGTATCTCTGCTTGTTATGCGAGAGCAGGGTGCACATGATCACACACTACATGCGATCATGCGATCGTGCAGGAAGTGTGCACACATTCATGTAGCTAGAGTGTGCACATTCGTGCAGGTTAACTTTGTAGTAGAGCCATGGCACTCTTAAAAATAGGATCACTTGCTGCAGCTGTGTAAAAGCACTAAACTGCAGAGTTATTGAAATAGTGAACAGGCTGTTGCTATGTAGGCAGTAAACACTCCCTGCAGCTGCTCACTCATAATCAAGTTCACTGCTTAAAGGAGTTAAAATGAAAAATAAAAATGCTGCAACCATTGAGGGCAGGCTCTAGAAAAGAGTCCTACAGTAAGAAGTAATAAAGAATTAAACACTTGTATGCACAAACTGGTAAAGAGAGGGAGGCTTCTTTGGGCTTGGAAGTCTGAAAAGTTTGCCAATGGCTGAAATGTCAGGCCATAGGGACTATGTTAATTACATTGTGGCTTTCTTTTATAAAAACTACAGACCCTAGCAGAGTACTGAACATACTAGGATGTTTGTTGAAGTGAAAATGAATGCAATAAAAAAGAAAATATATGTAATTTCCAGTGCAAAGGTTACAATAAAGAATTATGAAAAGCATTTGTAAACTCAACCAGGAGATCCTCTGGCTTTGCAGAATAAATGAATAGGAGCGCCCCTATCCACTTTATCTCTGTACAGACTGGAGATCTCCAACCAACTGAAATAAAAGGAAATTATGATTTTGATTTGATTTCCTCTTACGGAAATGTAGTGCTGGTTATTTTGGGAGGTCTTTCTATAGGGCTAGCAGCCCAGAAAATAGCTGTTTATGTAAAGTAGATTAGTGATGTCACGGAGAGGGAGGAGCTATAAACCTCTGATGATGTCCAAACCCTAATTAAGGTTCTTTTAGGCAAACAAAGACCTCTTTATTATTTGTAATGTCGTGAGGTAGCTGGGATTATGGTGGCATTGCACTAAAGGAACCAATAGCCTAGTGAATTTATTAGATTAAAGGAAACAGGTTTTATTCTAAAGTGGTTGGTCACATG
The DNA here is from genome assembly GCA_016271365.2 of Neoceratodus forsteri. Classification (NCBI taxonomy): domain Eukaryota; kingdom Metazoa; phylum Chordata; order Ceratodontiformes; family Ceratodontidae; genus Neoceratodus; species Neoceratodus forsteri. The sequence continues at coordinate 101,360,331 of JADMNL010000033.1, read as the reverse complement.
ACTATGAGGTCACTAAGGTACACTATACAACCTTCCCACTAAGCGGCTACAATTGGAAGAGGTTGGTCAGTGTCTTCTGATCAAGTGAGAAGAGAGGAAGTGTGAAAGTTTACACACTGAAGTCTAGTAAGGAGATATTGTATACACAGAGAAGAGCAGGAAGCCTGAAGGAAGACTTGCCTGAATAATTGATTCTGTATTTCATTTGGTGTGAAAATTTTAACACCCAGTTAATTTCTTTTCTGTAAAAATCTGAACATTTTTTTATTATCAATTTTGAAAATAAAATGATAAACACAACTCTTGTGTTTTGCACTAAAATTGTCAACTGGTGTCTGTTATTGAACCCCACGCTTACAGTGGCATGGGTTCACGTCCCAGCTGAGCACTTACTTCTTTCTCTCTTCTGTTTGTATGTGTTCCACAGCTGTAACAAGACCTAGACAGATGGACAGCACTGTCCTTGTGCCTCGAGAAAAGGGTAGCAATTATTAAAATGCTGGTCCTTCCAAAATATGTATATCTGTTTTAGAACCTAGCTCTTTCAATTACAGAGGTCATGGGTGTGCTGGCACTCACAGGTTTCCACATTTTCTTTGGCAGGGGCAGCGTCTTCAAGTTGCGTTGTCAACACTATGCCTGCCAAAGAGGTAAGGTGGCCTAGCACTGCCAAATCTCAAATTATATTTTGAGGTAGACACGAAAGGCCATTAGGCCTATTCTGCTGGCATTTTAGTATGTTAGTATGTTAGTAGCACAGCTGCAGCCAGTAATGTATTGGCTCAGAAACTCCCCTAATCAGCAGTGGGCTTTGTTGGGAAGAGCAGGAGTCCCTCGCTACCCATACTGCTGGGCTTGCTTGACTCTTGAAAATTCAGCACTTACTACAGATGTTTTCCACATTTGTCCTTCTCCCATTACAAATATGAAATAAATGGGTCATCAAAGGGGACTTGTTTCAGCAACATTCATGTCTTCTTCCTTTACATACGCACACAGATTTCATCCCAGTGTCCCTAGACATAGGATATAAAACTGCTACAATAAAGGGTTACAGTTCCCAGTTCAAAAGGTGCAGGGACAGGACATTAAATCCTTCAAAATGGTGGAGGATTTGCAAGAATTCCCTACAAGGACATGCTCTGATACTTTCAAGTGTGAATGTATTTAACCATATTGCTTAAAAAGGGCAGGATTGCATATACAAAATCAGATTTTAATAGTAGCCTTGAGGGTAGTCCTCTCACACGTTTCTCATACCTTTGAAGGACACTTCAGAATTAACTAAACCCCTTTATTATGGACTTTTCAGCTGTGGAAGTAGGAAATAAAGTAGGTTATCCCTAGAAGAGTACAAATGGGAAATAGTCTGTCAGAATATACATAAACTAGCCTCCTTCATTTCATGGAAGGAGTTTAATTGGAAATGTCTAGTGTGTTACTTTATCTCCCCAGTCCAGCAGATCCACAGAGGGACAGCTGCAATGGCTCAACTGCTGGCAACAATGTAGAACCCAGGGCCTCCCACTTTCATATCATGTGGGATTGCCTAACCTTACCCTTTTTTGAGGGATACTTATACTATTTTTCTGATTGAGGGGCAATGAAGAAATTTTCACCCCACATAGCTTTCACTAAGAACTTATGCTTTTTAACTATATCCACAGGGGATCCACATATGTGTGTGTGTGTGTGCTGGCGTGTGTGTGCGTGTGTGTGTGTATATATATATATATATAGTAGAGAGAGAAGAAAAGGGGTTACATGATGGGCAGGAGTGTGATATGGAAAATATCTCCACTCCTGCAGAGTGAACTCTGGATACTTACCAGTGCCGAAGGCATGAGCTGGGCACCATCGATCCATATGCCCGAAGGAAGCCCAGCCCTACAACCCTCCTCAAGGTGACCTGGGTCCACCACCAACACCTCAGTCTTATCGGGTTTAACCTTAGCCAGTTGGCACTCATCCAATCCTTGATCTCGGATAGACAGCTGTTAAGTATAGAATGCATCTTCCTGTCCGAGACTAAAGACAAATACAGCAGGGTATCATCTGCATAGCAGTGAAAACCCAAGCTGTATTGCCTAATAATGTCTCCCAATGGCAGCATATAGACAGCAAACAACATGGGTGCCAAAATGGAGCCCTCATGAACCCCACAGGGCAGGAGGATGGTATCAGAGGAATAAATTCCAGTGATGACCATCTGTCTCCACCCCATGAGGAAAGACCGAAACCAATGCAGAACTGTACCAGACAGTCCACAATAGAGCATCAGGTATTCCAGAAGCACACCATGGTCCACAGTATCAAATGCTGCAGAGAGATCAAGAAGGACTAGAATAATCGAAGCCTTCGATCTCTCGCTATCAGGAGATCATTTAGAACCGGACAAGGGCAGTCTCAGTACTATGTCTTTTACTAAATCCTGATTGAAGAGTATCATATATATTGTGATTTGTAGAGGTGGTCATCCAGTTGCAGTGCAACCACCTTTTCAATAACCTTGCCCAGAAAGGGCAGGTTAGAACAGGTCTGTAGTTAGCTGGGCAGTTCGGATTCAGTGAAGGGTTTTTCAGGAGTGGTCGAACAACTGCCTCCTTTAGGGGATCAGGAAAGATCCCTGCTCCAGAATTTCAAACAATTTCAGCAATGATCTGACAGATAGTATCTACGCAACTTAATAATAGTGGCGTAGGGCCCGGATCAAACTACAGCTGGTTGGATGTACAGTCTGGACAATCCTCACAATATCCATGAATTCCGGCTTACCAAAGTCAAACCAGGTGACACAGGTGTTTGTTTCCCCTGCCGATCACCACAAACCCTTAAAGAGTGAGCCTGGCCAATAGCCGCCTAATGCTGTCAGTCTTATCTAGAAAAACCGAGCAAGCTCATCACACTTTATTTGTGAAAAATCTCTTCCAGACTGTAGACAGAGTGGATTGCACAGTCTGTCGACAGTCGAAAGAGTTGAGCTGGTTGGTTCCGTGCAGCAGAAATCTCACTGGACAGGAATTCTGCCTTCTTACGGGTTATTGCTGATTGATAGATACCGTAATGATCCATCAACCTAAGTCTGTCAGCATCCAAGCAAGATTTCCACCAGGCCCTCTCTAGCCTTCGCCCACTCTCCTCAGTTCCTTCAAAGACTCATCAAACCATGGAGTCTTTGGGCAATGAGTGAGTGGGTGAACATGAACAGAAGCAATTTGGTCCAAGGCCCTGCTCACCACCTTATTATAGGCAGAACAAGAACAAGGTCCCTGGACTCATGCTCTCACCGAATACCCGATAGGTCCAGTACTGCTAGTAGGCCCTCTGGGTTAACTCCCTTAAAGGGTGATACTGGACCATCTCTATAGAAGCAGGCCTATTAGGGGGTGCCTCAAATCTGAATCTTATGGTGTGATGGTCTGTCCACATTCAGTTCCACCCCAGATGTGTGATATCCAATCCAATAGGAACACCAGGTCCAAGAAGCGACCTCCTATATGGGTAGCAGAGGTAACTACCTGTGACAGGCCCAACATAGACATAAGTTGGAGGAAGTTCTTTCCAAGTCTGAGAGTTCATCGTCGACCCAGACATTGAAGTCACCCAGTATTAACCATCTGGGCGACTCCAATGCCATGTCAATGATGAAGTCCGCAAACTCCTTCAGGAATTCTCCACCATCACCGGGTGGACGGTAGATGAGGAGAATCCTAAACTCTGCACCTGCTGCCAGGATACATCAAAAGATCTGATGTTACCCACTGGCACCTCCACAAGACTCAGATCTGTTCTAAAAAGATGGCCTCCCCGCCCCTACGATCCAATCTCGGACGGTGCATCACGAGAACCCAGCCAGAGCAGCAGAGTCTAAAATAGGACCTGCATTCTCATCCAGCCAGGTCTCCGGTGATACATGCCAGGTGCTAGGGTTACTGATTTAAATTAGGCTTCTTGCCAAATAATATTTGCACCTTTTGCACCATATCAAACCTCAAGTGCAGTTTTCTTTTCTGTTTTGTTGAATTGAGCTGGCAGCTCTGCTGAAGGCACTGCCATATCCAGTGTGCACCTTTTCCTTGCTACTGAGGTAAAATCATGGACAAGGATTAATAAATCTTGTGAATGGCCCTGCAAGCAACCCTCACCCAGACCAGCAATCTCAAAGATAAGGTCTAACATACTTACTGGATGGTCCTGTTGGCCAGTCATATTTCATCACATTCATGGGCAAGGTCTAACAAGTGTTGTAAAATTATTGATTGATTGCTTGATTGATTGATGAATTCATTCATTTAAAATTGGTAATCAAGAAAGCACGGTGAGTTGTGACTCATTTCCAGGTGCAACCCAGAGGAAGGGTACAGGATAACAAATACATTCTGACAAAGCATCACAGCTGTTGAACAGACCCTGCACCAAGTATGACTGCATGAGGGCTACCATGCTTGAGAATTTCCCTGCAGGATATTGACAGTCCTGGTCAATCCAGAAAACTGAGACTGCATCTATGATGCCTGGTGGTGTATCAGCAGGGCAGCCAGCTCCTCAAACTGACAATGTTCACTCAGAAATTGATGTACTCAAAGGGTGACTAAAATAATTTGAGTGCTGCTCAAAATGTTATCAGATTCATTCAATGCTATGGAGCTCCTTAGGATATGACTGGCAGTACAGGCAATACAGTTTAACCAGTCAGCAGCAGAAAACCAGTAAAGTGCAAACTGTACAAATCATTCACAGTTTGGCCCATATGCCCTGGCACTTTGCTTTTACTGAAGCTTTGTGGGGAAATAGGAGGTATGGCTGAGTTGAGCCCCTCCTTTGAAATCCTTAAAAGGTGATGTCACTACCAAATAAAATAAAGTAGGATTAAACAATCAGTAAAATATTCTCAGAGATTTAAAGACATTGGGCAGGATTTTAGAAGGCTTAGATTGCTGCAAGTCCCAGGAGCACCGCCGATACAGTGCATGGGGCTTGCAGTGATCTAACAAGGAGTTTCTATCTCATGTGGCAATTGTCTCAAGTTAGACCAACTTTTCTGGCCTAATTTGAGGCAGTCCTGGGGCCTTTTGTATTGATCTTGTGCCACATATTTGCCAAGAACTACCATACATCATGAAAACTGTCACGACTGCATCCAAGATTGTGGAATCAGGCACAGTTGTGGCTACAGGTTTGGTGGACTGTCAGAACCTAAGTGTCATGGCACAGGGCTTGGTGCAAGCCCTGCTCCATGCTTTGAAAATTCTGCCCATTAAGTCCCTGCTGGATTGTCTTAGTAGTCCCCAAACCTTCTCGCTGAAGAACTCATATACAGGACTTGGAGAAATGGCCATAGCCATATATTTATTAAGAAGAATATTACACAGTTGAGTGGCATGCACAGCTAGGAGATCTTCTACACTGATTTGGACTCATTCACTTCCAGCAAGGGCTTCAACCTTGTGAGGGCTGACAGAATGATGTACCTCTTGGGTTGGTGCCCAAGCCTAGGAGTGGGAGGTCATGTGGCTAGGAAGCAAGTGATCACTCATAGCTGGTGTCATTGCTGGTTCAGACAAGCCTAATGAGGTTGGGCTGCAATCCCCCAGAATGGGGTTCAGATCCTGCAGACCCACAAAACCCATGCTGACCAGAGAAGATGAATCCTTCAGAAGAATTTTACTCATTCCCTTTTTCACCTTATACCATCAATCTGAGTGACTCCCAAGCCACCATGTTACATGACTGTGCCAGTTACCTAGGCTGGCTTAACATTAGACCCTTTGGAGCAGATGGAAAAGCTGAAGAAGCCCTCTGAGGAAAAAACAAGAACACTCACTCCTGACCCCTATTGTGGTCACCCTTAATGGGTCAGAGGGTTTCCTGTGCTCCCATGCCAACCTAACCCAACTAATATGAGGGTGGTTGGCAGGAGATCTGGAGCTTTTGAACTGGAGTGAGAGGAGTTTCTGGTTTCCAACTCTTATTGACCCCTCATTCTCTGCCTACTCTATGTGGCCCACACCCTGTGGTGGCCCCAATGGTTAATCTCTTGGGGTATTTGGGGACAGTGGCATGGATAAGCCCCACCTCAAGGGAGGATTCTTACCTGCCTGCCTTTAGGTTACAGGAGAGAGACACTGACAAAGTGACACCTGTAGCAATGCATTCATTGGCAGACTTATTGTAACATTAGATGAAGCTCCGTAGAAAATACAACATTAAAGTGCTTCAAAGTAAATAAATGAACTATAAAAAAAATCTGCAGTATAAAACTGTGCCATAAAAAGCACTTTGAGTAAATTCTAGGAAACCATTTGCTAATAATACAGCTTGCACTAATTTGGCCTTCTAAAGAGCCCACTCTGATTAAGTTTTAGTTTTAGGTAAAATTTTCAATTCCTAAATAAACTTTTAATAAACCAGTTTATTACAATATCTTATTTTTATAAGTTTCAAGAGAAAGCATATCAGATAGCTAGAACACTCCCATATGCTATAGTGATCACCCTCTGCCTTCTCAATTCTGACCTTTAATTGCCACATGGGGATCTAACTGCTCACCTTACATAGAGGGTTGATATGACAAAGAGAAGTCAGACATATCCGATGTAACAGCTTCCTGAAAGAAACCTACCCATAAATATTAAATTCACAAAATTGGTTTTAAATAAAAATCTTTATTAAGTCCTAGAGGATTAGACATTTGAATCCAGAAATCCAAAGGCTTTCCTTTGCAAAAATATTTTCATTTTCTCTCCCTCTCTTCTAGAGTCAGATCCATTCTAGACAATAAACATTAGCCCATCAGGTTTCAAACAAGTTGATCCTCAACATAGGCACCAAAAGGACTGTCAATTTTGACACTGATAATGGAGACTACATGCTCCTCCTGGATGCAAACTTTGAGGCTTTGCATACTGTAGTTCTCCACACATAGACTGAACAACAAAGACACCACATTACATAAAGTATACTACGCGTAGTTGGTCACATAATGGATTCCTGATCTCCCTTTAAGATTTAGATTGGTGAGTCTTTGGAATCAGACACTACACTGTAATAGATTAATTTGTATTAAATTAGTGCTTTTAATTAAGGTTAATCAGAGTGGCCTTCTTTCTAAGGCCAAATTAGTGTAATTGCATTGTCCCTGATCATCCCTCTGAAATGATTCGAATGTCCAAACCAAGTAAAATGGGTGCACAAAGGCAAATATTTATTTACACCACTGTACACATTTATACACATTTTCATCAATTAATCATATTTACAACATATCAGTTTTATTCACAGCAGTTTATTACAAATTACTGCCAATTCAATCTTACATTGATTCCCTTATCCTTCTTCCTCTTTTTGGGGTCGGATGCCTCATCACCCCCACCCCCACCACCGACCACCAGTCTTCCCTCCTGTGACTTTTAGCTGGGTCTGGATGTCTTGGACCCGACCCTAGCCATTCTATCTACCCTGCCCCCCTCTAAAACACATCCAGGTACCTATCCTGGCCCACACCCTCCCTGAATTGCTTATCCTTCTTCATCTTCGGGGTCTGGATGCCTCATCCAAACCCCAACACCAACCATGCCTCTCCTCCCACTTTCCTATAGGCCCTTCCTCCTACCCCTAATTCTCTTTCTTCAGAAAGTGCCAACATGCTTTTTCAGCACCTCCCCATACAGCAGGAACTATCTGTCAGAAATGTACTCTGCAGGTCAGGTCCTCTGCTCCCACAGTGCCAACCTCAGAGTGCAATAGTGTGAACAGGTAATAGATAGGGTACCCGTCCTGTCTGCTTTTGGGTCTGAATCACCTTTAGTCTCAAGTTCTGGGGGATTCAAACTGTGAACCTTATGCTAGCATACCCAATGTACAGGCTCAGATACGTTACACTCTTCAGGGATTGCAGTACAATCTTTCACTAGGCCATGCTTACAATAATGAACCCTTAAAACTTTATAAGAGACCTTAGGTATATTCTTACCTTTTCCCAGTTTAGTGACACCATCAAGCTGTTTGAACAATTGTCAGACTTAACCATCTATACGTCACATGCAAAAGAACTGGCAGACACCCAAGCAGTCTCTTGAAAAAGATACTTTACTAAAAGATGATAAAAATATGCAAAATGTAAACACAGAACACTATATCTAAGAGCATCACAATCACATAAAGAAAAAACAAGGAAAACTACTGAACAAACTCCTACCAACATACAGTTAGATCTTTTCTATTTAATGTATTACCTCTTTAAGTGCAGTTAGAGAACTCTGTCTCTCAAGTCCCAAAATAATGTCAAATTCCCCAGTTACAAGATTACATTTGAACTCCATCTCCCCACCACCTTGGTGAGTCATCTAACTCCTCCTTTTAGAATTAAAAATTCCAAACATGATTTTGTAGCAGAAGATATGTTAAATAATGTCACATCAGAAGGAAAAGCACTTCCTAAATATGACTCCTTAATTAAACATTTTCTCATTGATCTTGTGTGGTTTCCTGTTCCCAAGGCAGATTCAAAGGGTTTTATGACATTTTAACACCTCGCTGTTATCAATAGTTTCCTGTAGGACATCATAAAAGTTTATTAGGCTGATCCTCTGGCAGACTCATAAAGTCACATTTCATTTCCACTTCAAAGAGCCTAGGCATGTCATAACAAAGTAATCAAATGAAATTTCTCAAGGAAGTTAAGTACATTACTGAGATCTCTGATCAGTATAATATATCCTGTAGCTTCACTGAAACCTGGGGTGGGGGCACTCATGGAAGCTCAGCTATCTTATGTGAGAAAATCACATACTATATCTTTATTTTACAAATATCATACAGCAATCATAACCAGCTGGCCAAGCATCACACTATCCACCTGCCCTGGGGCCCTTAACCTGTAGGGAACTGTCCACCTGCCCCAGGACCCTCAGTCCTCTGTCCACTTCTTTTTGCTTTGTGTGCTCCTCTTTCCTCCTTTTCCTTCTAAGTCCAGGCAGGTGGTGGAAATCAAACAATCCCAGCAGAAAGAGGAGAGCAACCCTGAAACCTAGCTTATAAAGCTCCTGAGCCCCTACAAGCCATGCCCCTGCTAATCAGCTATCTCCTTCAGGCATACGCATCACCCTCTCTCACCTGTCTGGGCCTCACCTGTCCCCTCCCTTTTCTCCCATGTCACTCTCTGTGACCTCACTTGGCTCCTCCTCTTCTCCCTCCAGCCCTGTCTGTTCCCTCCCTTCCGCCCATCCCTTAGGCTGCCCTCATTTCCTCTGGGATGCCATTAGACAATTCAGGTTGCCTTTTATTGGTAACCCTACTTGTCCCCGACCCCCCACCGAAATGATTGAATGTCCAAACCAAGTAAAAAGGTGCACAAAGGCAAAGATTTATTTACGCCACTGTACACATTTATACACATTTTCATCAATTAATCATATTTACAACATATCAGTTTTATTCACAGCAGTTTATTACAAATTACTACCAATTCAATCTTACATTGAATTCCCTTATCCTTCTTCCTCTTTTGGGGTCCAGATGCCTCATCCACCCCACCCCACCACCGACCACCAGTCTTCCCTCCTGTACTTTTAGCTAGGTCTGGATGTCTTAGACCCGACCCCTAGCCATTCTATCTACCCCTGCCCCCTCTAAAACACATCCAGGTACCTATCCCTGGCCCACACCCCCCCACTCCCCCAGCCCTGCCTGTCCCCTCTTTCCTCTAGGCAACTCCCTCCTATGACCTAATTCCCTTTCTAGTAGCCACCACCTCCAGCCTGTGTTAGATGGTGGGATCCCCTATGTGATGCCTGGTTCTACCATAGCTTTACTGCAGCAACCTGCCAGAGCACCAGCAAAAGACTGCCAATCCAGCTATCTGATAAATGCACCCATCCCACCTATACAGGTGCGACTCTCAAAATTAATCCCGTTTGTGGATCCAGAAGCAAATGATTTGATACCTTTCAATGGACCAACATAGATGTAACAACAAGAACAAAGTGCTCTAGCTTTTTGACCAACAAGTCCTTCATCAGAAGCGTAATGACAGTTATTTAGAAAAAACAATACTTTTAACACCAAGATCATGCTGAAAAAAGGAGAAAAAATCCCCATTGATTTAAAATACTCATTAAAAAAAACAGAAGATGATGTCAGAGAAGCTTATCAGTACCATGTCACCTTCAGCTGGGAGAGTCTCAGGGACAAAGGTGCTTAGTGCAGAAGACATACAAAGAACACTACTGCATATAAATTAAATTGGCATATAAGATAACAACTACTTCAGCAGATGGCTCTTAAATCAAATTATAAGTGTCACAATGTGTATAAGAATGCAGCTACTGAAAAACAGCCCCACCCAGATTAAAGACATACAAAAATTGTTTTAGGACTACAAGAAGCATCTATGTATATATAACAGACAAAGAGTAACCAGTAAAGCTTTCTTAAAAAGATTAGTAATTACACACTGTATGATGTGTAAAACATAGCTGGACCCATTACCCAGCTATATTCTCCAGCTAGATATTATGCCCCATAAACTTCAAAAGCCTATAGAGTAGTAACAGGACTTTATAAATGATAATATAAATATAAATTTACAGTATAAGTGTCAAACAAAAAACTACTTGTCAAGGACCACCAAGGAATTAAGACCATGTAGTCTGATATGTACTGATGTCAATAAATTCTCAGTGTATAATATAACAACTTGATGTACTGAAAATGTCTAAGGAATCTGAATAAGAAATAAAATTAAATTATTTCCTGCCCTCCACACACACAACACACCCCACTCCACATCCCCATAACTTGGGGGATAACTAGTTTTAAGAAGATCACACACACACACACACACACACACACACACCACACACCCTAATGCACCATCATTCACATCAATCACTGAAACTGTTATGTAAAGAAATTAAACTTGTCATGAAATCCCAAGTAAAAGGGATCATGTTTCCTGATATCTATGGAGTAAAATGTGACACAATTTAACCTTACTCCCTATCTGCACAGTAATGTCTCCAAGGATTCTGGATAGAATCACAATGAAATAAAACTTCCACCCTCCCCAGGTAAGGTAACTAGAAGTAAATATAAAGCATGTGTGTAAGACAAGAGTCCTAACATACCTACATTTCCAGAAATCACTACAATATTAGCTAATGTAAATAGATCTGTCCAGGACCCCCATGCAAATGAGATCTCACACCCCAATATGTTCAGAGCTAAATGTGATAGTCTATAATAACATTACTGTATGTACAGTAACAGGCTAGGGAATCTGAATATGGCACAATGGAATCAACCCCATTCCTGGGTGAAGGTAAATAGTAAGAAGGAATTAATATTCATTATGTGTGTAAAGTAAGAGTAATAACTCACTGTGACTCCATGTATCTAAATAGAAGCCTACCTCACTAAAATACCACCAACAGCTTAATCTGGTTCAAGGTCAGTTGGCATTCATCTGTATCCCTTCCCCGGCTCGTGCCTGAAAATGAAGCAGAAATTGTCTAGTGCACTTACCCGTCAACAAAAGCTAAAATAAAAATAAATAAATGTGACAGCAAGCCCCAACCTGGTATATTCACATACATCCAACACACACACACACACACACACACACACACACACACACACACCACATGTGCTGAAGTCCTATATGTCAGTCTGAAGAAGAAGAAGAAGTCTGTGGATGTTAAATCCTGTAATGTCCCATGAAAACCAAATCTATGTTCATCCCATCTGCTACCATATTGAGATGTTAAATAAGTTTAATCTCAAAAGCTCGTCTCTGTTGTGCGTTTTGAGATTTCCTTTTAAGATACGTCATTACTGACATATCTGAAATTCAGTGGTCAAGCTGAGAGAAGTGCTGCCCACTGGTTTTAGATTTTCTTTGTTTTAATAGTATGTCTATGCGAGTTCATCCTAGTGCAGAGCTGTTGGCTTTCTCTCCAACATAATCTGTTTGTGGACATCTCTTGCACTGAATGAAATAAACAACATGTTGTGATGTACATGTATAACTCCATGTACCTTGAATTGTCTGTTTTGTGATGTAACCACACAGTCCAAAGTGGAAATTAGCTCACAAGTTTTACAGGTGCATTGATTGCAGGGTCGTGTACCATTAAGTGTCATGGTATTCTGTTCTGGTGAAAGCTTGCTCCTAATAATCAGGCTGGCTAAGTTTGGTGTTTGTTTAAAAGATATTAGTGGTAGTTCATTAAAAATACAATTAAGGGTCTCATCCTCACTAAATATTGGGTGGAGCTCTTTAATAATCTTACACAGAAGTTCAAGATCTGGATGATATGTGACTACTAAGGGTATTCTGTCTGTAACTGTCTTTTCTTTATACTGAAGTAGTTGTCTTGGTACTTGTGTTGCATGTTCTGTTGTCCTGTCAATTTCTGTGGAAGAATGTCCTTGCTCAATAAGGTGTTTTTCAACATAGCTAAATGTGTATCTCTTCCTCCTCATTTGAACAAATATCAGTGACATTGGAGTGCTTGACTGTACATGACAGATTTGTTTGTGTGCGGTTGCTGATTACTTTTCTTGTGTAAGTATCTCAGTCTGTCTGTTGACTTTCTGTAAATACATGTATGTAAGATTCCATCTTAATGGTGACTATGGTGTCCAGAAAAATAACATTTGTGGTAGAATACTCCAAGGTAAGCTTTATGGTATAGTGAAAGTTATTAAGTTCCTGATGAAAATCTTTAAGTGCATCTGTGCACTCAGTCCAAATGATAAACAAACAGAAATAAGCTAGTGATTTGTGGGGACAGTCCCTTAAAGTCCTCCTCCTCCAAGTCTGCCATAAAGAGGTTAGCTGAACCCAAACCAGGGACATTCTACATGCTGTCTAAAATACATAAACTTGGGAGTGTGCAAAACCCTTCTCCCATCTATCCACCATAAACCTCATTACTTGTTCCTCCAAGGCTGGCACACTTACCACCATGCTCTGCTGCCACAAAACCCTTGAAGGTTTCCTACACCTCTTCATATGCCTTCAGAGTGTTGGCCAAACTAGGAGCTCCTGGTACAACATTTGGGCTCTTGCCACCCAATTTCCTACAGATGGTCTGGTATTGGTGTTTTCACCATCTCTGCCTGCAGGGCCAGCCTCCTGCACCTGCTCAACTGCAAACATGGAGACTGTCAGCAATCTCATTCTTCACTCCTTCTATGTGCCTGCCCTAAAGGAAAGGTTCAAGTTCAATCCTAGCAGCACCAGTTGTCTGGCGACCCTGATCACTGTGTCAGTGTGTCCCTTCTTCCTGTTAATTACCTCTACTATCCCTTTGTTGTCGCACAAAAAAACACTTTCTTGTTTCTCCTCCCCATACCACCAATGCTACTCAAATAGGAAAAATCTCCAGAAACATAATAGCCTTCTGTAGACCCTGAGCTCTCCAACTGGCAGGCCATGCCTCCACCATCCACTTGCCCTATAGTACGCTCAAGCCAGAGGCACCGATGCATCCATGTGCAACTGCAGGGCCTCACTGTCTATCCAGTCGTCTTGCCAAAGTCACTCCATTGTACTCCCCAAAAGTTCTTTTCATACCAAGATGTCCTCCAATACCCCTTTGTGATATCCACCCAATGGCGCAGCCACTGTGCTTTGCTCGTGGCCCAGCCTAATCTTCACATGAAAACCCTGCCTGGGCAAATTGCCTTACAAGTGAAATTAAGATGGCCCAGCAATTGCTGTATCACTACCAAGGGAACCCTTCTGCTACTCAATACCCAGTTGAGGAGCTCCCTGAGATTTTCCACCTTTTTCTGAAGCAGCCAAAAATTCTCCCACCATGTCCAACTCAATTCCCAGAAACTAAATCACCCTGGTGGGGCCCTTTTCCTTCCCTCCACTATGGGGATACCTATCATGGTGCATAAGTCCTGAAAATCCACAACATCTTGTGTACTTCTGACCTGGCCTCCCCTATAAGTAAGAAATCATCCAGGTGATGTACTACCTGACTGTGCCCATATCTGTGCTTGAAGATCCACTGTACCCAGGTGCTAAAAACCTCAAAGGGGGGAGGCTACCAAGCACCCCATGGGCATGGCCTTGTCAAACTAAAATACACCCTTAAATTGGAAAGCCAGTAGGTCCCAATCCTCTGGTTGGACAGGTAGCAGGCTAAAAGTGGATTCAATATCTGTCTTTGCTAACCATGCCTCCTCTATTGCCCTGATAAGCAATAGGCCAAATCGAGGGGATGCACATGACACCGCATGGTCCTTGTCCTGGATACCAACATATACTGAAGTACCTTCAAGTTATGACAGGTGGTAGATCAGTGGTATTCCCCTCCTTTCTTTTGGGCACCAATCCCCAAGGATATCTGAAATTGTCCACATGGGGAGCCTCAAAAGGCCCTTTCACTCTGCCCTCCTCCTTCTCTTTCTTGATTTTCTGGTGCACTATGTCCTCTTTTCCCGTCACTGAAGTGAGGTTCTTTGCCTTGGACCCTTCCTGTCCTCTTGGAATTTTAGTGAAAACCCTTATAAAAACCCTCCCATAGCAAAATCCCCATTCCGATCTGGGAATTCCTTGTCCATGCCCCATCACTCCTATTTTATTGGTGTCCTGGCTAGCGAGAAATCCCATTGGAAAACCTCTGTGGCTGTAGTGTCAGTTCCACCCATAGTTGGAGCTGTATCTCCCCTGTTACTGAGTCCCCACCCCTGTTGGCCAAAACTCCCACCTGTACCTTCCCACTGATCCCTAAAGGGCTGTTCATGCCCCCAGGTCCCCCAGGTTGCTCAGGATTGTTCCTGCACTTTAGCACAGGGTGTGTTCCACTTAGAACAGGTGTGCTTAAACTTGCAATTTTCCCATGTGCACACCACTCTGTTGTAGGCCCAACATGACTTAAGTTTTCTGTCCCCGGACCAGAGGCTTTCTTGGTCACTTCTGCTGCCCCAGGAGGACAAAGTCCTCACCCATAGCTCAGAATTCATGCAGTCCATCTCAGATCCCCCCTTGAGCTATATGCTGCCAGATTGCTTCATCATGCTTCAACCACCGTACTCCTTCTGTGCTTTATATGCATCCTTAATTATGGCAGTGTATGTCAGCAGGGGATAGCTAGCTCCAGCTGCTTTTCAAGTAAAATGGTGCTATATATCAAAACCCAGCTTTCAGGTGTCCAGGTGTTTGCCCTTGTAGGTGGTTTCCTCCTCATTATGCCCCACCACTGCTAGTGCCCCAGCCATCTCTGAGTTTCCACTGTCTCCTTTTGTTCATTTTTCTTGGCTATTTTTTGTCTAAAAGGTCAAATATATCCACAAACTCCCTTTCAAAATCTTATCTCTTATTGGAAGTTGGCATATGATTCTCCAGAGAGAAACCAAGGGGGCATAGTATAGCTTTCTCCCTAGCCAAGTCTTTCTGCATCCCCTTGGCCCTCCCTCCCTCCCTCCTTTTTCTTTCTTAAAATCTTCCAAAATATTTTCCTTGGTGCCCAGTCCTGAATACCACATTTCCTCCAATAGCCCACCATATAATCTTTTAAACTACCCTCCCCGAGGGCCCTCTTATCCTTAGCCCCATTGTTGTCCAAGTACATTGGTTCGGAGCAGGCTCAGGAAGGGGACAGGCTCCAGGTTCGGGGCTGAGCCCCTCTGGTGCTTCCTTCCAGCTCCCTTGACCCAAGGTCCACCAGGTTGCTTCCACTTCCTCTCTGCAACCTCCTCTTCTTCCCTTCTGGCAACCTTATCGATCAGGTCAGCCATTTTGCTCATCAGCATGGCTGCCTCTGCCTGAAGGTGAGCACAGGAGACTGGCGGGGTTGCCTTCTTTGGTGCCATGCCTGCAAATATACTTGGACAAGGGAAAAAGGGAATAGATACCTGAGTAACAATCTCCCTTTTCCCCAACAACAGAGCGCTGCCTGCCCCTGCCACTGAAGCAAGGCACCCTTTCCAGTGTTCCCTGCCCAGTAAGTGGCCGCGACCTAATTTCTTAATGCTCAAGGAAAACTGATGCCCAGCAATAGTACCCAAGATCAAACCCCACGAAAGAAAACTGAAAATGTTGATAACCAGGTGCTGTCATTGTTGGTCTGCTACTGCAAACTGCTATCCATCCAGTAAATTGAGAGCAAAATATTGTTAAATGGAAAACAAACTGGCAATGGTAAGCTGTACAAAACTGGTTAGGGCTCTTTAACCCTAACAGTATCCGTTCTGTCAATGCCCTGCTGCTCTTTCCAGTTAAAATGCAAAATCTGAAAAACAGGAATGTATACTTCCCTCCTTGTAGAAAGAGGAGAGCAACCCTGAAACCCAGGTTATAAAACCCTAAGGACCCCTTGCAAGGACTCCTACAAGCTCCCCCAACCAATCATATATCCCCTTCAACTGTATGCATCACCCCTCCCATCTGTCTGTCATGACCTCACCTGTCCCCTCCCTTTTCTCCTTGTTTCTCTCTGTGACTTCACTAGATCTGTCCCTTCTCCTCCAGCCTCTCTATTCCCTCCCCTTCTCTATCCCTTAGGCTCCCTTCATTTCCTCTGGGATGCCATTAGACAATTCAGGTTGCCTTTTATTCAGGAGTGTAGCCAGAAATTTCTATTTATATACACAATCTCCAACAGTTACACCCCCAATTAAAAATGTACATCCTTTCCAAATGGCACCCTTCCAAACAAGTAAGACTGTTGTCAGATGACTCCTCTACTCTCTAAAGAGGTTATAAATGTATTGGACACTCCTCAGTGTCCTACACTAACAAATACTACATATATGAATGATAATATTAACAGAGTGGCTTATAGTTTACGACAGGCACTCAACAAAACTGTACACAAATGTGTACAGTGAGTATCTACCTACACCCTTGCTTTTATTGGCAACCTACTTATTAATAAATGGTGCTCTGTAAGTTGAAGAAATAGCATATGTTTTTATTGTAGATTATTCACTAGTTCTGAAGAACATTAATTTCATTGTGTTTCATGGTTCCTCACCTAATCTATTAAATATCTAATGAATATTTAATTGGTTATTTAAATCTGTTTTATTTAAACTTAGTAGTGACATCACTCTGTCGGGACTATAAAAGAGGGCTCAGCTAGCCATACCACACCCCTGAAGAAGTTTGAGTAAAATGCTGTGAATAGTTTGCACATTTTGTACTGCATAGTACTATACAGGTTTTTGGCTGTTGACTAGTTGAATTGTATTTCCCATACTATCAGTCATCTCAAAACCCGGCAATTTTGGCACTTAATAAATTTGAAATAGTTTTGAGTAGAATTTAAATTATTTTTGGTCATGTTTTGAGTGCATATATTTCTGAGTGATCATTCACAATCCTGGGCAGCATGCACACCTCTGCTTTTGTGACCAAGTATGCTGTGATAAATAGTCTCACAACTCCATACCTTGTCTCATGACACCAACACTTTTAAATCACTTTATATGCAATGAACTATGTTTGTTTTATTAATACAATAATGTATTTCCTTTTGTAGTAATACAGACTTAAAAGAGAGACCTTTATCCAATAATCTATCGACCAAGAAAATGTCAAACTTAAACTCTAAGACATTTTGTTACTTAATAATGAGCAAAACCAAATCTTGTTTATTGCTGTTTTGTGTGACAAAATATATCATAGTGTTGCAACTCACAGTGCTGTCACTCTTCACAACAATGTCAGTCTCCAGCATTCCCAAGATACTACAGTAATGACAAGTACTGAGATTTATGTGATAAGGATGAGTCCCTTATTGTGCGGCTCACAAGAGGGATGCAAAATCACCTGCTGTCAAAGGGGTGACCACAACTTAGAAGACCACCACAAACAGCAATGGTCCACATCAAAATACAGTGCTTCTTTTGTTTAGCTTCTTTTTTGGCAGCAAGCCCCCCTTGCCGTCAAAATTATATTCTTATCTTATAGGGAGTGGACTTAAAAAAAAGGAAAATTATATTTTCATAGCTGGATCCAAACCCAGGTCTGTTTGCTCTGCAGGCAGTGGCTCAAGCCTCTACACTAAACAGACAGCTCAGCAGGATATGGGACCACACCTGCTTATATCCGGACATAGTGAGTGTAGCTCACTGTTGCACTTTCGCTATACAGGATTCCTTGCTGTACTGCAGCAATCGCCCTATACAGGGTGGTATTATTGTGTTGCTCATATTGAGTCAGTCAATAATATGTGCTCATATAGAGTACTACCCAAGTACTGCACATGCATTGACAGATGTTATCACTGCCTGCATGGGATGAAAATGTGCCATAGCGAACACTCTTATGATACTTTCTAATCTTTTTTGTACAACATATTTTCTACTCTGTGGACAGGGCATCTCACGGATTGCCCTCAGAACCTCTACCTCCTCCCAGCCTGAAACCTCTGTACCACCAGGAGACATGTTGTTGAGCACCCCTCCCAGACTCACAGACCTATCTAGCCCCTGGATCACCCCCAAGGGAGAGCCCACCTCACCTACCTGGTGGGCTATCTGTAATTGGCCCAGGTCCTCAGGAGGCTGGTGATTGGCAGGTCCACGATGGGATGTGAGCCTGGGCTCCATGATCCTCCATCGCCTCCCTAAGTCTGCCAGGGAGTTTTCCTTGTTGTGTTTTCCCTCAGGATGTGATGTGCAATGACTCTTTTGCGGTTTCCCACCATGTCTCTTTCTGCTGGAGCCGCCATCATCTAACCCCTACAACAACCTGTGCACTTGTGCTGCCAGTGATTTCCACCAGAGGCCATTACTGCACTGGGAACCCCCATAACCCACTCCAGGAGAGGACAGCAGTCCTCTGGACACTCAATCCTCTCCTCCCTCCCTGCCAACCTTGTATGGCCCAGGTCCATTCTGAACCGGGTTACAGGCGTGGCCGAGGTGTTGTGTCCAGTGCCTCAACCCTTAGCACCACTGGGCTGGTATATCTTCTCATCTTTTGAAAATATCTCACTTCACTGTTGTCAGAAAACACCTTATGAAAATATAATACATATGTGAAGTTAAAATTTCATTTAGTTAATTGGAAAATGGCAACTCTCTACCAGAACAATGGTCAAAATGACACCCTTAGCACTAACTCTAACAAACTGGGAAGTTTCTCTTCAACTCTTGATCTATTCTTTACTTATTCATAAACAAACCAAGGCCAGATTCACAAGGTCAGAGCAAGCTACTCAACCACAGCTTGCACAGAGTCCAGTGTGCCCCGGACCCTGCACCCAATTCACTATCGGGTAGGGTCCCGCAGTAAAATCCCACAACTTGCAGCAACCTTGACCCTGCACCAAAACAGGCAGTGCATCAGGAAGGTGTACTGCATGCCACAGAGTAGCCATGCGTATTAGCACCAAGGACAGCATTCCCTGGTGGCATGTGCCCCAGCCCCAATCCCTGTTAACATCCCTGGTGGTCTAGCAGACCCCCTAGCCCAATCCCCATAACTAAAAATGTCCAAGATCCCTGGTGGTCTAGCAGACCCCTAGTAGCCAAGATCCGTTATTGAATAAAAAATAAAAACATCCCTAATGGTCTAGTAGACTCCTTGATCAGCCCAGATCTCCATTTTGAATAAAAAAATCCCTGGTGGGCTAGATGGCCCCCTCCTATCCCCAATCTCTGCTACAGATAAACATGGCTATTTCCCATACTATATACAGTACACTAACTGACAGCTCAGTCAGTGCCCAGCCGTGGTGGAGAAGAGGGCTGTGCTGGGTGCTGGCTTTTGATGGGACAGGGCAGGAGTCATGGGGTACTGCCTTCTGGGGTGAGGAGTCCACTACACCACCAGGAAAATAGTGATATCTATCTATGGAAGACTGAGGATAGGGAGGGGGTTCACTACACCACCATGGATGTTTGAAGTTTTAGATATGGGGATCAGGGCTGGGAGTTCCACTAGACCACCAGGGATGTTAACAGGGATCGGGGCTGGGGAGGCACAGCATATCGCTGCAACTATCAAAATCCTCCCAGCAGACACATCTAAGTACCGTCAGACCAGCCCTTGCTGGTCCGATGGTACTTAGACCTTTAACTTCTGGGAGTGTTTTATGAATACCACATTGGGGGATAAAGCAGTCTACATCTGCCACAAGCCCCTTAGCGCCATGTCGCAGCCCATTTTATGACACAAGGCTCTTTGGTGTATGCAGAATGTGTTTGGTGCAGATTGCTTTTCTAGATTAGCTTCTGGAGCATCTTTTAGTGCAAGGTGTCACTTGCATCATTTATATTTGATGCAGGCCTTGCATCATTCTAGAGGCTTTGAAATTGGACCCCAAGTCTTAAAATATATTTTTCACATTTGTAACCTTTTGGAACATTTAAATGTCCACACAACCTTACCAAATTTCCAGAATTCAGAGATCCTGAACCAGAAAATACCATGGCATCATCCAGAAAACAAAAATTTATGCGCACTCACTCACACCAGCAATGTACTCCAGATCAGTAAACACTATATACAGGGCTGCTGTACTGTTGTCAAATCTTTTAATTCACTGCAAAGTCAGCATACAAATTACTGTGCAGGAAAAACTAGGTGCAACAAACAGCCAACAAATGTAATTCTTTAATAGTCAAATCTCTTGAGACACTCACCATGGAACATATTTGGTGCATTAAATGTTACAGTGCTTGGATTTTTAGAGCTCAGGCAAGAGCTCTGATCTACCTCCCAAATGCAGCCCCAGGATAAAGTTCCAGAAAGGAGACTGACAAGGTGAGATCATAGAGGCAACCACAACCAGACAGCAGAAGGCCAGATGCAAACAATCATATCAACTGATGGCCCAGAACAGGAAAAGGTGTTATTAGAGGACAATATTATCACTTTGTCTAATTACACTTTGACTGAACATTGAGTTTTGAATAAGGGACTCAAGTTCGTACCTACACATAACTAGAATATTTTTGATACCTTTATGGATTTAAACAAATTTTCAAGAACACATATCTTAAAGTGATTTTTCTCCACAGCTACTGTATGTGTTGACCTCCAATACAGCTGAGCAAGCAGCAGAGGGAGAGGAGTGGCACTAATGATGTTTCAGTCACTAGCCTTGATGGTAGTGTTGTTACACAGAATGATTTTATTACTGATGAAAGTCAGGGATCTAATGGTAATTATGTCAACATCACGTTCAAGCCAACATTTACCTTTATGCCTTCATCAAACCCAATAGTAGGGGTGTTCATTAGAGCTTGTGAACAGGATTTGTGACACCTGTCTGAAAGTAACAACCATCCCTCATTTGTTAACATGATGAACAATGACTTTCAGACTCTAAAATATTTGGAAAACAATAGCAGCATAAGCATGAAGCTGGATGATAAGTGCAACAACATGGTTGTCATGGACACCACAGCATATGAATCAAAGTGCATCTGCAGTTAAAAAATGACAAGTTTTACTGCCCTCTTTCTACTGATCCAACTTGTCCTTTAGAAAAAAATATGCTTACATTAATAGGTCTCATGGGTTGTCTGTAATTGATGTGGATACCAAGGATTTTTGATTATGGAATAGCCCTCCCACCCAGTGATTTACAGGTTACACAAGGTTCATAATGGTTTTCATCCCTCAGGTAGGCCTATAATATCCAGTATAAACTCTGTAACTGAACCTCTGTGCCAATAAGTGGACTTTTCATTAAACCTTTTCTCCACAATCTTAGGTTGTACCTTAAAAACACCACAGAGACTCTGGCATTATTAGAGGATATGCATGTACAGGAGTCACATTGCTAAGTGACTCTTGAGGTGGAATCACTGCACACAAACATCTCCATGAGGGAACTGGCAGCCCTGCAGCAGTAGTTGGACCAAAGGCCAGATGGTGCATTCCTACCTATGAGTTCCAAATTCAAATATCAAGGTTTGTGTTAGAGTGCAACACATTCTCAGTTCTAGGAGTTTTACTTGCAGACCAGTGGCATAGTAATGGGGGCCATCTTTGCTCCAGTTTTGCCAATCTCTATATGGGATTATGGGAGAACTTTTTGTACAACATTGATGTTAACCCATTCTTCAGAAAATCATTCTCTGGAGGTGTTACATCAATGATTGTTTAACAGTGTGGTGTGGGACACTCTAAACAGGCAAAATTTCAAAATTATGTAGAATCCATTAATCACAGTCTTTGTTTCTCTATTACTTGTTGCCTCTTACATATATTTTTTGGATATTTGCACTATAAAAACATCAACCATAGTTTTGACAATGACCTTTGCCAGAAGCCCAGTGACCAGAATACAGTCCTACTGGCTGGTTCACATCACCCACACACACTATTAAGGCTGTTCAACTAGTCAATTCACAGGTGTGAGGTGCAACTGCAGCACACAAGTGCTTTTGAAAGGAACACCATGGACCTTAGCAATAGGTTCAAACAGAGAGACTGCAGTGAAACAAATGTTACTTGTGCATGGTTAGGGTGGCTGACAGATAGGGGCACTCTTTTTGTTCAAAGGTGAAAAGGAAGTAACAGAAAAAACATTCAGTTTTGTTACCACTTATAGAATAGAAGCTCACAAAACTGAACAGAGTTTGCATAAAACAGACCAATTCTTCAAACAGAGATCAAATTATGAGAGCATGTGACTGCATCCCCAGAATTGTGTGCCACTGCCCTTACAGCATTAATGATTGTGACAGGATAACAGCCTACTAGCCATGCAGTATATAATTTTATTATAAATATATGTTTTAAATTTCTGCATACGAGACATGGCAGGGTCAGCAGGCTCATCTGGAAGACTAGTTGTTAAAGAGGCCTGACCTTTTGATCCTAAAGCAGTTGCTTGCTATTGCTAAATAGCGAGTTTCCTTTTCTGTGATGACACATAGTTGCAAGACTTCCTGGGACTGTAAGGATACCAGGTTATCACACATTGTAAACCATTCATTTACTTTGAGGTCCAGGAACCAGGATGCATTTTATCACCTATTGGGAGGAAACCATTCCTGAACAGCTACCTGTTACATCTCTCTCACCACTAGGAGATAAATAGTTGTCAGGAAGGTGCTCTGAAGATTAAAGGGAATGCTCTGATCAAAGAGACCATTATAATTTAATATTGCTATCTTTTCAGATTTCAAGCAAGCAGTAAAATTACACCCTTTGGATATACTGGGTCATGTTACAAACTAATTACAGGACTAACAGTAACCCTCATGAGCTGTGACCTCACAGGATGGGATAGACATTTGGCTTATTATCAATATGTCTGAAAGAAGTTAGTTCTTCTGTCTCTGTACTCCTAAGAGACACACACACACACACACACACTGTGTTCGGGACAAAAACACGTCTGTCAAAATAGGTAACATCAAATTGAAACTGAGGTAGAACTAGAAATTCAAGTACAAGCCGTTTTGTTTCTGTAACTTCCACTTCTTTTGGACTGTAAACATTTATATATATGTTCTATGTTTTGCATGTATTTACAATTTTTTAATTGTAGAAAACTTTTGTTTTCCTTTATTCTGCCTAAGTCTTTTCTCATTTTGCATGTGAATACTGAGACAGTGTTGATAAAGCTGACAGAATTGTTAGGGGCTAAAGAGTGTTACCATCTTGCTCTAAGTTAAAAAATATCTAGGTCTCTATTGAGTCAAAAGGGAGACTTGTGAACCAGGTTGGATGCCCACTGGATTAATTATTGCACTGCATTTCCCTGAAGGGGTTCACAGTTTGATCCTGTAAACTGGGCATGCTAGCAAAGGGTTCATATTTGATCTCAGGACTTGAGACTAGTAGGTGTTTTGGACCCAAAACAGACAGGAGGTTACCCTGTTTGTCTCCGTTTCACATATTGCACTTAGGGTTTGGTACTGTGGGAACAGAGACCTGACCTGCAGGTGCGCATCGTGACACTGATTATGTTACTAATAGTCACAATCATTCACAAGCAAACTTACTACATGGCTGCCAACTTTGCCCCGGGATGCCATAAGTGCTAAAGGTGCAAATACTGTACAACAATTAACAACACTTTCACCATTGTTAATCTCCCAAAGGTGAAACCTGTAAGATCTATAAATTTATGAACTGTTATACAACTTACATAGTTTATTTGAGTACGTGCACCTGTGCAGCTATTATGTCAGTTGGACAAAATGGATGTTGAAGGAGTAGGGGTAACTAGATGCTTGCTATTGGCAACCATAACCTTGACTATGCCACCACAGCACATGTCCACCACCTCACACTACCTGGCTCACACCAGTGGACCTTTACTCATATCAAAAAGGTCATGGTGGGACCTTAAGGAAGTGACACTGATCTCCTTCTAGCTCACAGAAAATCCTTCTGGATTTTTAACCACCAGAGCAACTATTCCACATGGGTTCCATGAACATGTTGAGATCCCTCCCTGTAGTGTACATCCACAAATGATCCTATCAAACTTTGCCTATAGCTCTTCATGGTTATAGCATGTTTTGTGTCATTTGGTGTTTGTTTCCACATATCATTTTGATTTCAGTCCTGTAATGCCCCACAGGTTCTTTTCTGCCCGTTTCTCACTCCATAAGCATTGTATGGACTGCAGTTATAGTAACATGTACTGTATAACTACCTATCTTAGTAAATTGTAAATTAGCATAAGTAAAAATTAAAATGCAGCTACATTAGAACAAGTTTTGTATTTATGTGTGTGTGTGTGTGTTTTAACTGCATTTTAATTTTTTCTTGTTATCAAAATCAAGTGCTGTCACATTTAATGCACCTAATATTCTCATGGTGACTGTCTCTTTAGGAGATGTGACTATTTAAGGGTTGATGTTTGTCACCATGGTTGCCTCTTGACAAAGTGTACAAGTGCAAAACGTTGGTTTTGTCTTACTGCACCTAGTTGTTCCTGTATTTTATGCTGTATGCTGACTTTTGCAATGAATTAAAACATTTGACCACAGTACATCAGCCGTGTATGTTGTTTTACTTATCTGCAGTACGTTGCTGGAATGAGTGAGTGCCGCTAATTTGTTTGTTTTCTGGATGCTATTGCCATTGCCCACACCATGATTCCAGCTGAGCATTTCTGTTTGTTCTTATGTGCCAAATTTCATGTTAATCTGTCCAATGATGGCTGACTTATTTATGCATGGAAACTGAGGGTTTAACATAAAATGCCTTCTCAAGTCTAACTATAGATGTACCACTGCACTACTATAATGTCAGGGATATAATGCTGTCAGGTTAGCAGTGCCACTATGATAGTTTAGCATACCCTCTTTCTATTTAACAAAGTACATTAACATGAAGCCCAGAACATTGCCCCAAGACTTCATCTGCATTGAATGCTAGCATGCACCTGCTGTCATACTCCTTTGCTTATAATTAAGCAATAATGCCCAACAGGGTGTGTGTCGTGCTGGGATAATGTCACACCTCAGGTGGTTGGGCACGAGGCACAGGCCGAGTGCGTCCAACAACTGAGGCGTGACGTTATCCCAAATGACACACCCTGGAGGGCATTATTGCTATTATACAATGGCTCGTTGTTATATATAAAATAAAAAATAGTTTTAAAGAATGTTTTACTAGAGTAGAAAAATATTTGTGTTTCTTTAGAGGAGATGCAAAAAGGGGTCATCATCCATAACATCTCCAGTCATAGGATCATCTACATTGGTTCACAGTGAGGCTGAGACTAGACCCATGTTGTTGTACGTCGATAACATCACATCTCAAGTCCCAGACTGACCAGTCAGAGACCAGGATTTGTTCTTGCCATTGTATAATATCACAATCATTTACTTTGGAATGAGGGCTGGGCACAATATAACTTCTTCCAGTGGAATTCAGGTGACATTATGAGTTCCATTTCTGAGACATTTTGCAAAATGTCTCTCAACATTTGTGGCAATAAAAAATAAGGTGCTTTGTTATTGTGTGGTCTGCAAACAAAACAAAATGAATGCTAAAAAAAACAGAGTTAGAATCGACGTTTGACCATAGGTCTTCTTCAGGAATTATTCATTTGTTCAATTTTGTTCTAATAGTAGGGAGACCAGACTTAGTTTAAGGCCAGTTTGCAGTGACTGGGCCAGGTTCCTACCATCTCTGGCCTTGTGATATAGAACATAGATTAGCGGTTTCTTTTTGTGTGAGCTCAAGTATTATTATTAATGACCATTTAACAGATATTTCCGATGGATATTGTAAATTTAGGTGCAGATGGTTTTGTTGTCTCAATTGGGACTGCAGCCATTCTTCTTACAAAGGAGGTGGTCCATGCCATGGATTGCTATGACATAGAGGAGTAGCAGAAGCACAGTTCTAGTTACCATTTTCTAGCACAGTAGGGTTAGCAATCAATAAATCCAGTATATTATTATGCTTTGGGTTTGTAGAATACTTCCTATTCAATTTTGATCTACAGTATGCACTGGTCAACACACTGCTGTATTTGAGAAAGGTGACTGTCTTACCAATTAAGTCTTATTCATATCAGGTCAGAAAGGGCCTATAAGGTAGGGACAATACCATCAGATCAACTAGCCCTGTGCCACCAATCCCAAAAAGCGGGTCTCCACTCTGTGTCTCAGCAGTGCCTGCAGTTTCGATCAGAGGTGGAAAGCAGCTGACTCTGACACGACAGGTGGTTTCTGCAGCCAATTTAACTTGAAGCTGCAGGAGAAATACACAGATAACTATTCTGGCAGAGGGTGAGAACAGAGAACTAGCACAAAGGGATTTTACTGGAGACAGGGCCTTCCTGCCCAAACAGTATCTCCAGTGAAATGGAGAAAAACTCTTTATTTGAATTATCTAATAGAGAAAAGCAAAGTTAGATCTAACTTACTTTTCCTGTTAAGAATCCCTGAAGAAGACCTATGGTTGAAATGTAGATTCTAACTCTGTTTTCTATTTTCAGTGTGCATTTAATATTACCATTTTGTTACAGTATCCATAAAAAGGGTGTCTCTGCTTTGTGTCGCAGCAGTACATGCAGTTTCAAACAGAGGGAGAGAGTGGCTGACTCAGACATGGCAGGTGGTCTCTGTAGCAAGTTGAACTTGAAGCTGTAAGGGAAATACAAAGGTAGGGCCTGTAAGGTAAATATTCTGTGGGTGGGAGTGAGAACAGAGAACTAGCACAAATGAGTTTTACTGGAGATGGGCTTCCTTTACCAAACAGTGTCTCCAATGAAATTGGAGAAAAACTGTTTCTGTGGAATTATCTAAATGGAAAAAGCAAAGTTAGACCTAACTTTGCTTTTTCCTATTAATAATGCCTGAAGAAGAACTATAATTGAAATGTTAATTCCAACTCTATTTCCTATTTTCAGTGTGCATTTACTATTACCATTTTGTTTAACTATCCATCTAATGTTAAACATACATGTCCAAATTGCACCACTAGTGGTACATTTATATTTCTCTACATCCTGGACATGCAAACCAAGTTTCAGATCTCTAGCTTTCAGGGAACAGATCAGTCAGACACTGTGATACCGAACTGTGCTATTGTAACTTACTGGCACCGTGAAAACTGGTGTTTGTGGGCTCATCTTGCTGCCCAGTCTAATAAATGAAAATGAAATGAAATAAATATTTAGACATTTTAATGTAATTTTTAAGTATGTAACTACATAGTTCAATCCCTATAACTTTATAACTAGAAAGGTAATGTCACTTATATTGATAGGTTCATAGACCCAAAATGAGACTGTGTCAGTCTACCTAAAGGATAGCAAAGTAATGGGCAGCCAAAAATTGCAAAATAATGTCAGTAATTCAAATTGAATCCCATGATTTTTTGTAAATTGTAATATCCATACAATTTGTCCAGTTATTCACTTTTGAGGTGCCACAGAGGAGAAAGAAAAGGCTGGTCAGTGACAATAAGGTAGGATTCATTTGGGCTCAATAGTAAAAGTACAGTGATGCCTGCATCAGGTACCCTCATATCAATCAGTATCTGAATATAGAATCATCAAGAATAGTCAAGGCCATCACACTGTACTGGCCTGTCTTCTTGCAGTTTGCCTGATAACCACTAGAGCTCATAAACTAAATGATTTATAGAGGTATACACATAAAGCATTGTTTCTGCACAATGCCACTTGTTAACTCTTTAACAACCTACAGCTAACAATAAATATTTTCACATTTAAAAAAAGTGACAGGCTTGTAGGGATGGTAAGATGGATAGAAATTTCATTTAAGCTTGTGTTTCAAATGTTCATTAGCATTATATGCTTTGGAACTTCAGAAGATTTCACAATTTTAGACTGCTTGCTTCACAGCCAAAAATAGCAGTCTCTTTGTTGAGTAATTAGTAAAGCAGAAATGCTAAAGATGCATTGCCCTATTCTGAGTACCACAGGGCTGTTGCAAAATCATTTTGACAGTTCCTTGCTCAAAGTGAGTTACAAACTTGTTACATTTGGTTGCTAACTATGCTGTGACTGTGAGAAAGGAAGGGATACTATTCAAATGGCATGAAGTACCACCCACAGAGCATAGTAACAACTGAAAGCCTGATTACAAATTTAGTAACACCACTTGCCCACAGAACAGGCTCATAGACATTCACAATGGAGATGTATCAATTATGCTGCTGAGAACAAAGTCATATATCTCTATATTTGGCTGCCTCTGTTTCTTCAGTAATTATCAGTCAATCAATCAATCAATCAAAATTTTATTTATTCAGGCGGATATCATTGAGCAAAGCTCATTTACAAGATGGACCTGATAGGTCAAGGATCAAATTGTAGGTACAGTAGCAGACATATACAGAACACTTGTATTTAAACAGATACAGTAATATAAACATATATACAAATGAAGGATAAAGCTGATAAAACCTAACAGGACAAGGTAGGGTACAGTAAAAGTACAATAGAAGAATCCAGAATGTCCATATAATTATACAGATAACCACAAAAGGAGGATCATTTGCCATTAGACTTCATCTGTTCTAGTTGCTGGTCTATATTAGACATCACCATCTTCTGTTTATGACATCATGATTAGTTCCAAACAGGGCTGTGCAAAATTAGCAAATTCCACTTTCATGGAACGTTTGCAAACTTCTAACAAATTCTCAAAATTTCATGGAATTTGGGGAAATTTTACAACATTCTTTATTTGGTCATAACTCAGCTATTCTTGCAGCTAGAGTTTTAGAAATTGACATCCTTCCTTATATTTCCATGACATGTCAAGTTCACATCATTTGGATGAGTAGATTTGAACTTATATGGGCTCTAATTCTGGCATTTTATTTTACTGCAATGTTTCTTAAAAGTATTTCTCTATTTATAACTTCACACCTTTGACAAAGCAAGGCAATACAATTTTATTTATGTTACATCATATCATAGTGACTTCAATCAATCAATCAAATCAATCAATTACTTTATTTAACCAGGCATAAACACCATTGAGCAAGCTCATGTTCAGGGTGGTCCTGGGCATTAATACAATACAGTACACTTCATAAGATTACAATTATGCTGGACAACAGTGCAAAAAAAAAAAAAAACATTAGAAGGTGCTGGTCAATATGGGCCTATACATACCGGGTCAACATAATTCACATGCAAAGGTACATAATGATAAGCTTTACTGAAATGAGAAGAGACAACAATCCTATATAGTCTCTGCTAAGTAAGAGCTCATACCTAAATGATAAAAATAAGGAGGTATTAAGGAATAGGGTAGAAATTGGGGTGAAAGAGTAGGCAGCCAAAGGGATGCCAGAATAGGTAAAAGGTAGAGAATAGGCAGGACCATCTTGGATTAAGGGAACAAGGCCTTGTAGGTCCTAGGTTTCTGTTGTTAGGAATGTGGGTGGATGAGATACTTAGGCGTAGGGATTTGAGAGTGGCACCTGAGGCTTAGGAGTCATCAGCGACTTAGGGTGCTTCACAGTTAAAGCCATGCATCAAATTACAATACAAGTCTCATATATTACAATATAAAATAAGTAAATATCAAATACAGCAGAGATGCAGTTACTAGGTCATTAGCCAATGATAAATGGAAAATAAAGCCAGTCCACACTCACCATGGTGGTGCAACCATTAAACATTTGAACATACTCACTGTTTTCTCAGTGCACTCATCTCCTGCAGCCCATAAGTATGAGATATGCTCCAGAGATTCAGCAGGACTGCAGTTTATCCTGTTAAATAAATTCAGTTGCTGCAATTTTTCCTTTATATGTGACTTGACATCAGCTAAATATCATTAGCACAATGGCAAAAGTTGGATGTGCTGGTGGTGGGGGAGACTTCAGTCTCCCAGATGTAGATTGGACCATCCCAGCCATGACCTTAGCTAGATGCAGGGTCATCCTAGACACCATGACTGGTGTACTTCTCAGGCAACTAGTCAGAGAACTCACTTGAGAAGGACAATACTGGACTAGGTGCTCACAAACTGACAGTGTTGCAGGCATTGAGGTGGGATGCCACCTGAAGATCAGTGATCACCGAGTACAGTGGGGTTTAACATAAGAATAGCAGCAGAGACAAACCACATAAGGATGAGGGTTCTAAACTTCAGGAGGGCAGATTTAAAAGGGAATACCTCAGAGACAACCCAATAGGAGGGATTGCCTGAGTGGGGTGGAGAAACAGTGGGATAAATTAAGGGCTGTCACAGTGAAGGCAACAAAGCTCTGCATGAAAGAAGTGGGCAAAACAGGAAAAGAGACCACTATGGTTCTTGAGGAAAGTGGCTGGAAGGTAAATGCTAAAGGGTGGCACTCAGAAGGCACAAAGAGACACAGAAGGAAGAGAATAATGAGGTGTACCAGGAGAAGCAGAGAAAGCAAAGTAGGGACTGAGGGGTACAAAGGCACAAACAGAGGAGAGGATACTCAAAGAATAGCTAAGGGACATGATACTTTTCAGATATATAAGTAAAAACAGGAAGACAAAGGGAAGGATTGTGAGGTTAAGAGGGCTAATGGAGACTGTGCAGAGGAGGAGGATCATGACAAAACAGTTATCCTAAACAGATACTTCTGTTTAGTCTTCACAGTGGAGGGAGAATTGGGCAGACTGCATAGAAGAAGAGAAGCATTAGGGGAGGACAGTGGACACAAGTCCATTCACAGAGGAAAGAATTATGAGAGGACTTGCAAACCTAAAAGTGGATAAGACCATGGGGCCAGAAAGGTCTACATCCATAGATGCTGAAGAAGCTCAAGGAGGTACAGGCCGCATCTGTGATACACTATTCAACAACTCATTGGAAACAAGAGGAATGCAGAGTACTGGAGGTGGGCAGATGTAGTCCCTGTTCATAAAAGTGGCAGCAGGGCAGAGGCTGACTACTTTAGGCAGGTCAGTCAAATGTCAGTTGTGGAGAAGTTAATGGATACATTACTGAAAGAAGGGAGCCAGCAGAGTAGTGGTTAAGACCACTAAGTTGTAAACCTGGAGAACTGTGTTTGTATTTCACAGCCACCACTTGCATACTGTATGATCATGAGCAAGTCACTTAACTCCCTGTGCTCCCAGGATGAACCTGGAATCAAGCCTCGCTTAGTGACTCCATGTCTCATGTCTTGATGGTTCGCTACTTAAGACGGTAAGCTCCTTTGAAATTCCTTGGAGTCCTGCTTGATGGGTCCTCGACTTTGACCAACATATCTTGTCGATTTGTAAGACTGTAAACTCAAAATTGGGCTTGCTTATAAACTGCTCATATCCTGACACCTTCTGCCAGATTAGTTATTGCTAGAGGTATTCTGCTCCCATCTCTAACTTACAGAGCTGCAACTTATATCAATGCTTCTAACACATTCCTACACAGATGGAATACAATGTAACTCCATCTTTCACTATGTCTCAGTATCTCCATCAACTCAAACATAGATGTCAGCTGAACACTGACCATAACTGGCCTTCCCCTCAAACTATCGACTGCTCTCCTTTGGCACATTGGTGGATAGTATTCTTACAGCCACTGTCCTGGTGTCTCTGCCTCCTTCAACCTTCTCTTATGGCCTTTGGTCCACCGACCAATCCTTACTCCTATTGCCTAGATGCAAAACTGTCAATAGGTACCTGTGCTTTCCTCTGTGCTCCCCCAAACTATGGAACTCTCTTCCCTAGTTGTCTGCACTGTGCCTAACAATCTCTGTATTAAGAAAGCTCATCAGTCTCAACTATGTAAACCAGACCCTTGCACATGTTTTAATCCCCTAACTCTCTACTACCACTCCTTCTCCCTCTACCCCTTTCCTTGTAATTTTCCTGCTCCTATTTTCAGTAGCCACTCTTTTGGCTCTTGTAAATTATATTTTAGCTAGTTATTAAGCTTGTACTTATGCTTTATAATTTATTTATATACCTATGGCACTTCCCCTAAGCCTGTACTAGCTTTCTTGTCAGCCAGGTAATTGGGTTTGACTACCTTATTTTCTAGTTGTCTCTATGTCATCAAAAGCTGTATCTTACTGTTGTAATCAAGACTGTTCTCTCATTGCTCTCTGTTTAACTGTACCATGCTGTTACTGTCATATGAACACACCAAGAAGCCAGCAGAAGAAGGACATTTGGTCTATCAAGTCTGCTCGTATTGCAGGGTCCATGGCTTGAGTTAATGTCCCTGCCCTCCTCCCACAAAAGTCTGTCAAAAGCCACACCCTACTATTTACTTTGTAGTGTACTGTTTGTGCTTGTAAGCTCCCGAGTCATGTCTGAAAATAGTCTTTTCTAGTAGCACTACCCCAGTGAACAAAAGCTAAATAAATAAATACATAGTGTGTCTTTCCTGGCCAAAATTGTGCAAGAAAGAAAGAAAGAAAGGCTAGAGGAGTATCTTGAATGCAGCAAGTTACAAGACCTGAGGCAGTATGAATTCATGGTGGGGGGTCATGTCATATGAGGATGATTGATTTCTTGACTGGGTGACAAGGGAAGTAGATTAGGGTTGGGCTGTGAACAGGACCTACTCAAACTTCAGCATGGCCTCCTACACATGTACCACATAGGAGGCTTCTGAGGAATCTGGATGTTTTGGGGTGGGACCCAAGGTGCTAAACTAAGTATGGATCTGGACTCAAACTCAGCATGGCCTCCTACACCATACCACATAGGAGGTTTCTGAGGAATCTGGATGTTTTGGGTGGGACCCAGGTGCTAAACTAAGTATGGATCTGGACTCAAACTTAGCATGGCCTCCCTACACGTACCACTGGAGGCTTCTGGGAATCTGGATGTTTTGGGGTGGGACCCAAGGTGCTAAACTAAGTATGGATCTGGACTCAAACTTCAGCATGGCCTCCTACACCGTACCACATAGGAGCTCTGAGGAATCTGGATGTTTTGGGGTGGGACCCAAGGTGCTAAACTAAGTATGGATCTGGATGATGGCTTGGCAATAGAGGGGTGGTGGTAAATGGCAGTCTAACGAGGGAGAGCAACCAGCAGTGTACCTCAGGCTTAGTGCTCAGACTCTTCTGTGTCTTCATAAGTGACATTGTAGAAGTGTTGGAGGGAAGGTTTGCCGCTTTGAAAATGACAGCACCATTTGCAATAGGGTAGATACTCTAGAGGGATGTAGAGAATGAGTTGGGACCTGAGAAAATGTGAGGCATGGTTGAGAGTATGGCAATTGGATTTCAGCACAAAAAGTGTAAAATCATGCATGCAAGCACAGAAACCCAAGGAGGTGTATAAAATGGGAGACAGACAGCCATCACAAGGAGGAAAGAGCCCTTGGGGTTATCATATCTGATGACCTCAAGGTGGTGCAGCAGTGTGAGAAGGCAGTAAGCAGGGTCAGCAGGATGCTGGGCTGCATAGGGCGAGGAATCACCAGCAGAAGGAGAGAGCTGAGTTTACCACTGTATCAATCATTGGTGAGACTCCACTTACAGCACTGTGTCCAGTTCTGCAGACCACATCTCAGGAAGGACATAGGCAGGGTAGGGGTTGTCCAGAGGACGGCACCTAATATGGTGTAGGGGTTGCATCATAAGCCCTGTGAGGAGAGCTGGTGGATCTCAATATGTACACCATGGAAGAGAGGAGGAGAGGAGGACATGGAAGAGAGGTAACCTCACCGGAGAGAACGAGGTGCAAGGGGAATATTTTTCAGAAAAGAAGGTGCACCAGGACAAGAAGGCATACAATGAAACTGAAAAGGGGAAATTTAGGGAATGTGAGGAAGTACTTTTTACTGAAAGAGTGGTGGACATCTGGAACAGTTTTCCGGCAGAGGTGGTGGGAGTGAAAACAGTTGAAGAGCTTCAAGCATCCATGTAATTGGAACAAAGGAATCTTAGCAGGAAAGTGTGTGGGGGGACTGGGTAGAAGGAAATCAGGAAGGGTCTGTGGTGTCACTATAGGCAGGGACAAACCAGTCAGACTTGGGTGGGCAAAGTGGTCCTTGTCTGCCAGCAAATTTTATTTCCATGTT
The DNA here is from genome assembly GCA_016271365.2 of Neoceratodus forsteri. Taxonomy (NCBI): domain Eukaryota; kingdom Metazoa; phylum Chordata; order Ceratodontiformes; family Ceratodontidae; genus Neoceratodus; species Neoceratodus forsteri. Next base: position 101,325,924 of record JADMNL010000033.1, on the reverse strand, counting down.
TCTATGAATAATACTGGTTAGCAGCATGACAGACAATTACAGAGTGCCCCAAAGGTGCAAAAAGCACTAATGTTTCACTCATGTTAGAGTGAGCAATGCAGTCTTAAAGGTGGTGCACAACCAATGAGCTTACAGATGATGCAACACAGATGTAATATGTTCTGAATAAGCTGCCCTCTTAATCAACTGGGATGCAGCATTCTGCACCAGCTATAGCCAGCACACCTACCCTGCACAGAGCCTTAGACATGGGAAATACAATGGTTGAGGCTTAAAATAAAATATGGAGTTAACCAGCAAATAAGGACCACTTAGTACACATAGTTTGCCCATTATTACCTGCCCATAGTATCACTGTAGATCTTACTTGATCTCTGGCCCATTCTCCACCCCCTTTCCTTTCTCTAAGATTACCTTATGCCTATCCCATGCATTCTTGAACACCACCACTGTTTTCTCCCCACTACCTCTGCTGGAAGACTGTTCCAGGAATCCACCACTCTTTCTGTAAAGAAATACTTCCTTACATCTCTCCTTAATCTACCCCCTTGAGCTTCTATTGTGCCCCATTGTCCTTGAGCACTTCTTTTTCTGAAAAATTCTTCCCTCCTGTACCTGACTTACCACTGCCCCATGAGGTATTTAAAGGTCTCTATCATCCCCTCAAGTCACTACTCCATAGGGCTGCCTCCACTCTGTCTATGTCCTCCAGAACCAGACACAGTACTTTAGGTCACACATACTAACGATCTACACAGAGGCAATACCACCTGCATCATTCTGCTGGTGATACCCCTCCCTATGCACAGTACCACCCTCTCAACTGCCTTGTCGCACTGCATGGCCATCTTTAAATTATCTGATATGATTACCTCCAGGTCTTTTTCCTGCTTGGTGGTTGTTAGTACCACTCCTCCCATTTTGTACTCTGCCCCAGGTTTCTGTGCCACAAGTGTATTATTTTGCACTTTATCACATTGAAACCCAGCTGCCATACCCTTGACTACTCCTCGAGTTTTCTCAGGTTTCTGCTCATCCTTTCCACACACCCCCCAATGTCCATCCTATTGCAGATTTTGGTGTCATCCACAAAGAAGCAGACCTTCCTTTCCTGCTCCTCTGCAATGTAGCTGATAAAGACATTGAAGTGTACTGGTCCCACCACTGATCCCTGAATTACGCTGCTGGTCATCCCCTTATTTTGAGTGAACTGCATTTGCTACCACCCTGTGCTGTCTATCGCTAATCAGTTTCTTAGCAAGTTTACCACCCTTGGACTCAGTCCTAAGCTGTACAGCTTGGTTACTAGCCTCCTATATGGAACAATGTTGAAAGTCTTAATGAAATCTAGGTAGCCATGTCCACCATTCCTCCTGATCTAATTCATTGGCAGAGTTGCCAACAGTCAGTATTTTACTGGATGTCCCATATTTAACACTATTTTCCTGGTCCTGTATGAAATTTATATGGGACACCTATTGTCCCATATTTTCCGAGGCCCCTTTAAGTAAAGAAAAATACTCTGTCTCCCAGATCTCTTGTGGCTGTGGTGGAGCCTTGTGTGCATGTGCAACTTGGGGTCCCGATGTCACGTGACCATAATAGCATGGGAAGGAAGCCACATCGGTTTGCTGCTGCTGCTCTCAGCAGTTGAGAACTTCTGGAATGGAAGCCAAGCCAGTGGAAGAAACCTATGGCTACTTTCCTCATCTTGAACTGTTTTGTGGGAGAGTAATAGTGCATTTGACTCGGTTGGACTTGGTGCCACCGCTGGGAGTTGAGTGGGGTCCTCCTCAGTTCTGGGACTCAGAGTCAGAGAGGGAGACTCAGAGAGAGGAGACTAGTAGTGCCAGCCCCAGCAGCAGGTCCCACCAGCGCAGACCCAGGCCAGAGGAGAGAGTTGGAGTCAGACTGGAGAGGAAGAGCTGGAAACCCACCGCCACCACCAGGACTTCACTGGAGTAGTAGTCGGGAGGCGGAGGTCACTGCCATGCTCGAGAAGTTTGTTGTTTGTCTTTGGTCTGGATGGGCCAGTGGCATGGGCAGTACCTCATTCTCACATCACTGAGTCATTGGGAGAATGGAAGAAGAAGAAAAAGATCCCTGGGCTGGCTTGGGCTTATGGCAAAAAGTAAGTTTAAAAACGTTATTGCTGTGCTCCTCATGCTGTTCATCACACTAAGTTATAACTGTTGTGATGACTGATAGCTTCACTATGCTGTTGTGTAAGGTGGGTGTTAATTAGCCTGAGCAGAAGGCAAACCTGTGTAAAGTTACTGCTGGCCGGGGAGAGGAGTTGGGTCAGGAACTGTGATTGAATTTGCGATGACTGTCAGAGGCTCAGGCTTTATCTGAATGGGGCTAGTAGCTACTGTTCTTGTTGGCTGCTGGGTTGGCTGCTGATGGCTTTCACTGCGCTGTTATGTAGGTGTCACTTAACCTGGCCAGAAAGCAAGCCTGTGTAAAAGTCACTGTGGGCTGGGGACTGGGTCTGGGACTGTGATTGAATTTGTGATGACTGTCTGAGGCTCAGGCTCTGTCTGAATGGAGTAGTAGCTACTGTTCTTGTTGGCTACTGGGCTGGCTGTACCTGCTACACCATGACAGTGCTGCCAGGGCCAGGCTGGGCTCGCTGCCTGGGCTGGGCAGCCTTTTGAAACAGATCATTATGGGCATGGCTATTCAGCTATTGGCTACTGGGCTGGGCTGGCTCAGGGCTGCACCAGTGCTGCCAGGCTGGGGGGTGCAAGGTGAGGCAAGGGGCATGGGTCTGTCCCTTATTCTTGAGATCCAATGTTGGCAACCCAATTTGGTCACCCAGTCAAACAAATGTATCCAATTCATTTGTCTTTTCCCCTCCTGCCCCCATGAATCCATGCTGCCTCAGGTCTTGTAACTCATTTTATTCATGATGTTCCACAATCCTTTCCTTCATCAGTGACTCCATTAATTTTCCCATCACAGATGTCTGGCTCATTGGCCTATAATTGCCAGCCTCTTCCCTGCTACTAGCTTTGTGAAGTGGGACTACATCTGCCTTCCTCCAGTCTTCTGGAATCACTCCTTTTCCAAAGAGCTGTTAAATAGGTTTGTCAAGGTGCAGCCAGTATCTCCATGAGCTCCTCAGTGCCCTTGTATGCACCCCATCTAACCAACTGCTTTTTTTCATTTTCAGATTAACAAGTCCCTTTTGGACCTCTCCTCTGAACATGAACTAGTGTTCACCTCCCTCCAATGCTTCTATTACTTTTTTTGGCCCTTCCTGTCTCTTCCCTGGAAACACTGAACAAAGTATTTGTTCAGGATGATTGCCTTTTCATGGTCCCCCTTGGCACAGTCCGCTTCCTTCTTAACCCTACAATCCCACCCCTGGTCTTTCTCTTTTCACTTACATACCGACAAAATGTCTTGACCCCTTTGTCACTGCTGTAGCTTCTCTCTCTTCAGTTTGTACCATTGCACTCCTTACTGCTATTCCTGCTTCCTCTGTTTCCCTGATACACTTCCTTATCCTCCTCCTTTTCTGTCTACTTATATCTTTAAATGCTTCTCTTTTAGCCTTTACCTTTTCAGCTACCACTTTTGACAACCCTAGCAGCATCTTTTTTCCTCTTGCTTTTGCTCACTTGCTTGATGCTGAGGTGTGTTGCCTTTTCCATGTCCCTTTTATCTTCATCTATGGTTCCTCCTCCCACCCAGGGTCATGACCCCTGCCAGGTCATCCCTGAGCCATCCAGTCACACTGTATGGTAATCATTGTTCCCCAGGTGGCCTCCTACTTTGTTATAAAAACACTGTCCCTGTTAGTAGTACCAGGTCCAGTGTTGCCCCATCATAAGATTGGTTCAGCGAATAGTTGCCTGGGAACACCTGTAGGAATTCAGGACACCCTGCTTCTTGCTGAAGTTTTCATCTGGCAAGAAAAAAAAAGCACAGAATAACAAGAGTATGCTCTGATTAAAAGAACCAAGTTAGAGTGCTTAATTACAAATCACGGAAGACTTCTGGAAAACCACAAATAAAACGCAAGCACAATTGCAGGTCTCACTTGAGATACATTAAAGCCACATAAAGAACATTTTTATTTTATCTCAGGTAACATTTATTTTAATGCAAACTTGTTTGCTATAAAAACTTTGTACAAAGCAATGCAAACAGATAAGTGCAGACCACAGGAGACCCTGCTTCTAGCTGAAATTGCAGCTGGGAGGTTCCAATCTGCATCCCACAGACTGAAGTCCCCGACGAGCACTTCCCTTTTTTTGTTAGCGTGCCAATATCTTCCAGCAGTACCTTATCTGACTCCTCTCCCTGTGCTGGAGTACTGTAGATCATGTCAGTGTGAATAGGCTCCATTCTCCATCTCGAGGGTGACTTCAGGCAATAAAGGCATGGGCCAGAGTCACCAGATCTTCTGGTACAAGACAGAGTTTTCTATGGTAGAACATCTATTGGTCACCCTGGAAATTATGCTTGGCTCAGTATGCCTTTTCCAGTCACCCATTTTCAAATAAATAAAATTTGCTACTGGAAAACCCACTGTGGACTATAACATAAAATTCAAGTGTCAGACTAGAATCCTCACACTGACCTCCTGACTTTCAGCCTGTCTACAGCAGCCAGGATGACGCCACTTATTAGTATAAAACTATGATATCATTCTGATCAGCCAACCCACTAGGACCTAGTTCCACTACTGACAACTTTGTTTTGACATAGCCATCCAAAAATGTGCATGCATAACCTACTTGAAGAGTCTTAGAAACTGTTAAATGTAAAGAGATTTATTAAAGTGATTTTTAAGTTACAGGAGTTCATACTTTCACATTTTAATTGCTTGTGAAACTTTGTAAAATGTTTTTACAAAACTGGGTGCTTGTAGCCCGTGTGGTGCTATTGCAGGTATAAAGTTGAAATTTGTCATGCATACTCAATGTCAATGTGTTCTGAAATCTAACAAAGCTGAGGACAATTAGTTTAAAGGTTTAAAATGTACAGCTGAAATTCTGCAAATTACAAATCTGGCACATTTGCTCTTAAATTGATGAAAGCATAATAGATAATGCCACTAGAATTCTAACTCATAGAATTCAGCTTTTGAAAAGCAGTTATCACCACTATATCCATTTACCTGTGCTAAACTGATTGCTGTCCTGTAGGAGCCCTGTTCACAAGCGTGCTTCAAGAATCATAAAATAGACTTGTCCATGGCATGCAGTTACATGGCATGCAGGGCACCAAGCTACAAGGCATGCATGAACGATCATGCTGGATGCGCAGACCCAGGGGTGGGACCACAGGGACTGCATATTGCAACACAGCATGCACAGGCATGCCAAGGATACATGGTTCTGCCCTTTGACACACCTATATAAGGACATGCTCCCATCCCATTCCATGCAACAGTATGAAGTAGAATGCCATTTAGCAAGCAAAAGTGAACACAATGAGAGGGAAAGGTAGAGGTGCACAATGTTCCTTCCACCACCACTGGCACAGGCAGAAGGATCCAGACACCCAGGTGGACAGAGCCACTGCAGGCACTCACACAGGGCGTATAACCCCACACCCCCTACTTCATCGGCATACAGGTGGCATCCATGGTGAGTGACATCCATGCCCACTATAACAAACTGTACAAGGCACAGGCATTGACAACCCTTACTGAAGTCAAGGTGCAGTTGTGGCTTGACATTCAGGCTGGTGTCAATGCTGCTGGATCAGAAGCTAGGACACTGGCCACAATTCAACATAAATGGAGAGACCTGCGTGCTTTCATAAAAAGAAAGGTCGGGCTGGTGCACAGCATGGCGGGCACCAGTGGCAACCCGCCCACCATAGAGAGCCAGCTGACACCGATTGAGCAGATGGTGGAGGACACACTGACAGACATCAGCATCCACAGTGAAGTGGATAGTGTGGATACCATGCAGAGACAGGGCAAGGATACTCGGGAATGGGATGCAGGCATGTCCTAAAAGCCATGTGTTGTACCCACAGACACAGTCCCAGATGGATGACCACCATCCAGTACAGCAACCAACAGCCTCGACACATCAATAGTGCCAGTGGCACAGCAGGATACCAGGTATAATGAGGAAGACACAGGTAGGTAACTGTGGGACACACTGCAGTACAACTGTCAATGACAATGTACTACAACAGATGTACTAAAAATACCTCTTTCCCAACAGACACGGAGCTGGACATGGAGGATCAGCAGGGTCCGAGACAGATGTGAATACCACAGTGAATGAACTGGAAGTGGCAATGCAGGAGCCCACCAATATGCTGGATGAAGACAGTGGAAGCAGTGACCATCACACAGCAACATGACCACAGCCACTAATCTGCACTGACCTCCTAGGTAGTAACAAATCACCTTTGGGACACACCAAACATTGCAGGATGTGGTTGCAGTGGGTCACACAAGACCATGCCCATATACAGTGGTAATGAGGGCACATCCACATAGCCTCTGGGATGCACACAGACAGCTCCAAGACATGCTGGCATTGAAGTGCAAACAGGGAACTTCAGCAGCTGGAGAGTGATAGGCAGGATGCACAGTGCCACAGCACTGATGCACTGGTGTCACTGACTGGCAAGGTGCAGGAGATGAGATGTGGCGTTGACTGCCTCACCTCCACACATGAACTGGCAGTGGGCCTCCTAGCTGGATGTAATTTGCTACCCTATTGGTCTGCCCACATACTGCTATGCATGGCACATGCACATGTTCAGGTGTCCCTGTTGTGGACATTGAGGGGCAGGATGTGGACACAGAGTTGAAGTTCACAGGAGGGACACGGTTGATGGGACACAGAGCTCAGGAGAGGATGACATGATGGCATGATGGCAACTGACCCACATGGTGCGGGCATGCCCGACTCAGACACTGGCCACACACAATGTGACATGCAAGGTGAGGTGCGGGACACAATACTGTGGACCTGGATGACAGGGTGACCCTGACACTGCACTATCCCTGGGAAGCAGGCAGCAGTATGACAACAGGGTACAGGCACCTGCATGGAGACTGGGCACCCACTTAGGCTTGGCTACAGGCCATGCCATACAAGCCACAGGGCAATGAAGTGCACCACATATCCCCACACAAACACAGTGAAGAAGCAGCACCTGAGCTCATAGTACACCATTGCACGTACACACATGCACCAATAACACAACTGCCATTTCAGAATACACATCCTCACGAGTGGACAGCATCACTCATCCAGACCACTGCAATGTGCTGTGGCACATCGCCCATAGCCATTGCTCAATCACATGACACCACCACATGCAGCATGACATGTCTGGACTGCACATCCCTAGTGAAAAGAGGCACCCCCGATGGGTACTCTCAGTGCATAAAAACATCATTGTGCACCCACCACCAATGGCAATACTCCTCAAACAGTCCATGACGCATGTATGCTCACACCTAATGCACACACAGATGCCTGAGCATTCACACAGCACACAATTGGATGCCAAGGCAGTGTCAATGGCTGTCGGTGGTACCTATATGAGCACATATTATTGGTGACTCACTATAGAGCGACTCAGTAATACCACTTCCTGTGTGGGGTGACTGTTGCAATACAGCAAGGAATCCTGTGTAGCAAGTGCACTCGCTATGTCAGGATATAAGCAGGTGTTATCCCAAACCCTGCTGAGCTGGCTTTTGGAGTAGTGGCAGAGCCACCGTCTGGGAGCAAGTGGACCCAGGTTTGGGTCCAACAAAGGAAAATAAAATTTTCCTTATTTTTAAGTCCGCTCCTCCAGGAGTTGAGAATATAATTTTGTAGGGTGCAGGGCTTAGCCCCACCAAGAGATGCGGAGCACAGCTCTCCTGGTAAAGAAAAAGAAGCAAAGGTTGCATATGAGGACCATCACTGTAGTGGTTTCTGTTGTTTTTGGTCACTCTTTTGGTGGGGCAATATTTGCGCCTTTCTTTGTGTGCACCACTGATGGGACTTGCTCTTATCATATAAATCCATTCAATCAGTCTCTCATGCATAGCCATGGCCATGACTAACACTGGAATGTGCCCTGCACAAGGGCTGCATGCTCTACACAGCCACACACTGTCTCCAGCCCTCAGCATGGCTCCTCCACAGGTGCCTCCAGAGGGGCATCCTGCTGATGGTACTCTGACATGAGCATGCCGCAGCACTGTGCCATATTGTCGAGCATGGCACATGCAGTGAACACCTTGCAGGCCCATCCTGGTACCAGCATGATGGTCCCACCGGCATGGTCCAGGCAATGGAAGTGCATTTTAACAGTACGATGGTCCTCTCCATGATGTTCTGTGTCTTCTGGTGGAAATGGCTGTACACCCCTCTGCGAGTGGTCGTTGCCAGGAATAGGATCATTAAATACAGCCACAGTGGGTATCTGCTGTCACCTGCACAGAGAACATGGAGAAATATCAGTCACATGCATGTAATGTCATGTCTTGCTGCACACACAGCCACCTATATGCACAGAATAGCCAGCAGGTGAGCCGTACTGAGCATAGCATGGCATAGTCTGGATGCATTAAGTATGTAGGCATTACGGCATGATCCTGGGTACCTGGCACACATTTGTGAAAATCTGAGGTGTTCACAGACCACCTGCCAATTGACACTTTGGAACTCTTTCCTGTTCCTGTATGCCTCCTCATTGATGCACGGTGTCAGTATGCTAATGTGTGTGTGCCATCAATAGCACTTGAGATGATAGGCTTGCCGTACATGGCACAGAAAGCCTGCTTCATGTCACGTATCTCCTCATCCGCTGTGGGAAACCAGTGTGGTCCTACATGTCACGGAACATCCGTCACCTGTGACACCACCGGGACATGGAGGACTGGTTCACACACATGGAATTGCCAGTCACATGCTGTAAAGACCATGATACGAAGTATGCCAGGATGTACAGCACCTTTGTCTCCACAGACATTGCCCTGGACCTCCGTGTATGTGATGTGAAGTCATCTCGGATCATGTCACACAGCTTTGTGATTATGGGTCAGTGTAGTCTGAGGTGCTCTATACAGTGTGTGTCCCTGAGCATGGTGGAATCCAGCCATGGTTGGAACACTCAGCTGTGGTTCCCCAAACCTCCGTCGCTCCAGCACTAGGTTATGCTTGTACACATTCAGCAGCAGCCCTGGACACATCCTCCAAATCTGTTTGCATTTTGGTCACCACTTACAGACACAGACACATTCTATCATCCACCATGGCACGTGGTGTGTATCTTCATGCAGGAATGGAGTCTGTCACATGTGCCACGCCCTGACCTGTACAATTATATATTGCACACACAGGCTCATGGTGTAGGGGACATGACTGACCGTATGGATGCTCATGGGGTGTCTGCTATGGGTGTGGAGCATTCCAGATAGTTTCCAAAGTGGTCCTGGAGGGTGTTCGAGGACACTTATGCTGACAAACACAGTGGCGTGACTCCATGGCTTTTGTTGAGGCATGACAGGGGAAGTGTCATAGCCACTGTGTCTGATACTGTGTTCAGTGGGGTGTGGCCATTTTGCATGCTTCTAACGTTACTCTCCCTGTCTCAGCCCACAAAGGATTATCTTGGACACCCACATCGCCTGGAGTTCCTGGGCCTGAGCAGCATGATGGGGCACCATGTTATGTGTGTCCCCCACCAATGTATGGGATGGAGCAAGCTATGGAACATGGGATACCTGGCCCTGTGGATTGATGGGGATGTTGTACTGTACAAGTCAGACGACTGTGTCCTGTGATGAGTGGTGGTGCTCTCACAGTTGAATCCCGTATGCCTTGTGCTGTTGCTCTGCTACGGGTCCTGTATGCCAGATCAGACTGCACTCACTCAGCTGTGAGGATATCTCCACATCCAGAGAGTCAGAGGACATCCAGCTCAGGGAAGATTGAGGGATTGTGATTGACTGGGTTGCCTGCATGTGTGCTTCAGGCCATGTTGGCTAACAATTTCCAATGACAGATTGGACTGTCCAAAGTGTACTGTGTTTGCTGTTGTTGTTGTTTTGTTTGCTATTTTACTGAGGCTATGATAGACATTATTTCATGTACCATTTGATTACTGTTGTCATTGGTCAATAAATGTGTTTCATTTATATCACCTGTGTTATCTGTCTTTGAGATGGGGGCTTCAGGTGGTATAGTATGGGTGGGTGTCATTGTGGGGAGGGTGTGTGTTGGCATGGTGTGGCGCTGTTTAGGTGGGGCACCGGGGTGGGCTGCTATGGTCTGTTACATCCCTGGTAGGTGTTCTGGCTGTGGTGTACAATGTACCAGCCACCACCAGCTGTGCTACTTGCCCATGTGTGGCAGCCCTCCTACTATTGTAGGTGTTTGAGCCTTCCATCATGTACCTGACAACCATAACAGGTTTAGTACATGCGGCTTCCTGCTGCTGTGCTCGGCTGTGCACTGCCAAGTCCACACGCATGTTGGGAGCACGTAAGTGTGTACAAGTTGCCTGTGTGGCCTCTCATGCATGCCTTGTCATGGTGCTATTCATTGGTTTCCACATATCAGCCTATGTGCCCTCCTGCACATGTCTCGTGCATGATCATGCAGATAGGCCCCATAGTTTCTTTCTGGGTGACTATTTAATTTTCCTGCCATGCTTTTTATCTCTGAGCTTAAAGAGACGGACTCGAGGAACTGACTGGCACACTGATTTCCTCCTTGTTTCCTTTACAGACACATTCCTTACAGAGAGTCTCCTACTCCATTTCCTTTCAGACCCATCCATGCAGAATAACCAGAATGTATGCCTTTTGGTGCCCCAGTAGTTTTCTTTCCCTTTCAGGTGGTGTCTGTTAGTGCTCCATGTTCTGTACATCAAAGTGAATTGAGTTCTGAGACCAGTCAATTTTGCTGGGTGTGATTCTCATATGTGCATCTTTCAAGTCAGAGTTGTCCATGTAGGCTCCCTTTGCTTCAACTACTGGTCTACTATTCCTTTTATACTCAGCTCTGCTGCCCATCTCTTAGTAAAACCATATATATATATAATGTCTACAACTGGTCTGCAGTGGCCCTGGGTATAGAACTAAGAGGTCTTTGGGGCCACAGTCTATGTAGGGCTTTAACTATCAACAAAGCAACATTGAAGTGATGCCCCCAAAACTGGAAGCCAGTACACAGTAAACATAGGACAGACATGATATGCTCAGAAAAATGAACTCCAGTAATGAGTCTGGCCACAGCAGTCTGCACCAGCTGCAGGTGAGCATCAACTTACAGATCAGCCCTAAGTAGAGAGCATTGAAGTAGTCAAGACTCATTGTTACAAAGGTTTGCATTACAGTCATTAGATCCTCATGTCCATATAGGATATAATTAGAGATGGAACAAATAAAATTTCACAGTGAAATTTGTCAAAAAATCACAAATTTTGCCATGCAAAGTTTTGCAAAATTCACAGATTTTGCTGACGAAATTAACAGGTGTGAAATGCAAAATTCCAGCTGAAAAATCACAAATTTTGCCTGCAAAATGTGGAATTTTGCCCACGAGTGGTAGGAGTTCACCCGAGTGGCAATATTCCACTTCCTATGGGTGAAATTCTGCATTTCGCTGTGGGGTGTACAAAATATTTTGCGTAATGATATTTCCGGATTTCTCACATCTCTAGATATAATGTGTGATATTATTTGTTTGGAAAAACAGCCCAGATTGTTTCCACTGCATGATGTTTGAAGGAGAGCTTACTGTCAAAGATAACCTACAGATTTTCCACTTTATCCATAGCTTGCAGACCCTTCCCATTCAAAGATGGATTTATGAGCAAAGGGTTGCTTATCTCCAGTCCATGAAGACATAGTTCCACCACTAGTACTGTATCTTACATGGATTAAAGCTCAACCAGCTGGATGCCAACCAGTCAGATACTTCACAGCAGCACTGGAAAATGCCATACACTCAGAGATTTCACTGAGGCACTGGTCAGTCAAGGAAACTGCATCAGGCCCATCTGGATAAATGACAGATAAAGCTGGTATTGTGTATAGCATCAGAACTCTAGCTTGTACCATGTAATGTCCTTACTCAATGACAACATGTACATTTCACAGTGAATTAAAAGAGGACAGAATCAGCCCCAGCAGTACCCGCAATGTATCACCACAGGCTGAGCAGAAAAGGGCCTAACACAGCCTGCTGTGATCTGCTAGCAAAGAAGGACTCAAACCACTCATAAGCTATTCTAGTGAGTTCTCTGTAATGATGCAGATGACCCATCAAGACCCCATGATTCACCTTGTTAAATGCTGAAGAGAGATTGAGAAAATAAGCAGAAAGCATTTGACTTCTACTTCTACTAAGATAAGATTAGTAAGCCACCTAAAAAGCACTGTCTCTGTACTGTGCCAAAGCCTGAACCCAGACAGGCATGGTTCTATAAATGTTATGTCTTGAGATGCATAACAAGAAAAGACCCCATGTAGATTTTCAGAAGGATCCATCCAAGATGTGTCTGCTACTATTTTCAAAAGGAAAATGCATCAGAACTTGCTAGACCATCATTAGATAGCCTAACATTATCCAAAGGTTGTGTCCATAATGAGATGCATGTGTGCTCAAACTGGACGCAACTGGCAATTGCATCCATTTCTTGCTGAAAATTGTGACCTTTTTCCATAAAATGGAAATATTTCCTGCAAATAATAGCAGGGCTCCATGGATGTAAGCAGATGGATGCAGGTGTAGATGCAGAATGCATTTGCATGAGTTCTACCTTTTGAAAATCCCCCACCCCCATCTCTTAATTCAGACCAGGTGCTCTTGTCCAGCAACATGCAAAAAATCCAAGAACAGGCAAGACACACTTGGGTAACAATGGTGGGAGGTCAAAGGGTTGGATGCCGTTACAAATGTGCTAGCTTCTGCATCCATCAATGGAGGCTGAATCCCAAGGTTCAATGTGTGGAAAGCTCCTCCCACATTCCAAATAAAGGTCAGCCATTCCTAGCAGCTCTCGCTAGTGCTTCATGAAACATCTGCATTTTGCTGCACTCCGAGCTCCTGTGTGGCCATGTCTGAGCCTCCTCCACTTCTCCCATTCTTTCACTGCTCTGTTTCTTCCTCTACTCTCTCTCTGTTTCCATTGCCTGGATCTCCCATTTGTTTGTCTTTGCCTCCCATTCCTCCTCCGTTCCCTTTGTCCCCCTTGCCTCCATTCTACCCTCCTGCCAGTTTCCCATCTCCTCTGTCTTTGTCTACTTCTGTGTCTCCCTACCTCTCTAGGTTGTGCCTCCTGGTGTCTCCGTTCAGTCTGTTTCTTTTTGGCATCTTTCTTATGGGGCCACGCTCAGTTCCTCACCAGTGCTTCCAGGGTGTGACTCCATCCCAAGACCCGACTTCCAGCAACAAATGGTAAACACTCTCTGATACAATGAATTTCTCCTTTGGTTCCAAATACTATTAACCAACACACTGCGTGTTTACCACCATCTAGTGTAACAGATGCAGTCGATGCCAGGACTTCTTGGATATCACTGCATGCGGAACACTAGTACCAGTCATTGACCTGCTATTTCTTCCTAAAGAAATGACTCCGATAAAGCATATTTTCTCCATTCCAAATCAGCTGGAGAACTACACCTTCTTCTGCCTTCCTGGTACATTATTACCAATCAGTCTTATCTTACTACGCAAACCTGCCACATACAGTACTTTCTTTATGGTGCACTCATAAAGGTCAGCTCAGACTCGTCCTTGCAGAATCAGCATGGCTGTTCAGAGCAAGCAGGTCTATTGCCTTCATTACTATCCTAACCTGAAACATTTCTTGCATAATTTCCTTTGCTCTCTTGCTTGGGCAGACTGCATATTTGGCATAAATTCTAGAATTGTGTCCCACCTCTGCTGATGCTAGTGGGTGGGCTACCATCATGCATCATCACAGTTTTTCACATTGGAGGGAACTTCTATGATCCGCTTTGTTTCCCCTTTCAGTCCATGGGAACTGATGGCCTGCAGCAGTCTCATCATATTGCCTTCTGCTACTCAGTCTTCATCACCTTGGCAATAAGGCTTACTAGATTAGTTTTCTGGAGGTGGTTACATTATTTCCATCTCACACCAAATGTTATTCAAATGGCTTAGCAGTTGCTAATCTTGCTCCACGCTCACCTAAATATCCTCTGGCGTGCTACAGTTCAACACCTGTACCATTTACTTGAGCTCCATGGCATCTTCCATCATTTTATACTCCTAGCACTCCAGGTTGATGCCTTGTTTGCCCAGTTTCATTTTATTGTTTCTTGTATACATTTACTCCTCCTCTTGCTATTACCTATCCTTCCTTGCTCAGCCATACCAGCAGTCTTACAGCCTCTGTCCTAACTCTGCCTTGGGTATTGAGTGTAAGTTGACTCCCACTGTCCAGTTGGGACCTGGGTCTTGTTTCCAGCCACCTTTGGCCTCTACCATCAATCTGCCAGTCTTCATCCTTATCTCTGCCTAGTGAGATATCGAATGATGGTAGTCCTGTTGAGATAGGAGTTCTGTTGCTTGTTTCCAGTTTCCACCATCTATCCATCCACCACCATCCTTCTGTCAGTCTCCATTCTAGCTCTGCCTACACAGTGATATTGAGCGGCCGGTGGGCTTGCCCATCTGCCAAGGACTGGAGCCTCATTCTCAGTTCTGAATATCATCCATCCTACTCAGTCATCCTACCAACTACCTTCCCTTCCAGCACTCCAATGGTCTCCATCCCTGACTATCTGGGGCAGTATCATAGTGAAGCTCACCAAGACTAACTGGCATGCTAGTTTGTTTCATCCAATCACACCATCTACCAATTTAATTTCCTTCCAGCATTATTAGGCTTACTTCCCATTCCTGGGCCATGTCTTCCATTTCTTTGCCATCCATGTCAGAAGACATACCTGCAGAACCACCCTGGTCTCATTCATACACTCCTGGCCAGTTCACAGGCTTCGGACTCTGCTTCCTCCTTTGAAGAAAGGACGGTTCTAAGATAGTGGCCATGCTGCAACCATTATGTTGTCCTATACCCAGTTCTACTCCCTCCCTGGATTCATGTTCTTGTCCTCACTCCTTCGCTTCTTCCTGTTCTGGATCTTGGATCTTTCAGCACCATTTTCCAATCATCTGCATTTGGTACTATGTGGTTCTGCTTGCCTGTCATTTTCATTCATTGCACCGAATGTTCCTGCTCCTCCAAGTCTTTATCCTGGACTTGTCAGCATCTGCATTTCTCCTTGCTTCCGACCTTTCCTGCATCAGGATCAGCTCAAACATCTTTTACCTCCACAGCCTCCATAGCTTCCAAGATACACTTCATATTTTAGTACCGCATTACAGATGCTCCATGCTCAATTATCTGCTATATATATCGATTCACTTTTCTTGCTGCATCCGTAGCACTCACTACACCTCTTTGGTCAACTCTTCTAAACTTCATTTAATAGCTCATTGCCATCATGGCCTCTAACTACATACCATCCTGCTTCTATATCACCATTACTCTAGTTTCCTTAATGGACTTGGTCAGCTTGCTTCTGCTGGCTTGCTCAATTCAGTTTTCCCATAGGTCACTCCCATTGGTCAATTGCATTGTTCCATCCATCAGTCAATCATCTCAGTCAATCATATCACCTGGCATACCACTCATCTCCATGGCATATTTGGGAGGTCCACCATTCCATGGTGCAGCAAATCATTTTCCACTGCTCCTGAGGCCAGGGCTTTGGCATTCTGGCTTCAGCATCTCTTCTTTGAGGCATTCTTCCCATTTGTTGCCATACAGCAGTCACTCAGCAGCCTGATACAACCTCCTGCTTGCCCTGCATTTTCTCCTCCCATGGCTGGCATCCCTTATGCTATTCAGTGTTTCAAGGATTAGCAGTTTTCCTCATCAAAGAGACAATCCCTGTCTAATGACATTCATCCACATGCTCCACATCTCGTACGCAGACAGCATGAAAGTTTCGTTGCTCCAGGCTAATCTCCACTCAATATTTCCTTGACATCTTATTGGATCAGACTGGGTACAAGATCCTACGTCTTGATTAACATCACAGCACCTTTTCCCAGATATCCCATTGGATTCAACCACATGGAAGCCACTGCCTCCAGATTTACTACATGCATCCATGCATCATGGGTTCTCTTCTGCACGATCCTCATCCATCTGAAACATGACCTTACATTTTCCAGGATATCTCAACTGCTCATTACCTAATTCCTTAAGGGAAGTCCTTCATACCATACCTGATGACTCTGGTACCATCATTCATTCTAATGGTACCATTATATCCAGTATTGGCAGTGATGGGTCAGTTTTACCATGTTGTCAAACTTCTATCTTCCTGGCATAGCTACATAATACTCTCCAAAGAAATTTTCTCACTTGAATGTCTCAGAACATGCACCCAGCATATCTCCAAACATAGCTATCCTGCTATTCATGCTATCCTGAATCCCATTCCTTAGACTCAGGACACCAGAATACTTCACAAAGCCATTTACACCTCCTCTTCAAGACCCTACCAGCCATGCCAGTCCCTTCCTAGTGGTATTATTATCTATCAGTCAGTACCATTCCTTCTTCATAATCATTCCTGTGGATACTATCACTAAGGGCAATTTGTTCCATTTCAGCACCCTTCCATGTGCAAATGACTCATTTATCTCTTCATCACAGCTCAACATCATAACCATTTCTCATCAAGACTATCCAAGAATATGCAACCAACATACTAGATGTCTTATAATGCTCCCAATGGCAGACCTTGCATTGCTATATAAGTAAAGATGATCCAGTCAAGACTCATCAAGACTCCTCTCCTTAATTCAGTTCACCATATGTGTTGGACTCAATCTCAGTAAGTCAATGCCATGTGGGCCTCTCAGTTCCCACCATCAAGCTACCAATAATACAGCAGAAACATATCCATCATCCTGCCTGTTGCAGAACTCCCAAATATTTGCTTTCATATACCACGACTAGCATTTCTAATTCATGATTAAGCCTTGAAATTTCATGCAAGACATTACCAATATTTGTATTCAGTTACCATCTTCAGGTCCATTACATCCTCACCATCCTTTCTTATCCAGCCTTTTGTTATGCTCTTCAACTAGGTATCCAAGAGTTTCATTCATTAGAGCTAATCGTCGTCCCTTCAATATATTCCTTCACAGAGAACACAATAAACGTGACATACCATACATTAATCCATTTGACGTAGTTCGAACATCATGATTCTTTCATCATTTATCTAGTCTCCATTGGATTACTGCTTCCTGAATATTTACTATCTTATCATCCTCAAGCACTTCCAAGAACATTACCAGCATCCACAAATGTCACTAATCTACAGAAGAGCCAATCATTGCATCCTCTCTTCACTTCCTCCAAGGTCCAACAGATTAAAATAAAATTCTCATAACCTATGTCCCATCAAGCAATCACTGTACTGAGTTCAGCATCCTAGTTAGACAGTCTCATCATTTCTCATGCTCAGACCTCCACTCCTTCATGTACCTCCAATTAAATCTCACTAATACCAAATTAAATCATGGATCTCACTCTAACCTTCCTTCAATAACCTCACTTAATCTTCACATAACCTATTTTCCATCATGTAAATTCTGGAATGCAGCAACCCATCTAGACAACCTCATGACTTTTTATGCTATGTGTCACATCCTCTGAGGGTCTCTGATGAATAATCACCTACTACCACAAACAAATGAATTCAGGATTTCACTCAAACCTTTCTTCACCAGCTGAACTTAATCCAAGGTCATCATCTGGATGTTATCCCAGACTGAATCTGCTTTTCCAATGTCAAGAACTGACTTTCCCACATACATCGACAAAAACTCAGAAGATGGACTTCATCTTGCTATGAACTCCACATCTGAAAACCAAAAATAGGATATCAGTTTAAGCATTTAAGATCACCTCTCCTTAGGTTGCCCCAAAACAGGCAGGTCAGTAGCCATGGGTACTCAGAGGTTTCCTCCATGGGAGGTGGGGTCCTCTCTGTGTACTACTGGTCGCACTCTCTGTGAGTTGGATGAGGCAATCTTTTGAACTGCTACCACTATCTTTTGGCCTTCTAATCCCTACACGCTACCTGGCTTACCTACCAAAGGTGGGAATAGAGAAAGGCTAATGTTCAAAGTTCATAAGTATACACAATCACTATGCTATGCACCAAAATGTTGAATGGGAAGGCTGAAGCCCAAGGTTCAATGTGGGGAATAGCTCTTCCACGTTCCAAATAAAGGTCAGCCACTCCCAGCAGCTCTCACTTAGTGCATCATGAAACATCCATCATCCTCTACTGCCTCCTCCTCCTCCTGCACTCTGCTTACCCTTCATGCTGGGCCTTCTATTCCCTGCATGATACCAGCTACCTTCCAAGGGTGGGAACAGAGAAAGACCAAAGCTCAAAGTTCATATGTATACCCAATCACTATGCTATGCACCAAAACATTGCACTTACACCAGGCAGTAGTACTGTTATTTTCAGAAGCTGTTTCTATGTACACAGAGTCATGATTTGTGGCAGAAAACAGAGTTATGAGCTGCATCCAGTTTCAACATACTTGCATCTGCTTTTGGATTCAAGCTTTGGATTCTGTTAGACCATTTAATAGACAGTCTAGCAGGCTGAGACACATTTCTGCTTTAAAATAGTAGCAGATGCACTTGGGTAGGTCTTTATTTAAAATACCAGATATAAGCAAAGCTAGATCAGTCATTGTCAGTATAAATCTCATAGAAACATTGGAACAGAAATTGTTGGCAGATAAGGACCTCTTGGCCCACCTAGTCTGCCCTAAATTCCCTAACTACTGTAGTACTGCAGATCCTACCCAATTTCCAGTCTTACCCCTAGCCCTATTACTCTGGTCCCCTTGAGTCTATCCCATATATGGTAGTGCGTTTTTATCATACCATACTCACATCACAATGCTCCCTATGTGTTGATGTATCACAACAGTTTCTTCAGGGTTGAAGTTAGTGGTATGAACCCAGCATATACTTCTTGTATTGAGATTATTAACATATTTAATTGGTGGAGACATGAGCTAGTCTTGAGCTAGGATGGATGAAAACTCTCAATGCTCTGGGGATGATTCACTCAAAATCTATTCCATCCAGCTGCATATTGACTCCAAGCCAGCTAGTACACCTGTATATGGTCAACTAATGTGGTTACAGGCAAAATCTGCATGCAAACACAGATCACTTTAAACTGGCAAAGGGATGGGCCAATAGACAAGCCACACCATGCCAGCACCAGAGTAGGAGGGGTGAAAACCCCAACTCACCAGCACTCAGAATGTCCAGAAAGCCCCGGATGCAGACATTGAAGCCCTTACTATATGAACTGAGAAACAAGGTGTGAGCAGGCTTTGAGAACATGAATGCACAGCTAGTGTACCTCCAGGGCACAGTGAACACCTTTGGCAAGACAGTCGAGAGTCAGGTGAAGTGACACTCAGAAGTGGAAAACAGATTAGGCAAGCAAGAAGGTCTTACAAAGAATTATCAGCAGCCCAATCCACTGCCCAGAAGAATATGGAATCCCTCAAAGACATACAGGATGATCACGAGACCCAGGAGAGAGGCAACCATGTTCACACTGTTGGCCTCTCTGAGAGGCACAGAAGGAACAGACTGCATTTTGTTTCTAGCTGCATGGCTGCAGAAACTGCTGGAACTGCCAGAAGAGACTAACATGGAGGTACACAGAGTCCATAGTTCACTGGGCATGTGGCCAGGACTGGATGAAAGACCCAGACATTTTCTATTAAATTTCTCATATATCAGGACAGATAGTCCAGCAGGCAACACAAAATATGGGTCCCTGAGGTCAGTAACAAGCCTGATAGTATTTTCTTGATGATTCCAGATACCAATTACAGTCTAGCAGGCTTTTAATGAAATTAAGAAATACCTGCATACCCTGAACTGACCTGTTACTCCTGTATACCCTAGAAGGCTAATTATCTAGCCTCAGAGGATACTGCCAAAGACCTTCATGGACACAGAGACAACAATAGCATACCCTGAAGTGGGAGCGCAGCATGAGATGGGAGCTCTACTACAAGGAGAACCAGACTGAATGCTTGACCAGCCATTGAATAGCGAGTGATCTACTAACTACAGAGGTGAGTGGACTGTGAATGGGCTTTGGGGATGTGACAGAGTAGACCTTGCAACAAAGCTGGAGCTGGGGTCGATCAGATAGTGAAACACAGTCTGGAAATGGTTGAAGTGTCCTGGAGAACTTTACTACCTGTGCTTTTGAACATTTGAGTCTCAAGGCCCTGTCCATGAACTGAGCACTGAAACACTCTGCACCTAATTGACTGCTTATTGCAAGGTCTGAGTAAAGTCATGGCAGGAAAGGGGCACTTCAGAAAGGGCCCAGATGCATAATCTGCCCTTAGAGTCTGCTTGAATTCCACCATGCAGAATGCTGCATGCCCCACCCACCTCCAGCACCCACAATCACCAACATTGATGCCTGGAACATTTTGTTAATTAAAACAACATTCATGAGTACCTGTAAGTTTGATACTCTATCCCCATAACTGCTGACTGTTTGCTGCTGTCCAGTTGAAGGATATTGTTGCTGGTTTGGATGATTTCTCACATTAAAGATTTCTACAATTCCCTCATCTGACATGATGGGGAGGGCAGCTTATGCCCCTTCTACCTCACCAGAGCCTTTGAACTTTAATGGACATGTACCCTCTGGGATATAGTTATGCTTAGTGTTTTTCCCTTTTACAGAGTAATGCTTTTCCATTGTGTGGGTGGTGGCTGGACAGGATTCTGAGTTATTCTCTATGGTTCCTCCCCATGCCTGGCATCAGCCATTTATGTGCCTTAAATGCTTTTCTTATGCATGGTTCCTGGCTGGAAGGTATTTGTGAGAAATGTCATGCCCAATAACATAAACCACCTGGACAATAAAAATAAAAAAAGCTTTAGTAGTGTAACACTTGCTTCACTGTACAAAACAAGGCAATTTTATTTATAGTCCCCCACCCTGCCTACGTTAAGTATAATAAGAACAATAATAGTAAGTACTCCAAAATTCTGTGAGTTAGAATTACTCTATAATTTCCTACTTATTGAAACTGTTAGTCTCCACAGCCTCAGGCAACATTTGTATAACTTATTTGAAATGCCCCAAAACGTGACTTTAAAATTAAATCTAACCTTAACTAATAACTAAACCAGGACCATTACAAAATCCAAAATGTGAGCAATGTCACCAGCACTGTGTACCATCATTGCATGCTGATATTAGATTTACAAAATTGGAGCTGAGCACCCTCTAGAGAAGAAATATGTCCATCTCTTGATAAGGCTGGTAACTGTTAATTGAAAGTGCTTACTGTCCATACAGGACCAAGCAATCTGTTTGGGGTAGATATGTATTCTGTAAGAAATCCTTCTGCTGAAGGTGTCCCCAAAGGAATAATTCCAATTGTACTGTTGTCCAATCATTTTCATTCCCCATGAACTAGATGTGTTGGTTTTGTGACCAGGAAAACTTAAAGGAGTGGGGAGCAAGGCAATATGGGAAATGGATGTGTAGTGACAGACCTTTAGAGTGAGTGTAAACTCAGCATGAAATCTTGTAACAGCATATCAGTTTCCTCCCGCTTAGGATCATGGAGTGAGAATAACATTCTTCAGAACTGGGTTAGAATACATTTGCATGCCGACTGGTAGACAAAAATAAAAGCTTCTCACAGTCTGTTCATGTTCTTACTTGTTTCCAGCTGGTATCTTCCCTTTGAGTAAACTGGCTCTTCTCAGCGGTCTGTGAACAACTCGGTGTGTTTCTGCCTTCAGTGGGCTAGTGTAGGATCCAGTTCCTTGAAGGAGGACCAGGTACTGTCTGGATGCACTTGCAGTTGCGCTGGGTAAACCATACAAAATTTTATTCCTGCTACCAAGCATTTTGATACAATAGGATGAAATAAAGCGCGTCATTGTCGAATTGTTGCAGGGAGATCTTGAGTAACTCAAATACTTTTTCCTCCCACAGAACATCTTGTAACTAACGTAGCTTCTGTAAGATGTTGTTTTCCAGAAAATTAAGGAATCAACAGATCAGTGGCCTGGATGGGGCACTGGGAGCCTGCATGGGCCAAGGGCATGGTGTGCTCGCTCTAATGTGACTGTGGGCCCAAATAGAGAGGCCCTGCTACTTTTAGAAATAATTTCTGCAGAAACAGCAAGGCATCCAAACCTTCCTCCCTCTTGGGAATGCCTATGACTACTACATTGTTCCTTTTCCCTCCCTCTAAATCTTCAATTTTGCTTTCTAGCTTTTTAATGGTTTGCGATTAGCAGTTGTGGCACTCTCTGATTTCTCAGTCTGCTTCTCCAATGAGAAAATGTGGGTCTCACAGTCTGAAGTACGTCTATTAGTATCATCCAAAGCTTCTGATAAAGTTTTCACTTCTGATACCAGCAAGCGGACCTCTTCCCGGCAGGTTGAAACTCCAAAAGAAATTAGTCCAGGGTAAACAAATTCAGTCGGGTGGTGTTGTGGAGGAGACTGAGGTGCCTGAGCAGCCTGTACAAATGGTCTGCACCACAGGTTTCTTTGACTTTTTCTCGGAGTTACTGGGACGTGCTTAGGCAGTGCTTGCCGCACTTCCAAGTCCATTTTGCACTCTCCTTCATTCGCAAAGATACCTTCCTTCTCTTGTTTGGTTAAGAATTAAGTAGGTGACTTTTCTGAAGAAATTCACTGAAATTTGTAGTAATATCACAGACAGATGGCGGAGTTCTGGTGGAGTGTGACCTATACCGTCGGCTGCATCACGTGGCTCCCCAAGACCCCAAGTTTTGAAAAAGGTCTCCTTTGCAATGGGGTGAGTGCCTCTAGTTATACAAAGTTTTATAGAATGAGAGAGAAGAAGAAGAAGAAGAAGAAGAAGAATTATTTATATAGCGCTTTTCATACATTGTATCCCAAAACACTTTATAAGCAATGTTTGACTGGTAGTGAAGTGACTGAATGTGTACTGGTAGCCATATTGCAAATCAACACCCACACAGCCTTGGACAATTGCATGAACAGGTTCTAGGCAAAGGAGAATATTTACCATGGCACCAGGAATGTCCACTACTTTTTTAGAAGAGTGCCTCTAGCACTCGCCTGGTCCTTGGCTTGCTGGGAAATCAGGGCAGACACTCCCACTCTACCAATCCAAATACCCCCACTTTGCATGCCAAACCCAAGGCAAGGCAGGGGGACCTATAAAGCCAGTGAGACAAGTCCGGCATTGTGTGTGTGGTGGCAGGCACTGGAAGTTGCCGTCACCTATCTGTGGGACCAGGGCTTTTCTGCTGGTGTGAGCTCCCAGAGCATGGACATGCAGTGATGCTCTGCACATGATGGGCATGCATCTGCACCTGTATGGAAGGCATCTGCTGCTACTTCAACACCAGATGGGCATGCCACAAGATGCACCACCCTGTTACTACCAGAGCTGCTAGCACTACAGCAAGCATACCCACCAACCCCTAAGAAAGTAGAGCAGTCCTCCAGACTCTGAGTCCTTTTCCCACTCCTGTTGATGCCTGAAGGCCCAAGTTCACTCCCGAACCCAGGTCTCCAGCGTGGCACAGTGTGATGTCAGTGCCTCACCCCTCAGTGCCACTGGGCCAGCACCATTTTGTAGTATTAACTGGAAGAAAGTCCTGCCTTTGCTGGAAAAATATTGTGAAATTATGTATAAATTATAGTAGACTTAAACTACAAACTTCATTTGGCACTTCCCAGTATAAGTAAGACAAGGTCCTTTAAGAATTTTAACTAGAAACTTTTTCAGCAGATTTGACTAAAATGTAATGGTGTCATCTGGATTTAATCCCAGATCTGCATGATGCAGTTGCCTTATCAGTGAAGTTCTAATTGCTTGTAACAATCATTTAGCCATTTTCCAAACTAGGAAAGAAAGCAAAACATTCTATGGATTGTGCTAA
Organism: Neoceratodus forsteri; assembly: GCA_016271365.2. NCBI lineage: Eukaryota > Metazoa > Chordata > Ceratodontiformes > Ceratodontidae > Neoceratodus > Neoceratodus forsteri. Next base: position 101,301,894 of record JADMNL010000033.1, on the reverse strand, counting down.
AATCCTAGGGCTGGATTTTCAAAGCCCTAAATCCCACAGCTGCAGGAAAAAACTGGTGCAAGTGGGTCTCCACTTGTGGGCCACAGTTTTCCCACAGCCATGGTATTCTCAAAGGTGAAGCCAGTTTCTGACTGGCTCCATGATTACTGCAGCTTGCAGACATTTGTTCGGTGCAGCTGTGTGGAATTGTTATGTCTGGGTGGAGCAGGCATAACATCCCCTCAACTGTGCACGCTAAAATTACAAACCTCCACAGGTGCACAGATTTCATCCTACAGTGGTGGTTGCAGCGTGGAATGTAGACCCAGAACATCTTAAAAGCTAGCCCTACATTTTATTTGAGTCAGGGATAGCATATGGAAAAAAGCTAAGGAAACCAGCTGTGATGGTGACAGGAGCACATACTGACAGACATCAAAGGGACAAATGTAAGCAAATGATAAAACAGGTAAAGGCAAATGCTGTAAACTTAAATTTCCATCAGCAAACAACCCATGAGACTTCTGAAATTAATCACTAGTCCACACTGAACATCTTGGGCTCTCTAATTTTAAACAGTAAAAAAGTAACAGACGCAAAAGGCATGGCTAATGGTTTGGATTTATTCTTTACAAATGTGCTTCAGACTGGACTATGACTCAGATTGAGATCTTGGCAACAAAGACAGTGTGGAGGATTAAATGGGAACAAAATGTCTTTGGCACACATGTTGACATGTTGTCAACAAGTCCCATTAGAGGTATTTACTTTCTCTCTCACCTTTGTTTGTATGTGTTCCATAAATATTCACACCGCACCCATGTGATTGATAATGTAGTAATTATTTATGCAGCATCAGGTTGTGCATTGGGAAAGAGTAATTTGTGCTCCAGGACTGCTGAGGTTCCTGTTGCCTTTGCGATGCAGCTGGTTAGCGTGACCAGAACAGTATTCTGGGTGGCTGGGGTTCAAGTCCCGCTGAGGCATTTACTTCTTTCTCTCATTTGTCTGTATGTGTTCCATAAATATGCACACTGCACCCATGTAATTGATAATGTCTTTACCTAGATTTACAGAGATCCAAATTAAAGATGTCAAGAAAGAGTTAAAAACTCTTAGGGCTTGATTTTCAAATGCCAGAAAATGTTACAAACCCATGTTGTGCCAATTATACAGCGCATGGGGCTTGTGGCATTCTCAGGAGCACAAATCATGATTTTCAAACACTAGCACCAAATGCCTCCAAGTTAGATCAGCTTTCCACTGGTCTGTGTGCCATTTAGGAGACACTTTTACAGAGCTGCTTCCATAAAGTGTGGAAATTGTTCAAATCTGACCGATGTACCAAAATGGGCACAGATACGGCGACGGGTTTGGCCAAAACCTGTGTGGTAGGGTACAGGGCTTGGTATAAGCCCTGCGTCACTGTTGAAAACTGAGTCCCTAGTATAAATACATTTGTGGGGGAGGCGTTAATGGGTTGGAAGACAGACTGCTGAAGCAATTGTTTTCCCCTGACCAAACTTTTGAATCATGGTTTGTGCAGTAGCAATTTCCTGTGTCTATGAAAACTGGCTAGAGTATCCCCATTAATAAATGTGGTGATACTAGTCTGTAAAATAATATAGATCAGTTGCTTTGCTACCACTGATTTCAAATATTTTGGAAAAAGAATTACACAAATAACTACACTGGCTTCAGGCCCTCTTCTCTGAACAACAGCTTTGCTTGACTTCACAAACACCACTTCCCTGGGCCTTGAAAATAAAACAGTTTATGGGAGGTGTTTGTGGACTTATACAACATTTGATACTGTGGACCATATATTACTGACCACAGCATCTGCACATGTACAGATGAGTCCCAATGCTTTGCAGTAGTTAGTCTCATATTTAGGAGGACATACCCAGGTGGTCGGTGTTAATGGAGTTCACTCTACTGTAATGAATGTACAGAGGGTGTGCCACAGGGGTCCATTTCAGGGCCCCTGTTGTTTTCACATTTATAGAGAGTCTGCCAAGAACAGCTGTTTCATCAGAAGAAATTAAATATCATGTAAATCAGCTATGCTCCAAGGTATGCCAAAAACTAGGAGAGTTGAAAGGCATAAGCACTGTCAAGTGCTAAAGACCAAGAAAAGATTGCATCTGTTTTATTATGATGCAAATAGATGACAATTGTTTAATGTATGAGTTAACAAATAAAGTATCTTGAAAGGTTATACAATAGAACTGCTGGATTTGTGCTAGGCAATGAGGGTCCCCAAGTGAAACCAACTATGGTTATCTATTTGAAACCTTAAACTGTCCCGCTTTGACAGTACGAAGGGATAGAATATGATAACTTCCTAAATAATTGCATGAAGTACATTGTTTACAGATATCTGTCTGACTTCTTAATTTATTGACATTCTCACCATACATTGTAGTACATCTCAGGGTGGGGTCTAAAAGTGCCTAGGATTTATACAACGTATAGCAAAATGTCTTTTCATATATGGAAGCTTCACTCTGGAATGTCTTCCACCTCAGCTGTGGTCAATCCCTACCTGGACTCAGTTCAAAAACACGGTATGCAAATGGAAAATGGATTCCATGTAGACATATGTAATTGCAATTTTTTCTCTTTGGTAACTGGCTAAGGCCTACTAGGCACAATTACATGTTTTCAGGGTAACATGAAGCACTCGGAGGTTAAGTGACTTGCTCAGAGTCACACAATATGCAACTGGAGGTTAAGGAACTCAAATCCAGGTCTGCTGCATGCACTAAGCTCATCCTCAGCTTGTTACTCAAACTCTAGGCTACACTGCCAGCCCTTTGACTTAATAGCATTGTACTTAATACAATGTTTTATAGCAAGTACTTTTAATGTGTCCTGTAATAAGTTTATGTTTTTATTTTACTTGTTATATTGTAACTTATTTTATGATGCAGGACAACTCTGTAAATAGACCTATGGCCTAGTAGTCCAGTCATGTAGAAATATAAAACAATTTCATTCATTCCTTCATTCATTCCTTCATTCATTCATTCATTCATGTTCTCTGACTCTGTCAAAATGAGACTCCCAAAACTGCAGAAAACAATTCTGGGCTTCCCAAGATCTTAAACAACAGAGACATACTTTCAATTAACACCAAACTGCATGTGTAATGGTGAAATAAAGAGAACACTCACCACTCCTAGAGTTTTCTCAGGTCACTGCACATTCTTTCCACCCCCTCTGGAGTGTCCACTCTATTGAAGATTTGGTGTAATCTACAAAGAGGCATATCTTTCCTTTCAGCTCTTGTGCAACGTCAAGCCATTAAAGAGAACTGGACCCAGAGCTGAGTCCTGAAGTACCCAGTGATCACTCTCCTTCCCCTGAGTGAGCTGTGTTTACATTTTATTTATTTATTTATTTATTTTATTTAGCTTTTGTTGACCGGGTAAGTGCACTAGACAATTTCTGACTATTTTCAGGCACGCAACCGGGAGGAGAGATACAGATGAATGCCAACTGACCTTGAACCAGATTAAGCTGTTGGTGGTATTTTTAGCAACTCTCTGTTGCCCATCCATCAATCAATTTTGTACCCAATTTACCACCTTAGGAACCAACCCCAAATTGTCCAGTTTCCTTATAGCCTCCTATGTGGACAGTATCAAAGGCCTTTCTGAAGTCTAAGTAGACCACATCCACTTCCCCACACTGATCTATTTCCCTGGTCACCAGGTCAAAGAAATTTACCAGGTTCATCTGACATGACCTACCAACTGTGAATCCCTGCTGCCTCAGGTCTTGTAACTTGCAGGATTCAAGTTACTCCACAATCCTTTCCTTCAAAAGTGGCTTGATTAACTTTCCCACCACTGATGTCAGACTGACCAGCCTATTGTTGCCAGACCTCCTTCCTGCTACCACTTTTACAGCTGTCCTCCAGTCCTCTCGTCAACTCCTGTATCCAGTGAGTTGTTGAACAGAGGCTGTCAGAGGTGCAGCCAATGCGATCCTGCGCTAGCTCAGCGACATCCTTGGTTGTGCCCGTCTAGCTCCACACTTTGTCTACTTTCAGGTTTGCAAGTCCTTTCAGGACTCTCCTCTGCAAATGGACTTGTGTCTACTTCTCTCCCTGAGTGTTCTTGCTGCTTTTATATGATTCATTCCTTCCCAGTGCACTGTGAAAACTGTACAGAAGCATCTGTTCAGGATTTCTGCTTTTCCTGATCCTCCTCTGCACAGTCCCTCTGACCTTCTTAACCTCACAAGTCCCTCCCTTTGTCTTTCTCTTCTCACTTATGTATGTAAAAAGGTCTTCTACCCTTTAGTTACCCTTTGACTATCCTTTCCTCACTCTCTGCCTTTGCACTCCTTACTGCTTTCCCTGATTCATTGTGTTTTCAGGTACATTTCTCTACCCTCTTCCTCTGCATCTCTTTGCACCTCCTAAATGCAACAATTTTAAACTTAACCTTTCCAGCCACTTCCCTTAGCAATCTCCTTTTCCTCCTATTTTGCTCACTTCTTTTGCATACAGTATTTTCCATAATTATGCCATCCCTTAACTTGGCCTACTGTTCCTGTACCCACCCAGGCCATCCCTCCTTATCTCTGAGGAATTAATCACTTTCTAAATCTGCCATCCTGAAGCCCAGGGCCCCTCACAGCCCTCCCCACATGGAGGGCTTTGCCCCTGCACCACCCTACTAAAGGATTCTCAGCTCAGGGGGTGTATGTCAGGGGGATGAAAACATGACAAAATAAAGGTTCAGGCTGAGCAATACAAAATCACAACAGCCAGTGCCTAGACTTGAACCCAGTACCTCCATGCACCCAACCACAGACCAACCCCTGATGCCAAGATGCAGATCATCAACCCACTGCAGCGCCACCTCGAAGCCCCTCTGTCCCCTCCCAGCCCACAAATGTCATGCTCACTCCTCCTCTATTTTGTACACATAGCGACATCCTGTCACCCATTTCACCCACCCCCATCCGGTCACCGTACCCTCCCATTGCCATGAGGGATTCACTGGGGAATGAGTCACTGTTACGGATGATGCCCTTCCCCATGCACCCTTCTTGAGGGTTACCCTGTCTCCAGGGTGACCCACAGTACATCCAACCCTCCTTTCTTCCAGTTTACTTGAATTTCCTTTACTGTGATATGCTCCCTAATATACAGCACCACTCATCCTCCTTTTCTCCCCACCAGTCCTTCCTGAACTGAGAATAGGCTGGTATGGCCATGTCCCAGTCGTGATTGTCCATGCACCATGACACAACAATGGCCACAATACCCAGGTCTGCCTCTGCCTCTAAGTCTGGAAGTATGGCATCTAGGGCTGGAATTTTATTTCTAAAGTTCTTTGCATTTGCACACTGGTCTTCCACACCTTGTTCTCACTCTGCCTGTAACCACCCCTGCCCTTTTATCCATCTCCTTTTCCCTCTTTTACAACTCTTGTTCCTTTCCCCTTGTCCTCTCCTAAACTCTTGTTTTCTTTATCCTATTCCTTGAGGATTCTCCTCCCCTCAGGTCCTCCCTTCTTACTGCTTCAGTGTGTGGGGTTTGTAGATTTGCTTCTTTTTCCTTCTACCACACCACTCAGCTAATTTAAATGTTCTTGGTGAGTGGTGACCAGCACTGGGATGGTGGTGCAGTTCCATGAATTAATTTGCAGCTCAAACTGAGTAGACACGCTCATTCCTTCTGTGAAAAACACACACAAATTGCTGCTTGTACTGCTGCATCAAAAACATATTGAGTAGTACAAACAGCAATCGTGTGTGTTTTCACAGAAGGGTAAGTGCCTCTATCAGTTTGGGCTAGGTTAAATGTTCATCAAAGTAACATTTAGACCATCCACTGAGGACTGTGAATCTCCTTCCAGATGGATGCAGCCCACCACCTCTTTATAGGTCCTAATCCTTCCAGATTGGTCCCCATTCCAATGTAGCTGATCCTCTTCTCTAACCATTCCTTCAACCACAAGTTGAATCTCTTGGTATGGACTAACCTATCTTCCCGGTCATAGACAGGCAGCACCTCAGCAAATGCCACCATGTGCTACCTGTCTATGACCCTCTCAGTTCCCTGAAATCTTCCTGCACAATCCCAGCCCTGTCCTAGCTAGATCATTAGTGCCCAGGTGGACAAAGACATTCAGCTCACCCTCCTGCCCGTTGCCCTAGCAATCCTCAGGATCCGCTGCCAATCCCTATGAGCCATGGTGCCATGTAGGCATGTCACCTCCTCCCATACATCCTATCCTTGCCACTATTATAGTTGCCTCCTCCCAACAGTCCCGTCCCGGCACAGTGGTGAAGGAATTTTGAGTTGCACAGGCTTAAGAATGATTTACCTGATCCACCAACCCCACCTTCCCAAAGCTCACCACAGTTCAACCAGCACTCTGTCTCCTAGGCAACCTCTGGGGCAATGATGGTAGACTCAGTGGATCCTGGGTTGGGGAAGAGGTCCACTAAATCTAGTCAGCTTGGCCAGGAGACCAATGACCTCCCTCCTCCTTCAGCCCAGATAGGTGTATGCAGATGGGAAGTTTCTCAGTCTCAGAAGTCCCAGGAACTGCAGGTCTACATTCATTACACTGCACCACTCCCATAACTGCCTTTGTATTTCACTTTCTATTTACTTACTTACTTATTATTGACTGCACGTTTCTCCATTGTCCCTTCCTTTTGTTTCACTTTTCTTTCTGCCTACATCTTCTACTGGTAATAACTTTGTCACCTCACCCTAGATAGGATGTTTCATATTCCCTTTTTCCTTTGCTTTATCACTTATTTGCTTTTGTATGTCACCCTTGTACCTCTCTGCCTTTCTCCTACCTTACCCTTCCCTTCTTAACAGTATATGTAACCCCACCCAAGCTAGGGTGCTTCCCCTTTTCCCAACAACAGGTACTTCCTTCTTATAAAGGATTGTTTCTTTCCGCAGTTATTTCTTACCCTCCCCAGTGCTTTACACACAGGCAACAGCAAGTGAATGGGTACTTTTACCTCCAATTTACTGGACTGGCAGAGTTTCCAGCATACAGTACCTGCTGTCATCTCCAGATGCCTGCCAATGTCTAAGATGCCAGTCCTTCCGCTGTTTAACTCCTGCTCTGTTCCACTCAATGCACTGGGACATGAACACAATGGAACACACGGAAGTGGTTCCTTATATACTTCCCTGGCTTCCTGATTCCCTCCTATTGGTCATCCAGGTGCAGTCCCACCTTCCTTCCCCAAATCAGCATGGAGTCCAGAGTTCAGCTGTTGTAGGAGAAAACAAACTTTACATGCACAGGTTAGTGATATCATTTAGTAACCCCCTTCCAATTGTCAGTTGCTTTAGTTTAAAAAAGAAAAGGAATGAGGAGTGCACAATGAGAATTGTATGCATACCCAAGGTGTGGGATGTTACAAAACCCCAAAGTCTACAAGGTTTTGGAATTGGAAGGATAGGGAGTAAGATGCATAGTGGACCTATACTTCAAGGAAGGCCTGTGCTCTTTTGAGGAATTGCAGTGGGTACAGTATTGGCTTGTACACATTTTTTTTGTTACCTAAAATTAGTGCATATAATAGAGGGCTGGATAGAGACCAGGCTATGGTCTTATCCCTAGGGAAGATAGATCAATTGGTATATTTTGTTAGGAAAGATGTCAAGGGCCTCATCCTGAAAGCTGCCAACCAGGGAGGATGTTTCTCCTGACCTCATGCATAAAACTAAGGCCTTGTGGGAAGGGATTTGGGCTGCCCATTTTAGATGATAACTGGCAGATGATCCTGAACCTACATATGGGCATTCTTGTATGCAATTAATATAAAGAATCATTTTACAAGTTTGTCCATTAGCTATATTGCCCATTCTTAATAGTCCATAAATTTAATCCTGCAGTATCTGATATGTGGGAGATGCAACATTGACATGGGCTCTTATTTTCACTGTTGTTGGTCCTGCCTTGTCCTGCAGACCCTTTGGTTGGCTATTGCATGGGAAATGAAGGCTTTGATGGGGTGCCACTGCAGCTTTTGTTCAGCATTGAGGATTTGGGGATGGAGAGTTGGGGCCTCTTAATGAGATGGACTTTGAATTGTTGATATTGGCACAGCATTGCATTTTAAATACATGGGTCACAAGGCTGTACCTACAGTGCAACAATGGTGAAATTTAGCCATTCAGACATTGGTGCTGGAGTGACTCTCTTACATGGTTAAAGGCAGAAGTGAGCAATGTTTCCACATTTGGGATCCCTTTATTTCCTCCTTATCTCCCAGGTATCATAGTCAAATCATCGCAAAACAAAACAGTGCATGCATTCCAGTGCAGACATAATAGTGTACAACAAGTCAGTGTAAATGGTATTACATCACATGTGTCAGTTCAGCGCAAGCTGCAAGGAAACACTAGTACATACACAAGGCACAAGCTGCAAGGAAAACAATGGCAATCAACAAGAAGTAATCCACTAATCCTTTGTGGTCTTACCTTGTGTAGTCCCAAAATACATTTATTTAGAGATTTGTCTGGAGGCAATGCAGTCTGAGTAGAATAATTCCACGGTGCACTCTGGAGTCGAATAATTCCATGGATTAGTAAAGAAATTACATTTGTTTAATGCAGTCTGGAGTAGAAGTCAGTTAAAATCCTTTACTATTTAAAAATTAAAATCATTGGTGAGCAATATGGTGTCCTCATACTGAAGTTGAAAGTTATGTGCCACTCCTCACAGGTAATCAGTGATGGAGCATGTGCCATAATTTTCAACGCACCACACACAGCCTTTGTGCAGTGTCTCTATATTTCTTACGCTGTGCTAGTGGTTCATGTCCTGCAAGATACTGCTCAATACATATCTCATTCATATTTTGCTCTGTTCTCAGTACTCTGATAAATTTCCAAATGGTTGGGTGGCTGACTCCTAGCATGCTACTAAAACTGTGGTGCCACCCTCCACTTCATTGTTTGTGTGGTAAACCATCAGAGACAGCAGAATGGCAATTCCAGAACTGGATCGGAATAGGGGCGCCAGCGACCATGCCATCCTCCTGGCCTCCTGATCCAAGTGTCCTTGAAATAATTGAGGTATGGTGTTAGTACCTCATTATGTTCTTCATAAAATTCCAAGTTTCTCAGGCTTTCAAATGCCTCAAGCACCTCGCTTATGGGAACATATGCTAGGGCTGCTGTCATTCGTATGTTCAGTGCAGAGTTCTCATCTAAGATGTAGTTCTTCAAAATGTCTGGACAGTCCTGCACCTTTCGCCACAATGACAGATGAAAAAAACAACCCCTTGCTTGAGCTTCAGGAAACTGGGATGTAAAGCATGAACTGCCGCTTGCTCAAAGTCTGTGATCACCGACCAAAGGGAAAGTGCTGCACATAGGGCCTTCAAAGCAGACAGAAGGGCAATGAAAGCTGAAGCGGAATGTGATGACATGGGGAAAAACTGTTGGGATCGCAGCATTAAATCTGACACCGTGAATAGTAGAGTTGTGCGAACAAAGGGAGTTACCTGAAATGTACCATCTGCATACCAATTAGTTGATGTTGCCATATATTCAATATTTTTTTGTGTTTGAAAACTATAAATCTGTCTGTGTCTTGGCAACCACTGTCATATGGCAGAAATGGAGCCCCATTATCAGAAATGCAGTATTTGGTGGGTGTTTGTAATTCAGCCAAACTCCTCGGCAATGCAGGAGCAACACATGCCTTTTGCCTACATGCTCTGCTGTTCTTTTAGGCAGGTAACAGAAGGCAATTTACCTGCAACACCACAATCTAACTCACCGGTTGCTCCAGCCACAACTCTGTTGTGTTCCCTCAAGTGAAGTAACTGCCTTCTCTTACATCATGGCAATGACTTTTTCACTTCTATTTCACCAGCATCTGGCACATGATTGTGTGAATTAATATAACTTACAATATCTTCATCGATAGTATGGCATCTGACAGTGCGCTTCTATTTACTATCATAGGTGGTGCATTTCCAATATGTTTACCAGATTGCACTCTCTTTATGATAAAGATATCCCTGGTCCGCAACCTGCTGCTGCACGCTGGCTAAGCACGAATGACAAAGGCATCGTGGCAAACAAGGAAGCAAGGAAAGCAATGGGTAGACAATAACAATTAATAGGTTTTAATGCACTGCCTGCCTTATTAACTGACACCTGTGACTAATTATGCATACCGAGTGTACAACAAGACTGATGGGTTTTAATTCTGGTTGCCTAGGTTGCTGACACCTGTGCCTGATTACGCAGGTATTGTGGAGTACAATCAATTAGAGTGTGGCAGAAGGAATGGCTAGCATTTGTGTTCGACAAGATGAATATATGGCTAATTAGCATTTAGCTAGCTTGGCATGCGATGACATTCCCACACGGTAAATGTATATACACTGAAATATTTTGCACTGTGTTGACATGGAACCATCTCCCAGAGATGCTCAGATATTACAAGAAGGGATGCAATGAGTCGTATAGATGGAGAAGGATGGATGAGATGGAGGAACAACAGGTCTGCCCTTGTCAATAGGAACTTTAATACAATATATTTGACCCGACTCATATTGCATAAACTGACCACTCTGTAGTTTAATATATTTGAAATCTGAAATAGTTATTATAAAGACAAGCTTAATTTTATTTATTATTTCATGGATGTTAATTTTATGAACTGGACCCCCATATACATAGTTTTAATGACTTTGTTATATTGTCTTGTTGAATATGTTCACTTGGGAGCTTAAGCAACAGGTTGGTAGAAAAGAGCTCAGGAGTTATATTTTGTTTTAAACTGAAATATTTGAATAGTTTGTAAGTGAAATTAGTTCTATGTGTTAAAATTATTACCTTGAATTTGAACTGATACTTAGGCTGTGATATTGTAGGTTTGGGGATAGATGTTTGGCAGGAAAATTAGAAGGTAATTTAAATGTGTTGTTTGCCTGGTGTTAGGGGAGGGACATTAGCTGCAATTAACTTGTCTTTAAACAGGAATTACTGTGACTTTCATTGTTCACTTGGGAGCTTACAACAGGTTGGTAGAAAAGAGCTCAGGAGTTATATTTTGTTTTAAACTGAAATATTTGAATAGTTTGTAAGTGAAATTAGTTCTATGTGTTAAAAATTATTACCTTGAATTTGAACTGATACTTGGGCTGTGATATTGTAGGTTTGGGGATAGATGTTTGCAGGAAAATTAGAAGGTAATTTAAATGTGTTGTTTGCCTGGTGTTAGGGGAGGGACATTAGCTGCAATTAACTTGTCTTTTAAACAGGAATTACTGTGACTTTCATTGTTCACTTGGGAGCTTAAGCAACAGGTAAATACTGAAAAGCCAATGGGGGTTGGGATTGAAGGGCTATTTCTGTTTGGGACTGAAATTTGAAGCAACAGGAGTTGGTGGGCCTGTGACATCATCACGGTACCTGGTGTCTGCTTACACACACTGTTAGTGGACCGAACACATACTGGACTGTATGTGTTTGTGAGACTTGGGAACTTTGTTGGTGGGGTTGAAATTGGGTTTGTAAATAACTACAGTCAGTATAGAGAGAAACTGTACTCAGGGAAAGGGACTGAGAAAAGGGGGTGTGCTATTATAAACAGAGGGGATAATCAGGGTGGCCATATTCCACCTTGGCAGGCATCTTGGAAGGGTTGTAGGCTGCACAGGCTGTGGGATGGCAATAATTCTAAATTGGGCCTGGAGAGAGGGAGGCTGCCCACTCTGTAGACAGCTATCTTGTATCAGAAGTGAGGTATATTGGTTAAGGAGTAAGCTGTGGGAGCTGTGGGAGGTATATTGGTTAAGGAGTAGCTGTGGGAGCTGGGGTGCCCAAGGATAAGGGGTGTGGACATGGGCAGCAGAAGGGGTGGGGCTGAGGGAGGCTGGGGCAACGCCTGAAATTACAGGACATTATGCTACAGCAAGCAGAAGGGGGGATATTGGACAGAGGACCCTTAGATAGGGAAGTTGATGCTAAGGGAAGCGTGCAGAGTGAAAATTCTGAATTCAAGGAGACTGGAGGGGAAGAGTCAGGAGGGGCTGGTAGCGGGAAGCCTAAAACAGCAGACTGTGGAAGGGAGCTCTAAGGTGAACAGTGCAAGAGAGGGAAGAAGAGGTCAGTTTAGAGATGCAGTCAGGGAAACTCGGGTTACTTGATGGAGGCTGACATAAGAGTGTCACAATAAATTTGAGATACTAAGCATCCTAGAGGGGAGGAAGGGTTGGTGGAAATGAGGAACTTATACAGAGGCCGGGAGGGTCAGATACACATAGGCATCACAGAACAGCTATGGAAAGGATAGACATAGTCCAGAGGAGCAGGGAACACATATGTTAAGCAAATGGGAGATGCAACACATTCCAGACATGAGGAGGAGATCATGATTGGAGAGAACTGGGAGACAAGGAGGTGGAGGGCCCCCTTCAGCAGGGAGGTCAGTATCAAGGATGGGGCCCTAGCTAAAGGGGACCTCAGAGAGCCTCTGGAGACAGGGTACTATACAAGGGGGATGGTGGTGCGGGGAAGGGAACCATCAGGGCCAGGATAAATGGTTCAGATAAGAGAGGGTTAAAGGGGACACCTATTCAGAGGGGTTTGAGTTAAGTGGGCAAAATAGCAAGGAGGCAGAAAGGGAGGTGACAGGGGTCTCTAATAAGGCAGGAAGACTCCCATGAAATTGCGATCATGAATAAAGTGGGAGGGGGGCTGAGAGGGCATAGTGGAGTAACCATAAGGATGATGGCGGTGTTAAGGTTCTGTTACTGGGAGACTCGATGATTAAGGGTATCATTGGGAGGGACAGGATGGATGCCATAGCCAGGTGAAGGTAGTGAGTATCTCTGGGCTGACAGTGCACAGAGCAAAGTTCATGGTGTATGAAATGGTTGGGATTGTGGAGAAGCAGTTCCTGGTGCATTTGGGAACTAATGATCTAGAGGAAATAGCATTATAAATCAAGCAAGGTTCAAGAACTTGCCAGAGTCTGTCGGGATAATGGATGCAACATTTCCTTTTTGGAGATATTGCCAGTACCAAAGGCCTCAGTGGAGAAAAAAATGAAGCTCACAGAGGTTAATGAATGGCTCAGGAAGTGGGGTGAAGAATGGGTTGGGGTGTTAAGGAACTGGAATGGAGTTTGGGAGGATAGGGACTATATGCAAGGACAGGTTTCATCTTGCCCCATTAGGAAGGAAGTCCTTAAACAGGGATGGCTGACTACATACAAGAAAGGTGGGTTTAAACTTGTAGGGGGAAGGGATAAGGGAGGGGCTGACAAGCCCTCCCCCAGATGAGAGGTAGCCTTCAAGCCCAAGGGAGGGGAAACAGACTGGAGGTGGAGGTTTCAGGAGGAGCAGGGGAGGATGGAAGTATAAGGAATCTGGGTGGGGTTAGACAAAAGGATCAGGGATAAGGGTGGGGTTAGTGTTAGTAAATGCCAGGAGCTTGGGAAACAAGTTGCCAGAGTTCCAGGCCATGCTGTTTGAGGGGTGGATGTGGCGGCAGTCACGGAAGCGTGGGCCAACAAAAACCATGACTGGGACCTAAACATCCGAGAATTCTATGCTTAGGAAGGATAGAAAGGAGGGCAGAGGGTGGAGTGGCTATGTTCATTAGAGATGACATAGAAATTGCTATGGTAGAAGAGGCAGAGGAAGCGTGGAGGCCTTATGGGTCACCCACAATCCCAGCAGGAGATAAGGTCAAGCTGGGAGTAGCATATAGGCCCCAGGATGAGTGATGTTCTAGAGGATGGTTTGCTGGACAACATCATTGCCCAGTGTGGTCCAAAAGGGGAAGGAGTGGTGTTGATGGGGACCTTAATATGCCAGGTACAAACTGGGGAACCATGTCCTCTAAGGTGGCCAAGGAGCAGAGGCTGCTGGATGGCTTCCAGGATGTGTTCTTAACACAGCATGTGATGGAACCCACAAGGAGGGGCATGTCCTAGATGTGGTTCTGGCAGATGGGGATCTGGTAAGGGACATGGTGGTACAGGACCCCTGACTGGGGAGTGACCACAATACTGTCTGGTTTCAAATAAGCATTGGGGAGTGGGGTGAGATCTAGGACACTGGCAGTGGACTTCAGGGGCAGACTTTATGGGCATGGGAAATATTCTCAAGGATCACTTGAAGGGATTACCTCAACAACAAGTGTGGAAAGGGATGGGAGGTCATAAAACAGGGACTTCATGGGCAGTCAGGATCTGCGCTAAGTTGAAGCGTAAAGGAGCAAGGTCACATAAACCATGCTGGTGGTCCAGTGAGGTCCAGGTAGCAGTCAGAGAAAGAAGCGGTTACAAAAATATAAAACAACAAGAGGGGATAGGGATAAGGAAATGTACCAGCTTGCATCTAGAAAAGTCACCCATATGGTGAGGGAGCAAAGTCCAGTAAAGAGCAGCGTGGCACAGGGGATACATGGAGGGGAAAGGGTTCTTCCGGTACATTGGGGGCGGAGAAAACTAGAGGACCATCTCAGCAGATTGAGATCAGAAGGAGGGTGGGTGGAAGAGGCGAGGACCAGGCAGAGGTATTACGTGAGTACTTGCCTCTGTGTTCACTAGGAGGGGATGGGTTATCTACAAAGCAAGGCACCAAGGGGATAGAAGCGGCAGGGAGTGGGATCAGGGAGCAACAGAAATGGAGCAAAGGGAGGGAAAGGTATCCCAGGGGTGTCACATCTGGATAAGGATAAAAGACCAGTAAGGTGGAGGGACAGATGATGTCATCCCCACAAAAGGGTGTGGTTTGCCCTCAAGACCCTAAAGAAGACAAATCTCCTGGGCGGATGGCATTCATCCGAGAGTACTATGGGAATTGGCGGACATACTGGCTGCACCCCTGGCGGAGCTTTCAACAGGTCACTTGAGGACAGGGAGGTACCTAGGATTGGCAAGAGGCACATGGTACCAATCCATAAAGGGGTCAAGGAAGTACCAGGAAACTATAGACCCATCAGTTTAACCTCGGTGGTGGGAAAATTAATGGAGAGTATACTAAAGGAACGATTGGGGGTTTACTTGGGGAGGTGGGAGGTCTGGATATGGCAGCATGGGTTTGTGCCAGGTAGATCATGTCAAACCAACCTTGTGGAGTTCTATGAATGGGTAACATCAGAACTGGACAGGGGTAAGCCTGTGGATGTATTATTCTTGGACTTCAGTCAAGGCGTTTGACTCTGTCCCCACAATGGTCTGGTGGAGAAACTAATGGGGTTAGGAGTAGGCCCTTTGATGGTTAGATGGATTGAAAACTGGATAGCTGGACGCACTCAGAGAGTAGTGGTCTGTGGGGAGCTCTCGAACCCTACAGAGGTTGGTGAGGGGGTACCACAGGGCTCGGGTCCTGGGTCCAATCCTGTTTAATGCATACATATCGGACATCAGGGATGGTATAGGGTGTGAAATGAGTCTCTTCGCGGATGACTCCAAGATGAGAGCAGTAGTTGAGGGAGAAGAGGAGGTTGGCCCTGCAAGGACCTGGACACCCTGGAAAGCTGGGCTCACACATGGAAATTAAATTTCAATATCACCAAGTGCAAGGTGTTGCATCTTGGTGGGGAAACCTAAACACAGGTACACCCTGGGAGGGAGGTGCTGGAAGCCTCAACAGAGGGAAAAGACCTAGGGGTCATGGTGGATACATGTGTGAATAACTCTGAGCAGTGCAGGAGGCAGCTAGCAAGGCAAACAGGATGTTGGGATGCATCGCAGGGGATCACCTCTAGGAGCAAGGAAGTGATTCTGCAGCTGTACAATGGACTGGTTAGACACACCTTGAGTACTGTGTACAGTACTGGAGACCACACGCTGAAGAGGGACATACAGCTCCTGGAGAGGGTACAGAGGAGGGCAACAAAGATGATACGAGGGCTGGGGATTTGACTTACGAGGACAGACTTGAGGAGCTCTGCCTGTTTTCATTGGAGGAGAGAGAGACAGGGGACATGATTGAGGTCTTCAAGTACCTCAAGGAATAAATAGGGTAACATGGACGGGATCTTAGACTAAAGCAGGGAGGCATCACCAGAGGGCATGGTTTGAAGTGGAAGGTGGAAGGGTGAGGGGAAAAGAGGAGGTTTTTCACTGAGGAGGTGGTGGACCCTTGGAATGCTCTGCCTGGTGAACTGG
The DNA here is from genome assembly GCA_016271365.2 of Neoceratodus forsteri. Taxonomy (NCBI): domain Eukaryota; kingdom Metazoa; phylum Chordata; order Ceratodontiformes; family Ceratodontidae; genus Neoceratodus; species Neoceratodus forsteri. Next base: position 101,285,764 of record JADMNL010000033.1, on the reverse strand, counting down.
TTCAGAGAGATCACAGTGGAGGGCTTTAAGGAGGGTGGGACAGACACAGAAAGTGGATGTATCAGATGATGGCCTGTCCCGGGGGTGGGATGGATGATAGGGTTTCTGGAGCACAAGGGATGGAGGGTCTCGCACCCAACTAAGGATCTAAGTTGAGGCAGACCTGGAGCAGACCATAAGGCCCTAATCTGCTGGCAAATAGTATGTTAGTATGTTAGTATGTTATTTGCTAGTTTGTCTTGTTTCATGTATTATCCAAAACTCTTAATAAAAAGATTATGCAAAACAAAACCCAAACGTGAAGCTCAGAGAGTTAATTAAAGCATCTCACACTAAGAGTGTGTAAAATTTAAGTTTTGCACCCTTCCTTCATTTTATATAATTGCTGTGATTTATCACCCCAAAGATTTGATTTTGTGTAGCATGTGATTTTATCTGGCTACTAGATGGTGCTGCTGTGCACACTGTCTATTGTTGTGAGAACAGCACTGTACTTAAAGTCTCAGAATCACCACTTTTACATTAAGTAAGTATGTTATGCAGTATGTGGTATCATATGTAGTGCCCTTACCCTTGGATGGGTATAATTGAGGATATGACATCACGTCCCAGCCGTATGAGTATTGGGAATTTAAACTTTGTCAGTGAGGTGACCATGAACCAGCTGAAATTCACCTTCATGAAGCTTTGTGAAGTTTCCACAGATCTTAGGGACTTTGACTTCACTGAAATTAGTGATGTACATACAGTGAAATGGCCATGTTTTTGGGGAAGTGGTCACTTTATGAGTGAATTTTGGTCAATTTGCTGAATAAATGGTAACTTTGGTTGCTAAACATTTAAGAATTCTGTTGGTTCACAAATTAATTTTCAAAGTAAATTTTTGGCTATTCTGCCCAATTCCCTACCCAGGAGATGCATGCACAGCTGTGCAGGCAGTTTATCAACTGGCAATCACAGGGTTAACCCTGAGCTCTGGGCTAATGTTACTGCTAAGGGTGCAGGTCTTGCTACAGCAACATAAGCCACACCCTCTGTGGTATTTATAGGTCTGTTGAAGCTAGCATTTCAAGGAGTGAGGAGTGGCTCGGGGGGTGCCAGAAAGGAGAAGCAGATCCCCACAGAAGAGCAGAGAAGGGATCTATGTGATATGGGTGAAACAAGATCAGTGAGGAGCACATCAGTTAAAACAAAATACAGAACACAAAAAAGCCACACCAACTTCGTGACCATCACAATCACAACTTCCCATCTCAACACTAAATGGTATGTGTTTCCGGGTCATGCCTGAAAATAGTCTTTCTGGCTAGTGCACCTACCGGTAAACAAAAACAAATAAAAAAATGTGGGAGGTGAAGTCCCTTCAACTACTTAACTATTTGTAACTAACTCCAAGATTACACAATACCTGGGCATGGGTGCTGTTCTGACACTCACTGTTTTGCCACTGTAGCCCTTTTGCAGGCACTCAATTGAGTCACTCTTATTGGGTTGTTCAATTTGTGTCACCCGTAATACAGGCTACTGCGGAAGCAACAGGGTGCCAATCAGTGCCTCAGATGTTCCTCACAGAAGTGGAAATACAGGTGGAGGTACAGTAAAGTGGGAAATCTGGGGGAACATCCCAAGCAGTAGCTGCATGCTCCTCGGGATTATGTTACAACCAGGGTGGAGCATAATCCTAATCATTGGGATAGGAGTCCCAGAAACCATCGTGCAAGTACCCAGTCCCATGTAGTCCTTATTTTGAGCTGGAAAAGTTAGCCAGGCCCAGCACCAGCATTCAAGTTCTAAGATGATTTGGATTATAGTTGGAGCATAAGATGTTATGAGGATGTGGGAATGCATTTGCAATTGAAAATCCCGAGGGCAGCCCCTCATTGCCTCAAGAAATGTATTGAAGATTGCCTGATTTAGTAAACTCCATCAACTGTCATGTAAAGCCTGTAAGCAGTCACTTTATTCCTGGAAAGGATTTGGCTCCTTGAGGAGTAAGGGTAACTCTGCTTTCGATGTCCCCAGTCACTCACTAAAATTCCATTGTTCCACACCTCATCTATCTGGAGATCCAGTAGTAACAGCAACATGTATTTTATAGGCTTCTCACCCTCTCCTCTAACCCATCACCCCAGTAGCTTCTGGACCTACTTGTCTATTAGATCAAACATGATGACTCTGCAAAAGGGTCAGATACTTTTCATAAATAAATGGGTGCCAGTCGCTCCTTTCTTTCTTCCTTTCTCTCTGTACTATGATATCCTTTTTGTCTAACCCTGCTTGCCATATCTCCTTTCTTTCTTTTCCTTCCTTTTTCAAGTGGTATGGTAGCTTTCAGTCCTTCATAAAAGGTAACAGGATGAGTGCCTAAAGAAATGTGCCCTTATGTGTTTGTACAGTAGATGCATTGCCTTCTTGAACTCACTGTTTAATATATATATAAGGAAAGGGAGCTGATTATATAAAAGAAACCCCACACAAGAAGGGTTTAAAACAAAGTTCTCCATACAGGAACCAGATAATGTTAGGGTTAATCCCAACTCTGTTGCCTCTCCTTACAAGGAAGGCACATACTGTACCTAAATGAGAAGTGTGCTGAACCTGAAAGTCATTTTTCCACTAGAATTTGCTCCTTGCCACCTTCTGCACTTACCCCTTCTATGGCATTCAATTTTGTTCACCAAGTATGGTTCTTGTAAATTGTTGTACTGTCCTCATATTACTCCTGCTGTAATAAAACAGATTGTTAATGCAACCCTACTCTCCTAGGCATTGTACTTCCCATATGTTGTAATGCAACTGCTATTTACCCTGACCTTACTTCTGATCGTATACTTATCCTGTACTGTTTATGCATCCCTACTCTTTCAAGACATTGTACTCACCCATTGATGTAATCCATTGCAGTGGCATGTGTTTAATTTTCTGATTGTATATTTTTAACTCCATAACTCATGTCTTAATTTCTCCCGGGTAGCACCTGGAAGCGAGCCTCAGCTCAGTGTGCTTTTCCCTGTCATAAACTTTTAAATAAATTAAATAAATACATTTAAATACTGGTTCTAATTCTGTTATTGTTCAGTGTGCTCTGTACAGGCTTATTAGAAACCCCAGTGTCAGGTTTTAACTTACACTCTGATGGAAAAAAAACATTTTAGAATTGCGTGATGCAATTTATGTCCCTCTCAACCATAAAGTTGTATAGTGGAACATGGATGCCTTGTACCTACAACGTAAGAGTTGATGAGCCCTACTTTATGAAATGGGTAGGAAAACTCAGGAAACCTGACTGGACAAGGAGCATGAAACCCACTGCTGATATCCCTGCACAAACCAATAGAATAAGATCCTTGACCTCACCAGACCCAGCACTGTTCCCTCAGACCCAACCACCTGTCATCTGTCACTCTATGCTCAGATACCCACATGACATCATATACTGGAAAGCAGCAATGCCCTACCTGCCCTGCACCTTACAAATTCTATTGTCAGCACACTCCACAAATCAATTTATTGGCTATAGGACACATTCTGCCACTGACTGTGACTATTCTCAGCTCTTGCTGCTGATCTAGACTATCGGCACTTACACTCTGCAAAACTCACCAGGTTGTGGATATAAAACAAATAAAACTGACAAGGACTCACAAAATTACTGTAGCTCCTCATACCCCCACCACCACCACCACCATCACAAATGCAACACCATTATTTTAGAATGTCCCAACAGAGCTCCATGTAAGTCTCACAAATCATCCCAGGGCACATGGTCTGCACAAAGCTGCTGTCTGCCTTCACTGTTGACCCCAGAAACACTCAACTCTGCACTAAAAACTTCTCAATGGCTTGAATTTTGTTTTAATTGGTGTTTTATGCTCAACATAGGCCTCTGATCTCCATTACCCCAAGTCATCCAGCCCCATCAATCACCATCTCTGGGTCTTACCTGTGATGAGGGCATCCCAACACATTGCCCCCCCCATTGGGAGCCAGTATGGCTTTCCTCCCCACCAGTGTCCATATCCAGATGTCCAGAAAAGGCCCAGTTGATGGTGGGGGCCTGCTGTGGGTTGGGGATTCATCCTGCAAGTGGCAGTTTTTCTGCCATGTTTTCTCCCTCTCATCCCCTTATGCCTGGCAGTAGCCTCACTGATGGTCCTGAGCATGTGAGGAGCAACAGCCCTGAAACATGTTCCCTTGGTTCACTGCTGTGCTCACTATGATAGCAAACTCAGCATGCCCTCTTCACTGGTTGGAATGCCATCAGGTGACATCACCTCAGAGCCTTGGTTCCCTGAGCCAAATGCACATAACCTACTCCCAAACATGGGTCATCAGTGGGGGAGCATGTAGTAACTCTACTGGGCCATTGGCGTCCATGTTTTAAAAATGTTTTGTGGCTTTCCTGCTGCAGCCTCTGACTGTGGCTCAAACTAATGACTCCTAATGGCTCCCACTTTTGCTGCCAGCTGCAGCTCAGTAGAACTCTAAACTCTCTCTCTCTCTCTCTCTCTCTCTCCACCTCAGTGCACATTGTTTGTTGATGCACAATGCTGTCCATACTTACACTGGGGTAAAGAATAATAGCCTCTGATGCAACCTACTAGTCACTCAGAGACACTGCAAATCACAGTTGTACTACTATTATTTATTTCTGCTTATTCTGCTCTAGTGTTTTTCATAATTTAATAACATAAAAATATGTAAAAAATAGTATGTATACATTCAAGTTGGACCGTGTCACAATACAGCAAGGCACTCAGGATGCATTGTGGTGGGATAATGGTGGCACAATCTACTCAAATCTTGGAATCATTCTGTCTTCAGCTGCATGCTTGAACCGACCAAGCATGCCATTATCCACCACAGCGCACACTCCTGTCATGACGTATTGTTTAAATACATCACACAGTTCTAAAATGGTACCTCTGTTTAAATCAGAAATACCCAGTGGGATAAGTAAGATGCCACAAACATAGAACTGTAGCCAGATTACAACTAATGTTCAAATGTGCTTCCATGGGGAAGAATGATAACAATTTCAGCACAGCTGTGCACTGAAAGATAAGGGGGACAGGGTTTTGAAGATGACTCATGCCTCTGGTTCCCTCTTGAAAACACCCTGTAACTGAGTCCTGGGAATGGTTGCCCAAGCAAGCTTTTCCACATGCTATCTCAAAGTGAATACAGAAGGACAGAAAGATGTTGTTGAAATGTAAAAGCCCTGAGCAGATATTTGGTGCTTCAGGCAGCTACAGCTACTTGTCCCGAAGTCCCCAAACACGTGTATTTTATTATATATTTCTGTATATATTTCATTTGTTTGTAAAGTGTTGCTTTATACTCTGTTAAATGTACATTTTCATTACTTTTGCCGGGATCTTTCTCTCTCTCCATAACCTTCTTACATAAATTGCATCCTGTACTTTTCTTCTACATCTATTGACTGGTGACTTTTGTACTCATTGCCTGGGTCACTTGACTGTATTCTATCATACTAACAGTTCTGGACTTGTATGTGCTTTTTACTGTTAACTATAGTGTGCCATATAACTGTTATTTATTACTGCATATTATTGACTGTCTAGTGTTGTATTGTTTCTTATTCTAGGCTACCAATTGCTATTTGTGGCTGTCTGTTGTCCATTACATATGGTTTTATATAATCATATTGTGTTCTAGTTTGTCTTTGGTAATCTTATCATGCTCTCCTGGACCTGCAATTGTATCCTGCCTTGCTTTACCAGTAATTCTTGATTAATTGTAAATTGTTTCTTTTGCACTCTCTAAGTTGTTCCAGAAAATAGGCATTTATTTGTCTAATGTACACCCACCTAATTAACAAAAATCAAATAAACAAATAAATTAAAATCTTGATGCCTAGGTCATGTCTAAAATGGTCCCTGAAACTAGTGCACCCACCCAGTTAACAGAAAAATAACTAATCAAAAAATACATAACTAAAGTTGAAGATTAAAACATGTATTTCTGTCTAACTTACTTCAAAAGAAACACATACTTGGTTTATTCTAAATAAAAAAAACTAGAAAAGTTAAAAGCAAGCCACTTATGTTAAAAGTATCAAAATAGCTACCAGATTTTAAAATGCCACAAGCAACTATACTTACCTGCTTCCTGCTTGATAAGTATTCCTATAGTACTGACTATCCTGCCCTTCATGGTTTTATGAGGGAGAGAACAGATACTGTAAGTAGGGACATGGGAGGAGCCAGAGGCAGGGTCTCCAACCTCATTAAGAGTTTTTCTTTTATTTCATTCTCTTTGAATAAAAACATGTTCATTTAAAACCTTATGTTTAAATGCAGTCCTCCAGAAGGTATTAAGCTTTCTTTCTTTAATTGTTCTGTAACATAACCTGTGGGCAGACTATAAAAGAGACCATGGGAAGCCAGGAAAGGAGCCCAGTTCTGAAGTGGCAGCTGGGCTGTGAAGACATATGTCATCGAGAAGCCCTAACATTAGCCTTTGTGTTAACCAGAGCTGTGAGTGAACCAATTCTTCACATCTTCGAAAAAGGAGTCTGACAGAGAATAAATGTAACCTATAAAATTTGCCTTATACCAACTAGAAAAACGTTTGTTATCTTGAACAACAGGCTTTTGTTATGCTAATTTCAAACTATAAAAGCCACTTTTGCTTTGACATTTCAGTAAACCTATGCATCAGCATGTTGTACCTGAACTGTGATCTGTCTGAGAATCCTTCTCCTGCTTGCCCCTGGAACAGACTTCTTACCTCTATTTTCAGTCTTAGAGGTAATGATCTTATTGGGTTGGAGCTACCACTCAGCACAACATGTCGTTCAGCTTGCATTGCACTCAATCAATGGGTTATATTGCAGGAAACCAAATCTCCATTTCCCATCCCTGCAGCCCATGCACATCAAAACATAGTTGTTCTCTGTTCCAGTACAACCCAGTAGATTTGGTATCAGTAATTTAAGGTCAGAAGGGACTCTAGGTCCATCATATTTACCTACTCCCACATACACAACACAAGCAGTGACAAAATAAGTATGCAGTGCAAACGCAGTGATATAAGGAGAGGACTTTATCCTGATTTTTCTCACTCTTTGTGGTGTTATTTAAAGACTACCAGAAGGTTATGGATGAGAATGGTATGAATCCTTTAAAACCTACATGGGTTAATCAGATGCAAAAGAATCCATTCTGTTTGGAAAATCACAGTTTCAGAAAGTCCGTTTCCAAGTCCAATTGCAATCCGCATCTAATTCAGGTATGATGATGAAATCAGAAATGGAGTCAGAAGTTTTGATTCTGCATCCGACTCCACTTCTGTTGACTGCTACTTCTCCCAGTAAACATTTCCCACTCAGAACAAAGAAAAAACTCGTTTCCTTACCTGATAGTGATGCTGGCTAGAGCCCTGTTAGGCTCAGCAGCTGTGAGAAGACAGCTAAGTACAATCTAACTAGTTTGGGTGCCATACATAAAGTAAAGTTGTTGCCCATTTAATCCACACAGTAATGATCTCCAGTTCACTCCCCACTCCTAAGTCTTCAGTCAATGAACAATCTCCATTCTCCACTGCTGCAGGCCTTAGTCAGCCCAATCAGGACAGGTATTCCCCCCACGCTCAGACCTGACCCTCTCAGAGTGAGTGGTGCTGCCACTTGGTAGATTGATCGGACTAAGGGGTAAACAGGTCACAAACTAAATTAAATTTTTGTTGTCTGCTCCTGATGTAATTCTCCTTGTGACTCTGACACTGCTACTGTGTTTACCTAAAAACCTCCCAAGTCCCCAGGGACCTAAAGGTAGCCAACCATAGCGATCCTGGGGTTAGCCACCACCAAATGCCTTGCTTAAGTTTTGTGGTGGCTAAGCCCTGGGATCTCTTAGTTGGCCACCTCCAGGTCACTAGAGGCTTCTGGGAGGTTTTAGGTGAAAAAGCAGCAGCACCAGAGTCACAGGAGAGTTAGACTTGGGAGAAGGCACAAAAGTAATTTAATTTTTGTTGCCTGTGTCCACTCTTCAGTCTGATCAGTCGACCAAGCAGCAGTGCCACTTACTTTGGGTTGGTCAGCTCTGGGTGGGAGTTAGCTGTCCTGATTGAATGGCTAGGCCCTGCGGCAATGGAGCATGGAGGTAGCTCATCATAGCCTTGGCTTGAAGGAGTGAACTGGACAACAGTACTGTATAATGAACAAAAGCTTTATTTTATGGCATCCAAACTCAGCGGACCATACTGCACGCCTGTAGTCACCTCTTGCAGAGCAGCTGAGCCACCAGTGGACCCTAACCAGTAGCATGAATTCACTGTCAGGTGGGAATGGGGAGGAAGAGGGCTCTTTTGGCTGTTTACTGGAGGAGGTATTAGAAATGCAGAATCAATTCCAGTTTACATCCAACAAGAGGTTTCAAAATTCAAATTTTTGGCACTGAATTCTAAAATTCTGAATTCTGAAAAACAGCTCAGAATCTCAGGTTTCTGATTGTGTCAATCCAGATTCCAGGCAACCCTTAGGGTAGTCACAGCTCTCTTAAAACAGCAGAATTTGTTAGTCAGTAAAAATATCATATACAGCACTCTTTTAGCATAAATGCATTTCTGACTTCATTAGATTCCTATTTAGGAAATTTTGAATTCCTTTAGATATGTTTAAGCAGCTTTTATAGCTAATTTTGTAATTAATGACTTGTGTCATGAAAGATGGCCACCACTCATAATTTTTCACAATCTCTTCCACTGAGGTTACCTGGTAAATATATATATATATATTTATTTTTATTTTGTATTCAGTCTAGGAAATACAACCCTTTGAGTCAGGGACTCATTTACAATGGCCCGAGTCAATGACATTAGTTAGGACTCATGCTAACCTCATACTCATACTTTGGATGTATTAGGATGGGGTTCCCAGATGCTTCTAATGGTAAACACTGCAGCACTGTGCCAAGATGTTTAATTTTTCATGGCAAATATGGCACAAGAACTTGAACTTTTAAGAACTTCAAAATCCTTACAATTTCAATAAAGTAAATTTAATTACAAAATTCAAAATCCTGTATCTTCATTTAGGAGTGAAAGAAAATAAATAGAAAATTAGTATATTAATGTTTTGGCCAGAAGAACATTATAGTTGGAAAAATATATACTGTATAGTGACTAACAAATGTTGCTTGTTAAACCTATAGGAAAGAAGCAGTTCAGTGGTAGAATAGTTAGAGAAAAGTACTCTGATGAACCACATCCTATATCAAAATCCCATTACTGCCCTAATTCACCATGTTACCTTGAGCATTTAACCCTCACATTATTGTATATCTTGCTTAGGCTGTTAAAGAAAAATACATATATTATCCTGGGGATAACATGACCAATGGTATAAGACTGAGGTAGTCTTGCAAACCCAGTCATCCTGAAGAAATAATGCTACTTCTAGCCAGCTTCATAGCAGAGCCTTTTGCCATGCTGGAGATCTGAGTTTGAGCCCCATGCTTAGGTCACTGCTGCGGGCAAGATGGGGCGTAGAGACATCCACCTGGACATTTCTTGGGCTCAGGCGGTTGGGTGGGAGCCTGGTTTGATCATTCTGTGTCTTCCCCTTGGTGTCCCCAGGAAGCATGACAAATTGGTGTCATATAGAAGGGAGGAGATAGCACCAACTGGCCTGTGTCAGCACACAGAAACATGAGTATATTTGGAGCCCATTCTGTTGGTGTTCCCAATGGGGACAAGAAAACTAAAGAAGAAAATTCCAGCCAGGCGTGATAGTCTGAGCACTCTCAGACCTTGCAACACCCCAGCCGCACTGCAGCCAGCTTTGGAGTGGGGATGGCCTAAAGAACACACATGGGGATATGCCATGGGATTAATAGTCAGGATAAGTGGTTGCTCAGGCTAGGATACCACCAGTAAAGATATGAAAGGGATGGCTGAGCAGGAACATAAAACACATATGGATATTATGCTGCTAGTTGAGCATGCACACACATATATAATGGAGTCAGCCAGCATGCAATGCTCTGTGATAAGCATGTCAAACTTTCCTGCATGACAAATTGCAGTAATTGCTGTTGGATAACCTTGTGTTGCAGGAAATTCTGTAGCATGTTACTGTCAGAAACTGTGATAAGAGCTTCGCACACTATCTGACTCTACTGTATATACAGATGTAAACTGGGAAAGAAGATCCTGCATCCTGACTGGATGAGCCTTGATTCTAGCCATGGCATTCAGAGAGCAATAATGATGGTTAAAACAAGTCCCTACCTAGGTGGACATAGTACATCCCATATTGCAATTATGGAATTTTCATTTTAAATATCAGCCATTTTTCCCAAAACAGCAACTCCAGACTGTTCAAATGCAACACATATCTGAATTGTACACTTCAGACTTTAGAATGTCGCTTTTACCCCACAGACTGACTGCTTTATCATATCAGTTTTTTTCATGTTGATTGAATGCATGCGCAAGAAACATGTTCGCAGTTTGCTGCAGAAACAGGTTGTGGAGGCACGTCACTGTTGTGGCCAATGCCCCCACTGCCTTTGAAGCTTGGTCCGCTGTCCCCAATGGGTGGCACACTGCTGCTGACACTAGTTGAGCCAGCATACCACAACCTTGAAAAGTTTTAGCCGCTGCAATCAGGAGCCACCCGTCATTGCAGCATCATCCGCTGCAATGAGGGAGGACCGTCATTGCAGGGCCCCTTGCATTCCCCGGACTAGTTTGCCAGTGGGGGAGCCCAGTCCCATCAGTTTGTGTTGTTTGACTAAGGTGCCCAATCCCCTTGGCATCATGTCCCTCCCCTGGTTCTTTGCTGATGGGTGCAAACCCCACACCAGTACGTGCCGGCGGGATGGCCCATCTCCATCGGCTCCAGTTCTCCACCAAAACATGCAGGTGGCATGATGGAGCCAACCCCAGTGTGCCAAAAGTATCTGCAAAAGAAAAAACCATCCCATAGCATCTTTTTTTTCTAACCTCAAAGAGAAAGCGGTCCTCACTGTCTGTGCCCCCACCCCAGCCATGCCTCCCACTGCATACCCCACCTCCACACACACCCTCACCCCATACTACCTCCGGAGCCCAGCCGATGATCTTCGTGGACTGGGAACATGTCTGCACTCTTCAAAGCCAACTGCGAACTGAGGAAATGCTGGTAAGCTGTATAATGGCATAAATAGGTTTTTCTCAACTTTGGTGCATATCTCAGTCTTGTTTTGGAATTCTGGCACCAAATTTTCAACATGGGGTTTTGGGACCCCTCCTCATGAATTCAGCCACTGTCATGGTGTTATTCGCCCCAAAAGGTGATTTGTGGTCACCACGTGAATCATCTTTCAGGACGGATTAATTAAATGAGTGCCAGTGTTCATGAGGTGGGCTCAAAAGCCTATGTTGCAAATTTAGTGGAAAAAATAAAAAATGACTGTTTTATGAGCATGCATTGCGCAGCTGATACTCACACTCAAACTTTGAATCTGCAATATTATCTCACTAGATTTTCAACATTGGCATTTTCACACCTTCTTATGCACAGTACAGCTGTGATTTTCTCCATCTGGCCAAAATGTGTTTCGCACTTCCGGAGCAAATAGCACAGTCGCTGTGGGAAATCAGCGTTTGGGACAGATTAAGAAAATGACAGTGACACTGTTCATGAGCAGAGGTCCTAAAATCTCTATGTTAAAAATTTGGTGACAAAGTCCATACAAGCATTTGTCAATGCCGAATGTTGCTTGCTTGTATGTGCTGTTTAGGTATTTGAAGTGACAGTTTCATGCCTTCCTCCCAAGACATGCGCTGTGTTTTCCATTCAGTATTAGGTGGCAAAATGGCAATGTTGAAAATCTGGAGGAAAATATTGAAAATTCCGAACTCACGGTGCGTAGGAACTGTGTTGTGATACCATAAACAGTCATTTTTGAATTTTTTCACCAAATTTTCAACATAGCCATTTTAACACCTGAGCTCATGAACAGTGTCACTGTGATTTTCTTAATTTGTCCCTACAATTGATCTCGCACACCAACTGCGCCATTGTGTGCTACATGGGCAGAAACATGTTTTGGGTGACATGTGAAAATGGCAGCTGTACTACTCATAAGAAGGTGTGATAAAATGGCAATGTTGTAAATCTGGAGTGAAAATATTGAAAATTAAGCAAACTTACGAGCTCGTAGGAACTGCAATGCACCCTCATAAAACAGTCATTTTTTAATTTTGGCACCAAATTTTCAACTAGGGGTTTTGGGACCCTTCTCATGAATGATGTCACTGTCATGGTGGTATTCAGGCCTGAAGGGTGATTTTGCAGTCACAGCACAGTCACTCATGAAAATCACCCGCCGAGACTCAAACTGCTCATGACAACATGAATTTCCTTTAGTGCTAGTTTTAGTTTTGGTTCCTGATTTGGGTAGTATTGTTGTGCTAGCTCCTGTGCCACAGTGTCCTGCTCTGCAGTGTCTTCTGCCTCTTTATTTGATTTCAGAAATAGAGGCAGATACCTCTTGTAGTGTTTATATGGTTTTGGAGGTAATGTGTTGGAGATCAGAGTGATGGGGCACCTGATTTGCTCCTCCTAACCACCTGCCAACCTCCTGGACCAACTACCCTCTGCAGTCGAGGTTTTCTGTTGGATGCTGGGGAAATGGCGGGTGGTTCTTATAATGTATTTCCTCTTCAATATGAAATTTGAGGCCTGCAATCTCTGCCCATGCTGCCGGAGCTGAGCCTAAGATCTCAAAGGCCCAGCATGTAGGACAGTGTCCTAAATCCTGTAAGACTGTCCTTCTGAAAATTGTTCCACAGTACCTGCAGTTAATGAAATCCATTCCAAATAAGTTGCTGGGTTTGTAACCTGGTCAGAGTAATTAGAAGGAAAAAAGGAAAAAGAATGCAAGTAATGGTTTAATTGTGCTTTGTTTAACTTGTTATAACAAGTTAAATTACTAGTGCCCTGTAAATGAGATCACCTTGTGGAGGCTCCACTGATCCACCCCTTCCTGCTCTGCCACAGGAAATGTCACAACTGTGGTACCCTATAAAAGGAGTGTAGCGTGGGGTGGTTGGGGATGGGGTGGGTGGCTGGGCCCTTCCCTGCCTAAAAAGAAGAACCACGACGAAAGAACAAGGAGGTAAGAGCAGAAACAATCAGTCAATAACAAATGCAGTAACCCTGAAAGCTTATCCTAATGTTAGATAAAACTGTAAAACCTGTAAAGCACCACCTGTAATAATTTCAGAGAAGATATACACAAGAAACACCTTGCTCCAGAGAAAAATAAAGCAGTAACAGAAGATATACCTTGCAAAAGACAATTTGAATCAGAAGATTACAGGAGTAATCTGTTACCACACACCTGTAGGCACACCTTGTAATAATGCAGAAGAAGGTATAACAGCAACAACAATTCGAATCAGAGAAAAATAAAGCAATGAAATGCTAGCAACAAACAGTAGCAATCCTGTGAGTAAAAAATAAAAACACCACCACACAGTAAATCTGCTTAGCCAAACTAAGTCTTAATCCTTCTCCCTTGCTCTGGTAAGTTTCTCTACTCTGCCTTTCTATCAGTCTTAGAAGGAAAGAGCTCAGGTGAAGCTAGGTGCCTTGGCCAGCAAACCAAGTCTTCTAATACATATTTATTTGTTCTGTTAGTTTCTCTAACTGAACTGAGTAATACTTGGAGTGCAATAGATTTCTAAGTGGGCTAAGTGAAACTATATGAGCACCGAGAACAAAAAGTATGGTAGCTGAGGGGTGAAAATGGATCAGGAGCATTTAGGATTGCCATAGTAATACAATATCTAATGGATATTTGAGCCTGAATTACCCCGTTGGCAAGGGGTCAGTAGGGGGACTAGTGGGGGGGGACAGGAATTTGAGTAAATAGGGGCCTAACAGTTGTGGTAGGGTACAGACCTGGGAGTAGGAGCACCTAGCATAAGATGGCAGCCACAATGGGGCAAGTGCCACATGTCAATATAGTGGGCATCTTTGGAAGGGTGGAGGAGTGTACAGGGTGTGGGTGTGCCATGATCCTGGACTGGGCTTGGAGGATGGGGGTGTATGGTCTGTAGATGACTGGTTAGATTGAGAGAGGAACTGTGGAGGTTAGGGAGGAGTATAAGTGGCAGAGCAGATGAGTATGATAGGCATCCTGGGGGTGGGGAATAGAGATGGCAAAGGGGACAGAGGAAGAATAACTAGGGACTGAAACCAACCGCAGTATCAGAGGTACTAGCAGAAAGAAAGGAGAAGGAGGGGGTGCCGAGGCATGGGAGGGGCTGCCTCCTGATGGTGGAGGAAGACACCACAAAGTACCAGGGAGAGAGCAGATGGCTGAGGATAGGGAGGCACCAGGGATGGCATGGAGGAACAAGTAGGAGGGGGATCTGATAGTGGGAAGAGATGGAGGATAGGTATCGAGTTTATGAATAGATTCAGACCTCTGCTATGGGACAGAGAGGGAGCAGGAACATACTGAAGGGGAGGACAAGTGGGGCATGAGAGGGATGGCAACAGGTAGGGGAAGAGATAGCGATGACAAAAGTGTAGAAGGGGCTAGTAAGGAAGGACAGGGTGGTGACTGAAGGACAGAAGGCTACAGGAAGGAGGGAAGGAGGAAGGATGGAGGAGCATCACTATTGAGGTAGAAGGGAATAGGGGCTCTAAATCAACAACGGTGGGGATAGGAGGGGTTGGAAATCAGCAGGGAGGAGGGGAGGTCGACATGGAAGCCCAGTAGGAAGTAGTCAGACTGAGAAGGGGTTCAAAGGGATGGGAGGAATAAAGCAGAGAAAAGGGTGAGGTGGAAGTAGGGGTACAGATATAGAAGTCACAGAGGGTGCAGTTGGGGGTAATGGGCAGGGAAGAATGAATACTGGGGTGGTGGAAGGGCATTAGAAGGCAAAGGGGTAAAGAGCGAGGATACTCATTGTGATATAGACAGCCAGTTCTGAGTGCTGTATCATTTTATTAATATAAAATGTATGACTGACTGTCACTGTTGAAAATCTGATGCTCTAGGAATTACCTCACTCACCCACCACCCCAGATTTCAGCTGAAAGATGCAAGCCAAGAAAAAAATGCTGACAGCATGTGAGTTCACACACACTCAGTTTTTAGAGACCATGTGTTACATGTAAGGCCTTAATTAAGGATCCTGTCTGTCTGAGTAATTACAACCATAGTTGCTATAACATATCCATTTTATGACATTGGAAGGAAAACCCAGGCTATTACATAGAAGTGCAAAATCATAAAGATGCTCTCATTCCACAGAGGGAAGAGTGACCAGTGGGGTACCACAGGGATCAGTGCTGGGACGGTCCTGTTCAACATCTGCATCAGTGACATTGCGCAGGACCTAGAAGGCAGAATTTCACTGTTAGCTGATGACACAAAGCTCTGTAACAGAGTCGACACACCAGAGGGTGTAGACAGAATGAGAAGGACGCAGAAACTTGAAGAATGGTCAGGGGTTTGGCAGTTGAAATTCAATGCGAAGAAGTGCAAGATAATGCATATGGGGCACAAAACCCTGGCACAATATATCAGTTGGGGGTGAGGATATAGCATGCACCAAGCAGGAAGGGATCTTGGGGTTGTCATCTCTGATGACCTCAATGAGGAAACAATGTGACAAGGCAGCGGGTAAAGCAAATAGGATGCTGGGATGTATAGGCAGGGGCATCACCAGCAGGAAAAGGGAGGTCATAATTCCACTATACAAGACACTAGTGAGGCCCCACCTGGAGTACAGTGTACAGTTCTGGAGACCATACCTACGTAAGGACATAGACAGGGTAGAGAAGGTTCAGAGGAGGGCAACAAAGATAGTGCATGGATTGCATCACGAGTCCTATGAAGACAGGTTGAAGGAACTGAACATGTACCCCTGGAGGAGAGGAGGAGAGAGGGATATGATAGAGACATACAAGTATCTTACAGGAGGAACAGGTGCAGGAAAACACTATTTTTAAGCGAAAAAGATGTTCCAGGACAAGAGGGCATGGGATGAAGTTGGAGGAGGACGATTCAGAGGAAACATGAGAAAGAATTTCTTCACAGAACGGGTGGTGGACAAGTGGAACACCCTGCCAGAGGAAGTGGTGGGGGCTGAAACAATCACGGGATTTAAGAATGCATGGGATAGACATAAAGGAATTCTGGAGGTCAGGGGTAAGGGCAACAGACTTCTAGGAAAACAAACTGAACTTACAAGCTCAAATGGGCAGACTGGGTGGGCCATAGGCCTTATCTGCCAACACCATCTATGTATCTATGTATCTATGTCATGTCCTGGAAGTGGGAAGCTTATTATGAGATGAAAATAAGTGTCATTTGAAGGACATGAATTATACTGAAGTTGCAGAATGTAATACTTTTGTATAAGATATATATTTCATATATCCTGACAGGGAGGAGCTAGGTGACCTCCTGAAAAGAGGTGGGTAAAGCCAGCATTTAATTTAGTCTGTTTTACTACAAAGACACATTTTCTTTACCTAGACTCTGACCACGAAACATCTTGGGAGCACTTTTAAGCAAGTATTTAGAGACTAAGTACTGTAGTAGGAATTGCACTGTTTAAAACCTTGTTATTTTAATAGATTTGTATGTCTTGTGATATAACAGTTCTGTATTGTTGTGTTTTACATATTCTTATCTATTATAGTAAAATTATTTTTAGAACTTACTTGGTCTGTCTTTGACTTCTTTTATTTGTAAGAAAAGTACATGGTTATTGCAGATACTAAACATAAGATTGAATGGTGATACCAAACTGGAAAGAGAAGCATCTTAAATCTGAGGTCTTTATTAAAGTTTTAAAGGTTCATCTCTGTATACCTGGCTGGGTACCGTAGGCAAAGATATCTGGCCCCGAAGACAGATATATCTGAGCCTCTGCATTGGGTATGCTAACAAGAGGTTAACTGTTTGAATCCTCCAGAACTTGAGACCAAAGGTTGATCTGAACTCACAAAACAGACAAGAGGGTTACCCTGTTTCTGGTAACTGTTCACAAGACTGCGCTCAGAGGTTGGCACTTTGAGACCAGAGGGTCTGACCTGCTGAGTGGGTTTGTGACTCATCATGGGGATTCTATCTGAAATGGGTGAGATGGGTTGGAAGGGAAAGGCACACCCATATTTGGATTGAAGCTGTCCCCAGGTTTGGTGCAGGAGGGGCAGGGCAGGCACTGCTCATGCGTGCAGCAAGGGCAGGAAGAAATCTCATTTACTGTTGCATGTGGGTACAAACGACTTGGGGACACTGTGGAAGTAGTGAGGGAGGTCTGAGTACTTGGGCAGGCAATGTGAGGGGTGGGGAAGTCAGTGGCATTCTTGGAGGTACTGCCAGTACCAGAGCCCCAAACACACACCGACACACTCCCAAAAAGCTGCTTAAAAGCCTGCTATTCATTCAAATCAATTCCATGTTCTTACTTGGGGTTCAATGCCAACAAGTGTAAAATCATGTACCTAGGGCACAGGAACCCCGATACTGGGTATACAATGCAGGGAGGTACTGATACTCACTAGACATGAAAGGGTCCTTGAGGTTACTATATCAGAGGATCTCAAGAAGGCAGAACAGTGTGACAAGGCTATGGGCAGGGCAAATTGAATTCTGGTTATGCATAACGACTGGCATCTCAGTACTCTTACTGATGAGGGATGTTGTGCTGCTATTGTCTCACTCCTGGTATACCCCAGCTGGAGTACTGTGTCCAGTGTCACTGTCCACACTTCAGAAAGGAAATAAGGTGGAGGTTTTCCACAGGAGGGCAACTAAAATGGTTCAGAATTTTCACAGGAATACCCTACAAGGAAAGGCTGAAGAATCTCAGCATGTACACTCTGGAATAGAGGAGGCCGAGAGGTGACATGATCAAGACCTACAAAGTACCTTACAAGGGAAAGAGGGTACAGTTGGGGAGTTTCCTTCAAATGAGGATGAGTACCCAAACCAAGGGACATACAATGAAGCCAGGGGTGCATTCAGGATAGATGTGAAGAAATATTTCTTTACTGAAAGGGTGGTAGATGCCTTGAACAAACTGCCAGGCAAAGTGGTGGAAGCTAAAATGGCAGGGGCATTAAGCATGAGCATGGATGGGATAAACATAGGGTATATTACAGAAAGGAGAAGGAGGTCAACGGAGAACAATAGGACAATAGATGTGGAGTAGGTTCAAGTTAATTGCAGGAAAAATCCATTAAGCCTCATTCACAAGGAGGTCCTAATGGACTGAGGCAGAATAAGACATGCACTAACATATACAGGCAGGAGTTACACATAGGTAGAGAATGCTTGGCCAGACTGGGTGGGCTGGTGGTCCTTTTCTGCTGATGAATTCTATGTTTCTCCGCATCATGTGTTAATTCAGGTGCAGTGTTTATTTAAAGTTGGCCTACCATACATCCACATGTAGGTACAGTAAAATTACTGAATTAGATGCAGCCCACTTACAGTGCAATAAACAGACCCCAGTGCTGAGAAGCCTTTACTCTTCATAAGGCTGCTTAAAGAGTTGGGTTCTATTTGCAGTGTACACACCAGTATGCTGATCTTAAAATCAACACCGCATTTGAATGAGTACTTGATTCTTGCTCACTCCATTTCTTCCCCACTTTGAAACCTGCTTGTCCTGAGTTACTTTTGGGCTGGCAGCACCTCGCCTGTGTTGGAAGATGACCAATAGCGGCACTGAAAGGCGTCAGACTTCACGGACTGTGAAGGCAACTGCTCATGGACAGACATAAGGCAATTCTACTGGGGGTAGGAGGAAGCAAGATGTTGATTAACTAGAATCTGCAGCTTATCCACCAGGTAGGAAATGGGCAGACTAGGTGGGCCAAGCAGTCCTTATCTACCGTCAAATTCTATGTTTCTCACCCACCATCTTGGTAAGAAGAAGGCTGAAGCTGTGGCTACTGATGACTGTTGGGGTGTGGGGATGGGGACTAAAGGGATGGACATAAGGAGATAAAATCATAATAAAATTGTGAGACCTTCACCACCTTTCCAAAATGCTTACCAGTAAAATAACACTCTATGAAGTTTTCAAATGGCAACAAAATCTGGTGAGTCCTCTGTCTGCCATCTGACATCAGGCATCAACCAGCATAAAATTGCCTAAAGAAGGCAGTGTGGTTGGTTATGTAGTTACTGAAATACTGGAGATTACAGATTTATAAGAACAAAAGAATATCACACAGAAGCTGGCACATATCCCTTAGCAGCTGTCTCCTACTTCTCAGTACTTCTATTTATACCCTTGAGGTACTTGAATGTTTCTATCAAATACTCTCTTTCCTGCCTCTCTTCCAGTGAGTACATATTGAGGTCCTTACTTTCTCATAAGTCTCATGTTGCAAGCTCTGTGCCATCTCATTCACCCTTCTCTGGACCATCTCCAGCCTGTTATTATCCTTACAAAGGTGCGACCTCCAGAACTGCACACAGTACTCCATGTGAAGCCTGACCATGGTTTTATATCATGAAATCACTACCTCCTCCTTATGCTGGTGATAACCCCTGCCTATGCACTCCAGCAAAGAAACATAGAAACATAGAATTTGACGGGTAGAGATAAGGACCACTTGGCCCACCTAGTCTGCCCATTTTCCTACCTAACAGATAAGCTGCAGATCCTAGTTAACCAACAGCTTACTTCCTCCTACCCCCACAAGACTGCCTTACCTCCATCCCATGCATTCTTGAATTCCCCACTATTCTTGACTCCATGACCTCTTCACGGAGGCTGTTTCATGTCACTGGCCCTCCCAGCTGCCATACCACTTAGACATTTTCAGGTCATCTGAGATAAGAACCCCAAGCCCTTTCCTTCTTTGTGACTCTGCCAGCTCCCCCATTCTGTGCCTTTCCTCAGGGTTTCTGTGTCCCAGGTCTATACTTTTGCACGTTTTGAAGTAAAGTTCAGTTGCCAGTCCTCAGACCATTTCTCAACCTTCCCCAGGTCCCTTCTCATTTTCTCATACCCTCTGGGGTATCCACTGCTACATGTCTTGGTGCCATCTGCAAACAGGCAGACTTTTCCCTTCACCCTTCTGCAATGTCACTTATGAAGGCATTAAACAGGACTGGCCCCAGGAACAATCCCTCGGCACCCATGGTCATCCCCTCTCCCCAAACTGTAGCCCCATTTACCACCACTCTCTGCCTTCCTGTCTCTTACCCAATTCCTAACCCCTTTACCACTCTTTCCCCATGCCCGCCTCTACTCAGCTAGTTTATTAGCCTCTTATGTCGGATTTGTCTCAAACGCTTTGCTTACATCAAGGTAAGTGTTATCCACTGTCCCACCCTGATTTACTTCCTTTGTCACCAAAGAGATCAACCAGATTTGTCTGACATGACCTCCTCACTATGATTCCATGTTGCCTATGGCCCTGGGCTCCAAGGTACTGCTATTTCCCCAGTTCTTTTCATGTCCTTGGCGTATGCCATATGGTCCCATCACTTTGTCCATCTTCAGTTTACTCACCTTCTGCAGGATTCTTCTGCCTGTGAATGGACTATTGTCCACCTCTTCATGCCTTTGCAACTCCAGTACTGCTGTGGTCCTTGCCCTCCCCTCTTCTGTGAATACTGTTCAGAAAGACACAGTGGATGTCTTGTTTGGGAGCACATGACAGTTCTTAGGGATGGTACTTTCACTTCCAAATACCTAAGCAGCACATATCAGCAATCAACATTCAACATTGACAAATGCTTGTTTTCATAGTTTCTAAAGTCTGTTGGTTGGCCTACTGCTATCCCCTTACTCACTCCTCTCCATTCAGCTCAGTTAGAAAGCTATCTGCCCCTACCCCCCAAAGCCAGCTTGCTCAAGTTGGAAGCTGTATGCTGGCAGCCTACTCACTCACTCAGTTAGCAAGCTGTCTGCTCCACCCCACCACTTAGCTGGCCTGTTTGTGGTTTGTTCTGCCATCCCCACCCTTCCTGTCCTTTCAAAATGTGAAAAAAGTGAAAACAAAGGGTGCACACATCTGCATGGCTCATTTTGAAAGGCGCTCAGACTAGAGAGTCTCTCTGTAACTGTTCCGCACCCACTTCCTCAGCCGCTAATCTTCTGTACCATCTCTGTTAGTCTTGGGGGGCATCACTGGTGGGATTTGAAAACTGAAAGTGGTGAAACTCATTTTTCAACTGTATCTCCCACTAGACCTTAGATCACCAATGAAATCAGAAGCAAAGGACACTACTCCCCCTTGACTCCTCATTTGCAGCATTCATTAGCCTGAAGACTACTGCCACATTCAAAACAGCTCCATACTACCACAAAAATGACAAATACACAATAGTAGTATAAAAAACTATTTTATTTAACATGACAGCTGACAAAGAGATTTAGTCTCCTAGGCAATAACTCTACCCAGGCAGGCAACAGAAAATATAGCAACCCCTAGTGGCACTAACAGGGAAGAACTATTTTACCTTTTTAACAGCATGCAAATACATTTTTCATACATTTCTAAATATTCTGTTTTACTTGTTTTCTTATTTCAGCAAATACATATTTTATGTAAACAATAAGACCTCCAGGAGTGTTGGTAGTATTAGGTTTACCACATGCCCAGTGGTGAAAGACACTCAACCTCAGGCCTCATTCCTTACTATACTCCTGGGCATGTGGTAAACTGCACAACCAACACCCCATGCTTTATCATTGCATTTTTATGGTAGGAATTTTCCCAAGTGTCATTGTCATCACGTCCCGTCAATAAAACATGTGTATATAACCCCCCACACACACACACACACCTAGAAACAAGCTATCACAGCTTAATGTGCCTTCCTGGTCACAGATTACAAAAAAGTTAACTAGTTACAACTCCACATATATTAAATAAGGTATACAAAGTAATTTCTGAAATGGACTTTAGAGTCCTAAGAATCCCAACAACATCATTGGTCACGACATATCACCTGACCATTCATTAAATCCCAGTAAATGCACTGTTTGTCACCAACCTAAGTCACTAACATAAGTAATCTATGAACAGCCTATATATACAACAATAAACATTTTTCTGTTAAAAATGTTTTCCATTTGTAAGTGAAATAACCTACTTCAGAATGTACATTTCTTGAGAATTAATGTGTTTCCTGGGTGTACTGACAGGCACTCACCATTGGCATCATGCCTTTTAATTCCCCTGGGGCATGCATTAATTCTTTAACAAATGCATGCCTTATTGTCGAGTTAATGCTTACATGGATGAGATATACAATTAAGCTTCATCAAGTCAATTTAGACTTTGCTATAT
Organism: Neoceratodus forsteri; assembly: GCA_016271365.2. Lineage (NCBI taxonomy): Eukaryota > Metazoa > Chordata > Ceratodontiformes > Ceratodontidae > Neoceratodus > Neoceratodus forsteri. Next base: position 101,263,464 of record JADMNL010000033.1, on the reverse strand, counting down.
AACTCTTGGAACAGAACAAGATGATCAAATCTTCTTGCAATAGGTGTAACCCTTGGTCTGTGTCTGTGCCCTCTTGTACTGTATGCTTGTTTTAACAGTCAGCAATGCGCCCCCAAGTCTAATGCTAGCAGTGTTGACACTTCACTTTTTAAGCCTGGTGAGCTATGGGGTACAGGTAATCTCTGTCTTTTAAAAGCCCCATGTTCCACTATAAGTTAATGGCTGCCTGATGTATGAGCTACAGTGTCTTACATTCAGAGCCCTGGCAAGCCCACCTCTAACACTGCATGTTTATTCAGAGAACTGGCCCTCATTGCTGAAGACTAGAGGGTAGCAAATCTGCATCCCCTCCCCACAGTGGCAGTGCTGAACTTAGCCTACCAGTCAGTAATCAATTCCCATTGAGTGACTGTTACTGGAAAGAGAATCGGAAACAAAGTTTTCTCTGTAGTGTTAATCAATAGGAGTCTAAATAGATAAAAGCTCAGATTCTAAGCAGTCTGCGGAGGTGTTAGAGTACGATAAAACACAAGTTCTGGTGGTCTGAGCTTAGAAGACAGAATAGGAAAGTGACCTGGCAGAGCATGGCTTTAGGGTTGCCGAGATATGTTTTATATTTAGAACCCAGTACCTTGTCCCATTAAATGTTTTGCACGTTCACACTTGTTCAATCCAATCTCTATGTTAGCCTCACAGAGTAGGATTATGTTTATTTAGATTTTAAAATTATTTACAGGGCTAGCAGGTTTGAATTAAATGTAGAGAGACTGTCTCTACAAGTGATTGAGAAATAACTGATTCAGACTATGAAAGTGCAGACAGAGGAACACAGACTCCACCCAAAATACTCCAGCAACTGTCATATCATAGATAAACTTGCTATGAGGTCAGAGCATACTCATCACAAGCTGTCATAATGTTCATTTTTATTCCATTGGTGCTCCTGCCCTGCCAGGCAACCTCCAAGTAGCATCAGATTCTCATGCTCCACAGGGAGTCCACGGAAGTTGTTCCTCCTGGAGGGCACTTCCGACATGGTGGGTTCCCTTGGGGGTGACAGCCTTGACTCCCTAACCAGTCCTGCCTTGAATGGGAGACCAGTGAGCAGTCAGGAGCGATGGAGACTGAGAGTGCTGACTTCATGCTCTCTGTGCTTTGGGGATTTACAACTTTCATTACTCCTCTCCCCAGTATGCAGTCAGTGAGGGTGCCTAATGTATATGTGCACACTAATGTATGGCCATGTGCACGGCCCCAGCCAGCATCCCACCACCACCTGTTGCATTTCAGGTGGCTGTATTCCAGTGAAGCCAGCATTCCTCCCTTCCCTGAGAAGGAGCATATTCTCTGTGATGCTTGAATCCCCCCAGCAGTCCCTAATTATCTAGGGTCCTTCCTAAATCTGGTCACCATTGTTGCAAATGGAAGCACTAATGCCACACCAACATAATGGAGTTAAATCTATTTTAATCCATTACTGGCAATATTGCAAACTTTTGGAATACATTAAAAATTAAGAAATGAATGCTCTAGTAAAGTATAATTCAGTGTGCTTAAGCAATTTAGTGTGGTGTTGTGTTTATGCAACTTGTTGAATAAACTTTGTTGTATTGCTGAATGAACATTTTGTGGACGTTTACCTCTCTGCGCCTTGGGAATACCACCCTGTAGAGATACGAAGGCAGGAACCTGGAGGAGGGTTCCACCCTAGAGGTGCTGAGGAAGGATTCCCTTATGCTAAAGATAGCTTAGGAGACACCCCAGGAGATAGGCTAATCACTGGAGGAGGAGGAGGGAGGATTGTGGGGCAAAGTAAAAGCTTCTGAATGAAGCAGGAAGGAAGAGTTTAAATAGGTCAGGCAGGAATGTGTAGCTGTTGCTCCAGTCCCTTGAACTGCAGGCTACAGCCTTCAATTCAATGTGCTTATGCAACTTGCTGAATAAACTTTGTTGTAGCTACTGAATGAACTTTGTTGTGGCGTTCACCTCTCTGGGCCTCTTGAATACCACCCATGAGCATGCTGAAGGCAGAAACTTAGAGGAGGGTTCCACTTCTAGAGGTGCGTGGGCAGGATTCCCTGAGGCTAAAGGTAGCTTAGAAATGCCCAAAAAGTAGATAGGACAGCATTGCAGAGGTAATGATTTGGTATTGAGATTGGAATATACACATGGTCATTGGGGCTGCGAAGTCATCGGAGATAACTGAAATGAGTAACGGTTTGAACATAGGTTCATGAATTATGATGAAGGGCATGATTTTCCAATGAGAGAGGAAATGACAAGGAGAGGGCCACCATCCATCTCCATCCACCAGTGGAACCTACCTCAATAACTGTGGAACCTAACTAAGTAGTTTAGGGGTAACTAAGATTATGACCTTTGGTGCTGAGGAGAGGAAAAACCCTTTTGGGGAAACCTCTGGGGACCCAAGGCCTAGGTCACCTTCACTCCAGGCTATGGGTTGTTTTATTTAGTGATGGCTCTGCTGCTGCAATTTAGAAACTGAATCCAAGGAGGAAAATATTCCAATTTGGAGAAAACTCTCATGATCCCTCTAATAGGAATGCCATGAAGGGTTGCAAGAGAACTGTGCAACAAGGAAGCTCTGAAAGTTGAGCGGGTTCCTCAAGGCGGGTAGAGGAGAGCAATGACAAGTGAGGCTCTCAGCTGGCCTACCAACTAAAGCAGACCTGGTGAACTAAAGGTGGTCATGAGGAAAATAGCACAGAGGGCACCGCTGAACACAATTCAGCCAGCTGAAGGAGTGCCTGGACGAAGGACCCCATTCCTCATAGCTGAAGTCTTAAATTTACATTGAGAGGTGCCATCAATGGCAGAAGTGGCTAAAGCTCTGCCTGGAGCAAGAACATTCCCACAATGGGCCACATGAGAAGGACCCCCCCCGAGTTTCACATGCTCACGATGTGGACTCCGTGCAGAGCGAGACCATCAGCTGCAGGGGCCCTGAGCCATAGAAAGTAATGATCATGGTTGGCAAGCCTCCGATTCATAAAGGACAGCATACAAAAGCTAGAAGCACTATATATGAGGTGGCCAGGCAAAGCCACCGGCTGTCAGATAGGTACTGGTATATGGTAGGATTGTCTGAGATGATTGATTGAACAATGGACTGATATGATTGGCAGATGATATTAATGGATAGGAAGGTTCATTGATGGAAGAAAGGATTAAAATGGTTGAGTGATATAAGCAAAACTAGTGAAAGCAAGTCAACCGTTCCACTACAGAAGCCAAATTACTGGTGTCATGGAAGGTAGGTGATCAAGTAATGGGAGGCTGTGAAGCCATTAAGCAGTGGTGGCAGGATGCAGAAATTGAGTCAATGAGGTTTTAGCAAATTGAATCTGTAAATTTAACAGTGATTGCTATGGTTGCAGCATAAGTACAGAATTTAAATGGACGGTTAAATAGCATTGATACGGATGGGCTATGGTTTCAGAATGAATAGGAATGATATGATTGGTATGAATACCTCAAATGTCATGAAGGTAGGGTTAGGGTATTGGAAGGCAGGAGGTATTGTCATTTACAGGCAGTAAGTGTTGCAAAAGCATTTATGCATGGATAGCTTAAAGCCATGTAGGCAAAGAGCAGAGCAAAATCATATAGCTTACATAAGCATGCTCCTGCTAATTGAAGCCACTATGCCCCACTGTGACACCGAGTCCCCACTCACGGGAATAAGAGGAGTGACAGCTGAGCATCACAAGACCAACAGCAACTGTAATGCCAGGCAGGTAGGAACTCTCCCAAAAGAGGTGCCTTAACTGGCAAGGTTCTAGTGAAGGATGAAGCCAGGATAGGAAGCTGCTGCCAGAGTAAACTGAGCAGGGGAAGCAAATGAATGACTGAAAAGGTGCAACATAGTTAAAGTCAGAAACCAGCTGCTAAAGGCCTGCAGCTGAAAGCTGACCAGGCAGCCAGTATAAAGCTGACAGTTTCAGTACAGTAATGCAGCAGTTGGGCCTGGCTGAGCAAACACGGAATATATTAAGCAGAGCACAGTAAACCCAGTACTGAATGAACTGAGCTAGCACTGAGTGGAGCAGAGATGTGGCAAGTTGAAGCCTAGACCAAGTGCAAATGATTAGGTTGGGAAGCACTGGAGATAGCAGGCAGGAGAACATCAGTGGAAGCTGAAACACACAATAATGGTATTCACTCACCTGGTAAAGATGATTATTTAAATACCCTTTATAGTACTCTGCAGTCAAAACCTGTGGTATTCTCCATCCATCCTATAGGTCGATGCACGACTCAATCAATTTGAGTTGGCCAAGGCCAGCCCTCTGTCCCATCTCAGGATCTCCAGTAGAAACTTCCTTAGCTGTGAGTATTCCTGTCTCAAGAAAAAAGAAATGGAACAACAAATGTCTAGGTGAGGGAGCCACATGGGAATAAACGCCATAGAATGGTGTCCTCTGTGTGGTCCCCCACCCTCCCAGCCTGGTAGCCTAATGTATTTATGTGCCCTGAGTATGAATAACTGAAATAAACAACTCTAGGTGCATTGTGATGACAATATACTTATTTAATCAGTACAAAGAGAGTATGTACACTTCTTATATTTAATTTCTTTGAATGGTACAAATCAACCTGTGTATTTGGAGGGCAAAATATGGTCTTGAATCCTCTGCCGGTCCAGGTGGGACTGCGGAGTACTATAAAGGGTACTCAAATAATCACCTTTACCAGGTGAGTGAATACCATTATGTCTCATACCCTTTATAGTACTACGCAGTCAAAACCTATGGGACCTGAAAAACAGTGTAATCACAGAGGATCACTTACAGGAGGGTGAGATGGCAGAGAGGATTGCCCTAGTTGGAGCCTTCCCTCAATTTGACATGCCGAAGGATGCTCTCTCAGTGGAGAGTACAACCAGTCAGTAGTACATTGTAAAGCTGTGTACAGAAGACCATGTGGCTGCTGAACAAATGTCTGCAATGGAGGTTTGGCCTCTTTCCACCCAGAAGGTGGCAACTGCTCTTGTTGAGTGGGCTTTGATGTTGGGGGCGGATCCTAATCCTCTACTGTCGTATGACTCCTGTATGTCCGCTTCAACCACCTGGCTATAGTGCCTTTGGATGCTGCTTGACCCACCTTTTTTCCATGGTTAGGATGGAGAGTCTATCAGTTTTCCTGGTGTGTCTGGACATGGTGAGGTATGCCTCAGCTGCTGTCTGATATCTCGGCTTGCAGCATGCCTGCTGCTATGATACTGACTTGCTGGAATGGATGGCAGTTCAACTTCTTGTTCCATGTGGAAGTGTGAAGCTACTCTGGGGATGAAGGAAGGCACTGTCTCAGAATGACCCTGTCATTGTGGAAGGCTAAGGAAGTGTTCTTGACAGGAGAGGCTTGTAGTTCCCCTATCCTCCTGGCAGAGCAGAGTTCTATCAGGAAAGCTGTCTTTCAGGTAAACCAAAAGGGTGAATCTTGCGGAATGGTGTGCCCTGTAGGGCTTCTGGGACAATGTTCAATTGCCATGGGGAAAACCTTTCTTACCTTGGGATTTGAAAGTTCAATGGCTTGAAGGAGCCTGACTACGTCGGGATGTGAGCCAATAGCACCCATCCCTGGTAATGGTCCCCTAATGGAGGACAAGGTGGATGTTTGCACTCTAAGGAAGATGGGCTGAGGCCTATGTTTGCTCCATCATTTAGAAAGTCCAAAATTTGTGATAGTCCTGCTACAAATGGGTATGTTTCCTTTCTGTGCACACCACCTTGTGAAAATCTCCAGTGTCTTTAGTAGGACAAGTTGATGGAAAGTTTCCTAGATTGCATCAGTCTAGCTACGACTCTGGAGTGGTATCCCAGATTCAACAGTCTGTGCCTTTTAATAGCTATGCTGTCAGCTTGAGTGTTGAGGGATTCGGGTGCTGTATTGAGCCCTGACTCAGGAGGTTGGGCCAGTTGAGGAGTGGCATCAGGGAGTCTACTGACGTCGCTCAAAGGACTGAGTACCATGGTATCCTTGGCCAGTCTGGTGTTATCATCACCACCATTGTTCTTGTGGTCGGACCTTGTGGAATAATTTGTTTATCGTTGCCATGGGTGAGAAGGTATCGACCTGTTGAATGATCATGGAGGCGAACAGGGTGTCCATCTCCTGTGCCATGGGGTCTGTATATCTGGAGTGAAATGAAGGGAGTTGTGTGTTGTGGCGAAAGCCATCAGGTCCACTTGTAGTGGACCCCATCTGTGCTGTATCTTTGGACACTCTCTTGTGCAGCATCCACTCAGAGAGGTCGATAGTGGATCTGCTCAGCCAGTCTGCCCTTGTGTTGTCCTTTCCTGCCAGGTAGATGGACAATATTGACCTCAGGTTCTTCTCTTCCCATAGTAGCACTTTCAGTGACTCCACAATCATTGCCCTGCTGCATGTACCCTTGCTTGTTCAAGTGGCGACCATCACCTGGTTGTCGCATCTCACAGAATGTCTTGATGGGCGATTGGGGTTTGAAGAATGATATGGCCAGGTAAACTGCCCTCATTTCCAGGAGATTTATTGGGAGAGTCGATTCTTTCTTGGACCAGAGTCCCTGAGTTATCTGGTTCCTGTGTGGCCTCCTCACCTGGTAAGATTGGCATTTGTCATGATAGTTGATCTGTTTGGATCGATAATGGGCAGCCTTAGGATAGGTTCTTGTAGATTGTCCACCACTGAATTTCCTTCCAGACTTTATGAGGAGGGAGACTTGAAATGGAAATGTTGTGTGGTCTGGTCCCATGTCTCTATAAGGAAGCATTGTAGTTGCTCCATGTGAGTCTGACCCAGGAATTCATGTCTATAATACAGGCCATGAATCCCAATACCTGCAGGTAGTCCCAGACTGGTCTTACTGGGTGGCTCAGTAGGCCATTGGTTTGTGCTATCAGGTTGAGGATCATGTCTTCTGTGGGTGTGATCTTGCAGTGTCTGGTATTGATTCTTGCTTCAGGTGGCACAGCAATTGTGTTGGGGTCAGGATGCTTTTACCTTGTTGATCACCCAGCTCTGATCCTGAAGACATTTGGGTGTTAGGAATGCTGCACTGAGCAGCTTCTGGTGTCCTTGCCCTGATCAGCCAGTCATCTAGGTAGGGGTTACATGGACTCCTAGCTTTCTCAGGTGGCTGCCAGTACTACCAGAATCTTGGTGAACACCCTCGGTGCTGAAGATATGTTGAATGGTAGGCTACGTGTATTGGTAGTATTCTCCTTGAATGTGAATTGGAGGTATTTGTGGTGTTCTGGTGAATGAAATGTGAAGGTGTGCGTCTTTGAGGTCTATGGACAAGAGATAGTCACCTGGTTAGATTGCCAGGAGGGTGGAGTGGACCGCTTCCATTTTGAATGTTCTGTAAATTATGAACTGGTTCAGGTATTTTAAGTCCAATACTGGGTGCATTCCACCTGATATCTTTGGGACCACAAAGAATAGAGTAAACACCCATGTTCTTCTCTTCTGATGGCACTATGGAAATAGCGCCTTTCCTACAATAAATTTTGCATGGCCTGATGTATTGCCTGATATTTGACCGGGCATGAAGGTGGATACCATGCATCTTGTTGGCATGCATGTCATGGATAGTTCTGTTATATAGCCTTATGTAATTACCTATCTTACCCATTTGTCAGATGTTGTGTGGGCCCACTGAGATGCAAATCCTTCAGTCTCCCTGCTGTCTGAGGGGTTCTTGCTAGGGCCGTGTGCTCATTGTTTTTGACTTGATATTTAAACTGTGGTTTGTAGCCTCTGTCAGTGATCTTGTTGGTGGTGGAACTGTGGCTGGTGTTGTAGCCTTTGTTTTGGAACTTAGGTTTTGGATTCCATAGGAGGGCATAGCTGTTGCTGTTGCTCTGTCCCTATACTTAAATGGTCTGTTTTGGGCCAAAGGACCGGTCAGAGGAGGTAGATGTCCTTTTCTCCCTGTGATTATTTGCCTCCCTCTCTATTCTTTAGGTAGGGTGTGAGACCCTCCTAAATAGGTTGACTTCCTTGAATGGTAGTCTCATTAGTGCGGACTTTGGTTCATTGTCAAGCACCATAATTTTAGCCAGAGAGCTTTTCAGGCCCTCTTGGCCAGGACTGTGGTCCTCGATTCAAATCTCAGGATGTCTGAGGAAGCATCCATTATGTATTTGACTGCTTTCTCATGCATTCTAGGGCTTGTGGCAAGTCCTCGGGGATGACCTCTGCGATGGTTTCCATCCAGCGCATGAGTGTCCTGTTACGAACAAATAGCCGTGTCAGCGACTTTTGTCATTCCAGCCAATTAGTGAATTCTTTTAAGGTGTTTCTCAGTCTTTTTGTCCATGGGGTCTTTGAGGGCGCAGTGCTCTCAATAGGCATTGTGGTTCACTTGGAGAGCTCAGAGACTGGTTGATCTACCTTTGGGGCCTTACTCCATGCTTCTTTCCTGGTGTCTCAGAGAGCAGGTACCAGTTTGCTACCATGTTCTTTCCAGCAGCTAAGCAGGCTCTGTGGCTTTGTATTCCTTGGTTATGATGGTGTCTATTGTTTTACAAGTTGGAAAATGGTTTTACCTTCTGATTGGCCCATGGAGAGCAGGGGTCCTCAGAAGTGGAGGATACTCTGGGTCTTGGCGTGTGCAGGGCCACCTTGATCATTCTGATCAGCTCCTCAATGTTCTCCCCATGTCACATTCTCTGTGATTGATCTTGGGTCTCTGCATCCGGTTCTGTGGGTGTCTCCAAGGTGATGCTGTCTGCATCATCCCTTGGTCTTTGGATGGGGTTCTCTCCCATCTGAAGCCTTAGCTGGTGTCCATGGTGGTGGGGGCAGGTTTGTTTTCAACATTTATAGCAGCTGGAAAAGGAGCTGAGCCTGCCCTGCATCCAGGGCTATTGGGACTGTGGGTGGTGGGAGTTCCGTCTGTGGGAATCAACTTCCTTGTGGCTCTCTGGGGCTCTGCATTCCACCAGAACACATACTGTGCAGGCGTTGTCAGCCTCGTTGATTTCCTGAATGGTGTTCCACATTCTTTACAGTTCCTCATATGGTATCTTTCTGTGTCATTCTGTGGGGAGAAGACAAAAAGAATTGCATGTGGTATGATCCCATTGTCATGTTCCACAATCAGACAAGATGAGTATTCACTAGTGTCTTGTGCTCAAATGAGCATACTGTGCATTGCCCCTTTAAAATACCCTTTGTGAGATTTGGGATGCATGACTGGAGTCCCACACAGATGACCACCAGTGATCTCACGAGATCCAGCTAGACTGAGATCGCCCTATACAATGCTTGTCAATGGTGATCCCACAGTCCCTGCCAAGATGGTCACCGTGATCTTGCATGAGTTCCCTGCAAGACTGCAAGTGCTATATGCACTGCTGGGGAGTAGAAGTCTTGCAAGAACCATGTGGCCTTATGGTAGTCCCAGATGCAGAAGGGGACAGTATGGCTGCTGCACGCCTTGGTGGGCAGAGAATTTGTTACTTTATGGCCCATTGAGACCAGGGAATGTGGAACTTGTAGGGTGGAGGCGATCCTTCTGAGGGACTTGCAGGTCATTCATTGGTGGTCCTGGACCGCATTTTGGCTCTCTGATACAGTGGGAGGCAGGAGAAGGAGCCTGGAGACTGAGATATTTACATTTTATACTTTCTCTGTACTGGAAGGGCTGGGGGCTCTTGCCCTGAATCTATTGGAAGCATAGATACTGTGGGGGTTTCAGGGCACAGAAACAAGTGAGGAGTAACTTGATTGGGGGGATACTACAGGAGGGTCCTCTCCCTTGTGCTGCCAGGAATGGGCAATTGGTGGCTGCTGCTTTAGGGTGTTCCTGGAGGGACCACAAGCTAGAAGTTGGAGGCACTGTTTTCTTTGGACCACTTTACAGTTGTGCTGTATGGGAGACAGGTCACACTGCAGGAGGAGATCTGTTCTCAGCTAATCCACTCTTTGGAGGCTGGTTGTAGCTGGTTCGATACCTAATGCTTCATGATGGAAAGTTCATAGACGCAACATTCTAAGACTAACAATGGAGAAAGTATTATGTTTAGAAAAGGGGCTTTGAGGACAGCTGGTTACCAGGATGCATTATAATTACAGAATTAAAGAGATATTGTAACTTATTTGAGTGAGCTGATATATGTTGGGAGTAGAGCTGATTACGATCAGCCTCTGGATGCACAAATTAAACTGGAGATCCTGAGATGGGAGAGAGGGTCTGGCCTTGGCAGCTCAAAACTGATTGCATCAACCTATAGGATGGATGGAGAATACTCACAGGTTTTGACTGTGAAGCACTATAAAGGGTACAAGACATAATAATGCAGTTGGCAGAGGGCTGGGAAAATCTGGGGAGGAAATGCAGCCTGAGAGCACAGGTGCAGAGCAGCTGAACAGAAGGAAACAACAATAGGCAACCTAAAGCACAAATAAACAATGATACACTAGGCACTAAAAACTAGAATCCCAAAAGAAACAAACAAGGCAAACACAAGTACAGGAGCAGGAAGGAAACAGGCACACAAGGAAGCATGGAGCAGCTGGAGGGACGGTAATACAAAGCAAAGCAGGAGAACATGAAACACAGAAGTCCAGCACAAACTAAGCAGAACCAAAGCACAACAATGAGGCAAAGCTCAGCAGGCCCAAGGGTGAAGACAGATTGACAGAGCCTCTGTCCACAAAGAAAAAGCTTCTGAATGAAGCAGGAAGGAAGAGTTTAAATAGATCAGGTGGGGAGGGGCTGGCTGTTGCTCCAACCTCTTGAACTGCAGACCACAGCCTTTCAATAACCAAAACAAATAACATACAAAATATGTACTAGAATAAAAACCTGCTGTCAGGTTTATTAGATGAATTCTTTAAGGAGTCTGCTGACATCAATGTGTGACTTCTGTTCACTTCTAAGTCTTATGTCAGACATCAAGAGAATCAAAAAGGTTGGCTGAAAGACATGAAGCTAGACTTTCAAAGCAGGTGGATGTAAACACATACTCCACTTGTGTCTGTTTCTAGCTGCTTGCATCCAAACTGCCTTGCTGCTGTTTTCAGAAAACATATCCATTTACAAAAAAAGTCACAATTGGCATCACAAATTATGGAAGAGAATGTTACTGAGGAAGAGAGGTGGAGGATAGTCAGCGCTTAATGTCAGATCCAGAAATGTCAAAATCAGCGAGGATGATAGTGATGAGGAAGTAATGATGACCCAGTACCAGACCCTATTTGTCAGCCACCCTTCCTCAAGCAGCACCCAAAATTGTCACTGGTAAAGGAAAACCATTCCTCTTATGCAACTACCCTAGCAATAGTCAGATGTCAGGGACAGGGACCTCAAGTTGATAAAAGGGGTAAATGGGGATATGCAGCAGGAGGAGGAGCAGCAACAGACAAACATTTTGCCCTCCCTATGTCCCTTACTCTAATCACCCCATCCACTAAAATCTGGCATGTTGGCTGAAAGCCACTTGTGTGGGATTTCATCGCAGTGGATGAAGTCAATGACAGTGCAGCTGTGTGCAACATATGCAGTTCAAAATTAGCAGGGTAAGCCAGGAACACACTATGGGACAACTAGTATGCAGAGCCATATGCAAACTAAGGATCCCATTCGTTGGGCACAGTATAAGCATTTGGCAGCAATGCCCACTTCTGATATTGTAGGACAGTCTGAAAGCGAAGGTCCCCATCCCGGTGATGATGTAGTATCATTCAACCCGTGGCTGTGTTCCACCTCTAGGCATGCAGATACATGAGGCGGTTGTCAAGCTGACCCATCTCCTTCCCGTATAGAGTTGTTTCCATTGTGTCCCTGCTGGTGGACAAGGCAGCCAAAGCAACAAGAGCATAACTGTCAAGCCACAACTCCTTCCACAGTGCAGCACACTCTGAGGTTTAAGCAACCCGGATATTAAATCTTACGTATACTAAGCACACAAAATACCCCTGTAAACACCAAGTGGTGAAAGAGTTAAACACTGCTGTTGCAAAAGATATTGCCAGCAGACCTTTGCTATTTCTTTTGTTGAGAATCCTGGGTTTATACAACTCATGGAAAAAGCTGCACCTAAATACAAAGTGCCCACTGCACTTATTTCAGCACTAAGGCTGTTCTGACACTTTATAATGACGTGCCTGCACTGTGTCACATGCAGTGTCAACTCTGCAGCAGCCAGCATCCACCTCACCACAGACATCTGGACTAGAGTCCCACCATCCGATATTAGTTATATATACATTACTGCACACTGGGCCTGTTTCTCTGGGGTGTATTTCCCTGGGAGGAGGTGCTGGAAGCCTCAACAGGGGAAAAAGACCTAGGGTCATGGTGGATACATGTATGAATAACACTGAGCAGTGCAGGAGAGCAGCTAGCAAGGCAAACAGGATGTTGGGATGCATCGCAAGGGGATCACCTCTAGGAGCAAGGAAGTGATTCTGCCACTGTACAATGGACTGGTTAGACCACACCTTGAGTACTGTGTACAGTACTGGAGACCACACTTGAAGAGGGACATACAGCCCTGGAGAGGGTACAGAGGAGGGCAACAAAGATGATACGAGGGCTAGGGGATTTGACTTACGAGGACAGACTTGAGGAGCTCTGCCTGTTTTCATTGGAGGAGAGGAGAGACAGGGGGACATGATTGAGGTCTTCAAGTACCTCAAGGAATAAATAGGGTAAACATGGAGGGATCTTTAGACTAAAGCAGGAGGCATCACCAGAGGCATGGTTTGAAGTTGGAAGGTGGAAGGGTGAGGGGAAAAGAGGAGGAGGTTTTCACTGAGAGGGTGGTGGACCCTTGGAATGCTCTGCCTGGTGAGCTGGTTCAGAGATCCACAGTGGAGAGCTTTAAGAAAGTGGGACAGACACAGAAAGTGGATGTATCAGATGATAGCCTGTCCCGGGGTGGGGATGGATGATAGGGGTTTCTGGAGCACAAGGGATGGGAGGGTCTCGGCACCCAACTAAGGATCTAGGTTCGAGCAGACTTGATAGACCATAAGGCCTAATCTGCTGGCAAATAGTATGTTAGTATGTTAGTATGTATGCCTTGCATCCATGCCCATTATCTGTTTGCCCCTGAGCAGTGGCAGCAGCAGTAGTAGTGGTGGTGGTCCTTGTCGGCATGCCACATTCAGCAAGCAGAGCATGCGTGGTCACAGACATCCAACAGAATACTCACCCAAATCAATGAGGTCCATTATGCAGTGGCTAAAGCCATTTGGATTCCAGGCTAGCATCATTGCAAGTGACAATACACGGAATGCCATTGAAGGACTCAGTGATTGCTGCTTTTATCATGTGCCATGCTGTCCACATGTCTTGAATCTGATTGTGAATGCCTTTCTGGAGCATGATGCAGTCAGTAGTATGCTGACTATCAGTCACAAAATCTGCAGCCATTTCAATCTCTCTGCGCTGGCAAGATCAGTGCTCAGGATCCTACAGAAGGCTAATAGAAGTACCACAACACCATATTAAGCTTGATACAGCAACACAATGAAACTCAATGCTCCATATGCCCTAGAGTCTATTTGAGCAGTTCAAGCCAATAAATGACTATGTCATGCAGATGCCTGATGGTGGCGTACAGTCAGCATGTCACTAAGTCCATCCTAGTGGATGCTGATGGACAGTGTCATCAAATCCTCCATCCACTTGAAATAGGCTACACAGGTTGTTAGCTCAGAAAATGCATGCTTGAGCCAAATTATACGACTGCTGCGTGTACTACACCAGGCACTGGTCAATGTCAGGGATGAATTTCAAGTGGCAGCAGACTCTGTTGGAGTAGAGCTGGCTGACCGGATCATGCAGCTGTGTGATGATGATCCCAGGGTGATTCATATTGATACTTTGAGGCATACTTACTGGCAACCCTGCTAGATCCATGGTACAAGCATGGTATGAAGGCACTTCTTGCAGATGGGAAGGCTGATCTGGATCACTGTGTTGTGATCCTGCATGGCAAGGTTGAAAATTGGATCAGCACTCAGAGCAAAGGGTCAAAAAAGTAGTACCTGTAGACAAACCTAAAGGAGCAACAGTCCCAGTTCAGACAGTACCCACCTCCTCCCTCCTCCTCCTCCTCCTCCTGTATGATGTCTGCTACTGGACCCTCATCATCATGTACAGTGAAGCCTGCCAGGATGAAGCACAGTGTCACAGGTTTACTGCATGACAAAGAATAACTCCTATTGAAATTGCATTGTTTACTGCGGTATCTCTAGTACAGAATTCTGCAGCACTGCTTCATCCTGGTGGGCTTCACTGTAGCAGTGGTGGCACAAACCCTCTGTGGGCCATGCTGAAGGACATTGGTGTTTTCATGCACCAGCCACCTGAGGACAACACACAGGTGCAGCTGTCTGCATACAATATGGTGCAGTCATACCTGGATGACTCACTGCAGCTGAGCATGGATGCTGAGCCTTGCAGTATTGGGAAGCAAACTTGAAATCTGGCCTGCAGATTTCAGCTATTGCCATTGAATACCTAACCTGCCCCTGTGCCATTGTAAGCTCAGAAAGGGTATTCAGTGCTGCAGGTGCCATTGTGACTGACCAGCTGAAGCTGTCTGTCTGACAGGAATGTTGAGTATCTCACTTTTATTATAATGAACTTACATTTCCTACCAAAGCACTAAACTTTGTCATTGACAATAAGATACTATGATCCTGCTGAAGAAGGTGATGTGCATCAGGAATCATTATCAGAGAGGAAGGAGTGTGCCATTGCTATCTGATAATGAAGATACAGCTGAGGGATTTGAGTTCTCCTGAGAAGGAGACAGAACATGTGTTGCATTACTGTCATTGTCAAGTGTGCACAGAAATTGTTTTGAGAGGTACCTTGATACCTGTTTGCGTCTGCAGTTACATTAGCATAACAGAGATGTAAGACACTAGGAGATCAGTGTGCAATCGTAAGTCATTAACTGCTGTCTTAGAAAATAAGCTGTTGACAGCGAAGGATTATAGCCAGATTAATCCTGATTATTCACACTGATAACATGTGTGTAGTTGTAACCAGCCAGTTCCTGGGGTTACTAGAATTCCATCAGTTTTAGATTAGACCGATAGCTTGGGCAGTGTTCAGAGGGCTTAAATGCTTTTGTAAAACATTACATCATTATTTGCCTGGCTCTACTGAGCTGAGGATGAGGTAATGCTGCTTGGAACTCTCACAGCAGCAGCATAAATCACAGTTGGCTAACAGCTGTTACTGGAGCTGTCAGAGTTTGTTCTGAAGTTGGAGTCTGAAGTGAGGGGAGCTCATTGAGAGTTCTCAGGGCAAGATCTGCTTGTGGCACTCTTGTCAAGTGGGAGGACCCTCTGTTTGTGTTTCTGCCTTAGTTCAGTAATCCAAAGGTGGTTTCCTGGGGCGTGGTGGCCACCAGATTCTGTGAAGCCCGGAGGTGACGATTCTTTACAGTGTAAAGAAAATGGGACTGAAGGTTCAGTACCTGATTTGGGACAACCCACAATTGACTGCAAGAGCTATCAGCACTGCCCATTGTGTAGAGATTTTCTGTGTACAGGTTAAAAAATGAACTTGCGTGAGATCTGAGGATTTCAAGTACTTTCCAAGAGTTCTGAGGGAACAAAGTGTGTGAAATGTAAACTGTTTAAGGAGGGTTTTCTAGTGTCAGTCAGATACAGGTGCCATGGACCTTAACCTAACATTTGTGAAGAAGGATACCTCTAGCAGCCCAGTGGGGTTGGAGAATCCAGAAGTCCTAAAGTAATGGCAGAGATAATCTAGTTTATGGCCAGAGTGAGTTATCCCTCATTCTAACCACAAATGGATCTACTGTAACTGGCTACCCAGAGGAAAATGTGTGTTTAGGTGTTAACTACAGTCACCTAGTGTGCTTTAAAAAGCCAGGAATCGTGAAATAGCACTGGTAGCAGATTTCGAAAGTCCAAGGTCCTGAAATAGGGCTGGGCAGCAATTTCATGGAAGTCTGGAAACTGTGAAATAGGGCTGAACATTGTGTGGTAAAATGTTTGTGGGAAGAGAACAGTTTGCTTGTAAGAAAGTGATGGAAATGTTTGCCTGCTAAAGTGTCATCTGTCTGGGACACAACCTTTATTAGCTGTTAAAACTGTGTCAGGAATAAAAAGCCATACAGTAACATCCCAAATTCCTGTTTGTGGATAATCCATCTTCGAGTGACTGAGTAATGTTTTTGGGGCCCCACAGATAGGAGACACAGCATAGTCCTCTCACCTCTCTCCCAGACTTGGGTAAAATAGAACTGTTGTTTTGTGCACTACCTCCTGACCTCTGAGATGCCCGAGCCAAGTATTCACTCCAATGCCAGGGGTGATACTTATTTTCAGACAACTTGTGGTGTGTTGCCTTGTCTGAGTAACAAGTAGGGATTCCCAGTTGCAAGATGGTGGTTCTTGGCCGGGCATAGTAGTGTTGCATACTTATAACACTGCAGCATTTCTCTCTGTAAGATTTCCCATTGGCCATTGTTTAGGCCCCCTTTACTCTAAAGAAAACTTAAATAAAAGAAAAAAAATCTTGTCTGGACATTGTTACTTGTCCTGCACTCTTAACTTTCACAATTGGCCACTGTTTATGCCCCAAAATGAAAACTGGAATGCCATCAGTCCATTGACCTGTTCAGATCATGTGATTTGAGTGCTGCATAACAGTACCCAAAATTATAAAGCACATTGTAATGAAAGCAGTGGGGCATGACAGCTTTGTTAGACTTGATGTTACCTGAATGTAAAGTGTAAAGGTTGTACAGAGGACTACAGTAATATTTCATAGTTGGTAGACAGAGTTGAGCAGTATGATTCTTTTGCATGTGCCATTCATATGGCAGTATACTTCTGCATAGCTGCTGTAAGGACAACTTTTGACCAAAATTTAAGTTATCTGAATGGGTTTAAGAATAACTACACATTTTTTTTTATCAGAATCAGATGCAAACTACACATCTAACTAATGCAGATGCTTCTGTGGCCGCATTTGCTGTCAAAGTAAGACGATATGAAAACAGTTTTGGGGGCAGCTGTGATAAGGTTTCTATTATCAGAATCATGTGAATTGTTCTAAACTTCTCAGTTTATCAATTAGTAGTTAGAGTGCAGCACTATGGTTCTTTTGCACACCTGTGGCATATGCTTCTTTGCATTTTCTGCAGAGTTACTCTAATAAAATGCTTGTACACCACTGTTTATAGTTGCCAAGTGGGTACTGTTTCCTTGTTACCGTAATCAGCGTTTATGTTACCAGAAGGTTTTATAACTTAGTGGTTGCTGCATATTACCGTTGCTGAGCTATATTTATCTGAAGGCTGTTTCACAGTACACACCATCATGTGAGAAACTTCTGCAGCATGGAAATGAAAACTGCTTTGTGTTGTAGATGGATGCATAATAAAGATGATCCTTTTTTTTTTTACAAACACCCTTTCTATGTCATCTGTCAGTCAATTACTCATGTTATAAGCACAATAACCCACTCCAGGATATGGGGTATTTTATGGACACCTTAGTTGCTGTGAGGGCACTCCTGTATCCTTGTGCTTCTGAGTCCCAACACAGCCAAGGAATGCATTCCATGACTATCATGCCCCATTGTAGGTTATTGCTTATTTCTATCAAGACATCTGCCATTCACCTATCCATTTACTGTACAAGATTGGCTTCCGTGTCCTTAACATTACCGTCTGCACTCTGCTCCTATTCTTGCAACTCTATGTACCAGTGAATTAGTAGCTGCAATGTTCTGTTATCTGTAACCATGTTTGATACTGTACTGGACGTAGTACTTGCTTCTTTGTTACCTCTGTGTCACACTGTTTCCATGGTATTTGATGAAGTGTTTTCATTTTATTTGATGTCTCTATATTCAATTGATGTGGAACCTCTGTAAAGGAGCTTGGCTCAAAGGTGTGTTTTCGATACTCTTCAATGAACAATAAACAATAACTAATCCATCCTGTCACCCACAGTCAATGTGGTAAAATTCATGTGGCTGTACTGCCCTGTAGACTTCTACCATAGACTAGACCTCAGAAACCACCTGATCAATGGGTCTCTGAGGTGCAGACTCTCTGACCACTGTTTAACTCACACCTGCTGACTCAGTCTACCTGTGTGCTGTATCAGCACTTGGTATTAAGACCAGGTTTATTACCCAAGTCATTCTGCTGCATCACAGAAATCTTTGTGAGAAAAAAAGTGTCAAGAGTTTGGATTATGAAAGGAACTAGAAGCCAAAGTACAAAGTGGCAAGGTGGTTCATTCGTCCATTATTGATCAACCTCCAAGCACAGTGCAAGAAGAAAGGCATAACACATGAGAATAATCCCCACTGTTCAGTCAGTCGAGAAATGCAAAATGCTGGCAGAGGAAAACTCGAGGGCAAAATCAGGGCAGCTGAGAAAATCAGCGGCAGCTGCGAGGTATTTACTAGAAGTAAGTGGAATACTGATAATAAGAGCGTGTAAGCCTCGGCGTGCTACTGATCTGTTTGTAGGCAGGCCCTTGTCCCGGTGAGACACCGATAACAATCAATAAAGCAGCACTGCGATATCTGCAAAGGACTGCTCCCCATAGCTCCACGCCCAAAGCAGCACTGAGCAAGTTAACAACTCCTAAGGGCATGGAACGTGGCTAAAAGTGAAACTTGATTGCTTGTATGGTGGTCTGGAGATTGTAAACAGATTTCAGTCAGAAATGTGGGAAGCAGTAATCCACTGTTTGCAAATAATTCCGCCGTTTACATAGACTATTGTTTATAAACTACAGAATATTACATTTTACTACCAAGAATAGAAACTTGGTATAATTCTCAGTTTGCAATTCATTCCGCTGTTTACATAGTGTTCTGTTTATAAGCTGCTGAATATAAAATTCACACTGGGGAACTTGAGAGTCACACAGCGGGGTAGCCAGGTACCAATTCAAATCAATAATACTTATGGAAATAGACAACGGTAAATAGTGTGGTTGCAGTGCATCATTTTAAAAAGTGATCATAACAGGAAACCATCTGGAGGCAATTTAGACAACATGTTCCCTGCTCTGGCTAGTGTCAACATGTGTTATGTGCTACCAAGACATCCTTGTAAATGATCAGTGCTCAATGGAACTCTTTCCTGGTAAAATATCTAAACACAAATACAAATACAAAGCCACATCCCAACCCCGTATAGAGACTTGACAAGAATGTGTTGTGTCACCAATGAAATGTTTCTATTGTGAAACAAACAAACAAATTATAACAGGCCAAGAATGGTGACAGAACAGGAGCGATGAAACAGAAAAACAGGAAAAGCATGATAACAACACAAAAGAACAATCAAATATAACAAAAAATGAAGCTGATGAGGACCAGAACACTATTTACTTAACAAAACCAACAACATGAGTAAAAACTATGTACAACAATAATGATTAACAGCTGTGTATATCAATGAAGCCATTAATGCTCCACCATTCCCCAAAGTCCATCAACTGTGATGTCACTGCCCAGGAGCTGCACCCTGCTGCCATGTCCAGATACTCGTGGACAGTTTCCTAAGGACATGCAGACTGCGTCACTGATTTGCCTCTAATCTTGCCATGTGAGCCTTCATGGAGACAATCTTTGTTTATTTTCATTTAAAGTCCATTGTGAGGGCATGGCTGACCGACTCAGCTGCATCACAGACCTTTGTTATGGTGTGGTGTCCTCCACCAGCTGGTGCTGCATGTGGAACTGAGTCTGAACTGCTGGTTCTTCATAGGAATGCTGGTCCAGCTCCCATTGGATCTGCAGCACACAGTCCTTGTACCATTTGCTTCTTGCCTTCCTTTTCCCCTCTTGCTTGTCGCAGCCCTGGCAGCTCTGTATCCAATGTCTCAGTGTTCTCTGCAGCAAGGAAAGAAATATGCATTTTGAGCAGAATAAAATGTGCAAGAATGAAATGAATGACATCCTCAGTTAAATACAAAGCCACCACCAAACTTCCATCCATATACTTTGTGTTTTGTCACCACTTCCACATATGTAGTTGTGAGCATTTTACCACCATCTGTATGCCTCTGTAATGGGAATTTGTCTGTCACGTGTATGTTGCCCACATAGACCATGAACTTTACTTTCCAACCTGGAATGACTAAAGGTTTAGTGGGCCCATATGCTTCATAGATGTGCATAACTGAGTGTCTGATTGTACTTCCTAGTCATTTAAGATACTAAATAGTATACAATGTAACAGATACAGCATATCCATTTCTGTACTGTAAAGGTAGGACACCATAACTGGACATTGGACACAGTATCGCATTCAGGAGGATGACCTGCAGTGGTGTTGGTCAGAGGTTCTGGCTTGTGTTTGACACTGGACATGAAGCAGCAATAGGCAGCAGTCATGACACTGGCCAGTTGAAGGGGAACAAACAATGCAGTATTGACAGTTCAACAAACTTTGCTGCTGCTGATGAATTTATCAACATGTAAGTGGTTATGTCAAACATTCTATCCCAATACCTGACTGACATTGAAAGACTGGAAAATGCTGGTGGGGGATGTTACCAGTGGTTACAGCACTTCAGCTGCGATGATGAATGTGCATGAAACATCCAGCAGGCTGGGGCTTGCTACACATGCACAGCTTCCAGTTGCACACTGTGTGGCATGCCTTGAGCAACACCTCAAACTCCCTGTACTCATTCAGATCTCACACACACACACACACACACACACACACACACACACACACAGTTGTAGTAGGTAAGCACAACTGTACAATCACCCTGTTACTTACCTGGTTGAGTGACATAGAAATACATGATGGTACAAACATGCATTTCCCATCACTGTTTATGTTATTATATCTGATTTGATGATTCAGAATACAATCTTTGAGTCAAGGACTCTTTTGCAAATGTCCCATGTCAAAACAATTGAACAGCATTTATAACAGAGTACATAATAGGTGAGTTAATACAATAGGTATAAAAGTTAGACATATTTTACAGCAAGCTACACAAGTGGTACAGCAGACCACAATGGGCCATAGTTAAACAGGTAACTGTGGTTGTACAGGACTATACAATTAATACAGAGTGGTACAGCAGGCCATGGGGACCTAGTCATACAGGAAGGTCATACAGAAACAATTCAAGGGTTTAAAGTGGTCCTTGGTCATTTACAGTATAGGAGATATCAACCATAACATGATAGTCTGAAATACCTGGTTGAGTGAAAATAAAAATTTCAAAATGCTGTCAGTGGCTAAGGGTCAGAGGCATTCTCAGTTGGAATGCTCAATAAGATGGCACCATAGGCCAGTTTGAAAGGGCAGGGTGGGTGGGTGGGTGATGGCTTCTGTGAGGTCCTTGAGCCATGAGGGGCCCTGTATAAAAAGGCCATTTACACTAAAGTTCTGAGTGGGGCACAGAAAGACAGACCTAGTTGCACTTCTGGAGGCATGGGCCATGGGTGCTATTGAGACCAGGGATCAAGGCCAGGAGGGGTTGATTTGAGGGATATTTTCTTTTCGAGGATGCAGGTATAATATTTGTCTGGCATCCAGGTTTAGCCATTCTGCAGACTTGTACAAGTTGCAGGCGTGAGTCAATCTGTTGTGACCCATGACCAGACTGCAGGCCATATTCAGGGGCTCTTAACCAGGCGAGGGGAAGTTGGATCTGCTGGGCCATATATCCGCAGGTCATAGTCACAAGAGAGAACATATGATCATACAGCCAGTTGGACAGCCTCAGTTATCAAAACTATGTATGCCAGTAAAGCAGGCCAATCTTGGAGTTGAGTGCGGTCAGAAGGCCTTGGATATGGTCATGATAGGTGAGGTGGGTATCGAGAGTTAGCCCCAGGTACTTGAAAGAGTACACCTGCTCAATGAAGACATTTTCAGAGTTGAAAATGGTAAGGGACAGGTTCCGATGTTGATTCTGTCGGTGGGTAAATACCATGGCTGGTTTGCTACAATTGAGAACTAGTTTGTGGGCAACAAACCAGGATTCGATGGTACTGAAGCGGTCTTGGAGTATATTTTGAGGAGTGTTGGGGTTAGGATGACATTAGAGATAAACATCATCTGCATATAGGAGCATGTTACCAGGGCAAGACAGGAAAGGGAGTTTAGGAACAAGTTAAAAGGAGGAGCCAAGTATAGAACCTCAGGGTACTCCAGAGAGAACAGGGTTATGAGAAGAGAGGGTGGAGCTGATCTTGACCTGTTGGGTTTGGTCGGTGAGATAGCTGGCAAACCAGACACTACCTCAGAGGTGAGGCCTATTGATGGAGGAGGTGGAGCAATAAGCCACGATTGACCATGTCAAATGCTTTAGTAAGATCTACATAGACAGAACCTATCAATTGTTTGCTATCAAGGGCACGGTGTATAAGGGCGTATACTCAAGTAGCGCAGTAGTGGTGCTGTATCCACTGCAGAACCCATGTTGGGCAGGGGATAAAGGCTATGGTTAGCGAGATAGTCTGTAAGCGGATCAGAGACAACCTTCTCTAGTGCCTTGGAGAGTGGGGCAGAATGGAAATGGGACAATAATTATTGGGGGCAGTGCATTCTCCACCCTTGTGCAGAGGTGTGATGACAGCACATTTCCAAGCTGATGGGAATTGCCCAAGAGAGGGATAGGTTCAAGATTTTAGTAAGTGGGAGGAGAACATCATCCAGAGTGAGTCTTAGAAGTTTTAGGTCCAGAGAATCCCACTATACCTGGACTTGTTGACAAAGCTAGAGATATATATTCGAGCTGAGTTGGGAGATAGCTCTAAGATGGAAAGGGTGGTCCATTTGATAAAGCTGGAGGAGGGTTTATAGTTGATTGAGTGTCAAAGAAATTCAAGGACAATATTTTGCTAAGATCGGAGAAAGACTTGTTTAGTGTGTTAGCGATGGCAAGAGGGTCCTGGACAAGTTTTCCATTGATAGTAAGCTTTTGGGGGAAGATGGACCAATTTCCAGTGATCTCCTTAATGTTGTACTAGAAACAATGACGGAGCTCCAGGTAGCTGAGAGGGCTTGGCGATGGTAGGAGGTTTTGGTTTGGCAGATCACCCAGGTTCATTTATTTCTGGCTTCTCAGTAGAGTTGCCTATCCTAGGATGCTTGGAATTGAATGTTCTAAGCCAAAGGTTGTTACAGTGGTGCATCATTTCAAGCAGGTCCGGGGACACCCAGGGATTGCTTTTGTTTTTATGCACTGCTTTCTTAGGGGGTAAAAGCATTACAGGCGTGGTTGAAATTATAGATGAAGTGAGAAAGGGTGGTATCCACATCCGTAGCATTGAAAATGGAGGACCAGTCACGGGAGAAGGAATACTTTAAATTTGGGTAGCATGCCTTTTTAACCGTCTAAGGTAGGTGGGTGTGGGGAGGTGAGGACTTATTTGACTACAGACAAGTGACGGGAAGTAGTCACTAAGGGAGTCGGAGAGAAAAGAGTGGTTGGTGAAGATGAGGTCCAGTAGGGTGGATGTGCCAGTTTGTTGTTTATTCGGGTAGGGAACTAGACCAACTGGACAAGATCCATGGCAGAGGCAGAGTCTTAGAGGCTTTAGATGACCAAGTCAGCCAGTGTACATTAAAGTCACCAGTCATGATAGTTTTCGTATTGTTGGGGAGGGTTGCTAGGAAGACAGGATTTCATCAAAGGCTAGCTTTTGGTTACATGGGGGAATATATGAGATCATGAGATTTAAACTTTTTCTGGTTACCTAACATTATTTTTGATAGCAAGGGCCTGGGCACCATGAGTAAGGGCGGGAGGGTGACAGGGAGACATGCAGGGTGTTCTTTATATAAATTGAGCAGCCCCCACCTTTTCCCAGGTCTGTCATCTCTAAAGAAAGTATAGTCATCTAATGACACTGTAGAGTCTGGCGTACCTTGTGGCAGCCAGATTTCAGTCAGGGCTATGATATCAGGGAGTGGACATTGATCCAGGCCTGAGTGGGGTCATTTTGTTCAGCAGGCTATGGATATTCATCGAGGTAATAAGAAGACCGTTAAGATTCTTACCTAGTTGGGGGTGGAACACAGGAGGTCCATAGTTGGGTGGATGTTCCTGGGTAGAAGGAGAAGGAAGAGGCATACCACAGCAGAGATGCTCTGAGGGCTAAGGAGGCAGGGGCACACTGGGATGTGCAGAGGGGCAGCAGTGACTGCGAGTACAGAGAGGAGAGAATAGTAGGGGCTATGAGAAGAAGGGGTGGGTAGGAGAAATGAACAAGAGGGTCAGGAAAGTCGTTACAGGAGGGTGGCTAGCAGTGCCAAGTGATACATAGATTTGGGCAGCTGCAGGCTTATTTAAGGGCAGACTTGGATGGCGAGCAGAGAGTGGCAAAAGGGTAGCTGGAAAGCTACTTATTAGAAAAAAGACACGGTAGGCAGCCAGTCAAGGAGAATATGTGAGATAACATTGTAGGGTAGTTAGGAGGATAGAAGACCAGTGAGATACTATGGTGCAGAGGAAAGGTGCCTGCTTTAGGTGCAGATGGTACAGGGTTTGATTCCAGCAAGGGTAGTACCAGAGAAATGCACAGGGAAGCTAGGTCAGAGATAAAGGGAAGCAGATCAAGTCTCTGGGGCAGATAACATTGAGGAAGAGGGGTGAACAATACTGACTCTAGTGGACAGTCAGTATAACCTGTAAAGGGAAATTAAGGTGCCTGACAAAATTTGTGGGGGATTGATGACCTTGGGTGGGAGGTTGGCTGGAGCAGGCATGGAGTCGACGCAAAGTGTTGAAGAGTAAACACCCTCCAGGTTGTTAACAGCTCTGTGAGGGCAGCTGGTGATTACCTCTTTGCAGCCCAGGCAGTCTGCTCCACTGGAGTGAATGTTCTTTGTCTGGGGGAGGGTTTCTGTGGGCCTCATGTTAGGACAAAGGACATGGATCAGATTACTCTACTCTGATGGGAAGGCCAGAGCACTGACTGCGCATGCTTGACTATCAGAGAACACTGGAGGAGGAAGAGTTCTCCTGGCCTCCGACACACACCAGCAGCGGAAAACTGCAAAATCTCTGTAAAACAGCACAAAATATCTACAGTACACCCACATACCTCTCAACCCCTGCCTCATAAATCAGGGACAAGGCTTAAAAATCAGGGACACATTTTTAAAATTGGTGTTATCCACTCAGGAAGCTGGCAGAATAACGGACTCTGTGTATAATACATTTCTGAAGACTAAGAAGTCTGCAACTGTATTGTTTGACATAATTTTATTCTTACAATCATCACTGTTTAGTCAGGGACACAGATTTTAGGAGGGACAGAGTAAAAGTTTGAGGAAATTCAGGGACATCCCTGAAAATCAGGGACACTTGAGAGGTATGTACACCCAGCTAAGCTTCAGGTAAGATGACAAGTCCAATACGCTGCACTCTTAAAGTAACCTCTAGAGCAGGCTAATAGCACAGAACATGCAGGTGAGCAACTTAAAGTAACAATGAGACACAGCTGAAAACTATAGGTCAACAGAGAAATACAAGTTAGGCAGAGACTGTCAGTTAAAGTCATACACACACATACCCTCTAGGGTGTTCACAGGACTGTTGAGAGCAACTGGTGATTACCTCTTTGCAGCCCAGGCAGTCCGCTCCACTGCAGTGAATGTTCAGCATCAGTTAAAAGTATTGTCATCTGACCTGATCCAGTGATTGACAACAGTAGCCCTCTCATGTCTGTCCTAACCCCATCATGACATCATTACTCCTCTCATGTCTGACCTGACCCAGTCATGACATCAATAGCCCTTTCATCCTGACAGCAACTTCTACAGAATGCTTCCAGATATCTTCCTGATGGCATGTGATGCCACTTCTGTGTCATAGTCACAGTGTGAGCACCGTGCTGTAACTATGAAGGCCATGATCAACCAACAGCCCACACACCCCTCAGCCCAGTACCCATTCACTGTTCCACATTCTGTACAGGAATCACCACGCACTCCACTATGGCAGCAATGAGCCAGAACAACACCAGCACTGCATATTGCAATGCTGCAGTTCAGTGACATGGACATGTTCATCACAAGGAATGATTCAGCAACAGTCTGACAAACATAGAAACATAGAAGTTGATGGCAGATAAGGACTGCAAGGCCCATCAGTCTGCCCATTTCTTTTCTACCTTATAAATGTGCCATTGGCCTTTGCTCTGTCAGTGGTCTATCTATTCATAGTCATTTGTATTGCTTCCTTATGCCTATCCCATGCCTGTTTGAAGCCCTGCACTGCATTCATAGCCACCGCTTCTTGTGGTAGGCCATTCCATACATCCACCACCCTTTCTGTGAAAATAATTTCCTCATTCCCCCTTAATCGGCCCCCTCTAATCTCATGCTGTGCCCTCTTGTCCTGCTATTTTCTTATATTTAAACATGTTAGACTCTTTCACCTTGTTAATGCCCTTAAGGTGTTTGAATGCCTCGATCATATCACCTCTCTCCTCCTTTGCTCAAGGGTATACATATTGAGCTCCGTTAATCTGTCCTCATATGTCTTCTGATGCAGTCCCTGCACCATTTTGGTTGCCCTTCTCTGGACTGCCTCAATTTGGTTAATGTCCTTGTGAAGGTGCAGCCTCCAATACTGCATGCAGTACTCAGATGGGGCCTAACCAGTGTCTTGTAAAGAGGTTATTATCTCCCTCTTAGGACTTCTGATACCCCTACTAATACACCCTAACACCCCCTAGCCTTACCTACTGCTTTAGAGGTCTGCTTGGATGATTTCAGGTCATCAGTGATGATGATGCCCAAGTCTCTTTCTTCCTTTGTGACTGCTAGCAACTCCCTCCCAGCCTATAGGTGGCTTCAGGGTTTCTCTTCCCTATGTGCATGATTTTGCACTTCTTTGCATTAAATCCCAGTTGCCACTCTTCTGACCATTTTGCTAGTTTATCCAGATCTCTTCTCATTCTGTTCACCCCATCTAGATCATCTAATCTGTTGCAGATCTTGCTGTCATCTGCAAACAGACAAGCCTTTACCCTCTAGTCCATCTGCAAGGTCACTAATGAAGATGTTGAAGAGGACTGGGCCCCAGGACTGATCCCTGAGGTACCCACTTGTGACTTGCATCTCTTCTGACTGTATACCATTTACCACCACTCTCTGTTTTCTGCCTGTCAACCAGTTTGCCACCCAGTTGACCAACTTCTGACCCACCTAAGCCTACCCAGCTTATTTATCAATCTTCTATGTGGAACAGTGTCAAAAGCTTTGCTGAAGTCAAGGTAGGGACATCAACTGCTCCCCATGGTTCACCACTCTTGTTACACAGTCAAAGAAATCTATGAGATTAGTTTGACAGGACCTTCCTTTTGTAAACCCATGCTGTCTTGGATCCTGTGCCCCTATGATTCCAGGTGTTGCACTATCCTTTCCTTAAGGTGCCTCCATAATCTTGCCCACTACTGAGGTAAGACTGACTGGTCTGTAGTTCCTGCCTCCTCCCTGCTACCACTCTTGTGGAGCGGGATCACATGAACCCTTCTTCAGTCTTCTGGGACCTCTCATGTGCTCAGAAACTAACTAAACAGTTCTGCTAATGGCTCTGCTAGTTCCACCTTTAGCTCCTTAAGTACCCTGGGATGTATGCCATCAGGTCCCATTGCCTTATCCACCCTGAGCTTATGAAGCTCTTGTAGGACCCTTTCTTTTGTGAAGGGAGTAGCTCACCTCCCTCCCCTGTGTCCATGATGCTGAGCTGTGGCCCTGCCCTACCTTCTCTTCAGTAAATACTGAGCAAAGTATCTATTTAGGATAGATGCCTTTACAGGTACTCCTCCTCACATGCTCCCTTTTCTCCATTAAGCTAGCAATACCCCTCTGGACTTTCTCCTTTCATTAATGTATCTATAGAAAGTCTTGTCACCTTCTTTACTGTTTGTGCTAGTTTTTCCTCAGTTTGGGACTTTGCCTGCCTTACTGCCTTCCCTGCTTCCCTTAGGGCAGTTTGGTATGCCTCCTATCTTCATCCTGTGTTCCCTTATATTTTCTGAAGGCCAGCCTTTTGGCTCTGACCTTTTCTGCTACTGTATTTGAGAACCAAAGTGGTTTCCTTCTTCTTCACTTCCTTTTCTGTCTAACACAATGGGATGTTGCTTCAAGTATTGCATCCTTAATGCTTGCCCACTTTGCCTGTACCCCTCACCTGTGTTTATTTTTGCCAGGGCTAGCTTAACTCTGTTGGCATCTTATCAAAGTCAGTCCTCTGAAGTCCCATATTTTGCCTTGGAATGGGATGATTTAGATGTAGTAGCCAAATTGAACCATACCATGTGATGGTCACTGGCCCCGGTGACCTTCTACCTGGAGATCTGTGATCCCTTCCTTGTTAGTCAGTACTAGATCTAGGATAGCCCTTTCTCTCGTGGGTTGCTGTACCAGTTGTTCGAGGCCCTCCCTGCAGGAATCCACTATGTGTCTAGTTCTGGCAGATGTTCCTGCTGGTATTGACCAATCTGTATCCGGCATGTTGAAGTCTCCCATTATCAGACCTCCTTTAGCTGTCATGTTTTGTATATCTTCTAACAGTAATGTGTCTATGTCCTCCCCTGGTCTGGGGCCTATAGACAACCCCAGTTCTTATGGCTGTCCCATTTCCTGTTTCCAGGGTGACCCACAGTTCTTCTGGCTCCTTATGTATATTCTGAATTTCTGTAGCTTTGATATTTTCATTGACATACAGGGTCCTCATCCCTCCTTTTGCACCTTGGTCTCTTCTGAACAATACATAGCCAGGTACTGAAGTCTCCCAAGTGTAGTTACTGGTAAACCACATCTCACTAATTGCTACTATGTCCAGTTTAGCCTCTGACATTATTGCCTGCAGGTCTGGGATCTTATTTCCCAGGCTGTGAGCATTGTGTACATGATTTTCCATTGGCCAGATTTTGGTGTGTTAGTTGTTGAGTGAGGTTTGGCATTTCCCCTGTGTGTGTATGGGAGACAAACCTTTTTCTTACCTGGTGATGCAAATGAACTGCAAACATGCTGAATCCCTGTTTGACCACTAGCTGAGGGAGGGTGTTCTTCCCATTTGGCGTATGGGGTGCTGCACCCCTCTCCCCATTGCTAGTTTAAATATTCTGCAAAGGCGTCAAACTTCTGCCCCAATGCACTGACTCCTCCTTAGTCAGATACAGTCCATCAAATTTAAAGAACTTTGCTTCCAGAACTGTTGCCAGTTCCTACAAATCTGTGTCCTTTTCCTGGCACCAGCCCTTGAGCCACGTGTCTAGCTCCCCTATCTCCCCTTCTCCTGACCTTCCATCCATCTGCTCCCCTCTCCCAGACTGCCAGGATCTCAGAGAAGGAGATGCTGGATGAAATAGATGATAGTTTGTCACCCAGCCTGGTCAGGTGTTCCTTGGTCTCCACAACTGACCGGCTGGCAAGATCATTAGTCCCTATGTGTACTAGGACATCAATGTTTTCTCCTGCTTTGTGAACAATTTTAGCAATGTGGTCAGTGTCTCTCCGTGCTGATGTACCTGGGAGACATCTGACCATTACCCTAGCTGGTGATGAGTATCAACTCCCGAATCATGGAGTCTCCTATGATCAAGTTTTTGATTTTCTTTTGCTTTTTTGTTTTGGTTCCTGATTTGGGTGAGTTTTGTTGTGCTAGCTCCTGTGCTGCAGTGTCCTGCTCTGCAGTGTCTTCTGCCTCTTTGTTTGATTTCAGAGATAGAGGCAGATACCTGTTATAGTGTTTATATGGTTTTGGAGGTAATGTGTTGGAGAGCAGAGGTGATGGGGCACCCGATTTGCACCTCCTAACCACCTGCCAACCTCCTGGACCAACTACCCCCTGCGGTCAAGGTTTTCTGTTGGATGCTGAGGAAATGGCGGGTGGTTCTTATAATGTATTTCCTCTTGAATATGAAATTTGAGGCGTGCAATCTCTGCCCATGCTGCCCAGAGCTGAGCCCTAAGATTTCCAAAGGCCCAGCATGTGGACAGTGTCTAAATCCTGTAAGACTGTCCTTCTGAAAATTGTTCCACAGTACCTGCAGTTAATGATATCCATTCCAGATAAATTGCTGGGTTTATAACCTAGTCAGAGTAATTAGAAGGAAAAAAAGGAAAAAAAAATGCAAGTAATGGTTTGATTGTGTTTTCTTTAACTTGTTATAACAACAAGTTAAATTACTAGATGCCCTGTAAATGAGCTCACCTTGTGAGGCCCCACTGATCCACCCCTTCCTGCTCTGCCACAGGAAATGTCACAACTGTGGTACCCTATAAAATATATTGGGACACTGTAGACTGTATCACCTGCTACAGTGGGATGGCTGTGGATATGGAATTGTTGGCCCAGTCTGCCAGCAACCAAAGAACCAAAGGTGCATAATCTGTGCCAGATTAGAAAACCACCACCAATGCCACCACTTCTCATTCGGTATCTGTCTTATGACAAGTTATAGCTTGTTACAAGGATCATCTAAATGAGGTGACTGACTGATGCCATCCCTGGCACTGGTCACAATGATACTGAGCTCCATACACGATCCCTGCAGTCGGAGTGATCCCTCCCCATAGATGTAACCACCCTACTGCATGGCTTGCAATGGATGTGTGTTTACCAATGACTTTTGCCATGATTTACACAGGACACTTGGTGAATATTAGAAATTACTTAGCACCAGGATGGTGGAAGAGGATCGGTGGCCAGCTATTCCTTAGGAGCACTTCAACTTCACAAGCAAGCAAATGTACACTTTTACAGTGGCGCCTTTTGACTATGGTGCAGGGATGCATGCAAGGTTCCTGTAGTTTGCTGTGGCACAACACCACAAATTATTATCTTTCCATTTAGGTTTTCATCACTACAGTCATTTTCTTAACAGTATGAGAAGCTTACCAGACAACAGCTCCCACTGCTCTTACTCTGTGCATCTCCAGAAGAGCTGGTGGTGAAGTCAACCATGGCTGGACACTGTCACAGTGTGAGTGGCACCTGTTGCAAATGGACAGGAATAGTTCAATTCAGTGTTGGAAGATAGAAAACATAACATTACAATGGCAGCAGTACTCAAACACATTCCGTACTGTGAGGAAGGCCAACTGCACTACCACTAACCACAAACAACACAGATGATCCCCGAAAGGGAGGTCAGGATTCAAGATATACAATAAAGGTGTCCACTTCAAGCTAACAACAGTGCACATCTACTTTTCGGATTAGGAAGGAGTGCTGCAGTAAACAGCCATGGAGGACATGACTGTTCAGGGTGAGAACTGTGAATCTGGATACTACACAAAGTAGCACACACATATATGCAGTAGATGGCAGAATTGCTCTCTCCTGGCTAAAGGGCTACAATGAGACAGAAAGCATGAAACTGAGGGCAGTCCTGCACACTCGCAAGCCCAGTGGACATTCTAGATGAGGGTGAGAATGTAGGCAAGACACACGTGGTAAGCCACAGATAGTCACAATGGAGACAGTTGCCATGCACTGATTGCAGACACAATCAGTGTTAACATTGTCAAGGTTGGACAACAGCACAATGACCAATACCAATTGTAAAGCAATCCAGAACAGTAAATGGATGCATTATCCTCTAACTTCATACACTTGTCCCTACGGATGCATGTCTGGAAGTTGGTGGTGCTGCTGCAACACGCCCTGCAATTGGGGACACTTTTAAACACAGTCCACCCTTGATGTGACACTCACTCCATCACTGTGATGGAGGGTTGTTGTCAGGTTAGGTGCCATCTATCATTCATGCCATCATAGGCAGGTACATTAACAAAACAGAGGTACTTCTTGTTCTTAACATTTTGCTGACAGACAGTATTTAAATGGCATTACAAAAACCAGGATAACAACATTACATGTAATGTATCAGGGTAGTGTTAATTTACTTAAATTATCTATGACAGTCTTTGCTGGGATCCCAAGGGGGTGCCAGGGCTTAGTCCACAGAACTCTGCTGCAGTAAGCCGTGGTAGCTCAATGTCATACATCACTGCCATTTACTCAAGTTATAATGGGAAGACAGGGCATGTTTCACAGTTGTGCTGCCTTTCTGTGCCACCCTATTTGACAGTCACCAATACCATAAAGTGTAATTCCAACACTGACTGGGGAAAGAACTGGAAGGATCAAGGTAGCCTATTCACTGATGATGCTCTCCTCACTCGCATCCATTTGGCAAAAGATCCAGTGGAGGACAGCTCCTGCTCTTCCGTCTTCTTCTGGCCCTGAACTCCAATAGTGACTGCTCTGCCTAGTGCCTTCAGAACGTTGGGATCCCTTCTCTGGAGGTCAACCAATTTGTGCTTTATTTGGTAGAATGACTGGGACATGATTCCCCCTCCCTGCCAAGGGTGACCTTAATGGATGCCACAAGTTCTCATGCTCCTTTAGAGGGACTCTTTTTTGACCATACAGTTCCCCAGCATGGATGGTCACCTCTTTCTACAGGACTGCCACCTCCTTTTGTGAGAAGGGGCAACTTTCTCCTTGTTCTCCCAGTGGAAGAGGAGGTGGTGGCCTGCTGATCCTGATCATGGTTCTCTGCAAGTGGCACCACCCCATGGCACTCCGGCTGCTGACCCACCACCTGCTGGTGTCCCTGCTCCTGCTGCCCCTGCTGCCCCCTCACACAGCTGCTCTTCCTCCTCTTGCCTCCTGACCATACCCATTCCAAATTCTGTTGCTACCATTGTTAGTAATAGTGTGAATTAGTATATATACTTCAGAAAGAAAAAAAATCTCCCAGTAATTAAAGTTTTCAGTAAACAAAAAGTTTTGGTTCTGTAAACTTCTGTACTATATATTCCCTAATCCTCCTAAGTCATGTCATGCTCTCTCTCTGGGCCTCACAGTCTCTGGACTGTCTCTCTCTACTCTCTCACCAGAGTCACACAGTTATAAGTCAAAATCTCCCAGCCAGATCAGGAAGATATGATTTCTGAGCCATGCCTGGCAACCAGTACTGCGATTTCCACCTTCCTATCTGCAGAATTTTTGTAATGCAGTTTACAGAACGTTCCATGGTTCACATTGGAACACTGATTACAAACTGTGGAATTATTTGTACTGTGTATATGCATAGTACATAGTACACATCACAGTTGTGCAGATGACGAACAACATGAGCTACACCATGAAAGAGAGACCCAATTTTTGCACTGCTTGAAAGCAACCCTGACAGAAATGCATTGCTTAGGAGTACCAGTGTATAATATGGTAGATCATACAGTGTGAAGTGTTGCCTAGTGGCATTTCTAGCAATGTTAGGTTAGTGATCCTGTATTTGTAGCCATGTGGTTTGCTGTGTTGCAGATGATGAGATGCATCAGATAACAGTCACAAAAGCAATACTCTTAATCTACACAGTCACAAATGCCAATAAGTTAGGAATACAGTACTTTGGTGACATTACCACATTACTGCACATACAAACAACCTCCCAGGACACGATAAGCAATGCTTAGGCAGTGTCTGCTGCTGCTGGACTGGTCCCTGCCTCTGTTATGCTCTTCTGTTCTGTATCATGGATGTTGTTGTGTCAAGTCCATGCAACACACTTTCACTTTACTTCAGAAACCCGTCTCGTGGATCACAAACAGTCCAATCCTGTCCAACTTCAATGCACCACTGAGGTGCCTCCATTTCCCTCCCTCAACAAGGGTCACTCTGACTCAAATCACTGCAGTCATATTCATCATCACATCAAATCAGTGTCCACTCAGAGGTCATGCTCTGTGCCTGAATCAGCAGTACAGTACATTGTTATGGACTGAAAATATCAAGGAAAATGAAGCTGAATCAAAGACCTACAGTCAGGCAATATGTTCATTGAACTTTGTCAACCTTCCACCAGTAAAGAAACCCATGACAAGACTGTATTCTGTAAAAGCAAAACTTTTATATGAAGGAAAAAAACAGCTGCAAGTATAATGCAACAATGAGCAACGCACAAGAAAAACAAAATACTAAACTGTTTACAACAAAACAATGGAACTATTTACATTACAATGTACATGGCACAGTAAGTGCTCAAGACCAGCACTATGGTGGCCAGCTGCAGGCATGTGCTGTGGCTCCTCCTCCTCCTGGTGGCACGTTCCTTCAAAAGCCACAAAATGCGGCCTGGTTGGACTCCATTCTATTGAGTCTAGCCTGAATCTTGGCCTCCAGGGATGCCACCTTTCATTTTAGTTCTCAATGTCCATGTGCATGGCATGGATCTCTTCCTAGATGGCACTGGCTGGTGGTGGAGTGCCAGCTTCTTGGGCACCTGGTGCTGCAGGTGCCACTGCCACTGGTCCTGCAACTGTGTCCTTGTTGGATGGGGGCTGCTGATGTGCTTCCCATGCTGCCAGCTTTCCATTTCCCACTGGATATTTTTCACTGGGTTCATTGACCGTATGCTGATGGTCTTCTTGCTGCTCTCCTCCTGTGGCACTGTGGTGGTGGGGATGGCAGTGTTCAGTGCAGTTTCAAGACAAGGAATTGTGCAAGTGTCAAAATAATGCAGTCTTCATCAATCAGTAATTGCAGTACAGTACTCTGTCCAGTATAACCTTACTGTACCTGAACTTAGGCTGATGGCTTACAGCCTCACCCCCTCACCTGCTCCTCTTGGTCCCTGCTGTGTGTCTACCACCTCCACTACATCCACAGAGGCTGGGACCACTATTTGGGAAGTATGAAGATCATGAGTATGTAGCCAGCCTGGTGGTATAGGGGTCTGAGGCACCATGTTCACCTTTTCTTTTCCATGCTGGCAACCAGACTTCAGGAATGAACTCAGGTCACCAGGGTTGGCTGGGGAGTGGAAGGATTCAGCATCCAACAGACTGTTCTCTCTCTCAGGAGACAGAGGATATGGCACCAGTCTTCAGTGACACAAAGTGGAAGATGGCTGTGCATTAGGATCAGGCCAGCTCAGGGCGTGGTTAGAGACATAGGTGGACATCTGCAAGCTGGGTGTCAGGCGTGCTTAGCCTATGCTGGACATCATTGTGTGTTCATGCCTCCAGAGGACTGGAAAAGCAGAAAAACTGCTCTTTATGTGCTTGCACAGTGACACCTACAGACCTCCTGAATGATGCCCCAGGCCAGCTGAGGGCTGGTGGTGTGGATTTTGGTCACTCTCCTGTAGCCCCGGCAAGCTCCACTACAGGGGTGAGCTGTGGGCATCACCAGCCATGGAGGTCTGATGGGATGCGAGCAGGAAGTGGTCGGATGTCAAGTGGAAGCCCCCACCACCCCAGGATGAGTAGAAATGGAGAAAAAAAGACCTTCAGTATGTGAGACCTGAGGTTTAACCAAAGTTTCAGCACCTACATGTTCTGCTGGGCTGTCCCTCATCAGCACCTCAACCACTGTTTCTCTAAGGCACTATGCCATTCATTGAAAGCCCCATCCTTACATTCATATAGTTTGTGTTTTGTCACCCCTCCACATATATGTAGTTCACAACATTTTACCACTGCACCATGTGTATACCTTTCTGGAATGGGAATCATTATCTGACTGTCAAATGCATGTTGCCCACACAGAGAATGACCCTCCTTTCCAGCCTGGGGGTGACTGACTGCATGTTTTGTGGACAAACCCAAGCCTCACATGATCTGTGTGGTTGACCAGACCCAGTACTTGTTTAGGATACTAAGCGGTGTATGCTGCAACATATACAGCGTGTAGTATATCTCTTCTAAAGAACCCGTAACTGGACATTGCACACAGTATTGTACTCAGGATGGCATGTGGTGGTTCTTCTCAGGGATTGTGTCATGACTCATGTGTTTGACACAGGAAATGAAACAG
This sequence comes from Neoceratodus forsteri, assembly GCA_016271365.2. Classification (NCBI taxonomy): domain Eukaryota; kingdom Metazoa; phylum Chordata; order Ceratodontiformes; family Ceratodontidae; genus Neoceratodus; species Neoceratodus forsteri. The sequence goes on along the minus strand of JADMNL010000033.1, from coordinate 101,227,662 downwards.
CAGTAGGCAGTAGTCATGGGTGACCTGAGGGCAACCAGTGATCCACTATTGATATAATAATAGCGTGACAAACATTGCTGCTGATGATGAATTGATCAACAAGTGCTTATGTCAAACATTTTCTCACAGTACCTGACTGACATTGATGGACAAGAAAATGGTAGGGGATTTACAAGTGATTACAGCAATGATGTCTGTGCATCATGCCTGCAGAATATGGGGATCTGATTCTCACTCTCATAGCCTCCACTTGCAAATTGTGGGCCTGTCTTGAGCAACATAGTCAACCTTTATGTGCACCACCCCAGGTCACACTTGTAAGTAGCTATGTGCATTAGTGCACAATGGTCCTCTTACTTATCTGGCTGCCTAACATACAACTACATAAGGGTACAAACATGCTTGTCTATCACTATTAATTTGTATGACCTCACCCAGTAGTAGAAACGTTATCCCTCTCTCACCTTGAGCTGGTTCTGCTGACTAGTTCCAGATACCCACCTGATGGCTTGTGATGGCCCTTTTCTTGACTGTCACTGTTTGACCACTGTGCCATAACTCTGCAGGCTGTGATCAGCCCACCCTCCAACCCACTAGCCATTCCCTGTTCAACATTCTGCAGATGATACAACACACTCACCTAGGGTGGTAATGAAGCAACACACTGCCAGTACATACTGCAATGCTACACTTTACTCAACAGCCAATCACAAGTAATGATTCACAGACATTCCACAAAACAGATTGGAGCAGTCATGGACATACCACTCCATAAAGTGGGATGGCCTTGGCCATGGAATGTAGTGGTACGCTTTCCAGCAACCATGGAGCCACAGGTGGATAACCTGCACTGGACTGCAAAGACAATGATTTTAACAGTGTCATTTGGTATTTTATGATGAGTTTTAACTTACAAGGATTATACAGATGAGGTGACTGGCCAGTGCTGTCCCCTGCCTGGTCACAATGATGTTGCGCTCCACACACCCTGGTCCACCGGCATGATCCACCCCTGCCACAACCACTTCTGCATGGATTGCAATGGAGGTGTTTTTCCAATGACTTGTGTTCCTTTGGGAATATCAGTGGTTATTCAGTACCAGGCTGGGGGAAGGGCTTGGGCAGCCAGATGTTCTTTAGAGCAGTTCAACTTCTCAACACAACAGATCAAATCTTTTACAGTTGTGCCTCTTGGCTATGGTGCAGGACTGCAGGCTGGTTTCTAGTGGTTTGTGTACAACACAGGAATGGAGTCTTTCCATTTGGTTCTTCATCATTACATTCAATTTGCTAACAATATAAATGGCTTACAAGACAATGGCTCCCACTGCTCCTGCGGTTATCCTGCTCCTGCCATGCTGGTGGTGGTGCATCACCGCTGACAGCAGCAACAGTTGAAGTTCTTGCACCACCTGTTCCAAATGGAGAGAGTAGTTCAAATCAGTGTTAGAAGCTGGAACACATAACATTAACTCAGTAGTAAACAAACACATTCTGTCCTGTGGGAAGGCCAAGTGTCATAATACTTGTCCATCCATAGAACAGCACAGATAATACCATGGTTGAAGGAGTCAGTAGAATACAGACTAAGGGGTCCATCAGAGGAAAGTGCCCATCTCCTATTCTGATAAGGAGTGCTGTTGGAAACGCCATGGAGTGACATGTTGGTTCAGGGTGAGGATTGGGAATCAAGATGCACACAGTACAGGACACACATGCAGTGGAATACATAGTTCTCCTCCCTGCTACAGTGGCTGACATGAAAGGGAAGTTCTGGAGCAGTGAGAGGTCCTCGCAGTGACCACTCCCACTGAACAATGCAGATGAGGACACAGACAGTAGGCATGACATATGCAGCAATTCAGGGATCGTGCGATGGAGACAGCTGCAATGCACATGATTGCAGTGTGATGCAACAAATGTTAACAATGTCAAGGTTGGACAACAACAACAAATTGATAAGCAATCTAAAATGGATACCATATCCTCTCAGCTCATGCACCTGTCCATGAGGATCCATGTATGGAATATGGCAGTACTGCGGCATACTCATGCAACTGGATGACACTGTTACAGACACGGTACACCCATGATGTGACACACGATCACCTTCACGGAGGAGCTGTAGTCAGGTCAGGTGCTATCCATCGTGCATGCCATCACAGCGGGTACAATAAGAAAACACAAAGTTACTTATTGTTATTAACATTTTGTTGACATTATGTAAATAAAATTCCTAAAACAGGATGAGAACATTACATGCAGTGTATTACAGTAAATGTTATCTTTTTAAATCATGTATGACAATCAGGGCTGTAATTACAGGGGCAGTGGAGAGGTTGCCTGGCCTTAACCCCACCTAACTCTGCAGTACCCTGGTAGCTCAAGGTCATGCATCACTGCCATACAGCCATACAACCTTGGGTTATAATGGGAAGAGGGACTGTATTTAACAGTTGTGCCTTTATGGCCACCCTAGCACACAGTCACAAAGATCATAAAGTGTAATTCCAACACTGACCGATGAAAATAACTTTGAAGGATCAAGTTAGTATACTCACTGGTGGTGCTATCCTCCGTTTACATCCTTTTCCTAGCGATGATGCTGAGACCTCCTCCTATTGTCACCTCTTCTTCATCTGGCCCTGGTGGTCCCCAGTGTTAATGGCACCACCTAGTGCCTCCAGCACTTCAAGTCCACAGCGCTGGAGGTTGTCCCATTTATGTTTTGTTTTGCTGGACACTCCTGGTAATGACTCCATCTCCCTTTGAATCAAGGCTGGCCTTTATAGTAGCCCACAGTTTCTTCCTCTCCTTTAGTGGGTGTGTCTGTGGCCCATAAAGTTCTGCAACATGGGTGTTGACCTCTCTCTCACTAATACCACCATCTCCTCTGGAAGAGGGAGGGTGCCGCTTTCTTCTTGTGCTTGGACTGGTGGAGGATGTGGTGGACTGCTGGTCCAAATTGTGCTGCACAGGTGGCACCACCCATAGTCCTCCAGCTGCTGACCCATCACCTGCTGCTGACCCATCACCTGCTGCTGACCCTGCTCCTGCTGCTGACCCATCCCTGCTGCTGACTCTGCTCCTGCTGCTGACCCATCACCTGCTGCTGACCCTGCTCCTGCTGCTGACCCATCACCTGCTGCTGACCCATCACCAGCTGCTGACCCATCACCTGCTGCTGACCCTGCTCCTGCTGCTGACCCATCACCTGCTGCTGACCCTGCTCCTGCTGCTGACCCTGCTCCTGCTGCTGACCCATTACCTGCTGCTGACCCATCACCTGCTGCTGACCCATCACCTGCTGCCCCACTGATCTGCATCACGCAGGTGCTCTGCTTCCTCCACCTGGCCCCAGCCATGACCAGTCCTGCTGCAGGTCACGCTGCCATTTTTAACTAATTAAATAAAAATCACTAAAGACTTTAGAAAAAAAAAACTACCCAGTACTCTCTCTGGTCTCTGTAATTACAACAAACAACCTTCAAAGACAGTACTACTTCCAACAAGTTCCCATCTCTTTCACACTGTGTGTCTCAATCAATCAATCAATCAATCAATCTCTCTCTGTCTCTCTCTATCTCCACAAATTGATGCAGAACAAGCAAAAGCAAATGTGTGATTTCTGCCGGCAGATACGCTGGATTTTGTGTAATGCAGTTGAAAGACCATTCCGCAGTTCACATTGAGATACTGTTTACAAACAGGTGGAATTATTTTACCGTGGACATGCATAAGGAAATACATAAATTGTGGAAAATGTCACTGGGCCGCAGGTTTCTGGAAACATTCTGATACTTACCACAACATGTGCAATAATCTGTGATGTGCAGCATCAGAATTCCGCCATAGTGACTGTGGCAGCAGATATATATACCTTAATCTGCAAATTATTCTGCCTTTCCAGATAAACTGGGCAATCTGGATCACATAATTTTTAGACTCAAATTAATATAAAAATGCACAGTACATGCAAAAATCATGCAGTTCTTAGTCAGAATTCATAAAGTTGACAAAATGATTTCCTAACTTCCGCAGAAATGAAATTCTGACTTTAGCAGAAATTCTACTGGCGGAATTTTTGTACATCTCTAGGGTACTTGATTGTCTGCAGGTGCTCTGTTCTGTTGTTTGATGTTTGAGTACCCTGTAACCCCATGCTGATGTTGATTATGTACATGTTAAACAGTAGCCCCAGAACAAACTCCATGGCACGCCACTTATTCACCCCTGACATCAGGAATTTGCATTTCAGGACCACTGTCAGAGCCCTATCTGTCAAGCACTTCAGAATCCACCTAATTAGACATCCCTAGTTCTAAGCTCCTTTCGTTCGTATAAGCCTCCCATGAATTACTGAATCAAAGGTCTTTCTGAAGTCCTGGAACAGAACATTGGCTGCCTGGCCCTATCTACCATGTATCACAGAGGTGAAAAAATCAGTCAAGTTCATTTGACGAAACCTATCCCTCATGAGCCCATTTTGATTCTTGCCCATGAGGTTGTTTTCCTCTAGGAAATCCACAATCTGATCACTTATAACTGACTCCAGCATCTTGCTCACTATTAACACCAGACTCTCTGGCCTGAAATTACCCAGGTTTCACTATCCCAACACTTAGTTGTGCAGTGTAACCTTCCAGTCTACCAGCCTGTCTCCTGTTGACAGTGATTCATTTAAAAAGTTTGCCAAGGGGACTGTCAGGGTCTGTCTTGTCTCATACAGTACCCTCAGGTATAGCCAATCTCGCCCTGGGGACTTGTTTATGTTCGGGTCATGCATAACCTATAGCACTCTCTCCTATTTATATACTTATGTCTAATCTGTGCAGCTACTGTTACCCCTGAATCTGTTCTTGATGTCAGGAAATGGGCTTGAAGCCTCACAGTGAACACAGACCTGAAATGCGCTCTAATGTATTTTTCCTTTCCTTTGTCTTTCTCAACTCATGTTCCATCTTTTCTTATTCTTTCTGTGCTATCCTTTGCCTGACATTCATCCCTCAAATATCTAAAGAAAGTTTATCATTATTTTGACCCTTCTCTTATTCTCAGTTCAGCATTCACTTTCAGCTTCCTTATATGGTCCTTTTTCTATAGCATATCTTTATGTATAGCCATGCTAGTCTACCTGCTCACTCTTGTATAGAAAGAAACATAGAAACTTGCCAGCAAAAAGTATCCAAAGGTCCATCCAGCTGCCCAACCCCCATCCTTTTATCTTGCCCTTCACCTACTTGCCATTTGTTACCATTATTTAGCCCCATGTAGTCATCCCAAGCCCTCTTGAATTCATTCACTGAGTCTACCTCCATCACCCATTCTGGTAGTATACTGCAATTGCATTCTGTTTGTCCTGAATTGCCTTCCTGACTTGCTTGTCTAGCCAAAGTGGCTTCATTTCCTACCTGGTCATAATGTTGCATGCTTAACAGCTTATAACAATATGGCTAAGCGGGTGCAACATAGTCTGTAACCGCTATTGGTGCAATACCGCATATACTGCTGTAGCGGTATTGCACCAGTAGCGCTTCCCAGGCAGAGGAGATGACATCTGCTGGGAGTGGGTTCTGTTACAGCTGCTGTGGCTCACAGGACTGAGCCACAGCAGCAGAACCAGGTGCTGTGTCTGAGACCAGGTTTGATTTCTAGTCTCAGAACATTTTATTTTCTAGTTCCATGTGCACTCCTGAGTTGAATTCCCCCTCGAGTTGACAATCCTTGAGGGGGGTTCAGGAGCAGAACCCCCATAACAGGGGTGTGGGGGTGGAACCCTAACAGAAAAAGACTTATACCTCATGGCAACAATTGCTGTATTGGCAGCACATTTTGCCATGAGGTCATAATCTTGTGACATTATGATCCCATACTGCTTCATTTATTTCTTGATTTTATTACTATAAGTGTGTGCAGTTTTTGGTAGCTCCATGACTGGCCCTATAATTGACACCCAGTTATTCTCTTACCCATCTATTTTGTGTAAGCCCTTCAGCTGATTTTCAGTTATTTCTTTCATTTTGTCAGAGTCAGCCTTCCATTAGTTTGGGACCACAGTGCTGGATTTCAGTTGCTGAGAGTCTAACACAAAGCTAAATGTAATACTGTTGTCAGAAAAGCAACCGTAACAGTATTCATTTCAATGCTTACCTTGCCAAAACTGCGTATACTTTTCTTTAACAAATTTATCTGATCTCCAATCATGTTGTATTTTGGCTGAATGATTCTTAATTTAAAAAAGTTAATTTCTTAAGTTGTTCCAAGAAAAATTTTTAAGGACCACTCTAATTACCGCCCCGAAACCTCACCATCCGGTTAGGCTTTTCAGAACAGAAAAAACAGTTATGTCTGCACTTATTTGATGTTATATTCATGATCTCTAACATCAAGAAACATGGTGGGTACTATGCAGTGTCATTTCACTTTAGAGTGCAGTGCTGCACTGCTCACTTGTGTGCTTCTAAACACTAGCAAGCAGTGCAGCATCATAGTCTAACGATGAGATTGCAATGTGCAGCACCCACCTGTTGCCTGATGGCAAGTTTACAAACATAGCATCAAGTAAGTGCAGGCACTAAATTTTTATTTTGTTTCTGTTGCAAAAGCCTAACTGGGTGGTAAGGCTTCGGAGGTGAGAAAGTTCAGGTGATTGGCATTCTTCTTTAACCCACACCAAGATACTTCTTCACTTCATGCTGCATAATTATTTTGGTTCCTCCATAATACAGTGTTCCACAAGATGCTAGTATACAGCCATGGAACAGGGATTAATTGCTCACTTTCCAAAGTAATCAGGTTTTCATGGCTGCCAAAACTACTGTCTTTTGATTCTTTGAAAACTGTTAGTAAAAGTTAAAATGTGTTGGATGGCAAGTTTTGATGGGTTTTCTTCACAAAGCATTTTTGTATTAGAATATGTTGTCTCTTGGTTTGATCTACAGAGTGCAAATCAATTCAACTTTTGTACAAAGTAATATTTATACTGCATATATTCAGGTAACTCAGTCCCCTTTATTTCTAGGTATAATCAGTCTTTTCATGCAGTATGTGGGGATGTACCTCTTCTTAGGAACTTAAACCTCTTCGGTTTTGTCAAACCATGGAAACAATATCTCTCCTGGAAAGCTTCTTCTTGTTTGACAAAAATAAATGCAATGTAGCCATTGTTTATAGTGGATCAGTTCAACCCAAGGGAGAGTTTCATGCCCCAGCATTCTAGACAAATCCTTATTTTGTGCTGCACAGTCTGTAAATCTGATGATGGAATTTACATTTTGATTAACATAATTCCCAAATAGTTTCCTTGGCCTGTCCACTACAGTAGTGAATATGAGTGTGATATCGTTCCAACAGGATAATCCCAGGAGTGGTACCAGAGGCATTAATTGGTTGATATTCAGTGTGAATGCCGTGTCGGACAATTAGGCTGAGATACAAAATCTATAATAGTATTATAATTTAATCAGAACTAATACTCTGAGTTTATTATTTTATAACTTTCTCTTCATTCTCTTCTGGTAACCAAGTAAGCCCCACAAGGCCTGTTGTAAATGGCAGCTCAAGAGCATTGGGAGGTTAATCGACTTGCTTAGGTTCATAGAGTATGCAAGTGGAGGTTGCTGGAATCAAACACAGGTCTGCAGGATGTACCATGCTTATTCACAGGTCATTACTGTAACCTCTAGGCTATCCTGCCAGCCTGTATAATCTACATTACTTCTCATGCCTTGGCAAAAGTATTCCGATTAAGGAAATCTTTGAAAACACACCAGGGAGATGGACTAGTAGCTTTAGGCTGGCTTTTGTCCACTGAAGCTAGGAAAAAAGCGGTTTAAGGCGAAGAAGCATGGTAGTGTGAAGAAGGAAGAGTAGATATAAAAGGACATTATCTGCACAAAAACATGGATTCCTCGAAACCATACTACTTAGAGATGTTTCTAGATCAGATAAAAACATTCCAGGGAGAAAAGTACCTCAGAGGTCAGATAACAACCATGATAGCAGTAAAGAACTGTGACCTATTCTTTTACGTTCACTTGCCATGTCATGTTACTAATAGCATTTTAGAGGTGTGTCACTGCCGAGTCAATTACAGCTGAAATTGCAATGCACTTGGCGGTGTAGACCTGGAACCATGCACTCTGGTCATGACACTAGTTCTGCTTGCAGACAGGGCACTTGTGTAGTTGAAAGAGATGAGCTACTCCAATGAGAGAGAGCTTCATTTCCTTCTATAGCTATAACTATGGGAATGCACATTAGAGTTGACACTAATGCACATGGTCAGATTGTGGCTACAGCGTTTTGAGTACTGTAACAGTTTAGCAGTGCTGCATTGTCCCCGGACTGACCAGACAGTGACATTTTGCCGTTCTTTATGCAGCAATTCTGCGCACTGTTGCTCCCTTCCTGCAGTGCTGACATGTGGCTACCAGTAGACTTGCTGCTCTCTGTTGCCCCCACCATATGATCTGTCCTCGTGTTACTGTGTGCCTTAGCCAGCCTGCTGGTAGTGCATTTCTCCCTTTCCCTGTAGACTTGCTGCCCTCCATTGCCCCGATCATAATCTGTATCCTTGTTACTGTGTCATCTGCCCCACACCTCATTCCCCACTGGACTCAGCATCCAATTAAACCCTCCACTCCCTCCTTCTATGTGCTGTCTGCCCGTCATTTCCCCACCAGACTTGGAATCAATTAAACCCTCCTGCTCCCTCCCTCTGTGTGCTGTTCACTCTACCCGCCGTTTCCCCACTGGACATAGCGTTGAATTAAACCTCTCACTCCCCCATGTGCTGTCTGCCCTGCACCTCCATTCCCCCATCAGACCCAGCATCCAATTAAACCCTCCCTCCTTCCCAATGTGTGCTGTCTGCCCGTCATTCCCCCACCAGACTCGGCATCCAATTAAACCCTCCTGCTCCCTCCCTCTGTGTGCTGTCCATCCCACACCCTACATTCCCCTTTTCTTCTTAAAGGGATATGTAAGAATATTCACACTGTAAGTGTTTATCTGATGAGTCATAATATGGCAAGTAAATTTTGACAATACTGGTGGTTTAAAAATGATTCTGAACATTTCAAATGCTCAACAGGTCATGTCATAATGAATTACATGTTGCACTGCATCCTTTCTTTGTGCTTAAACAGCAAAACAATTATATTAAATTTGTCTTGTATGGAAAGTGCACTATAAATGTAAATTGAAATTGTGATTATTATCACAGCCCCAGAGTGATTTGGGTGCAAGGGATATACCATGACCTCACTTACTGCTGACTGGGCCACACGCACTGGGCTATGAACACTGATTGGCACTGCCATGGTGACAAGGTTCTGTTTGTAGTCTGTACCAGAAGCAATCATGAGGGGGCTGTGCAATCAATGGAAATCCATGAAATGCCATGGAAATCAAGGTAGTGGGCTTTCCCAGGAGCTTACGTTTCACAGATCCAAGAGTTTTGCCAAGGTAGCTCATGTAATATACATCAAAAATGGCCTCAAACAAATGCTTAGTAGTTATGCTAACTTTGCAAACATGGACTTTTATGATTCTGCTGGGACGACTGCACTGTCATCTAATTCTATTTACATAAGAAATGGATTTCTCATTTTTTATCACAGCCATCCATAAAAGTAACATAATAGTCCTGGTAAGTTAGTTATCTTGGACACTCTGAAATAAGACAGATATTTGCAGCTGCTTGCGTGCCTCTCAAGTGTCCCTAATTTTCAGGTCCTTGATTTGCCTTAAATGTTCTTTGGGCTGCCTTAATTTAGCATTTCTATCACTGAAGAATCAGAAGAAATGTGAAATGTAAAAATAATGCCACAGCTTAATTGTTACAGTCCTGCTGTCCCTCAGAAAAGTCCTGTTGGTCACTAAGAAGGAAAAGGACCTGGGGTTTATAATATCTGATGACCTCAAAGACACAGGGCAGTGTGACAGATTAATGGGCAGGCCAGTGGATTGTTGGGGTGCATAGAAGCGGTATCACAAGCAGAAGCAGGGAGGTGATAATACCACTGTATAGATTATTGGTGAGACCTCATCTGGAATACTGTGTACAGCTCTAGAGACTGCCTCCGCTCCTGCCCTCTGTGTGCTGTCTGCCCCACCCTGTTCCTTGTCCAGGGACCTGGCATTCCAGTAAACCCTCCCTCTTCCTCCCTCTGTGTGCTGTCTGCCCCACATCCTCTGTTACCCATCCCGGCACAAACCTGCAAGTAAATGTTCAGCATTGACAAATGCTTGTTTATTCTATTTTAGATTGCCCTTTCTCTTCTGACTTGTATGATACCCCTGGTCACGCGTCTGCTGAGGAGTCTAGAAACAATAAATAAAAAAAGTGGTTGTTCAAATACAACACAGAATACTGAAGAAAACCTGGTCTAAGCCATATTAAAAGGACCACTTTTTATTATTTCAGTTGTAAAAAAGCAGTATTGCAGACTCAAAATGGTAGGTAGATAGGTATGTAAAGGTGAAAAGGGCATTGCACAAATCTGGACAAAAGTATCAATATAAAATAGCATAAAATGTATAGGTGAAATTTTCACCACTACCATGAACAGCTCAGGGAAAGGTGCGGCACTCCCAGCCTCCTGAAGGTGCGGCCATGCAAGTGATACACAGCATGAAGAACAAAGTGGTGCATGCATCAGATACTGAGATGGCTTAGAAAATTCAATTTATTGGTACATAGCTTGGTGAACCTCCAACAAACCACCCCTATGTATTGCCATGCTCTGTGTCTTTTTCAGGGGCACAGTGTGGTAATACATAATGCTAGTTGGTCAGAGGTTCACCAAGCTATGTACCAATAAACTGAATTTTCCAAGCCATCTTAGTATGTAGTGTGTGCACTATTTTGTACCACACTGCTGTCATGCACTGTTGCTTTACAGGGCCCAGACTGATATCTTGGAATGTGTTTATAATAGTTATAAAAAGTCAAAACCACTGCTTTAAAAATATAAATAAAATTCTGGTAAAGAAGTTCAAACTTTCAGTTAAATGTCTCATGAATAGTGTATAAAGTAGGTTGGAGTTTACATTAACACAAGACAAAGAGGTCTGAAGGAGTCTCATCTTTTGTTTCCTGTCTCTTCTTGCCTTGGCCACAGAGATGGAAGATCTCATAACCTTTACACTTAAACATGGACCCACAAAAGCCTCTTAAAGCTCTCCATTGGGCAGCATGGCAGTGCAAAGTAGAGATGGAAAATAACTTTAGAAAAGCTGCTTTGATATACCAGCAACAGTCCAATAGTAATGGAACTTTAAACTTCTGCTAAAATCCTGAAAGAATCCTAATGCTAGTTAACAGATTATGTTTCCTGGGAGACCAAAATAACTTAACTCACGGACCACAGCTTTCTAACAAAAGACCTCCGGTCTTCCAACCAAGACAGCAGAAAAGATGTTCCATGCCAGTTGATAAATATAAGTATTTGCTTAACACTCTTTTTGCTAAAAGGCATGCTCTGGTTAACACTGGGTTTGGGCCAAGTCTGATTTTCAATGCAATCTGATGGGTATACACCATAACATAACAAGTGTAATCATGTGTGCCAAGAAATAAACAATGGTATTACCTTGAAATAAGCATTTTGTTTTAAAACTGAACCTAATCACACTTGCTAAAACATCAAGAGATCTATTAAATGCAATGCAATCTATGTTTATACGTATGTGTATATCCTATTAAATTCTAAGAGCTTCTGTAGTGTGTAGCTTTGTTAATAAACATAACATATTTACAACAAAAAGTGTTGTAATCTCTTCGGGTGACAAATGTGATGTCATCCATATCAAAGAACATTTTTCAACTTTGGCTGGGACACATGTAAGATCCATAATAAAATTATTTCCAATCAAAAGAAAATATTTTGATGGAATGCTCTGGTCCAGAGTTGTGACAGCCAAGTGTGCAAGCTCACAGGAGTGCATAAAAAGTTGTGTTCAGCACAAACCACATAAGAATTGCATGACTAGAGGTGGGCAAAAGTTGGGAATCCTGCTTTTGTGAACTTTCATGAAAATTCAGAAGTTCTGTGGAATTGTCTGAATTTCCCCATTGGTGAGATCGGAACCTTCTGAATTTGTTTGGTGGATTTTTGTCCTATTCAAATACACATGAACTGTGGAATAATAGTTCTGAGGAATTTTTTCCACAGTTCAATGATATTTGTCAGTACATGTCATTATTCTGCAGTTCAGTGATCAGTTCTGCCGACTTTTTCTCCACAATTTAATAGAACAATCTGCAATTCATAAATTTATCCCATCATTCTAAATTGGAATTTCTGCAAAAGTTGCTAATTTGATTTCCACACTTTGGCAGAAGCAAAGATTCAACTTTCACAGAAATTCTACTGCGTACTTTTTTTGCACACCTCTATGCATGACCTAGATCATGTCTTGACTGCTCAGATATAATTCCTTACCTGGCACAGGCCATTTCCTGTCCACTGATGAGCTGGATTATTTCCTGGGAATCAGTATGGCTCTATGAATTGAAGGCCCTACTGTAACTACTGCGGTATCAAAACACACAGGGACTTGAGAGATAGTAGGCCAGGAGGCTACTGAAGTCAGCATGGAAGGATCTAAACTGAATCAGTTATGCCTTCATGAACTGTACTATGAAGTATGAGGAACAAGACTCAGTGCCATTCTGACTGTGGGATTTTGCTTTGAAAACTATATTCATAACTGTACTAATGTCTGTACTAAATTTTCCCATGTGTCCATGGTGACACTATCCAGAAATGGTGGGAATAATGAACTGCCAAGACATTGGACAGAACAGAAAAATTCCCCTCAGTTAAATGAGAAAGACCTAGTACTAAAATCATTTGCAAAATACTACTGCTACTGCAAGAGGTAATATGTACCAAAGTAAGATATCCGATGATTGCAAAACTTGTCCATGTCACCACCTCCATGGGGAGGGTGTTGTAATGCACTCAGCATTTGTGTTGTCACATGAATTTAGTCAATTCAAACTTTGGAGGCATTATCTGCTTTTTGTAACTGCATTTATTGTACTCATACCTGTACATTTTAGATATCTCTCCATTTTTCTTGGACAAAATTTATTTGAGTGATGGTATTTACACTTGTCTGTATAATTCTTAATGTTTTCTATTTGCCAATTGTAACCTCTTTTGTTCTTATTTAAACCAATAAAAATTTTAATTGCAAAAATTATTTTGGAGGCATTGATACTTGTGTCACGTACATATTTGTAAAAATGCATAAAAATAAGTCAAAATTGTGTGTACATCAAGCTAAATTGTCCAAAATTGCATGAAAATTGGGAGAGAAGGAGTTCAGTGCTCAGGTGTTAATGACACTGAAAAGCTACTAAAACAACAATGACAATGTTTAGTGAGGTAAAAGCATGCCCTGATGGTTTGTGGACTGCAGTAGCAGGAAACATCCAGCAGAAATGAGCGCCACTTTGCTCCAAGTAAACTAAGTGAACTTAACAAAAATGATGCCAACTGCTAAGTACACCTAATTAAAAGAATTAAACAATGAAAAACTACAACAAGCTAGACAGGTATTCTGTTCAGTGCAATGAGGAGTCCTGGTCCCTGATGAGATAGTGTGCTCTACAACAGTGGGAAAAAAGAAACCAAGGAGGTTGGGGCCAGCAGCATCTGCATGGTACCGATGGAATGTGGCTTCATATGTCAGTACTGTATGTCAGCGCTGATGGCTCCACAATGTTTGGTTCCTATGGGGTCCTAATTCCACTGACCAAAGACTAAACATTGTGGCTCTGTGAAGGAGATGACTCTAGAATATCCAAGAAGGCAGCATAGTTTATTGGTCAGAGCAAAGCCTTGGGAGCCAGCAGACTCTGGTTCAGCTCCCAGCACAGTACTCTCTCTCTCTATGACCTTAAGCAAGTCACTTAACATCTAAATTCTTCAGTCCACCCAGCTGTAAATAAATGTGTAAATGTAGGACACCAATGAAAAGGAGGTATTTGGTTATGTTTATAATGGAGATGCACACCTTGTGACTGCTGCACCGCCACTGTGTCAGATGACTGTGTCTGATTCCCAGAGCATCCTCAGCATAACATGATGCATGCAAGTGGGGCCATAATGTGTGCAGTGGCCTCAGCGTATGCATAAGCTGCTTTGCATAGGTACCCATCCCATGATGGTGATGTCATGTGGTACCCATTATGCTGACTATGAAGTGTGGAATTGTAATGTGCTATGCAAGGTGTAGGGTGACCAGGTACTAGCAGCTTTGTGGAGGATGGGAGCAGGAGTCTTATCAAGTGAAAACAACATCCCAAATTCAATGCTATGGAGCCCAGATTTTAATAAATCAGGTGGCAAAGTGCCACAGGAATTGAATGGGACCAGATGCCTCCAAACTTGTGGATGACAGGCAATATATAAAATCATGGGTTGGAAGGTTAGCATCTCATGCTTGCCTCAGAAGTGTGCTGCACCTGCAGAAGTGATGGTTAAGCCTCCAGGCTGCAGGTTTGAAACAGTGCTGGCCCCAGATTGGGTTCCCTACCCCAAGGGCACTCCTCATGCCAACCATGAAGACGCTCCTGCTCTGTATTGACCCTGTAACAACACATGGATTGAAGAGGACAGATATAGCCCACTTCACATGGTAAAGGTTTCCACATGACCATATGTGCAGCATGGCATGTACATCTGGTCGGGTGCTGAGGGGCTGCATATGGTAGCTATGTAAAGTAAGGAGCATGTGGACACCATGTGGGGGCACCTATCAGGGAGAATATGGGCCACAGTTTATTTATTTATTTACTTATTTATGACTTTGTTAAAGGGTAGATGCACTGATCCCAGGGACCATTTTCAGGCACAACCCAGGCCAAGTAAGGCAGACAGAGTAGAAACACCAAAATAACAAGAAGATAACAAGAGCAGGTAATACATAGTGAAAGGTTACAGTTGTTACATTTGGCAATACATGGTGGCAGTAGTTGAGGGACAACAAATCATTGTGGGGCATGTGTGATTTTGCATTTACTTGAAACTTGGCTTCCCAGCCAAATGCCCTTAGGGTAACTCTTGCCCCAGTGTTTGTGCACAGAGGTTCTTTGTCTTTAAATAGTTTTTATTTTAATGGGCTCACCACAATATATCCAAGGCACACTGCCTTAAGGGTAGCTGGTCCATTCCACTGGGGTGTCAAGCAGATGAGGCATACTGATGAGTCCTGGTAGGACGAAACACGTGTTTATATCTTCTGTTAGCACCCTTTGCAAACTGTGTGAGGCCTTTCAGCACCATGCAATTCTGCTTAAAGTTGGACCAGCATAACATTCTGTGGTGATTTGCATATGCAGCCATGATGCTTTGCATTGTGGGGGCATGTGTGATTTTGTATTTTCATGAAACTTGGCTTCCCAGCCAAATGCCCTTTAGGGTAACCCTTGCCTCAGTGTTTGCACAGAGGTTCTTTATCTTTAAGTAGTTTTTATTTTTGCAGTTCACGCAATATATCCAAGGCACACTGCCTTAAGGTAGCTGGTCCATTGTACTGGAGTGTCAAGCAGACGAGGCATACTGATGAGTCCTGGTAGGACCCTTTGCAAACTGTGTGAGAGGCCTTTTGGCACCATGCAATTCTGCTTAAAGTTGGACCAGCATAACATTCTGTGGTGATTTACATATGCAGACCATGATGCTTTGCACTGTGGGGATGTGTGACTTTGTATTTTCTTGAAACTTGGTTTCCCAGCCAAATGCCCTCTGGGTAACCCTTGCCTCAGTGTTTGTGCACAGAGGTTCTTTGTCTTCTAACAAATAATAAAGCAAAGCAAGGCTCATGGTGGTACCGTTTCAGTAAATAAGAGAACCTATTTGGCCCTACCCTGGAATCTATAGGGGGCTAGTCCTTAAAGCAGTGGCAGATGGATGCCAACAGGAACCAGTCTTTGAGGTGAGTCTTGAACTGGCGGTGAGTGTTTATGGTGAGCAGTTCAGTGGGCAGCTTGTTCCGTAGCATAGGGCTGCTAAAGACAGAGCTCTAGCACAAATGTCCATGGCTATCTTGGGGATTTTCAGGGATGGGGTACTGGAGGAGCATAGGCAGCAGTGTGAGGTTTAAAGGTGAGAAGGGAACAAAGGGATTTCTTGGCCAGCACGGATGACAGAATCAATAAAACTGTACAGTGCATGGTCAAAGCAGGCTGTAGTGGAGCCATCCCTGTATAGTATAGAGTGTACAGTGGTGTGTGGAGAAAGAGGCCAGCAGGAGAAGCAGTAGGCATTGTTGTATGCTACTGACAGTTTTACTATGGTGGATGCAGAGGTCCTGGAGTAGATGAGAGAGCAGTAGTCCACAATATGTAGCAGGTTTCCAGGGTGATGACATGGTGGGCCTCAGGGGTGAGCTATTGCTGGTATCTGTAGACAGCCCCTAGTTTTGGTGAAATCTTAGAACCATGGAGTTTATGTGCTCTGTAAAGGAAAGGGAGGATAAAGCACAACTCCTAGATATTTGAAGTGTCTGATGTCCTCTAGGGCATGGCCATCAGGGGACATGAAGATTAGGGGTGGGTTAGATTTGCATTTAGTTAGGAAGGGCTTAGATCCAAACAACATTGTGTTTTTGGCATTGACCAGAAGGAGGTTGACAAAGAATCAGTTGTGGGCTATGGTGTGGTTTTGTGAGAGGGCTGCAGAGATGAGGGTAGGAGACATTCCGCTGGAGAAGAGCACAAGGTCATCAGTGTAAAGGACTGAGTGAAAGTTGAGACTTTCTGCTGGAAGGGAGTTAGTTAATAAGCAGAAAGGATGGGTCCCAGGATAGAGCCTTGGGGACCCAAGTAGAGACAGGCAGGGGGCCAGCAGGCCGGGCCAATGCACACAAACTCGTAGTGCCCTGTAAGGTAGCGTCTGAACCAGGTGGTGACTCTGGAGATCAGCCAAGGTGATGCAATTTGGAGAGGAGGAACAAGTGATTGACCGGTTGAAGACTTTGGAGAGGTCAACGTAGAGTGTGCCAGTTGCATTCCATGGTCCATGTATGTGAGGATATGGTTAGTTAGGAGTGTGAGGGCAGTGGTGGTGGTGGAGTGATTCTTGTGGAAGCCGTGTTGTTGGCTACATAGTAGGTCATATTTACCTATGCAATGTAGTCAGCAAGTTGGTGGTGGACGGCTTTTTCAAGTAGCTTGCTTAGGTGAGGAAGGATGGAAA
Source organism: Neoceratodus forsteri (assembly GCA_016271365.2). Lineage (NCBI taxonomy): Eukaryota > Metazoa > Chordata > Ceratodontiformes > Ceratodontidae > Neoceratodus > Neoceratodus forsteri. The sequence goes on along the minus strand of JADMNL010000033.1, from coordinate 101,210,446 downwards.
TCGGGTGATAGTTGTCTGTGGATTGTGTGTCCCTGGCTTTATGAATGGGAATGACTCTGGACTCAAATATCTCCTATGGGGCAAACATAGACAATGTTGCCAAATCAACAAAATGCTCCTAGACCTACTTTACCGACATAGACAACACCTTACTGCAGAAGCACTGAAAATTGCCATCCAAAGCTCGGTGGTTTCCATCATTGATTATTGTCTTATAATCCATGGCTCTGCCTCTGCCACTGCCCTGAGACGAATTTCAACATCACTTAACAAGGCCTACAGGCTTATCTCTGGTGCTCATCGTCTCACTTATACATGTGACCTGTATGCCCGATCTGGCTGGCTTGAACTTTCAAATCGGATAAAATACCAAACCTGCATTATGGCAAAGAAAGTAACCATGGGCCTCACTCCACTGGGAGGCCAAGCACTGCTTAGTTCTAGACTAAAGCCACGTAACACCAGGGCTCTGAATGCCAGCTCCTTCAGGTTCCCCGCATCGCATCTCTCGGGCCAAAGATCCTTTGCCTTCAGAGCGCCTAGCTGGTTAAATGGCTCAATCCTGACATCTCCTCCACTACCACCCTTGGCTCATTCAAACATAAACTGCACCTCCACCTTACTAACTCTAGCTCCTGTGAATGCTACCTATAATCTCCTCAGCCCTCTCAATTTTGTTCCTCCAACTATCACCTACCACATCTCCACCCCTCCTTTCTCTATGTTACTTTTGATTTCTTCTTTCTTTTCACCACTCCTGACTCCCCCTTCACCCCCACTTCTTCTGAGTCCTCAGTGATCTTTCCCTTTGCTGACTAGTTTCAGCCTGCTCCCAGTTGATGACCATGCTCTTTGGCTGCAATTCCTGCCCTCTCCAACTCGCTCCTCACGTTTATCTTCATCTTCCACCCTCCCTACTTATCCCTCTGTTACTCTGTGTTCCCATGTATGCATTCTACTTATTCTAGCTATTGTATTGATCTACCATTGTAACCTACTATGCTGACCTATTTATTGTTTTGTTCCTATTTCTGTAACTTGTATTTGTTCTCTGACGCTGAACCTTTGTAAAAGAGCCTGGCTCAAAGGTACTTGTAATCCTAGTTGTAATAAAATAAAAATAAAAAAATGACTTTCGTGATTTTCCATGTATCGGGCATGGAAGAAGTGGTCAGGGCGAGGTTGAAAATGAACATTAGTGGGGCTATGATGGCAGGGAGATAAGTCTAAGGAAGACAGGGGATAATCTGTTTGCTCTGGAGGAACCATGGTTTGGGAGACTCTTTAGGAGTTTAGCTATGTCAGCATGTGAAAGTATTTTGAAGAAAAGGGGAGGTGGAGGTTGAGAGGTAGGCCCAGTGGGTGATGCCATGGGGGCGGCAGAGGGACAAGGTTTTTTGCATGCCATTTGGGAGTTTGCTCAGGTACATAATGAGGTCAGAGAATTTGTCATTGAGGGCCTTGGTCACTTCTTGGAGATTGGTAGTGAGGCCTGAAGTAGTGTGTAGCTGTGAGACAGGCTTACTGGGGGTGTTTAGCAGTGAGCCAATGGATGCCTAGAATTGTTTAGGGTCCCAAGGTTAGTTTGCTGGAGATTGCAAAATGTGTTTGAGAGCTTTGGCCAGGTGTTTGCAAAGGTTTCTCCGATGCCTGTAATCATCCTGTAGGGTCGAGGATGGGATGCTTTATAGGTTGACCAGGCATGGTCCCTCTCTTTATGAGGGTAAGGAGGTCTTTCATGATTCATCTGAGTAGCCACTCCTCACCCTTCTGATAGTGACTGGAAAATGTTTGTCTTGTAGAGTCAGGAGAGCTTGAGTGAAAATGGATGCTGCCTGAATCGCATTTGATTCTGAGAAATGACAGATCAGTCCAGTGCCCATGCCTCAGAGAGGATGGGGATGTTTGGGCTTCTGAAGTTATGGAAAAACAAGTATTTGGGTGAGGGTTGTTTAAGTTTGAATGATCTGAGAAAATACACAGGGAGTGATCACTAATGGAGTCAGCCATGGTACCAGCATACAGGACACAGTCCTCCCAGTTAGTTACAATCCAATCCAGGAGTGTCTGTGTGCCCATGCGAGGGTTCTGCTTTGTGGGAAGGTTAATAGTTTGGCCAGGTTGTATTGCTTTTAGAAGGGAGGCATAGTCAGACTGGTGGGAACTGAGCCAGTTTAGACTGATGTCACCCAAGAGAAATGAGTCTCTGTCTGGGGATATGGAGTCCAGGCCAGAATGGAAGCTGTTTAGGCCCTTGGTTCTGGCTGTAGGGAGATTGTAGCAGCACCCAATATAGAGTTTTTGCTAGTCCCCAGGGTGAGTTCGGTGAGGAGCCATTTCATTGGGATAGGTTGGGTCGGAGCGGAGTACTATGTTGGCCGAAGGGGTTTTGATTAACAGAGCTACTCTACCCCTTTTTGACAGGTCAATCCAGGTGGTGGGAGGAGTACCCAGTTAAAAGGGAACCTGGTAAGGGCATATGGGCTGCAGCCGGGGAACATCTGGAATGGGTGCAGTGCTTCCACATCTGGCAGAAATTGTATGTGATATATGCATGAAAAGGAACAGTAGAAGATAATTTTTCATACAGAGAGCAACAAGGTTGTGGAACAGGCTGCCTAGGGAAGTGGTGGAAGCTGAAACACTAGACCTTTTAAAAAAAATGTTGGATGAATATATTTACATAGGAGTTTACAGGAATATTTCCACAAGGTTTGGGAGACAGAATCAATGGACAATAGCCTTCTTTTGTCTAAAGCATCAAGTACTGTAGCAAGTATTGTTTTGTAGTGTACTTCTGTGTGACTGTATACATGAGTTTCATGCATACTCATGCCAGTGTCTGTAAAGCCACTAACAGCAGGAAATAAATTAGAAGGTAAAGCACCTATAACAAACACAAGGAAAACCCTACCAACAAGCAAAGTACCTGCCCACACCTAACATACTAAAATGCGAGCAGAATAGGCCTTATGGTCTTTCGAGTCTTCTCGATTGGTCAGCTCCCACCCTGAGAGCTGACCTTGCTGCCCTCGCTTTCTCTGGCTTCTCCCTTCCCAGTTGCGGATATTCTTGCTGCATTGGATTTTGCTTCCAGAACCCTTCCTGTACCTGTCCCAGCCCCTCTTGAACCCCTCCACCGTCTCTGCTTCCACCAGCCCCTAGGCAGCGCATTCCATGGCTCCACCACCCTCTCAGTGAAGTAGCACTTCCTCCTTTCTCCCTGAGTCTTCCCCTCCAGCTTGCACCCATGCCCTCTAGTGGCCCCTCCTCCTTTCTTTGAAGCACCCTGACTGTTCCTCCCTATTTACCCTCTTCATGTACCTGAAGACTTCTATCATGTCCCCCGGTCGCTTCTCTCTTCCAATGTGTACATATTTAGCTCTTCAAGCCTCTCCTCATAGGTCCTGTCCCCAAGCCCCAAATCATTTTGGTTGCCCTCCTCTGGACCCTGTCCAGGAGTTTAATGTCCCTCTTTAAGTGTGGCCTCCAAAACTGCATGCAGTACTCAAGGTGTGGCCTCACCAAGCAGTTATACACAGGGAGTATCACTTCCTCCTTCTGAGGTGATCCCCCAGCGATGCATCCAGCATCCTGTTGGCCTTAGGCTGCGCCCTCCTACAAGTCTCCAGTTGTTCATCTTGACATCCACCACCACCCCCAGGTCCCTCTCAGCCATCGAGACTTGTAGCATTCCCCCAGGGTGTACACTTGGCCTGGGTTTCTGGTCCCCAGGTGGAGCCTTGCATTTCCTTGCATTGAACCTCAGCTTCCACTTTCTAGACCATCTTTCCAGAGCCTCCAGGTCCCTGTAGGGCCACCCTCCTCATCTGCAAAGAAACTCATCTCACTTCTGATTCCTGTCCTTATGTCAGAGATGTAGGCATTGAACAGGAGGGGCCCAAGGACTGATCCCTGTGGGACCCCACTAATGACCCTCCTTGGGGATGAGACTATCCACCAACTACATCCCTCTAGGTCCGGTCCTGGAGCCAATTGCTTATCCATCTGATCATCTGGTTCCCCACCCCATTTCTCCCACTTATCCAACAGGCCCATGTGAGGAACAGAGTCAAATGCCTTGCTGAAGTCTAGAAAGAGGACGCCCACTGGTCTACCCAGGTCCAAAGCACTTGTCACTCAGTCATAGAACTCCACAAGGTTTGTCTGACATGATTTCCTGGGATGAATCCATGCTGTCTATCATCCAGGCACCCTGACTTTTCCAAGTCCCCCAGCCTCTCCTGGACAATGCCTTCCATCACCTTGCCCACCACTGATGTCAGGCTGACAGGCCTGTAGTCCCTACCACCTCCTTGATCCCCCTTGTGGATAGGCACTATATGCGCCACCTTCCAGTCCTGGGGCACTCACCCTGTCCTCACAGAGATGGTGAAAAGCACTGCCAGGAGTTTCGCCAGGACATCATGAAGTTCCTTCAGCACTCTGGGATGTAATTTATCTGGACCCAGTGCTTTCTTCATCTTAAGGGAGCTGAGGCTTCCTTCACCTCTCTCTGCTGTGATTTCCACTTCTGGTACCTCTTCTTCCTGCTTAGCCCTCCCCCTCCTGCCAGTGAGGCCTCCTCTCCCCAGACCCGCCGATCGGTAAGGGTCCCTCCTCCTCTGTATCTCTGTCTCCTCCCATGTATAATGCAGCACCCCCATTTTCCCTGGTGAAAACTGAGGTGAAGTACTCATTTAATACCTCAGCCTGCTCCCCGGGTCTTGTGCCCATCTCTCCCTGATTTAATCCTGCTAATCTGCCCCTTCACCCTTCATTTTTCCCCAATGTATCTAAAAACCCTTGTTCCTCTCCTAATTTCCCTGGCCAGGTTCTGCTCCTTCCTTGCCTTAGCCACCCTCACCGCCCTAGTGGCCCTTCTAGCCATCAGCTCATACTTCCTCAATTCCTTTCACTCCTTGAGCACTTGAATTGCCTAGGCTACCTTCTTTCTCCGCACCACTTCCTGGACCTCCTGGTCCACCAGCAGGGTTTTCTGGCCCTACCGCATTTTGTCTTACTCTTGCACAGGTGCTGGTAGCATCTTGCACCCTCTTCTGATGATTTCCCACCTACTATCAGCGCCCTTGTCTGACCCCATCACATCCAAATGTTCCTTAAGGATCCTTCCTGCATCCTTGTTGCTGAGCCTCCTTGTGCTCTGTTGCTGATGATGTCTGTTTCTCCCCTATATACAGGCGCAGTGGAAAAGGCCCAGAACAAAAGCTCCTGACTGATGAGAACCGCATGAACAAGGAGCATCAAGGAAGTGAGCCTAGCACATTGATCCAGAGGGACCAACCATGGCAAGCAGTTGGTCAAAACAGTGTCCAGGAAATGCCATTCTATACATCTAGTAGGAAGGAATATAGGGGTTAAGAGTGTTTGACAACCAAACCATGTTGCAACAACAGACTGGAAGCTAAGCAGTACCCTATGTCATCATAACTGGCCTGTATAATCCTCAGCCTGTCACAGAAAGTGCAACACCCAGACTGTAATTACAACATCATAGTCTAGTAGATACATGTTGCATGCCCCTGGATCAGATAATATACTGGTTGACATGGCAGTTGATGGTATGGATAGAGCCAAAATTCAGAGAATCCTGCATGCTTAGAAAACCCTGAATCCAACGCGATGCCTGGTGACAGAAGGCAATAGGAGTGACATCAGCCCCGCGAAGACACCAGGGATGAAGCACTGAAAACATCACTGAGGAGGAATGGTTAGGGAAGCCACATTCTGTGCTTCTGGCATGAACCTAGGTGGGCACTATCTGCAGCATATGCTGGGAATACAGTGCTGTGGTGTAGCTAGTCAGCCATCCATCTACTGTAGGTATGCAGCAGTGTGATTGTGACACTACATAACCAGTCATGGCATGTTTAGATAACACAGGTGCAGCACAGATGATTGAGCAAGGAAAAGCAAGAAAATCCTACTGCCCTGACAAAACCTACGCAATTCAGGGTGAAGCACTGGGGTATGTCTCCATGCTGTGCTGCTTAAATTTATATTACCTAATACAGTAGGAATTTCCTGCTTTTCTTTGCTCAGTCATGTGCACTACTCCTGTGTTGTCTCCAGAGTTCTACTTTCAGCAGTCAGCACCACCATGTGTGTTTGAGCGCCAGTTCCTTGTTGCTGCCATGACATGTGTCTGCACAAACACACAATTACAGTAATCATGTGTCTATCTTCAATTGTTGAAGTACTGTATCAGTATGTTCTGCGTAAGTTCCTTACTGCTGGGCTAGCATCCTGCAGCCCACGTTGGCAAGGTCACATTTGTGGTCTAGGTGAGCATCAACTAGTTAATGTTTCACACTGAGCAGTCTCCTGGATAGTGTAGCATTATAGAAGATTATAGATTGCAGGAGCATCCCGACCAATCACAGCCCTACCTACAGTTGCATTTGAGGTACTCTTATTACTGTAAGAGTACCTCAAACACAGAGCCACTGTAATGGGCTTCTCGCTGTGTTGTTAACAGTGTTAAATTTATTTAATAGTTAGCGATTTATAATAATTGTATTGGTCTGTTGGGAGAGCCTCGTACAGATATGAGTGTTGTCTCCTGCATCCACAGGACCACAGAACTGTTCACCTTTGGTTCACAGTCCTCTGGTTCTATGAGCGCTTAAGGTGACACTCATCTCCATAAGAGGGCCTCCAAATGGACCCATAACCTTACAAAGTAATGTCAGTTCTGAATATGTAGAGAGCATTCTTGGTGGCAGTTTGCAAGGAAGGCAGTATATTGAATCCATAAAAGAATGCTAGGAGAGCAGAAATATCCTGGTTGCTTAGTTTGTGTGCATTTCTCCAAACCATATCAATACTTTTAAGTATTATACCCAGAGCAGGCCATCATGGGTTTGCAAATCTGTGTGTAATCGGGCTGACAAGGCTTCACCTGAACAGACATTGCTTTTAAACAAGCTTGTACATCTGATCTAGCAGAAGCTGAGAATGACAAAATACAGACATGCAATTCATCCTCTTTGGGACTCCTCAATGTACTACAGTCATTATCTCAAGCAGGCACCTTGGCAGAATCCCTGGACAATGCTGGTTTAGAACATTCAGAATAAGCATACGGGAGGCAGTTCATAGGAAAGCAGTATGGGATCCATAAAGGATGCCAGGAAACCAAGAAATAGCCAAACTGTTTTGTTTTTGAGAATTGTTACAAGCCATAAATGTACTCTGAAGCCACATTCCCAGGGTAGTCATGCTGACAAGGCCGCTCTCTCACCTCTCCCTTAAAGAGCTTCTCTGGTCTCACTTTGCCACCCTGCCCTGTTCCTAGTCTTTCTAGGCTCCTGCTTATACACGATGATGCAGGTTGTGATGACCTTGTGTACTTGTCATCACCACAGGCTAGAAATCTGTACTCAATGAAAACAACTAATAAGGATTAAGCTAAGAAATACTTTAAAAGAATGTGCTCATTTAATTGCTGATTAATGCTATGTTCACGTACAGTGCCTTCAGAAAGTCTTCACCCCTCTTGGATTTTGTCACATTTTGTTGTGTTACTACCAGAATTTTAATGCACGAAATTATTTTTCCCCTTGACTCACACAGCATACTCAATAATTTAAAGGGGCAAAAATATTTTTATTGTGTAACAAAATTTATGAAACATTAAAACTGAAATATCTTGTTTACTTAAGTATTCACCCCCGAGTCAATACTTTGTAGAAATGTCTTTGGCAGCAATTACAGCTTTGAGTCTTCTTGGGTATGTCTGTATCAGCACTGCACATCTGGATTTGGAGATATTCACCCTTCCTTGCAGATTTTCTCAAGCTCTGTCAAGTTGGATGGGGAGCGTCTGTGAACCGCAATCTTTAAGTCTTTCCACAGATTCTCAATGGGATTCAAGTCTGGGCTTTGGCTGGGCCACTCAAGGACAATCACCTTCTTGTGCTGAAGCCACTCCAGTGTTGCTTTGGCTGTATGCTTGGAGTCGTTACCCTGTTGGAGCGTAAATCCTCGCCCCAGTCCAAGGTCTATTGCAGACTGATGCAGGTTCTCCTCAAGGATGTGCCTGTATTTGGCTCCATTCATTTTCTCTCTATCCTGACAAGTACCCCAGTCCCTGCTGCTGAAAAGCATCCCCATATGATGCTGCCACCACCATGCTCATGGTAGGATGGTGTTACACAGGTGATGAGCTGTGTTCAGTTTGCACCAGGCATAGTGCTTTGCATTCAGGCCAAAGAGTTCAATTTTTGTTTCATCAGACCACAGAATCTTTTGCCACATGGTCTCAGAGTCTGCCACGTGCCTTCTTGCAAACTCCAGGCATGCTATTATGTGATCTTTTCTCAAGAGTGGCATCTGTCTAGCCACTCCCTCATAGAGGCTATATCTATGAAGTGCTTCAGAGGTTGTTGTCCTCTGGATAGGTTCTCCCATCTCAGCCATGGAACTCTGCAGTTCTGTCAGGGTGGTCATTGGGTTGTTGGTCACTTCCTGACCAAGGTCCTTCTTGTCTGGTTGCTCAGTTTGGGAGGATGGCCTGCTCTAGGAAGAGTCTGGGTGGTTCCGTAATCTTTCCATTTGATGGACTTGACTGTGTTCCTGGGAACTTTTAACACCCTAGAAATGTTTTCATACCCTCCCAGATCTTTGCCTCCTCACAATTCTATCACGGAGTTCTCGGACAGCTCCTTGGTCTTCATGGTAGAGTTTCTGCTCTGACATTCACTGTCAACAGTGGGACCTTATATAGACAGGTGTATTTCCTCTGAAATCATGTCAACCATTTGAACTGACCACAGGTGGACTCCATTCAAGTTTTAGAGTGATCTCACAAGGAAATTTGATGCATCTGAGCTCAGTTTGGAGTGTCATAGCAAAGGGGTGACTACTTATCAAATCAAGACATTTCAGGTTTTATTTTAAATTACATGCACAAAAAAATTCCAGAAATTTCATTCTACTTTGACATTATAGAGTAATTTGTGTAGATAGGTGACAAAAAAATCCCATATAAAAGTATTTTAATTTGAGTTTGTAATATCACAAAATGTGACAAAATCCAAGGGGGTGAATACTTTCTGAAGGCACTGTATTTTAATTTTGTTTTACTTCTGTATTACTATATTTTTAATTCAACCAGGGTCACCTTTGAAAATAGGCATGTGTTACATAAAGACTTTCTTGGAAAACAAACAAATAAATAAATAAATACAGTCACTGGGGAGTACTAAAGAGCACCAACTGATTTGTGCAAGCAGCTTAATTGCATTTACTCAAGAATCTCTTCACTGATGTTACAAACACCCCACAGTTGCAGGACTGGAGAATGGGATCATTTGGTATGGCTTCAGTGGGTACCTAGAGTCATCTGAGAGAGCTAAGACATGTACACTTCTCATTATATGCCTTGGTCTATACAATAATGGGGCAGAATTCCTTTTGGTTGCAGAATTTAGTGTGTGTCTGTGTATAGGAACACAGATTCAGTCCAAGGCATCTAGGACACCAGGCCTGCCAGTCACAGCCCAGAAGGTATCCTTTATGTAACCCCACCTCCTGTCAGCAGGCATAAGGAGTTGATTACTAGAATGCCAGGCCATGGTGCATAATGACTGACAGGGTATCCAGTGGGAGGAGCTTGGAATGCCAGGTGTGGCAGTTATTGTTGATAACAGAGTGAGAGGAAGGTGCTAGGTGTGCTTTGGGTGCACTCTTGCTTCAGGTCATTTGGAGGCTGCCTGAGGGAAGAGATGCTCTCAGTAGCAGCTGTCTGAGCCAGTGAAAGAGAACAGATCTCATTGTCCAGTCACTTCACAGCCTTCAGAAACTGGCAGCATGACAGCACTGGTGACTCCAGGAGGTTTGGAGACTGAAAGTATTTAGCGTAGATTTGTCATTTATTCTAGTGAATAAGTAAGAAAGAACAGAGAGGGCATCTAAGCAACCCCTTCAAGAGAAGTTCGTGGCAACCTTATGACAAAGAGAATTCCGCCAACAATGGGGTGTTCACATGTTGTTTTTAGAGGCGACATTGTCCTGTGCCTCAGAGATGCTACAAAAAGAGCTGATGACGGAGAGGAGGTCTGGTGAGAGAGAGAGAATGAGATGCAGGAAAAGGTGAGAGATAAGCCTATGTTTTGTTAGCTAGTAAGGACATCATAGACACTGCCTCAGCCAGGGCAGTTAGGGCTATTACCAACCACTGCCAGAGGACAAGCTAGCATAGGCACTGCCACAATGTACCCAGCACACCATCTGGCCAAAAAGTGTAAGACTGAAGTAAGGTGTCCAGTGCAGGGGTGGCCTTTGGGCTCTGAAGGGAGCCTGCACTGAGAAACATTATTGCCTGCTGGACTAGGGCCCCTGGATGCCATTAATCAGAGACGTCTGAAAGAACTTTCCGACCCCAGTGCAGCCTTCTGTGCACCAGTTGACACAGATGTCATTGTGTCATAAGGTGAATGTGTGAAAGTGTGTTTAAGCACAAAGCTAATAGCAAAGTGGGAGTTTCTAGTAAATTCAACCCAGATTGGCATAAGGCTATGACCCAAGGTATAATTTCACCCACGGTGTTTGCATGGACTAAGAAGGACTGTGTGGCCCAAGATGTAATGAGGGGAGCATGCAACCTACACAAAAGGACTTTAAGTTTTGGCTGAAGTCTGGAGTCAAGATCTAATCTCTTTGTACAGTGCCAGTTCGTTAGGGTTGACAGCCCCAAGGAAGACTGTGTCCCTGATTTGCTTTAGGGGTGGGGTGGGAAACCCTAAAACCACATTCTCTACTTTTGTCTCTTTAGGTTGAACCCTAAATGTTGCATTAATGCAGTTTTTGTGAAGAATACATGAAATTTGGAAAGCATAGCCTTTGTGCCAGGATCTCTTGATCCTGAAAATTTCTTATAGATTGGTTCAGTGGGGCAAAGTTACAGAGGTGCAAAAACTTAAAGTCTCAGTTTTTGAAAATGTAAAGAACTTTTGCCATCTGGTAACAAAAAAAACAGGCTTTGAAACCTGAAAGTTTCAAGTTTGATAGAGTTTGGACCAACGTATGTGCTTTTGTGCTTTTGTCTCTCACAGTTCAATAATTTTTACATTATTTAAGAAAAAGTTTCATTTGTGAGCATGTGCATTTTTTATTTAGTATGCTTTCTGACCTGCCGCTCTGCCAATCAGCCCCATTCAGACACCTACCTCTCTCTCTCTCTTATGGCGCTGTCCACTGATACTCCCTGGCATACCCCCAGGATAGGACTACGGCTCCACGACCTTCCATCTACAATGGGAAAAGGTGTCAGCAAAGCTGACATTGCCTCCTGGCTTTCTCCCTAGGGTGGGGTTCGGGGCTTGCAGTGGTACTGTGGAGCTGAAATGAGTTGGTGGTGTAGTGGAGAGCCATGGAGGCCAGGGAGGCGGGCGGTGTCATCGAGAGCAGCCAGCATTTTCCCATGATTTTTCTGGGGTGGGGATATGCAATGACATCCAGTGTTCACCCGCCCCTGAATGATCTGGCGCTGGTCACTGCGGTACAGGCCTCCACCAAGGGTCCGTCAAGCACTGGTCGTGCTCCCTCCCTCTCCCGGAGAAGGAGAGCATTCTTTAGGATGCTCTATCCTTCTCCCCAGCCAGCCCTCTGACAACCCAGGTCCATTCCCAAACTCGGGTTGCAGGTGTCGAGCGGAAATCCAACCCCTGTGCTGATGACCAGTGAGCATCCGCAGTTTAAAACTAGCATTCTATGGATTGCTGAATTTTGTGACAACAGTTTTTGCAATATATGACATCACTACCCTTTACTAACAAATGATAGCTGTGCCATATAGCAACCTCTGCTGTGTTATGACTCATATGTCAGTGACAGGGCTATTGTCATTATATCCCTGCCATCCTGACTGTGCTGTGCCATAGTACACAGCATCTGCACACTGGGGCCCTAATCCCAGTGGCAGTGTATTTATTATGTTTGTATAATCCAAGACCAGGATGCCCACCTCTGGTGGTGGATGCCCCCACGTGCAGCCCATTGTTTTATTAATTGTGCTGACATTGGGGGCCCAATTTCTATGTCAGCATTTACAAGCCCGCCAGCAGTGTGGGACACTGAGGAGAATATCCCCTATTTATTTATTTATTTTGTATAATCCGACACTGGAATGCCCACCCCCAGTGTTGGATGCACCCACCATCCTGCATAGCCCATCGTTTTATTAATTGTTGCCAACATCGGGGGTCCAGCCCCCATGATGGCATTTACAAGCTACCCTAGCAGTGTGGGATACTGGAGAGACTACCCCAGTGTCGAAATAATTTATTTTCTTTCTTTGATCCTGAAAAAAACAATCCCATGTCTTCTTCTTGTTTTGAACCTGAAAAAAGAAAATGGTCCCTTGTCGTCACCACCCTCCTCCATCCTGACCCCCCACTGAGCACCCACTATGCCACACCTCTTACCCTATACTTACCTGCCGAGGTTGTATGCTGTCATCCTCTGTGGACCAAGATCGTCTGCCCTCTTCAAAGCTGATTTGTGAACTGAGGAATCGAGGTAAGTACAGTATAATGCATTTAATGGCGTTTTGAACTTATGTTCATAACTTTGCCATTTTAGTAATTTTTCTTCATATTTTCAACATAACCTTTTGGGACCCATCTCATGAACACTGGCAGTGTCATTTTATTAATGGGCCTGGAAGGTGATTTGACAGTCACTGCCCAAAATCACCTTTTGGGACTGAATGATGAAATTTCACTGTCAGTACATTTAGTGTTTGAACATTTTCTTCTACATGGTTTATAAGGTGGGGTCATAAGAAGACTATGTTGAAAGTTTGGGTCAGAATACAAAAAAAAATAATTTATTAAGTAACGTTGTTTGCAGGATGTCTGTTCCTCCACTGGGGAACATGCTGCCTTACCATGCCAGTAAGCTGAGTTCAGGTATTTAATGAGAGAAAGCTGATGGGGAAGGTGCTGCAACACCAAACCAGCCTGGGTGACTAAGCAGTGTTCTGGCACAGATGCCACACCCTGTAGTGAGTCAGGGAACCTCACCCACAAGGTATCAGCATGTGTGTCGGGCCTGCTGGGCCCATGCACTGGGTCAGGACTGTCTCCAGTATTGTATTTATCTCATTTTGTGCAGGTCCCACAGGATCCACCCTATTGCAGATGTTGGTGTCATCCATGACAAGGTAGAACTTTAATTATTTTTTATTTTAGTCTTTGGTAACCAGGTAAGGCCCACTAGGCACAAGTGCCTGTTTTCAGGGGCACCTGGGAGCACTAGGCGTTAAGTGACTTGCTTAGAGTCACACAGTATGCAAGTGGAGGTTTGAGAATCAAACCAAGGTCTGTCTGCTGGATGTACCAATCTCATTCACAGCTCATTACTCTAACCTCTAGGCTATACTGCCATTTCCAGCTTCTCCACAGTGTAACTTATAAAGACATTAAAGGACCAGTCCCAGCAGTGATCCTTGAGGCACCCCACTGATAATCCTTCTTTCCTTGGAGTGAATTCCTTTTGCCACCACCCTCTGTCACCTGTCCCTTATCAATTTCTTATCCAGTTTATCACATTTGGACCCACTGCTAAACTACTCAGCTTGTTTAATAGTCTCCTCATGTGGAACAGTGTTATAAGCCTTACTGAAGTCTAGGAAGGCCACATCCACCTCTCCCCTGATCTAAATCCTTTGTCACCCAGTCAAGAAATCTATCAGATTTGCTTGACATGACCTCCACCCCATGAAATCATGTTGCCTCAGGTCTTGTAACCCACTGGATTAAATATATTCCACAATTCTTTCCTTCAGCAATGATTCCCTATCTTTCTCACCACCAATATGAAACATGTAAGAAACCACTATGGTTCTCAAAGGAAGTGGCAGTGAAGGTTCAAGAGAAAAGAAAGCATTCAGGAGTACAAGGAATCACAGAAAGAGCAGGACAGAGAACTGTATCAGTTAAAGCAAAAGGAAGCTGGGAAGGCAGTCAGAACAGCAAAGGCTCAAACTGAGGAAAAGATAGCCAACTCAGTTAAGAAGGGATAAAACCTTTTATAGGTACATAGGAGTGAAGGAAGACCAAGGAGGGTTAGTGAGGCTTAATAAAGGGAAGGAAGGGAGGGTGGGCAGAGGGTGACTGTGAAAGGCAGAGATACTAAACAAATATTTTTGCTCAGTATTTACTAAGGAAGAGGGAGGTACCTAAAACAAACAGTAGAAACACTCTGGATACAGAAGTTGATACCAGCCCATTTACAGAAGAAAGGTTCTGAAAGAACTCTTAAAATTGAAGGTGGACAAAGCAATGGGGCCTGATGGGATTCATCCCAGAATTCTAAAAGAACTAAGGGTAGAACTAGTGACACCACTGACTACCCTCTTTAACAAATCATGGGAGGATGTGGTGGTAACCGAGGACTAGAGGAGGGCAGATATGATTCCCTTCACAAAAGTGGGAGCAAGGCAGAAGCAGGAAACAACAGACCTGTTAGTTTAACCTCAGTGGTAGGGAAAATGATGGAATCACTTCTGAAGGAAAGAATTGTTGAGTATCTAGAGGCCAGAGGGGCACAGGACCCAAGGCAGCATGGATTCACAGTGGGAAGGTCATGCCAGACAAATCTGATAGATTTCTTTGACTGAGTGACCAAAGTAGTAGATCAGGGAGGGGCTGTGGACATGGCCTACCTAGACTTTAGAAGGTATTTGACTAGGTCCCACACAAAGATTAATATACAAGTTAGCCAGCCTGGGAGTGGGTCCCAAGATGACAGCCTGGGTAAAGAATTGGCTGGAGAATAGGACACAGAGGTAATAGTAAATGGGTCCACTCTGAAGAAAGAGGTTACTAGTGGGGTACACTGAGATTCAGTATTAGGACCGGTCCTCTTCAATGTATTTATAAGTGACATTGCAGAGGACTGGAAGAAAAATATGTCTCTTTTCAGATGACACAAAGATCTGCAACAGAGTTGATGCACAAGGTAGGGTGGAAAGGATGAGAAGGGACTTGGCAAGGTTAGAGGAATGGTCAAATGTATGGCAGCTTAGATTCAATGCTAAGACGTGCAAGGTAATGCACCTGGGAAACAAAACCCAGGGAAGAGTACACAATGGGGTGAGATACTATCAACAACAAAAATGGAAAGGGACCTGGGGTAGTCATATCAGATGACCTAAAGGTGGGCAAGCAATGTGAGAGGGCAGCAAGGAGGGCTGGGGATACTGGGATGCAGGGAGAGGCATCACCAGTAGAAAACAGGAAGTTATTATCCCTCTGTACAGACAGTTGGTGAGACCCCATCTGGAGTACTGTGTGCAGTTCTGGAGACCCAATCTCCATAAAGACATAGACAGGATGGAAGCTATCCAGAGGAGGGAACTAAAATGGTGCAGGGTCTGCACCGGAAGACATATGAAGAGAGACTTAAGGAGCTTAATATGTATAGCCTTGAGGAAAGGAGGAGAGGGGGACCTGATTGAAACTTTCAAGTACCTCAAGGAATCAACAAAGTCCAAGAGGCAGCATCTTTCAAAAAAGAGGTGTGCAAGAACAAAGGGGCACAATTTGAAGATAGAAGAGCCAGCTCAGAGGTAATTTAAGGAAGTATTTTTCACAGAGAGGTTGTGGATGCATGGAGCGGCCTTCCGGAGGAGGTTGTGGAGTCAAAAACAGTGGTGAAATTCAAGCATGCATGGGACAGTCATAAGGCAATTCTAGGAAGAAGTAGGCTGCTGGTTAACTAGGATCTGCAGCTTATCCATTAGGTGAGGAAATGGGCAGACTGGGTGGGCCAAGCAGTCCTTACCTGCCGTCAAAATCTATGTTTCTGTTTCAATATCAGACTGACTGGCCTATAATTGCCAGCCTCCTCCCTGCTGCTACTTCTGTGTAGTGGGACTTCATCCTCCAGTCGGCTGGAACCACTGTTGTTTCTAGTGAGCTGTTAAACAGAACTGTGAGAGTGTAGCCAGTATTCCTGAGCTCTCTCAGCACCCTTGAGGCACACATCTGGCATCATTGCTTTGTCCACTTTCAGATTATCAAGTCCCTTCAGGACTCTTGCCTTCAAAAAAAAACTAGTGTCCACCTCACTCCCTCCAAAGCTTTTGTTACTTTTTGTGGCCCTTATCCTCCTCCTTCTTCCTCTTGAACACTGAACAAAAGTATTTGTTTAGGACATCTACCTTTTCCTGGTCCTCCTGTACACAGCCCCTTTCCTTTTTAACCTTAAAAAACACCCAGTCTTCCTCTTTCCACTTACTTACCTAAAAAGTCTTGTCCTCTTTTGTTACCTCCTAGATTATTCTCTGTTCAGTTTGCATCTGTGCACTCCATACTGCTTTCCTACTTCCCTCCGTTTTCTCTAATACACCTCCCAATCCTCCTCCTTGCCATCTCCTTATACCTTGTTTTAGCCTTTACCTTTAAATCTGCCTCTTTTGAGAACCATAGTGTTCTCTTTTTCTTCTTGTTTTGCTCACTTGTTTTGAAGCAGAGGTTTGTTACCTTTACTATGCTCCCTTTTATCTTCGTCCACTGTTCCTCCACCCCACCCAGGCTATCCCTTGCCAGGTCATCCCTGAGGCATTTATCTATCTTTATAAAATCTGCCCTCCAGATGTCCAAGACTCTCACCCTTAAGTGGTTTGATTCTACAGCTGTCCTTATATTGAATCACACGTATGGTGATCACTGGTCCCCAAGCAGCCTCCCACCTAGGCGTCTGCACATGTCCCTGTTAGTGAGTACCACATCCAGTATTGCTCCATCATGAGTAGGTTCACTGACTAATTGACTGAGGGATGCCCCTGCAAAGAGTCCATGATGTCCCTGCTTCTAGCTGAAGCTGCTGCTGGGAGACTCAAATCTACATCTGGCAGGTTGAAGTCCCAGCACACTCTCCTCTTTCCTGCTATCTTGCCAGTGGCTTCCAACACTACCTTATCTAATCCTCCCACTGTACTGCAGGTCTGTAGATCACTCCAGTGTGAATAGTGGCTCTGTTCCCCATCTCCAGGGTAACCCACAGTACCTCTGCCTCCCCTATATTCCCTGTATCTCCATCACTTTTATGCTTTTCACATGAAGCACCACACCACTCCTTTCCTTCTCACTCAGTCCTTCCTGAACAGAGTATAGCTCTGTTACAGCCATGTACAAGTCACAGTTTTCAGTGCACCATGACTCGTAATGCCCACAATATCCAGATTGGCCTCTGTCATGATGGCCTCTAGGTCCAGAATCTTATTTCCTAGTTTTCTAACATTCACACAAATGGCCTTCCAGATTTTTCCACTCTGCTTGTTTCCCCTTTTATGTTGATTACGCATGCGCAAGAAACATGTTACAACAATTTCTGGAGAAGCAGGTTGTGGGCGCGTGGCACTGTTGTGGCCATGCCCCACAGCCTGCAAAAGCTTGCCCCGCTTCCCCAATGCCGTGGAATGCTGCTGCTGACACTAGTTCAGCCAGCGTGCCACAACTTTCTAAAAATCAGCCGCTGCAATCAGGGGCCGCCTCATCATTGCAGAGTCAGTCATCCGCTGCAATGAGAGAGCGAACCGTCATTGCAAGGCAGGGTGTAAAATCTCATGATTTTGTTTGTGAACATGGCGACGGCATGCCGCCGTGTTCACAAACAATATAACCCCCAACAGTTTAGTTGCTGACAGGGCCCCAATCCCCATCGGCTTGTGGTCTTTTGTGCTTTGTCCCTGTGCCCCCGCTTTTGTTCCTGCCAACAGGGTGGCCAATCCCCATCGGCTGTAAAGTTCCCCATTTGTTTTGTTGCTGACAGAGGCCCTCCCCATCAGCATTCTGTAACCCCCTTTGTTGCTGCTAACGGATGCCCAATCCCTGTCGGCATACTAATACCCTGCCCCGCCCGTTTGTCGACAGTGGTGCCCAATCCCATCAGCTACTGCTGCCCCGGTCCAGAAAGCCTCTGCTGGCACACTGGGAGCCCACCCAGTGTGCTAGATGCCCTGCAAGTTAGAAAACTGTCCCACAATGTCTTTTTTTTTTTTTAGTCCTGGAAAAGGAAACCGTCCCTTAGCGCTCGCCCTGCTTGCCACCCGCAACCCGCACCCACCCACTGCATGCCCTGCCTCCTCACACCTCCCCTCACCCCATACTTACCTTGGGAGCTCGGTGCAACGATCTTGGTGGACGGGAACATGTCTGCACTCTTCAAAGCAGACCTGAACTGAGGAAATGCCGGTAAGCTTTATAATGTAATACATAGGGTTTTTGAACTTTACTGCATATCTCGGGCATTTTGGAATTTTTCACCAAATTTTCAACATGGGGTTTTGGGACCCTCCTCATGAATTCTTGAACTGTCATGGGTTAATCAGCCCGGAAAGGTGATTTTGCAGTCACTGCAGCGGACTGCCTTTTGGGGCTGATTAGCAGCTATTCAGTGCCAGTGTTCATGAGGCAGGCTCTCAAAAAGCCTATGTTGCAAATTGGTGAAAATAAAAAATTACTGTTTTTGGCGTGTGCTGTGCAGTTGCTTACGCATGCTCGTAACTCTTGAATTTGCAATATTTTCATGCCAGATTTTCAACATTGGCATGTTGTTACACCTCCTTGTGAACAGTACAGCTGTCATTGTTCACATCCTGGTGGAAATGTGTTTTCACAGTTCTGGTGCAGAATAGCGCAGTCGCTGTGGGAAATCAGTGTTTGGGACAGATTGAAAAATGACAGTGCCACTGTTCATGAGTAGAGGGCCTGAAATGGCTATGGCGAAAATATGGTAATGATACTCCATAAAATGACTGTGTTACAAGTGTGCGTTGTGCAGCTTACACACTCATAATCATAAATTTATAATATTTTCACTCCAGATTTCCAACATTGCCATTTTCCCACACCTACTTATGAACAGTAAAGCTGTCATTTTCCCATCCTGGCCAAAATGTGTTTTCGCACTCAGCGCAGAATACAGCGGTCGCTGTGGGAAATCACTGTCCGGGACAGATTAAGAAAATGAGAGTGATACTGTTTATGAGCAGAGGTCATAAAATGCCTATGTTGAAAATTTGGTGATAATAGCCCATCGAATGACTGTGTTACACAAGTGTGCGTTGCACACGTTCCCACAGCACCTTGTAACCACGAGATTTGTAATATTGTCACACCACATTTTCACCGGTGGAATTTTCCACACCTCCTTATGAGCTGTGCAGCTGTCATTTTCACATCCTGACCAAAATGTGTTTTCACAGTTCCAGCACACAATAACGTGGTCGCTGTGGGAATTCACTGTTCGGGACAGATTAAGAAAATGACAGTGGCACTGTTCATGAGCAGAGGTCATAAAATGCCTATGTAGAAAATCGGGTGACAAAACTCCATAACATGACTGTGTTACAAGCGTGCATTGAGCTGTTTCCACACACCCTTGTAACGTCTCAATTTTGTAATATTTTCACCCCACATTTTCAACAGTGGCATTTTCCACACCTCCTATGAACAGTACAGCTGCCATTTTCACATCATGGCTAAAATGTGTTTGCACTCCTGCTGCAGAATAGCACGGTCGCTGTGGGAAATCACTGACTGGGACATATTAAGATCGAAAAAAGTGAGAGGGGGTGATCGCTCAACTGAGCTCTGTTGGGACTGCTGAGGATTTGTTTGTGGGAAGAGAAAGGGCTCAACACAAGAGCCCAGTACAAAGGGCAGCCTGCAGCACTGGGAGAAACAGAACGAGAGAGCAAATGAGGGAGGGGTGTGAGCAAAGTCAAGGAGCTCTTTCAGGTCTACTACGGATTTCTTTGTGGGCAGGAAAAGGCATCAGTGCAGGCAGGGGCCCAGTGCAAATGGCCAGCCTGCAGCGGTGGGAGAAACAGCAGAAGCAAATGAGATGGGGGACTGAGTGAGCTCAACAGAGCTCTGTCAGGACTGCTGTGGATTTCTTTGTGTGTAGACAAAGGCGTCAATGCAGGCAGGAGTCCAGAACAAAGGGCCGCTTGCAGGGCCAGGACAAACAGAATCAGCATGTGAGACGGAGACTAGCGACCTCAACAGAGCTCTGTGGAGACAGCTGTGGATTTGTTTGTGGCCAGAGAAAGGGTGCAACATAAGAGCCCAGTACAAAGGGGCAGCCTGCAGCACTGGGAGAAACAGAATGAGAGAGCAAGTGACAGAGGGTGAGTGAGCAAATTCACGGAGCTCTTTCAGGACTGCTGTGGATTTCTTTGTGGGCAGAAAAAGGCATCAGTGCAGCCAGGGGACCAGTACAAAAGGACAGCCTGCAGCAGTGGGAGAAACAGTATGAGCGAGTGAGACAGGGGGACTGAGTGAGCTCACATGACTCTGTCAGGACTGCTGTGGATTTCTTTGTGGGCAGAAAAAGGCGCCAATGCAGGCAGGAGTCCCATACAAAGGGCCACTTGCAGCGCCAGGACAAACAGAATGAGCATGTCAGACAGGGAGACTGGCGACCTCAACAGAGCTCTGTCAGGACAGCTGCGGTTTGTTTGTGGACAGACAAAGGTGCCAGTGCATGCAGGGGCCCAGTTCAAATGGACAGCCTGCACTGGCGGGAACCCAGAATGGCCGAGCTCAACAGAGCTCTATTGTAACTGCTGCAAATTTCTTTACAGACAGAAGAAGGCGGCACGCAGACAGGAGTCCAATAAAAGGGCAGCCTGCAGCGCCAGCAGAAACAGAATGAGTGAGTGAGAGAAGGGAGTGAGCAAGCTAAATGGAGCTTTGTCGGGACTACTGCAGATTTCTTTGTGGGCACACAAAGGTGCCAACAGAGGCAGGAGGCCAGTGCAAAGGGCAGCCTGCAGCGCCAGGACAGACAGAATGAGTGAGTGACACAGGGGAGTGAGCGACCTCAATGGAACTCTGTTGTGACTGCTGCGGATTTCTTTGTTGGCAGAAAAGGTGCCAACGCAGGCAGGACCCAGTACAAAGACCACCCTGCAGTACTGGCAGAAATGGAATGAGTGAGTGAGAGATGGGGAGTCAGCAGGCTCAACAGACCTGTCTTGGGACTGCTGCAGATTTCTTTGTAGGCAGAAAAGCAGCACCAACAGAGACAGGAGTCCAGTACAAAAGGGCAGCCTGCAGCACCAGGAGACACAGAATGAATGAGTGAGAGAGGGGTGAGCCACCTCAACAAAGTTCTGTCGGGACAGCTGCAGAATTCTTAGTGGGCAGAACAAGGTGCCAATGCAGGCAGGAGCCCAGTACAAAACAGCAGCCTGCAGCACCAACATTCGGCGTTGACAAATGCTTGTTTCCTTTTGGCTTCCTTTCTTTCCCCTTCTCTTTTAATGCTCCCATGTCTTTCCCTTTATCTCTACCACCCTGCTTCCTTTATTAATTCACACCTAGAATTCCTCTCACCTCAAGTTCTCCTTACTCTCAATTTCAGCATGTGGGGTGGGCAGTTTCTGCTTGTCGATTCCTTCTGCCACCCCTCCTTGACTAGTTTAAATGTTCATCAAAATAATATTGAAACCATCCACTGAGGACTGCTGTTCCCCTCCCAGATGGATGAAGGCCATCACCCTGTATAGGCAGTTATCCTTCCAGATGGGTCCCCAGTCCCCAATGTAGCAGAACCTTTCCTCTCTGAAACATTCCATCAGCCATGAGCTGAAACTCCTCTCCCATCCCTTGTCATAGATATGCAGCACCTCAACAAAAGCCACTGAGTGAGCTACCTATCTAAGACCTCTATCCAGTTCCTTAAATTCCCCTACACTATCCAGTCCTGTCCCTAGCTAGGTCATTAGTCCCCAGGTAGACAATGACATCCAGCTCTCTGTTCTGTGCTGCTACCCTAGCGATGTGCAGGATCCACTTCCCATCCCTCTGGGCCGTGATGTATGGTAGGTACCTGGTACCTGACCTGCCTCCCCCTTTCCAAGTCCTAAATATTTCACCTCACAATAGAGTCCCCATCTGGGATCCTCTACCACCTTCTTTGGGGTATCCATTATGGAGGCTCCCACATCCTCCTGGTCACTACCACGGGTACCTTCTCCCAGCAGTTCCACCCTGCCAGAGTGGCATATGAATTAGGTAGTGGTTCTGGTTGAGGAATGCCTCTGTCCCACTACCATCTCCCTTCCAGAGCCCATTGTAGTCAGCCATTCCTCCTCCTGGCATCCACTGAGGTAATGGTGGCAGGCATGTGGCTCCTGTGCAGAACAAGAGATCACCAATTCTAACTAACTCAGCCTGGAGACTAACGACCTCCTCCTTTAACTCTGCAAGGTATGTACAGATATGGCAGCACCGTAGTCTCCTGAAGGTCTCACTGAAAACTGCCACCCATAGCCACTGCATTGCACCACTCCCAGCATTCTCAACTTCTTTTCTCCTTGTGTTACCTGGATATTCTTTTGTACTTTTAGCCTGTCCTCTTCTCACTCCCTGAGGAAAGCCTTATCTCTGTTTTGGACCTCCTTGGTGACCCTCTCCTCTGGTTGTGCCTTAGCTGCCCTCACCTTCCTTCCTCCCTTTGTTTGTCTAGATGTACCACCCTGTATCCTTCCATCTTGTTCTTCTTGTATTTCCTAAAATTTCTTTTTTTCTCCCTTACCACCTTAGCAACCTCCTTTGAGAATCATAGTGGCCTCTCCATCCTCTTAAACTTGCTTATTTCCTTTAAACAGCTTGCCGCTGCCTTAGTTATTCCTTCCATAATTCTTTTCCATTGTGCTTCCACTGCCCCAACCATCTCCTTCTTTACTGTAGGTTACTGAGGCAGTCACCCATTGGTTTTGGCTCAGCAAACCTCTCCTGGTCACCAATCTTTGAATAAATAAATGAAACATTAGTGTGCATAGGATGAATTTTCCCTCTGCATGAATGGGCTAGCTGTGGTTGATATTGCAGCAGAGGTCCTCCACAGACTTGTCTATGAGCATTTCTGTGCTCTCCTGGTCCACAGTGAACCTGCATCTGAAGTCTATATCAGGCAGGCCTAGTGAGTCGCTGCCTCAATATTCATGCCTTTCTTCTTCAGGAGTAGCTGGGCAGCAGGTACTTGCTCTTCTCATTATTTTTTTTCAGTTAGTGCTTTTCTACCAGCAATGCAGGTTCCACCATCAGGGACCAGTCCCTGCAGCTCGTCACTATGGCACCATATGGACTTGCTGTCCACTCCACATCTTCACCAAGGCTTACCCCCATAGTCGGGATGCCTCTTCCTTCCTTGGGGCCATGAACAGGACCCTCATATGGGAAATGTGACATAGGGCGGGTACAGAGCCTACAAGGGGTCAGTTTCTTCATGCCAGCAAGCCATTCCTTTTTCCTCCTCTAAGCTCCTCAGTTGGGCACCTGTGCAGTGCCACCCAGATGTGCCCACAAGTGCACCCGCATGCAGGACATCAACAGTTACTGCTTCGTCCACCCTTTTGTTGCCATCCCTGGGTGCCTGACCTCCAGCTGCTGTCAGGGTACTAGACTGGGCACAGCAGTCCTCCCATTCCAGAACAAGAAAGCAGTCCCACGGATGCTCGATCTTCCTCCCACCAGCTGATTCTCTGACAACCTGAGTTCACTCAAACTCAGGTCATTGGACACAAATGGTAGCTCTACCAGTGCGCAGGTGGGCTGTATGTCTTCCTCTTCATTATACAGTGCTACAATGGCTTCTGGAACAAATGCCATAACAATGTCTGAGTCACCAATAATGTATTTATTTTTCAGCGACTGTTCTGTTTTATCCCTTATGGACTAGTGAGTTCCACAGCCACTTCTGCATACTGCCAGTTTCACGTGACTTACATGCAGCGGCTCATAGACAGCATGACTGCCATGCTAATGATGTCAGTGATTATGCAGGCTGCAGTCCTTTTATGATCACTTTACTGTTGGTATGTGGTCAGCCATCAGTGGGACATCCCACCACCTGCAGCAGTGAGTCATTCCTGTTTCAAATGCCATGTTATGTGCCCTCTGCCTGCCACATCACAGTCTGATTGGGTGGTTAGTGTGCTGTAAACACATCTGTGAATTCATCTAATTGTATCTCAGCTGAGCAATCCTGCACAAATAAGCTGGCAATATAGCCTATAGGTTAGAAAATCAAGTCATGAATCAGCTTAGTACCTCCAGCTAACTTGGGTTTGATTCCCACAACCAGCAGTTACATACTGTGTGACCCTGAGCAAGTCACTTAACCTCCCAGTACTCTGGGTTTGCCCCAGAAAACAGGCATTGTGCCTAGTGGGCCTTGTTGGGTTACAAAAGAATAAAAAATGAAGGGCAGATAAACACAGAAGATAGATGACATAGCTTACTGAACTGTGTCCTAAGTAGAAATGTTTTCCTTGAAGCGTCAGCATCTCTTTAAGGTTTGGCGCCTGCTTCTCTCTGCTGTCGGGCTGCCTTTCCGGGAATCTGAGGCAGCCCAGGTGCGACGTCCATAGCTGAGCTCTGCCGAGCATCTGAGTTTTAGAGGTAATGCTATTATCTCTGAGGCAGATCTAATATTCATCTGCCACTCTGCTCTCTCCCATGCTGTACCTCAGCCCAAATTTAACAATGATATCGTGCTTTCGGAAATGATAAAGTGCTTTCCAGCTTGTCAGAAGAGCAGAAAAAACAAAGGTTTCAGTAAGTCCTCTTTACCGCAGCCCTGCACTCTGATTTTAATTGATTTTGATTAACACATAGGCTTGGGCCTCCATTAGTGGAGAGGAAGAGAGTCAGGAGGCTGGCTTCTTGGCATCGGGGATTATTGAAAATGCTAAGGGGAGAGACACTGGTCAGATGGAATATTTCAGTAAACAACAGGTCAAAGCAGCAGTTGGCTCTGATTTGCCTCTCTGCTCCTCTAACCCTAGGAAATGCTGTTTGAAGTGAAACATGGGGAGATGTTAGTGGTAGTCCGGTAGGCTCTGCCGTGAATTGAGTCTCAATGTCTTGGGCATTTTCAATTTAAAAAACAAACAAAAAAACCAGAAAAGTCAATAAGGAAGTTAAATCGACCTTAAGTTCATAGATTGTTTTTTTTCTTTTGGGAATTTGATACAGCTCTGTGTGTTTACCAAAGTCAAAACAGCTTTCAGACTGAGAGCAGGTACTATAAGAGCTCTGAGCTTTGGGAAAAGGATTTCATTTTGCATAAGTCCCCTTATATCCCCAATTACCTCCCTTCACCACCGTTACCCCAATGCAAGCTATGGGTACTGACTAGGAATGGGCAGACTTTTTTTTTTTGCTCTAATTGAAACTTGTTCTTAGCAGACCTTAGAAAACTTTCAAAAGTAATTGTTTTCAAGCCATGTCAAACCTGGTAATTTACATGCATCTGTATATTTAGTAAGGATTAACACAGGACAGGCTATATGTTAAGCTAATTAATACATGTCCCAAGTGTGGAGGCATGAGACAACTCTGAGTGTCTCATGTGCCTGGGAATCGAGCGCATTAATTAAGCTTAATGCACTCAAAGTGCCTCTTTATACAGATTTATTTTATTTAGGCTAACATTTATGAAGCTTATATGAAAACTGCCCAATGCATTAATTAGAATTTAAACTATAACATTTTTATATATTTTAAAGTTTTAATAGCTCCGACTGGGTACACAGTAGTCAAGAGGTTAGAGCACTGAGCTATGAACTTTGAGACACTTGGATCTAAGGGTTTGAACCCCACTACTACCACTTGCATGCTGCTACCCTGAGCAAGTCACTCAACTTGCTGTTTCTCCCTGATCCCATATGGAAATGGACTTCAGCTCAGTGTGCTCTCCTGGCCCAGAAAAATGCAGTAGTGAGTAGTATATGTACTTCTAGGGTTAACTGCCTATGTTAAAGAGATTTATTCTGGAATTTTGCGCCAAGAGAACCAGTTGAACAAACACACACACACACACATATACACACGGATTTACATAGCCTTGTCATTTCTGCTGGGTTTCAGGCTTTTGATTTTGTGTGTGTTTATGAACCACACAAACTGGAAAGTACCTCTCCTTGTATCGTTTATGCACCCTATATATTGTTTTCTTTCTTATCAACATTTAAATTACTTTAACTCATTTACTCACTATAAAAAGAAGAGGTTCAAATGCATCTGCACTCAGGCAGCAGAAGCAATAGTCACTGTCCATTCTTGAGGGATTCATCTTGTGGTGAAAAAATTGACAGCAATTTGGGAATAGGTCTCATAAAAGTCTAGCCCTGGATTCCCAAATGTTGCCTATACAGGAATGAGACGTAGCATCTCAGGTATGCTGCCTTGTGTAAAGAAATTGCTTGTAAAGTACTTTGGGATGCAGTGCATGAAGAGTATTACATAAATGTAAATTTTGTACTGTTTATTTGGTCAGGGACAACCAGTAGTTAATCAAAGTGCCTATGGCACTGCGATGTCAAGGGTACTGAGATATGTTAAAGACAATGTGCAGATTGCAAAATAGCCAGCCCATGCACACCAAAAGGTAACATTGATCTTACTAAAACCTTTCTCTTAGTAAAATCCACAAGAATTCACATATTCAGCTTCAAAATAGGGTGACATGCAACACTAGTATAAAACAGCCTCTGATTTCCACCAAGGTCCTGCAAGGTTGGCAACTATTAGTATTATGGGTAGTTAAGTTTATTACTGCAGATGTTTTGAAAGGGATCAGTCAGCACTAAGAACTTCACACCCAAGTGTTCACTTTGTGTGAAATGACATATTGTCTTCTTACTGATTACTGAGCATAGTATATTGTATCCCACTAATGTTGCTTACTTAAGCTGACATTTTCTGTAACTACAAAACCCAGAATCCCTGCAGCTGACATCAGAATAGGACTGCCACAGTTGGATATTCTATAGCCTGCAGTGCATGTCAGAGTTTATGTATTCTTTGATCTTTTGTTTGCTGGTTCTGTCCTCTCGGGGCTAAGTACAGTCACGTGGGACTATACTTAGCCCTGGGAGAACAGTGAGACCAGCAAGCATGTGACTGAAGCTTGCAAAAGCTCCAACATGCACTGCAGGGTACTGAATCTCTAACTGCTGCAGCCATGCTCTGATGTCATCTGTAGGTGATTCTGGGAATTTAGTCAGAAAATGACAGTCTGGAAGCAAAATTAATCTAATACAATCTACTATACTACAGTAAACAGTAAGTAAAAAAATACATATTTTGTATAATCATGCAAACTGGGACCAACCCACACATGGTCTTAGTGCTGACTGTTCCCTTTAGTTGAAAGAGGATTGTTGGTTTCTTAGATGACTTCTGTTCATGTTACATATTCCTGCTATGAAGTCATAATCATGGAAATTATTCTGATGTCATAAGCAGAGGATTATAAACTCAGGACTAATACAAGAGCAGGAATAGATGAATTCTACTGGGCAAAGTTCATGTTTCCATGTATTTGTTGATAGTAAAGAATATAGTACCCAGAAGTTCAAATTGTTGGAGTACTGCTCAGAAATTTGTGTTCTGCTGAAGTCAAGAGTATTTTTAAGGAAACTGGAAAATCACTTTAATCTAACTATAAGGGCATAAGGCACTCAGCTTTGCCACCAGCCTCATTATCCACTTAGGGCTGGTTTAACTAATGTTATGACACTTTTGATTATTTTGAGGATGTTATAAGTGTAATAATTTATTACAGATGTGCCTCAGTGCTGTAGTAATCTCAGTTCCTGAATGGATGAAGGCTCTTAGCTGCACCTCAGGCCTCACAACCCACTTCAGTTGTTCAGTTATTTCAATATTGCTGCCCAGATGACTGAGGATAATTTCTTTATGTAACCCAATTCCTGGACACATCTTAATGCTTAACTAATGGCATGGTAATTATAATTTGTGTTCCAACCCATTCAAACTTTTCTTTAAGCCAGCCCCATGATGTGGAGGGCTGAGGCACCATGCCTTGCCTGCTGCCATGCCGGTGACCCAGGATAGGGTATAATCTTGGGCTGTCAGAGATCAGTCAGGGGCAGGAGTATCAAGCATCTAATGTACTGCTCTCCTTCTCCAGGGGAGGATGAGGTAGCACTCAACGCTTGACCAAGCCTAGCGGAGGCTGGGGTGTCATGGCCAATGCTTGCAGGCTTCCAGGAGGTGTGCCAGACATCACACATATGACCTCATGTTATTGCATGCCACACCTCCCACTAATAAGGGAAAAACTGGCTGAGGTATTGAGGATGTCGATCTCCCACACTGAGCCCCACGCAGCTGTCCAAGGCACTCTGCCACTAGATCATCACCATGGTACCATAAGATCAGTAATGGGGGTGGCTTCCCAAGCAGCCTCACACTGAGGGGCAATCCAGGGTGCACTCTGGTGAGCAGTTGGTAAGTCCTGGGCAAAGGGTGAAGTTGTAGGGACAGCAGACCGAGGGGAACCAGCTGGAATAAAAAAAACTTTTTAAAGGGGAGCTCTTTTGGTTTTCAGTGTTAATAATAATAATAATACCTTTATTTATCAAGCACTATTCACCAAGTATCAAAGCACTGTACAATCCACAAAATAACAATTAAAACAATAACATTATAAAATCAGACTTTCATCAATATATATAAAGCACAGCTACAATATCCAACATAAATTAAGGAACATCTCAAAGACGAGTCCAAATAAATATGTTTTAAAGCAGTTTTAAAGCTCTTCACCGTCAGGCACTCTCATATCTGATGATGCAGAGAATTCCACAGGGTTGGGGCTACAAATGAAAATGCCGTGATCCAGATGTTTTTAACCATACCCTGGGACCTCCAGCAATCCCTCGTCAGCCGAGTGGAGCAGTCAGAGGGAGCAGTAAGGGTGCAGGAGATCTTGCAGGTAGCTCGGCCTCGGCCCCTGTCCATGTAGGGCTTTATAGGTCAGTGAGCTGACCTTGAAGGTGATCTGCCACTGAATTGGCAGCTGGTGCAGTTGCACAGCATAGGAGAGATATGACTGGATGACTGGATCAAGAGAATCCAGACAACAACCTGGCGGCAGCATTCTGCATCAGGTGCAAGCATCGGAGATCAATCCCAGGAAACCCTAGGTAAAGGGAGTTACAGTAGTCCAGCTGTGAGGTCACAAGGTGTGGCTCAAAGTTGGGAGGTCACCAGATGGGACTAGATGTTTAATCCAAGCGATATTCCTCAGATGTTAAAAGAGGACTTAACCACAGTCGACACCTGAGAATGGAGTGTTAGTCCATTTCAAGCCTTACCCCCAGATTTTGCACCCATTCAGAGGTCAGCAACTGGACCCCCAAGCCAAAGCCCGAGGGATGTCCCGTCACTGACCCTTCTACCCAGCAACCAGTATCCACTACCAACACCTCAGTCTTGTCAGAATTCAGTCTTAGTCAGCTGGTATTCATCCAATCCTGGATTTCTTCAAGGCAGTTGTTAAACACTGAGAGCACACTATCCTGGCTGGGCACAAAGGACAATGAGGCCCTGTATCATCTGCATAACAGTGAAAACCCAGCCCATACTGCCTCACAATGTGTCCTAAAGGCACAAACAACAGGGGGACACCATGGAACCCTGTGGCACCACACAAGGCAGAGAGAATGATTCAGAGGAATAGATCCCCTAGACAACTCTGTGATCTGCCAGTGAGGAAAGAATAGAACCTTCTGAGGACAGACTGGCCACAGATGACACCCAGGCATTCCAACAGCACCTCATGGTCCATGGTGTGAAAGGCTGAAGAGAGATCTAAGAATATCAAGATGGAGCAGCATTTCTGATCTCTCACAAACAGGAGATCACTGAGTACTCAAACCAGAGTGGTCTCTGTGCTATGCCTTTACGAAAACCGGACTGGAGAGAATTGTAAATCTCTTGGATGGTAAGATGGTTCTCCAACTGCAGCACCATGTCTTTCTCAATAACCTTCCCCACAAAGGGAAGATTAGAGACTGGTCTGTAGTTAGCGGGCAGTCTTGGTCAAGTGAAAATTTCTTGAGAAGGAGTTACCACCACTTCCTTCAGGGAACAAGGAAACTCACTCAACTCTGGTGAACACCAGACTGTCTTCACAAGGACTGGGCAGATGACATCAATACAGCCTAATAAAAGGTGAGTAGGGCCCAAGTCAAACTACAGCAAGTCAAGTGCATACCCTGGAGAATCCACATGCCATCCATGGTCTCTGGCCATTCATACTCCATCCAACAGAACTAAGGAGTAACAACACCACACTGACCCCCATAGAACATGCTAAGCGGATCTCAGACCTGATGTCAGTAACCTTATCAGCAAAGAAGTGAGCAAACTCCTCAAACTTGTCATGAGAAAATGCTCTATGAACTTGCAGATAGCTCGGATCAGTTTTTTTCTTTTGGGGTGCTTTTATTAGAACTGGTTCTGACAAGCACCTACAGACCCATTAAAATTATCCATTGTCCAGCAATAACTATGGCGTTGTTACTCATCCAAGTATAGTGGTGCTGTGACCCTCTTGACAAATGAGGGTTTCACCAAAACGTAGCTATCTTGGTATGCACAGCTCTAAAACATCAATAAATAGTAGTACAAGCTGATGCAGAGTGCTAACCAATGAAAATGTCTAAATTTAAATTTAAAATGTGACACAAAAGAACTAGAGAGTAACACAGAAACATAGAAACATAGACTTTGACAGCAGATAAGGACCGCTTGGCCCACCTAGTCTGCCCATTTCCCTACCTACAGGATAAGCTGCAGATCCTAGTTAACCAACAGCCTATTTCTTCCTACCCCT
Source organism: Neoceratodus forsteri (assembly GCA_016271365.2). Taxonomy (NCBI): domain Eukaryota; kingdom Metazoa; phylum Chordata; order Ceratodontiformes; family Ceratodontidae; genus Neoceratodus; species Neoceratodus forsteri. Next base: position 101,179,747 of record JADMNL010000033.1, on the reverse strand, counting down.
TGACTACACTTGACAAGAAACTCATAACCATAAGAGACACAGGAACTATACATACAAACATAACGATGTTAAGACCTTTGTATACAAAAGGAATATGAACTTAAAATTAAACTGTTTTTCTTTGTGGAATATTAGAGAATTCCACTGTGGGCAATGAACTATGTTAACTGTACAAAGAACTTCAGAAATCTGGAATTATGTACATCAGATACCCTCTTATGGTTATGAGTACCTGCAATGTTTAGAAATAGACAATCCTGGTTGCCTAAAAATCATGTAATGATTCCATTCCAGCATCCTTGTGTCCTTTGACCTCTAAACTGCCTTAAAAGAAAGCAGTCATGCTTAGCTTGGTGACACGGCTGGTGGCACACAACATCATATAGGAGAGCCCAGGACTGAGTCTTGATACCAACTCCACCACTCTGGGCCAGTGCACTGTCAGGCGTTATGTGGAGGAATCATGCTCAGACCCTGGGAGAGGTGATACTGATACCTTCTCCACTCTTTGAGCACCTCTTATGGTAGGAAGTGGTGGTGGTATTGGCATTCTTGCTGATGTCGGATGTCAGGCCCCCCATAATAAGGCACTGCAGTGGCATCAGTGAATGGGAGGGTGCATGGAAGGGCAAAAATGAAAAGCCCAATCAGACACTCAGGTAAAGGAGCCATTGCCTGATTCACATAAGATGAAATTGAAAGTTCTGATGCCCTCTGCTTCTCCATCATCTATTATGGCTGCTCCTCAGTGGCCAACAGAATGCAGGTTGGTCATTGGGGAACTGCCAGTGGTTGGGGAGCCCAGGATGAATTAGGCAGGGAGAGAATCCAGATCCATGATATAATGCGATGCTTGATTGTAATATAGACAACATTTTTATTTTAAAAACCCACAACCTTGTGGCCCACAGGAGGATGTGCTACCAGTGGAGCCATGCTGACAACTGAAGGCATGGTAATGCAGGGACTGATAAAGAAACTTTTCATGGAGCTATCCCCAGCCACGTATTCCCAGTCACAAGCACCCCTTCACTGTCGAACTACTAAAGCAGTTGTACAGGGTACATAACTTGAACTTGAACTAAAGTTTTCGTTTGTTTGTTTTGTTTTTCTGTATGTAGCTTATGCTCCTCTGACTGGGGCAACTTTGGGCTGCCTTCTGACACATGACAATAAATACAGTGCAGCCACTAGAGTCTTCCTTCAACAAATGTTACATCACAAGCTGGATAAGTTTTTCAAAGTTTTTTTGCCCAATTTTGACAAAACAACTGCACATAGTGTAACCCCCTTGTTACCAGGGTTACTAGAATCCTAGTAAGACCTAGTGGTAGGCAGGGAAGGCAGCTTGTGAAACTCCAGTTAAATGGGTTTCACACTGTCTCACTCTGTTCTTCAGTCTCAGCTGAGACTGAGGGATGACATCACCAATATAACTTTCGCAGCTGCATTAGCCACATTGGAATCTGCAGCAAAGGGAGTTAGATAGAACGTGGGAGTTTTGAAGTCAGTCTTCAGTTTGTCTTCAGTGAGTGAGTGAGAAGTTGGGAGCTTGCTGTTAAAGCAGCTCAGTGAAGGCTCTAGGAGCCTCAGCCCCGACAGAGGGCTACTTTTAGTAATAGGGTGTGTGTCTCCAATTGTAGGGGTTACAATAACATTAAGTACTGACAGGTGCCCCAGCACTTCAGTCTTGGATCTTCATCAAAATTGGGTAAATAAAGCTTTGAAAAACTTATCCAGGCTCAGAGATCAGCATCAGTAGATGCTGGTTAAGTGCAGAGAAAGGACATACATAGTCTGTTGCTGCAAACTGATGTACTGAAGAAGGAATATGGCATTGCAGAAGCTTATTTCCTGTATTTTGAATAAACATCACACAGAGCGCCGGACCGATGGTGCAGATGGCTGAGGAGCTGGCGCTTTACATCGCACCATGCTGGCACCTGGGTTCAGGAATGGACTCGGGCACCAGAGGGTCTGCAGGGGAAGAAGTAGGACTGAGCCACCGGAGGCTGCTCTCCTCTCCTGGGGTGGGTTGGGGAACAGCGTCGCTCTGTAGTGGCATACGGAGAGACCAGGGAAGCTCAGTTGCAATGTGAGTAGGAGAATCGGAGGAAAAACTTGAAAATGGCATCTCCTCCTACTGCATGATGGCCACCCAGACCAGTGCCTCCCGAGCTCCATGACAGCTTACCTGGCTGCAGCAGCACCCAGGGCCAATGCCTCAGGCCATTTCTCCTTGGAAGAGGAGGACCCACCTGACAAAGGATCATGTCAGGTTACCCTGAGGTGGCTGCGATGTGGGGTTGAGATCGGCCGCTGTGACGGGAGAGGTGAGTCTTTGTGGCAATTGGCCTGAAGGAGAGGTAGGTGAGGGTCGCAAGGAGATAAGCAGATAAAGCAAAAAAAAAAAAGAAAAAACTTATCCAGCTTGTGAGCTACAATTTTTAAAGGAAGACTTGCAGCAAGTGCACTGTATTAGTCATTTCTAGGTGGACAGCTCTACCCCAAAGTGGTACTGCAGGCCAGCACTGGGACATGGGAACCTTTTACTGATGTTGGGCCCCTTGTGCCCTGCCTCCAGCCCCACTATCCATCACATTCCCAGCCAGTACTAGTCCTGGTGGTAAAGAGGTTGGGGATTGATGGGCAGTACATCATGAATAACAATTACAGGAAAAATGGTGCACACACGAGGCTGATGTCATGAAGGTCTCCCCACCACCATTTTGCCTGGTTCCCCTTACTGGTATGCACACATCAGCATGTACACATGGAGCATGTGTATACTGCAGGATCCACAGCACCACCAACTTCTGCCAATCCTGACCCAGACCACAACCAGGGCTTCACCTCATGGCAGTCATTCGGTGGATCCAGCAGTTCCTCCACTGATAGGGAGGTCAATCCCTTGAATGCTCGATCCTTTCTGCCAGCTGACCACTGGCAACCCGTACTGTTCCTGAACATGGGTCGCTGGCATTGGAGAAATGTGGCATCCAGTCCCTGGACCCTCAGCACCATTGGGCGGCTTTATGAACTAAAGTTTTTGGGGATGGGATTAGGTGATGCACAGCACCACAGTTCGGTGCAGTCAAGGGATGGAACTATGGAGGAGGGTCCATTGGATACCAGGAATATAGACATTGGATGGTAAATGATGGGGGGCATTGGATCACTAGGAGTGTCTGCCACCTTTAGACAAAGCAACATCAGCCTAGAAGCAGGTACAAATGGAAGGATGAAGAGGTAGGGAATGACTCGTCAGTAGTACTCTTGGCCTGGGGCTCTGGAATAACATAGCATCAGGCATCCAGTATTCTAGTAGGTGCATACTACAACCCATGGCTACAGTGCACTGCCTTTGTGCATTCAAAAAGTGTGATGGCTGTATGGAGGGCCTGTTCACATCATATAGTACCAACTCCCTTTTGTGACTATGTATGGAGTCCCATCTTTAACCATACAGTAACTGCTTCAAAAATCACTCTAACACAGACACTGCTATTTCTAGCTGCAAACTGACAAGCATAGGCAACTGGAAAAAGGATGAAAAATATAAGTACAGGGGTTCCTTCAGCTAGGGGAACATTCTGATAAACAACACAGTGACTGTCTGATAACCTCTAATATCATTTAAAGACATAGCAAAGCTGGCACTGTATCTGCCTACAGCAATCCCATGCTAGGTATTCCAGATGCATGCCACTAACTTGATGGCTTGCATGAGCTTCTTGTACACTATGCAAATTTTTGTGTACTCTGATTTTTCCCACACTGTTCTAGTACATTTAGTGAGTTGTCGGAACCTGGTCATGGAAAGGCACCAGGGACGAAAGGGTAGATCAGATGTTATGACCATTCTTTCCTTGTCCTCTGGTGTGAGACATCTAAAAGGGTGCCAATCATTGACAGTTGTGATGATGATAGTTCTACGATGTGGCTTTTAGATGCTGTCCAGCAGGAAATTAGAACTAGTACAGAACAGCCATTGGATAATGTTGACTTTCTGCAACTACCAACTGTGGCTGGGTTCAGCTCCTGACCAAAAGTGAAAGGCTCACTTATTTATTTATTGAAACCTCAGAATTACATCACCTTTGAGACAGAGGCTCATTTACAAAGGCTCCATGTCAAGGAGGGAAGGAACACAGGGACAGTTTACATGATAAAAGACCAAAGCAAGTGAACACAAATTACTAACAATACATAATACAAATGGATATCCTAAAATCACATTGCAAGTGCTTAGTAAGTGCAACTAGGTTACAGAAGTTCAATCAATCAATCAATCAATCAAGTCTTTATTTAACCAGGCGTTCATCGTTGAGCAGAAGCTCATTTGCAAGATGGACCTGGGTGGAGCAACGAACAATTGTATATACAGGTCAACACAGGTATTTACAAGGCAATACAGATAATACTCTTTACAGAGAGGAAGAAAAAGAAGTTCATATGTACATAGAATTAAACAGATATTGTGCAGATTACACGGTATTTACATACATAGAAGTGTCTATAGGAAGATAAAGCAGGTTATCTAAGGTTGCAGGAGGAAGTAGCGGAAGAAAAAATAAAAATAAAATATACACCAGGTAGAGGTGAAGGTAGGGAAGAGAGAGGAGGAAGTAGGGAGAAAGTCTAGGAGGGCACGGTGCACAGAAAGGAGTTGGTAAAGCTGGATGTAGAGAAGGTGGATGGAGAAAAGGAGTATGTGTGAGCCCCGGATTGAATGCTATAAAGCACGGGGCATGGTAGGATGTCACAACCCAGGGTAGTGAGCTCCTATCCGAGGTTGGGAAAGGAAGAATAAGGGATGGATGGGCCTAGCGTTGATAAGACAGGGGATAAGAGAGAGAACAATTAGGCTGGTGAGGAGTAAGCTGGGGGGTCAGTACTTAAAATTGGGTCTAGGCGTGGCTATATACCAGTGCAGACAGCGGTACTGGGTCTGAGTGGGTGAAGCATTACATACCTCTCTGACTGTACAGAAATAAAGCATCTTGAAAGCATTTATACCGATTAGAGGGCTTAATTTGAGGGTTTTTGTAGATCGTTCCATAAGGTAGGTAGAGCAAGCTTATGGCTGCCCTGCAAGCGGGATTTTGCTTTGGGTACTTTAAGTGTAATAGCTGAGTAACTTCTTAACGGATTTTCCAATTATACTCAGGGAAGACAGCAGGAGATATAGTAAGGCAACTTATTAGAGATGGCTCTATAGGTCCAGGAAGCGGCGTTTCTGTGGCGCCTGAACTTTAGTGATGTCCATCCCACTGCCGCATAAGGGTGCAGTGATGTGTCGAAGGAGTCCCGTTATAAACCTCAGTGCTCGATGGTAGAGTGTGTCCAGTTTAGCCATGTAAGAGTTGGGGCATTGGCTGTAGAGGAAGTCAGCGTAATCAACCAATGATAGGAAAATGGATTGGACCAGTTGTTTCTTGACATCTCTGGTGAGAAATTGGCTGATTCTAAAAACAGTCCAAGCCTTTGCAGTCGTTTAGCAAGTCCTCGATATGTTCAATGAAGGAGAGTCTTTGGTCTATCCAAACTCCCAGATACTTGAATTTTGTAACAAATTCTAGTTTTCACCTAGAACTGTGGTAATTTGGGGAACTGTCCCACTGGACACAGGGTTAGCTGTCTACGGATAAAGGAGAGGGACCATCGCTTTGATTTTTTGGCATTAAGGAGCTATTTTTTTGGAGGAGTTGGCTTTGCAAAAGGTTGAATTCTGACTGTAGGTCATTGCAGGCAGCTTCAGGTGTTGGGCGACTCACGTAGAGAACTGTATCATCTGCAAACAGATGGATGTTGGCTTCTTTTATACAGTAGTCAATGTTATTAATGTAGATTGCAAAAAGTAAGGGCCTAATATAGAACCTTGAGGTACCCTCTTTGCAGAGTTTTAAGGGGACAGGCCTCCTTCGGCTTTAACTTGTTGAAGGTGCCCTGTAAGATAATCAGTGAACCAACGCAGAGAGGAGGGGTCCACACCTATGGTTTGAAGGGCGGAGAGGAGCAGACTATGGTCGACGGTGTCGAAAGCCTTGCTTAGATCAAGGAAAACAGCACAAATAAAGTTACAGGGTTGCAGTTATTTTACACTTAGAAAGAGCGGTCAGAGGGAATGACCTTGTCAGTAGACCTCAGAGGTTTAGGAAAAGGGAGTTGAAAAGTAGGGGTAGTTGTAGGACAAGTCAGGAGTAAGGTTGAGAGCAGGTCAGCAATGAATAGAGGGGTGGTGTCAATCAAGCCAAACTACTTATGAGAAAAGAATAGGGTGAAAAGAAATAGGAATAGGACATAAGGGATTGTATAAGAAAAAGAGGGAATTAACAAGGGGTAGTGCGGGGGTGAGGAGAAGAGGTGTGGTGTATTATTGCCAGGGGTATGTCAGCAGAAGGGCTAAGGGGCAATGTTAAAGGGTAAGAAAGAGGTGACAATTGCCTGGGCAGTAGGGAAGGGAGGCGGAATCAAACTGCTGAAGTGTAGTGAAAGTAAGGATAGTCAGAGAGGGAAGGAGAGGTAGGTGTATTAAGGGGTAAAGAAGTCAAGTAAGTAGTGTCACAACCCCACTCAGCAGGTTAGCCCTCTGCTCCCAAAGTGCCAGCCTCCGAGCACCATCTTGTGAACAGTTAACAGAAACAGGGTAACCCTCCAGTCTGTTTTGTGGATTCGAATCAACCTTTGGTCTCTAGTCTTGGAGGGATTCAAACTGTGAACCTCTTACTAGCATACCCAATGCACAGGCTCAGATAATTCTGTCTTCGGGGGCAGATATCTTTGCCTATGGGCATCTAACCAGGTGTACAGAAATGAACCCTTAAAAACTATAGTAAAGACCTCAGATTTCTCTTACGTTTTCCAGTTTGGTATCATCATTCAAGCTTATGTACAGTGTCTGCTTTAACCATATATACTCCACTTGTAAAGGAAAGAAAACAAAGCCAGACCAAGTAGGCTCTAAAAATAGAGTTTTACAAAAACAGATACAAAATATATAAAACATAAAATACAGAACTATATATATCACAGAACATACAAATCTTTTAAAAGAACAAGGTTTTAACAGTGCATTTCTTACTACAGTACTTAGATTTGTCTCTCTCTCTAAATACTTGCTTAAAGTGTTCAGGCGTTTCTTTGTCAGAGTCGAGATAGAAATGTGTTCTCTGAAGGAAAACAGAATATTTTTTAAAAGCTGGCGTTCCTACCTCTTTGCATGAGGTCACCTAGCTCCTCCCTGTCAGAATACATAAAAAATATATCTATACAGAAACAGGATGTTTTCCAGAAGGTAAATTAATATTCTGTGATCTCTGCACAACTCATTTTCAAATGACATTTCTTTGATCTTTTGATCAGCTTCCCTCTCACACAGATATCAGCATTTACGAGTTTGCACCAGTTTGCTAAACCTGGTTTCCTCCTCTAACATCATAGACATTTTTATGATTTCCCTCTTAGCAGCTACAGCTATAATTAACTTAGATAAAACAGGAATCCTTGATCAAGGCCTCTTCCACTCTGTAATTAGCTTCTGCCCTTCCAGGTAACACCTTGTATCTAAAACCTATGTGTGTGTGTGTGATACTCTCATGCTGTTTCAGCATTTCTCATGAGAGACAGTCCTTAGCCCATTTTATATTACAAAAATAATACAGTGAGCAGAATCAGCTGTCCAAGTGTCACAATTCCTCCCACCTAGACTGAATTTGGGGGCTCTATCCCTGCATGGGATGAGCTTCCCAAATTAGTTCTCCTCATAGACCCTAGACAGCCCATCTGAGTTCTGATTTTTGGATCCAGCCCAATCTAATATTGTCATATCATACACTTGCAAATCAAGACTCCATCTTAACAATCTACCATTGTTTTTCCTCATCTGCATCAACCAAACCAGGGGTTGTGGTCAGTCTGCACCACAAAATGCAGCCTATACAAGTATGGCTCCAACTTCTTTAGGGCCCACACTATGACAAGACATTATTTTTCCACCATGGATCATGCTTGCTCCCTGGGAAGTAATTTCCTACTCAGGTACACTACTGGGTGATCTGTCCCTTGGCTAGATGTCTGACTCAGTACTGCCACAATACTCATGTCGGGCGTCAGTCTGAACTATAAAGGGTCTGTTATAGTCAGGACTTATCAAAACAGGAGCACTGCACAGAGCCTCCTTTAATTTGGAAAAAGGGCTTCTTCACAGGCTGGGCCCCAGGTAATTTCTTGGGCACCCTTTTCTTTGTCAGGTCAGATAGGGGAGCAGCCAGGACACTGTAATTGGGTACAACTTTTCTATAATACTGTGCTGTCCTGAGAAAACTCTTGACCTGCTTCTGTGTTTCTGGTCTGGGTCATGCCTGGATTACCTCTATTTTTATTTGGTTAAGGCAGACTGGCCCCAGCCTACCACATGCCTGGGGTATACCACTTCTCCCATGGCCACCTGGCACTTCACGGCTTTGACAATGAGCCTGTCCTCTGTATCCTGCCCAGTACTTCCCTAAGGTGGGCTAGGTATTCCTCCCAGCTGGTGCTAAAGATGGCATTGTCATCCAGGTACGACACAGCGTACTACTCAGCACCATTTAACACCTGATTCACCAACCTTTGGAAAGTGCCGGTGTTCTTCATTCTGAAAGGCATTAGTTTAAGCTCAAGTAAGCCTACTGGAATGATGAAGGCTGACCTCTCCCTAGCTCTGTCTGTCAGCTCTACCTGCCAGTACCCTTGGTCAGGTTAATCATCGTAAGGTAGGTTGCCTCCCAACTTGTCCAGGAGTTCATCCATCCAGGGCATCAGGTGGGTGTCTGACTTCATGATTGCATTCAGTCCATGATAGTCCACACAGAAATGAGTAGCACCATCTGGCTTTGGCATAAGGACTACAGGTGAGGCCCAGGGCTGTGGGATCTCTGGATTACCCCTAAATCCAGCATCTCCTCCACTTCCCTCCTAATGTCCTTTTGGACAGCCTCTGACACCAATATGCTGTCTGCCGTATGGGCGTCTGTGTCCCTGTCTCCACATCGTGCATCGCTAAGGGGGTTATTCCAGGTTTGGTGCTAAACAAGGGGACAAAGTCTGCTAAAACCCTTACTTTCTGGATCTGGTCCAGGGCCAGCTGGGAGACAAGTTTACTGCCTCCACAGAGGACTCCGCTAACTTTCTTCCAGCAAATCCGAATGGGGTCTTCTTCATCTGTCCCTCCCATGACTACACACTGTAAACACCGTGGCACCCTTATTTGCATATGGCTTCATCATGTTGACATGGTACATTCTTGATGTCTGTCTTTGGTCAGGTAACTCTACAATGTAGTTCATGTCAACTACCTTACTAAACACTTTATACGGTCCTGTCCACTCAGCCTGCAGCTTGTCTTTCTGGACTGGAATAAGGACCATGGCTTCCTGACCCACCATGTATGAGTGAGCTCTGGCTACAGGTCGTACCACACTTTTTGTTTTTGTTGGGCAGCTGCCAGGTTGCTCTGGGCTGTCCCCATAAGCTCCTTCAGCCTTTCCCTAAACCTAAGACATAATCCACAATGGGAGTTCCTTGGGTGGCATGCTTGCCTTCCCAGTCCTCCTGGATCAAGTCTAGGGGCCCACATGCCCAGCGTCCATATAAGAGTTTGAATGGGAAAATCCTGTTGACTCTTGGGGGCACCTCCCTCTATGGAAACAACAGGTGGGGATGGTATTTCTCCTGTACCTCCCATGCTGCTCAGCAAACACCCAGAGCATTGACTTTAGGGTACATTGAATCTTTCCACAAGACCATTGGCTTGTGGATGATCTGATGTCATGCATCTCTGCACCACCCACACTTCTCCCATAAACATTTCATCAGGTCCGACATGAAGGAACCCCTGGACTGGTGATTACCTTCTGCAGAAACCCAACATGAAGAAAATCTCAAGTAAGGCATCTGCCACTTTGTCTGTCCTCAGTATGGATATAGCGACTGCCTCTGGGTACCGGGTGGCATAATCCACCAAAGTTAGGATGAATCTCTTCCCTGAGAAGCTGGGAGTATTTAAAGGCTCCACAATGTCCATTTCCACCCTCTGGAAAGGCTCCTCCACTATGGGCATTGGAATCAGGCGGCTTGGGTTTTCTTGCCCACCTTCCCTATTTCTTGGCACTGGTGACAAGACCTGCACATCTCTTCACCTGCTGGGTAAGGTTAGGCCAACAGAAATTCTGGGCCAACTGCTGCATCATGCATGCAATTCCCAGATGACCAGACAAGGAATATCATGTGCAGTCTTGAGCAACTGCTCATGATACCCCTGGGGAGTGACAAACTGCCTGCCTAGCATCCCTCCCTCTGTCTGCACTGCCTGAGTATACATAAGTCAGTTTTCCCAATAAACCTTATGTCTGCTGTCACCTCCTGTGCACGGTCTGAGTCTGACCAAGCCCTCAGCTTCTCTAAACTAGGGTCACTTTTCTGAGCAATTGACAACCCCTCACACATTCCCAAGGCATGGGACAGGTCCCTTCAGTCACTAAACTAGGGTCCCTAGCACTAGCGTCAGGGCACTCAGGATCATTGTCAATCCCAACCCTCTGGCAATAGGCCATTCCTCTCTCTTAGGAGTAACCCTCTGTGGGTGTGTGGTTACTTGCTACTGGGAAATTTCTACCCCTTTTCATTAATCTCCCCATCTGGAGACACAGGCTGGGAAACCAGCCTTTCAGTGGTTTCCACAATGGTTACTATGGGTTTCAGGAACTACAATTTTCCTTGCCACTTGGCTACAGGTAACTGTACACACCATCCCTTGTTTGAGATTGTTGCCCAGGATCACATTCACTGCTAATGGTTTGGCTACAGTCATCTGTTACACAGTTCCTCCTGTTTCACCCAGTCTAAGAGAACACTAGCGAGGAGCAATGTTTTCTCCTGCCTGCAAAGACCTGTACAGTAACATATTTATTGGGTATAAGCTGACCAGGCTGTACCAGATCCCCTTACAAGGTCAGGGATGCCCTTCTGTCCCTTAGCCCCTGCGTCTGTACACCATTCACCATGACTGGGTGCATGTGTTCCTCATGTTCACTGGCATGCTTCCAGAGACACAGAAACAACCCACTTCTTTTCTAGCACCCAGTTGTGTATTATTGCTCACCTTTTTGTGACACTGTCTGCATATGCCCGGTTCTTTACACAACCAACATTTATTTCTCCTCTCAGAGAAATCTTTTCTCTGGAACCTGGGGCTAACTGGTTTCAGAGGAGGCAGTGAGGGTTTTAGCTGCCCTGAAGGCATGTTTTCCCTTTCTGCACTGCCACCCACCCCATTTGCTCTCAAAGCAGGTCTGCTCTTGGCATAGCGGTCTGAGGTTCAGCAGCCTCTTGCACTGTTTTGGGATCTCAGTCCTCTAGCCAGGTTTTTAGCTCTGCTGGGCATGCCCAATAAAACTGCTCTAATAAAATCACATTTTCAATTTTATCAACAGAGTTTGCCTCATTTCCTTCCCACCACATTTAAAAACTAACATTGTTTCATGGCTAGCTTCTTATAGCTCATATCAGGATTCTCCTGAGCTTACAGAATTTAGCTTTGTATGATTCAGCAGTTAATTCAAACTTTTTAACAGTGCATCTTTTAGTTTGCTGTAATCATTACTGTCCTCATTGTCCATTTGACCCAATGCATCTCGAGCTTTCCAGGTAAGTAGCAGGGATAACTGGAAGCTCCAGGACTCCTAGGAATTTTAGCCTGAATACAAACTTTTCAAAAGAATTTAAAACACATCCATATCCTCCTTCTATAAATTTGGCTATTAATTTGGAATTTAATTTGTAACCCTTTCCTGCAGTCCCAGTTTAACCCAAACCGCTTACCTGCTCTGGTGCCACTGGTCAGAATCATAGCTTCTCCAGTTCATGTTGCCTCTGGGCGCTCCTGCTTCTCACAGTTTGTGTCTCTGCATTCTTGCTCTCTCTTCTCCTCTGCAGCTCACTGGTGCTCACGCTCCTCATGGTGTGCATCACACTGTTCGGCTCTGCCTCTTGGCATTCTCACTCTGTATCACAGTGTTCTTGCTCTTGTTCTGCAGCTCGCTGGCACTCACACATCTCACAGTCTGCTTCCCGCTGTTCCTGGTCCTCTCCTCTGGAACTCCAGCTCCATTCTGCGCAACTCAATTTTGCAGTCTGAGTACTTTTGGATCCAGAATACTGGTGATCTTCCCCTGCTGCTGTAGCCCTTCACTGACAGTGGCCCTGCTGTCATCCTCACTGGATCTGGACAATGCACTGGCCGCTAGCCCTGCCACACTCGAGGTTTGGTCCTTTTAGTCACGGTCTGTGACTCGCTGCTCTGGGTATCTGCTACCATCAGGGCATCTATGAGGTTCTGCTTGCTGGCTTTCAGCTTGAACAGGACTCCTCTGTCCCTGCATGGCTGCCTTAAGTAGTCTACAGTGTGCCTGATGTAATTGGAAGCCATCTTCCCTCACTATTGCTACTCTGACTTGCACTTTAGGAAAAAAGATATAACAGGTAGGAACTTGACTGTATGCCAAGTGGCATAGTTCTGTTTCCTTTAAATTAAAACTATTCCTTTTCTTTCATTGCAAGTGAGCCAATGGTCTCAAGCTGACACGCTGCACAATAAAGGCTTGTGATACCAACATTTTTGCCACCACTGCCAACCAATCTGTCACAAACCCACTCAGCAGGTCAGCCGTCTCCTTCAAAGTGCCAACCTCTGAGTGCAGTCTTGTGAACAGTTAACAGAAACAGGGTAATCCTCCTGTCTGTATTGTAAGTTCAGATCAACCTTGGTCTTAAGTCTTGGAGGGATTCAAACTGTGAACCTCTTGCTAGTATACCTAATGCACAGGCTCAGATAATTGTGTCTTTGGGGGCCAGATATCTTTGCTTATTGGCACCTAACCAGGTGTACAGAAATGAACCCTTAAAAACTATAATAAAAGACCTCAGATTTCTCTTACCTTTTCCAGTTTGGTATCACCATTCAAGCTTATGTACAGTGTCTGCTTTAACCATATATACTCCACTTGTAAAAGGAAAGAAAACAAAGACAGACCAAGTAGGCTCTAAAATAGAGTTTTACTAAAATAGATAAAAATATGTAAAACGTAAAATACAGAACTATATATCACAAGAACATACAAATCTTTTTAAAGAACAAGGTCTTAACAATTAATTCCTACTACAGTACTTAGAGTTGTCTCCTTTCTCTAAATAACTGCTTAAAGTGCTCAGATATCTCTTTGTCAGGGTCTAGATAGAAATGTGTTCTCTGAAGGAAAACAGAATATTTTTTAAAAGCTGGCTTTGCCCACCTCTTTGCATGAGGTCACCTAGCTCCTCCCTGTCAGAATATATAAAAAGATATCTATACAAAAACAGGATGTTTTTCCAGAAGGTAAATTAATATTCTGTGATCTCAGCACAATTCATTTTCAAATGACATTTCTTTGATCTTTTGATCAGCTTCCCTCTCACACAGACATTAGCATTTATGTTTTTGTACCAGTTTGCTAAACCTGTTTTTCCTCTAACATCATAAACTTTTTATGATTTCCTCTTAGCAGCTACAGCTATAATTAACTTAAATAAAACAGGGATCCTTGATCAAGGCCTGTCCTACTCTGTAATTAGCTTCTGGCCTTCCAGGTAACACCTTGTATCTAAAACCTGTGTGTGTGTCATACTCACATGCTGTTTCAGCATTTCTCATGAGAGACAGTCCATAACCCATTTTATATCACAAAAATGATACAGTGATCAGAACCAGCTGTACAAGTGTCACAAGTAGCAAGTGCAGATTTGGGTAGGTGGGAAGTAATCAGCATAAATTAGATCAGACAATCACAGCTACAGCATTTCATTAGATGCTATCTAAGTTTGGTTTTGAAGGGTCCAATTTTAATGTTTAATAGGAGGTCTGGTGGTAGGTTATTTAGCCAAGAAGGTGCCGAGACATGAAGGAGCACTGAGACATGGCAGTATGGCAGAAAGGGACCTGAAAAGTGGAGCTGGATGAGCATTTAGTACGATGACAGTTATTGGTCCTGTTGAGGAACTGCAACAGTGAGGGAGGTGTTAGTCAAGGCTAATTTTCTATGCAAAGGGCAGGTTTGGTAGGAGATTCTTCCCAGAAGATACAACAAATTTGCTAAGGTGTAGAGGTCACAGGTGTTGGTGTAAAGATGGATGTCTGTGACAAGGTAGCAGGCCTTGTTAAGGGCAATAGTTAATCTCTTAAGTGTGGTATTGGTAGCAGAGCTGCAAATTATTAGCCCAAAATCAATAATTGAAAGGATGGAATTGGAGATGGCTAGGTGGAGCATTTCTTGAGACATGCTTCTCCTGTGTCTGTACAGAAGCCCTACCCTGATGCTTAATATATTAACTTACTTTTAGCTTGTAGCATTTTTAATGCAGACTTTGGCCTTACACCTTTAAATTAGTACATGTTTGCAAGCATACTTACTCATATCTGTTTTTGAAACAGAGAGTCCCATCCACCTTAAATTACTATGTTACTACTGGTAATGCACCTGGGAAAAAAACCCAGAGGAAGAGTACACAATTGGGGTGAGATACTAACAACAACAAAAATGGAAAGGGACCTGGGGTAGTCATATCAGATGACCTAAAGATGGGCAAGCAATGTGAGAGGGCAGCAAGGAGGGCTGGGGGATACTGGGATGCATAGGGAGAGGCATCACCAATAGAAAACAAAGTTATTATCCCTCTGTACAGACAGCTGGTGAGACCCCCATCTGGAGTACTGTGTGCAGTTCTGGAGACCCATTCTCATAAAGACATAGACAGGATGGAAGTTGTCCAGAGGAGGGCTACTAAAATGGTACAGGGTCTGCATCCGGAAGGATGAAGAGAGACTTAAGGAGCTTAATATGTATAGCCTCAAGGAAAGGAGGGAGAGGGGGGACATGATAAAACTTTCAAGTACTTCAAGGAAACAACAAAGTCCAAGAGGGTAGCATCTTTCAAAAAAAGAGGTGTGTAAGAACAAGAGGGCACAATTTGAAGATGGGGGGTGGCGGCTCAGAGGTAGTTTAAGGAAATATTTTTTCACAGAGAGGGTTGTGGATGCATGGAACAGCCTTCCGGAGGAAGGTTTGGAGTCAAAATCAGCAGTGGAATTCAAGCATGCATGGGATAGTCCATAAAGGCAATTCTGGGGGTGGGGGTAGGAAGAAATGTAGGCTGTTGGTTAACTAGGATCTGCAGCTTATCCAGTAGGTAGGGAAATGGGCAGACTGGGTGGGCCAAGCGGTCCTTATCTGCTGCCAAATTCTATGTTTCTATGTTTCTATGTTTCTTACAATATGCTATTTATTGCAGCTTTTATCATTGTTGGAAATGGCAAATTCTGATTGGTTGATAGCATTCTAAAATAGTAAGGCCAATGATAGGAAACCCTCATGCAAAACAGAACAATTAGAATTTTAACTATAAAACATTCATTAAATGAATGAACACATGTATTATGTTATATGTCCCTTGGCCATTCACAGTACCTCATGACAACCTAGGGTTAGATTACCCAAGAGAAATCCACCCATTGTCATGCCTTAATTAAGCATTATACAATAGCAAGAAAAAAAATCAAGGACTCTGATTGGCTGTTAAACCCTAGACACAGTGATGTTATTACACAATAACATCACTGTATTTAGAACAAGCAGTGAAAGGACCGCATGACCCAACTGGAATCACTGCCTGATCACCCCTGCTACCCGCTTTTAAAGCTTCAATGATCAGGGAACGAAATGCGCCGTGCATGAAGCCCCACCACCACCACACAAACACACATGCACAGCCATCTCCACTATTTGAAAACCAAACAAAATTTCATTTTTTTGTTTATTTTCTTTAATATCAGCACTGCAGCTTTTGAAAAGCAGTGCTCAAGGGAGCTGTTCTTGAAAGAGAAAGCACGTGACTGTCTGTTCCACCCAACATCTTCCTCGCTCCTCAGAAACTAGGTGGATTTACACTAGATAGGGGTGGCAAGTGGACTGCAGATAGGCAGGGATCCAATAGAGTGGAGTCACAGCCTACCCCTCAGGCTAGCAGGGAAGGACTCAGGGTGGCCAAAAGGAGGGAGTAGAAGGTAGAGATGGAGGCCAGTGAAGGGAAGGGGTCAGGATGGAAGGTGGTCTTGCTGAATGCAAGCTTAGGAAACAAATCAGCTGAGCTACAGGCACTCTTAGCAGTGTGGAGGGTGGATATTGCATCTGTCACAGAAGCGTGGGTAACTGAGCACTGGGACTGGGATCTGGCAATTCCAGGATACAAAGTATACAAGAAGAACCATGGGGGTGATGACAGTCTATGTGAGGGATGGAAAAAATGCACAAGGGATGAGGGGAAGAAAGGAGAACAGAGGCAATCTGGCTGCAGCTCCTAGACTCAAAGGGTGGGAAACTGAGGTTTGGGATGGTATACAGTCCACATCCCAGTCTGAGGAGCTTGACAGGGAATTAGTGGGACAAATCAGAAAGGTATGTAGAAAAGGGAAGGTGGTCATCGTAGGGATTTCAACTTGCTGGGGTTGACTGGAGCATTCTGGTCACCTCCAGTGCTAAAGCAGGTGCTCCTGGATGCAATCCAGGAGGGTTTCCTGACACAGTTGTTTAGTGTACCTACTAGGCTAAAGAACACTTTAGATCTGGTATTGTTGAATGGGGAGGCAGTAAGGAAAATAAAGGTGTAGGACCCACTAGCGCGACAGTGATCACCAAACAGTGTGGTTTAATATCACGATGTGTGGGGAGCCAGAGAAATCAGTTACTCATGTGGTAAGCTTCGGGAGGAGGGCTTTGGTAGGGTGCAGGAAGTACTGAAGGAGAAACTAGAGGGCAGAAGGCAGGAGATGGATGAGGAGCAGAAATGGGATGTTATTAAATGGGGGATTACAGAGGCAACAGAAGCCTGCACCAAGACAGAGTAAGAGGACCAGAACAAGAAAACCATGCTGGTTGAACAGCGAGGTTGTGGAGGTGGTGAGAGCAAAATGAGTGGTGCACCCAAGGTATACGAGGACAGATAAGGAAGTGGACAGGAGGAATATGCAAGATGGTCCAGGAGCTGACCAGAAAAGTGAGAGAAGCCAAAGCCCAGAGGAAGCAGAGATTAAAGCAGGGAATTAATGGGTGGGGGGGGGACTTTTCAGATACATCAGGAGAAATGGAAGTACGAGGGACAATAGTGAGCATAAAAAGGGGTGGGGAGTGGATAGAAAAGGGAGAGGAGTAGGCAGAAGCACTGAATGAATACTTTGCTCAGTGTTCACGGAAGAAAAGGGGGACCGCTACCACCATGGCCTAGAGGGTGGGGACAGGGGAGAGGAGATAAGATGTAAGAATTGAGGCACGTAGAGTCCTAGAGGGACTGAGGGCACTAAAGGTAGACAAGACACAAGGGCCAGATGGTATTCACCCCAGTGTGCTGAGGAAGATGGCGGAGGTGTTGGCGGAGCCGCTGGTGGATCTGTACAGCACCTCACTGGAGTCAGGATGTGTGCCACTGAACTGGAGGATGGACATGTAGTACAATTACACAAGAGCAGGCCAAGGGAGGAACTGGGTAATTATCGTCTGATAAGTCTCATCTCCATAGTGTGCAAACTCATGGAAATGATATTAAAGGAATGACTGGTATTCATACCTGGAGGACAATGGCCTCTTGGATGTGAGGCAGCATGGGTTTGTTTCAGGAAGTCTTGTCAAACCAACTTGACACAATATTATGACTGGGTTACAGGTGGGCTGGACAAGGGTGATGCAGTGGATGTTCTTTACTTGGACTTCAGCAAGGCCTTCAATTTGGTGCCTCATGAGTGGCTTGAGGGCTTGAGGAAGCTAACTGGTGTAGGGGTAGGGGCAAAATGATGAACTGGATTACAAGCTGGCTGAATGGGAGGCTGCAATGGGTGGTGGTGAGAGGAGGCTCTCAACTCCAAGGCTGGTGATGAGTGGGGTGCCACAGGACTCTGTGCTGAGGCCCGTATTATTTGGGCTCTTCATATCAGACACTGCACATGGGGTGGTGAGCAAGGTAAGTCTGTTCACTGATGACACCAAAATAGGAGCAGTGGTGGATGGAGGGTGGGATGGAAGCAGCTGCAGGGACTTAAGCAAGTTAGAGAGTGGTCAGAGAGGTGGCAGCTGGGGTTCAATGCAAAGAAGTACAAGGTTATGCACTTTGGGGTAAGAACACACGGAGAGAACACTGGCTGGGGGTTAAGCTGGGGATCACTGAGGAGGAGAATGACCTGGGGTAATGGTAACAGGGATCATAGAACAACACTGCCCAGTGCAGGAGAGTGGCTGCAAAACTGAGCGTAATGCTGGGGTGCATAGTGGCGGGGTTTTGTCTAGGTGAAGAGGGTGATCTTGCCCCTCTACAGGTTGCTGATAAGGCTGCACTTAGAGTATTGTGTGTAGTTCTGGAGGCCATACCTAAAGCATGATATCAGGCTATTGGAGGGGTATACTGGAGGACAACAAAGATGATATGTGGAATGGAGGGAGAGACTATGAGAGCAGACTGGGAGACCTGAATATGTACACTCTGGAGATAGAAGGGACAGAGGGACATGATAAAGACATTCAAGTATCTGAGGGAAATCATTAAGGATGGGGCCGATGGGGTCTTTAAGTTAAGGAGGAGAGGGACACCAGGAGGCATGAGCTAAGAACAGAGGGGAAGATTTAGGAGGGAAATGATGATACACTATTTCATAGAGAGGTGGAAGCAAAATGGAACACACTACCAGAATGGGTGTATCACCTAAATCTGTGAACGGCTTCAAAGGGCATGGTACAGGGAACAGGGAGAGTGAGGGTGGGGGTGGGAAGGTGGGGTGGCAGTGGGATGAAAAAGGGAGGGGTGGGCGGTTGCAAACTAGGGGTGCTAGCTGCACACCCAAGCAGACTTAGATAGACTGAATGGTCTGTTTCTGCTGGAACATTCCTATGTGCGTATGTTTGTATTTTAATTCACACCGACACTATGCATACAAAAGAAAGCATAACACTCACCAGTAGAAAGTGTTTGCAGAAAAAAAGCCATGACAGCAAACAGCTTTTCTATCTCCTCCCTGTGAGCATCATGTCAGTGCGTGCACATTTGACGACCACAGTCACGAGGTAGTTTGGTAACCACAAACACAAAGATAATTCAAATCTACCAAAAGAAACAGAAACAAGCATTTGTCAATGCTGAATGTTGCTTCCTTCTATGTGCTGTTTAGGTATTTGGAAGTCATTGGAGTGTAAATATTGAAAATTTGCGAACTTACGAGCGTAGGAACTGCACAACGCTACGTAAAACAGCTCCTTTAGGATTTTTTTCACCAAATTTTCAACATAGCCATTTTAAGACCTCTGCTCATGAACAGTGTCACTGTGATTTTGTTAATGTGTCCCATACATTGAGTTTGTACAATCGACTGCAGCCATTGTGCGCTACATGGGCAGAAACACATTTTGGGTGAGATGTGAAAAATGACAGCTGTACTACTCATAAGAAGGTGTGGAAAAATGGCAATGTTGAAAATCTGGAGTGGAAATATTGAAAATTTAAACCCACGTAGCGCAAGCGTGTGAACTGCGTGAACGACGCCAGAAACAGTCATTTTAGGAATTTTTTCACCAAATTTTCAACATAGCCATTTTAAGACCTCTGCTCAGAACAGTGTCACTGTGATTTTCTTAATTTGTCCATACATTGATTTACGCTTTACCGACTAAGCCATTCTACTTTACATGGGCAGAAACACATTTTGGGTGAGATGTGAAAATGACAGCTGTACTACTCATAAGAAGGTGTGGAAAAATGGCAATGTTGAAAATCTGGAGTGAAAATATTAAATTCAGCGAACTTACAAGCCTGCGTAGGAACTGCATAGCGCCATAAATAAAACAGTCATTTTTAGAATTTTGCACAAATTTTCAACATGGGGTTTTGGGCCCCTTCTTATGAATGATGTCACTATCATGTGTGGATTCGGCCGAGGGTGATTCTCTGCAGTCACTGTGCAAAATCACCCTTCGGCCCGAATATACGCCATGACAGTGACATCATTCATGAGAAGGTCCCAAAACCCCATTGTTGAAAATTTGGTGCAAAATTCCCAAAAATGGCTGAGATATGCAACAAAGTTGAAACCCCCTATCTAGCCCATTATACAGCCCACTGGCATTTCTTCAGTTTACGGTCGGCTTTGAAGAGTGCAGACATGTTCCCGGTCCACAAGATCATCGGCCGGAGTCCGGAGGTAAGTTTGGGGTGAGGGGGTGGGAGGCTGGGTGCGCAGTGGTGGGTGTGTGGTTGTGAGGGATTCAGGAGACGACCGCAGGACCGCTTTTGTCTTACAGGTAAAAAAAAAAAGACATCGTGGATTCGCTTTGCATGCTGGGGTGGCCCCAGCATGGCACAAGGGACATGGAGGGTGCTCAGCTGACGGGGATTGGGCACCTCTATTGGCAAAGGATCGATTGCCACGCTGGGTGGGCTCCCCAGCGTGGCACCAACTACTGGGGAGGCAGCGCAGCTCAGCCAATGGGGATTGGGCACCCTGTCGACTATTACAGTGCGTGTGGGGGAGGCGCGCCTGACGCCTGTGGGTGGGAGGGAGCTGCGCTGAGCAGCTTCTTATCACTGCTCACCAGCCGTAGCTCCCTTTCAATTGGGAGCATGCCACTGCATTTTGGCGTGGTCATAGACAGCTCCAAAATGCATTGCTTACAGGGCCATGCTCAAGCCAGCACACTGCCTGAATTGGAGGACTAGGTGACACCTCTGAAATCTCGAAGATGGCACTATGTTTCTGCACATGCGTGCTAGCAACATAAAAAGTTAAACAGCTTGCTTTATGGAGCTGGCAAGCAGCTGTTGGGGGAGGGGGTGTCGCACTGAACATCGGACAAGGCAAGATACAGCACTCAAACTGCACAGCCACAATCATTTAGACTGTAGCTCCACCTAGTGCTACAAAGTATTCTAGACTTTTTAATCATGTACTTCCACACAAAAATCAACTCTAAAATGCATAAAAATGATTTTATTGTTTATTTTTTATTAACAAATGAGCCATTGTATAATATCAATAAGGCACTCCAGGGTGTGCGTTATGCTGTAATAACATCACTTGGGGGTGGAAGCACTCAGCTTCACCTCTTGCTTCAACTCACCCCAGGAGTGATGTTATTACACAACTTCACAGCCCTCTGCTTGTCATATGATAATCATTTTCACAGCAACAGTTTGTGATGTCACAAGTTGGGGATGGTGATGTCAGGTAGCCAAGCAGCCAGAGCAGATGAAATCATGAGTGCAGTGATCATGTACAGTGGTAGCCATAGACATTACCAGCTATTTCCAGATATTTCACAAAATTTCTAAAGAGTTTCTCTCTGCTGCCCCTACTGTGGAAATGAAGAAAGCAGGAGATTTCTCTAGAAATATCACAGAAATTGTGGGAAATAGCTGGCAATGTCTATGGCTACTACTGTATGTCATGCAAATGTACATAATAATAAAGACAAAACAGGGGTGCTATATACAGAAAGAACATGATATATAACCCAATGGTTTAAAAATAGTTTTCAATGTTTCTTGCTGAGACAAGCAGGGCCTTTTAGAAGAATTAGCATAGCACTTTTCATACATTGTATCCTAAAGCCTTTACAAGCAATGGGAGGTTGGTAGTGAAATTACTGTAAATGTGAAGTGGCAACCATATTGCATATTACCACCCACATGCAAGTCCTTAGACAATTATGTGAACCAGTTTTATGGCAGGTGAATCTTGGCCAGGAATCCAGTGAAAATCCATTACTCTTACAAAAGTGCTTTGGTTCTTTTACTTCCACCTGAACATCCACTAGGACAGCGCCACAGATGGGCAGAAGGAAGCTTTGTTTAAATAACTCATCCAAAGGACTGTACACCCTAACAGTACCTCATCCCTCTAGTGTTGCACTCAGGTGCCCGCATTTATGGTATGAGCCCAATCCCAGTGTGGGACTAGAACCCCCAACCATCTGGCCCAGTGGCAGATGTGCTACCAACTGAGTCACACTGACCCCTTTAAAGAGGACAAGAAATTTGTGTGAATATGCAGCAGCTTGTAATGTTCCTATTTTCACTCATTATATTTATACCCCATGATCTATAGCTTAAAGAGCTAGTGTACTGCCTAAAGCTAAGACTAGTTTTAAAAGCAGTAATCCATTATCTTTTATATCTGCTGTACTTTTTCTTTTCCTTTTGTATAATTAGAAGATTGTTTACTTGATGTTAGCAGGTGTGATGTGTGGGACAACACTCTGTCTGGCAGCTGACATGTCTAACTCTGTTCACCCATTACATCATCAGCATTGTTACCTCACTGATTGTGACATCACTGCTACTTAGGAACAGCCACTCAGTACTTGCCAGATCAGTCATCTGTGATGTCACTGTCAGTGAGGTTACAATGCTGAAGATGTAGTGGGGCATTAGAAATAGATATGTCAGCTGCCAGGCTGAGAGCTATTCCACATATCCAACACAACACTATCACATGAAAATGTTCTAATAAGTAAAAGGAAACCGAAAAACTTCAGAAATAAAAGTTACAACTACTTTTTTTTAATTTGTATTATTTTCCTGTCTGTTTTGCTTCCACTAGCTCTTTAACTGTACTTTCTTTGTACTTTGGAGTGGTTGTGGGATAACAGATGGACCAGACACTGAACTTCAATTTCAACACACAGTCTCTGTGTGATGTTTATTCAAAGTACAGAAGATAACCTTAAGCAATGGCATATCCTTCTTCATTACATCAGTTTGCAGCAACAGACTATTTATGCCTTTCTCTGCACTTAGCCAGCACCTGCTGACACTGATCTCTGTTCTAACTCAGTAGTTGAGATTCAGCCTCCACCACTGTGTGGGCCTCGTTTGCTTGGATGGTGAGGGCTGAAATAAAAAAAGAAAAACAAGCTGAAGACAAAGAATCGCAATGCAGAAGCACTGAAACATGGGTTACCCCAAAGGGCATTGACAATAAGCCAAGTTTCAAAGAAACACAACATCACACATACAAGAGAAAACCTAAGCAATATCATATCCTTCTTCAGTACATCAGTTTACAGCAACAGACTATTTATGATGCAAAGCATCATGAGATGAATACAAATCATTCAATTTCAGACTTGTTCAGGTTACAGCAATGTACATGCATTTTAAATAGTACAACTAGCTTCATTTTTTAATAGTCACCTAGTATGTTTTACCATTATCAAAAATACCTAGTGCCATGGTATTTTCAACAGTTGCAGGTTTCATAAACATAAGGTATATACATCAAGGTATTTTATGCCTTCTGAAACCAAAGTGCCTTCATAGAAACATAGAATTTGACAGCAGATAAGGACCGCTTGGCCCACCCAGTCTGCCCATTTCCCTGCCTACTGGATAAGCTGCAGATCCTAGTTAGCCAGCAGCCTACTTCTTCCTACCCCACCCCTAGAATTGCCTTATGACTGTCCCATGCATGTTGAATTCCACCACTGTTTTTGACTCCACAACCTCCTCAGAAGGCTGTTCCATGCATCCATAACCCTCTCTGTGAAAAATACTTCTAAATTTCCTCTTAGCCGCCCACCTCTATCTTCAAATTGTGCCCCCTTGTTCTTGCACACCTCTTTTTGAAACATGCTACCCTCTTGGACTTTGTTGATTCCTTGAGGTACTTTAAAGTTTCTATCATGTGCCCCCTCTCCCTCCTTTCCTCGAGGCATACATAGTAAGCCCCTTAAGTCTCTCTTCATATGTCTTCCATTGCAGACCCTGCACCATTTTAGTTGCCCTCCTCTGGACAGCTTCCATCCTGTCTATGTCTTTAGAAGAATGGGTCTCAGAACTGCAGTACTCCAGATGGGGTCTGACCAGCTGTCTGTACAGAGGGATAATAACTTCCTGTTTTCTACTGGTGATGCCTCTCTATGCATCCCAGTATTGTATTAATTATCCAGTAAAGAAAGTATTTTATGCACTACATGATGCACAGGGGAATGGCATCTTTCTGCAGGTTAGTACTGGTAATGGTTAGGTTAGGTTAGATGATTTTGTACCCTTTGTATAAAGTGAATGTGAACGTAAATGTATGAGATACTTTGTAATCTTGTGACTGTTTTACAGTCCTGGGTCATATGAGAAAGAGCCTTGGCTCATATGTTTACTCAGTTAACAAAATAAATAAATAAAAGGACATTTAACAAATGCCATCTTGAACTTCATGTGGCATATGAACACATCTTCAGTATAATGGGTAAAACAAAGAACTGGTGCCAAGGTAGACTTCCAGTCCCTGTCCCTAGCCAGCCTTCAAAATGTACCTATTTTGTAAACAACAGTGACTGGACATGTTTGGGACATTCAAACAAAGAAACAGCACTGAAGATTTTATTACTGCACTCTGCTGCTACACAGTAATTAACCATTGTTGGCAAAATTATTACATTTGATAAATATACCCTTGTATCAAAGAGACACAAGATCCTGTACTGCAATAAATACTAAGGTATTTCTGCATTATATGAGAAATATATAAAATACAGCAAAGGATGCCTCTCGAATATCAGCTCACAAAAAACATACATTTCTCAGAGGTGGAATGGCAAACGAGATATTTGGCATCAGTTATATATACTTGTGATAAAAGTCAGTCAAGATGACAAGGAAATCAGTGTGTAGCAAACTGTGAAATATGTCTAAGCAGCAGGTACCTACAGTAAATGCTAGTTCAAGAGAAAATTATGAGAAACTGATACACCCAACAGGCTGCCCCAGAACTTCAGAAATGATGCACAATGGTGAAACAATATTTTCTGCAATGGCACAGCCACAAGTACTGACCACACGTAAAGACAGTACACTAACTGAAATAATTTAGGTATGTGTGGTGCTGTTCAGATAAAACCATCTCCCAATCCCAAGCCAACATGGATGCCACAAGTCCCATACTGTGGGAAAAGGCCACTGTTTACTCAACAACAATATTCTTACATACTGTACATGTTCTTTTGTTTATCACAATGTTTCTGTACAATATGACATTCATCAGACACATTTTATGAAAATGCATAGCACTGCAGGATGTTAATCCAGGGCAGACCATGAATTCAGGCCTTATCAGTCCAATCAGTATTTCAACCTTCCGCTGCTAATCCATGGCCAGGAGCAACTGATAACCCTCTACTGGGCCTGCTGGCTTAATAGCCATCTCAGCTTATGACAGATTCTGGGTTCACTAGACCACAGCAGAGCAGTGCTGCGATCCATCACCCCGTGGTCCACCATTCTGCCCCATGTTGCCAATGCAATAGTGACCTGTTTCTGAGTGCGCCCTTACAGGGCCACCTTTCATCACTTTTCACCGTCATATTTTCTTTACTGGCCTAAATTGTCCACTACCCCACTTCCATGTACTCATCCATTAACCAAGCAAATCTTTCATCTGCCTATCCCTTCTAGGGTGGATGGGAGGCTTTTTCCTCGGTGGAGTGTCGAGACAGAAGAGGCTCACCCTCTTCTGTCTGGACATTATATGTGCCTTGTCCCTACCCACTCTGTGGCTAATTTGTAGCCAACCCTTGGGTAGGGTTAATGTACATTGGCACGACCTTGCGAGTCTATCAATCCTGGAAGACTGGGCCCCAGGACTGGAGCAGTGGCCCACTGGGCAAGTATCCGCTCAGTGATAGCTAGGAGGGGCAAATACTTGTGTATGCCTGCAGACAGCCTTGTCTAACACCAGTTTTACTTATCAGCTGAATCTGATTCGGTAAATTTGCTATAACTGACTTTCATCACATGAAATAGAGCAGTGCGAATAAGCTGTCAAAACTGGGAGTGCTGTCCAGAATTGAATTTCCACAGTAGTGGCAAAGTTCCTGGTATGAGACGGTAATGCAAGCGCATAATGAATTATGGGATATAGACAGACTGGAGCACTGAGGCATATCTGAAAATCAGAACTGCAACAAAAACTCTGGAAAAAGAACAGCACTGACAAACACACACAATCCCTAGAATAACATAAGGTACCATTGTACCTAACATCATGCTACACAAATTGAGAAAACTTATTCATTCCCTTAACTCAGGACACTCAGATTCTGCTGTTGTGTGACAATGTGTACATGCTGGTTTGGTTATCAGGAAACTGACAGTTTTCCAGGTATTTTTAGCTAACTTAAACTGCATATAAGCAATAAAGTTTCCAATAAGCAGAAGATTCCTGTGAAAGCATTGACAGTTAAGGCATGAACCAGAAACACTGCTGTTATTGTTAATTGCCTGCATATAAATGCAGTGTATGGCTGCTGAACTGTCTGGAAAAATCGTATCCCATGGCAGAATTTATTTTCTGCTTTGAAACCTACCATTGTTTGTGATTATAACAAAGGTTTGAGAAATAGAGCTTCCAGATTGTCTAGAAATAGTCCGTCAGGCTTGTTAAAATTAGGCAATAAGACATGACAGGGTGTGCACTGTGGTGGAATAACAGCACACCTCAGGTGTGTTGTGAGATGCAAGGCATCATTCATTTATACCTTAGTCCAAAGATAAGAGCAAGCTGCTCCTGCAAGAACAAGGGTGCACAATTTGAAGATAGAGGAAGCGGCTCAGGGGCAATGTCAGGAAGTATGTTATCAACAGGAGGGTGGTAGATGCATGAAATGGCCTTCCTGAGGAGGTTGTGGGGTCAAAAACATTGGGGAATTCAAGAATGCATAGGACAGACATAAAGCAATTCTAGTGAGGGGTAGGAGGAAGTTACATGGTCACTTGGATCTATGCACTAATGTGGGGTCTGGGTACGCCCGATTCACATGTACCCAGCCTGCATAGCTATCGTCGGGGCAAGCACAGGGTGCATGGTATACACAATTACGCATTCCCCACAAGGTAGCTGTCCATGGCCCTTCCTGCCTGGAGTACACGATCATGGGGGTGATATGGAGGACTCAGGCGGCATCGAATCAGACACCCATCTTGAGTCCCATAGTGGAGCCCTGCTCCATGTGAGCAGTATAGTCTGGCTAGGCATGGGTCCCATTCTAATAAATGTACAGTACAGGCAAATGCCTAACTGGATGCCCGCAGCCTTCCCAGTCAGCCCAGTTGGCCAGGGCACACTGGTGGGGGATTCCCTGTACTGCTGTGACCAGCAGGTGTCATGGAGGGCACATCAAAAATATAGCAGGGTCCATGCTGCTATATCCTGTATCCCTTCTTCTTGACCTCTGCACCTTTGTGCATGGAGCAGAGTGCAGGCATGCCCCAGATGTGCTCCTGAGAGGCTGTTAGCTCCATGATTGGCTGGGGATCATATGTGCAAGGGCATGCACACCTTCCGTGAATGCTGCCAGAGATCAGATGGACCCCGGTTCACTGCATTCTGGCTTAGGGTTGCTTACACGCCACAGATACACAATGCATAGGCAATCCACAACTTAACACATAGGCCCCTATATAAATGTCTTTTGCATTTATCATCAGTTTTTGTGCCTTTACTCACACTTATACTGATCTAATGATGAATATTAGTTTTGTGCTTTGTTGTGCAGTCGGTGCTAAACGCTTAAGAAGTTCATGCATTCTGAAGTGCACAGACCCAGTCAGCTTTGAGATTCCCTCATGAATTGTTAATGATCAATTAGCTAAATCTGATATGACATTTTTCATGTAAAGACTGCACCTTCCACATCATGGGAAGCCCCAACCATCCAGTTGTTTCTGGACTGCATAGCAGACTTTGCAAGTGCCACGTACAGTGGTTTGTGCCATGGTTTGTGTAATGCCTATGGAGTGGGCTTTGTGAATGCTGCACATGGTGGCTGGTGTTCTACCCACCAAGCTGGCTTTGTGAAAGCAGCCCACTGTGGCTATAGTCCCTGCTGAGCATGTATTGCAAATGCAACCAGGGGACGACACATATTGTAAATTGATCAAACAAACATATGGCATTGACAAATGATTGTTATTTTAATAGCAATAAGGCATTCCTAGGGGTTTGATTATGGTCTGTTAATCACTTTCTAGGAGCAGGTGGCACTCAGCCATGCCCAATGCCACATTAAGCCCCTAGAAGGTGATTAACAGACCATTCACATAACCCATGGGTCATGCTCTACTGATTATTTTTTCTTTGAAAAAATACTTTTTCCACATTTACCAACTCTCCTTCCACTCTTAACTTGTTTTGAACCCATTCTCCACTGCTCAGTATCTGATGTCATCAATGAGATGATGGGGTACATTTTGCCAGTGGATTGACAGGAATCCTTTTTTTACGTCATTTGTTTCTCATCTGGATGGCTGTCCTTCTTCCAGCAGTTCCTCCAGCCCCATCACCCACTCCACTTGCACTTACCTCTTTAGATGTTTCTTGAGGTGTCCAGCTGGTCAGGTGATGTGCCTGTGAGGACCAGTCTCATTCTGCTGGTCACCATGACCTTCCTGGTTTCCCTCCCCACAGGTGCAGGGCCAGACATGCAATGGCATCAGCGACCGAGCTGAGCATGTTTCCGATGCAGCATGCAGGGCATCTGCTCTGTGACCACCACCTCTGTCTGTGGGTACACTGTGCAAGCTCCCAGCTGCTGATAGGGCAAGGCAAGCAGTGGACTCTGTCCCCACCCCTCCCTGGGAGAGGAGAGCTGTCCTCTGGATGCTTGATTCTCTCCCTCCCGCTGACCCCTGGTGGTCCACTTACACCAAAAAATGAGTCACCGGCATGGCAGGAGGTAAGGCAGTGATGCTTTAGCTCTCCGCACCACTGTGCCAGCAAATCGACAGGAATCTGACACAGGAGTAAACAGTTCCTGCTACCATAGTGTAACAAATCTGCCATCATATCATTTGCTATCATGATTACTTGGTCTTATCAAAAGAAACTCCCTAAAGCAAACTAGCTCATGTAACAAGTCCTACAGCAAGGCAACCCTGAATGCTGGGTGTATTGGAATGCATTTAGATAACAAGAGAAAGAGGTAATACAATTACTCCATGACCAATGGTGAGACCTCATCTGGAATACTGCACCTGAAATATTGAGCAGCACCAAGTTGTGCATTGGAGAAAGAGTAATGTGCTCTAGGACCGCCCAGTTTCCAGTTACTTTGGTGGTATAGCTGGTAGTGCAACAAAAATGGTATTATAGGCAACCTAGGTTCAAGTCCCAGCTGAGGCACTTACTTCTTTCTCTCATCTGTTTGCATGTGTTCCATAAATATGCACAGTGCACTTTTGTGATTGAAAATGTAATTACTTGTGCAGCACCAGGTTGTGTGCTGGAGAAAAGTAATGTGCTCCAGGACAGCCCAGTCTCCAGTTGCCTTGGTGGTGTATCTGGTAGTGCAACCAGAATGGTATTCTGGGTGGTCTGGGTTCAAGTCCCAGTTGAGGCACTTGCTTTCTCTCTCTTCTGTCTGCATCACTGAACTGTCTGGTGATTACTGTTTTTTTGTAAAGCTCTGCTTACCAGCTGCACACCTGGAGGCTGCCAGAACCTTACAATTCTATAACAGAACTACAGTTGATACTTTAATTTTGTTCATTTTGCAGGGAAAGGAGTTTTTGAGCTCCTGCCATGGTTTGTTAATTCACGCCTCACATCCCTAGACTTCTGGAAGGGTGTTTCCTCATTATGTAGCATGCTGAACAGTCTTTTCACACCACCCACAGCTTGCTGCCTGCTGTTTTGACAATCATTTTTAGCATAGGAAGTTTGGACCTGAAGACACACTGGGGCTGGTTTTGCCTTCAGGCCAAATTCTTCCACAAAGGAGAAAACTTTTCTTGTTCTCTTTGGAATATTTTTTCTGAAATGCTCCTGCCTCAGAAAATAGAATGATTCAAACTGACCCGCCCGGCGCAGCGGTTGATTTCCTCTTGCGATGCTGGCGGCCGGGTTGGGAACGGATCCGGGTCGCCGGAGGGTCGGCCGGGGAGAAGGATTGGCGCCGAGGCAGCTCTCCTTCTCCGGGAGGGTCCCACCAGTATCCGGGCGATGAGGGCTCCTAGCGGAGGCTGGGAGAACTCACGCCACGGGCCTGAGGTTAGGAGGGGGTAGGCGGGGTGGACGCTGGCGTCATTGCACGTCCCGCCTCCTCGAGGTGGGGAAAACACACAAAAAGGATAAAATTCCTGCCTGGCGTCTACATGACGCTCTGCCCTGGACTGCCCTGATTGGCCACGGAGCCGTTCCCCTAACCAGATACAGTTCATGGGACGATAAAGGGGTCGGTACGCTGCCCGCTCTCTGGGGGTAAGCCAGGGATGATCTGGGGATTCAGCAATGTCCGTGGTCGGGGCTCCAGGGTCCATGACCAGAGCAGACCAATGACGGAAGGGCAGGGGCATAAAAGAGAAAAATAAAAAATAAAAAGAAAATAGAATGATTCAAGAACAGCTGACACCACTCAGAAAACTTTATAAAACATAATATTTAGATGCAGCTCAGCTTTTGTTTCATATATTTCCATAATTATCACATTTCTATTGTTTAAAAAATAGAGCACGCTGCTTGGTCTGGGTGTGCTTTGACCCACAGTCCCTGTAAGTGGGTGGATACTGGTTCAAGTATTCAGTCCCTACTTCTTGTCTATTGATTCTGTTTTGAATCTGAGTATAATGCTGTATAATGCAGCTGCTCTTCAGCTTCTCCAGCACCCTGTAATTAGTCTTCTGCATATTACCTCGTTTTATAAAGCGGCAAGAAAAATCTAGAAATTTCATTGGCCAAGACATCACCTAGCGTGCATGAAATCTCTTATAAATGCAGGCATGTGCGGATTTAGCTGTCTTTCCCAAACAAATCTATTTAGAGCCATTTTATAAGTGTAATAAGCCCTCCAAGATGTACATCATAGGATTTTAAGCACTCCCCAGCAGTTTAAGGACACTCAACCTTCAACTTCTTGCCTTTCTACACACCTCAAATGTGCATTCAAATCCTATAATGCACACCCTGTTGTGGCTTATTACTTATGTATTAACCATTCATATTTTCTGTATATACTTTGTTTTTGTAAATATTGCATACCAGGTATTATTTGTGATTTATCCCTGCTGCTATCTGGATCTCGATCGATTGTCGACAAAAATTTGTTGAGCGACCATACAGTAAACGTCATGTTGACTGCATTTGTGGTCGAATATGGTTTCTAACTTACTGACATGTTTTCTTTGGGATGCTGGGGCTGTGCTCACCACACACACCCACTAAATATAATCAACTCCAAGTAAGAGCTGATTGGGGAGGCGTTGCAAGACACCCAGAATACAGTGCCAGGTCCAGCGCCGACACTACAGTGACCTGGCACTGTAGTTGCTGTAGTGTCAGTTGCTGTTGAAATTTCGCTGCCAGAGGGTATATCCTGCTCTCTCTCTTCCCCACCTCCCAGGTTGCAACAAGTCTGACCATCCTCTGCTTGCTTTCCTGGTGAAATATGTTTCAAATAAAATAAAATTAATTAATTAAGAAATAATGTGCCTGAAAACTGGATCAATTTCCCAGTAGAATTCCTTTTCCTCTGTTATGTCTTACCTGCCTGAAGTCATGGTCCTCTGCATGTGACACCCTAGTTTGTTGGTCAAGAAATGCTTGTGATATCACATAGTAAAGTAAAAGTTTAGAATTAGAAAGACCTCTGCATTCCTCAAGCCTGTAAGCCTTTGAACTGTTATTGTATCTGCTGCTTGTCTTTACCTGTTACTGAAACATTCTTGCTGTATCAGCTGTACACATATAACATTGTTACATGCAGTTGCTTTAGATGCTTTAGTTATTTCTGAGTCTATCTTGAGGGCTTTCTGATTCTTTCTGAAAAATACCTGAATGCATGAACAATGAATAAATCATGTCCACCCTTCCTCCTTCATATGCATGTATGCATAGGCATGCTGTGCTGCATGTACTAATTTGAAAGAGTTCCCCACCCACTCTGCCACCCAGGGTATCAAGTGATTCATTTGGTAAGCAGAAAATTCTCAGTGCTTACCATGGCTGCCTGTACTGTCTCCATTTCCACTGTCTCCACGGGTAGGCTGTTCCATAGGTTCACCATCTACTGAGAAGACATGCTTCCTAATATTACCCTGAATTTACTACCTTTGAACATCAGGGCATTTTCCTGTACTCTTCTGGATGACACCTGATCAATTATCTTTGTTCATTCTTGCCACAACCTTTAAACATACGGAAGACTGAGCTCATACCCACTGTCAGTAAAACTGAACATGTTAAGGGCCACCACCTTCTCCACATAGCTTTTGTCTTCCTTACCCCTTATTATGTTGGTGGCACTGTACTGCAGCTTCTCTAGTACTTCAATGTCCTTTTGTGCTGAGGTCCAGAAGCACACACAGTACTCCAGTAGGGCCTAGTCGGCATCTAGTAAGGCAAGATTATGTCTCCCTGCCCTGCTGTTCACCCCACAATTGTTGCACCCCAGTATTCTAGCAGCCCTCTTGACAGCAGCCACACACTGCTTGCCATGCTTCAGCCTCTCATATTATGACCACCAGGTCCTTTTCTCCTCTACTGCAACACAAAGAGTCCCACACCATGTGGATGGCCTTCCTCAGTGTCAGTACAGTTTACAGTAGTAGCACCAAATAAGTCAAAGGATTTTAAGGATTTTTAAAATCCCTATTGAGAATTGTGAAACCTTTAGTTAGGGATTTTGTTTTGTTAGTGTTTTCACTGCTACCCAGAAAGGGTTGTCTCATTTGATAGTGTAGTTGAAAATCTCCCAGATGGCACTTGATACTGTAATAGGAAATGGCCTCTTTCTGTAGGTATAACAAAAATAATTTTTGAGGATTTTTTCCCTTAAATTTTGTGAAGGATAAATAGGGAATCTCACAAAATTGCTCTACAAATTCGGTGATACCACTGTAGCATCTTGCATTTGGCTAAGTTTAATGTAAGACTATAGGGGCTCGATTGAATCCGAGAATGCTACAAGCACATGGTGCACCAATTGTTTGGTGCATAGGGCTTGCAATATTCTCCCAGCTGGTGATTGGGATTTTTAATCCTGAGGGTCAATGCCAAAAGTTAGACCAGCTTTTCCTGGTCTAATGTGCGCCATTTGGGGACCTTTTCACAGAGCTTGCCCCAAATATTTGGTGCAAGTTGCCTGAAAGTGGAAAGTGTTGCAACTGCACCCAATGTGCTGAAATAGGTGCAGCAGCATCAAAGGAATTTGGCACAGCTGCACTGGACAATGGAGTTGACACATGGCTTGACACAAGCTCTTCATCCCACTTTGAAAATCAAGCCCAGGAGTCTAACCCAGTCACCCAGCTTTATCTGTCCTCATGAAATGTGTCCCCAACCTCAGGGAATCCAACACCCTGTCCAACTTAGTATCACTGGTGAACATAAACAACTTACTGGAGATTGTAGCTTCCAGATCATTGATAAAATGTTGAAAAGCAGTGGGCACAGCATTGATTCCTAAGGGGTGGTTGCTGATTACTCCTCTCTACTCAAGCCTTATCCATTCCTCATAAGCTTTGCTTTCTACCCCAGGCCACTTAGAAAGTCACCTTGTATAAGCCTCATGCATACCATACTACAGTACATTGCCCAAATGCTTGTCACATGCTGCAATATAAAAGGCCTTGCTGAAGTCCAGTTAGACTACCTCA
Organism: Neoceratodus forsteri; assembly: GCA_016271365.2. Lineage (NCBI taxonomy): Eukaryota > Metazoa > Chordata > Ceratodontiformes > Ceratodontidae > Neoceratodus > Neoceratodus forsteri. Next base: position 101,146,003 of record JADMNL010000033.1, on the reverse strand, counting down.
ACAGCTCTGCCCCATTCACCTCTTTGGTCACCCTCTTGAAGTAGGTCGTCAGCTTGGTTTGTCATGATCTACACCTTGTAAACCAAGCTGAGATGGGACAAGAACCTTTGCCTCATCATCTGCTCAATTATTTTGCCCTTAAAAGCAAATAGTAAGCACTAAAACCCCCAAGCTCTAATATGCACTGCAGGCTATTGAATCTCCCATTGCTGTAGCCCTCTGAAATCAGCTGCAGGGATTCTGGGATTTGTAGATACAGAAAATGTCAGCTTGCAAGTCAACAGAATCAGTCTGATACAATCTACTATACTGCAAAAACAGTAAGTAAAAATGTTTGCACACAAAGTGCAAGTTGGGACCATACCCACACTTGGGTGTGGAACTGTCAGTGCTGACTGTTTCCCTTTAACAATGTCTTCCAGAACCTTGCACAGCATTGTATCAGGCTGATTAATCTGTGATTTCAGGGTGTGACCTTATCCCATTCTTGAAGTTCAGGACCACACTGTTTGTCTACGTTTTAGTCCTCTAGCACCACACCCACCTGGACAGACTCATGAAAGATTACTAGAAGTCCCTCTCCAATTTTTCCCTTAGTTCCACCATGATCCTGAAGTATATTCCATCCATGCCTTGGAACTAACCTGACTTCATCTTTGCTAGGTAGTCAGTTACAAGGGTGGGTAAGATGTCTGCAGGCTGCACCTTGGGTACTACAGATACCATGTTCTCATTCCATGAGCAACCTTCCTCCTGCATGGACCCATTGGTGAATGTGGAACTGAGTATTTATCTAGCATATCAGCAATTGCCCCTATCTCTGTCACAAGTTCCTCCCAATTGTGCCCTTCCAGGAGTCAGTACCTCCTTTACCTGCCTCCTTCCATTTATATACTGGGAGAAGACACTGGAGTTACTCTTAGCTCCATTACTATCCTGGCATCCAGTACCTCCTTGCCTTTTCAAGTGCAGTCTTGCAGTCCTTAGTACTGCTCTGAACTCTCTGTCATTGTGGCAGTCCTTTCCATTACACTGCTTTTGTTTGGGATCAATTCCTTAGGTTCTAGTTGAGCCAGGTGGTCACCTCTTTGATCGCTTTTCCTACTGTTTACAAGGATGCACAGCTCTGCTGTTGCTTCAAACACCTTCTTTAATCACCCCATCTGTGCTCTGCATTACCAGCCACATGCAACTGTTTCAGAATTTTGGACACTAGGTCCCTCATTTTGGCAAAATCTGCCATTCTTAAGATCCAGGTCCTGGTTACTGAGGTGGTCATGCTAGTTTTTCTGTCACTAGGTAGGTTACAGAGTTGTGGACACTGTGCTTAATAACATTCCATGATATTCACACTGGAGATGATGTGATTCCCACTGTTGAGAACAAACTATAGGTGGTGTCAAACATACTCCTTTGTTGGACCTGCTAATTAAGAAAGCAGTCCTAGAAGATGGGCAGAAACTTACTCCTGCCCTGCCAGTTGCCCTCTGAAAATGCCTGTCTTTGCCCAGAACACTGATATTCACCAGGATCACCTCTATCTTTGAGTCGGCTGCTTTATAATTTCCCAACAATCTGAGCTAAATGCTCCACTGAGCTGTTTGGGGTATTTGGCCCACCATAGAGGTGAATCTCCTGCCCAGCTTTTCTCCTAGGTTGACCTCAAATCTCTGGTACTGTTTGCCCTCCTTCTTCTCATCTTTCACAGTGATCCTCTCATTTACAAAGACAGCCACACCCCTTTCCTTTCAAGCCTAGCCCTTCAGAATATTCTGTGTCCCTGTGCCTCATGTCCCAGTTGTTGCCTCCCCAGTACCCCGACCAAGTCTAAGTGAGTATCACTATGTCTGAGCCTTCAAAGTGCATCAGGTCTTTCAACATGCCCATTTGGTTGTCTTTGCTCCACATATTGGCATGCATGCAAGTGATGATAGTTGCCCTTTATCATGTTTAGGACCCCTACACTGATTTCCTTCCTCTGATAATGTCCTGCATCTGAATCCCACCCTTTGTGGTGTCCTGCACCAGCCTCTCTCCTATCCTCCATAGAAAATCCCTCTTGAATGCCCTGTTCAGTTTCCTGGTCAGTAACTCCACTTCTTCATTTCTCCATAGTGCAGATATAGTTATCTTTGGCATATAGGTGCCCTTGCCTCAGAAGGCCCTCCAGTAGTGAAAATAGAACACCCTCCTCTTGCTTAAGACCCATAGTAAAGCATTAACTTGCCAAGTGGTCCACTGCTGCTTCTTACTAGCCACAATGACCAAGAGGATCTCAGATAAGGTAACCAATGAAGTAAAAAGAAACGTATGTAACAAAATAAACTGCTAAGATACTAAGTGGATGCTGCTAGTGCAAACATTTTATTTCACTTCGTTAGTGTCCAGATTTTTGTGGCGCAACTTTCTCCTGTTTGCCCGTTTGTTCTTGTTTGCACTCTCAGATAAGGTAACCCTTAATACCTTTCCCTTCAGGAATACTCCTAGTTCCATGAATGATCTCCTCTTCTCCCTAGGCTAATGCTCCCCTGACCTTCATGACAAATGGATTATGATGGTCTGCTCCTTCCTAGCTGCTTTGTTTGACCCTGACAGCACTCATTTCACCCATGATCTATGTGGGCACACCACCTCCCTGGACCACCACCCTGGTACCGTAATGTCCAATACACCCATCCAATGTCCTAACTAAGCAGCCCCTATGATTACTATCTTCTTGCCATCTGCACAGCCTTTTATTTCCTCATCCATGGCAGGTTAGGTCAGTGTCCTGGTGCCTGACTGCCCCACCAGGCCCAGTCACCTGTTGATCCACTTCAGCTAGCCAGTTGCTGTGGCAGCCATCTTCCGCTTACCACAAACAATTTACCACATTAAGGTACTGCATAACAGCACTTCCTTTACTGCAGCATCCTTCAAGATATCACATTAGCTGAAGTGTTACCTTATTCATCACTTAATATTTTAATGAAAGGCAAATTGAGAAACTGTCATTTACAACTGCATAAGCTAAGCACAGTAAGGTAACACTACAGCTAAGGTGGTACCTTGAGGATACTACAATAAGGGGGTGTTATGCATTACCTTAACATGGTAAACTGTTCCATGGTAAAGAGAAAGATTAGGATGGCTGCCACTGTATGTGCTGATACCTGTTGCTGTAATTCACTGGTATTGGTGGTCCCATATGATCATGCCTGCTTCCTCCCTTCTTCACTGAGATCCATTGCCATCATTACCACTAGAGCATATTGTTCCTGCCACTCTCCTACCTACACTATCTGTCCCTGCTATCTTGCTCCCCTGGCCCACAGCCCAAGTCCCTAGTCTCCCTCCCTCCATCCTCTTCAGTTGTCTGCCTACCTCTCTACACCTACATGGTGCCTTCAACTGTCTTTTAATACTGCCACTGTATCTGTGAAGAGTGTTGCCCAGCCCATAGAGTCTGCAATGCAGCAGGATGAAGTACATCACACAGCCCTGTTGGTACACATGATGGGCTTTCCCTAAATGTCATTGACTCTCTCTACCACCCTTCACCTCACAGGCCAGCCCATTCCGATTAAAAACTGGCAATATGCTTCTTTATGGAAATAACCAGGTTACAGCAGCTGCAGATGCACCTCTGTTGCCCTCTGCAAGCAGAATAGCATTCATTACACTGCCCTGACTGTGCTCCAGATGTGTGCTCATCTTCCCAGGTAATCTACACTGTTAGAAATGTATAGCCTCTGGACCCACCTCTACTCAGGCCAACTCCCACTCAGCCAACTCAGTTTGCCTGACTGAGTGGGAGTTCACCTGGCTCACACAGTGCCTGATTTATAAGTGTTAAGAGTTTCCCTAGCACAGGGCCACTTGCTAACTAGCCACTTAGATCCTGGTACCTGCTGAAATGCATTATGTTCTGCTCCTCTCTATGAGACTGCACAAGCAGAAGTTTATGTCTTTAGGCAAGAAATAAGTAGGAGAAGATTTTGCACTCTAGGGGACAAAGATCAATGTTTCATATGAACATCATTAATGCTAAAGCATACAGTTTGGAGAAATTCAGGCACAATATGAAATATATGCTGACTTCAGTGCAATATTATGTTGTTTAATATGCTCCTGAAAGTGACACCTGCACTTCAAACATTTTGATGCCACTGCAACATCAGTATTGTGCAGTACCAGATGTGACTCCTCAGTTTGTAATTATACAGTACTTGGGTTTTCCCACCTCATGCCAAACTTGCTTTGGCAGGGATTTGGCCTTGCTCACACTTTAAGGGAGAATAGCAGTAGCATGTCTTAGTCATGCTTGACTATAGCCCTATTACTGTTTGGCCGTGGTCCAGCTGTCAGTTAACAATCATTGTATAATCATGGTCCTGCTGTAGGTAGGTAGTAGGAGTCAGGTTAGGTAAAACCTTTATTTGTTAACAGAAGTTAGAAAATTAGGGCAGATGTCATCCTAATATATGGTAAAAATAAAAGTTACACAATATAAAAAAATCTCACTGCATTACTGAAGTGATTACAATGCTGTAAAAGTTTTATTCATGTGATTCTTATCATTCATTAAATTATATATCACCAGTTCTTGACTTATTGCTATTGAAAATCTTCTGTCTGTTATGACAGTTCTAAACAAACTTGTCATTGTGTTTCATGTGTGTTTTTTGTAAACTTTAAATTCTGAGTATGCAGTACACTTCACTAGGTACAGAATACGAAAAAGAAAGTACAGTCATTAATTCAATCAGGATGACATTATCCAGGACTTTAGATGAAAGCTACAGCATCTGTTATAATTCAATTAGGATAATGTCATCCAGGACTTTAGATCAGACAGATGCAGTATATGTTATATAATGAGAGCCTTATAATTTTGTTTTTTTTCCAACTTTAAGAGCACTATAGCTGGATGCAATGGCTCATCCAGTACTTATAGTAAACCCACTATTACACAATAACACAATGTTCAAACTCCAGACATGAACCAGTTTACTGATGGGTGTGACAGGGTTGGGAGGACCCTTTCCCATTTGTTATGCAGACAGAGTTAAAAGCAAGGATCTATTTTGTCCTCTTCTTCTCTGCCACTTGTGTGCCTCTTGCTTGTCTGCACTATTAGAGTGTTCTTGTGGCAACGACAGTAGGAATTGGCCACTCCGCTGGTCCAACAATTTTCCTGTTATCTCCACTCTTTCTTGCTGTTCAATTGTTTCTCTCTCCTTGCTTCTCTGTGGTTTATATATATATATATATATATATATATACTGTATATATATATATATATATATATATATATATATATGAATCTTTATATGAAATTGGGATCCTTTGGTTTGCGAATATTACAGTGGTGTGGTAGCACCACTATAGTTATGGATGAGCAGGGATTTCTATATTAAACCTTAAACTTTGCACTTTAATGTCTTTGCAACCGTTCAACAGATTTGCATACAATTTTGCATGTGCGGTCTCAGGGTCTAATTCTCTTGAAGTGCCAAAGTTCGTTCTGGTTGGATGGGTGGATTCCAAGATCCAGATAGTGAAATAACTTTAAAATCATTGTTTTGCCATTTTTGTCATCACCTAGCACCCAGATGGTTTGAAATTGTTGTCTGAAATTTTCATGGTAGAATGGGTTTGCCTCAGATGTGCCTTTCACTACTTTGGTGAAAAAATATTAATACGTTTCAAATTTATTCAGTTTTAAAATTTTGGTTCTGAGCATGCTCAGTACAGCCCTTACAGAAATAATTATATGAAATGTTTTATGCTGTGCATAAAACTACCTATGTAATATGCATGCTGCAAGCATGATTTAAATGTTAAATTGAAACCAATTGCATGCATGTGGCATGTGTGCAGCAAGCAAGTGTGGAAAGCATGTTTTTTTATGTTAAATTGGAACAGACTGCATTAATGTGGCATGCGTGCAAAAAGCAAGTGGTCACTGATAACTGCACACATAAAATTTAAGTGACTTGCTCAGGATCACACCATATATGTGGAGTTGATGAGATTCAAACCCAGATCTTCAGGCTTGCAGTTTAGTGTCTTTAACCACTAAACTATATTGTCTGCACACATATGGCTCACTTGTACTTCAATACATGCGGCATGCTTATAGCCACTGTTATACCTTTTTGTTTTCATGTGCCCATCATCTCAGCTGCACAGCTGAATTGTAGAATACATACCAATGGAAACACATGTAGGTTTTCTCCCAATACACACACTTACCCACAAAACTACTTAATTACTTCTGTCTGACCTGTACTCCTATTATTTCTCTCTATAGTTTTGAATGCTTCCACAAACAGACTTTAAGGGAAAACACAAAAGTAGGAATAACTCAACACCCACCCACACGGCCAGTCCCCCCTGCACACACACTGTAGCTGGTGTGGCCATGCTGCTACAGACAACCCACCGAGTATAGATATAAGTTGATAGTCTCTTACCTGAGTACTAGGGAGCCAGAGGCAGGAGTCTTTAAGAGATGATGTCCATGGGTCAGATTGTTGTATGCACTTTGAAAGGAATGGAATTATTTTGTATTATTTTATACATTATGGTGAGTTGAGAATAATGAAGGCCACTGTTCTACTAACAAGGCCCTTGTTAGTCGAGCGGTGGCCTTCATTAATCTCCAACTCTACAGCAATAATGTATAATAAAGTAATAAAAACATACCTCTATTCATTTCAGTGGTGCACACCCTGCAGTCTCCTTGCCCTATGTCATAAAGTGTCTGAGCATGAGGATGTGGAGGTCAGCTTCACTGTGGGGTGGCATAAGCCTGACTATAATAGGGATCCAATAGTCAGTGCATACCACACTGCTCAACTGTACCTGAATGCAAAGGGCAGCCTCATTTTACCCCTAAAACTACCAGAGGATGTCATATAAATTTAGACTTTATGGTGGGGGGCATTTCAGATTTCAGCAGGAAGCCAAAACCAATAGAGACCAGGTGCTTGTTAGCCTCATAGGTGGCAAGCCCAAGGATGTCTGGAACGTCTCTAAAAGGTAAAACTTATTTGTTGTGACTGAAAAGTGGTATGCAACTCAGGAAAATTCAAATGTATAGGATTCATCTATCTATACCATCAGATTTGGGCTTAAATCCACCCAGTTACTAACCAATTTTTTTCCTGGCTAAAGTTCTGACCCACCCCCAAAAACACTTTGTCCCGATTGCTCTCCGGACTCCATTCCATTCAATACCCATCCCATACGGGTAGTAAAGAAACCAAAGGCACAGAAATGTGAAAAACACATCAATATTTCAGTTCTTCATCCTTCCCAATCCCCCATCAAAAAATAATTATTTACTTTTACTTACCCAGCCATCTGGCCAGAACCTGAAGCTTGGTCCAGTGTGCCACCAGCTGAGTTTTCAATCTGCTCCTCCTCCATTCTTCTGCCAGAAGCTGGATGCTAGAACTGACCATCCCAGGTCCCCATCATGATCCATGACCAAGTCACCCCACCAACCGAACCCACCCAACCTGTGTTGCTTGTTTCTTGCTCGACTGGTGCCATAGCTGCTGCTATACTGCACTGACGAAGGTCTATAAAGGACACCCACACCACTGCTTCTAGGCCAGGCTTGCTGCCACAGGGGCCTGTGCTGTTTTGTTTTGTGAGGCAAGCCTAGTAAAGTAAGTAGGTAGCCCAGTCTTGAGTTAACTCGTAGCTCACCCTCTGTCTCTTCAGCCACCAGGAAAGATGGAGAATCACTAAGAGTAGACCACCAAAATATGCCACCACAACACCACTATTGAGAGTTCAGTGCTCACTGGCTCCTTCAAATTGTAGTGTGCAGCCTATCTACTCTGGTGGGAAAGAAAGTGCCACACCACGTGATTCATGTGCTTTTGCTTGGCTGGAGCTCCTCCACATCACATGTGATGGTGCCACCGCCAATAGGTAGAGAGAGAGGACAACACAATACAAACACAATTGAGCAGGAGTGCACCTGCAGTGTGAGTGCACACAGGCCGGGGCATTAATTGTGCAAAAGATTAAATCCAAATTTAATGATATTATTGCCACATATGAACAACCTACTGTAGGCATAAATTGGGGGCAACGCCCCCTCTGTCCTACCTAGATTGCACTCTGATTTATGGTAGAAATTAATTCGCAGGTGCTAATATCAGTACAAGTAAATACAATGGTTTACACTGTGTTCTGAGGCACTGTAGCTCCATGTTTCAGGATGTGTTCTGATCATTGTGAGGGTTAGTGTCACTCATTGTCCCTCATTTTGAGTGTCCATGTCCCTCATTTCAGTGACAATATGTGAGGCATGATGCATGCTTCCAAGACCCTACTCAGCACAAAGAGTGCTGTGCATGGCCATAGTGTATATGCTCAACACAGAATCACAAAGGGAAAGTAAGTGAGCCAGAACAGTCATGGAGGAACACATTTGTGGCACTAAATATGCATGAGGGATTTGCATGGCCCAAAACAAAAGGTCAGGCTTCACAACACAGAGGCCCCTCTTAGCACATCTGCAATTGGGGATGTTGGATGACTTCAAACAATTTTACAAATTAATGGCAATTAGTGACAAAATAAAAAGCCATTAAACAACTTGCAAAAGGATTAGAATTATTGAGTTCACCTAATTTTAATGGGAAATCAATGAAAAATGTATTTGAATGGCTCTAATTGTTAGCAGTAGTATGAGAAATAGAAACCAATGTGTTTTATATAGGATTTACACCAGCTTAGTTTGCTGCACTCATGGCAGGCGTGCAACACAGGAACCTGATGTGATTTTTAGAATATGTTCATACCAGCTTAGTTGCTGCACACATGTCAAAATTGCAGCATGCAACCTGATTTGCATTTTAGACCTGGTTCACTTAGGTTCACTTTGTGTATGCAAAGTGCATGCAAACATTGCACAATTACATGTGGCATGCATTCTGCAGATACACAGTACACTTACACTTCTGTAAGGAGTCTTTGCATAGCTGCTTGGAACTAAAAAAATTTGATCCATACAAAAGGATCCTTTTTCAGTATGGGTGTAATCCTATTTTGTGAGGAAATTTTTTTTTCATAATGTCACCCTCTTGTTTTCATTTTTCCCTAATAAAATTTCAAAACACACAAAAGGACATCCTGGACAGCCACCAACTCATGTATTGTTGACATCGGACCCTGTTAGGTGGATTCTGCAGTTAGTTTATGGTAAAATTCCTAGAAATTAATCTTTTAAAATTTAAAATCCTTGTTTGTGACACGATTCTATTTTTGATATGGCCATATGAAAAAGTTGATTCATACAAAGGATGGCTTCATAGGAAAAGAATTCAGACTTTTTTCAAATTCTTTTTCGTATGAAGGTCTTCTTTTGGTATGAATGAAAAAGTACATGAAAAGGATGCTGCCATACAAAAATGATGAGAAAAAAACAAAGTCCAAAATCTTTTTGTATGAAGGCATCTTTTCATAGTTTTTCGTTCATATGAAAAGAATGCACTCATACAAAAAAGAATTTGGGCTTAGTTTTTATCCACATTCTTTTTTTATATGAAGGAGTCCTTCTTCATATGCTTTTTGCATTCATATGGAAAAGAATGCCCTCATATGAAAAAAGAATTTGGACTTAGTTTTGACCCAGTTGTTTGGGCAACATCCTTCTTTCTACCAACCTCCCACCTCTACTCCTCCCAAACCCTCTACTCTCACCTTGACAAAGTTAACCAGTTATCTTGATTTCCTGCACCATTTCATCCATTCCCTTCCTTTCTGATCAAATTACTCTCCCATATGATCTCCTCTAAGTTCTCCAATTCCACTTTGTATAATTTACTTAATCATCATTTCATTTACAAGTTTGATAGCCAATACTATCATTAGCTTGTACCTAATTTTGTATTGTTATATTTACTTTATTAACTGTCTGTGTTAATCTGACGTGGAATCTCTGTAAATGAGCTCTCAGCTGAAAGGTTGTAATCTGAGATCACAATAAATAAATAAATACATAAATAAATACTTATTTTCATATGAAGACATCCTTTTCATATGGGTTCTTCATTAGCTGTGAAAAGGATACCTTCATACAAAAATATATATTTTTTTCCCCCACATTTGAAATTCAAGAAGCCATAACTCCCTCAATATTTGGACTTCTGGGACAATCTATATATCAAAAGAAAGATCATAATTAGCGTTACAAGAATAATACATAATCCCCCAAAAAGGTAGCGCTAACATAAAAAAAAAAATTAACAAAGCTTTACCTCCCTTAATATTTGGACTTAAGGGACACTCTATATATGAGAACAAAGTTGTTAATGAGTACCACAAGAATGACATGTATTCCCCTAAACATTTAGGGCAATATAAAATGCATAAAATAAAACATGCATATTCCCATAGGATAACACTTTAACTTTAACAAGCCATACAAGGAAGAACAGAAATTGTTGTGGTAGCTGGTCCTGCACATCCACAGTAACATAAATGTATGCATCTATGGATGTATGGAAAGCACAGGGCCAGGAGGGCCATGCACTCACAGGTATTTGAGGATACAATTATACTATCTCAAAAAGCAAGGACATTCATTGCAAAACATTTGTTAATGCATTAGTTAGGGTTAAAGTGACAAAAATAAGGAAATATGGCATTAGGGTTTTCAACTCTAACATCCCACCCCCCACTCTGCAGGCAGCAAGGAAAAAAAATTATGGTTTCACCTCTCTTGTGTCTTCACAAATCAGGCATGGGGTGTGCTTTGAGGTTATCAATCCTAATGCTCAGCTCTCATATACTGTACAAATCTCAGCTTATTTACAGATGGAATGGGGTGAGCATTGGGGTTTATCAATCCCTAAGGCACACCCCACACCTGCTTTGCAAAAGACGAAGAGATGTGAAACTGTAATGGATTTTCCTGTTGCTGCCTGCAGGGTAGGGGTGGGTGTTAGGTTTGGAAACCCTAACATCACATTTCCCTGCTTTTGTCATGTTAACCTAACTAGTGCATTAATGAATTGTTTTGCAATGGATTTATAGTTATATTGTAACATTCTTATATTGTTTTGCTTAGAGAGATATAGAGTGATAATGAGCTGTAGTTTTTAAAGAGAAAAATCATACCAAGATATATCTCAGATGTTGAACACATGATGGTCCTGTACAATAAAACAGGCCAATTTTCTGCCTGTGCCCCATCTAGAGTGCACCACTGTGATGTCTTCCACTCCCTGAATTAGCCCTCCCTTGAAGGAAGGTTCAAATACCTGTCCTTTGCTTTGCTCACCAAATTATCCAAAGTGCACCTCCCCAGCCTTAGTGATGTGTGGTAAACTGTTCAGAAGAATGCTTAGGTACTCCAGCCTCACTCTTCTAGAGATGCCAAGAACAAGGACTTATGTGGGCAAGACAGTGTTTGCCTATTCTGCCCTTCAGCTTGAATGCCCTCCCAGAAGCACTCCAAGCGCTCCTCCCTTGCCAGCTTTAAACCACGGTTCAATGTACTTTTCCTGGAGTACCATCTGAGTACTTATATTCACTGAAGGGTTATCTGATGATCAGTACTTGTATTCCATAGTTTACAAATGTAAGTAACTTGAACCAGGTGTACCATGTATGACCTATTGTCTTATTGCTTAATTCCTAGTTGAAAATCAATGATGCTTCTGTATCCTATGCATTTAACTTTTGCAGTCAGAGTTTTGCTGTCTGTCTATATCTAGACCTGGTATTGTTTACTATGTATCTCTCAGTTGACTTCTGTTTGTGCGTATGGTTCTATATCTGTGATTATTCCTGGATCATCCCTAAAAAGGGAGTTCCATTCCAGTGGGCCTATTCAGTCAACAAAATTCAATAAATAATATTGTTGAAATGATTGTAGAAAACTGTTTGGGTTTATTAGAGGTTGATGTTGAGATGTATTTTGACATCCCACAAGCTTGTTAACAGAATTGTCAACAGAAAGCCAGGTCTGGAACAGAATGATCTATTTGTTGCACCTCTTAAGTACCCTACGCTGCTTTACAACATAGAGACTTTAATTTAATTTCACTCTATTTTTAAAATGTCTTTTTAATTTTATGAAATCCCACATAAAAATGCCACAGGTAGCCCATTTTCTAATAACACCCTCCAGGGTGGGCATTATAGGCAATATTGGACCTTCCAGGGGCTATAAGGCCCTCTGTCTGTGGTATTGGGCCTCATTACACCTCTCAGCAGTCCGGTATTGCTCAATAGGTATTGAAAATGAAAAGGTACTGATTCCCTCTATTCCTGCCTAGTCAGACCCCACTTGAAATACTGTTCTTCTGTATGTGTTCCACAATTAGTTAGAGACAACAAACATATTGAAAATTCCAGCATAAGGCAACCCAAAAAATTTAATCTGTAAGCAATTTAGATTACAAAACCAGACTAATAAAATTAGGCTTATACTCTGCAATACATGAGACTGAGGGAGACCTATGCTTAACATTCAAAGCAATAAAGATGCATTCATATTTGAGACCATTGGCCTACATTACAATAACACAAACATAAATACTAGGTCTCATGACAAGAAACTCAAAGGCAGTCAAAACAATGCAAATAAGAGATGTCATTGGTATACACAGAGGGTCATATTGGCTTGCGCCCTGCCAAAAATGTCAGAGAATGTAGCACAATTGACATATTTAAAACAGATTGGAGATATATATATATATATATATATATATATATATATATATATATATATATATATATATCAACCTAACTATGGTAGCACTACCGTGCTACAATAATATATGGGCAATAATAAATATGAGTTCCACCAGTAAATCTGGTGGCAAGTCCATCAAAAGACAATCTTTGCCTATCGGTTGTAAAGCACCTATGAACCTATGAATACCGCTCGCCATGTCTGGTATTATTGCTTGCCTGGAACACGGTCTAGAGCTATCAGCAGTACATGTTCCAGGCATCCAAAATGTCTTGGCAGACAGGTTAAGCAGGTCACAGTCCATGTTGCATGAGTGGGAACTGCTAAGCTCTGTGGTCAATAACCTGTTCAAAAGAGGAGACCATCCAGAGTTGGACCTTTTGTGTCCCACATGATGCAACACTGCCATGTTTCTGCTCACTTCAACTAGGACCTGAGTTTTCTGGTGAAAGGCATTGTTATTGCCTTGGAAAGGAGGTTTCTGAATGCCTTACCCTCTTCCACTAATTTAGGAAGTACTATTCAAGATGAAAATGGAGGGGCAATTTGAATCCTCATTGCTTCCTATAGCCTTGCCAGATCTGCCTTCCCCTGCTACAACAGCTGGCAGTGAGACATCCAGTGCCTCTACCCTGAACAAGGGTCTGCTGTCACAGGACAGAGAACCCCAGTCAATCCAGACCTGAAGACTTTCCATCTGCACAGATGGCTCCTAAAGACATAGCCATAGCTTGCTTTGGGGTTCATAGAAAGTAACAGATGCTCTGGTGGCTGCTAGAAAACCAAGGTTACAAAAATATAGGTGTGCTGTGTACATGCAGAATGCATGCCACATGCTTAATTGTGCAATGTTTGCATGCAGCTTGCATACACAAAGTAATCCTAAGTGAACCAGATCTAAAAAGCAAATCAGGTTCGCTTGCTGAAAGCTTGACATGTGTGCAGCAGGTAAGCTGGTGTGAACATCTTCTAAAATTACATCAGGTTTGCATGTTGCAAGCTTGACATGAGTGCAGCAGTTCAGCTGGCGTGAACATCATTTAAACATCACATCAGGTTCACATGCTGCACGCCCATGTGTGCAGTAACTAAGCTGGTACAAATCTCATTAAAAAAAATCTGTTTCTATTTCTTATACTACTGCTAGCAATTAGAGTCATTAAAATACATTTTTATTTGATTCCTATAAAAAATGATGTAAACTCATTAATTCTGATCCTTTATGTTGTTTAATGGCTTTTGATTTTGTCATTAAATCACCATTAATTTATAAAGAATTGTTTCTTACTGCAATAAATGCTTAGGATATAGCCAATCAACATTCCCCATTCCAGGTGTATGAAGAGGGCCTCTGTGTTGTGAAGCCTATCCCTTTTGTTTTGGACCATACAAATCCTGTATGCATATTTAGTGCTACAAATGTGTTTCTCCATGGCTGTTTCATCTCACTTACCTTCCCTTTGTCATTCTGCATTGAGCACATACATTATGGCCATTCTCTGCCCACTTTGTGTGGAGTAGAGTCTTGGATGCATGCATCATACCTCACATTTTGTCACTGAAATGAGTGTTATGGACACTCCAAATGAGAAACAATGAGTGGCACTAACCCACATGATGATCAAGACACATCATGAAACATGGAGATGCAATACCTCAGAACACAATGGAAACCATTGCATTAGCACCTGAGAATAAATTTCTAAAATTAAGCAGTGGTGCTCTTTAAGTAGGGCAGAGGCAGTTGCCCCCATATCTGTGCCTAGGTTGTTCCTATGGTGTGCAATAATGCATTAAATTTGGATTTAATCTTTTGCACAATAAGTGACCACCTTTGTGTGTGTGCTCATGCTGAAGGTACTCTCAGACTCAACTGTGTCTGTATTCTGTTGCCCACTCTCCACCTATTAGAGTTGGCACAATCCCATGTGATGTGGATGACCTCCAGCCAAGAAAGAGTGCATGAGTCTTGCAAGTGCAACACTGTCTTTCCCACCACAGAGTAGACAGACTGCACACTACAGCTTGGAGGAGTCGGTGAGCACTGAACTCTCAACTGCAGTGTTGTGGCAGCATATTTTGTAGATCTACTCTAATGAGTCTCCATCTCCTGGTGGCTGAAGGGGCAAAGAGTGAGCTAGAAGGTAACTCAAGATTAGGCTACCTACTTACTCTACTAGGCTCACCATGTAAAACACCACTGACCCCACAGCAGCAAGCTAGGCATAGCAGCAGTGGTGACAGTGATGTGGGTGGCCTTTATAGACTTTGATCAGTGCAGTGCAGCATCCACAGCAGCAATCATGCAAGAAGCAAGCAACCCAGATTAAGTGGGTTCAGTTGGTGAGGTGACTTGGTTGTGGACTACGTTGGGGACCTGTAATGGTTGGTACTAGCATCCAACTTCTGGAGGAAGGAGAGAGGGAGGAGACTGAAAACTGGGTTGATGGCACACTGTGCCAGGCTGCAGATTCTGGCTACATGGCTGGAGTAAAAGTAAATAATGTTTTTACAGGGGTTGGAGAAGGAGGAAGGACTGAAATATTGATGTGTTTTTCACATTTCTTCACCTTTGGGCAGCTTCATGATCCATGGGATGGGTATTGAATGAAATGGAGTTGGGGAGAAAATCAGGACATAGTTCTTTTTTGGGGGCAGAACTTAGCCAGAAAAAATCGGTTAGTAACTAGGTGGGTTTAGCCCAAATCTGACGACTGCTCTCGGGGTATATTCAGATGAATTGTATACATTTGAATTTTCCTGATTTGCATATAACTTTACAGTGAAAACAAATAGGTTGTACCTTTTAGAGATGTTAAAGACATTCTAGAGCTGTCCCTTGCATTCATGAACAGTTGAGTGCTCTGGTATGCACAGACTATTGGAGCCCCACCATAGTCAGGCTTATGCCCCCCAGTGAAGCCAACCTCCACACCCCATGCTCAGGCACCTTATGACATAGGGTAAAGGAGACTGCAGGGGTCTTACCATTGAAATGAAGGGGATATTTTTATTATTATTTTATATATTATTGATGGAGAGTTGGAGATTAATGAAGGCCACTGCACAACTAACAAGGGCCTTGTTAGTAGAACAGTGGTCTTCATTATTCTCCAACTCACCATCATAACATATAAAATAGTAACAAAAATAACTCTGTTCATTTCAAGGGGTGCACCCAGCACTCTGACCTATGGACATCATCTCTTAAAGACTGCCTCTGACTCTAGTACTTAGGTAAGAGACTTTTACTTATATCTATACTTGGTGGGTTGTCTCAGCAGCATGGCCATACCCGCTACAGTGTGCATGGGAGAGGGACTGGCCATGTGGGTGTGTGTCAAGTCATTGCTACTTTTATGTTTACACCTTAAAATATGTTTGCACTGAAGCATTCAAAACTATGGAGAGAAAATAGTAGGAGTACAGGCCAAAAAGAAGTAATTAAGTGATTTTGTGGGTGGGGAAAAATCACATGTTTTCTATTGGTTTATGTAGCAGTTCAACTGTAAAACTGAGATGAGTAAGAGAAGAAAAATAAACTGAAAAGTATAACAGTGACTAGAAGCATGCTAATGCGTGCAGATGTAGTCAGATACAGAATCTATTGAAGTACAAGTGAGTCATATGTGTGGAGCCATATGTGCAGACATTATGGCTTAGTGGTTAAAGGCACTGAACTGCAAGCCAGGAGACTTGGAGCCATGAAGCTGGGTTTGAATCTCACCAGCCCCACTTGTGTATGGTGTGATCCTGAGCAAGCCACTTAACTTTTACATGTGCAGTTATCAGTGACCATTTGCTTTTTGCACATATGCCATGTGCATGCAGTCTTTCCTAATTTAACATAAAATCCACACATGCTTTCTGCAAGCATGCCATATGCATGCAATCAGTTCCAATGTAACATTTAAATCATACTTGCAACATGCATATCATTTGGGTAGTTTTATGTATGTGGCATGATCATATTTCATATAATTATTTCTGTAAGGGCATCAATCAGACATGCTTACTCCATGAAATGGAAATGGTTTACTTAATGGGCTTCTTCTTAACACCTGGATCTGTTTGCCTGTCCAGTTATTCAGGTTCTAGAGTACCTGCTGTCCTTACTGGATTCATGCCTGCAGAATTCCTCCATTAAAGTGCACCTGGCTGCCATATCAACTTTCCATCTGCCTATAGATTTCCATATGGTGGCTCGGCTGGAGGTAGCCTGTACATTCTCAAGGGCATTCTACATACAGTATAAAGCCCCATATTTGAAATCAAGTCCCAGCTTGGGACCTGAAATTTATTTTGGAAAAGCTTACTTTGGCTTCTTTTTGAACCATCCATGAATTGTGGCATATGCTTTTCATGGAAACCATTATTTTAGTTGCAATCATTTCTGCTCAAAGGATTTCAGAACTACAGGTTCTAATGTATGAGCCTCATTATTTGATTTTCCACAAAGACAGGGTGTCTTTGTGTACAAGTCCTAAGTTTCTCCCAAAGGTGGTGCCTGGGTCTACTTTAAATCATACCATCTACCTGCCAGTGTATTATTCAGAGCATGTCAATCCCATTCTGTATCTTAGATGTGCATAGAATACTCAGGTACTATACAAACTGTACAAAGGACCTCAGAATGTCCTCACAACTTTTTGTTTTGTTCTCCTTGGGAAAGAATGTACCCCAGTTTCTAAATGATGCATGTACAAATGGCTAGCAAACTGTATTACTTTTGTTACATGAAGTACAGTAAGGAACTTACTGGTGTGGTTTGTGGTCATTCTACCAGAGGCACGACCACTTCTGTTGCTTGTTTCCAGAATGTATCCACTGTAGAAATCTGAATAGCTGCTACCTCAAGTACTGTCCACACCTTCACTAAGCACTACAGTCTGGGCAGTGTCTCTCATAGGTGAGATGGGTTTGACCTTGCTATACTACAAGGCCTACTTTCATAAGCCTCTAGGCTCCAGCCACTCAGACATTTAGCTTTTGGTACTGCTTGAGACTCATTCCATAGGTGTTGCCTGATGAAAGAGATATCCTCAAAGAAGACAAAAAGTTACATACTTACCATAATAGTAGATCTTCAAGAGAATCTCTTTCATCGCACCATTTCATCCCACCCTCCTTTCCTCTTTTTCTTTTGTGTCTGCAACACTGTATTCCTCTGCTGCTATCTCTATTGTTACATTTCTAGCCCTCTGTCGCAGCTGGTTTGTGGAGTGTTGTGTCTCTCCTGGTTCCCTAGATGGAGGTCCTCTGAGCATGATTTCCAGCAGGGAACTGAGGATAGGAGGGGCTGCCCATGTTTTTGTGCACACTGATGTCTGACATCATCATGGGAAGCCCCTGGTTGACTGCTTCCAAAGGTTTCCATGTGGACCTAGTACCTGGTGGCTATAAGCTCCAAAGTGTGGCCTGATGAAAGAGATTCTCTTGAAGATCTACTGTTATGGTAAGTTCATGACTGTTCTTCATCACCATGATATTTGATTTACATGGTGCACCTCTATATTCCAGAGGTACATGAATGAAATTCTGGCCCCAACACTGGTTATTGTGCTGTTTACCTGGATGATGTTGTAGTGTACAGTCCAAACTGGAAAAGCCACCTGGAACAACCTACAAGCAGTTATCCAATCTATTAAAAATGCAGGTCAGATGCACTGGCCCAGTGGTGCAGAGGGCTGAAGTGCCTTGAATGCCTTACCTCTCATGCTGGAGATCTCAGTTTAGGAATGAGCTTGGGCCGCCTGTATGTCAGCCTGGGGGAGCTGGGAGAGGATTGAGCAACTGCTAGGCAGCTATCCTCTACTAGATTAGGAAGCACGCTTCCCAGGCATTGGCTGCTACCAAGAGGAGGCTCAGTGGTAGCATCTGGCAAATGGGGGATTGCACTAGGCTGGGTGGGTGTAATGGGATTGGCAGTTCTCACATGCATGCATGCCTCTTTGTGCAAGTATGTTGCTGAGGTCCAAGGGTGTTAAGGGAGAAAACACCATGCCCCCCATCATCTTATGTGATGGCTCTTGGACTCACTGGTCCCCTTCCATGTGGATCCCTGCTGGTGTGATGGTAGGGGAAGTGGAAGACAGGACTGGGAGTACTGATCACAGGGCCTGAAGACAGGAACAAAGTGGTAATGGATGATTAAAAGCTTAATGAAGAAAACATGCAGATCAACCATTAATCCTGCCAAGTGTGTATTGGGCATGCAGGAAACTAGATATTTGGGTTATCTTTGGGGAAATGGAGAAGTAAAGCTAGAGATTTCCAAGATGAAAGCTGTAGCTATCATTCCTGTCCCTAAAACTAAGAATCAAGTCAGATTATTTTAGATCTGGCTGGTTGCTACTGGAGATTTTTCCCAGCATTGCCCATTTAGCTATTCTCCTCATCAAACTCATGAAAGAACTGTACCCAAATAACATGAAATGATCCCCAGAGTGTTTTATTTATTTATTTCAGATGCAGATTAATACATTTGAGCCAAGATGGCTCTTTACAAAGGCTTCATGTCAAATAGAGACAAACACAACAGTACAATACATACAGAGTGTCCCTTGGATACAAAGTGGACATAAGTGCATGAAACTAAAATTATTTATTCAAGAAGACTTTTATAACCAGTGATGATCTTAGGCAAGCAATCATGTTGCTGTGAGGTTAGTGAAAGGGAAGCAGCCAGAGAGGGCTTTGTCTAAGAAGGTAGGCAGGGAAGGAGTAAGGGAGGGTAGCAGCCAGAGAGGCTTAAACCAGAGAGAGGGCAAGGGAGGTTCAGGGAGGGAGTAGGTTAGATTCTGAGGGAGGGGTGCAGTGATCCCCAGGAGGTGAGGGGTACTCTATGCTAAGAATAGCAGTCACAGTGATTTTTGGGGGCATGAGGGTTCAAAGGTCTCTTTTGAAAGGGCCTATTTTTTATGCTCAAGGAGGGAGTAGGTCTTTACCCATTGGAGTCCTTGATAGGTGAGTGATCATTGTGCAAAGGAGGTCCATTTGAGGGATATATGGAGCATACCCTTAGCAGAGCTCCTTGTGGTTTTTAGATTTGGTTGCATTGAATAGGGCTGCTATAGAGCTAGGTGTAAGTCCCAGTAGGGCTTTGTTACCAATGAGGTATGCCTGGCACCTAGTTCTGAGGTGTAGAGGAGCCATCCCATAGAGCACCATTCTGTGCCACAGATGTGAAATCACACTTTGGCCAGGATTTGAAAAATGACAGCTGTGACATACACTAGGTGGGGTAATAAGAAGGCTATGTTGAAAATCGGGAGTAAAAATATTAACATTTCAAAGTTTGGAGCGTGCATAGCAGAACTGCAACAAATGATACAGAGAAGATTAGCATGGCCCCTGCACTAAGGATGACATGGAAATCTGTGAAACGTTAAGAATTGGGGGTGAGGATATAGCATGCACCAAGCAGGAAAGGGATCTTGGGGTTGTCATCTCTGATGACCTCAAGGTAGGGAAACAGTGTGACAAGGCTTCAGGTAAAGCAAATAGGATGCTGGGATGTATAGGCAGGGGCATCACCAGCAGGAAAAGGGAGGTCATAATTCCGCTATACAAGACACTAGTAAGGCCCCACCTGGAGTACAGTGTACAGTTCTGGAGACCATACCTACGTAAGGACATAGACAGGGTAGAGAAGGTTCAGAGGAGGGCAACAAAGATGGTGCATGGGTTGCATCACAAGTCCTATGAAGACAGGTTGAAGGAACTGAACATGTACTCCTGGAGGAGAGGAGGAGAGAGGGATATGATAGAGACATACAAGTATCTTACAGGGAGGAACAGGGTGCAGGAAAACACTATTTTTAAGCGAAAAGATGTTTCAGGACTAGAGGGCATGGGATGAAGTTGGAGGAGGACGATTCAGAGGAAACATGAGAAAGAATTTCTTCACAGAACAGGTGGTGGACAAGTGGAACACCCTGCCAGAGGAAGTGGTGGGGCTGAAACAATCACGGATTTAAGAATGCATGGGATAGACAAGGAATTCTAGAGGTCAGGGTAAGGGGAAATAGACTTCTAGGAAAACAAACTGAACTTACAAGCTCAAATGGGCAGATCTAGGGCCATAGGCCCCTATCTGCCGACACACTGTCTATGTATCTATGTATCATGTAATGGGCTTAACTTTACATTATTAAATATTTTGACCCTAAATTTTCAACATAGCTTCTTATGACCCTCCTCATGAGCAAGGGCAGAAAAAATGTTCAAATGATGCCTGAAAGGTGAATTCACCAGTTGACCATGAAATCATCTTTCAGGTGAGAGTTGTGTAATTTCAGTCATATTGTTAATGAGAGGGGTCTCCAAAAGGCCATGTTGAAAATTTGGTGTCAAATTTAAAAACAAAAGGGCTGAGTTATACATAAAAGTTGCCCTCTCTTGAAATGCATTGAACCGCATTTATCTTAGTTTCTCATATTGCTGTTGTCAGTTCCAGCAGCAAAACATGTCTTCCATTGAAAAGTGGATCTCAAACCTGGGACCTGTTCAAGTGACTGAGGTGTGTGGGTTGGTGTATGCTGATTGGGAAATGGGTGGGGTTGATCATTGAGGGACCATTTTCTTTTGCATTAAAAACATTGAGAGATGGTTTTTATTATAGGGATGGGCAGTCATGGGAGGTGCCACTAGACACCAACAGCATAAACAGCAGCATGGGGATGGCAATTGAAGAACAGGGGAGGATAGAGGAGAGGGACTGTTGGACTACCAAAGAAACATTGTTCAGTAGGGAGACAGTGATCAGAGAATGGGGAGGGAACACTGGACTACCAGGAAATATTTTTTGCTGCAGGGACAGTGACTGCAGAACAGAGAAGGGACTGCCAGGAATTTTTCTTGGTATGGGGACAGTGATCAGAGAACAGGGGAGGAGGAGGGACCACTGAGCTACCAGGTAAATTTTTCTGGGGTACAGGCAGGATGGCGACAGGAGAGGGACCACTGCACTACCAAAGAAATTATTTTTTGCTATGGGGACAGTGATTGGAGAACAGTGGAGAGATCACTAGACTACCAGGGATATTTTTTGGTATGGGGACAGTGATTGGACATCAGGAGAGGGTGAGGGACCACTGGACTACCAGAACTGCAAATGGTAATTTTCCTTTCAAACAGTAAATGTTAAACTATTAATAAAAGCCTATGATTAGTTACTGTTAAATGTTAAAGTTTAAATTGTTAACAAATGTGAATGGTAAATTACTTAGCCAGTGACGGGATGAGATTTTCAGTACAAAACAAACAAACATATTTGCTATGTATATATACTGATTTTAAGACAAACATTGAACTAAACTTATCACTGAGACCTAAATACTGGTGTGTTCTGTCCTTACCATACGGTAGTGGTGTACAACACTATTTTTAAACTGTTAGAAAAACAAGATGGCTGACATCAAGAAAAGTGTTTCTCAGAATATGAGCAGTAAATCCTTAAGTACTAACAGTTTGAATGGTTCTCAATTACCTGCCTGTCTTTTAGGCTATCCAAAGCAGTGTTATAACTCTAAAAATAAATAATAATACTTCAGAAAACTACTGAAAGACATGCCTTGGCACAGATTCCATCATCACTGAAGATTTCAGAAACATATTTAATTATATCTAGGCTGTAGATGGCAGCAAAAATCTCATGTTAACCAATGGAAATTGTTTTTGTGTGTGTGTTTTACTACTTTATATCTCATAAACCATACACGATACTTTCCACTTCTTGAGATTCTGGCAGAATGACTGTGCATGCCAAATTTCTGGCTATTTCATCAAAGCACGCCAAAATCATTAAGGTGCAAAATTTTGGATTTATCATTGAAGTGCTGTACCAACCTTAACTATAGTGGTACTAACGCACCACAATAATTGATATATATATATATATATTCATGACAGAAAAACTCCATCTAATGCATCAGTTAGGTTGTTCTACAGTGATAAAAGTGATGGAATTCAATGTTAGGTTCCACCCACTTGCACCCCACCTCCGCCTCCCCACCAACAGGCACTGGGGTGTGCATTGAGGTTGTTTGTCCTAACTCTCACCCCATCCCATGTGTAAACAAGCTGAGATGGTGCAGTATAGAGAATGGGGTGAGAGTTAGGATTGAAGACCCCAACGCACACCCCAATGCCTGTTGGTGGGGAGGTGGGGTGGAACCCTCAACAGCGAATCTCCTCACTTCTTTGTCACTGTGGAACAACCCTAATGATGCTTTAACGAGTTTTTGCCATGCATTCACTTCTTTTGAGAATGTGCACTATAAATAGTGAAGTAACAGTAACTCTAATGTAAGCGCAAACTGTAATGCACATGGTGATGGAAAAGTTAACGGTAATGCAAATGGCAATAGAAACATGAGTTCAAACATTACTGAAAACAGAAATGCAAATGCAAGCGTGTACACAAATGCAGATCGTAATGCACATGGTCATGATAATGCAATTGGAAATGCAAACGCTGATGATAACACCAACAATTGATGATAAGGAAACACAAACACAAATGCAAACTGAAGAGTTTATGCAAATGCAAATGGTAATGCACACAGTGACACAAACGTAAACGATATCGCAAATGGTAATAGAAACACAAGCACAAACAGTAATGGAAACAGAAAAGCAAATGCAAGAGGGTACTGAAATGAAACCATAACATGCATAGTCATGGTAATGCACTTGGGAACGAAATGGTAATGGTAACAGCAACGATAACATGAAAAGTAAAGATAATCGCAAATGGAAGCACGACGCAAATGCAAATGCTAATGCACACGGTGAAGCAAAGCGAAACTCAAACAGAAACAGTAGTGGAAACACAAATGGTAACAGTAATACAAATGCAACCACAAATGAAAACGCAGTTAAAAGCACACAGTGGCACACACGGAACGCTTAACACAAATGGGTACAGGAATGCAAGTGGAATGCTAACTATAACAGTAATGGAAGCGCACACCTGTTTTTGCCCAACAGCTGCATAGAGAAACACATTGAGTACAAAGAATACATGCATAACAATGGGCCTGGGAGCAGAAAATGAGCACTTGGAATACTAAATTGCTTATATCTCAGGAACTGTATGACGTAGAAAAATAAACAATTCATATGATTTATGACTTTCCTGGTTGGTTTGTACTTAGTCCCTTAGGGGCTAAGCATTTTTCTGACAAAAGTCAGTAACTCGGCGTTTCCAAGATACGGGCCCTGGAGGTGCGGCGGACGCGCAATGTTAGTCTATGGGAAAATCGCCAACTTGAGTACCGTAACTTTGCATCCCTACAATCTTTTGTCACCAAACCATGAAAAGGCACATCTGTAGGATGTTGGCTTTCTTGCCTCGAAATTTCAGCCCAAAATACCAAACTGTTCCTTTGCAGCAAGGTGGCAAATAATCCCTGTTACTTTGGCCATAGTGCCGCAAAGTAGTGTCACAAATCATGACACTTTTGCAAAAAATCACAAAAGTGTTGCAAGTTCTACAGTACTTTGTGACACTACAGATTAAAAAATTTGAAAATATATCTCTGGGGTGTTTAACCCCCAAAAAGACATGGACTAGCATCCTCATGGCTACTAGGTGAACACAAAATGAATTGTGTCCCTAGAGGGTCCCAAATTTAAATGCCAAGCATTTCTGTGACCAGAAATGAAAAAATGTCTGACTCATGACACTACAGGGTCATTAGCAATAATAAAACTGCATTTGTGACGCTGTTGAACTTTTTGTTAACTTTTCCCATTGACTATAATGGGAAACTTGTTTTGAATAACTTTTGAACCGTTTAATATTTTGCGCATAAAATCTTTGAAAGGCACATTGGGACCCTAACCGCATGTTTCCTGAAGTATTTGGACTGTTCATGCAAACCATGCAATCTGTAGGTGCGAGCAAAGAATGTGCAAAAAGCGTAAATATGCTATGGAATGTTGCTTTATAACTCCACAACCACATATCTGACTGGTACAAAACTTGGCAGATCCGAGATCTATAGTGCCACTCCACCTGCCACATTTCAGGAAAATCCATCATATGGTGACAAAGTTATTAAGCTTCAAAATTTCACACTTTAACCTTAAATGGGGTACTCAACCTAACTATAGTGGCATTACTGCCCCACTATAATATATATATATATATATATATATATATATATATATATATATATATATATATACTGGCTGGATATTCAAACTGCGCTGAAAACTGGCGCAACAGTAGGAGCAAAGCGCAAACCAGTTTAGCAAATGCGAACAGGTGCGATATTCAAACATGGAGCAGAGCAAATTGCGCCAAGCAACCAACGTCCTCAATATCGCACATACTGCGCCATCGCACAACCAGGAAGGAGAGCTGAGCCAAAATGCTGTGCTGCGCACAACCATGGAAGCTCAGCTGAGCATTGCAGAGCTGCCATAGCGCAAACACAGCCCCAGAGCAATGGAACTGCACATCCAGGAGGCAGGCTGGGGCCAACCGCCAGCTATGCCACACATGGGCACAGGAACTCACTGCAGAACCCACACCACACGGCACCCCAAGCACAGCATCACTGGGGTGGGACGGATGATCCATGGCCCATGGGGACAAGCCAACTAAAGCATAGCAGAGCCATGACACCCCAGCACAACCACTGGCAGGCAGAGTGCCACACACAGGGGTTGACAACCACAGTGCACATCAGCCCCTCCCGTATGCACAGCACACCGTGCACCGTGACCCCAAGACACCGCTCATGTGCAGTGACAGGCACTGCAGGAAACACCATGCCCCCGTGCCACACGTCAACCCCATGCTGCAGAGAAGCATACCAGCCAGACCCACCTATGCACCCAGCAGTGGGTGGCAGCAGATGGCAAGACCAACAGAAAGGCAATACCATGCTGGTGATACCTCCCCATGGACACACACACACACACACACATATACCCAGGACCATACCAGCACAGATGGCATGTACACCTGCAACGGAGCACCCATAGCCAGTTGCAAAGCAGACACCAACACAGCAGTTGTATCAAAATAGAAATGTATATTTAAAACAACATATAAACATGAACAGGTGAAACTATGTACAAGTTGGGGGACGGGTAAAAGGCAGGGGTGTTCAAGGGGAGGAATAAAAACAGGAGAGGGAAGGCAGGGTGAAAGGGATGGGAGAAGTGGGAAGGAATGTGGAGCTCTGGCCCAGCTGGCTGCTGGTCCTCCCCTGCTGGCGCCCCCTCCTGTGCCGCCTGCCGATCACCTTGGCGCTGTATGGCCTGCAGGATCTCCTGGTTCTGTAGTCCAACCTGGGTGAGGCGCCGCAGATCCTGGGACATACGCCTGAGTACCCGAGGCCTAGGAAAATGGGAACACAGTCAATGGCTGAGACTGACCACAACCCTGAACACCACCCAACCTGCAACCCATATAACCCAGTGTCCTGCACCTGTGATGGCATGCACCCACCCACAGTGAACATGCACATGGCCATCACAAACAGGCGGCACCAGCTATCGCACCACCGCCCACACACACTACCCGTCAATCACAGTACAAACTAGGCTGGCAAGTGATGTGGCAGCGTGGTGCGATGCCAGTTACACAGCTATGTGCCCAGTGCATGCCTGGACCACCTGTGATGCATACACAGGCGTGCCGTGATGCTGCACTGTGATGCAGGTCACCTGTCATGCCTACCAACATGGATACATAGACAGTGTCGGCAGATAAGGGCCTATGGGACACCCAGTCTGGCCATTTGGCCTTGTACGTTCACTCTGTTGTCTATAAGTCCGTTCCCCTCACCCCTGACCTCCAGAATTCCTTCATGGCTAACCCATGCATTCATAAATCCGTAACCAAGTCAGCCCCCACCACATCCTCTGGCAGGGTTTCCACTTGTCCACCACCCATTCAGTGAAGAAATACTTTCTCATGTTTCCTCTTAAACGAGCCCTCCAACTGCATCCCATGCCCTCTAGTCCTGGAACATCCTTTACGCTTACAAATATTGTTGTCCTGCACTCTGTTCCCCCCTGTAAGATACTTGTATGTCCCCATCATATCCCCACCACCCTCCCCTCCAGGAGTACATGTTCAGTTCCGTCAACCTGTCTGCATAGGACTTGTGATGCAATCCATGCACCATCCATGTCGCCCTCCTGTGAACCCTCTCCACCCAGTCCATGTCCTACGCAGGTATGGTCTCGGAACTGTACACTGTACTCCAGTGTGGGGACTCACTAGTGTTTTGTATAGTGGAACTATGACCTCCCCTTTGGTTGTGTCCCGCATGGTTGCTGGTCTTGCCCCCCAGCATGCAATAACATCCATGAGTAATGATACTCACACTCCTCCAGCAGCTGGGTCTGGCGCTGCTGATGCCGCTGCTGCTGCTGCTGCTGCTGTGGCACAACATCCCATAGCACGGGGCCCTGGCATGGCCCACATCACCATGGTCGGTGTCCTCACAATCCGCCTGTGGGAGACATGGTGAGACAAACATCAGTGTGACTCAAAAGCAGAGTGCCCCTGCCCCAGTGAGAGTGCCTGCCACACAGCCATAACCATCCATCGCACAGCTGCACACACTGACACACCTATGCACAGCCACCGCACACACACACCCTACAGAGAATATAGGTGCATAGATGGTACACTCACGTGGCCTAGGCACCAGGCCCCGCCTGCGCGTGAGCGCGGCAGCGTCAACAGGTCCGGCTCCCTCCGGCGGAGGTCACTGTACGGTGCCGGCACTGCTCAACAGACCGCCCCGGCCAGTGACCCCCACCAGGTCAGTGGCCACTTGCTGCCACACATGGGTCCTAGGCATGGTGAGGGGCCTCACCAACAGTGCCCTCACAGTGGGGCTCCACCAGGACCACCAGGTTGGCCACTTCAAGCGGGCTCCAGGACACCGCCCTCCTCCTAGCCATGGCACCAACTTTACAGCAGGCAATATGGCGCCCGCTGTGCTGTAACCCCGTGGAGTTGTTGCGCAATAGACCAGCACAGGCTCAATCGTGCTGTTCGAACAGCGCCGTCACTTTACATGGCGCTGTCACCAGACAGCGCAATAGGGCGTACACATGGCATGCCAACAGCGCCAGGGGTCAGAGGGCATACACAAGGTCACGGCAATGACGCAAGGCTACGCTAGCGCCAGGATGTATAGGCATCCTGCGCGACTGCTAAGCAGAGCACCAGTGCCACAGTGGACTATGGCGCGAAGTGCCACAGCGCCATATAGTGCCCAGTGCTGTAGCGCCACTGGCACAATGGTGGCCATGGCCTGAACCGCCTTATCGCACTCAGCAGGTCTGCAGCGCGATCGACGCATGCGTAACCTGTCTGGGCATGCGCAATGCAGTGTAGCACACAGCCACAAACATGCGCCATCGGCTCAGCGGACCTTCCGTATGCGCTAAGCGCAAATACGCGATATTCAACCGACATATGCAAATCATTCGATCAGCCATTCAAAGGCGCGTGGTGCAATTAGCATGTCATTAAAGTTGTGCCACCTCATTTGCATGTGTGCGCTATAAAAATGCGACACTGGGTTGTGGCGGCCAGATTTGGTTGTTGCAGGTGAGAGGTGAGTTACATGCTGTGTGATGCTCAGGACAATGCTCATGGACAGGGGTGCTGGAGGATGATATAGGTTGAGGGGCTGAGCATGATGAGGGACTAGAAAGGGACAGAGGGCACCCTTTCCATCAGTATCTGCCATGCGGAGAGGAAAGGGGGCTTCTGCCCCGGCTGGCAGCTATGCTCATGGGGAAATGCTGTGGACTGCACAGTGACAGGTGTCCACTTCCACCCATAGAGATCACCATGACTGGCGAGAACCAGGCTGAGGCTGTGGACGGCGGGTGTGGGAGGAGGCCGAACTTCACCACGGCAGAGACTGAGGCCCTCTTCCAGGCCTACCTGGAGGATGAGCCACTTTTGAGTGGACGGAGGGGCACCCCTCAGGAGCGTGCAGCTGCATGGGAGGGGTAGCTCGGCCGTCAACCTGCAGAAGCCACCAGCACTCCGTGCAGGAATGCCGGAAGAAGATGGGGACTGACCGAGGAGGCTGAAGGAGAAGGTGGCAGCCTTCAGGGTGGCACGTGCTGCCACTGGTGGGGACCACCAGTGGTGTTGCAGCTGACCCCGACTGAGGAGACACTGGTCGCGCCATGCAGCGAGTGCCATTGCGGGCATTCCAGGCAGAGGATTCCAGACAGGTGGAAGCCCATCACTGCATGGTATGACATGGTGATGTTGTTGGGGGCTGTTGTTCACATGCACTCACATGTACTCTCTTTCTGTTACAGATCCTGTTTCTGCAGGAGACGGTGGTGGTGGTGGGTGCAGACAGTGAGGCAGACCTGCTGGACCTGGAGGAGGGACCATCCACCTCCGCCACCAGCCTGCAGGCACTGCAGCAGCATGCAGGCTGGCCCAACAACTCCGGCGGCAGTGATACGGGTGCAGGGGTGCACAGCCTGTGTCACAGCAGTCTGGCATGCAGGTATGCCAGCATGCTGCCTATGGCAGTAGCGCACGGCACCATTGATGATAGCAGGCCTGCAATGGCCAGTGATAGGTGTGTGTCCCACGACGGACACATGGCAGGCCACACGCGCCCCTGGGCCGTCCTGGTTCACACCTGTGTACCAGCATGCTGGCACAGTCACAGGCTGTGCCTGTCAGCACCGTGGGGCAGCATCGGTGGCTGTGCAGGTGTCTGGCACTGTTGACAGCACAGAGGTGGAACAGGTGGACCTGGGGGCTCAGCAGTTGGAGGGACGGCAGCAGCAGTTGCACACCAGGCCTGGGGGACAGCGCCAAGCAGTGGCACTTGTCCACCGCCCTTAGATCCGCCCATACCTGGTCCTGGCGAACAGCGGCCACCCTCAAGGGGTGCTGTGCACCAGGACCATCCACACCCTGGGGTCACGATGCCATTGGGGCACAGTACCCATTGGATCGCACACCCGCCTGCTGCAGGAGTTGGTACAGCTGCAGGGGTGGGTTGCAAGGTCGTGGAGGCACTGTCTGTGTCCGTGGAGTGGCATAGCAGGGGTGTGCTCGGACGAGCCGAGATGGTCCTTATGCGGACGGATGTGACCGCTGCCATTGACAGGCTGACCCAGGCAGTGGTCTCTGTGGCCAACGCATGACACACCGTCAGGTGCCCCTGTACCACGCACTCCACACAGTGCGCACTCCACTCCCGCTCCGGCATCGTGCGACACCAGGCCTGTCGATGCGGGTTCTGCTGTGGCATCCCGAGCACCCTGGTGCAAGTTTGTTTGGCGGAATGCAGACCCTCTGCGGGCAAGGTCACGGTCGCGCTGGGACCCCTGGTGGTGCACTAGCGCCACCCGATGTGGCCCCTGCTCAGCCTGCCAGTGCTGCTAGGCCACGGCGGGCCGCCCACGCATCCGTGGTGGCTGTGGGACAGTGCTCCTGACTGAGCTGTCTCCCAATGCAGGCCCTGTCTGGTGCTGCCCTGTGTGCAATGTGTGTCATGGTGGGCAGTGCACTGCTGGGTGCTCTGCTCACCAAGCTGACACACGGACCACCTGCACACTCTCCCAACTGCTGTCCACAGGTGCGTGTGCATGATGATGCCTGCATTGCACTGTACACCAAGGTGCAAGGTTGCCCAGGTCCTGACACACGACGTGGACAGTCCAGGTGGTGGGGTGGTTGGTGGTGCTGTGTGTTGGCGATGTCATTTCCGCAGTGCTGTGCTGCTGCCCTGTATGCTGCCTGGTGTGTGTGTGTGTCCATATGAGTGCTCACCCCTCTCTGATGGTGTGTTGGTATGCCTGGACCCTTCAACTCCCCTGACCTTCATGCACGGTGTGTTGCCCTGTGTGCCTGTGGTTTGTGCATGGACAGTGTTGCCTGCACATGTCCCTTGACTTACCTGTGTTGTGCGTAGTGCTCTTCTGCAATGGTGTCCCGGTGCAGCTGGGCCTGCCGTGTCAGTCGGGGTCCCTCCGTCCTAGGGGGCTGCTCATCACCCACATCACCGGCGCCACTGGCGTCCCCATCGCTGTCCCCTCTTGGACCTGTACGGCTATCCCACGGTCTTTGGCCATGTTGTGCAGGATGCAACAGGCCAGGAATATCCCACAGGCCTTTTGGGGCTGTACTGTAGGGCTCCGCCGGAGGTGTCCAGGCATCAGGCGTGCCTTGAGTATCCCAAACACCCGCTCTATGATGTTCCGTGTTGCGGCATGTGCCTCATTGAAACCGAGCTGCGCTGGGGTTGTGGGGTGCGGTATGGTGTGAGCAGCCAGGGACGCAGTGGGTATCCACAGTCACCTGTGTGGAGATAGTGGAGATCAGTGTCATGTCAGGTCCATATTGCCCATATCCTTGTGTGCCACTACACTGGCACCTGTGTCATTCCACCCTTGCACAGAGTTTGCATTCCATACATGTACTCACCCACTAGATGACCCGTGGGGATGTTCCCACTCTCGAATCGATGGCACAGTGCAGATTGGTGCCATATGAAGGCATCATGTGCTCCGCCGGGTGTGTGGCACAGACATTGATGATGCGCCCAGTGGCATCACACACCACCTGGCAGTTGACACTGGAAAAGCCCTTTCGGTTCCAATAAGCATGGCCGTCGGGCCAGGTGGCGTGCAAATGGCCACATGGGTGCAGTCTATGGCCCCAGCATGCCAGGCATATGTGCTACCCTGTGGAACTCCTGCATGTTTGCTGTACGCTCTGCAGCGGTGCTGGGAAATGGATGTACTCCGCAGCATGAGGCAGCAGTGCGCTGAGGAATTGGGTGAGGATGCGTGGCGTGGCCGACTGTGTAATGCCTGTGGTGTCCCTGTTGGCCTCTGGAAGGTGCCTGTGGCGAGCAGGCACATGCAGGCTGTCACCTTGGTCTCCACGGACAGAGCATGACTCGCGTGAGGGTGCCTGCATCACATCACTGCACAGCTCGCTGAGCCGTCTCAGTATTGCCCTGTTCAGGCGGTACCGGGCCACAATCTCGACATCTGTGTACAGCTCGTAGCTGATGCGGCACGACACCGCCTGTCGGGGCATACCGCCACGGCCCCTCCGCAGCCACGCCCCTGCAGCATGCGGTCTCACCCCTCATTACAGCTTCCATGTGGAAGCTGACACTGTCCATCTCCCTGGCTTCTGCCCCCTCAGCTGCTGTTCCTGTGTTACCCCCACTGCCCCCACTGCTGCTTCCACTGCACGGGCACCCCTCACTGGCCTCTCTGTCCTCCAGGACCCACTGTCCCTCTCTGCCTTTCCAGCTCCTGTCTCTCTCTCTCTCTCTCTCTGTCTCTCTCCCCAGTTTGCGCCTGCTAGGGTTCTTGCGCGCTCCCTTGAGCCTTTTTATTTTGGCTCACATCCGGTACTGTGCATCCTCCGGCTGAGCCACTCTTGCGCATTAGCGCAGAGTGTTCGATCATCGCATTGCGCACTTTATGCATGGACCCACCCCTCGGCTGCGCATCCCTTCATTTCCATTGCGCTGTTGCTCAGCATGTTTTCGGTGGCGCAACTGGCCCCTTCTGAATATCGAGAATGGCGCATTTTTGAGTTGCGCACGCAAGAACTGTTGCGCATGGCGCAACCCTTTGAATATCCAGGCCCTCTGTATATATATTATAGTGGGGCAGTAATGCCTACTGTGTATATATATATATATATATATATATATATATATATATATATATATATATATATTCACATATGAAATATTGTATATTGCTGAATTATGTTTAAATATTATATGTATTTCTTTCAGCTTTTGATTGTATATGAGAATTGCAGGTTTTGAACACTATCTTTGAGCAGATCCTGCCAGCAGCAGAGGCATCAATGTGCTGTGTGGCTGTTGTGAGTGTTTTCCATAACTGTTGTATCATCAAGAATCTTCTGATGTGATGATATAATTCTAGAAATGTTTTGAGTTTTTTATGTTGAACTTTGATGAACTGTTCAGTCAGTCCAGGCTGCACCAGTATGCACATCATGCTGGAGATTTGCAGTTTTTCCTCACGGAGAGTTTTTTTTTTTTGTGGTGTATGAGACCTTGGTGATTGAGGATGCTTTTGTAAATTGGTGATGTTGGCATCACTAGGAGTTTAATCACTTTGGTTTAGGAGTAGAAGTAGCATTTGGTGATGTGGTGTATGCTTTGGTTGGGTGCTGGCTGAGGTGGCTTTGGTGGTGGCTTATGCTTTTGTATTGGATGAGGGTCAGTGGTGGAGGAGACTTGGGGTGGATGAAGCTTCTTTGGTGCTGGACATGGATTCCACACTGTAGAAGGCAATTGGAGGTAGAGTAAGAGGCATTGTGCTATAGGAGGAGACTTGTTGCTGAAACAGGCAGCATTAAATGTGGCATATGCTTTATTATGCCTTATTAGTGGATGATGATTTGGTCTTTGCTGGAAGATGATGCTTAGTGGTGAATGAAGAGGCTTGGTGCTGTAGGAGAAAGCTTGATATGTGAGGATGCATCTTTGGTGCTGGAGTAGGAGTCTTTGGTGATGTGGGGGAGGCTTTGTGCTGGAGGAGGATGAGGCTTGGTGCATTATGATGCTTCTTTGGTTCTGGAGGAGGCATTAGTGGTGGAGTAGGAAGTCTGGTGCTGTATGAGGATACTTGGTGAAGGAGGAAGTGTCTTTATTGCTGTAGGAGAATGCTTGTTGCTGTTAGAGAACTCTTGTTGCTAAAGGATACATTGTTGTGCTGGAATAATTATTGGTACTGGATGAGGAGGCTTTGTGCTGTAGAGGAAGACAAAAGTGATTAAGGGAAGACTTTTCTAGTTATGATGTAAAGCTGCCTGGAGTACTGCCATGATCGACCAGTGGAGGGATACAGGCATTGTTACTAAGCATTTCAGACTCACTCTCTTTATACTCACCAGGTGCTGAGAAGGAGGAGGCTGCAGTACTGGAGGAGGAAGATTGGTGCTAGAGGAGGATGAAACTTCATGTATCTGGTTATACCTGCAGGACATGGACACAAAAGTGTGACAGGCAAAGACCTTTTAGTCATGTTGTATCAGCTGCCTGGGATACTGCCATGACTGACCTGTGGAGAGAAATAGACATTATCAACTCACTCTTGTGTATACACACCAGGTTCTGAAGGTGGAGGCTATGGTGCTGGAGAAGGAGGCTTGGTGCTACAGGAGGCTTCTTTGGTGCTTGATGTCATCTTTGAGGTAGAGGAGCAGACTTGTGATTGGGGAGGTTTCCTTTGTGCTGACTGGGTTGTGCAGGTAGGATGGTGGCAGGCTGCTGACTTCACTTTTGACCAGCTTTAACTGGATTCTTCACTGGCATAAAACTCCGGGTTACTGGTTGAAATTGGCTAAACTGTGGCAGTCTGGCAGTTGACTGTCAACTGTTGAATGACTTTAACCAGATGCTACACTGGCACAAGAATCTGGGTTACAGGCTGAAATTGGTTGGCTGGTGGCTGTAGGATAGTGGCTGGTGACTGTCTGGTGACTTTCAACTGTTGACTGTCTTTAACCAAATGCTACACTGGCACAACAGTCTGAGTTACAGTCTGAAACTGGCTGGCTAGTGGCTGGCTGGTGACTTTCAATTGCTGACTGGCTTTAACTGGATGCTACACTGGCACAAGACTCCTGGTATAGGTTGAAATTAACTGGCTGGTGGCTGTTTGCTGGTTGCTGGTGGTTGGTCGTGGCTTTCAACTGTTGACCAGCTTTAACCAAATGCTACACTGGCACAAGCGTCTGGGTTACAGGCTGAAATTTGGTGTGAACTGAGTGAGAAAAGAACAGTATAAACGTTCTTCATTTGTATTGATGTAGATGTTTTCATTGTGCCCTAAAGTGAATATATTGGGGAGGGGCTGTAAATCAAGCAAAGTGAGTTATAAAAAGGTAGAATTGTGTTATATGCAGTCAGATCATATGCACATACATACCTTGGTGATAACATCAGCACATAGTTTGCCAGTGCTACCAGTAGGTAAATTAACTTTGGTTGCACACTAGACTATGAGAATTGCAAAGTTGACAGGTCAGAGGAAGTACCTGCCTAGTAAGTAGAGTTGTGTGAAATGGAAAATTTCACATAGCAAAATGTTTGCTAATTTTCACATTACGTGAAACTTTTGCCTAGGTGAAACACAATTTCACCTGGGACAGCACTTTCATGTAATGCAAAATTTCACAAATGCTTTTCAAGTTCACCTGCAAATTTGCAATGCATTGTGGGTAAATAGCTGAACTATCATGTGCAGGCTGTTTCTTGCACAGTATAATGTCTGTTGAGTCAGACAGCAGTTCAGTGTGGTGCATCACAGTGAATGAACCCTTCAAAACCTCTTAATTTGTTATTTTGAGAGCTAATTGCTCCCAAAATCCAAATATTAATCCTAGTGCTGCTAGTGAAAATTTTTTTGTTTGGTATCTTTGGATAATACTTAGTAAAACTTAGGTGGTGTTTTCAGTTTTCTCTGTGTCTACTTCTGTGCTTGGGTCTCTGAGGGAGTTCAGGGAGGGAAGGTCGACCATGTGGTGTATGTATGTGTGTATGTGAAAGCAGAACAGGCTAGTTCCTAATATTTGACAGATTTTGCACAAGTTGTGAGTGAGTTTCTGTTACTTCTTTTAGGTCTGAATATTTTTGTTGTTTTGCAACTTATTTGTAATATTTTTCTTCCATATTGACCCTTTTTGGGTAACTTTATCTGAACAGTTACTCATTCTGAGTAGTTCTGTTCCTGTTTCCCTTTGTTTAATCACTTTTCTGCTTTATTTTTGTTTGGAAGTATTAGTGGACATTGAACACTTGTCCATACCCAGCTACACTGCATTATTGAATTGCTCACAGAAATTAATAGTGTGATCTAGCCTCTGCATTGCAGCCTTCCTGTTTTTCTGTTTAATTTGCTTACCATATTAACCCTTTCTTCCTGTTACACCACTGGTGTTTACTACCTGACACATACTATATAAAAAAACGACATCGTTTTCAAGAGAATGGTGGTCCCTGCAAGATTGTTGGAGGTGACTTTGTTTGTTCATTTCAAATCTTGTTGTCCCTTCTGTCTG
Source organism: Neoceratodus forsteri (assembly GCA_016271365.2). Classification (NCBI taxonomy): domain Eukaryota; kingdom Metazoa; phylum Chordata; order Ceratodontiformes; family Ceratodontidae; genus Neoceratodus; species Neoceratodus forsteri. Next base: position 101,110,202 of record JADMNL010000033.1, on the reverse strand, counting down.
CTATATCTATAAGCCAAAACTGTATTTAGTAAAGTACGAACACATTGCAGTACTTGCCTTCTCCAGACACCACTTATCCTGACAGTAGATTGTATTGTGTCTGTGAGGTGTTCTGTGTGGTTGGTTTACAAATTAGTTTGCTTGAACCTACCTGTACCTACCCTGTTATTATCAAGTTGTGTAATAACCATTCCATTTAAAAACTGACATTTTATTATGAACTACTAAAGTATTTGTTCAGAGTTACTGCACATCCTTGTTGTGTTAGTGTTTTCTGTTGGTTTGGTATTTAAAGTCTTTTACTTCTGTCCTCCTGTTACCCTGTGTTATTTAAGTCATGTGTTTTGTAATTGAAAAAATAAAATAGTGTTTTAACACTTGAATAGGCTACAGTAGCAGTTGTAGGTAGTTGTATAGACTACAGTGCAGCTACCTGTTCTGATTTCTGTTTGCCCTTTGCAGATAGTACTGCAGCTGTTAAATCACACTTTTCAATAGAAATACTTAATCATATACTTCCGAAGGAAGTCAAACAGAACAAACATATAAATATGTCTGCCAAGAGGCGCTCCAGTTCAGGAAAGGTGACTGGGTGGGAAGTGGCTCAAAGAAGTCTGTTGGAAAAAGAAATACAGTTCCACTTCAAGTAAGCAAATCTATTTCTGAATCAGTGCCTTCTGTGGGCTCTGGTGCTGCTGTGGCAGCCAGTGCCAGCAAAATTGAAGTTAGAAGTGGCCTCAATTCTTTAACTCAGTTTTTACTGCACAGTCTGTAGCTATCATGCTTGTTGGGGATGATACTGGGAATAAGGAGACACGCGACCCAGTGGAGGCACAAAGGTCCAGGAGGAGGAAGTGGAAAAGTTGTCTGTGTGACTGTTGTTCCTGCTCAAAGTGGGGCTGATGGTAGTGAGGGTGATACTGTCCAGCTTCAGTCTGTTTCTCCTGGAGAAAAGATAAGGAAGATCACCCCCTCCCCAATAGTGAGGAGATGCCAGAGAAGGGAAAAGTTTCTCTGGAAGTAGACAGCAATAGGGAGGAGGCTGGAGGATATAATATGTTTTGGTACAGATGACAATGAGGTGTTGGATCCTGGTGGAGGCCAAGTGAAATAGTTGAAGGGTGATGATGTAGCCCATTTAGATGCCAAGCCTGAGGGTGAGGCTATCAGCAAGCCTACAATAAGCAGTAGAATAACCCTCCCAAATGTAGCATGGTGGAAGTCATACAAGTGACCTAAAAATCAAAAAGTCCACACCTTTAGCTCCGTTGTCCAAGTCTCAGTGCTGTGTGTCGAATCTAGAGGTACAAAGTCCCTAGTATGAGATTTTGTTTATGCTTGATGCAGCTGATGACACAGTAGGAGATATGTCAGCTGTGTCAAGCATGTCAGTTGTCGATAAAAGGCAGTCACATAGGCACTGGTGGCCAGCATGCCCACTTGAAGAACAAGCACTCATTGCACTGGCACCAACACCAGAAAGATACCAGAGCTGTTGGTGGGAGTTCCTTTGTCAAGCTTAATGTTAGTGACAGCAGTGCAATAGAGCAGGAGGAGGGAGGGCTGAGTGGGTCAGTGGAGGATAAGTGTGAAGAATCCTTTTCCTCTCGAGCAGTGGGCATAGTAGCAGTGGAGCTGCCACTCCTGGAGTTGAGGTTTATAAGGTGGGGACACCATATGACAGCATGACTAATACCAGATTTCTGTCTCAATTTACTTGAACATTTTTGGGAAATGTTTTTGGCTTTCTGGGGCAAGTTCGCAGTGGCAACACTAAGTTTAGGCCTGAAAACCATTGTAAAGGTGCAGAAAACAGCAGATTTCAGTACTGATGGTGGATGTGAATGATATAACAGAATGACTGACAACAGATTTCAGTCTCAATTTACTTGAACATTTTTTGGAAAACATTTCTGGACTTTTGAGGCATGTTCGGCAGTGGCAGCACCAAGATAGTCCTGTAATCCTTCATAAACTGTGGCAGAAGCTTCATTTTGTGGTCGATAGGTGAGCTCTGACTCAGAGTCTAGATGCTGCCTGCTCCTCTAAAGACATACAGCACAGGAAATGAACCACTCACTACCTGCCTGTTTAGACTCAACCATGTGACCACCAGCAGACAGAAAAGCCCAATTTGGTCTAATTTTGCCTTATAGAAAAGCAAGGTGAAATTTTGCTGAAAGTCCATAATCATGCAAAATGTTTTGCAGGTGAAACTGGTGGTTTCACTGAATTTCACCTGTGAAATAAAATTTCAATGCATCTCTACTAGTAAGAGAAGATAGTTGGTCTTCATCATTAATTTGGCTATAGATGTCACAGTGGTGGAGTCGTCTTTAGATAATACACACTCACAGATCTTGGTCTTGCATTTTGCATTTCAGGTACTTTAAATTTTGATTTACATTGGTCAATACCAAGGACTATTTCCAAAAGTTTGAGGGTAAATGTATTGTACTGAACATTGTCAGCACACATTATATGCATGTGCAACAGTATGCCAGTGTGTCAACAGTGCTGTTCAATTCAGAAGCAAGAATGTTGGCTATATCATTGTCATTACTGTTATATCCACCAAACCACACATGAAAAAAACACTCTAAAGAAGTTCTGTAATCGCATTAAGACTTTCATACAATTAATGCATATAAGGTGAAGGATCATATCAAACTAATTATTTCCACTGATATCAAAACACTAGTCAGAGAGCATAATTCTTTATGAAATTCTTTACACTCACAATGTGTGATAATAAAACACCTTACAGGAAAAACACAGTTAAACATCAAGAAATTCTGATGTGAATTTTGGATTGGCTGTATAATGGTAGACTATCACTGTCATGTTCTGATGGCATAATGAAAAGGAAACAGTGCACATTTGTGGATTTCTAGCATGGAACTGACAACCTCACACATCATTGTCACTGATAGTTATCTCCCCTCACTCTAGCCCTTCCCACCCAATCCAGTCCACATCAATCATTCTGAACATGTCTGATGTCATTCAAATCACACTACATGCAGAGGAATCCCCATCATGGGAAATCAGGAGAAATCATTTATTCAGCTCTAACTAGAAAACAAAACACATCATCCTTACACATTCATGCAATATGAGTCAGTACACTTTTTCCCAGCTGTCTTGGAAGAGCCTGGTGATAGAAGTGAGCAAAAAGATGAATGGATAATATATATAATAATGACACTAACCAACAAACATACTATTAACTGTAATTAATGTGAGCTTGAGATTGGTAAAGGTCAGTGTGTGGTCCAGCCATGGTGGTACACTACCCAGAATGACCCCAAGCAAAAGACATAGAGAAAATCAAATGCACTGCATGTTTATAACACAGATATGACCAGAGAAAGACAAGTGCCAGACTGATATTAAATTCCTTACTATACAAAAATCATGAAAGAAGAAATTCACCAGCACAGTCACACAGGTCTTCAGAATTCTGATCCACATGGATCTCACTTACAGTTGCATGCACATAATACACAACCAATGAAACAAGTCTACAGCAATGATAAGAACACTTGGTATGAGCCAAGGGTGGAACATTGTATGGGGCTGTGGCATATACACCACACAAGAGCAGATTAAATAATGTCAATTAGACAAAAGTATTATTATATTGTGGGCTCCTGTATTATTGAATTTAGACTAGCAGTATCTCGTTCATTGATGTTTCCTTGTATTGAGCCAATTTTAACTTTACTGTTTTGTCTTCTTGTTTGTCTGTATGTAGAAGACTGGCTGAACAGAGTGTTACTGTCTGTTAAAATGCTTTGGTCCTTGTGAATTAATGAAGGCTACAGGATAATTAGGAGTTTGAAATGAAGATTAAGAATCTTCAAATTATTCAAGTATTCTCCATTAAGATACCTATGGACTGAATTAGGTTCATAAATTGAATCAGGCATTGTTATTGTTAGTACTTATATAAAGCATTTGTGTCTTGTTAGCCCATATTAATTGGATAATTATTCCCTTATGAAATAAATAACACTAATTGGGAAATGTCAGTTTCAATTGTTTTTAAACTTTGTTTGCCCAGCTGTATGTTATTACACATTTCTATTAGATTATTGGATGTATAGGCACTGAGAACAAGGCATACATTCATGAAATGCATTCAAGTATATAAGTACTTTATCTTGTTACATGAATTTTCTTCTTGAGAAAGCACCTTATTGTTGCAAAACGTAGAAGTGATGTTCCACTATATATGCCCCTATATTTTGTCTGTATTATGTATTAAAATAATTTTCACTACCATAATCTAATGATGGCTTTTTTTTGTAAATCAAGACTGTTTTGCAACAAGTAATCCTGTATTTTGCCTCTGTGCTCCAATATTCTCTTTGAGCTGCTTTTCCAGTTACCATCAATATTATTATCACAACATGACAAACTGAGCAGATGACACGATACCCTCAAAAAAGCTATAATGTGGAATACACATCCTAGCTACCACTGCTTAATACCATATCTGACAGAAATAAAGGCAAAAGAGAATACCTTACACCAACCAACCTAACGCATACAGAAAAAAACACAAAAGAAATTATTTTACTTTGATGAAGAGTTAAACACAGTTAACAATCACCACCATCAATGCACAAAAGATACACATTTCTGCATGACCATGCAGAACAGTCTAACAATTTTCTAATGTGGGATTGGCAAATGGTCACCAAACAGTCAAGCACCATTGCTTAGCCATCAGTGGCACCGATGATAGTTTTAGCCAGACAGCAGTGGGTCAGTCAAAGCCACAAGGTATTTAACAGGCACAATTTGTACATTTGTGAGTGCACCCTGTCTGACAGTAGGCAGCCACAACTACAAGCAGCTACTATCCAGCTACAACAACTGCTGACAAATGAAATAGGGCGATTGATATAATGTGGGTCAGGTGAGATGGGAGAGCTAAACTACCAGTAACTGACTGATGAAGTGAAAATTGCTCATCAAATTTGCCTCTGTCATATTGCTGGCTGTTTTCTTAGCATGTGTTGACTTGGCCTTCTCAAGTTCCAGTGATAAGTAAAGTAATAGACAGACATCTATCAATATACTTAAATAAGAAATAAAGATATGTGGTCATGAAAAAAGGAACTATCAGTCACCACACAAAACACAAAATCAATGATTCAAGAGCACATTTGTATGTGCAATTGCATCACAAAGACAGAGATTGTTAGTGGCTCCCAAAATGGGATGAGTTCCAACCACTGCTATTTTAGCAATTGTTTTCTGAAGCATGGTTCATGTACAGGAAAGGAACATACAAACATCTCATGGTATAGAGAAGTTGACCAACAGATCACTTAACCTTTATCATGATACACTACTTACAGCTCCACCCCTGTGTTTACACCTACACAGTCCAACATTTGGTAATGTACAATTTGATATGTACAGCAGGGTGCTGTGCAGTGCTGTTACATTTGCAACTGTGTGTTTATCCTTCGCATTATACCATTTGTTTTCATTTTACATTGACAACTGGGTTCTCAAACAACAAAAAGACCCAAGCTGGATTCTGATAAGCTATTGAAAACAATATAGTGCTATACAACACTATCTACAAGTCATACATTGCAACACCTATGAGCACCTGGAAAGATAATTGTACGACTGCAACAGGGGTATAAGAAAGGGTATCATGAAGAAGTGATGTGGTAGAAAAATAATTAATACAAAGATCTCAATATGTTACCGTACACTGAGTATGTACTATGCAGGAGTTCATTTAAATTGGCACTTTAACTTGGAGGTGCTACGTTAACAGTGTGCTTGCTTTAGGAATTTTAATTGATGGAGTTAAAACTTAAAGCTTACTGTTTAAACATTACTTAATAAATGGTACAACATTCACATTTTCTGTTCTTTGAGTTTTGAGTTATTTTCAGTGGTGAGAAAATAACTGATTGGTCTGACTAAGTAAGTGATTGCTGCTGTGTCTTCATGATTATAACATACATTAAGGTACTGTATATATATATATATATATATATATATATATATATATATATATATATATATATACCTTCACCAATACACCCATTGATCATGAATAATTCAACCAATTTTCCATTCTCACTGTTTACATCATACAGCACTAATTAGTTACCATAAATCATTTATTTGGCTAAGTATCAACATCATACTCAAAAATGATGCAACATGATGTCAAATGAAAAATACATTTTACTAGTTTCGACAATGCAGCAGCACAATTGCATGAATGCAATACCCACAGGCAGCACCAGTGCTGCCACCCTTGACAGGCACTGTGTAAGATACAATAATATTAACAGAATAGAGAAAATGAAGATAGAACTGATGAAGTATGATAATGTAATGCAACCATCTGTGTTTTCAGGCCCAAATATGGTAAGGCACAGAATGTGGGCGAGTGGCCATGGGAGAAGACAGACATGTGGACATTTATGATATATAAGAACAGGATGGAATGGTGCTACCTGCTTGAAGATTAAGCTAATAGCAATTATGGGCTGTATTAGTAGCTACCAATCTGTGTCATCTTCTTCATTATCTCATCCTGTGTCCAACACATGGTTCTTTGGTGCTGAACTGTCATACACCAGGTTAATCACTGATGGCTGATTGTGAAAGTTGTGGACATTCATCTTCAGAAATGTGAGCATTTCAACATTCCCTGTGCTGAAGCATGTCCTATTGTCTCTCACAATTGCACAAGCAGCACTGAATACATGCTCAGATTGGATGCTTGAGAATGGGCAAAACAGATAATAAACTGCCAAACTGCAACATTCAGGCCATGCACTCATCTTTGACTTCCAGTATTTTAGCAGGTCAGAACCTTTTGCAAACATGGACAGTTATGAAAGTATTCTGTAATCTGTCTGTCAATGTGCAATGATCTTCTGTTGGATGCCCTCGTGTGCTGATGTCATGAACTCCATCACTGTTATCTGATCCAGCAATGAAATACCAGAATCTGAATGATCTTGAAGATCTTGATCTCCTTCAACAAAAGACTTGCTCCATAAAGATGTCTTTTTTTTCTTTTGGACTGTGTTTCTTGGTGCAATCGGCTTCTGGAGCACATCCTTCCTGAATTTAACATCTGCATCACCTGGAAGTATCTTGGACATCTGGTCTTTAAAGTGAGGACTGAGCATGGAGGAAGGCACATACTGTTCCACACCAAGCATGTCCTGAAGATGACTGTTATTAGCCAAGGTCTGCAGAAATGATTCACCAAGCCATGTAGCATCATCACTGACACAAAGATCCTTTGCACACTGGTCAATCCTTAGCTCTAAGAATGAGTATAAAAACCTTATTTGTGACAGGATTATACTCAAACAGGATGAGGCAGAAATGGCTCTCTTGTGACTACTTCAAATGGTTCCAGCAACACAATAAGAGATAGACTGGTTATCCAGTTCTTGACGAAATCATGATATCAGTGCCTGCTATATAATTATGCAGCAGATACTCATGAATGGCCATTTTCTGGTCATTGAAATGCTGCAGCATATGGCGGGCTGAGTTCCACCTCATCACACAGTCCTGAATAAGAGAAGAAATTGAAAGGTTCATCTCCAGCTGTAGCCACCTCAGTTCTTTCTGATCTTTCACAGAGTATGCAAAGTGTGTGCAAATCTTTTCACAGCAGCAATGACATCTTCCACCATCCTATTATTGCTAAGTAATTTATAAACAACCAGTTGTATACAGTGTGATAGGCAGGGTGCATGTGTGAATCCACCATCCTCAATTGCTTTTAGGCTATTTGATGCATTGTTGGTGACAATTATACCAATCTCAAGATTTTCTGTTGTCAGCCCAGAATCAAAAACCTCCTCCAAAGCATTAAGTAGATTTTGTTCTGACTGGGACCATTCAAAACCCATTCCTCTAAGAGCAGCTTGATAATGAAAGGTAGGCTTACCACTAAAGATGCAGCAGTTAAAATCCACCGGCAAAGTGAAAGCGTAGTGGCCACTTTGTATTGGCACTTGCTATGTGGAGTGCCCCATAGGAAAGAACTCACTTCACCTTGTTATTATTACTTCACATTGTCATTCCGCTTTAAATGCGAGGTAAGGCAGATGACAACAATAATGGCAGGATCCCACCACACAGTCATCAGAATGAATGTGCATCCCCAAAGTGCTACTGTCTTGTGTCCAGGAAACTCCCAGTGCTGAAGAAGTGAAATTAAAGTGTAACAAAATATGCAAAGTCTCCAGATTTAATGGCTCACTCAGTCATGCATGCAGTGGTCAGGTCACACAGAGTCACCAGAATTAATGTGCATCTCAAAATGCTACTGTCTTGTGTCCAGAAAACTCTCCAGTGCTGACAAAGTGAAATGAGGTGTAACAAGAAATGCAGTCTTCCAGAATTAATGGTGCCATGCAAACACACAGACATATTAAGATTGCACTGCACACTCAAGGGATGCATACGAAAGGTACAACACCACCTAACCAGTGCTCACAAGTCACAAATCCAAATCTGGAAAGGAATACATTTTGCCAGTTGGAGATTAGTGCAGCAGTAATAATCCACCACCAGTAAAGATACTACAAAGCAGTATAAAAAATTCATGCAGGTGCAGTGGATAGCAGGTTCACACTGCTGCAAGTACTCTGTAAAGCAATAAAAAGGTGTCTGATTTAATGGCACCATCGCTACACACTCACATGCACCCTCAAGTAATGTGTAGCAAATTGAAAACCTTTAGTAACATAACAAATGTTTTAAACAGACAAATTGTACACTGCTGCACCACAACAATCAGCAAAAAATGGCAAGAATTATTGAAAATATTACTGTATGTACATTAACACAGTTATACAAGAATATCACCAAAACAGAAAGCACTGTCTTTTCTCAAAGTTAATCTACCTACACCACAGATACACCCCTTCCCCAATGCACACTTCCACTGTTTGTCAGTACACAGACTGAATGTTGTACATTAACATTCAAAATCCACACAAACAATAAACGCTCGATGATATAAGCACAGAAGGGTTTCCTATAATTGATGAACTAAGGTTTCAACAAAACAATGACTCAAAAGGTTTTTTATCAGCTTTTAGAAGGTCTGAATTGCAGAGAGTTCTCAGGCAGATTGTCTCCTACAGCTTGCTATACACACTACCCTAAACTGAGGCTGTGCAGAACATTCTAGAGCCCATGTGACCTGGAATCCCATGAATCACTGCAAATTAGCCTTTGGAGCTTAAAAACAAGGCAAAGTGAGGTGAAGTATATTGTTTTCAATGTACTTAGTCTTAAGAATTGGTGGAGTAGTGGTTTGGGAAGCAGAGTAAATGTGAAGTCATTGTTTTGAATGGACTTTGCATTACCCATTATAAGGCAAAGTACTCTGCTTCGTGTTGTGGAGCACTCTGCAAATTTGCCTTCACTCTGCGAATCACTTCATGGAGTGAATTGGGGCCACTTCACCCATCTCTACATACCACCAGATGTACCACCAGCAGTACCCCATCAAAACACACCCAGTGAGCAGTAACCACAATGTAGTCAAGCACCTGGCCACTTGTCCACATATCAGTGGTTGTCTGGCTTTTGGACAGAAAGACTCCCTCAAGCAGCAACAACCCCCTCCCCCCCACACACACACCTGCTGGTATAAGTCTGGCATTGCAATCCTGGTGAAGAAATGACTCGATGAAACTGTGTACTGAGGCTCCACATTATGAAGCCTTTTGTGAAATGCAGAACTTGATGCAAGTGAAAATGTAAGAAAATTCTCTACAAAAATTCAACAATAGTGGAATTCATTTCTTTACATTTTGCATGTGTTAGTGCATATTTACCTGTATGTTTGGCACACTGCTGTATGGTCAGTTGATGCCATGGTATTGATGGAGTAACAGATGGTGATGCACCTCTCAAACTATAAACCTGATAATGTGGAACAAAGACCAAACCAATGTGTGACAAATGACACAAATGTGGAACACATGATTTTTGTAGCACGTAAGTAGCACAGTTATTTGCTGGTGAATTCTTATTTTTAACCAGCTATGTGTTTTATTTTTATGTTTTGTATTAAAATAAACTTGCTATACTGTTGTCTGGACTTTATTTTAGTTCTCCTCTCAAAACATGAACACACAGTTCAAGATAAAGAAAGTACTTTATTTTGCACTAAGTAATAGAAACATGCAAACACAATACACCACATTAAAGTAAACAAACTCTGGTCAGAGCCAACATAGCCACTACTGCATTCTTCTAACAAGGGATACAGAACAAATGTGTTGACTGGATTTTAGTGAATAGTCACACACACTCACTCACACACACATACACACACACACACACACACACACACACACACACACACAGTCCTTATGATGAAGAGAAGTGGAATTTTATTTTAATCCCATCTGAAAGGTAATTCACAGAGGGACTACAGAAACATGTTTTGGAGGGATTTTAAGAATTACTGCTGACTTGTTCAGGAGGTGGGATTAAAAAGGCTACATTAGCTGGCCCAGTGGTTGTTAGATTGCTCCCTAGATGCATATTTAGCATATAAAGAACCACATGATTCTGGAATACCAGTTCAACCAGGAAGAAGCCAGATATTTTTATTAAATAGAAATGCTTATTTTAATAAATGGCAAAGTTACTAGCAGCTCTTGTGTTCTGTGTATTTATTTTATGCCAAAAATCATTGTGTATCTTCTATTATCCATGCAGTTAGTTAGTCCTGTCATAGAATAGATATGTTTTTTAGCAGTATAGTGAGTCAGTTCAGCTCAGGATGTGTGCTACAGCTATTCAGAAAGTGATGTATTATTCCCTGAACATTGTCTTACACAAAGCAGCAGAAATAACCATCAATCACAAAACACTTTACTTAGTTGGTGTATCTTACTGTGAAATTTAGAGTATTTGGTGGTTTTTGAGGAACCCTGCAGCTTTCATTAGAAGGTGTGCCCCATGAATATTGGTAAATAGTCAATTTTTTCTGTAAAGACAGTTTTCACTCAGTCAATGTGATCTGCATATGTGATAGTCTTTGCTGGATAGCCCTTTTCGCACTTTAATTTATCAAGTAATGTAACAGACTCCTAGATTAGTCATTTGTGTTTTCTTTTATAGTTGATTCTGAAAGAGATTTATCTTGAGTTTGTTTTATGCAGAGGAATGCCTTTGCATGGGACTGCTTACATATGCACCTCCTGTAATTTAGCAACTACGAGGATATAAGTATGTCTCCACAACATTTCAGCTTTGTGGTGGCAGTTTTCACTTATATAGTTTTCAGTTAGGAAAGCCAATAGACTGGGTGTACTGAATATTTTTTATCATCTGGACAGTCATATCCAGTGTGAGAGAATGAATTTATTTGGATAGTGTGTGTTGCTCACAGGAACATCTTTACTACAGATCAATACTTTATGTTGTTCAAAGGTTTAACAGCTACAGTTAATGGCAACGTCATCACAGAGTATAGTATATTTTTTCTGACTCAGTATTCATTTTAATAAGATATTTCTGTCCCAATTTTATATTATAATTTTATATTACACTATACTAAGACTTTTTTCTGACAGTTTTAGGCCATTTGAATCTCAGTTGAGACATTTACACTGAATGTGAATACACATCACAGTTATTTAGCTACTTATGTTTTTTGCTCAGATTTGTACACAGCCATAAAAATTAGATGCTAATGTCAGAGGTGGACTGTGAATACCTTCTAGAGGAATGCATTTAGAAAAGGGATGCTATGGATGGCAGCTGACTGCAAATAAATGTTTAATGGTTGAAAAACACATGGTCAATACAGAAAGTGCAGTATCTTGTTATAATTTAACATTACAATTAGGCCACAGACTGGGACATATTCCTTTAAGAGTGGATCTTTTCAATAAAGTACAAATGTCTTGACTCATACATGCATTCAAGAGTTCTATATCATATGTTGATGATTCCAGGCAAGTACTGTAATTGCTATTGTAAGGTCAAAACACAATTCTCTGCAACAGTTACATATTCAATTCACAATAAAATTACAATACTTACATACAAAATGGCTATTCTAAGAACAAAAGCATGCTGGCAGGTGGTGCATGATGACTTATGGCATTAACTGTCACATTGAAAAGTAACTACATCACTGATGAGAGAAAAAGCATATTAAATATGACAAGCAGGTCAGGTAATTGTACTGACAAATGAAAATTATTTTACAATAAAAACACTTAAATGGGAAAAATAGAGGGATGGAGAGTTAATTGGGAAGTAAAAGACAAAAAGACAGAAAAAAACAGACACTAATAGAGAAGATTGGTGCAGAGACATCCTGAGGGCCAGTTATTGTGTGTTGTTACCCTAGAAAGTATCATACTGCCTCCTATTTGCATCTCTCTGAATCACATACCAGGCACTGCACATGAATGGAAGCAAACGTAGTCTGAATATGTTTACAGCAAATTGAAATCAAGAGGTTAAAAGATCAATTGCAAATGTTTTATTTGAATGAAGCTTCAGGTTCACAAATGTACTCCGTGGCCTGGATATTCAAAAGAGTTGCGCCATGCATAACAGAGATTCTTATCATAAGTCAAAATCATCATTCTGCGATATTCAGCAGGAGGCAGTTCAGCCACTGGCATCAGGTTGCGCAAGAGAGCAATGCAAATGAATGCATGCTCAACAGGAGGGGAGGATCCATGCACCAGCCTGCGCAACCCGATATTCAGTCGGGTTGCGCCAGAGTTGTGCATGCGCACCCAACCTGCGCCTGCACAACCTTGAGCCCAAAAAAAGCAAGTTGAGGGCCACCCACAGGTGAGCTGCTGCATTGCAGGGTGCAACACAGCAGCTGCCACCCCTGGCTGGCCCCAACTCTTCCTATGCCCCCCTCACCAGCCCGATCGCGGGCATAGTGTATTATGACTCCCCACGCCCACATCTCCCACAGCCTGATCGCGGGCAGTACAGGTACATGTAACACCCCCTCCATATCCCGAAGCCCGATCGCGGGCATAACATATATGAACCCCCAGTGCCCGATCGCGGGCAGAGATACCCCTAACCCAAATATCTCCCTGGTGGTCCAGTGGACGTAAAGCCCGATCGCGGGCAGAATCATCTAACCCCCAAACATCTCCCTGGTGTCTAGTGTCCCCCACCACGAAGCCCCTCACCCGCTCCCCGCAGCCGGCTGACGACAGCATCCGCCTGCCCCTGCCGCCCGCCGACTGACTGTCCGGTGAGGGCTGCCGCCCATTGGTGCAGAGCTACAGCCAATGGACTTGCACCTATACGTCTATGACAGTCCAGATTTGTGAATGAACATCATTCACAAATCTGGACTGTCATGTGCAGCTGGCATATGCAAGCCCATTGACTGTAACTCTGCGCAATGAGAGCAGCGCAACCGAACAGTCAGTCGGGCGGCGAGGTGGCAGGCGGGTGGATGCTGTCGCCCGCCCGGCTGGGAGCGGGTGGAGGACTTCGGGTGGGTGGGGACACTGGACACCAGAGATGTTGGGGGGTTGTGATATTCTGCGCGATCGGGCTTTCAGTCCACTGGACCACCAGGAGATATTTCAGGTTGGGGGTTACATTCTGCCCGATCGGGCACTGGGGGGTTCAGACACGTTATGCCCGTGATCGGGCTCGAATGCGTGTGGGGGTGTTACATGTACCTGTAATGCCTGCAATCGGGCTGCATTGTGCGTTGGTCCCGATGGCTGCTGCCTGGCAGGTGGCCAAGCGCAAGTCCTCGGGGATCAGCGCACCTACATGCAGAATGGCATGCAAATGGGGCCATAAATAGATGCAAATGGCCCCCCTCGCCTTACACTAAATTATGGCCCCATTTGCATGTCACCTTTGAATATCGGAATTTGTGCATGGCGCAATGGTACTTAGCACCACCGCAAGTTTAATCGCATCTCTGGCGGCTTGCGGTGGCGCAAGTTCCACTCGCCATGCGCCAATGCTGTGGCTGGGGAGTGATATTCAAAGGGCTGCTAACAGCGCAACTCCTTTGAATATCACCGCCACACCCCCCGCGCGCAACTATTTGAGCAGCGCAAGGGCTTGCGCCTCAGAATGGCGCAGTTTGAAAATCTGGGCCCAGGTGTCCATTTGTGAAGTTATTTGACTCTCACAGTATTTAGAATACACTTAGCTCTATTCAGATGTTTTTAAGTTCTGTAACATGACAAAATGTTCACACTCATGCTCTGCCTGCCTGCAAGCGTAATGTAGCTTTGTGAAACAAAGGTGGTTTTACATCACTTGCTACCACTTGCACACAGAGGCAGCCTACTTAATAACATATGCAGCACCAGTGCACTAACTGAGGTGTTTGACTGGACTGAAATATTTGCATTCTCAATACAATTTGGCATGACCAAATGTTCCAGTTACTGTGTAGTAACTGTCGGTGATCTAATGAAACAGCCTGAGATTAGCCTGCATTGTATGCCACATAATGCAGTTACACAAGATTGGACTGGTGATTTGCATAGTTCAGTGCAGAGCCAACACAAATTTCTGACATCTGCATACAGTGAAGGGTGCTGCTGAAACTGTGACATGATTCACATAGGCAATGAAAACAAATTCCCGTTTTATAGTTAGTCATGCAGCTCAGATCATTGTCAGTAATTGCCCATTCATATTTGTTTTGTAGTGTATGAATGCATCCTGGTTTTCCTATTTTAAAAACATTCCAGAAAAGGGTCAGATGTGTGGGGAAGGAGAGAATGCAAAGGATTAATATTATTAAATAGTATGACACTACCAATTTACAGGCCTCAGAATTGTCAAAATGTAATATGTACAGTATTTCATTAGCAGCAGTGTTCACTACAGTATATGCAGATGTCAGAAATGTGTTTCTGTTGGCTGTGTGCTGAGCTATGCAAATCACCAGTCCAATCATGCATAACTGCATTATGTGGCAGAATGACACCCACTGTGGTGTTATATACATAAAACATGGTTTACAGCTTGTAAGAAAATTGTACCCTTTGATAAGCATACTTCCCCTGCTAGCATTCACACACGCAGGCTAGTCAGGCTGTCTCACAGATCATCAGCAATCAATACACAGTAACCAGAAAATTTGATCCTTGAAAACTATGTCAAGCTGTATTGCAGAATACAAATATTTCAGTCCAGTCAAGCACCTCAGTTTGCACATTGGTGCTACATATGTGAAACAGGCTGCCTCTGTGTGTGAGTGGTAGCAAGTGACATAAAACCACCTTTTGTGTTACCAAGCTAATTGCACTTGCAGGCAGGCAAAGTGTGATGGTGTGAAAATGTCATTACACTACAAAACTAAAACATCTGAGTACAGCTAAATGTATTCTAAATACTATGAGAGTCAAATAACTTCAGAAATAGACATATGCATCACATTTGTGAACCTGAAACTTCAGTGTCAAGAAGAGCATTTGTAGTTGATCTTTAAGATGAAAAGAGTGCTGACTTAATCAGTTTCACCATGCGAGTGACAACATTGTTGTCGAGTTTAGCATGGTGAGATTCCATGTAAACAGGTGAAATTTCACCTGTCAGACGTGTGTGTTTTCTATTGGGGGCCATGCCCCCAGCCCATGCAGATTTGTGCCCCACACCCTTCTAGAGATATCTAACTCTGAGTCAGAGTTTATTCAAGGGGTGGTGAAAGACAGTAGAAGGGTGAAATTTCCTCTCCTGTCCCTCACAGTGACAATCTTGAAACCTGTCAAGATTGTCACTGTAGTATTCTGATGTGGGTTTCGATGTTTGGTCAGTATACCAACTTCATCCACTCTGCTGTTGTGTGCTTAATCAGGGGAGGAGGCGGAAAGGTGGAAGTCAAAGGTGATGGTGAGACAGAGGTTGGAGTGATGGGAGGTGGGTGAAGACAGAAGGAAGGATTGGATTGAAAAGACAGTGAGTGATATCGAGTTATTAGTTAGGGAGACATGGGTGTTGAGGAGACTGGATGTTGGAATGAAAGGCTTGGGGCTGGAGGAAGAAAGAGTTAGGCTGGCAACAAGGTTTTTGTTACCCTCCAGAAAGTTGGAACATGCCAAGAAGTCTGTTCTTACTAACTCTAAGGAGTATATGCATAGCACTCTGTTATTAGTGATTTTGAATCAGACTGGATTTTTAAACATTTAAAGATGTTGATGCACTAGTATGATAAATAAAAATGTTCAATACAATGAAAACTTCCATAGGAGATGGTGAGTCAAATGTTCAGTTTGTATTTAGCCAAATATTGAAATGGAAGCTGTGGATTTTTTCTCTGTGACTAGTGGGGCAGAACCTGCTTAATCGAGCCATCCTAAATATAATGAACTGAAACTTTGTCTGACAATATGATAACAGCTCTGGCTGTGAAAAATAGAATGTAGTTATTTCTGAGTTCTAAAGTAAAACTGATGTGCAACAGTTCAGTAAAGAAAGCAGCATTAAGTTTTTAGGTGGTACAATTATGAGTAAAACGCAAATGTTATTTTTTATAAACTCTACATGAAGAAAATAGTGCACTGGGGAAGGGGAGAAGAAGGAAACACATTGTAGTGAATGGGAGGACACAGACATATTTTGTGCTTCAATTCCACGTCCTTGTAATAACACAGCCGTGCTCCATTAGAGTATTCTGGTCAGACTCCTTCTTCTGATAGCAATATATCAGCATATCGTTATGATGCAATGCAGTCACAAAGACATAAAATTATGCAACCACAGTAGAACATGTTACACTCAGTCTTGTAAAACAAAGCGTAAAAATTGCAAAACTTCTTACATCAAGTTCTTTCTGCCTCCTTCCCTCTTTCCTGAGATGATCCTCCTTAAACTCTTCCTTCCATCTCTATTCCCATCTTTATTGCTAGTGTTTTGTGCCACTCTGGTATCCTCTGCTTCAGTTACTGAGCTTCATTCCTGTATTTGTTCTAACTCCCTGAGTGGTGAGCTAATTATACTTAGTAACTTTAATCTTAATTGGCTCTCCCAGTGCTAATACATTTAAAAATATTAAGTCACTGCAACTGGCCCAATTGATTGCTGATCCCACTTGTTTAAATTTCAAATTCTTAAACCACTCTCTGCTAGACTGGGTCCTCACTTCCAATCCCACAGTGAAGTTGATGCAGGTGTCCTTCCTGATGCACTCAGCGATCATCACATGGCTTACTGTGTGTGCAAGCTACATTGCCCTAAAACCCCTCCCCCAAAATTCATATTTCTCAGGTCACTGGCTCCCAATCTCCTTTAGCTAACTATAGACACCATTGCAATACTGTACCAAAGCCATAGAACTAGCAAAGTCTGAGATATTTTGGTTCTACACTCCAAAATGACATTAATAACCCTTGAAGTTTTGGAAGGTTATCACCCTTTTCACTCCTCAGACCCAGTCTCCCCTTCCACTCTTAAGGTTGATGACTCCCTTATCTCTGACCTTCTGCTGTTGCTAAGTCTTTTAACTCCTAATTTACTACTTTTGCCCTTACAGTATCCTTTCCTCCCTATTCCCTTCCTTCTCTACCTCTGCCTTTCTCTACCCATTCATTTTATTTTCTCCTATTACTCCCCTTTTCTCCAAAAATCTACTTGCCTAAATCTATTGAAGGGAGGTAGTCCTGATGGTTGTGAACCTACACTTCTCCTTCTCTCAGCACCTGCCATTGCTCTGCCCATTACGTTACTTCTAACTTTCTCCTTCTTCTGCTACTGTTCGTTATGTCTGGAAACAGGCTACTGTCATACCTATACATAAAGGTGGTGATTCCTCTTCTCCTGGTAGTTTCTGTCTTATTTCTCTCCTTCCTACCTTAACTAAGTTACAGGAACACACTGATCTATCTCAGCTACTTCCTATCTTGATAACTGCTCCTTTTCACTTCCTTCCAGTCTGGTTTGTAAATCCCTCCACTTCACATCCCTTCTTGACTCACTGACTCCATACTTACAAGCATGGATAAAGGTCTGATTACTTCTGCCAGTTTTGTTGAACATGCTAAAGCTTTTGACACTGTGGTGTATTCCTCCTTGACAAACTTAAAGCTGAGAGCTTCTGTGACTCTTCAGTAAGCTGTTTATTTTTTACATTGAAGGTGGGTCTCAAGCTGTCCAGTTAGGAAAATCCATTTCTCCTTCACGTCCCATTAGCTCAGGTGTCCCTCAAAGGTCTGTCCTGGGTCCTAGTCTCTTTTCTAGTTTCCTTAATGACCTACCCACTGTCTGTTCATCTGAATCCATTCATATGTATGCTGATGATGCAGTTATTTCTGCATCTGGCTCCTCTCCCCTTAACTTACCTCCCGATACTGTTGGCTGTTGACAATGTTCAGTGCTGCTCAAGTCTAACTAACTATCCCTAAATGCCAAAACAGTATCAATGACTTCTGCCACATGTCACAGGCTTTTGAGTCTTACCTCTATCCCACTATTTAATACCCTCGATGGTGCTAAGATTGAAGATGCTTCTTCCATTAAGTACCTCGGGGTCTGCTGACTGGCATCTTGATTTCTCAGAGCATATTGATGCAATTCACCATACGTCACCCTAAGCTTGGGGCTTTGTACAGGAATGAAGCAAGTATTCTGCTCTATGCCTGCCAAGAAATTGTATTGAAAATGATCCTTCCTATCTTTGACTACAGTGACTTAGTCTACAGTAGTGTCCCTAAATCCTCCTTTGCCAGACTGGACCCCTTTATCATTCTTTCTGTCATTTTCTCTAGATTGCTCACCTCATATTCACCACTGCTCTCTTTACTCTGCCTTTTCCTCCCCTTTCTTGATGATTGGAGCCTCTACCATTATGTGACTTTTCATCCAAATTCTAGTTTGGCTCCTTTCCTCTTACCACACATCCCTGTTATCCTTTCATCCCTCTTCCTCCTATCCTCTTTCGCAATACTACTTTCCATTCTGTCTCTCTTCTTTCTAGAAAATCCACTGTTGGTTAGTTGCTTTTTCTTACCACTTTCCTAAACTTTGATCCTCTTCCCCTTTCTATTTGTTCTGCCTTTTCTCCTTCCTCCTAAAGTCTCCTCTTTATGACTTTTGTTATCCTTCCTGCAACTTTCCATGATCCTTCCCTCTTTTGTTACCTCAGTACATACTTTTGGTGGTTCTATTCTTACTCCCTTCTCTAGTTCATGCCCTGTTTATGCTGTTTCACTACTTTTCCCTTCTTTACATATATAGATTGTTATATTTACTTTTGCTGATTGCATTCATTACTAAATTGGCTCTATATATATGTTCCTCCTTGTATTTCTAGATCATTGTATTTGACTTCTTGTATTTTTAGTAATTATATTGTTAGCTATCTCCTTCTTCCCGTTCCCCAGGACACATCGGAAATGAGTTGTTATACTCCCAGTATGTATTTCCTGGTTAAACCTTTAAATAAATAAATATATAAATAAGTAAATATTGTTGTGCAATCACAGTAACAAAACAGGGCAGACATGTAAATATGATATACCATACTGTGCAAACACAATAACCAATACAAACCAAAAACAAAAGGTATGAGCAACTAAAGAATAAGACTGAGTTTTGGGGCATCACGTATAGTGCAAAACACTTTATTTACATTATACAAAGTAGTATACTGTTGCACTGAGTCTGTAGTACAGACTGCTGTACATTACTAGATTTATGATCCTTGCTGTATGCTGCAGTGGCATTTTTGCAGCATCTAGAACATCCTTTGGCTGCTTGACCTTGAAACAATTCTCTTCATTCATCTTAATGGCTAGCAGTGAGTTCAGGGTCTTTACACTTAAATGGGACAGAAATTTCATTCTGTCTTTTTTTGGTTTAGCTTACATCATGAATAGCAGCCAAACATATTTTCACTAATAAACTGTCACATCTGTTCCAGATATTTCAGTTTTATTCATACCTGTGACTGCTAGATAATTATCATTTTGAGTAAGCTCGAGTGAGTGAACCAATGTGGAACCAAAAGGTTACATATTTATTCATGCATTCTGTGTGGTTGCCAGTTAAAATTGAATCGCGGTGAAAAATCAGCTTCTTGTCCACAGCTGTGCCATGTAGTTGTGATGTTGACAACATAAGTGGCTCTGAAAATGGATTGACATTTCTGTCCTTGCTGTTTTATAGGTGCTTTGTGTGGTGATGTCCTCACTGACACAGCTTCATTTGATGGTACCTGTAATCCGGTAAGTGAGTGTGTTGTTTCAGCATGCTGCATGACTAAGTAAATAAACTAAGTGTAAACAGCTTTGTTTTATCCATTGATTTCCTCTCACAACAGTATGGGTAACATTGAAATTAAGAAAAAAAAATTACAATTGCTTTTGCTAATGAGTGTTGTCTGTTCACCCCCACACAGATACACAAGCGCTTACACACTGTCTATTTCGAATCACATCTTTCATTTTTTTGTTCATTCTTTGCAGAGCATGTACTCTGTAAAACACCCAGTCCAGCAATGTTATGAGTTAAATCCTCTTTGGCTTTTTCACTGCTATTTCATAATTCAGATAGCACTGTAAATGTGGTCTGCATGATTTCCTGTGCAACCCCAATGCAGAAGCACACATGAGGAGATATTCAAGGGCCTGCTGACTCCAGTTTCATTATTCTGCAGTCTCAAATATATGAATTGTGACATATGTTTAGTTAGTATGTGTTGATGAAATATTTCCTGCAAGTCTACCCTGTCATTAGAATCACATTTGTTGTATAATAAATTTACTGTAAGTGTAGGGTGGTTGCAATACTCCATACTAATAGCCCCTCTTGCAAATATATGACAGGTAAAAGTTATTGCAGGGGTTCAAGTAGAACCGATGGATATAGCAATGGCTGCTAAACAATGTACAGGTTTTTGTCTCATTTAGTGACTACCAGTAACTGACATGTATTTAGATGCTCAAGCTAACAGAACAACTGGACTTGCAAATCATTTATTTTAATCTGTTCTCAATAAAATTGTGTTCTTTTTTCCCCATTGTAATCCTTTGCAACTTTTATTGGTATTCAGTCATAGGTATATCCTTATTTACCACTAATCCCTTTTTTCATGGAATGTTGTCCATTGGCACATTAGAGTAAAGCTTTTGGCTGACTGTTGTACAGCTACTAAGGATCTATTTCATTCAGCACCACCGTGCAAGTTCCTTTAATTGCTGTTTCAGTGATTGGAGTCTCATTCCTAATCTCAACTGCATGCTGTCTCGAACACAAGGAGAAATCTATTCCTGGGTTCATGTTTTATGTGTAACTCGATTGTTACACTGCAGAACAGTTATGTGTATCATTTTATACTACTATGCACTCTAAATCATGCCCACCTCTCTCTTTCTCTCTCTCTCTCTCCATCCAGTGAGTTCATGTAAGTTGTACTCCTATGCATCACTTTGCTGACCTGTTATCTTATTTATTGTTCACTTCTGGAGATTCCACAGGTGGTTAATCACACCATCAATGGTGGAAACCAGTAATGAAATCTAAACTATACATATGAGCTGTCTAGTACATATAATAAAGGCAGTATAACCACTGAATTCATCATCTGGGTAGCACTCGATGTTGTTGACTTGCATTTTCAGGAGTGCTCCAACGTGCTAATAGGCATTACTCGCAGCACCACATCAGTCTTACGTGCAAGCAGTATTCAAGTTAACAGTATAAGTGGTCACACTGCATTTGGGCATTTTCATCTGTCTGTATGTACAATTTCATACTACAATTTAATAATATGTTTATCTTGTTTGCTCTTGTTAGCCTGAGTCAGTTACAGTAGTCAGAGTGTAACACGGTAGCAGATGAGCTCACAGTTCAATGGCAGGTACCTGCCAAAAACATCGAGTGATGAAATGACAAAAACAACATCATACTCATCACAGCTATACATAGAGTCATCACATTCTTTAATTTAAGGGTAAAAAGGCAACGAAATTATAAACAAACAAAGAAACCATGAATCTCATTTCCAGTGTGGTCCTGTTTTTCCTCCATTTCTCTAAGTGGGTGGATTGTAGCACTGGGAGGTTGAGTGGCTCATCCGGGGTTACACAGTGAGCATTGGCTGTGGTGATATTTGAACCTGAGGTTTCCAAGTTCCCAAGCTGCTGTTTTAACCAGTGTACTAAACTGTTTGGGATGTGCAAGTGACACCAGGAGATCTACTCTTCCATGAAGCCATGAGGATCTCTGCCAATAGTAAATAGTTAACTGAATTCTACAAGGTAGGAGCTCCCAATAGACACATTTCCGTGTCAAATTAATTTCTTGCCTTGTTTAAAAAATACAATGCTGTTGCCACTTTAGATTGTAGTACACATGCATGGTCTGATTAATTTATTTAAAAGGTTTACTATGCATTTTTGTTCCATTTTATTGTTCTACTCATACTGAGACATTTATTTACTTTAGAGACATTCTCTTGTATACCAAGCTGATAAGTTTCCATCACCACATGGTCATTGGATTTGTTCCTGCAGTCTTTTTCAGACATATAATGCAATATCAGCTGTTTGTTATTGGCATGGGTTGCTGGGAGCATTTGTATGCCTGAGCTGTGTGCTGACTTGGTTCCTGTTCTACTATGTTACTGATATCATGTTTCTCAGGGATAGTGCTTTGTGCAGAATTAAAATTGGTATTGCTACAGTCTGGGCGAGGAGAGCTTGCAAGCCCCAGGCAAGGGTGCAATGCGTTCTAGGTATGAATCATTAAATCTAATCAGCTAACAGTGCCTTCTTTGGATGCAAAGTTATAATTTGTGCATTGGGATGCATATGGTTTATAAAACAAATCAAAGGTCACCAAATGCAGTAGAAAGGGGATGGGGTTTATGGACATTTAGCAGTGTTGAACAGAGCCAGGTAAAACAGACACCTATGATCTGTGCACAATCCTTGTACTAAGTGACTGGAGAAGGGAGATTGCTGATGGTTTCAGATGTTAGAGAAAAGGGTATTTAAAATAAATAACTAAATAAATAGCAATGATCAAATGTGCAAACATGTACAAAATAAATAGATAGTAGGCAAGATAGCCCTGCGGTTAAGGTCTATGAGCAGCAAACATGCAGACCTGGGATTGAGTACAACAGCCCACACTTGCATACTGTGTAAACATTAGCAGGCAATTAATTTCACTGCACTCCTTGATCACTTATGGAAACAAGATTATGCTTAGTGTGCCTGATCTGTTTATACCATATCCCTTGCTTTCCTTAAATTAATGTGCTTGTGGACTTTTAAAACAAATTAAAGGTCACCAAATGCAGTAGAATTACATTTCCCAGTGTTGAACATAGCCAGGTAAAACAGGCACCTATAATCTGTGCACAATCCTGGTGCTAAGTGATCGGAAAGGAGACTGCTGTAAGTTTCAGATGTTAGAAAAAGTGTATTAAAATAAATAACTAAATCAATAAAATGATCAACAGAGCAAACATATACAAATAAACAGATAGTAGGCAATATAGCCCTGTGGTTTAGGACGATGAGCAGCAAACATGCAGACCTGGGTTTGACTAAAACAACCGCAGCTTGCATACTGTGCTCCCAGGTCACTTATGGAAACAAGATTATTCATAGTGTGCCTCAGTTGTTTAGACTGTATCCCCTTACCTTTCAAATGAATGTGCTTGTGGACTTTAAAAAGTCACCAAAAGCAGTAGAAAGAGTATACTGGGATCAAAAGAGTCAATTACATAGGTATCTTAGAGGGTTGGCAGTGGCATGGGATGACAAGGACTGAACTATTGATGTGGGTGGCAGAGAAACTCTGTTTATGCATAGTAATTAACAATATTACAGAATCAAAATACAATCAGTTGTGGTCGTGCTACTGGTGGAATGTAATGTAATGAAGTGACAGTTGTTTGATTTGGAGGGAACATATAAAAGACTGCATCAATAGGAGTAGAATAAATAAATCTAAATAATACAGTTGTGATGAACCACAAATCTGAACAAGTAGTTCGTGGGTCAAGGAGCGTAAATGGATGAGGGATTCGAAGATAGGCAACATGATTAGCAAGGGTTGGATTCAGTTTGACAGCACCAAGGCTATTGTATTATGACCTTTTAAAATGTGACAGCACTCCTTAAACTGGTTGGTTAGGGCTGAACAGTGAAACTCCTGCTCAATTTCGATAGAATGTGTTGCAGGAAAAGGAGGGGTTGTAAAAATGTAATCAATATGTGCATAACAACATAGGCATCAAACTAAAAATTTCTCAGCATCGCTCAACCACCCTGGCAGTCCTAATAATAAAATATGGTATTCTAGGTTCAAACCATGCTCCAGCTTATTTAAGGTGTGTCAGAGTAAGGCTGTGGCTACTGCTGAGGTGCAAGTCTGTGTAAGGAACTGGAACACTATTCAAAGTAATAAACAACATACGAGACAAAATCGTATTATACCTCACTATTGCTACTCCTGGAATGGGTTGGAAATATATCACTGCTGCTAAATTTAGAATGGCAGTAAGAACATTAAACAAAACATGGTTATTATACTAAATAATTGTATAAGAAGATATAGTAGTAGCAGATCAATCTCAGCACAAGTACTGGAGAGAGACAAACATGAATGGACTGTGGTGTGTGTGTGTGTGTGGGGGATCAGTGGTGTAGTGGCAAAAGTAATTGATCTGCTTTGAAGGTGCCAGGAAAAAATCATGCTAGCAGAAAGAGTAATGATCAATGGTAATCAATGCTAGATTGGAAGTAGGATGCATTTAAAATGCATTGATCAACAGTGAGGAGGATGTCCATCATTCATTTGAACACACTGGTCTATCAGAACCAAGAGAACAATGTTGTCCATTAATTTTATCAACTATTTTTTTTTCCCTTTTCAAACTCATGCGAGGTTTGTAATTGGAATGCAAATGAAGTTGAGGGTGGTAAAAACGAAGTTATGCAAGCAGTAAGCTAATGAAGCAAAATTACTAAACCAGTAAACAAACATTGGTCCCTCACTGAAACTGGTAAAGACATAGCATGGTATACAACGTCAAGATTTACATGAAGTGCTGTAGTTAATCTAGTATAAACTGCAGTTCTAATTAAACAGTTAAAGGAAGTCTCACTGAACACATGTCTGACTGTCAGACAGGAGAAGATATGAATAACATCCTGCTTGGTTTTCACCACAGGAAAACACAGCCAACTAGGATAGTTGGGGGGGCAGGTGAACATGTTTCACAAACAAGCACATAAAAGCACTTAAATGTCGTGATCTGACAGCACAGTATGGGAATACTACAACAAATGAAGTCTGATTTGTGTAATCCCCCAAAATAAAATACTAAGTCACCGGTCACAAATTAAAACCTTACTTCCTGGTTGCTGGCAGTTTCTAATTGCCTCACATGAGCACCATCATACAGTAGTGCGAGGCAGAGTGATGTAATAGAATACATGAATGTTGACATCAGCATGCAGCTGACACTCAAGATTAAAAACCAGAAGACAAAAACAGGCTGCTCCATTAACAGCCATACTTACAAATTTAGCATTATGACCCTCGTTAAAGAAAATCACACACTAACACAACAGGTAATGAAACACACTGGCATGTTTTATTGGTCAGGAAAACAGTAAACTTCACAAAGGTCTGAATCATTTTGTTTCTTGCCCTCTTTAAGGACTGGTGCAGTTCAGGTTTACTTTCTGCACCATACTGAAGGCCCTTTCCTTTTCAGTATTATAATCCAGTAAGCAAAGCAATATCATCATGAACTGTTTGAAAAGTGGAAGCCCTTCATAGTCATATAATTGATGCAGATTCTGGCCAAGATATTCAAAGGGTTGCACCTGGCGCAACTGAGTTGTGCCAGCACAACTCAATGTCGCTCCGGGGCAATATTCAAAGGGGAATGTACAGTGCAGTTCCTGATGTGCTGGAGCACAAAGATAATGTATACGGGACATCTCCAGGGGCGTGCCCATGCATATTTGGCACATCCGATATTCAGCTCAGGATGTACAACGCATCTGCCAGCACATCCCAGAGATGTGCTGCATACCTAAGCACAATGCTGAGCCTCTGAAAAATGGCTCAACTGCTAGCCACCACATGTGGGCCACTGTACTGCGGGTGCAACACAGCAGCCACCAGCCATGGTGGCTCCCCCAGAACACCATACACAAGCATCCACATAACTCCCTGATGGTAAAATGGTTCCCTACTCTCTGCCTGCATCATCTATCACCATAATAATAAGTATTTAAAGATCCCTGGTGGTCAGTGGTTTCCTCTCCCTGCCAGTAACCCTGATTACCCATTTTGCACAAATTATATTTCCCTGGTAGTCTAGTGGTACTCTCCTCCCTCCCATAACCCGATCACCCCTAGCTATGCAGACTATATCTCTAGTAGTCCAGTGGTACCCCTCTTCCCATTTCATACTTCACGCACCATAAAAATGAATCCATCATTACCCTGGTAGTCAGTGGTACCTCCCACCCATGCAGGACCTACAGCCCACTGGCTCCCCATCATCGACGGGCAGCAAACCTACCCGCATAATTCATAGCTACCCACTGAATGATAGCTTACAATATGTGCTACAAGCTCATTGGTCCACACTGTGGACCAATGGGCTTGCAGTCATACTGCAATAGTCATTCACTACTTTGTGAATGAAGTCATTCATTCACAATGTTGTGAATGAATATTACAGTATGAACTGCATGTGGACCAATGAGCTTGCAGCACATACTGTAAGCTGTCATTCACGGGCAACCGCAGAGGTATGCAGGTAGGTTTGCGGATGGGTTTGCTGCCCACCAATTATGGGCAGAGCTGGTGGGCTGGGGGTCCTGTGTGAGTGGGGGTGCCACTGGACTACCAGGGAGATATAGGATTAATTTTTATGGTGATCAAGGTGTGGGATGGGGAGGGTACCACTAGACAACCAGGGATATATTATTTGAACAAAACAGGTGAGTGGGTTACCAGTGGAAGGGGGAACCACTGGACCATCAGAAATCTTACAATACTTATTATTATTAAGGTGATCTGTGGTAGAGATGGGGAGGGGCACTAATATGGTACCTGGTACTGGGACAGCATGCTGGCAGGGTGCTAGGTGCATTTCGCTCACCAGCCCTGCACAACTCATGAGAATGGCCCCATTTGTTCCTTGCATGCATCATGGCCCTATTTGCATATTGGTGTCTGAATATCAGGATTTTGCTACGGCATATCTCTGATTGCTGATGCATTTCCCATGCCTGGTATTCAGACCTGTCTGAGGATGCACTGGCACACTGTGTTGAGCCACGCACATTATGTGCTATATTCAGAAGAGATGTGCCATGGCACATCTCTTTTGAATATATCCCTTGTTGCTCCAGCACAACTCAGCTGCACTGCACAACCACTTGCACCATTGCCAGCCCCAGTGCTGAATATGGGGCCCCATGAGCTCAGTGTTTTGAAATGCAGGAATATGGTACATTTACTGGTCCTGTCAATTTACCTATATCTTCAGTTTGGTACATTGTGAACTTACCAGTAATTGCTTAGTGTCTGCATCAGTGACACGTCCTAGATGAAAGGCAACATCAGCCACAAGTTTTGTGGCTATGTCTAACAGTTGATTGGATTATGAAGGATGCTGCATTTTTTAACAGATGATCCTTACTTGGGAACTTTTTTTAGGATTTTTTGTAACACAGCAGTATAAAATAATGCAGTTATTTTTGTAGAAATGTGTTTCTATTACTGTCCCAAAATGTGTTCCTCATTATTATTTATATACTGCTCGACTTCCAGGTCAACCCTGATGTCATCATTGAAAACTGCTGGGATAATTTAGAACTGGCATATCATTGTCCCTCATTAATTTGACAACAGCTATAGGATTTAGTACTCTTCCTGCATACCGCTGCATCAGTTTATCACATCCCTATGCAGAGTCATAAGCTGGCTTTCTCAGCTTTTTAGCTGGGTGTTGAACTGCAGCAAAGAGTTCTAGAGCGCATTTAAGGAACATTAAGCTCATTAGCAGTTCATGGTGCTGCAGGCCTGCAGGTGTCACTTGTCAAATATAAAGTACATGTTCTGCCTTCAGAAAGTTACAGGTAAAGCTGACCATATTTAAAGGGCAATCTGGGAAGCCACAATACTCTAGTGGATAAACACCACTGTGAAGCTGACCTGGCTTCTACCATTCTATAAAAGGAATGGGATGACTGCTGGACACTAGCTAATATGGCAGTGAGAGATTCTAGAAGCCATCTAATACAAAACAAAATTTTGCACTACTGGTATCATACTCCTGAAGTCTTCTGTTCCTTTATGGTTCCACCTAATGATGCCGCTGGAGATGTCAGGCTCCAGGGGCTCCACTATCATATTTTGTGGACCTGTCCTCCTGCGGCAGTTTTCTGGCAAGAGATTAGCACCACATGCCAAAGGGTTTTAGACTGTCCAATCCCTACTCCCCACAACTTTTCCTTCTTGGCTCCACCTCTGGCACTCTATGCTTTCAAAGGAACAAATCTTCCACCTCCAGTGTCCATAGAGGCCAAACTTCTCCTGTTGCAGGGGTGGAGGTCTCAGGCAATCCATCATTACTTATTTGGAAGCAGGCAGTGGGCACATTACCGCACAATGAGAGACTTAGCCATCTCACTATCAGTAAGCTTCATGTTTACCAGAGTACCAGGACCCTCTTCTTGTCATATGTCTCAGGAACTGTTGCCTAACTTATAAAAGTACTCTACGCTATTTAATGGTTTGAGCCTCTGGTTCTAGGGTAGTACTAGATAGTGTTCAGCCTTATTATACTCAGCACAAAAGAGTACCAAGCTATTTATTACATGTTGTTATGTATGCTGGTTCCTCACAGGTACTGTGTAATAATCTAGTTAGTAGATCTAGTGGTTTTTGATTATTGCTGTTGGTTATTTATGCATGTTTGTTTCCTCTGTTTTGTTTCTTTTGAATGACAAATGAGTCTTCTTGTTCCATTAGATTGAACACCAGGACTCGTACTGTTCTTTGTAATGTTACAGAACAAGTTTTCCTTTACTGTAGTATAGATTTAACTTAGTGCTATGCAGAATTTTCAAATTCTGGTAGAACAAAATTTCAGAGAATTTTGAAACTCCACTGAAATTTCATAGAATTTCACCAGAAATGGAATGGTGGAATTCTGCAGCAGAAAAATACAGAATGAGTTTTTCTGGAACATTTCCATGGAATTTGATTCCCGAATCTCAATATTTTCCTCAGAAATGGTTGCAGAATGATTTTCCACAGAAAAAATGCTGTTCCACAGAATATTATTCTGCAGATCGCAGCAGGTGGAATTCTGCAGAAGAATCAGCAAAATTCAGTGGAAATTCCACTGGTGGAATGTCATTCTGTGATAATTTTGTTTCAGAATTCTGCATAGCACCTAATTTAATTGATAACTCTTAAGTGCAGTCAGTTGATCAACTTAATATGTATTATTTCCTCATGGAATTGGAACCTGTTGTCTTTCTGTGTATCTGTTGGAAATGTTAATAAAGATATGAACTGAAACATATGAGGTCGCTTTTATTGATCTTGGTTCCAGTATCATAACACAGAAATAAGAGCTGGCCATGTGTCCAGGGTTTTGTGTGGAACATTTTTAGAGTCAGCCATCTAGTAGCAGCATGTTTAATAATTTTCAGTGAATCTACATCAACAAACAAAGCAAATTCTTTAGGCTTCTACTGTCTTTGAGAACTAGATGAACAAGCATTTGTCAATGTTGAGTGTTTGCTTGCTGGCATTGGCAGTGGTAGAGTAGAAGTTACAGAGCTGCGTAATAGGAATGGCAGTGAAGTACTGAACTGAAGCCAACCCACCACCACCCTGCAGAGAGTGACAGGCATTGGGGTGTGCCTTTGGGTCGTCAGGCATAACTGCCACGCCATTTCACCACACCCACCCTGCAGACACTGACAAGTGTCACGGTGTTCCTTGAGGGTCTTTGGCCTTATCGCTTCATTCCATTAAAATGCGGTGAGATGGGTGCGATATAGGAGAATAGTGAACTTTGGGGCTGAAGAGTCCAAGGCATACCTCGATGCCTCTCACTGGCTGCAGGGTGTGGAATGGTATGAGCATTACAGGCAAGAATCCCAAGTCACACCCTGATGCCTGTCATTCTCTACAGGGTTGGGCGTTATGGTTGGAAACCCTAATACCTCAGGCATTCGTTGGTATTTTCACCTAATGTTCAACATGTTTTTTTGTGATCCCACCTCATAAACAGGGGAATATCAGTTTGTTAGCAGCTGCTTATGCACAGTGACTACGGCATTTAGCACATTACAGGTGCAAAACATTCCGAACAGCATGTAAAAATGACAGCTGTACTGTTCATGGGGAGGTGAAAAATGGCAATGTTGCAAATCTGCAGTAAAATATTTAAAGAAATGGTGAAGTCACGGCGTATATAGAAACTGTGCAACGACACCCGTAATATAATTAGGTTGGGGTTTTTTACAGCAGATTGTCAACTCAGGCATTTTGGTGCCTCCGATCATGAACAGTGTCACTGTGATTTTATCTGTCCGAACAATGATTTCCCACAGCGACCACGCATCTCTGCGCTGAAAGTGTGAAAACACACTCGCCATGTTGTGAAAAATGACAGCTGTACTGTAAATAAGGAAGTGTGGAAAAATGCCACTAGTGAAAATCTGGACTTAAAATATTACAAAGTCATGAACTTACGAAGTGCGTGGAACTGCACAATGCTCACTTGTAACACAGTCATTTATGGACTTTTGTCACAAAATTTTCAACATAGCCATTTTAAGACCTCTGCTCATGAACAGTGTAACTGTGATTTTCTTAATCTGTCCCAAACATTGCTTTCGCACAACAAGCACCATTATGCTACATGTGCAAAAACAAATTTTGGGCGGCATCTGAAAAATGGCAGCTGTACTGTTCATAAGGAAGTGTAATAAAATGGCAATGTTAAAATCTGGAGTGAAAATATTAAATTCGCAAACTTATGAACATGCATAGGAACTGCGCAATGCACGCTAAGTAAAACAGTCATTTTAGAATTTTTCACCAAATTTTCAACATAGCCATTTTAAGACCTCTGCTCATGAACAGTGTCACTGCAATTTTCTTAATGTGTCCCATACATTGATTTACTTTATCGACTGCACCATTATTGTGTGCTACATGGGCGGAAACACATTTTGGGCAAGATGTGAAAATGACAGCTATACTGCTCATAAGAAGTGTAGTAAAATGGCAATGTTGAAAATCTGGACGAAAATATTGAAAATTACGAACTTACGAAAGGCAAGTGAGGAACTGCGCAACGACGCCAGAAAACAGTCATTTTTAGAATTTTTTCACCAAATTTTTCAACACAGCCATTTTAAGACCTCTGCTCATGAACAGTGTCACTGTGATTTTCTTAATTTGTCCGTACATTGATTTCGCTATACACGACAGCGCCATTGTGCGCTACATGGGCAGAAACATGTTTTGGGTGAGATGTGAAAATGACAGCTGTACTGCTCATAAGAAGGTGTGGTAAAATGGCAAAGTTCAAAATCTGGAGTGAAAATATTGAAAATTCGCGAACTTCACGAGGTGTGCGTAGGGACTGCAATGCGCTCATAAAACAGTCATTGTTAGAATGTTTTCACCAAATTTTCAACATAGCCATTCTAAGACCTCTGCTCATGAACATTGTCACTGTGATTTTCTTAATTTGTCCCGTACATTGATTTTGCACACGGCTGCGCCATTGTGCACTACATAAGCGAAGCATTTTGGGTGAGATGTGAAAAATGACAGCTGTACTGCTCATAAGAAGGTGTGGTAAAATGGCAATGTTGAAAATCTGGGTGAAAATATTGAAAATTCACGAACTCTACGACGTGCGTAGGAACTACGCCAATGCACGGTCGTAAAAAAACAGCATGTTTTGATTTTCAACCAAATTTTCAAAATAGGCTTGAAACCACCTTATGAACACTGGCAGTGTCGTTTCATTAATCATTCTGGAAAGGTGATTTGCACAGTGACTATGAAATCACCCTTCAGGCCCGAATAACGCCATGACAGTGACAGCATTCATGAGAAGGGGTCCCAAAACCCCTAGTTGAAAATTTGGTGCAAAATTCCAAAAATGCCTGAGATATGCAACAAAGTTGAAAAACCCTATCTAACCCATTATACAGCTTACCGGCATTTCCTCAGTTCGCGGTTGGCTTTGAAGAGTGCAGACCTGTTCCTGGTCACAAGTCGTCTACGCCAAGCTCCAGAGGTAAGTATGGGGTGAGGGGTGTGGGGAGGCAGGGTGCACAGTGGGTGGGTGCGGGTTGTGAGGAGGTCAGGAAGACTGCGTGGGACCGTTTTTCTTTTCAGGTATTTAAAAAAAAAAAAAGCGACACGGGCGTTTGCCACACTGGGGTGGGCTCCCAGCGTGGCAGAAGGATAACTGAGGCGTGGACCCGGCGGGATTGGGCACCCCGTCGGCCATGGCATTTGTTGCCACGCTGGGGTGGGCTCAGCGTGGCACCCTGTACTCTGGGGGACACAGTGAAGCCGGCGAGGGATTGGGCACCCCGTTGGCTATACCATTGAGTTGTCAAACTGGGGTGGGCACCCAGTGTGGCATTTGGAAGGCTTTGAGGGGTAGCGCAGCACAGCCGACGGGGATTGGGCACCCAATGCCGCTATAAAGTGTGTGTGGGGGGAGCATGCATGCATGCATGTGTGTGTGTGTGTGTGTGTGTGTGTGTGTGTGTGTGGGGCTCGCGCAGGCAGGCGATATCTTATCGCTGCTCACTCAAGCGTAACTCCCCTTTCAACTGTATGCCACTGCATTTTGGAGCTTGTCATGGACAGCTCCAGCATGCGATGGTGGACAGGGAGCCCGCCTGCCAACACATTGACTGAATGGAAGAGGGGTGACACACCCCAAAATCTCGGATGATGGCACTATGTCTCTTGCACATGCATGCAAGCAAACATAAAAATGACAGTGCATCTCAGAGATTCAGACTTCTACAGGGAGGTATAAAGCTTCTTCTCCAGCTTTACTACAGAGATCTGCCAAGTGACAGAGACAGCCCATATTTACAATATTTGGATTTACAGTCTTTAAGTGGGACAGGACTAAATAGTTTCTCCAGTCACATAGGTAGCATTGTCGGATGAAAAGCTGCAATATAGTGTATAGTGGAAAACAATTTCATATTCAAAACCATAAACTTTTAAAAGTCGTTCTGTAGTATTGATGTCCTCACTAATGCAGAATGACTTTTCATTCTGTGTTAGTGAGAATATCATAATACAAGCAACCTCATCAGCTCTTCTTATTGGTCAGTGGCTGGTGGAAAGTTGTGTAGCATTTGCAACTCGGTGGGCAGTTTTGTTTGAGTGCAATCGATTGGAGCTTAAGATGAGGTGGGAAAAAAAGTAAGTGTTTCTGTGCTTTTTTTCCATCACTGCAACAGTGATCACAATCCACCATACACTATATAGAACAGTTTATGGCAAACCACACACAACAAGGCTAATCTTCCCCTCGTGGATACCATTATGACTGACAGCCTCTCAAGCTTCACTCTCAAGGTCATTAGTCATCATGGTATCCTCTCAAATGGAAGAATAGCAGTGTTGTGTATAGTTCCATATACTATCCTATATGTTTGACACAGGGATCTCAAACATCTTTATGGTTTCTAACAAACTGTCAAACAATGCTTGCCAGTCCCAGACACACATTCTGATATGTCTAAGAAGTGAATGACATTTCTGCTTGCAATTTCACTCAGAAACCCACATGAATCATTAAAAGCTTCTCATCTCCTATCTCAGTGCTCTAATCCATGAAGACACAAAGGTTATTTCACAACAAATTGCAGCAACGCCATTTTGTTACCATGGACCCAGCACATCCTTTACTAAACAATGTGCTTTGGTTGCCCATATGTCAGTCTTCGTCAAAACTTCTTGGTTTTCATTATATTTTTCACAAACTTCAGTATGTGCTCTAGTGTTGTAAATGGAAGGTTATGTTCGCTATAACGGACACAAAAGCCATCTCTGCCTCAATCACTTTTCTACTTACCAGGCTATGAGAGCTAAGAAGTATGACATATTCTGCCCTATGACATACTTAGAATTGTGCTGCTGCTCTTCAGAGTTTGCATATCATTGAACCTCATGTGAACCACCATGGTGAACAGTGAAATCTGATGCCACAGGTCTTGCAGAATCCATACTTCACTCCATGTTCGCTTCCTGTTAACTGGTCAAAGGTGCTCTTCCAGCTGGTTTGGAAAACGGTGTGCCTTCTCTTCTTTCTATGAAAACTTATCAACGTCATGATTCTTGGCGTTGTCCCAGTTGTCTACACACAGAATATTAATTTTGAAATTAGTGTCTGAACAGCTCAGTTTTAGGAGCCAGTGACAGGATTCTTTGTACAAGAGAAGGGTTTCAGAGAAAAGCTCCTCTGGATACACCTCTTCAATATAGAGGATTTTGTATGAGTAATCATACACACAATGCTGTGTTTCAATTGAAGGTCTTCTGTTACCATGGAAACCTCAAGACTGAAATACAGCTTTGTGTATGTATGGTTGCTCATGCACAATCTTTATAATGTATAGGAAACCATTACTGCAATCCTGTGCCCAGCACATATGACCCTCCCCAAAGGCTCTGCAAATTCCCTTATTGTTGCACTCAGTTCCAGGGTCAGCTCTCTCACCACCACGGCCTCTTCATTGGGTGCCATGGTTTGAAAAAAAGGTGACACATGAAGATGTTCTATGTTGTTGTGCTGCAGTAGCTACGTAGCCAGTGCCGTACAACAGCAAATGCTGTAGCTAGTGCAGTACAACAGTAGTGTTCCAGGTATGGATTTCTGCCTAGAACAATGTTCCACCATACACTAAATCAATTCTCAGCAAGTTCTGGGGATTGTTCAGGTAAAGACAATGAAGAAAATCAGCTGGAGAAACACACTTGTGTGCCCCAACTTGGAAAGAGATGGTGGAAATGAAAAATAAGTATTATTACTATTTTTCTCTGCCGCCCTCCCTTGCCAAAGATAACACGTCTCCTTAACTAATGCTGTTGATGAATGGCACTCAACATGATTGGACATGGCAAGCCAGACACCCATCCCACCAGACAGGTAGGTTAAGTTGCACTGCCCTTTCTGGTGGGTGGAATATACAACTCTTAATCACTTCTGATGTTTTATTAATGATTACAGTGTTACAGTGCAATGCTACAATTATATTAATAAAAATCAGAAGTGATGTAATGCAGTACAGCAGACCTCCCCCCACTCACCCAAAAATGGCAGTGCAACACATTTTAAATCTCATTTAATAAGTTACATCAGAAGTAATCGGATGCAGCAAGCCAGACATCCACCCTCCACAACAAACAGGCAGTGTAAGTCACATTGCCTTTCTCTGGTAAGTTCCAGGAGTCCTGTCTTGATGTGTCCAATCACTTCTAATGTTTTATTAATGACTAGTGCTACAATGAAACACTGCAAAGATATTAACAGAGCATCAAGTGATTGGACACAGCATGGCAGAACCCTCCCCCACTCACCAAAAAAGACAATGCAACACATTTAAATCTAATAGTGATTGGATGCAGCACACCACCAGTCCCAACCACCACCAATAAAGGCAAAGCAATATTACAATTATATTTTTTATTTTTTTTAGTTTATTGTTCTAGGAATTGATACCTTTGAGCCAAGGCTCTTTTACAAAGGTTCCACGTCATAAACATACATAACAACAAGACATGTTACAACAAATGGTCAGAAATTTACAAAGGCAACAATAATCAGTGATAATTCATTTACAAGAAAGAAAAGAAACTCAGAGGCATTTAGGAAAGATAAGGAGGGAAGAGTAGGAGGAGATAGAGGAGAAAGACTCAGTAGCAGACAGGACCAGTTAGTGGTACTCCAAGTGTCTTTGTCAGTGAGGGGTCATGGAGAGAGATGGACAACTGTAAAGAGCAGTCAGAGAGAAGAGTCTTTAGTCAAAGCAGTCACAGGAGCTGGAGGCTGAGAGGTGAGTGTAAAGCATAGATTTAAAGCTCCCAGTGATGTGGAGGATAGAGTGGGTAAGCTAAGGGCATTGTACCAGGTAGGGGCACGATATGAAAGATCTTTGTCCCTAAGCTGTCGCCATCTGGGACGGAAAAGGTTAGTGCTCAGATCTTCTGGTGGATGAGTGCCATTATTCAGGCAGAGTAGGTCTAGGATACACGGCGAGTGAGTCCTAAGATTGATTTTTGCCATCAAGTATGTGAGATACATTAGGCGATTAGAGAGTTGTAACCAGCCAGTTTCTGTGTAGAGCTCACAGGTGTGGGTCCGTCTCTGCGCTCCAATGAGAAGTTGACAGGCCTTGTTTAGGGGCGGTTGAGATGCACCTTAGTGTGGTGGTAGTGGCAGAGCCATAGATAATTAGGCCATAGTCTATGATTGAGATGACAGAGCTTTGTATAGCAATCCTCAGAGCAGATTGGTTAAGAATTGACAGTTCGGAACAGTATTCCAATGTGTTGGTTCACTGTTTTAGCTGTGTTATCAATGTGGTGTAAAGGTAAGACCTTGATCAAAGTGATGCCAAGGTATTTGAATGTATTCACTTGCTCAAGTGTATTTCAGGGAAGTTTTATTATGAGTGGAATATGTCTTTTCTGTTTGATGACTGGTGAAAAGCATGGTTTTAGTTTTTGTGATTTAGGACCAGCTTGTGATCAAGGAACCATTTTCTACACGAGAGAAGGCAAGTTGCAGGCTCGACATAATGGATTGGGATCATTGTGAGAGGAGAGAATACGGCATCATCAACATATATTAATACAGATACAACAGAATATTAATCAAACATCAGAGCGTTACTGTTGGACAGCAGCAAGCCAGCCCCATACACCCCCTCAAAAAAGCAAACATTTTCATCCTGATAAATAAAATATCAGAATTAATTAGACAACAACCCAGAACCCCACCACCAAAACACACAGTCAGTGCAAGTTATACTGCCTTTTATTGGTGGGGTAGGGGTGGAGTTGACTGGCTTCTAAAGTCTCACTCATTCCTGGCATTTTATTAATATAACTATAGTGTGTCACTTTACCACTACAATATTAATAGAACATCGAAGTAGTCTGACAAACAAGCTGCCAGTTGCTACCATTGGATTGAATGACATAGGAGCACCACTAGACACCAGGAATAATCTTTACTGAATGGGGCCGGGATCAGAGGCTGAGGGTACCACTAGACACCAGGGAATGATCATTACTTAACAGAGATGGGGATCTGAGGGCAGGGGTGCCACTGGACACCAGGGAATATTTAATATAATATGAGGATATGGGGATGGGGCCACCACTGGACACCTGGGAATGGGTTTTACTTCATGGGGACAGGTGCTCAGAGTGGGAGGGGCTCACCATCTGAGAATGATGTAGATAAGCTGCCACAAAGCTGTCAAGTGATGAAGGGGCAGAGAGGCTAGTGAGTCCACAAAACTAGTGGTACTGGTTTGGGTGTTGGTGGCGTTAGCTTCCAATCTTTAGGTAAGATAGTTAAAAAGAAACCATCATTAAGACAGTCACACTGACTGCAACTGCTAGTGTAAGTATACTAGGTAGTCCACAATTGTTGGTAGCCCTCCTAGCATTGAGATCATCCTTTGAGGCATACCAATATGAGAATATCATCCATTTAGGGAGCATGCTTTCCTTGTTGATGGTTTTCTTGAAATATTCAGAACTTTAAGAACCTCCTCTGACAAACTCAGGTTAAAGAATTCTAACTCCTCATGAACCATGTCCTCAAGCATAATGTTCTGAGGTCTGGGAATATTATTCTGCCCTGAGATGACGCCATCAGGTTGTATCTCAGTGGTAGACTGATTAGAAATTCTGATGGACAGATCAGGAGCCTTAAGTACAAGCCTCTCTGGCCCAGTCCAGGACTATCAGGAGTCGCTGTTGTTGGCTCTCTCCTGAGCTTTATGAGCATTCTCTGTATGAGTGGGAATGGTGGGATCGCATACAGGAACCTCCTGTCCAATGCACAACTAAGGTGTCCTCTGGGGCTGTACCCTTGTTGGTGACCTGGAACAAAACTGTAGCAGCTGATTGCTCTCCCAAGAGGCAAACAGGTCTATTTCTGGACTGCCCCCCTTCTGAAGACTGATGCCAGCACTTACTGTAATGCACCTGGGAAACAAAAACCAGGGAAGATTACACAATTGTGGGGGAGGTGTTAACAACAACAAAATGTAAGGGACCTGGAGGTAGTCATATCAGATGACCTAAAGGTAAGCAAGCAATGTGAGAAGGCAGTAAGGATGGCTGGGGAGATACTGGGATGTAAGGAGGCATCCCTAGTAGAAAACAGGAAGTTGTTATCCCTCTGTACAGATGGCTGGTGAGACCCCATCTGGAGTATTGCGTGCAGTTCTGGAGACCCCATCTCCACAAGGACATAGACAGGATGGAGGCAGTCCAGAGGAGGACAACTAAAAATGTGCAGGGTCTGCAACAGAAGCCATACAAAGAGAGACTAAAGGAGCTTAACATGTATACCCTTGAGGAAAGGAGGGAGAGAGAGACATGATAGAAACTTTCAAGTACCTCAAGGGAATCAACAAAGTCCAAGAGGGTAGCATCTTTCAGAAAAGAGATGTGCAAGAACAAGGGGACACAGTTTGAAGATAGAGGAGAGGACAGCTCAGGGGCAATGTGAGGAAGTATTTTTTCACAGAGAGGGTGGTCGACCCATGGAATAGCCTTCCTGAGGAGGTCATGGGGTCAAAACCAGTCTGGAAATTCAAGAGTGCATGGGACAGACATAAGACAATTCTGGTGGGGGTAGGAAGAAGTAGGCTGTTGGTTAACCAGGATCTGCAGCTTATCCAATAGGTGAGGAAGTGGGCAGACTGGGTGGGCCAAGAGGTCCTTATCTGCAGTTGGAGACTGTGTTTCTGTGTTTACTGGTTCAGGGTCCGCTCATGGTTTCCCTGGCTGATTCTGCTTAGGGAGTCTGTCAGCACATTGTCTTTGCCAGGCAGATGTACTGCAGAAATGTTTGTATCCAGGGAATAAGCTAGATCCCAGATCCTCAAGACTTCCATGCACAGTCTTGAGGATTATTTTCTGCTTGTTTATGTAATACATTGTTCTGGTGTTGTCTGCTCAAATCTGAACAGATTGACCTTGTAGCTGGAAGGAAAGATTGCATTGCCAACAATAATGCCCTGAGTTCCAGCAGGTTGATGTGTTACTGAGTCACTAGCAGGCTCCAGATGCCACTCACTGTAAGGTCCTCTAGATAGGTGCACCACCCAGAAGTGAGGCATCTGCTGTGAGGATACTTGCTGGGGATTGCTGGAGGAAAAGAATGCCCTCTCTCAGGTTGCTTTTGTGCCACACCCTCCAGTGCCCACACAAATGTCTTTGTGGCTGGCATTAGCTTGGAGAGTGGATCCCAGATTTGAGACCAGTGGTGTCTTATGTGATGCTGACTGTCCCTCGTCTGAAGCCTTGCCTATGGCACCACTGCTGTGGGTGAGGCCATGTGACCCATAGCAGTAACTGCAGAAAATCCCTTGCAGCCTTGATTGCCCAGTGTTAAGGATTATGCAGTGGCAATCAGATCTGATGCCCTCCCTTGTGGGAGGAAAGTTTTCCCTTCAGGGTATCCAGTTCTGCACCTATGAAGTCTAGCACCTGAACAGGTTCTGTTTCAGACTTCTGCAGATTTATCAAGAACTTCAAGTTTTCCAGCATGCCTTTCACCCTCTGGATAATGCACCTTATTTCTTGTTCTGTTTTCTGAGACACTAGCCAGTTATTCTGGTAGGAAAAAAAACACCTCACCTTGCCTTCTCAGATGTGCTGCCACCACAGGTAAGCAGTTTGTGAAGATCCTTGGTGCAGAAGTGAGGCCAAAGGAAGGGCTACAAACTGGTACTGGCAGTTTCCTAGCCTGAACCTGAGTTACGTTATGTGGGTATTTCTAACTGGGATGTGATAATAGGCGTCTTTC
This sequence comes from Neoceratodus forsteri, assembly GCA_016271365.2. Classification (NCBI taxonomy): domain Eukaryota; kingdom Metazoa; phylum Chordata; order Ceratodontiformes; family Ceratodontidae; genus Neoceratodus; species Neoceratodus forsteri. The sequence continues at coordinate 101,070,088 of JADMNL010000033.1, read as the reverse complement.
TGATGCAGTGACCCTAGCCAAGCCCCTGATTGTAAGGATGATATCATTGTGCCCAGTGTGAGACCATCTTAAATCTTTCCTTTTGATATGCTTGTTCAGATATCTTAGATCTAAAATGGATCACCACTCCCCATTTTTCTTGTGGGTGAGGAAGTTTCTTGAACACAGTTCCTTAGCCAGCTGTGAAGTAGGGACCTTTTCCACTACTTTACTTGCAGCAGTCTCTTTACTTCTAGTTCCATTCAAGTTCATTCTGTTGGTGATTGAGCTAGAAGTTTTGGGGTTTCTGCAGTTTTGAAACCTCTTTAACTGTAGGGGCAATCGATGGCCCACTACCTCCAGGACCCACTTCTCTGTGGTAATTTTACCCATTTCTGAAAGTAGTGGGCCAACACCCTCCCCAACTGACTGTGGTTGAATGACCTGGGCAGGATTGCCAGGGGTTCTGTTTTGCTATGGCTTGGTGTCTGGTGCTGCAGCAGCATGCATTGAGCCCTTCCTGCCTCTGCCCCTGTAATAATGTCTCTGGGGTTGCTACTTTTAGGGGACGTATGGTTTGGATAGTAGGCCCTACCCGTGTCTCCCTTCAATAAGGCCTGGGAAGAGTGGAGGCCTGTTCTTTATCAGTGTTATTTTGTAAGCAGTTTTATACTTGTCCATTATTTTCATGTATGCCTCTGTTTTGTCACCAAATAGTGATTTTCCCTCAAAGTGGAAATCCATGGCCTTGGTCTGGGTGTCTTGTGAAAGTAAGGTTGCCTTCAACCAGGAGAACCTTCCCAATGCCATTGCATGGGCTAAAACCCTTGAGGCAGAGTCACTGGTGTCCACTGCCATGTAAAACTGGTATTCCGTGGAATCCAGGGCTGACTTTGCTGTAGTAGCAGGTCCTGTGCCACCTCACCTTGACTTTATCAGTCAATGCCAATACTATATTCCACAGTGCTTTCTTTTTTTTTGCCATAAAGCTTTTTCTCCTGTGGATTGATGCAGTTAGGCTACTCATTCCTGTCCCCTCCCTATCCACCAAGCATCTGCCTCCACCAGACTCACCTTGTCTGTTTTTTCACCATGGATTGCACCCCATGATTGGGCCAAGAAGTGGAGGCTCCCCTCACCCGTGGCTCTCAGCAGAACCAGGGTTGATGGTCTAGGTGGCAATGTGGGGATGGGGGTGGTAGAAGGACTTCATTAAGCCAGTACCAACCTTTTTCTGTTTTCTCCAGTGTACACCAGTCAGAGCAGAATGTAAGGGTGTGTGCATGCAGGCGCACACACACTTTGAACCGTGGCCCCTCCTGTCAATGCTGCTCATAATTCTGGTGTTACCATCTAGCCTCCACCAGGTGGCAGCTATGCACCAAGATGGTGGGCCTCCCCAACCCTGGGAGGACAGCTGTACAGTGGATGCTTGACCCTCTCCCCGCTGCTCCCCAGCAACCAAGCTCATTCCTGAACTTGGATTGCTGGCATGTCAGGAGGAAGGCACACAGTGCCTCAGACCTCTGCACCACTGGGTCAGACTTCACACTACTTCCTGATACTGGGTTGTATATGCCAAATAAGCTGCCTGTCTACAGAATAGGGAAACTGTTGCATAAACTTTTCTGCCATAGTATCCAGTTTCCTGGAGTCCATTTGAGGGAGCTGTGCAGAGAAGGGATCTTAGTCCACTCACAAGCAGCTGCTTGGACCACTCCTTCATGATCAGGATGGATACACAGGTATTCTTTGCCCTATCTGTCCACATGATGTTTCCTTTTATTATATTTTATTGTTTTTGCAACAAAAACAACTCCATCAATTAACTCATGCCAGATATCACATTTCACAATCCCACAGCACATCCAATGTATCAGGTACTATTAATCTAGGCAATCTGGATTTTGGATCAGGGAATTTCACTAATTAAAAGTCAGGATATAGTCCAAGAGATGCTGCACCCTACATGACTTTGGGTGGTCATATCAGATATAATAGTCATTCACAACACCTAAACACAACAGCCAGTGTTGTTGTGACCCCTCCTCCAATGATGTGAATTCTAACATGTTATTAGTGAACAGAAATATAGTCTCCCTTCCCGAGGCACTTTAAAAGTAACATGAAAAGCTACAATCTATGATTAGCCTCAGACCCAGATACTGTAAGTTAACTCGCGTCTAGCTAAGCACATTGGTTTCCTGCCCTAGCCAGTGTAACTTGGGGTCTACACTGATAGGATTGGTAAGCAAGCTTTATTATAAGTAACAAACAGTTGTCTAACAGTAATAAAACCTGAAAAATCTTTCAGTAACTGAAAGTAGACTCATTTTTTAAAGGGTTAGCCCTAGATAACTGCTCAATATGGGCAATACAGTAATCAGTAGTAGCAGCTAGCAAACTTAATAAACCTCTTCCCTAGGAAACAAAAGTTCAAACCAGACACGTTGCAGTTCATGTGTCTTTCAGAATCACAGAGCTTTTGAGCTCTGGAGTGGTCAAACTCTCAGGCAGTTGCTTCAGCCTTCTTTCTGGTTTCTTCGGGATCCATATACTGGAACATGTTGCTGCCATAGTGGATCCACAATCTGCAGGTATGAGTAAGGGAGTGGCCACCCCCAGACCTTGATCTGCTCTGACCCCTTTGAATTTCTTTTGTCTATATCTGGTAGTGTAAGACAGATCAGGGAAGACATGAATAGTTGACCCCTGATAGTTGAAAGAGTCAGCTGCCCTTGCTGCCTATAGTATGTGGTCCCATATAGCTGTACTGGATGTAACCAAGAGAACTGTCCTGGGCAGAGTATTTTGGCTTGCTACATTCCTTGGAGAAATTTGGTAGGCTTTTATAAAATGAGCGCTATTTGGTTCAGGCTCAGTTGTAAAGCTCCCAGTAGCCAATCTTTCAAAAAGTCAGGAGATTGTGCTGGCCCAGTGACACTGAGGGCTGAGGCGCTGGATGCCTTACCTCTCGCTATGCCGGTGACCTGGGTTCAGGAATGACCTCGGGTCACCTGGGAGCTAGCACGGGAGGGGAGGGTCAGAGCAGGATTGAGCTGCTGTAGACAGCTCCCCTCCTGGGGTTGGTTGTCTGCTCTCCCCATAGTTCTACTTCCACTGGGTGGAGATCCAGTGGGAAGCACAGGTGAGGGGAGTGGTGGCAATAATGCCAGGGGCATGGTGGAAGGGGCCGAGCCAGTGCCCGGCATGTGCATGTGCCTCACGCACACACACGTATGTGCCTGCTGGGTCCTGGGTCTGGGCACAAAATGGGAGAAAAACTAAAATCTATGGGGAAAAAAAAATCAGGAGATTCTCCCTTCACAGTTCTCTGGTAGTCTGACCATGCAGACATTAGAGGCCCATTGTGAGTCCTCAAGCACTTCCATTCTGTACTGCAGCTGGGCATTCTCCTGCATAAGTTTGGTTGTAGTAGCCAGCACCTTAATCACCTTGGACTCTGCTGCAGTAGCTGTTTTAGTGGCCACTTCAGTTTCATTATCTTGCTCCACAAATCTGGCCAGTGTCGATTCTACTTTGGTATCAACGGCCTGCATAGATTTTGCAGAGCCCTCAAAGGCAGTTCCGACACTGGTGTAGATTTTGTGGCTTCATCCATTGGAACCATTTCTGGTGGCTGCATTTTGGATCCACCTGCAGGAGCTTTGTTAGAATGCCCGTCTTTCAGCCTGGTATCAAACTGCACGGTTCACTACAGAGATTACAGCACAACCCTCATATTTTCAATTTTTTAACAAGAAATGATTGTTTTCAGGATTTTGTCTTAGTTTAGTGCAGAGCTCCTTCTGAACACATCTAATCAGTAGGCGTGCTCCACAGTACTCCCTCTGTCCACTTGATGTTTTCCATCTATGCCAGCAGCTGCATTAGGTGCCAACATGATTTCTTGAAGTGGCTTTTGGAGTGATTTGTGTATGGTGACTAGCAACCTTCTTGTAGGAGCTAGCCCATTCATACCCATAAACTCCACTCCCTCCTCATTCTCCTCCTCCTCCTCCTCCTCCTCTGTTTCATGACAGGAGATGTTGAGGTACAGTCCCCACCAAATATACAGACCATGGATTACATAGGCAATCGTCTACTGTGGGCATTTTTAAAAACATTTGTCTTTACATTGCTGTCCCATGTTAAAAGCATTGGTTACTGCAGTCTATGTGTGCTGTATATTTTGGGCAGTTTGCAACAGATTAAGGTAATTCACACCAGCCAGCAATTGCAATTATGCCCCAGTTAGCTCCATTAGGTGCTGCACAGGGTACTTAAGTAAAGTACAGCAGTCAGTGATAATTTTCCTGTAGTTCTGTGGGGCTGTTGACTGGCTCTCGCCTCTTCAGGATTCCCGTCCTTCCTGGGCATCATAATAATGGACCAAGAACTGAGCTGAGCAATAACAGGTTCTGGTAGTCCTGTAAAAACTGCAGCCTTCCGTTGCTATGAATGAAGAGGGGAGAAGAAAGATAGAGAGAAAGAGGCACTCAGTGACTGAGAGACCTGGCGGGGAGACCTGGCAGGAGGGCAACCGGGTGTGGGGAGACACACACACAGAAAGAAGGGATCTCAGTAGGAGCAATGACCTGGGAGGAGAGACAAATGAAACAGAGATGGGAGACCAGCTGGGCAGTGGTGAGACAAATAGAACATGGGAGAATTACTGACTGAGTTGGGGATTTTCTGAGAGAGACACTCAGCTCACACATGATCTACTGCCTACTGCTATATTTTTGTGATCGGAGTCAACTATTGGATTTACCATCCATGGCTTATAACTGGCAAGTTTAGCCTACACATATGTGCCCGTCATAAGTGGTGGGGACTGTACTCACCATTTGTTTGATGAAAGAGTAGTATGAGGTATAATCCTCTGTAGGCCTAGGAGGGGAGCCAAACTGTTGTTCAGGTGAACCATTGAGTTCCATAGGTTCACTTTCCTCCTCTTGCTCATAAAACATGTCCTCCTCCTCCTTCACAGGCAGATGGTCTGGAACCTGATTGGGGGAGGCCTACTAATAGCATTTCCATTGCCTGAGGGTCTGAGAAAACTTTCATACTTTTGGCATGTCCTTTGCCAGAGCTATTTGTCTTAGGTCCGCTGCCTGCTCCTTTTCTTTTCAGGTGGAGTGACATGGACATGCTTCTATTTCCTTCTTCTTGGAAGATACTCATTGCAGTACCTGCTCTGAGGCTCTTTTATGTTTATTTTGCCACCACTGGTCTCAGGGTTCCCCTTTGGACATCCTTGTATCTGAACCATCTTTTCCATGCCTGTCAGGTGGCTGAGCAGCTTTACCTTTATCTGTTCCTTTGACAGGGACTGCGCCTGGTTTGGAGGAGACAAAGCCATGCAGCCATGCTTTCTGCCATCATTAGGCACTCCCGTGGAGCCTTTCTTATCTTTTGGTCACGTAGAGGCAGATCAAGAAGCCATAAAAACTTCTCTTTTTAGACCTGTTCTTTTAGGTCTTAGGACAAAACCTTTACAAAGGTCACATCTGATAACATTGTGACCTTAACCTCAAGCACCACAAACAAATCTCATGGCAGTCTGCCCTTGCCAGAAGCTGGACGCAGTTTGTACAGTTTTTAAAGCCTGTTAGTCCTGTCAATTTTTTAGGTCTGTCAGTCATGCCATAGTGCTGTAGACCGTGTAAAATATTCCCACTAGGGTAAAATAACAGAAGAAAAATGGTTCCAAAATGATTCAATTACATTAAATATAGGAAGCTTTCCTTCCTCACAGTAGTGAGGAACCAATATGAACAGAGTGATTGAAAATTTGAAGCCAAATGTGATTCAGTTCCCAGAAAAACAGGAACTAAGTTTAATAACTGAAAAAAATCTTTTTGTAAAGATTTTTTTCTGTTTTATTTCAATTTTGGCAGGTTCCTCAAGATGGGAACCATGTTGTAAAGTCAGCCTTCTCCAGTTCTTGGAACTAATCAGGAACTGGAGGAACCTGTTATTTATATATGTATTGATTGATGATTTTTGGTATGTATTTGTTTAGGCCCCTTTTCTCTGCTAGCCCCCATCTGCTTGGGCACCCCCAGCCCCATCATCCTAGCATCCCCAGGACTTACCTTTGCCTCCCCATGTGTCCCAGAGCTTCCTCCCTGGTGAGGGGCAGTGGGGTACCCTATTGCTGCTGCTAAACAGAACTGGTTGTGGGAGGCGGTGCCTGGGTAGCTGGGTGAGGGGCCTGAGCTAGCTTGTGTTATCTTGCTGGTCGGGTTTTGCTCTGCTTTTCTCCCAATACACATAGGTTGTTGGTGGTAAGGTTGTGCAAGCATACACACAGAAGTGCACAGTGCAGCACCAGCTGATGTCCTCCACCCCACACCACTCCTTACTGCACTGCCACCTGTGGTCACCCTGGTGGCAGTATAGCAGCAGACTGGATACCCTCCTCCTGGGGAGAACATCCTCAAGGACACTCAGTCCTCCTCCCCTGGTTGGCCCTGGATGACCTGAGCTTCTTCCCAAACATCGGGTCACCACTCAGAGTGGTAGCCCCACTGCCAGTGCTAATGGGCCAGTTTAGAGAAATCACAATTTAAAGAGCCACTGACACCCTGGAAAGATCTTTGTAAATGATAATATTTGGACTCAAGCAGTTTATATTTCTCATTTAGCTCTGTATTTCTTTTCCATTATTTATTACTAAGGTGATATGCATGAAAACAGGATAGTTGTTCCTTGAAGGTTCATCAACCCTGTTGCTTCTTCCCAACTTGGTGTCATAGTACTCTGATTGTGACATCACAGTTATTCCCATGGCAACTAATTATTATGTCACAACAGTGCATTATATTGCAAGTAAGGAATAAGCAGTAGAGGCAGATGAACTCAAAGGACAAAGATCTTGGTTTTTGTGAAAATTTCCTCTGTAATAAATAATGGAGAGGAAAAATATGTAGAAGATATATGTGTCTAAATATTATGTTTTCTAAAGTTTTGCAAAGGAGTCAGCTGCTCTTAAAAACAAAACACTAAAGTGTGTACCCTAACTAACGCAGAGTATCAAACAACTAAGTTATACTAAATGAAAACAGCAAACACATAGTGAATTATAAACTGTTGAGCAGAAATCTGGAGCTGTTCCTCAGGGCAATTGCTCTCTGCAGGTGGAGAAACACATCTGAGGTTACAGCACTAGGGGCACATGCCACAGTGCAGAGTTTAAACCTGTATTCTAAGTTACTTAATTAGCATAAAGTTCTATCTCTGGGGCATCACTCTGGTCAGAGGATGATGTTTATTGTAAAGCATCATTGAGGGATTGCTGGTGTTTGCATTATATGTTTGTTAAAAACAGAAAAATGCCATCATATAATTTTTAGTAATGATGTATTTCTTCTAACAATATCAATATAGCCATAATCTGAAATATAAAAACCTGGAAAACATGACGGCAGATAAAACCCATGGTCCATACAGTCTGCTGAATAATCCTAGCTATACTCTGTTTACTACTTTAAGTATTACTGAAAGCATAGACTATTTACATTTTGATTCTATTCCATATTTAACCGACTCTCATATACCCCTACTCACATATCCTATTTCCTGAACTATTGACAACTAACACCTGTACATATCCCATTTTTTGAAACTCTCAATAGATCCAGCTTCAACAACCTCCCTTGCAAATCCATTCAATTTTTCCACAATTCTTTCTGTGAAATTGTACTTTCTGAGATCGCTTATAAATCTTACCCTTCTAGTCTTCACCCATGATCCCTTGTCATGTTGGTGTAATCCAGGGCAGCAGAGACAGAGGTTAACTCACCTGCTGCAGCTTCTTCAACACCACACCTCCAAAGTCTGCCGCTTTGGGAGGGACAGCAGCACCTCTACCCAAACAGCAGGGTAATATTCCCAGTGTCCAGACCAAACTTCTCATCATTCACTAATCCACCAACAGCTTCACCTGGTTTAATTTCAATCAGCATTTTCTGTACCCCATGGGATGAGGCTAAAAGAGGAAATATTTCCAGGCACTCCTGTTTCAGACAAAAATACAACAAACACATAAATAGAGAAATAGTAAAGAATAAGGGGACTTCAATTACATAACACATATATGAAATACGTGGTTGAATTATGTCTCAGTTATATATTTATATGTACACACACACACACACACACATATATATATATATATATATATATATATTATGGTAGCACGGTAGTGCTACCATAGTTAGGGTTGAGGAGCCATTTACATGTTAAACCCAAAATTTTGCACCTTTAATAACTTTGCAACCATTCAACAGATTTGTTTGAAATTTGGAATACAGAATCAAGACCCATTCACCTTGGGATCTGCCAAGTTTCATACTGGTTGGGTATACGGCTGTGAAGTTATTAAGCATGAGCTGCGTGTGCATTTACGCTTTTTTGAATTCTACAGTTCACCTACAGGTCACACGGTTTGTGACCAGTCCAAAATCTTCAGGGAACATGCAGCCAGGGTCCCCGATGTGCCTTTTGAAGATTTCGTGACAAAATATTAAACGGTTCAAAAGTTATTCAAAAACAAGTTCCCATTATAAGTCAATGGGAAAAGTTAACAAAAGTTCAACACTTTCGCAAATGCACTTTTACTGTCGCAAATGGCCTTTTACTGTCACAAATCCACCATTTTGTTTTCAGTTAGTGATCATAAAAATGCTTGCCATTTAAAATTGAGACCCTCTAGCAATCTAATTCTTTTTGTATTCAAATAGTCGGGCCCTGAGGATGCTAGCCATGTCTTTATTTTGAGGTAAACACTCCAGAATATGTTTTTCAGATTTCGAAGAGTATTGCAAAGTAGTGTCAGACTACTTAGAAGTTTAAATTTTGCAAAAGCTCAAAATCACGACACTACTGTGAGACACTATGCTCAAAATAACTGTAATTCTTTGCAGCCCGCTGCAAAAGAACGGTTTGGAGTTTTGGGCTGAAATTTGAGGTAACACAGCCGACATCTCACAGATGTGCCTTTCATGTTTTGCTGAAAAATATTACACGGCGGCAAAGTTATGTACTCCAAAGCTGACACTTTTTCCGTGAGGATAACATTACGGCGTCGATTGCAGCAATCGTTGCGCCCTGCTGCAAAATAACGGTTTGGTCTTTTCGGCTGAAATTTGTAGGGAACACAGCTAACATCCCACAGATGTGCCTTGTGGTTTGGTGAAAAATGTTATAGGGAGGCAAAGTTATGGCAGTCCGAACTTGTTTTTTCCCATAGGATAACATTACGCATTCACGTGCCTTTCAGGGCCCATATCTCGAAAACGTGTGAGATACGGACTTTTTGTCAAAAAGTGATAATACATATGACTTTTCAATTTTTTTCTCTCTGTGACGGTTACTGAGATATAAGTAATTTACTATTCCAAGTCCTCATTTTTGTGTTCCGAGAGTCATTATTTTGCATACATTCTTTCTACTCACTGTCTTTCTCTATACAGCTTTTGGGAAAACCAGCCTGTGCGCTTACATTACTGTTACCATTACCGTTTCTGCTTGCAGTTCCGTACCATTTCATTTACCGTTCGGCGTTACGCCACCATGTGCGTTACCCCTTCTGCTTTCATTGCTTATGCTGTTTTTTTAACATTTCTGCTCACAGTACTGTTTCTCTTCTGTTTCACTTTGCGCCAGCACGCGCATTACAATTTGCGCTTATGGGCACAATGTTACTATGTCACAAGACCTCACGTGGCGGGCCCCGCGCTCCGCGCCCGCGTTTCATTCACTATTTCTCATTATCATTCTCAAGAAAGAAATTAGAGGCAAAAACTCTGTTTAATGTGTCAGTTAGGGTTGTTCACAGCGACAAAGTGAGAATCGATGTTAGGGTTGAAACCCCTTTGCACCCCTCCAGCCCACCCACCCAACTGGAGGCCGGGTGCTCATTGGGTCATCGGTCCTAACTGTCATCCCATTCTCCTATTCCTCAGCTTCTTTCCACATGTGATGGGGTGACAGCTAGGGCCGACGACCCCAATGCGCACTTGATTCCAGTTGGGGGTGGGCTGAGGGGTGCAAAGGGGTTTCAACCCAACATCGAATTTCCTCGCTTTTGTCGCTGGAACAACCCTAACTGATGCATTAAATGGAGTTTTTGCTCTAATATATATATATATATATATATATATATATATACATATATTGTTTTTCAGTGTTTGGTGCTTATGAAAATTGTTCGACGAATGAGCCCCATGGCTTGTATGTTCACACTGTTGAATAGTTTAGATTCAAAATGAATTCATTTTTGCCAAACCACAGTCAATATTCCCAGCCTCTGATTATGGTGAATAGAGCCCAGTATCAATCTTGTTTGTTCCCTTTAGGAATTTATAAGCTTCAATCATGTCTCCCTTCCCTTCTTTCTTCTAAGGTATGCATATTCAGATCTGTCAGTCTTTCCTCAAAGATTTTCCTGCTGTCCATGAATCATTTTAGTTACCTTACTTTGTACTACCTCCCATCTATCCCTGTCCAATAGTACTCTAGGTGAGGTCTACCAAAAGACTGATTTTTAAATTCTTTACCTATACAACCTGATGTCTTCATAACTTTACCAGGGCAAATCCCCTAGATGTACAACTCTTGCTAAAATAAAGATGTACAACACAAGTGATCACAGTTAAGGCAGTTCTTCAGTTTTGCTAAAACCTGCATTTTTCTCATTTCAAGGGGACATCTATAGGAAAATGTCTAGGTATTGCTGGGAATTACAGTCTTAGATCAAGTATATATTACTTGCATTGCAAATTGCTATCAAATCCATTTCTATTTCTACTCAGAGGGATGCCTATCCAAATGACATCAGCGGGCCCCTAAGGTGCTGAGGCAGCTATGTGTTGCACTCTTTGAATATGAAGCATTGAGTATTGAATCTGACCCATTCAACTACAATTCTCTTAACTTGTGGGGAGTGTTATCTTCACTGGCGGGGGAGTGGAGGGCCTTCCAAATAGTGAATTTAGTAATTTGTACCCTCCATCCAGTAATCTATAGATGGATTGTTCCCAGTATGTAGTACTTTACACTTCCATGCATTACATTTCAGTTACCAGATTTCTAACTACCTCGCTTAGTGACCCTGTGTCCTCATTCATTTCCCTAATCCCTGCCTCACTATTCCCTCTTCCGCAGATTTTCATGACATCTGAATTAATGTCTTTGCTAAAATCCAGATATACAGTAACATGTCTACTGCATGCCCCTTGCCCACTGTCTTTGTTACCGAGTCAGAAAATGGCAACATATTTGTCTGACAGCATCTACTCATCACAAATCCATGATGCTCCTTTTATTCTTTTCAATTTTCCTACAGAATCCATCCACCCTTTGTTGTCTAAATGATTTATTTATGAGTGACTTATTTATGGGTATGCAATCCTGCTTTTAGCTTTTATATTTAGATGTAGGTTACATTTATATTTGTATGTACTGTTATCAGTTTCATTTATTTGTTGTTTTCTCTTTGTACTGGCACACTGGGTCTCCGGGAAGGTGCACAAGTAACTATTACTTTAGAACTGAGATGTGGGGTTTCAAAGTTTTACTTAGTACAGATACTTGCTCTCTGGCCATGCCCACTGTGAATATATTAAATATTTGTGTGGTGCTGTACTGTTTACTATCAAAATGTGTGCTTGTACCCTCTTAATGCATCCATAATATAAGTCTACTATATCAAGTCAAACTGTAGCCCGAGGAAGGGATTTTTAAATAGGGTTTATGGCAGTCAGAGAAATAAAGATATATCTGTGAATAATCTAATTATTTCAGAAAAATATTAATGCTAAAAATATGAAATATTTTACTAACAAACTGTGCTGATTTAAAAGTTGATCACTCGAATGAATTACTATGAATAGTATTGAACTGAACTCTAGTTCTTCTCAGCTTCTAAAGATAAGGCCATATTTCCTAAGGTCTGGACGCAGATTTAGACACAGATGTATCTACCTAAATCTATTTGGACTGACTGCATCCATCACCCACATAGACACACAAAGTGTGATTTTAAAACTGCTTCTGACTGCAAGGACTGAATGTGGTTTACTGCAGCATGCATCAGACTTTCTCATCTTTCTATCATTCTCAGACCAAGAAGTCTAGATATAATTTGATTGCCTTGTTGGCTTAGAAATACAGGGGCATTACCACAAGCCAGGGAGACCAGTCATGGCTCCTCCACATCCCTTCTAAAGCCAGCACCCCCCAGCAGCCAAAACAAAGTAAGTGACAACACAGCACTGGGGGCACAAGCATCTTGTCTCTTCCACTCTATCCTCCGATAGATGGAACTTTGATCCACACCCACCAGAGAAATCCACCCATTGGGGATCATGCAGCCCTTTGAAAAATGTGCATGGGGAGGGAAGGCAGGGATGCAGCCTTTGAAAAGTCAGCTTGTGATGCTTAAGACTATAAAATGTTTTTCTCTAAATGAAGAATGTTGACTATATCTAATTGCCATTCTCTCCAAGTGGTTGCAAAACCATCCATCCGTGTTTTCAAAGATAATTATTTTCCTTACTATTGGAAATGACAGTCATTAGTGGTCTATAATGCAAGGGAAGAGACACATTTGATAAATTGCCCAGAATGCAAATATTAGGTAGAAAAATTTCATTTTAACTCTTGCTAGTAAGGATGATGAATCTTTTCTAGTGGTGATGCAAGCAAGTGTGGGCAGATCCATTGTGCTTCTATTTAGAATCTGATCTAACCTGAACATTAAAATGTTCTAAACTGTCCTTGTTTTCAGACCTTTTTTGACCAAGTAATTTGTATGTACTTACAAATGAATTACATGTCAGTTGCATGGTAATAACTAATTTGTATTTCAAACCACTAGGTTTGCATTTTAAGGAGAGTTTTTTATGATTTTAAATTTTAGAACCAGCCAGATTCCAGGGATATTGTTAGAACTTGTGCTGCCAGTCCCAAATACAAACTGCCCTGCATTCATCATTTAGGACCTGACCTTTGATCTTGCACCATAATATATTTGTAACAATGTTATGTTCTGTATATACGGCTCTGTATTTAATGCTGTACCTCTGGTTGTCCTAACCTGTATCTCCTTGAAAATGATCATCCCTCAACAGAGCCTCTTCATGGAAAACAAATACAAACAAATACAAATTCCATCCCTTCCCAAGTCAGCAAAATAAAATGGAAGAGACTCTCTGACTGCTGAGGGACAGGGTGCAACCAAAAGCCTAGGGTGTGATGGTGTTGAATTCTTCTCTGAAAGCCAGGCCCCACTCCTCTTTTCTAAGTACTGTAAATAAGTCTTAAGATGACTTTCGCTGATGGAAGAATAATTGTATTAAGTTATGCAGCAATGCAAATGTAGACCATTGTTGCTCAAGTCTGGCACCAAAGCCCATACGCTTGTCAATGATTCTTGCTTTGGACCTGGCTTTTAGGAAGTTTGGAAAAAGGCTGCCATGAACAACACCCATCCATGAACAACTCCAGTATCCTGTGAGTTGGGCTTACTGCAAGTAGCGCCTACCAGCGGCAACCCACTTGCGGCAAGTGCCCCTAACGGTGAGGCGTGGGAGAAGCGATTGGATGGGGAGGGTTCTTGAAAAGGCAATGAGATAGCACGCATGTATACGTGTGGGGAGCGAGCGTGACAAGTGAGGGGTGGGAGGGTTTGTGAGGGTGGTGGCGTGGGTTGCCGCCAAGCAGGTGTCATGGCGTGGTGGGGTGGGTGCAGACCTGGGGTTGGCGGGGATATAGGGTTTGGTACAGGCACTGGTATCTTTTGTTGCACATGGCCTGAGACAGGGTTTTTTTTGGTACACGGATGCACCCCCTCCCAGATATGCACCCCTGGCATTGAGAATCTAAAATTAGAGGTGAGGAGGTGAAACCCCGCGGAGGGGGGTCCCTTGGCTGCAGCCCCTGCATAAAACAAAAAAATAACACGCTTTGCACCTGCTTTCACCGGTGCTGGAATTGTACATCGCTGAAACTGAATTTTGGCAATGTGCACTCACCATAAGGACGATCGCTGCTTCGCAGTCTCCTTATGACACAGAACTGAAGAACCCTATATGTTGAACAACTGTAATGATATGACCATGAATGGAGACGTGCTGTGGAACTCCCTTCTAGCTCACCTTGGCTCTCTTTATAACCAGATCTACACTTTATAGGAGCTACATAGTATTTACAATCCACAGATAAGTGCTACGTGCCCAATGTACTGTGTACTGTTCTTATATTTGCCAATGTGCTAAGTCATATGTAATGTGTTTGTTCTACTTGAGCTGTATTACACTGCCTGCCTTCTTCTAGCAACATCATCTATAGTTTAATTTGTCACAACTGTGTTTTGAACCCTGCTCCACTATGTTAAATTGCTTGACTTTTGTAATTCTCCTGGGTCCATTACAAAATATGCATTGTATTGTATAGTGCACTTACCTGGTAAACAAAAACTAACTAAATAAATAAATTGATTAAACTAGCTGCTCCACTCTTAGCATCAGAGCATATCACCTTTCTATTTAATGTGGCTGAAAGTATAGCCTAGAGGTTAGAGTAATGAGCTGTGAATGATCTTGTTACATCCAGTAGACTTGGGTTTGATTCCCACAGCCTCTACTTGCATATTGTGTGATTCTGAACAAGTCTCTTAACCAACTCAATGTTCCAGGTCACCCTGAAAACAGGCACTTATGCCTAGTGGGCCTTATCTGGTTACCAAAAATAAATATAAAATATGTCCCTGGCATGCAGTCAAGTACTTCTCCTCATAAGAGAATCATAGTTGAGTTCATATTTTTCAAGCCTGCATGGCCCAATCTATAAACTGGACTTGGCTTTACCCAAGAAGATACAATGTAGTAAATATGAGGGTGCCAACCAATCAGGAAGCTACATTTCCATCAGTGGTTTTAGATGCTGTATGCATGCTCTAACACGCCAGTGCAATGGGCAGATTCATGTATGTATCACGTGCCCTGGGATGTAGAATTCAAGCACATATGCTAATCTCAAACTGAACAGACTGTTGCAGTTGATCACTTTATTCAAAGTTATTAATACAGGATAGGTCCGCTGTGTTGGAACATCTCTCATAGAGGGGCAATTTTGTTGATGGCAGCAGGGAAATACAGCAGTTGCACATACTGTTATTCATACAACAGGAGTGTGGGTAAAAAAGATAACATTTATATATTTGCTGATGATAGCACTAACAGCACTATATCAAAAATATGTTGTTGCTAAGTGCCGCATACTGATATCTTGAAGGTTAGGACAATTACTTAGAAATGGGCAAGGCAAATATTGTATTTGGATTGGCTGCTGTCATTCAACTGCAAAAATTTTATTTTATTTTTGTCTTTGGTAACCAGGTAGGCCCACTAGGCACAAGTGCCTGATTTCAAGGGTAACCTGGGAGCACTGGGTGGTTAAGTGACTTGTTCAGAGTCACACAGTATGCAAGTGGAGGCTGTGAGAATCAAACCTAGGTCTGGTCTGCTGGATGTACCAAGCTTGTCTCAGCTTGTTACTCTAACCTCTAGGCTATACTGTCAGCCCAGTTTATGTGCCAATACCCCTGTAAAAGGTCCAACATGTGATCTGGAATTTGAACACATCACATACAGAATTCATAAGCCACTTGCCTTATTGTTTGATTTCCATCTCAAACATGGCTGCCACATTTACTTTATATAAAAACCTTCAAGTAGGACCTAAAAATACCCCCAAATTAAAACAAGAAAAAAGAAAGAAAGAAATGGGAGTAGAATGTATTAGATTGTTTTAGGGTTTCAAATATTATACATTGCAAGGATAATCTAAAAACATTTAGAATACTCAGAGAATTATTTTCATTATATACATTAATATTATGTACCTCAGACAAAAGACTAACAGATGCTAAAGATTACAGAAAGTTTAAGTGCATCATATTTACAAAATAATCCCGGATTATAATGATTTAGTTTTAGCAGGACATTTCATGTATTTTCAGGACAACTACAAACAGATAGAGGATAAAACTATAGTTTGACCTTTTAGCTAAATGTCTACCTCTGCTTATTTGAATAGTATTCCTGTCAGCCTCGGACTAAATGGACCTAAATAAATCAGTCATATCTAATATGGCATTATTACAAACATTTAACAAAACTACATTTCAAGAAGTGGAAGCTTGCTCGTTTATTGTCCCATACCTAAACAAGGCTGACTTTCATGATTTTAGGGTAAATATGGGGGGAAGGTATTTTCAGAAAGGTATTCCTAAGACTACTCACTTTTGATCAAGCCAATGAAGAGTTTTCTGAAGTCATCAAATGTGATCCTTGCCATACTGTAATCATGAACTGTGCAAGGGCACCATCAAATAAAGCTGCCAGGTGTTGGTCAGCTAGAGCTCAGGTAAGCTCAATCCCTTTATAGATGGAGCTAGACAGAACTAGACCTCATATTATCTCAACCTAAATTACATAAGATTCCCATTTAGGTTAATTAGGTCAAGTGGGTTTTTAACGGTCCCTGACCATCCAGACTTTATAGGGAGGAATCAAGATCAGAGCTCCTTTGTTGTCTAGGTGCCTGGTAGCATTTGATGCTGTCCTAATCATGAAATCGGACACCATAGACTAAAGACCACATCCAAAATTTATCATACTAAATGTTTTATGCTCAGAACTAAGGGGTTTATCTAATGATCCCTCATTTACATCTGACTACTATCCAAAAAGCCACAGCTACATACACTTTCACTCTTGAGAGGTTTTAGAGAAAAAATGGAAAACACAGCTTTTGAAAGGTATTCTGAGAGCACCCTTTGATCAAGCAGTGAAAACTTTCCTGAAATTGTCTGGGAGGGGTCCAGCCAAATATAGTCACACACTGTGCAAGGATTCCACCAAATAATGCCACCAGCTATCGATCAGCTAGAGCTCCAGTAAGTATCCCAACCCCATTCAGGTGGCATTAATCAGAACTAGACCTTGTACTATCTCACCTGAAGTAGGTGAGGTTTTCTTTTAAGCCAAATGGACCAATTAGGTCATTTAACAGTCCTTGGCCACCTAATCATTGCGAGAGAGTCAAAATCAGTTCTCATCTGCTGTCCAGTTGCCAGGTAGCAGTTGGTCCTGTCCTAACTCAGCAGTCAGACAATATAAACTAAGAATCACCTTCAAATGTTATCATACTAAGTATTTTGTAATCAATACTAATGCATTTATCCAAGGAGCCTTTTCTTACTTCTGGTTTACTTCAAATCCGAGGAGCTACAATTACATACTAATCACCCTTTAGGGCAGGGCAAAACTGCAGTATTGCAGTACTCAACCAGCACCAGGAATGGGACTCCACATTCTACTTGCTTTAAAAAATATGGGCTCATAAAATGAAAACTTTAAAGTGACCTGCAATGTTATATAGCAGCCTCATCTGTCTCCACATACCAATTAATGCTGCCACAGGAGTCAGCTGCTGCTATGATGAACATTGTGAGAGCAATATTTATATTTAAAGCACTGCCAAAGCTAGCTCTGAACCCGAGCTACGTGCAGGTCGATTGAGCACCTGCAAGTTCCATAGGTATACCACCCACTTAGTGACATGGATAACACCACTGCTCTGAATGTAGCAGCAGTGGCTGGAGCTCAATATAATTAAATGTTGGTTTGATGTCAAAATAATACTTAGAGCAACAGCCTATCCAGGTGTTGCTGTAAGTATTATTTTCAGGCATCAAGACCCTGTAAAGCAATAAAAATAACTATATTAAGCTCCAGGCACTGCTTCTGCATTCAGAGCAGTGGTGTTATCCACGCCACTAAATGGATGAAATACCCATGAGAACTTGTATGTGCTCAATCGGACCCGTGAGGCACTTCTGAGTTCAGAGCTAAGTTTTGGCAGTGTTTTAAAATCAAAGTATTGCTGTTATAATAAGTTCATCATAGCTGCCTCTGACTCCCACGGCAGCATCAAAAGGTATGTGGGGAAGGCAGTGGCTACTGCGTAACTTTGCAGGTCACCTTTAATGGTGATACAGAAGGACTTGTAAATCTTTAAAATGAAAACACTACCCACTTCTACCTATTTTCTCAAATGATTACAGGATAAAATTATAGACTGTCACTTTTGCAACAAATTAATCAATAACAATCTCATCCAAAAGCATTCAATAGCATTCATAATGTATAGCATTTACATGGACTCAGGAATATAACTTCTCTATAATTTCATTTGCAAGACATTCCTATTTTATATGCTGGAAAATTTTCAAGAGAATCATATGTTACAGTATATAGCTCAATGATGCAGCTAGAGCTCAAGACATCCTCTCTTACTGGTGCAGTTAGCTCAGATGGATCAGTTATATTCCATAATAATTAATGGTGTAAGATCCTAGCTCGACTTTCACTTGAATAACCAAATAAAATTTTTCTTTCCTTTTATGAAACTCACATTAGTGGTCATGATTACCAAGTGTCAGCACCAAAAGATAGTTATCACACTTAGGCATGCTTAGCAGTACCTCCTTTTCTTCCATGGCTTCCACTTTCAATCAGTTTCACGATCAGGCAGACAATTTACTGCATTGAGGAGTATAGTCAATTGCCCAGAGTACAGATTGGCAGTCACAACTCTCTATACTGGTAAGAGTTTCAACACATTAAGTAGAGGCTGTCAGTTTTATGCCCAGTTCTTGCTCATCATGAAACAGAACCTGTAGGAAGCAGAAAAAGAATCACTCAATCTGAGTGCAATAAATTTGTTACAAAAGAGTTTTTATTTATTTATTAAAATCTTTCACCAGGAAGGCATGCTGAGCAACAGGTTGCTCATCACCTGGTGCCACCTGGGGGATGAGTGAAACCATCCTTGGCACCCTGTAGGCAATGCTGGCATACCTGTATTCTTAAACGTTCTGCCTGTAAGGACACAGAAGTACAGTTCTTCTTGGCTCTCCTTCAACTTCATCTCCCATCCAACTCTCCACCACCCAGCTGGGGGAGACACAACACTCTCCATTGCCCATTTTGATTTTTCCATAACATCAGGTTTTATCTCTCGCCAGCACAAAGTGTAGTATAGAACATAGTGCAAAGCACAGTGCTAGGCTCAAATTCACTAAGCTTGTTTCTCTCCACTATTCTGGGCATGAACCAAATAATGGACTTTAATTAAAAAGCCGCTGTGGCCAGGACAGACTCCTTGCACAGGTATGGTAACAGAAAACAGTGCAACAGGTGTTTTAGCACACCCTGCTTCCAAGAACTCCCAAGCAAAGTGCTATTCAACACTAGCAGTTAGAAAAGCAATTTTAACTTTGAAAGATCTATAGTAAAGTACCATGTCCATCAGTATAAAATAAGCTTTTTAGATGACAAATACCAGGAGGAGCAGCACGGCATCATCGGGCTGCTCCGCCCTCCCAAAAGAAACCCATTAATAACTGAATGTTTTTTCCACTCATGATACCTTTCTTATAGACATAAATACATTTTAAGAAATCAAGCACCACTCAGATTTTTTTTATTTCTGGTGTTTCTTTGATAACCATGAAAATCCCCCTCATAGACTAACCAGCTTGATAGAGCTAATTCTAGCAATCTCTGTTCCAGATGTGGGCCTTGGGCTCCTGCATAAGGCCTGTGTGTGTCTGTGTGACTGAATGCCAGTGGAATTTTATATAATTTTGAATTTATGTACTCCATATATTCCATAATTCTTGGGGTGGGGAGTGAGCTGAGGAATACTGCAGAATATTGAATTCTAATATAGTGTATGGTAGAATGCAGTTGAGGATGGAATTCCATCCCTAGAATACACTTCTTGTACTGCAGTAGCAAAATCATTATGTTGCTGTGCTGTGCTAGTGACGTCACTACTGCAGCACAACAAGATAGAATGCCTTGTGCTGGTGCGCTTTTGAAACCACTGCACTTAATGAAGCAGTTGCAACAAAGAGAGCTGGCCCATGAAGTGAGCGCTGCTGGAAGGAACCACTGCAGTAAAGCATTACAGGACCATGGGGGGTATTTAATAAATGCTGGCACAGGCTTGTATTAATGGTTGCCCATACTCTACAAAAGACTGTACATAGCAAACCATACACTACAAGGCTGTGTTTCAATCTCTCGATTTTCGTGGTAACAAGACCTCTCAAGCTGCACCTCAAGGACTCTTCTTACCAAGGAAACCTCTTGGCTTCAACACAGCCCTGCTGTGTATGATTGCTCACACAATCCTCCATATAGTACACTGTAAGCCTGTTTTTCCTGTGTTTTTCAAACCTTCTTCTTTAGGTTTCAGAATGTAGAACCTGTTTTAAAGATTTTGGATGTGAAGAACAAGGTTTCATTCATCTTCCAATGAAAATAGTGGTTACGCATTCTGAGTCTCAGAAGCTTGAGCAGAGCCATCACAGGCAGATGACAGCATCATGAAGCCGCAAACATGCATTACTTATTTTTATTTAATTTATTTTTATTTATTGAGATCTTGGAAAATACCTGTGAGTGGATGTTGTTGATAGGTTCCACGTCAGATACATTAGACAACAAGGTACAACACTGCAGACAAATATAAAAATACTGGGAACAATATGCATGGAGGTTACAGAAATTCAAACATAAAGCACTAGGTATGTGGGCATTGTACAATGTATGCCCATGTCAAGAAGATAAGCAGACAGGACAGGAAGGATACATTGGGAGTGGGAGGGCTAGATGAGCAGAGTACAGAGGGTGGGGGAGGAAGGGTAGGGATAGGTGGGGGGGCAAGGGGTAGAGCCAGAAAGGGATAGGGAGGGGAGTGAAATGCTATGGTTTGACTATCCTGTCATGACAGAGACAAAGATAATTGCTAGAGGCAGATTGTTGCTGTGTGCAGAGCCTTAGAGGGGGCACATGCAGTTACTCATATCAAGGAGGTGCTGGCACAGTCTGTGTTTAAAAAGAGCCAATCATTGTGGAGCCAGAGATGTCAGAGGGAGGCTTACTTACCCAGAGGGGTGCTGTGTGAGAATGCACACTGTGCCATGGTAGTGCAGATCTGGGCACTTGGAAAATTTGAATGGCGGAGCTTCTGGTTTGTCTGGTATTCATAGGCAGTGACAGCAGGTTCTGTACCCTTGTTGGAACCAGATTTAAGGCAACTTTTTGGCAAGAAGGCAGGTTTGATACCTGATTCTGGTATTCAGTTGAAGCCAGCTAGCCCGGCATAGAGTTCACAGGTGTGTATGAGTCTTGGTGCATTTGTGAGTAGGCGGCAGGCTTTGTTTAAGGCAACTGTCACAAGGTCATCCAGAATTTCAGTATCCAAACATTCTTAATTTGTAAGAAGTGTGTAATTGGAAAACAGTCTCAAAGGATCAAATTCTGTTATACATAATATAGAGAATACTGGATGGCAACTATGCACAGCCAGTGTATTGTGCCACCAAGAAGTCCTCAGTGGCAAATACACTGGTTGTGCACAGAGTTGCACATCTAGTATTTTTTATAGTGCATGGCACCCTGAAAGTAATTTAAAAGAGTTAGATTTAAAATAAAAAACGAATGTTTGCTTCTGCATTTTATTTCCCTGTTTTAAGGCTGGTTGCTAGAGTCAGTGACATGATTGCTATGGAGCAGATACCCTACATGTCTAGAGCAGGCTTTGATTGGTTGCCAGTTGCCTATGGGAGGGTTTTTCAAAAGAAAAATTATGGTCACTCTATTTCTCGCTAGTGAGAGGATTTACTGAGGAACTTTTTGTAAGTAATTTTAAATATTTGGTTGATCCTGCATTTTTTTTAAATAAAAGTATAACTATCTGGTTGAATCTGCTTTGTTTGCATCTTGGGCAGTTCGAGTGATTGTGCCAGTGCCACTGCAAGTTACTATGTGGTTGATCCTGCCATTTCTGTTGCTACAGCTGTTGTGGCTCATGCACTTTGAAAATTAGCTGACATGTTGTTGTACCACAGTATGGTGTTACTGCATTCCATGACCTTTGAACTGTGGTACAGCAACATTTCAGCTCCGATGTTTTTTCATGCTGAACAAGCCCTCACCATATAGTATATAATAACCCCTTCATTTGAGAACTCACTGATTTGCAACACCATTACATCGCTGACATCAGGAAGGCACTCAAGCTTCAGTATGGTGCCCTGATGTCAACAGTCTAACTCAGTGTTGAGAATCAGCTCATTCTCAATGAAGGGGGTTATTTATTCTATATGTGCAATGGTAAACAAACAATCCTTCTACTGCATGTGTAGAAGGACAAATGACTCACAAGTAGAAGCCACCTGTGAGGCAATTTACATTATCTATACAATTTTTATTGTATTTTTATGTCTTTTATTCTTTTGAGATTTTTCTTTAATTTGCCCAACCCATTTTCTAAGTGTGACAAGACCCGTCAGGTTGTGGGGTATTGGTGGAACCTGCACTTCCAGGGCCTCTGGCATTGGGCATTGTCACATGCCTGGGTGTGCAAATATTCACCAAATCCTCACACCTCTCAGGTATTATTGAATACATAGAGAATAATGGATGAGTAACTATGGACAACCAGCATTGCTGCCACAGAAGGGTTCTTAATCAGCAAAAATATCATTGTACAGTTTTGTTGTTGTTGTTTTTAGTAGTAATGTATTTATGGCATCTGTAGATTTGTCTTGGCAGTAGTTCAGCAGATTGCACACTTGCTCTGAGGATGGAAGATAAGAAGGTTAGGGTTCTAGCCCCACATCAGAAACTTGGGGTAAATTCCCAATTCTGACACTGTGGTGCCATGTGAGGAGTGCTACACCTGAAGTGTTGTTTTCAGATGAGATGTTAAACCGACATCCCATCTGCCTGTTCTGATTGGTTGTTCAGGAATGTTAAAGATCCTATGGCACTTCCTGAAATGAGTAGGTGAATTTCTCTGTCCTGGCCAAATTTCCCTCCCATTCACTAAAAATACCACTATGTCAGTTTGCATCTGTTGCCCTGAATAAGGTGGAAAATAAGCATAACTAATAACCTCTCCTTTCCCAGTAAAAAAATCGCCACTGTATTTTTATTTCCAGCAAGTTTTTTTACTAGTTTTATAATCAATGAGACAAGTCAATAAAAAGGCTACTGTCAGCAATTTTAAAAATCTCTTCTGATTGTTTTATCTTTTGGCTTTACAGATTGGTTCTACTCAGTCAGGGCATCAGTGGCAGTGCACCCAGTCATTAGGGTGCCATATTTTCAAGTCAGCTTCCTCTTTTTGGGGGTCTGTACCACCCACCACCCATGGCTGCATTCCCACACATACTCTTTCTAAATATTCTAACTTGGGGGCAGACCTCAGGGAGGGGTGGTGAATTCTATTATTGATGCCCTAATGATGGGCACTGCTGCTGTGCCCTGATGGCTGGAACTGTTACAAATTACTATTCACACTGTGGCTGTATTATGATGAGACTAGCATACATTTCAGATGGCAGACAGCACTGCACCACATCAAGATGGATTTTTTCATGGTGGACAAACACAGCAATAGAGCAGGAACAGTTAAAGGGCAATGTCAACTCCATTAGGCTTCCAAGCATCTCTAGTTTAAAAAGCACATTTTATTATTGCTCATATTCCATGGAAGTTATTGAAGAAGTTACAGAGAATATTGATGTAGTTCGTAGTTTAATTCAGATTTATTTTCCTTTTATGTCTGCAGTGGGCAGAGCCTGCAGGCGTTTTGCTTCGAAAGGACCTACATCATGTTTTCCGTCCGCTCAACATTATTTCTTCTGTGTGGAGAGCGGTACTACGCTAACTGTATAAGGCATAGAGCCTTATTTTTCTTGCCACTTCATGTCTCCAGAGGTCCCTCCCAAAGAGTATGTTTAACCCACCCCAACTCTGCCCCACATGGAGTTTACTATGGTTTTAAACAAACCCTCCCGCAGTCTCCCCACTGTGATCTGTACGCCTCCACCCCTCCCCCCACACCATTGCAGGCAGGTTTAACAATCTGTGAACTTTCTTTCTGAAAAAAAGGAAAAAAAATCTAATGTGTCCCATAACAGTCTTTTACACCTCTGCCAAGTACCTCTGCACTGCCACATCAGCCACTGACTCTCAATCCTGAACCGTAGTTTACAGAGTGCTGGAATGGGTCACTTTTCTAGGAGTTTTGCAAGTGTGGATCTGACTCTAAAGCCACATGATCGTCTGCAGTCACTTCATTCCCCTTGCTTGTTGCTGCAGTAGTGACAGTAGAGAGTGGTGTGGAGTTTGTTGGCTGGTGAGGACCATGACTGAGGAGAATTGAAAACTACCGTGGGCACAGATTCAGAACTAAGGCATCCCTTTATTCTATCAGCTTTTGAGTGAATAGTACCTGATTTTAAGATGTGTCCCTGATTTGGGGTCTTTGTCCATGATTTTTAAGCCTTGTCCCTGATTCATGACGCAAGAGGTTGAGAGGTATGATGGTATCCTGGTTTGAGGATGCTTAAACTCACAAACAGGGCTCTCCCTCCAATAAACTAGTAAACCAGATCAAAGGTTAGCTTTTGGAATTAGTCATGGACATGCCTCTGCAGAGGAAAGAAAACTATTGCATTTTGAGTGTCTGATTGGTAAAGCTTAAAGTGGCAGAGAAGATGAAGCGCTTTAAAGTCTACTTGTTATGTAAGGAATATAGGCGGTAGTTAATCCCGACACGTGGTGAGGCAAAGGTGTGGAAATCAATCTTAAAATGCATTATTCATGAAGAAGAGATCAAAACACACTTATCCCACTGCAGTATACGGGACCTGCTCACAAATTACCTACAATAATATCCATCCTGTGACTTGCCCAAGTTTAATTATAGGCAGCCTAGTGTCAATCTCCTTGAGAATTAGCTGCCGATTGTAAAGGTTTCTTACTATCACAGTTAGTCATGCTTTTCTGAGATAAAAGCTAGCTGAGGCTTACTCTGAATTGTTCCACAGATCGTCCTTGCCAAGCTTTCTTTTGATCCCTAATGTATAATGTTTCATGCGACAATCATCTCATAATCGTCTTGCTTACTGCCATATTTTATTTTTAAGCTGAAATGTTGAACTACTGTGCTGCTGCAGCTAGCAGTAATGTGGAAATTACTGTTGTACAGTTGCATATAGGTGCATAACAAAGTTGTCTGTGGCGATCCTCTTCACACCTTGAGCATCTCGCCATGATGTTGTTGGGTTGATCAACACTGAAAAATACAGGTATATGGAAGACAACTTGATGTGCACACATGTAGAAGGTGGCTGCCAACTTTACTTACTAAACAGGTCCTTGCAACTGAAGGAGAAGATGTTCCTTTAACAGTCGCTAATGATGTGCGAAGACTGCAGGCTACACAGGAAAGGGACCGGGGATGTTATGTACGGGGTAGCGGTGTCTCATCAGAGGATCTAGAGGAAGAGAGCTACCAGAGATCAGATTATTTGTTAAAAGGTACAACAGAAGTGCTGGAAGTAAATTACTGAGATCTCCCGCAGAGGCGTGCTTTGGAGGAAAAAAAAGGATGAGGATCTGTACTCATGCTCATGAAGCATCACATCCACATGCAGTGCATAACATTCGTGCAAACTGATACAAAGGGATTTCTTTTCTTTTTTGTAAATGAAGGAAAGGTCAACTTCCAATGCGCCCCACTTACTGTAGACTGAAGGGATTAAAACATGGATTTCAGGATCAACTGTCAAGAAGGAAAAGTCATCTGTGCCCTTTTTATTGGAATCAAGAGGAGAGTTGAAAGAGTTAATGGTTGACTCCAGAAAAAAATCACACCATGGATTTTTTTTATGTAGCCAGTTCTGAAGGGACTAGGAGGTTATAAAAAGTTGGGGTTTCCTATCAATAGAGAAATATGATGAGACCAGCTTGAGAGGGCAATTGTCAACCTTGCCTTCATCTTCCTACAAAGGTTCTGCTTGCTTCCTCTGAAAGAGATCTGTTGGAGGAAGATGATGGGAGCAGTTGCCAAATCCTGCAGCAGAGTGTGATGAACGCTGCTAAGTTTACTTGGAACCTAAGTAGGAGAAATCGGACTTACTGCGCCCTTCTGTCTTGCCTTCCCTCTCCTCTCTACTCAGGTCGAATTAGGTAGAAAACTGTGACACCAGCTGCTACAGAGGATGATGGTCTTGAGGGAAAGATCGAGCTATACACTGCAAAAGATCCCAGATGCTTTGACCTATGACATAAATTGAGTTAGCCCCTCTCAGATGCTGTTTTCCAGAATTAAAAAAACCTCCTGGTGCCTTGTCTTTAGGGGAAAAAAACACGTGTTTTGTTGTGAGTTAAGGATCTGATAGTGTGAAAACAAAAAGGAAGAGAATGTGAGACGGAGAATAAAGAGCTTTTGGATCCAGCAGACGGGAAAATAAGTTCATATTTTTATTCTTGCAGTCACTTTTCAAGTTTGTTGTAAAACGTTCTTCTAGCTGGCTCTTATGAGAATGAAACACTCCTCCCTGCCTGCTCCTGAGGAGGAAAATGGTGGAGGCTGACAACACTGAGTTATGAATGAAAAGGGAAGGTTAAATATACACTAAATACAATAAATATCAGTTACACAGGTATTCATGGGTTGCAAAGAAGGTCGAACTGTGCACATAATTAGATCATTTGTCTCCATGTTGTCATTCTTTCTGCCCTCTGTTTGTGGTATGCATGGGGTAAAACACATGATCGAGCTCTGTAACTAGACATACCCATATAAAGCAGAGAAGCTGATGTTGCCTTTCAATTAAAGTGAGGGTGGGTTGTTGATTTCATTGCTAAATTAAGGTGATGCCAGATTTATGATACTGTATTAAAGTACATTTGAGTTGTGCACAGCCCTCTCTGCATCTGAAGGCTTCCCAGAATTGAACTTGTTTTGGTTGTTTTAAATATATATGCATGGAGCTTATACATGAAGGGTTGATTAATTTTTATGACATCCTACTGCTGATTGAAAATGCAAGTTTGGAAATTAAAGGGCTCAGAGGATTAAGGCTAAGGCTTTGCATATTCAAACTCCTCAAATAAAATGAGGGAATATAAGAAGACTCTAGAATAAGCTGAGCCAATGGTGAAAGGTAGGCTAAATGGGTTTGGGCTAGGCGCTGCACTTTATTTTCACCATAGAACCACCCATGGGACTGATCACTAGGCTGGTCCATCCCTTTCCCCGGTCTCATGATGTCTCAGCTGCCATGTACCACATAAGCTGGTTTACTCACTGGCTGTCTGGTTGTGTTTCTGTGAGACAGATGGAATAGGTGCAGCAGGGAGCCTGGTCCAGGCAGGCAACTTGCGTGTCACTGGTGAGGAATTTTCTCTATCAGCTGGACAAGGTCTCGGTTTTGTTGCTCCGAGGGAGGTGGAGGGGGGCACAATTGGAAGCTGAGGCCTGGTATTAGTCAATACTGCTTGCTTTGCCTGCCTTGCTAACAGTGTGCCAAACAGTTCAGAGGTGCTGCTGTTTACTTTGCACCTTGACATGAACCTGACAGCACCACAGCTGCAGCCCAGAGGTGTTGCAGCCAGCAGCAGGTCTGAACACATCTAGTAGCATGGGTCATGCACACTAAATTTATTCCTTATCAGGTCAAATACTGCAGGTGTTTTGGCTCTGACCAGAGTTTGTTAAAAGTGAAACCACTATACTGTGTTATCACACAAAATGAGTAGCTTTACAGTCCTTTATCAAGTCTGACTGCATCCTTCTGGACTGGGGTAGACCCCTAACATAGTATTGCCACCTGAGATGCGGGGAGAAGAGACAACTATTGGATCATAGGTGGTTGCACTAGTTGGGGTGTTCCTAATGTTCAGGAAGTATGCAATAAGAGTAGATCAAGGATTTGAAACAAAACAAGGTTGGGTATACCTACACCATTAGCATCCATTTCAGTTTTACTAAGAACAGAAGCAGATAAAACAACCAGCAACATCAATACATTTTGAGAAGATAATCAGAAAATGTGGGTTTTCAACAAGAAATATGAAGCAAAAAGGTCGATAGTGTCCTTTAAACACTTCAAAACCATACACTGTTTCTCAGTTCATGTATGAACTAAAATGAAAACAGGGCATATTGATGCTGTTTGCCAGAAATATGTTATTTCTAACAAAAAAAATACACTATATGATGACTTTTGACGGCCAACAATTTCCTGTTGCTTTAATTTTTCTTTGAACATACAGAAAGTGCTGATCTGAATAAAGAAAGGAAAGTATTCTCAAACAGGCAGGAAAGTAACCAAATGTCAGCCTTCCAGATTTAGATTTGACCTCAGAGACTTGAACAAAATGTGTTCTTCAAATTGCACAGAAAATATGTGCTACATCTCGTAGGTAAAAGTCTGGACAAGCAAGGTGCAGT
Source organism: Neoceratodus forsteri (assembly GCA_016271365.2). Classification (NCBI taxonomy): domain Eukaryota; kingdom Metazoa; phylum Chordata; order Ceratodontiformes; family Ceratodontidae; genus Neoceratodus; species Neoceratodus forsteri. The sequence goes on along the minus strand of JADMNL010000033.1, from coordinate 101,041,705 downwards.
CAGTTCATTAAATGATCTGTACACTATTTTTAGTCAGTTTGCCTCTTCCTTTGAGCTAGCATTAGCCAGTTTAGTTGTACCAGCATATATTTTTTCTTTGCAATTTCAATTTTATTGAGTTCTTAACATAAATTTATACAACAAAACACAGTTCCATCGATCATTCAGTTGTATAGTGATGTGTTCTATACTCACATCTCAAAACAAATCTGATTAGCAAGCAAAGTACTACTTAAAAAATGTACATTATTTTCACCAGTTACTTATTTGTAATATAACATTTTTGCACTCTTTTCTTACTGATCACAGTATTATAGAACAGAAAAAATTTAATTTGTGAGATTTAGTTCTTATTCTTTTAGCAACAGAGTGGTTTTCCTTTTAAAAAAAACAGCTGGAAGTAGAAAGGGAGACCAAAGAAACAAAACCGATCAGCAATGCTGTGGATAGAGTCTTGAAAAGAAGGTATCAGCAGGGTATCTATATTTGCAATTATTCTGTACTTACAGAAATGTTTACATTTAATGTTTCTATAAATATAACTGTAGTAATAAATACTATCAGTTTGCACAATATACGGGCGTTTTTCACTAAGATGAAATGTTATCAAAGGCACAGAACCCTAGCTAGCTAGATAAAGTTTTCATCTCAATAGTAGGGTTACGTCATCTCGTTTATCTTGCTAGTGGGGTCCGTCACTCTGTTGCCACATTAAGCACTGTGCCTCATGCTCTGCTGAACCACGAAGCAGCCCCAGTTTCAACAAATCATTTTTAAAGCAGTAGATTGTATAAACCAGACATCTGATAGGTGTCTCTCAGATATAATTATCTCATTCGTGGTCAGTCTCCTCAAGCCTCACTTGTGGCTTCACTCACTCGTGAGGGTCAAGAGGACACTGACCACTCATGAGGATAAAATGATATCTGATAGCCACCCATAAGATATCCCCTATGTATATAATAAAACATTAATGATATGCACAGTCACTACTGTTTCATTCACATCAGTGATGGTATATACTGTATGTCACTGTTCTGGCTGCTTTTCCCAGCAGTCTTTGCTATTCCTTGATCAGATGCTGCCAGACACCATGCGTATGTTCCAGGTTCACTGAAACTCTTCCACGCTGTATGAAGAAGTGTCAAAAATTATGTTTAAAGCGTTTATGGACTCCATGAACACCTTTCTAAGGTAGAATACAGCAGAATTCTGTTACTAAATCCTTTTCCTGCCACCATTAATGCAAACCTAGCATCATATATCAGTTCACCATATCCCAAAAGTGTTTATTCTTTTGGGGTTTATATACAAACATGAACTTTGTATAGTAGTGAAGCATTAAAGATGTAGGGCCAGATTTCTAAAAGGGTCTAGCATGGACACAAATGCATGCTGTGCCTGTGTCCACCCCATGGCACTCCAGAATCCCTGCTGCTATAATCAATAATGCATGCTATAACAATGCTACGTTACCTGGCACCTCCACACTACCCACCGGCCAGAGCACTTATGTCACCACCACCGAGCTGGCAGCACTAACCCTCTCAGTTCTTTTTCCCCTAAGATTTGTTTCTTTTCAAGAAGGTAACTGTGACTCAATTTAATCATAGGGCTCCAATATTGTACACCTCAATTAATCGATGTAACCTGCTATGTAATATCTCACTGCTATATATACAGTACATGTTAGAATGCCAAAGCTGAATCTGTACTAACTGTTTTACCATGTTTTTGTCCTGAAACTCCTGGGTCGCCCTGAAAATGGGACCTCTGGGGCCAAGTGGCCTACCCGTCATTAAAATTCAATAAATAAATAAATAAATAAATAAAAGATGAATGCATTTGTGACAACAAATCATGATTTGCAGTACAAAATGCCACAAATGGAATTAGTGCCAGTTTTTTTGCTGCCACTGATTCTTTTTCGGACACAAAGTCCAGATGCTGTTTGATGACCTAATAGATGCTCTAACAGTTTGGACACATTTGAAATAGCAGCCGATGCATCTCATGGATTCTCTAGAAAATCCCACCCTATTTTGTCACAACTGGTCAGGTTAAAGAAATACGTGTTGTATAACTGAAACTATCTGTCATTAGGTACAAAAGGTGTTTCCTAAACAGGAAAGACAATGTACAGTTAAGATCATTATAGTGTCTGAGTCATGAATAAAGTGCTAAGTCCCTCTTGATTAAAGAGACAGTTACAGATACAAACATTAATACCCCATCACACAGGAGCATTGTGTCTATATCACCACCCAGGAAACCCTGCTTGCCCTTTTCTAATTCAACCTGTCCCAATGTAGCCCTGTTGGCCTGGACCCTAAACTTCTCTATCTTTCAGGTCCAGCCATTGCCTTCCCTTCACTCACATCTTCAACCTCTCCTTCACCTTATACACTGCCCTCAGTCTTGACAACTGTCAGAGTTCTCCTCTCACAAGGGGTGATCCTCCACTCGTGCCAACTTCAGACCTATTTCCTTCCTCCCTCTCTTGCAAAGGTGCAAGAGATACTTGTCTGTTCCAGGCTTGCTGATTTCCTCTCACTCTTTCAGTCTGGTTTTGAAAGCACCATTCTACTGCCCCTTCCCTGCAACATATTACTGACTCCATCCTCACTGAGATGGATCGGGGCACATCAGAGTGGCCATTTTCATTGATATCACCAAATCCTTTGATTTGGTGGCCCATCACTCCTCCTGGACAAGTTGAGCACTGTCAGCCTCTCAGCCCCCACAACTGACAGGTTTCAGTCCTATCTCTAGTATAATCAGCAGTCACCACAGGTAGAAGGTATCCTGCCCCCTCCATTCCAGGCTGGAGACCCAAAGGGTTCCATCCTGGGTCCAATCCTCAGCCTGTGTCAAGGTGCATATTCACATGTATGCAGACGACACGGTTCTCTACATTTCAGGCCCCTCGACCGTGGCAGTGGAAGTCTCGCTCCAGCAAGATCATCACAATGTCCTGTACTGATTCCAGTCCAACCAGCTCTGTGTCAACACTAAAGAAAAAGTGTCCATGACCTTTAGCACCAGAAAGAAGCTGGCCATGCTCACCCCCACCTCCCTGCCTTTTCCATCCTGGATGGCACCCATCTTGAAGTGGTTCCTCCTTCAAGTGTCTTGGTGTGGCTTGATAGTAGGCTTGGTTTCTCTGCCAGCATTGATGCCATCCACCCAAGCTCTGCCCCAAGCTTGCAGCCTTGTACTGTAACAAAGATTGTCTATTCCCAGGTCCATTAGGAGCTGGTAACCAAATGGTGCTTTGGTCTGTGACTGTGCGGATGTGGTCTATGGCATTTTCTCTCATCTTCCCTTGACAGACTGGGTACCCTCAGCAACACCTTCTGTTACTTTGTTACCAACTCCCCTCATACTCACCACTGCTCCCCTTACTCCTCCTTATCCATCCTCCACCTACCCTCATGTCAACAGTCTCACTGTGCCTCCTTCATTTCCAATATCGGTTTGGATCTCTTCCAGCTTACCTAGCCACGCTTCCTCTCAGCTATTCCTCTGCCTCACACTCCCTCCACTCCAGGGATACCTGCACATTCTCCCTTCCTACCTTCACTCCTCTGTTGGGCAAGCAGCCGTCTTCTATTACCTTTCCTCCTTCTGGAACAGGGTCCTTCTCCTCTCTCCATCTCTCATCCTCCCCATTTTCCTTAGGCACCAACTAAAGCTCTCCACTCCCCCTCCTGCTCAATGTCAGCCCCAATCTGACCTACCCCGGTGCCTTTTCCATCCCTGCCATGGTCAGCCCTGGGTCAGATCATGTTGCTACAACTGCTGCCCTTAATTGAGTTGGGTATCGGTGCTGCTCATAGAACCATTTTCTGTTCACCCTTTATTGTTATTTGCATCACACCATGTGGATTTGCTCACTGATCACACTTTATCATTGAATGTTTATTTACTGCAGTTTATGGTTTATTGCACTCTCTTTCCCTTCCCTGGGTTGCACCTGGAAATGAGCCTTGGCTCAGTGTGCTCAGTATGCCTTGGCAGTAGGGATGGCCTGAGGGCAGAACAGTGGGTGAATGTAAAAGGGACATAGTTATAGCCAAACCTCTGCATCAAGCAAGTGAGCACAAGCCAGAGGACAAAGAGACTACTATGGTTCTTGAACGAGATGGCAGAAAAGTAAAGGCTAAAAGAGTTGCATTCAGATGGTATAAGGAGACACAGAATAAGAAGGATAAGGAGGTGTAGCAGGAAAACAGAGGGAAGCAGGAAAGCAGTAAGGAGCATGAAAGTGCAAACTGAAGAGATAATAGCTCAGGTGGTAAATAAAAGGGTACAAAATATTTGTAAATACATAAGTGAAGAGAGGAAGACGAGAGGAGAGACTGTAAGGTTAAAAAGGTAAGGGAGGAATGTGCAGGGGACCAGAAAAGGCAAACATCCTGAACAAATACTTGGTCAGTGTTCACAGAGGAAGGAGAAGGGAGGGACAACAAAAAGTAACAGGAGCTATGGGGAGTGGACACGTCCTTTTCAGAGGAAATAAGGGACTTGCTAATCTGAAAGTGGACAAAGCAATTGGCCAGATAGAGTGCACTGAAAGGCATTGAGAGAGTGTAGGGAGGTACATGGCTGTACTTCTGACAGTGTTATTTAATGACTGCTGAAACAGGAGTAGTTCTAGAGGACTGGAGGAGGGCAGATATAGTCCCACTCACAAAAGTGGTATAAAGCAGGAGGCTGGCACTTATAGGCCAGTCATCCTGACATCAGTGGTGGAAAATTACTGGAAACATTGCTGAAGGAAAGGAATGTGGAATTTCTTGAATTCAGTGAGTTACAAGACCTGAGGCAGCATGGGTTCATGGGGCAGAGGGTAAGGTCATGTCAATTGAATCTGATTGAGTTCATTGACTGGGTGACCAAAGGATTACATCAGGGTGGAGTGGTGGATGTGGCCTACTTATTTCAACACTATTCCACATGAGAGACTAATGGGCAACCTGGGTAGCTTAGGTGTGGGTCCAAAGGTGGTAAATTGAATAAGAAACTGGTTAGGAGAGAGGATACAGAGTGTGGTGGTAAATAAACTTCATTCAGAGTAAAGGAGCTTGATCAGTGGGGTCCTCAGGGATCAGTGCTGGGACCAGTCTGCTTTAATGTCTTTATAAGTGACATTGAGGAGGAGCTAAAAGGGAAGGTCTGCCTCTTGTGGATGTCATCAAAGTCAACAGCAGGGCAGACTCTCCTGTGGGGTGGAAAAGATGGCACAGACCTGGGAAAACACAAGGAATGGTCAAGGATATGGCAGCTTTGTTTCAATGTGAAACAGTGCAACATAATGCACCTAGGGCACAGAAACCCAGGGACAGACTATAAAATGGGTAGAGTGGTTGAAAACCACCAAGCAGGTAGGAAACCTGTGGATAATCACATCAGATGACCTAAATGTGGCCAGGTAATGTGACAAGGCACTTTGCAGGGCTAGTGGGATGCTGGGTGCATAGGGATGGGTATCACCAGCAGAAAGAGGGAGGTGGTGTTGCCTCTATATAGATCACCATAAGACCCACCTTGAGTATTGAGTCCAGTTCTAGAACCCACATCTCTGGAAGGACATAGACTGAGTGGAGGGGGTCTGTACCAAAAGCCCTATGAAGAGAGACTAAAAGGCCTCATTATGTATACCCTGGAAGAGATGAGGGAGATGGGTATGGTAGAAACCTTTAAATACCTACTGGGAGTAAATAAGGTAGAGGAAGTATTTATCACCAGCAAAGGTGCCTAAGAACAGGGCCACCTGCTATGAAGCGGAGGAAGGCAGATCCAGGAGGGATGTGAGGAAGTACTTCTTCACAGAAAGAGTGGTGGATTCCTGGAACAGCCTGGTGGTGGAAGTGGTGGTGGTGGTGAAGACAGTGTCAGGTTCAAGAATGCATGGGATAGGCATAAGTGTATATTAGTGGAAAGGAAGGGGGTGAGAAAGAGCCAGAGATTGATCAGGGTCTATGGTGATACTGCAGGTAGGGAAAATAGGCAGACTTACTGGGCCAACTGGTCCTTATCTGCCATCAAATTCTATGTTTTTACATTTTAGTGTCACCTGCACTGCTTTGTCATGAGCACCCATTCCTGGTACTGCTCTATTCTACAGTACAGTTCCTAAACTTTATAGCTATAAATGTCTAGCTAACAGCTAACTTAGGATTCCTTTAGGAACCCACCTATTCCCTCCCAGAACACTCAAAGCTTGGGACAAAATTGGTGGGTCAATTATTTTCCTCATCCATCTGATCACTAAAAGATTGAGAGCAACTCTCTTCATGTGTAATAAAAGTATTAAGTCCCAAGTAGGTAAGGAGAGGAGATGGGTCATTCTCACTGCTGAACTAAATAATGCAGTTTTAAAACTGATAAACCTGCATGTCCTAAACATGGGTAATGATCAATTCACAACAAATATGGCTAACTCACCACACATCCAACAGACAACAGATTCTGGACGGGACTTTGACTGCATGACATACCCCTACCTGGACAGGTTGACTCATAGGTTGCAGGGATGTAGGGAGCAGACAAGGTCTGGGAAGTGATGCTTAAGAAAGTGGGGAAAATAGATCTGTGGAGATAACAACATAAAGGGAGAGGGATTATACCATCTACTTGCACCACAATCAGACTTAATCAAGGATCAATAGACATTATACACAGACTGAGTTTGTTCATACTGTACTTAATGCTCCGTTCACTTGTTCACAGTCATGGGCCATTTATTTATTTATTGAATCTCGGATTAACACCTTTGAGCTAAAAGCTCGTTTACAAAGGTTCCACATACGTAAAACAATAGACAAGGACGTAGACATTACAAAACAGATAGGGTATATACAGCAGGCAAGTACATTATCATACATACAGACACAGATTCAAGCAAGTACAGTTAAAATACATCAGGTAGGACAGATCAACTTTACTGCAACAGTACTAAGACCATACCTAAGGAGGACAAGCAATTTATAGTGGTAGCTGAGCTTTAGAGCATGCAGGCAGAGTTATGGAGGGTCAGAAGTGGTGGTGACCAAAGGAGAGGGAGGACAGAATAGATGACAGCAGGGGAGGGTGGGGCAGAGACAAAGGGGTGACAGAATAAAGGGGTTGAGCAGTCAGAGGGGTGGGATTGGACAGGAATCTACCCAGGGTTACCGTAAGTAGGTGATATGGCAGGGCTAGGTGATGTGGGGAGAGAGGGATAAGGGAAAGGGTTTTAAAGTGGGGGTAAGGTTGGGAAGGTGAAAACTGGGGGATTAATATTTGTGAAGAGAAAGCAGAAGGCAGGGAGAGAAAGAGGAAGGGGGTAAGTGGTAAGACCATACCCTGGTCTTGCTGAAGACTGAGACTGATGTGAACAATAAAAGGACACCCTCACAATTTAATGCCATCCTGACTAATAAGAAACTTTTCAAAGTCTGTACTGGAGACACAATATAAAATTAGTTCCATCATAATAAAATATCTGGCACTTAACAAAAATATGTTTTCAAAGACCATAAAGCAGTGGTTAAAGGAGAAGTCATTAGACACGTCTCACAGAGAAAAAAAGAATGAAAGCAGTACAAAACAGGTTAGAAGCTCAACTTCAAGAATTAGAGGACACAAGAAAAGATGGTTGAGAGCTATTTTTACAAGTCCAACAGAAAGAGGGAACTGCAAGAACTAATAAAAAAAGATGGACGGTCATCTGTGATGCCTGAGGCAATCAATTTATGAACATGGTAACAGAACAGGGAAGGGTTTGAGCTACTACTCTGAAAACAAATAGCTGAGAGAACAGCATAGGTTATAGAAGACAATGGTGGGGCACCCAAGGTCATGTACTGTAGAGCATGAGGTTTAAGCTCCACTTTTTAAGGTTGTATAAAACCTTATTTAAAGAGGATTCAATAGAAAATAACATGGTAAAACTGTCAGTTCCCTAAGAGACCTTAACATCTCCCAGTTAACTAAGAAACAGGGCATAGACCTTAAAAAATCTTTTAGTGCAGAAGAAGTAGAGGAGGCCATCAAATCATCTAAAATAGCAAAACCCCAGGTCCTGATGGCTACACAGCTGAGTTTTACACAACATTTAAAGACTTGCTAATCCAAACCTTGATGACCGATTCAATAAGATAGTCAATGGAGATTTATTTATTTATTTGAAGTATCGAAAATAACCTTTGAGTCACAGTATCTTTTACAAAGGCTCCTCATCATAGTTACATGATGGCAGGTTAGGATAACATACACATATAGGGTAAAACACAATGATGTAGTGAAGTTACAGAAGTGCGTAATACAAGTACTAACATAATGTAAGCTGGCCAGAGTTTGGCAAGGCAAGGCAAGTTTTATTTAAGAGATGCCCATCCTGAGGCTCTGAGCGCTGTACAACAATCAAAATAAATACAAGACAACATAATAATAAACATTTATATGCAATATTCCAAACAATTAAAACAGAATTTACTACCTTCAACAGCAACTAAATTCAGAATAATTAAAAACTCAATCAAACACTGATTTCAAAAGACAGGTAGGGACTTTAAACCACATTCCTGGAAGGACTGATTATATAAGAAGGCCTTGAGGCAGGCCTTAAATACTTCCACAGAAGGGGCCTCCCTGATGGCTAAGGGAAGAGAATTCCACAGGACAGGGTGGTGACACTAAATGCTCTGTTGCCAGCAGTTTTTAACCTTGTCCTGGGAATCGTTAGGATGCCCCTAGAGGAGGAGCGGACTGAGACAGCAGATGCAAGAAGGTCCTTCAGGTAGCCAGGGCCCAGGCTGTGAGAGCCTTAAAGGTGAGCAAACCCACCTTAAAGAGGACCCTCCACCTAACTGGAAGCTAGTGCAGTTGATGCAGCACCGAGTGATGTGACAATACTAGGCTGTCCCATCAACAGCCTCACTTCCACATTCTGCACGAGCTGCAGTTGGTGCAGGTACCCCAGAGACCCTGAGATAGATTGCATTACAGTAGTCAAGCCTGGACGTTATGAAGGCATGCACCAGAGTGGGGAGGTCCAGTGGTGGAACTAGGGCTTTATCCTGGCGATATTCCTCAGATGATAAAACTGGTTCAGACAACAGACGCCACCTGAGACTCAAGTGTCAGTCCACTGTCAAGAATAATGCCTAGATCATGCACCCTAGAGGAGACCTTCAATGGTACAGAGCCAAACAAAGCCCTGTCTCTGCACAAGAGGCCAACCTATCATGCGCCTGTTCGACTCACCACCAGTACCTCCATCTTACTGGGGTTCAGTCATAACCAGCTGGAGGCCATCTAGTCATTGATCTCAGCAAGGCAGCTGTTAAGCACTTCCACTGTGCAAGATGTTCCAGGGGCAAAGGAAAGATACAGCTGGTGTCATCCGCATAGCAGTGAAAACCCAGACTGTACTTCCTAATGAGCTCTCTCAGGGCAGCATATACACAGCAAACAACATCATGACAAGACCAAACCCTGGGGAACTCAGCATGACAGGTGGCCAGGGAGGAGGAAAATTCCCATTACTACCCTCTGCCTCCTGTTGGATAGGAAAGACACAAACCAGCAGATAACAGTGCCAGTGAGTCTGAAGAATTCCCTTAGGTGGTCAAGTAACACTCGATGGTCCACCATGTCAATGCTGAAGAGAGATCGAGGATAACAAGAATTGTCCCCTCCCTCGACTCTAGCCCTAGGAGGTCATTATGCACCTGAACTAGCACAGCTTGCGCTATGCCTTGCACAAAACCCAGACTGGAGTGGTTCAGACAGATCATGGGCCACAAGATGCTCCTCAAGTTGAAGCACCACCACCTTCTCCACAATCTTATCCAAAAATGGAGATTGAGATAGGACGCACTGCCCTGATGTCAGGGTCCAACAATTTTTTCAGAAGGGGTCTCACCAATGTCTCCTTCAAGGCATCAGGGAAGACCCCTTGACAAGGAGCACTGGACAATCAAGGCAAACACCGAGCAATGGAGTCAACACATCTCATTAAGAAATGAGTTGGCACCGGGTCCAGTTCACAAAAGGTGTACCAAGTTTGAAGCAATCTCAGTGACCTCAGCCACCTCCACCAGTCTAAACTCACCCCAACCAGGTGGAGTGCTCTCCGGTCACCCATGGTGACTACTGTCGCCAGACTCTGGTCCACTGGTGGAATCCCATGTCTGATGGCAGACACCCTGTCCGAGAAGAATTGAGCAAACTTCTTGCACAATGCGTCGAAAAGGCTACCTTTGGCTGTAGACAGGAAGGGTGAAGAAGCCTGTCCACAGTACAAAAGAGCACAGTTGGTCAGTTCCTCCCAGTCTCAATCTCCCTGGACAGGAATTCTGCCTTCTTATGGTTGATTGCCCCTGGTATGCACCATAGTGCAGACATAGGGCCAGTTTATCTACCTCCAAGCATGACTTCTGCCAGCAGCGCCTAATCTCTGACCCAAAGTCTTCATTGCCTCGAGCTCCTGATCATACCAAGGGGACCTCAAGTGAGAAGACCTGGGTCATACACGGCTGGTGAGAGGGAGTCAAGCACACCAGACAATGCCTTGTTATAGGCATCCATTATTGCACACACACACCCAGCACATGCACTGTTCACACTAGATAGGTCAGGCACTACCAGAAAACCCTCAGGGGTCAACCCCCAAAAGGGCAATGGCTGACCATCTCTGCAGGGGAGGGCTATTAAGAGGGGCCCGAACAGAACTTCACTATGCAATGATCGGATCAAATGACCCGATCACTGCTGAAACTATTTATCTCAAGCCCCAGTGAGAACACCAGATCCAACATGTGGCTACCCTGATGGGTCACGGAGGAAACTTCTTGCACAAAACCCAGAGATGACATCATCTGGAGGAAGTTGTAACTAAGTTGAGAAGATTCATCTCGGCCCAAACATTGAAGTCCCCAGCACTAAACATCTGGGGGCCTCCCATGTTTCCTCGATGATGAAGACGGCCACCTCCTACAAGAAATCTCCCACCACCCCAGAAGGGCAGTAGATCAGAGAATCAAGCAACCTGCACCCAAACCCCCACGGATGGCCACACATTCAAATGAATGTGGTGCTCTCACTGGGTGCAGGGTGAAGCCCAGCTCGTATCTAAAACAGATAGCTACCGCCCACCCCCGCGCTCCACTCTGGGGCAGTGCATTACAGTGTGCCTGGTGGGACGGCGGCCTCTATAACCTGGCCAGCATCATCACTGATCCAGGTCTCCATGTTGCAAGCCAGATTGGCCAAAGAAACCAAGTCTGCTATAATTGTAGTCTTGTTTCTGACTGATCTGGCATTGTAAAATACCACCCTCAGGGGACTGGTGGAAGTGCAGCCCCTCTGGCTGGCTGCCCACTCAGTCTGGTGGAAACCCTGGTGACAGGAACTGAACATGTCTGGCCTCTCCCTAAGGCCTGTCTAATCCCAGGGCACCTTCTGCACCCCACTACCCTGATCCTACTACCAACCGCAGTGCAAGGGAAATGCACCTGATCGATCCTGTGATTCCTCCCTATTCCAACCTTCCTACAGCATCTTGCTGTAGTAATAGACACTGGGAGGCTGAAAAGTCAAAATATCATGCAACTGGGATGCCCCATACACTATCCTGGCCTGCCCCAGGCCCTCATACCTTCCTAGACACATCCCTCCTGACTACGTAATCCCAAAACCCAAAATTCCAGTGCTCAGGATTACACAAAATTACAGATAAAACAGTAATCTAGGAGAGATGTCAGTCCACAGCCAAAACTACTTTAAGGCAAAAGGCCCTCTCACTGCCCCAGTCACTTTGTAGTTAGATGTTTTCAGCAGACAGTTAAACCCAACCCACCCCAATTAATAACCCACAAAAATAACTATCTAAAATGGTTAGGACAGCTACAGCGTAAAATAAGTAATTAATTATTGTCCAATATAATTTCATTCTCCAGTATCTTCTTATATATGAAACTTTTCCAAGAATTTGCCAAACCTTTAAAACTCGATGCAGCAAAGGGTAGTTCTCACCAACCCCTTGTCCAAAAATAAGTCCAAAATGTGGCCCTCTCACTGCCACAAGTACAGAGTCATAATAAGTATTCATTTCCTGATGAGGCTCTCTCACTGCCTCCAAAATGGAAAAATAAAATTACAGTAGCTGCCAAGGGTTTAATCTGGACTGGAACCAAAATGGAGAAGCAGCAAACCTTTAGGAAGTCGAACAGTAGCCAATCCAGAAAGAGGAAATAACCTGAATGCAAATATCACTGGCCCCACCCCAGCCCAGAGATAGGCCTCAAAAGAGGAGATGCCCCACTTAGCCCACCAGTGCCACCCAATCAAACTAGGATGCCACAGTGTAGCTCAGGAAAAAGAGTTTTTCACCAGCCTCTAGCTAGTGCCCTCTATCCCCATGAGGAGTCCCCAAACCAGGCACCCACTACCAGAACCTGCCAGACCAGTCTACAATCTCGCCTCCTCAAAACAGTTCAACCAGAAAACACACTCCAAAACAGTCTCACCACTCCCATAGTTCCAGCAATTCTTCCTTAAGCCAAGCTCCAGCAAGGTAGTACAAATGAGAGTCGTCCAAAGCGAGAGTATTCTCAATAGTCAGTACAGTTGCTCACAGTTCAGAACTTCAGCAAACAGCTGACAACCAGCCGACAGTCAGAAGCACTCCAAATACCAATAGTGAGTACTATGGGAAAAATACTCTTACGTTCAGTCTCCTAGCAGGATAACAGTTTGCAGCAGTGAAGGCAAAATGGAATCTTACACAACGCCACACCCAGTGTAAAAGATCCACTCTGCAGGATCGGCATCCAAACACGGCAGTCACAGAATCAGTGACCTCCATGAAATAAAGCTGTAGCAAGTCGAAACCGCTAACCTCAAGGCACATACAAAACAAATGGACAGAGACAGAATAACAGACGATTAAAATAAATAGAATATAACATTGGAAACTAAATGAACGTGACGGCTGGCCCAGCATGGCTGCCATCTGACCTAGTACATCATTAACCACAGTTTAGTATCATACCAACATTACAGAGACAGACCAGAAAACACAAATTAATAACAGTAGGCTTACAGGGCCCTTGTCAATCAGGAGCTAGCGACAGTAATTATAAGTACATAAACAGGAGTACCAGCACTACCATACACTCTCTCAGTTATCCAAAACATTTACAGATTGCCTGCTCAAGTAGATAGTTCTTTATGATCACTTTGAAAGGGCATAATGTAGTGAGCTGATTGATAGAACTTGAAAGCTCGTTGATCCAGGTGGATGCCCTGTTGGCAAAAGCTCTTGACAGTGCATGGTCCTGCAAAACAGGACCTTGAGGGGGCCTTATCAATTTCAAGAGGTGCAAATTGGGTTTTCTGCCATCAACAGGGAGGCAAGTCCTGGAGGGGTGGATTTGAGAGGTATTTTCTTTCATAATACAGGTAAAGTATTTGATTCTGTCATCTAGATTCAGCCAGTCTGCTGATGCATTAGCCTCGCAGGTGTGAGTCAACCTGTCCTGTCCTGTTACCAGTCTGCAGGCCTTATTCAGGGTGTTTTTGTCCAGAGAGTGAGGTAGGGTCAGCTGAGCCATATATCACCAGACCATAGTCTACTAGTGAGAGGATAAATGAAGACTCATGCAGTTTGAGGGCTACTGGGAGAGGAATTGCCTATGATGATATAGCAACCCTATCCATGTGTTCGGTCAACCAGTAGTCCCTGAATGTGGTCATGGTAAGATAGGTGGGAGTCAATGGTAATACCCAGTTATTTAAAGGACTGAACCTGGTCAATGGGGATGTTACTGGAGCTGCAGATGTTTAGTTTGAGACCTCAGTGATGGTTTGGGTGATGGGTAAAGATCATGGAATTGGTTTTACTATAGTTCAGAATTAACTTGTGGTTTACAAACCAGGATTCAATGGTCCCGAAACGCACTTGAAGCATACTTTGTAGTGTACTAGAGTTGGATGAGAATCAAAATGATGGCATCATCCACTGAGAGGAGGAGTTTACCATGACAGGACAGGGAAGGGGTAAAGGAACAAGCTAAAAGAAGGGGCCAAGCACGGATCCTTGAAGGCACCTGAGCAGACAGGTCTTTGCAATGAGAGGATGTGACCTATTCTGACTTGCTGTGTGCGGTTGGAGAGGTAGCTAACAAACCAGGACACAACTTCAGTGGTTAAACCCAGTGACGGAGAGATTGGAGAAGTAACGATGATTGACCATGTCGAACACTTTGGTAAGATCTATGTAAATAGCTCCAACTGTCCACTATCTAGTGCCCGTGAATGAAAGATGTGTACTTGAGTAGGGCGTGAGTGGTGCTATGACCCCTGCGAAACCGTGCTGGACAGGGAGAGCAGCTTGTAAGTGCTGAGGTAGTCAATAAGTTGGTCAGCAATAACGTTCTCCAACATCTTGGAGACAGGAAGCAAAATAGAGATGGGGTGATAGTTATTTTAGGCTGCGCTGTCTCTCCCCTTTATGCAGGGAGTGATAACTACACACTTCCACATGGAAGGAAACTGTCCCTGACACAGGGATAGGTTGAACATTTTGTAATAGGGGTGAGAACTTCTTCCAGTGTTAGTCTTAGCAGTTACAGATCCAGGGTGTCCCCACTGTGACTGGATTTAGAGATGAAGTGAGAGATGTATTTTCTGGCCATGTTAGGGATATCATTTTGAAACAGAAAGGGGGTCTACCAGGGAGGTGAGAGGGAGATGTCTGAGAAAGTGTTGAAAAAATTGTCAGGTAACACTTTGCAAAGGTCCAAGAAAGCATGATTAAGGGTGTCTCTATATCGAGTGGGTCCTGGAGAAGTTTTCCTTGAGATTGAGCTGGCAGGGGGAAGGTGGACTGCCTTTCCTGTAATTTCCTTGATATTTCTCCAGAAATCATGACTCGATCCCCAGGAGGCCAATAGAGCCTGACGGTGGTGGTTAGCCTTGGCATGGTGGATAGCCTAGTGCATTTATTCCTGGCTTCCTCTATAGTTGCCTATCCTGAGGGTGTCTGGAGTCAAGGGCCTGTGTTATAGGTTGTCAAGATGCTGGAACAGTGCCAGAGTTCTGGGGAGACCCAGGGGTTGTTTCTGGTTTTGAGATATTGCTTTAAGTGGTGGGTGAGGGGAAAATCAGCATCAGTAGCATGGAAGATGGGAGACCAGTCACATGCCGGAGAAAACTTTAAGTTTGGGAGTGCATCTTTCTTGAGCCTTCTAAGGCAGGAAGTAGTGGGGGGAGATAATTTATTTGACCACAGACAAGTAACCGGGAGTGATCACTAAGAGAGTCAGGAGAACAGTGACCTGTGAGATATGTTTAGGTCGGTTGGTGAAAATAAGGTCAAGTAGAGTGGAAGAGCCCTTTTTATGGTTTAGACGGTGGCCGAATGGATCATCTGGACAAGGTCTAGTGCAGCAGCCGAGTCCAATAAAGGAGTTTGTGGAAGAGGAAAGCCAATTAATATTGAACTACCAGCTAGAATAGTTTCTAAATTGCTTGGAAGTGTTGCAATGGCAGACATACTCATTTCAAATGCTGGCCTCTGATCCTTGGGGGTATAAGAGACTACAGGGTTAATGCTTTAGTTCTGATCACCAAGCATCAGTTTGACCACCAGGGCCTGAGCACCAAATGTGATGGGAAGGAGGGAGAGGGAGGGCCTGAATAGGGTTTTTAATATAAATGGAACACCCTCCTCATTTTTGCCTAGCTTTTCAGACCTGAAATGGAGTATCCGTCAATGGATACTGCAGTGTCTGGGGTGCAAGAGGATAACCAGTTTTCTGTTAGGGTGAAAATGTCAGGAGAGTGATGAGTTATCCAGGCCTGCAGTGGTGTAATTTTACTTAATAGGCTCTGGATATTCATGGAGGCTATAAATAGTCCATTCATGTTTTTGCTATTGTGGGGTGGGGAGACAAGGGGCCAGGGATGGGGTGCACGTTACCTGAAAGTAGAAGTGTAAGACAGCATGCCGTGAAATGGCTAGACAGATAAATTTAGTGGAATTACAGGCCGATGAACGGGACTGTGCAAGAGGATTTGTAGGGATGGGGAGTGAGAAAGTTGAGGAAGCCATAAGGAGGAGGGGGTATGGGTAGGGAAGATGGGAAGGCAGGTGTCAGCACTGATTCCTCGGTGATGGCTGGAATTACCAAGGGCAATAATGGACAAGTCCTCTGTCATGACATTTGGATGTAGGCTAAGTTGATGTATAGGTGGTGGTGTTGATGTGGGGGGGTAGTATTGTAGGAATAGGAGCCATGATAGGCACCCAGGTAAGATGGAATGCGGACAGCCATTATGATTTAGTTTGGAGATAATTGGATAGGGCAGACACTATGGCATAGTTGAAAGGTGCTCTCCTTGATGCCAAAGGTTCAGGGTTCAAATCCAGCCAAGGAGTTTCTGAGATGCCTTGGGAAAGCACAGATAGTAAAGGAAACTCATATATAGAGGACGCCATGAGCACTGTAACCGGAGAATGGGGAGAGCCAACAGTGACTTAGTAGCCAACAAGTATAACTTGCAGATGGGAAAATGAGCTGTTAGGTAAAAAAATCTGATTTGGCCACGTGACTATGATGATGTATAACTTAAGGAATGAGCTTGGGTAGGTGGGGAGTCAATACAAAGTGTCGATGGGTAAACACTGTCGAGCAGTTCCAGTGTAGGAGACTGAGGCTGGAAATTACCTCTTGCTTGCCCTCATACAGTCCTCTCCCAGGAACGCTGGTGCCACTAGTGTAGGAGGTTCCTGTGGGGCCTGGTGGATGAGATGCTGGAAATGTGGAAGGAAGGTCCACTTACAGTAATCCCAAAGGAGGGAAATGCTAGACAGGAAAATAGGGCTGACTAAATGGGCCCACTGAACCTTTACTGCTGACAAATTCTATGTTTATATGTATCAGATTGCAGTAACTACAGATTGGTCTCCCACTTAATGTCAGTGCCAGTCTGTTTGCCAAAATTCTGGTGGAGAGGCTCAGATGAGTAGTTACCAAGGTCATTTACACAGATCAGAGGTTTCATGCTGGGTAGGCAGCTACAAGTAAACATTAGGACACTATTAAACACCTTCTCTGGAGCAGTGGGACAAACTACCCTATAACTAGCTATAGCCACTTGTGCAGAGAGAGTGGTTGATCAGATACATTGAAAGTTTGGCTCAGATGGCACAGTGACAGTGTGTTACATTGTCAACTGCAGTAGCTTCCACTCAGCATGCAGTTGGGATGGAAGGTGTCGGTCACCCAGTGCCACAGCAACTCATGTAGGGGGTCAGGGAGCATGATCCTTCCACAGCGCTGACTTCTTCATCCAAGGTGATCAGAAGGTTCTGTCCCAAGCCAGCCTGGTGGTGAGGTGGAATGGGACAGGGGGCTTATCACCAGCCACAGCGGTGGCTCTGGTTTGGGAAAAAATAGGCCACACAGAGGCTTGCCAGAAAAGGAGAATTGAGTGTCCTAGGGACGTTTCTCTTCCTTTGGGTGGTGGGGGACAACATACCACTGCTTGGCACTGCCTATTGGAAGCTGGGTGACAGAGCAGTGGTCACTGAACTGGTTGACTGGGTGTGTGAAGCTTCACTGCATCTTCACGCAGTGTATATGTGCCATTGTACACATGCCAGTCTGGTGGAAGCTGTAAATGGGAAAAGAGCTCAGATGGCTGAAGATGGCAGTGCCCCGGCTGGCTCTGCACCACCCAACACAGGCAGCCACTCATGGCAGTTCAAGAGGTAAGAGGAGGCTATAATGGGCCGATGCATGGGACTGTGCAGGAGGATTTGTAGGGATGGGGAGGGAGAAAGTTGAGAAAGCCATAAGGAGGAGGGGTATGGGATAGGGAAGATGGGAAGGCAAGTGTCAGCACTGATTCCTTTGGGTGATGGCTGGAAGTACCAAGGGCAATAATGGACAAGTCCACTGTCATGACATTTGGATGTAGGCTAGTTGATGTATAGGTGGTGGTGTTGACGTGGGAGGGGTCCACTCTTAAGTAAGTCCTGGGTAGGGTGATGGGGCTGGGGGCCACCACCAGAAAGAGGACTGCTTGGGTGAGAGGAAGATAAACAGAGAATAGAAAAACGAAGGTGCTGCCCATGTCAGGGAGGTGGGATGTTGGGGAAAAGGAGTAAAATCCGCAACTCTCACATGATGGCTGATGTTATTGGCCCCCAGGTCTTAGTGCCCCCAATACTGGATTCTATCTACTTGGTGGACTGCCTAACGGGGAGGTCCTCCCCAGAGCCTCTATCCATGGAAGGAAGCTGTGGAGCCATCAGGTGCCAATGGGACCCAAGCAACTGGAGAACACCAGCTCTGAACAAGGTACTGTATATCCCTGGGACCAGGGCATATAGATAACAAGAGGCTGAGTGAGACAAAGCTTGATGGAAAAATAAACTGGAAGTTCCATTGAAACACCATGGAAGTCCTAAAAGAGCAGCTCAGCACTTCAGTATGTGTGTTCATAAATAAGATGTTTTAGCTGTTAGAATTTACCTGAGAATACGGGCAGACTAGATGGACATAGAGGTCCTTATCTGCCGCAGCCTTCTATGGTTCTATGAATACATTTTTCATTTTCAATGTTCTTTCCAAGATTTACAGCTCATCTTGGTAATCCATCTAAAAGTCTATATAGAAAACACTTGAAAAATGTGCCTCTCCTTGTTAACCTCACAGTTCCTTTGTTTATGACATCATAGTGCTAACCATGAAAACAGACTTTGGTATCACAAACAGTAATTATGGGCACTAGATGATAAAATTGACAGCACACAAGCTGTCAAAAAGTGCAGGAAAAACAACGAAAGCAAAGGTAGTGCTCAGTAAAAACAGTGAGTTCTACCACAGCTAAACAAAAGTAGCTGCCATGACTGTTTGCAGGGGGGCTCTGCCTCCACACCCACCCTTTTTATGGGGAGGGTCGCACCCCGAACCCTTCAACTATATATAATCACCTCTGGGGAGGCAACTCAGAGGCAGGGAGAAACCTCATGGGGGCTCATTAAGGTTGGGAGGGGAACCCAGTATGACAACTGGGGGTGGGGGAGGCAAAAAGAGCAGGGTGGGGGTGAACACATTAAGAAGGAAAGTCAGGAGAAGGAGGAGAAATAAAAAGAGAAGTCGCAGGACTGGGAATCAAACCCCAGTCCACAATGTTCTGTTGCCCTTTGCTGCACGTGGCCCTCACCTCTGCACTATGACAGCTGCTCAGTTGCACACTACCCAGTGAGTCTTTATCCCTTCTTCCCAATGGACAACAGTTACAGAGATTGTGCTAACATAACTGCACTATGCTATCCCTGTAGCTGTATTATCAGTCGCTATTTTTCCACATGGATTATACACTGCTATACTCCGCGACATATTGACTGGGTACCCATAATTGTGTGGTTAACAGTAGCGAGTCAGATACACTTTAAAAGACTCAGTGGAATAACTGCTGCATTATCTACAACATTTAGTAGACCAACAGCAATGGAAAGTCAAAGAAAATAACAAATAGCTAGAAAAGTTAAAACATTATCAGTGTACATCTAATGTTTTTAAGCTTTTTATTGTAATAGATAGTTGCTCTTTAACATAGGCTCTACATTCAGAGTGTGGATGGAAGCCCTATACAGGGGCCATACATTCAAATAAAAATAAATAGTATCATCTTGCACTGATTTGGATTCAGCAGAGGTACTAGGCAGGATGCACCCTCTCGCTACTTCTGCTCACCTCAGCATTAAACCTCTTGTGCAGGCAATAAGAAATTACCCTCTCATTATGGGCTTAAGGGTGGCAGTTCAGAAGTGAAAGTTAATATGTATGCCAGTGACACATAGATTTCCCTTGAGATTTGCTGAACTTTTCTCATTGTTGCTGAGCACTCAGGAAATTTATGGATCATTGTCTGGTTTTGATCAACCAAAATATGAAGTCCTAATGTTAAGTGGAGCCATGATGCGAGGGAAAGATATTCTAAAGTTAGTGCCAGCACTAACAGGTTTTACGTCGGACTGTCCGTGTCTGTGCCCATTTTTTGGGGGTCTATATTCAGAGGCCCCTGTAACATGCACTAAACCCGTGTAGTGCCCAGGCACTAAAATAACGCTAGCCCATGCAAATGATGGGGTCTCCTCCTGCATACAGGAACAGTGGCATGTACAAAGGTTTGTAATAGCAGTAAACAGCACCCAAAGTGTTGCTTTTAACCAACTCCAAAACCTCCACTTAACTGGGGACTAAGCCCACAGCCACACCACCAGTGGCCGGATGGTTGTACGGCAGTTGCCATCCCTAACTGTCAACACGCTAGCAAAGAGGCAGGCCCTGGTGTTCAGTGGCATCCTCTGATCACCTGCCTGTGTTCATGTTAATCTCCTGGTTCCTAGTGGCACCCCCCACTCCCCAATAACTAGACACCAGGGATATGTGTATGAATACTAAACATGTGATTAGGGGTGGGGACCACTAGACACCAGGAATAAGTGTGACAATACAGGGTGAGTGATCATGAGGTGGGGTGCCACTAGACACCAGGAAGTTGTGGAACCTATATGGAATGGGTGCTGTGGGGTGGGGGTACCACGAGACAAAAGGGATATTGGTATAAGATACTGAACATGTGATCAGGGTGCGGGTGCCACTAGACAGCAGGGGTATGTGTATAAGATACTGAATGGGTGACTAGGGAGTTGGTGGGCCACTAGACACCAGGGATAAGTATGACAACACAGGACTGGTGATCGGGGTAGGAGATGCCACTAGACACCAGGGATATGAGTGCAACATAAGACAGGTGATAGGGGTGGGGGTGCCACTAGACACCAGGGATGATGTGTCAGACCTCACATGATGGATGCAAAGGGCCTCCATTCAGCATGAAAATGAGCCTGTAATGGGTATGCTAATCTTAGTGCCTTGCATGCCTAATGGACTCATTTCCATGTTGCAGCTGAAAATAACAAACTTGGCTCCCAACACTATCTGGTCCCGGACCCAGTTCCTGTGGGCTGGATACAGCTTGGGTCCATGTCTGGCAAGTGTAGTTTGACTTAGGACTGCAACAACATGGGCCGATGTTCAGTCGGATAGCACCAGTCCACTATCTGACTGAATATAGCAGCCTCTAGGTTGGGTGAAGTGCAGGCATGGTGCAAACCTTTCTGCCACGCTCACACCCTTTTGAATATCTGAGCCCAGGTCTTCTAAAATTAATTCCATACAAACAAGCTAAGGGGAGCATTAGATACAGTGATGTTTTATGATTGTATGTTTGATATTGTAAATTGAAATGTAATATATAAATGGTTTATACATTGTAACATCAGATACAGGGCTGTCTTGTAAACAGGGTTCTTCCTTTATGGCATGTACTTATCCTGTATAAAAATAAAATTTTATCTCTCTTTATCCATCTATCTATCTATCTATCTATCTATCTATCTATCTATCTATCTATCTAGCTATCTATCAATCTATCATCTGTCTATTAGTGGGTTCAAATCCCTGTGAAGTTGAAAGACCTTGACATGAGTAAGTACCCAAAAGTCAAAGAAGTGAGAGCTGATCTGGATAGCTGGAGTAGAGCCATGTGATAGGAACAGAGGAGCAGATGGTTCTATAATGGCAGTTGTCAAGATGGCCCCTACATTCATTTGCACTCAGCTTTCACTCCTCTGCTACATTTCATTTTACTAGCAGCATTATATTTTTCCTAAAAACTTGTGAACTGATTAGTTTTATTGTTCTCTCAAATGTTGACATTTATTTTGATTTTTTAACTTACCTGTTTGCTGCTGTTTACTTTCACTAACTCTTAACCAGCTGGTGGCTGTAACCTTGTGGGCTACCCACATCTACCAGTTCACTGTTTTCCTGTTGGAAAGGTGGTGGTGGTAGTAGCAGTAGTAGTAGTGGCAGCTTTTATTTATATTTGGCACCTTTTCCAGGAAGCTTAGGCACCATTACAATAAAGTGCATAGGTAGAATAAATACCTGGCATTAAATAAACAAAATAATACAGTAAATGATAACATCACTAAATAAATAATTACACAGCTACTATTTTCAGCAGTACTAACACTTGCAAAAACGCAAGGTTTTAAGATGCCTCTTAAATGCCTCCACTAAGGGGCCCTCAGCACTCTCGGAGTAAATCTCAGAGGACCAGGCCAGTAACCTCAAAGAACCAATCTCCTTTGGCAGCTTTTATTTATATTGGCACCTTTCCCAGGAAGCTCAGGGCACCATTACAATAAAGTGCATAGGTAGAATAAATACCTCACATTAAATAAACAAAATAATACAGTAAATGATAACATCACTAAATAAATAATTACATAGCTACTATTTTCAGCAGTACTAACAATTGCAAAAACAAGAAGGTCTTAAGATGCCTCTTAAAGGCCTTCACCAATCAGGGCCCCTCAGCAATCTCAGGAGAATCTCAGAGGACCAGGCCAGTAACCTCAAAGTCACAATTTCTTTGGTTTTCAGTCTAGTCCTGGATACCACAAGGAAGCCCTCCTCAGTGGAATGGAAAAGGTGAAGGACACACAAGGTGCAGGATTGCTGGTCCAGTCAGTCTAGGCCCGTTATGTAGGGCCCTGCTAGTTAGCAAGTCAAACTCCAAAGGAGACATGCCCCTTTACCATCAGCCAGTGCAGATCATGTACTGTGAGGGAGACATGGCATGACCTTGAAAAACTGGTCAGCAAGCTAGTGGCAGCATTCTGCAGAAACTGTAGGTGCTGCAGCACACCTTCACTGATCCTGATGTACAAAACATTGCAGTAGTTAAGTCTTGAAGTCACAAACACATGTACCACTGTTGCCAGGTCTCCAGGGAGAGAAGGGATTTTATTCAGGTGATGTTCCTTGGATGGCAAAAGTCACTGTGTCGACACCTGAGCCTCAAACATCAGTCCCTCATCCAGAATCCCACCCCAGATTTGTCACCTTAATGGCAGTCAAAAGTCCAGAGGAGCTGAGCCAAAGCCCCATTTCTCTCAGTAGTTTCCACATATCCCTTTGACTTGGCTTAACCACTGGCACTTCAGTCTTATCAGAGTGAAGTCTTAACTAGCACAATGACATCCAGGCTTGGATCACAGCCAAGCATCTATTCAGTTAATCAATCGCACACAGCATTCCAGGTGCAAACAACAGATAGAGCTGGGTATCACATCTGCATAGCAATGAAACCCATGTCCATATTGTCTAATGATCCTCCCGAGGCGCAGCATGTACACTACATATAACATGGGCAAAAGGACTGAACCCTGGAGTATGCCATAGGCAGTGCCACCTGGGGTGAACAGAACCTTTCAAACACCACCCCTTGTCCTGCTTCTGAGATAGGACTTAAACCAGTAGATGACTTTGCCAGTGAGTCCTACACACTCCTAAGATGATCTGGTAACAGGCCATGGTCCATGGTGTCAAAGACTGAGGAGAGATCAAGAAGATTGAGAATTAACCACTCTCCCTATCTCTCACCATGAACAGGTCATTATGCACCCTGACCAGGGTGGTCTCTGTGCTATGCCTGGACCTAAAACCAGACTGGAGAGTCTCATAGATGTCAAAGGCAGTGAAGGTACCTCCAACTGCAACACAAGTATCTTCTCAATAACCTTACCCAAAAGAGCAGGTTCGAGACTGGTCAGTAATTGCCAGGACGCCCAAGTCCAAAAATATTTTTGTCAGAAGAGGTTTCACCAGTGCATCTTTCAATGCAACCAGGAAAATCACATCTGATAAGGAATACCAGACACAATATCAGCAAATTCCAGGCCTAGCTGCCTGACACAGCTCACTACTAGTCATGTCAGACCTGGATCCAGTTCACAAAATGTTGGCCGCAGCTCAGAGATCACCTCACATACCTCCTCTATTGTCACTGGTTTGAACTCTCCTTGTGACCACTAAATGAATTTGGGACACAAAGGCTCAACCTTTGGACTGTGATTGCCCACCTGGCAAGGATCTGGCCTGAATAGAGGACACCCTGTCCACCAGGAATTGAGCAAACTCCTCACATTTCGCTGGTGAAAAACTCTTATGGGTTCCAGACAGGCCAAATGGAGAAGCCTGTCCACAGTCCAAAAAATCTGAGCCGGTTTATTCCTCCCAGCTACAATGTCCTTGGACAGAAACCTTGCCTTCTTTTGGGTGATTGCCCTCTGCTACTCACTATAGTGTGTAATCACAGCCAGTCTGTCTTCTTGGTCCTGGATCTCCAACAATGCTCCAACATCTACCCCTTTGCCTTCATCTCCCTCAGCTTGCTGTCATACCATGACGAGTCAAGGCATGTAACCATTAGGCATACACAAGTAGGCACCACAAGATAAAAACACCCGATGGCCTTGTTAGAGGCCACCATGGCTTCCTTTCAGTCCCATGGCACATGCCACCTTCACACCTGAAAGTATCCAGCACTGCCAAGAGTCCTGCTGGCCATAGCCCTTATAAAGGTGGTACTGGACCATCTCCACAAGGGTTGGACTACAATGGAGAGCCATGAAGGAGAATGTGATGATGCAGTGATCTAACCAATTGACCAGATAAATCTCAAGATCTTGGACCGTGAGTCTCAGAGAAAATACCAAGTCCAAGGAATGGCCATGTTGATGGGTCACAGAAGTAGCAACCTTATGAGGCCCAGGGATTATTTATCCCAGAGGAAATCTTGACCAAAATGCAAGAGTTTTTCACTGACCCAAGCATTGAAATCACCAGGAATAAGCAATTTCAGGGACTCCAATGCCCTTTTAGCAACAAAATCTGTGATTTACTGCAGAAAATCCTCCTCACACCGTGAAGGTAAGAACATGAGAAGGATTCTGCAACCTGCGCCAGGACCCCCACACATAGCCAGCCATTCGAATGACAAGGTTTCTCCCACAGGGTGCACCACTGGATGCCTGGAATGGGCTCCTGCTTGAGGTTGTGGGGTGGAGACAGTGACAGGATTCAAGTAGGCTGGGACAGGCACAAAGGGTTACTAGGGAGTGGGTGGGTAACCTAGGAGGAAGGTGTGTAGTTTAGCATGGGGAAACAGGCAGACTGGATGGACCATGGGATCCTTTCTGCCATCAAGTTCTATGATTCTATTATTCTATGAAGTTCAACTCAGATCTAAAACAAATGGCCACCCCATTAGCCTTCCTTGGACAATGCACCACTAGGATCTAGTCAGGATAGTTCACTTTAATACTGGGCGGTGTCATCACTAAGCCAGGATTCCATGATGAAAGCAAAGGACTTAGAAATATAGTCTACTGTAGTGGTGGTCTTATTCCTCATCAATCTGGCATTATGTAGTACAGCCCAAAACGACAAGTAGAGGCAGCAGGACCCTCAGCTACTTGCCCACTCATTGCCATGGGTACAGGAACTAAACACGCCTGGCATCTCTCCAGTTTTCATTTGTACCTGAGCATCTCCAGATACTCACTACCCTGACAGACCCTCTGTATCAGCTCTCCTCATGTCTACCACACTATCTTTGTGCCTCCTATTGATCCCTACATCCCTACACTGGTGGTATGCAACGTCTGGCAGCAGAAGCCTTGGTAAGGAGCAGATCATAGAGCAGAAACAGGGCTTAGTTGAGCCTAGGGTTTGCTGCTTAAGAAACATCCCAGTGTCAGCACTTGCATTAGAACTAAGAAAAAGTAAACCACTCTATCCACCCACCCAAAAAAAACTATAATTAAACTACCCTCCTTAATAAATAATACCTTCCCTGCTTAACATCAACATAATCCTTAACCACTGGTCCATACCACATACCAAAATACCCTTAGCACTCATATAATCGCTCATACGTAATAGTACCTTATTAAATAACATAGAACTTTAACTCTCAATCATACCACCACACACGCTTAAATCAAGCACACAAAACTCACACACCCTCAGACACTATAAATGATGAAGCAGTACATGCCAAACAGCCCATGGTGCAAATGTCCAAAAAAAAGATTATAATTCAAATTTACAGTCCATGAATCATGCTTAGTCTGTAAGTAATACACTAAAGTCACAGACCTTCAACTTCTACTCTTGCTAGATATAGTATGCAACAAGCAGCAGTATGAGCAGAGAGCAGCCTGTTCACTACTGTGTTCTATTTATAGGCATTAGAGGTGCAAAAAGAAAAACAGAGAGTTGAGCCAGCAGGCTCTCTCATCATCCACTGGCCCTGTCCCAGAGTTCCCATGCAGTCCTTTCTCCAGGTTTATCCCCTGGACCTAAGCATGGGGCCTGTTCTGGAATCACTGGCCTTTCTGTAGGCCTTTGAAGTAAAACTGGTGGATGGAAAAATCCTGTTAGATGCCGCCACCAACACCAGCACAGGTGTGTAAAGCTACAGTGATGGCCACACTGCTAGCTCCTGAAGCCTACCACCAGGTCTTGCTCCTTTCTCAATCATGTTCCACAGTTCTCAATTTGTTCCCTCACTCTACTCAAGTTAGCTACTCCATCTAGTCACCAAGAATACTCACTCCCAGCCAAGTAGGAATACCAAGGATACTGAGTCCAAGCTGGATGCTCGAATGCTGCACTGAGCCAGACACTTCAGTCTCTGCTCCATCAGGCCACACCCTTTCCAGGTGTTCCATCACTTCCACTCCAGCTGTCTCAGTACTCCACAAGGCAGTGGAGCACTAAAATAGAGTTATTGTAAGGTGTTATGTTTAAAGACAGAACTCATCAATGGACTATTACAATTTCAACTAAAACAAGCATTTGTCAATGCTGAGTGTTTGCAGCTTGTATTGCTGGTGTACTGGGTCTTGCTTGTACACACTTTTACTATATCTTTACCCATGATAGTGCAGATGAGCTACAGTATCTCATTTTCAGTGGTGTCCTGCTTTGACACATTGTTAGATTGTAATTACCCAGGACAGGGCAGCTGAGAAGAATATCTAATTTTAAGTGGGTTGCCACATTTGACCCAGAATGTCCAACAGTCTTTTATGACCTGACATTATGATCAAGACAGCCGATATTTTAAAATACCATCTGAAAGGTGGGTTTATGCAAGACTGTGGAAACAGATTTTGGAGGTGTTTGAAATTACACCTGCCATATTCAGAAAGTGAGGTAACACAGGGATATGTTGAACATTAGGGGCCAAAATGTGCAAAAAATAAAGTTATGAGTAAATGTTGGAACAATTTGTTTCCTCATAACTTATTTGGTTTTAAATGTTTACCCCAGATTTTCAACATAATGGTTGTATAACCACTCCTTCTGAGCATGACAGGTGTCTTTTATAAAACAATGGTTGAAACATCATTTTGCACCACAAGTGTTAAAACACATTTTGGGTGGGATTTGAGAAATGGCAGCTGTCACATGCATGCGGTGGTGTGAAAAAATCTTATATTGAAAAGTTGCAGTCAAAATATTAAAAACTACCAATTACAAGTGTCCGTTGAAAAATTGCAATGTAGACTCATAGCTTAGTTGTTTTCTTATATTTTTACCACAAATTTTCAACATTGCCTTCTTATGACCCCACATAGCCTTCTTATGAGCCCACCTCATGAATAAGGGTGGAGAACATTTTGAAATTCTGCCTAAAGGTGACTTTTCACCACAAGTGTGAAAACACATTTTGGCCAGGATTTGAAAATGACAGCTGTCACATTCATGAACTGCTGTGAAGAAATGGCTATGTTGGAAATTTGGGGTCAAAATATTGACAATTACTACAGTTATGACCCTGCATTCATAAATGTCGGTGTAGGCACATAAAGTTGGTGTTTTTAATATTTTACCCCAAATTTTCAACATAGCCTTCTTATAATCCCACCTCATGAACAGGAATGGAGAAATGCTTAGCTCTTGCTGAAAGGTATTTTGCACAGTGACTGTGAAATGACCTTTCAGGATAGATTTGCCAAATTTCACTGCCATTGTTCATTAGATGGGGTCCCTAAAAGGCATGTTGAATATTTGGGGCAAAAATATTCAAAATGGCAAGTTATGCCACTAAATTAAAAATCCCATTGAAATACATTGAACCGCTTAACTGATTTCCTCAGTTTGCGGTCCAGCTTGAAGAGTGAAGATGTGTCTGTGGTCCAGAGAGGATTATGACATTGGACCCCTGGTGGGTAAGTAAGGGCTTGGGTGGTTGTGGGCTGGTGGGTGCTGAGTTGTGGGCTCAGTGGGGACTAATGGTGCAACAGACATCGATGAATTATTTTGTTTTATACAGGGTTTAAAAACAACCACAAGGGATGGTTTCTTTATTTCATGTGGCGACGATGGGGATTGAGCACCCCTAGTTTGGGTGTTATGTTTGTGGTGGGTGTCGTGGGGGTTACTGAGTGGGAGGGTTGGGTGTGTGTACATTAAAGGTGGTGGCAAAAACAGACATCAATGGATGGTTTCTTTATTTCATGTGGCGACAGTGGGGATTGAGCACCCCTAGTTTTGGTGTTATGTTTGTGAGGGTGTGAGGTGGGGGTTACTGAGTGGGAGGGTTGGGTGTGTACAGTAAAGGTGGTGGCAAAACACACATCAATGGATGGTTTCTTTTCACAAGGTGTAGATATGAAAATAAACTGTGGGTCAGTTTTCTTTTTTTCAGGTGGTGACACTGGGGATTGAGGTACTAGTGTCAGTGTTATGTTTCTGGAGGGCGGGTGCTGGGTGATGAGAGGGAGGGGTCCAGTTGGGAGGCCAGTTAGGGTAGTGCCAGCAACAGACATCGATGGAAGGATGTCTTTGTTACAGGGCATAATTTTCAGCAGGCTGATCATAACAGATCAGCTGTGCTTGCCGAGCCATGTAGATCAAAGGCAAGAGCCGACCTATGATTGGGTCTTCTCTTTCATTTTTTTCTCCCATGCCAGGGTGGGTCACTTCTACTACCAACCATCCCAGTCCCATCAATTGGTGTCCCAGGGACGTACCTCAATCCGGATCTTCCCCACAGCATGCCCCCATGGCAGGGGTCAGTGGCTCCCACCTGCTCATGGAATGGATCCAGTTTCAGGAGAGGCCCTGTAGCCTGGATGTGGAGGCTACAATGGGTCAGTATCATCTTGCCCTGCCATTGGCCATTTTCCACTTTCCTTCCATCAAAGGCATGGACGGCAATGCCATCCAAATGTGCCTACACATGCTCCTGTGCATAGGCCATTGAGAGTCACTGCTCCTCCATTCCCCACATTACAGCCCCAGCTGCCTGTATCCCCAGCCACTGCTCGTGGTCAGGCAAAGACAGGGTCAGTGTTCCCCTCTCCAGAGAATGAGAGCTGTCCTCTGGATGCTCAATCCTCCTCTCCCTGGCTGACACCTGACTCCTGAATTCACTCCTGACCGGTCACCATCAGGGCAGTAGGTGAGGCTTGGTACCTCAGCCCTCCATGCCACTGGGCCAGCCCCTGTCAGCTCTTTCCTTTGAAATATGCAAAATTTCCATCCAGCAAGCCAAATAGTGTCACAATCAGCCTGGCTGATGATTGGTGTGACACTGATGAGCTCCTTGCAAACCACTCTGCATTGGACTGAAAGTGTCACACCCCTTTAAGCCACTCTCCTAAGAAAATGTTCTCTGCATGTGCATGCACAGTGAACACAAAACAACAAAACAAATACTCACTAACCCTCACTAAAAATCCTAAATACTTCTATGCAACCCTTTTACTACCCTCAAGTAAATAAAATAAAATACACTGATAGAATAACAGTTCTATCAGCTATATCAAGTCACAGAAAGGCTTCCTACAAACAAAAAAAAAAACATGAAGGGGTTTTATGCTAAACAGAGCAAAAAGGATCTAAAACTACTAAGCTTCCTCACCTCAGTGTAGCAGCCTGCCCAGCCTGGTGGCCTGACAGGGCACAGAGGTATCCTCAGAGCACATATCAGAATTCCTATTCCTTTCTGTATGGAGAAAATAAAACACACTGGGAGAAGCCATCCTCATGATTGGTTACAAATGATCAAGGAATGATGGCAGCTCAATCACCAGATTTGTTACAAATAGTTCTATTCTGACTAGCCAACAATATTCAAGTAACCCTAATGTTTCGTGGAGTCTTTCCACTTCTTCGGGATTGGTCCTAATTACATAAACCATTAAAACAAAACAATATCAGATAACTCTTATGTCTTTATTTCACATAAAAATGTTCCAAATCCCTTACTTCATTATCACATAGTCTGCTACTCATTACATTACTCTAAGGTCTCTTTGGTTTAACGTTCATTTCTTTTCATGGTGTCTCTCCTCTACAAAGTAAAATTAGAATCAATTAATTTCAGCCCTTCTGTTAAAGTATTCATATATCCTCATGCTTTGTTCTATACATATTTCCTCAGACTGAATCATTATGCTTTCTCTTAGTATCTCATTTCCGTTATGTTTAGCCAAATGTCTTGTTTGTTCATATATCCCAATCCTTCCCTAGGTAATGGCATTACAAACACTAATGGTGACATCTGTTTTATTTCCCCATTGTCCCAACAGTGTTTATCTTTTATACTTCAAATATCAAATGTAATTCTTCATAGTAACCGAGTTCCATTTATTCAAACAGACTTTTCACAATTAATCCTTTCATACATTTTTAATCTGTTTAAGTTACTTGACTATCCTTTTGTTTGTTACTTTTCATCAAGTGGAATTAAGTCTGTGTGCATTACCTAAGTAATTTTTCATTTGTTTCCATACTTTGGCTTTCTGCTGTAAGCCCTTTCATAGTATTCTTTTTCCATTTCTGAAGAAAGTAAAACTCTCTAATGTTTAAAGATTTTAAGCACAGTGCAATTTCATTCTATTAAAGAGCCATCTCTCTACTTACTGTACCTGTTTTCTGTAGCCTGTTTGCAGAAGGGAGGTACTGCAAAATGTGCACTGTCACGTGCACTAAGGCAACCAGGGGTGGCACTGTATCATGTGACATTATCAAATGACATCATCATGGATGCTCCCCACAACATTCGATACAGCTGTGCCATGTAACCATGGCAACCCTTTTGCTGTGCAGAAGGAATCTGATTAGTATGAGAAGACTAATAAAAGACCCAAGGGATGTGTAGTGGCCTAGTCCCTGAAACCCTCTGCACTTGGTTTGCAATTAATTTCAAGTTGCTACCCCTGGTCACTCCTCCTCCTCTTCTTCCTAAACATTTGTGAAGCATATAATTTTTTAGTAAGTGATCAGGATCTGTGGTATTGGCAGACCTAAAAGAATTACTGTCCTGGTGGGCAGATTATGGGAGAAGGTGGGAGAGTGCTGTATAATGAATTGAAGTTTTCATTCATTTGCTGTTCTTGTGGGAAGCTGGGGAGCTCTATATCTTGAAGTGGGAGTTCCTCTTCATTTATTCTTTTTTGCTATACAACTGCTCAGTTCAGTTAGATTCTGTGCCTTTTACTATCCTAATATATGCAACTACATAATTCAGTGAAGTTACGACAGTACTTATTACTTCATAGTATATAGCCTTGTTCTTTGCTGTTCACAACCATCACTTGGGTACTTTAATTGGGATCAGTGAGTCCCTCTGGCAGATAGTCTTTACATTTGCAGCAATTGACGTTCCGGTAGTTCCTCAAATTTCTATTTTATCTATAGAGAAATTCCTGCTTGCATGCAGTACGCCTGTAGGAGCACCAGAGAAAATCTATTTAGAATTACTGCAAAACAGCTAATGATGAAAGGTATGATACCTTTTATTGGACCAACAAGTGTCTTGTACAAAGATGGAATTATACATATGCTTTCAGGGCCTCACAGGTCCCTTCTTCAGGTGAATAGCACAACTGAGCAACATATGTAGTGTATATAGCTACGGAGGACAATTAAAAAGCAGGAAATGAAGTAGGAAAGACATATAAGGATTCAAGATAAAAGTCTATAAGATGCAAAGTAAAGAAATGAGTGAGAGAAAATGGGGGACTAGTCAGTAGGAGATGAAAGGAAGCTAGAAGGGAAAAACAAAGGACCAGACAGGAACATTGATAAAAAGATTTGAGATCAGAGGTAGGCTAGTAAGGGTAAAATGGACAGGAGATGCCTAAGAAATGCATTGAAGTCAAGACATTAGAGGAAACAAAGAACAAAAGATCCAGATAAAAAAGAGTGAGAGGTAGTGTAAACAATAGGTGTGAAAAACAGGAGTTGACAGGACTAAGCTGAATAGTTTGTAGGAGAGGCATGGAGGAATTAAGGTACAGTCAAAAAAACAGATAAGGCAGGGACTAAGAAAAAACAATAACAAGAGAAATACAGAACAAAGAATGAAAAATGACATGATTTAGTCCACAATAAAAGAGAATTACAGTTGACCATAATGTGTCATGAATCCAATGTCCTGATTCGGTTCAGAAATGTTAGATTTAAATTGTTTAATATATTTCAGTTCCCATGTCCTTCTGTCCTGTGTGTTTTGAAGTTGCCTCTTAGTATCATGACAGACAAGTCCAGGAGAGAGTGATCTGTTTGTGAAAATGGTTTCCTACTGGAGTGTTGTTAACCTGGTTAACAATTGTGTGTTGGTGGTGATTCATCCTGGTTTTTAGTGGTTTACTGGTTTCCAATATAGCATCCATTAATGCACTTCTTGCACTGAATTAGGTACCACATTGCTGGATTGACATGTGTAGGCTCCATTAATTACTGTAGTATTATGTTGTTCTGGCATGTCCTGATGGTGGTCTGTGTACATATGTGGGTGCAGGTCTTACATCTTGCCATGTTGCATGGTGTTGTCCCTCTTGTTTCTTGCTTATTAAGGTCCACTGGGAGTTTGTTATGAATAATTATGTTCGAGGGCTGGGGCTGCTTATAGGCAATGACAGGTGGTTCAGGAAAATGTCCTTCAGTGTTTCATCTTCTCCAGCAATGGCTGTGTAAGCAATAAGACACGATGGGGTGTGCATTAGACAGTTCTAATGCATGGCTAGGGGACATAGTGAGGCATGAGGCCACAAGCCAAGTGCATCCAGTCTCTAGCTGTGCATTAGAACTGTCTAATGCATATCCCCGAGTGGCTTATTGCACTTATAAAATGGGCCTGTGTATTCTAAATGGGGTTCTAGTTTTAGCTGTGCATTAGACACATTTAATGCATGGCTAACAACCAATCAGATTGCTTGAAATCCTTTGCCCATTTGATAAAGTTCTTTAATAATTTGCTGAATGGATTTTGCATGGGATATAAGTTACCACTATGGGTGTGCGGTCAGTTTGATGTATTTGCCTGTATTCCAGCAGATTGTCTCATGGTATTTGTATGGCCCATTCAAATTCTCTATCAATTTGTCTTGAGAGTGGCCCTGCTGAATTAGGGAATTTCAAAGTGTGGAGAGCTGTCTGTCTCTTGTTCTCTCATTTGAGTATATCTGATGGCATCAAATCGCCTGACTGTAGATTACAGATTTTTTGTATGTTTTGGGTGCAAGCTGGAATTATGCAGGTAGTGGTGTCTGTCAGTTGGTTTTCTGTAAAGAACAGTTTGTATAAGTCCATTTTCAGTAATACTGACTGTGGTGCCAAGAAAAGGTATGCTGGTGGTGGAATATTCAATAGTGAGATTTATAGAGTGATGAAAGTTTTTAAAGTCATGATGGATCTGACGCGACACCCTTAGTGGTCACTTACAGCCCAATGCTAAACCCCTTCAGCAAATTATTAAAGAACTGCAACCCATGCTGAGACAAGATGAAACACTGAAGGACATTTTCCCTGAACCACCTGTCATTACCTATAAGCAGCCCCTAGCCTTTCGAACATAATAACTCATAACAAACTCCCAGTGGACCATAATAAGCAAGAAACAAGAGGGACAACACCATGCAACATGGCAAGATGTAAGACCGCACCCACATATGCATACAGACCACCATCAGGACAAGCCAGAACAACATAATACTAGAGTAATTAATGGAGCCTACACATGTCAATCCAGCAATGTGGTGTACCTAATTCAGTGCAAAAGTGCATTAATGGATGCTATACTGGGAAACTAGTAAACCACTAAAAACCAGGATGAATCACTACTGTCACACAATAGTTAACCAGGTTATTAGCAATCCAGTAGGAAACCAGTTTTCACAAACAGATCACTCTTCCTAGACTTGTCTGTCTTGATACTAAGAGGCAACTTCAAAAACACACAGGACAGAAGGACATGGGAACTGAATATATTAAACAATTTAAATCTAACATTTCTGGACTGAATCAGGACATTGGATTCATGACATTATGGTCAACTGTAATTCTCTTTTATTGTGGACTAAATCATGAATTTTTCATTCTTTGGTTCTGTATTTCTCTTGTTATTGTTTTTTTTCCTTAGTCCCTGCCTTATCTCTTTTTTTTTGCCTGTACCTTAATTCCTCCATGCCTCTCCTCACAAACTCTTCAGCTCAGTCATGTCAACTCCTGATTTTCACACCTATTGTTTACACTACCTCACGCCTTTTATCTGACCTTTGTTTTTTTTGTCTCTCTAATGTCTTGACTTCCATGCATGTCTTAGGCATCTCCTGTCCATTCTACCCTTACTAGCCTACCTCTGATCTTAGATCTTTTTATCTATGTTCCTGTCTAGTCTTTTGTTTTTACCCTCCTAGCTTCCTTTCATCTCATACTGACTAGTCCCCCCTCCCATTTTTCTCACTCATGTCTTTACTTTGCATCTTATAAGACTTTTTATCTTGAATCCCATTCTATCTCTTTCCTACTTCATTTCCTGCTATTTTTTAAGTGCTCCCTCAGTGGCTATATATATTGCTTATGTTGCTCAGTTGTGCTATTCACCTGAAGAAGAGACCTGTGAGGCCCCAAAGCTCGTGTATAATTCAATCTTGTACAAGACACTTGGTCCAATAAAAGGTATCATACCTTCCATCATTTCCTGTTTTCCAAGGACCAATACGGCTGGAATCTCTTTTGCAAAATAGTTAGAAATGTCTGACCATTGTCTATTCCTGCAGCTGTACACTTGATTCATGTAAAAGACTTTAAAAACAGATTGGAATTGAAACTGATATAGTATAACTGTCATATTTACATATTTCTTGTATCCTATATCCTCACTATACATTGCAAAACATGTTTCTGCCAACATGCAGCCTGATTATCATCAGTATTCAATCCCCACTAAGTTTTCAGGGTCTTCATTTTACATTTCCCATTCAGCTTTCCTATTCCAATATCTGACCTGTAAGGGTGTTTTATTATTTCCAATCCCAAAATCTCAGTGCAGATCCTTGTTGTCCCATCTTAACTAAATGTCTTGCAACCGTGAACTCTCAGCCCTCCTTCTAAGAGCACGCTTGTGTACACTAATCTTCTGTCTCAGTTCTCTCACTGTCATCCCAATGTGTATACTGTCACAGGGGCAAGGTATCACATAAACTGTATGTGTGCTCTGGCCATTAATATGTTATCTGATCTGAAGCCTCTCATTGGGGAATAAATGTTTATATTCCAAATTATTCATACTATCTGAGCATTGGGCACATCTTCCACATAGGTGCCTGCCATTCTGAAGATGACCCAGCAAAGGTTACTCCACTTGAGGTTTAGGGAATTTTGTTCTGTGTGGACCAATATATGTTGTACTGTACTACCTAGCTAGATGCACTCATTGATGTGTCCTCAAAATTGCCTGACATATCTCTCTGCCCCAGTACTATATGTCATTTCTTTCATAATATCCATCAAATATTGTTGGTATATTCTGAGTATTGGGTAACACGTAGCATGCCATTTTCTTCATCTGATATATTATCTTGTTCATGTATGATTTTATTCCTGTCTATTATTCCACCCTTTGTTATGCCCCATTCAAAACCCTTATGTTGTCCTCATAATACATTCTAGTACTGCAGTTCCTGACAATACATAACATCTGAGAATATGCTATGCTAGTTTTCAGGTTCCTGTGATGAAAGATGCCTGCATGCGGATTGTGTTCCTGTCTATATCATTGCGATATAGTCTGATCTGTTGTTTCTCCTTAAATATTGTCAAATTAAAATGTGATATCTCACCTTCATGTGCCTCTATAGTAAATCTAAGGATTATGTGCATGTATTTAGATATCTGTGAAAATCCTGTACTGCATTTACTGTTTCCACCTATGAGAGTACATCATCAATATACCTTTTCCACATTTCAATGAGTTCATGAAATGGGTTTGCCAGTGGAGACGTATATGCCTACTTTAGAATTCATACATAAAAGATTTACATATGCAGGTATGGTGGTACCTATGTACTCTGTGATAAAAGTTTCTTCAACTGAAAGAGTTTGAATACAACACAATCTCTTTTAGGTGTCTTATTATAGCAGGCCTGGTGGAGGGTGCTTTTCATGTATGCTATCTAATGCTGTGGTTAATGCAGTTATGCTTGACTCATGGGGACTGGATTTGTAGAAGTCCTTTATGCCCATCATTGTGAAAATATATTTTTCATGACTTATTTCCTCATTCATACCTGTTAATAGTTTCATTACTTGTTTGGTGTCCTTTATGTAAATTTGCATGCTTTTCACTAGGGGTTGTATGTGACAATTAACAAAACTTGATATATGCTGTCATACGAGTTCCATTCTTGAGACTATTGGACATACTAGAGTCAGGTCTTCAACAGATTTTGTAGATCTTTGGCAAACAATAACATACTGGCATTTTTAGGAATTCCTTTATTATTATGTTATGTTCCCATTCTGTTATTCACCCTGCATCCATTGCAGTACATAGATAACCAGCAGTCTCTTCTTGTATTACCTTAATGGGATCGCCATCTTGTTTTCATAGGTCACTGTTTCTCTCAGTAGTTTGCTATTGAAAGGTGCCAGAAATGTGGAGGTGGCCTTAACTATCCTTAATCCTCCTGCAGGACTAATTTACTTATTGAAGTCTTTTGTTATTGGACTTCTCCATGCTGCATATTTTGCCAGGTTTAATTATAATATTTGGGTTTTTTCTGGATCATCACCTGGTGCTTGCTGTAGCCTTGTATTTATCCCTGCTACTGTCATCTGCTTGGGAGTTCTAACTTTGACAGGTGTCCAGTTTTGTTTGATCCCTGGTTTGTCTACTGTCAAACCTTTTTCGAAAAAAAGTTGATACGGGAGTTGCATTCATAACAAAGGTAGTTGTTTGGTAACCAGAATGAAACTTAATGACAACTTTACATAGTGTGCTAGTCTGCAGAAAGGTTTTATATTTTTCCTTAAGCACCTCTCAGACCACACAGAACACACATTTCTTCCTACTGAATTTAATACTGCCACCTGTCTGTACATTTGTTTGTACTGAAGTTCTAGTATAAATTGCATGTTTTGCCCTTTCTAATGTATTTTTTTCCAATAAGAAAGTTTATACTAAGTGGGAAATTCCAATATTTGATTACCTTATCTTATCATGCAACATGTGATTTATTCATTTAATTTTTTTCAGTTAGTTTTGTTTCTCCAGTGCTTAAGACACCTCCAGATGCCAGCCACACAGCCCCTCTCCTCTGCTTTCCTCTAGGGGTTACCTTCGCACTAAGTGCAGCATGGCCTGTGTGCTTGATGGGGTGCAGGTTTACCAGGTGACCAGTGTCAGTGGCAGCTCAGACCTCCATTTTTCTTATTTCTCCCTCAGAAGTGCATGCAATGCTGCCCGGTATCCACATGCATGCTTCCATGTGTGGAGCATCGGCAGCTGCGACTTCCTCCCCCAATGCCGACAGCCCCGACCTGTCTAACCTCCCAGCCAACATTAGGGGTCAGGCAAGTGCAGGGCAGTGAAATTCTCCCTCCCCAGGAGAGGAGAGCAGTCCGTCAGATATATAATCCTCTCCTCCATGGCCTACCCCCAGCAACCCAAGTCCTCAGCCGAACCTAGGTCTCTGGTGTGTGTGAGGTTTGACATCCAGTGCCTCAACCCTCAGCACTACTGAGCCAGCTAATAGGTTGTAGCATGTCATTTTCTATTTCTGCAATTTTTTTTGTTTAAGGGATCAAGTAATGAGAAGTAACCACTGACTGCATTTAAGAACATGTACTGTATCTTGCAAATTCATTCTGATAAGAATCCAGTAATATATAAGTAAACAGAAAATTCAGAAAGTTACATACTCTAAGGATTCAGCTCAAGGCTGAAAGAGCTGGAATATGCTTCTTGAGGGACAAAGCTAGCAGGGTATTAGGACTTCTATGCTCTACAGCCATGGAGGAATCCATGGTCCAGTACAGGTGGTTGGACAGTGGTAGGGGGGAGGGGAGGAGGAAGAAGAAGGGAGGTTATCTATGGGGCGAGGTGTGCATGCCTCCAACAGGTTCTTGTCTCTGTTGAAGGAGATTCCACCAATATCCCCAACATATTGGCTGGAACTGATGCACCTGTGGAAGGGATGTCCTCTGTTAGAGACAAGCCAAGGAGTTTCAGGGTCTAAAAGGTAGAGTAAGAAAGCATTAGTGATAGGAGACACCATTTAACAGAGAGGGATGGTGAGTTCTGCACATGAGGGTAGGGGATGGTTCACTGTGCCCTGGGGCAAATTTGCAGCCTCTAGATTAAGGTGGTGGAAGTCATCAGGAAGGAGGGGTGGCTGGACATGGCAGTGCTCATGGACTCAAATGACTTGGCCAGGATAAGTGCAGATAAAGTAAAGAAGAGATTCCACACTGTAGGAAAAATACTTAGGAAAGAGCTGGGGTAGTAACTTTCTTAGACGTTCTACCAAGGCCAGAGACTAGTAAAAGGAATTTGGTGGCAAATGCAGGTGTTCTCCGTAAGTGGGACATTTCTTATAATAATATCTGTAGATTTGCCTTATCTGCCCATCACTTAACCCATCACTGCCTACTCTATGTGGCCTTAAACTGGCTGTCTCCCAGTACCCACTGATCCTATGAAGTAGGGTGTTTTATTGACTCCCTTACCAGAGCTCCTCATCCCACCACACTGGGGGACATGTTTACCCCAGCTCTCACTCCCGATCCCTCAGGTCCTCCTCCTTTCCACTGCTCACTGTTTGGTCCTGCTCATCTAAATGGGTGAGCAAGCTTTTTCATATTTTGCACCTAGGTTTTGGAATGCACTCCCCATGTTAAGAACTCCTACTCTCACCTAGCATTTAAGCATGCACTGTTTTTCATCTCTACACTCTTAGTAACTGTGACTGCCCATAGTCTACTGAGTGGTCTCTAGCTGTGCTTAGGCCTCTGGATGCAAAGTCCAACAAATACCTATTGTATTCTTGTGCATTGCTGTTACGTATTTTCTCCCCAAGCTACCAACTGTTATTAGGCTATTAGGGCTTAGTTGGTTACTTACCTAACTTGTATTAGCTCTTACTATTATCACTGCTTGTATTAATTTGTTATTATCACTATTGCTGTCTTATTGTACCTACAGTTATCTTCAATATGTCCTTCTGTTGTCATTGTGTACATTACTGTTGTCAATGCTGTATATCCAATTGTACTCTCCCAGGTCATGCCTGAAAATAGGCAGGTTTTCTTTGTCTAGTGCATTTACCCAGTTACCAAAAGTTAATAAATAAATAAATAGAAAGCTAAACAGACTTGGAGAATTAAGGAAAATGACTAAATCTACAAGAGAAACAAATACCAACGGTCCAGAAGTACAGTATAATAATAAGGGTAATAAACCTTTATTATCAACAGAAAAATAAATGGACATTAAATTTAAATAGAAGAGTTACATTGAATTCTGAAGGGACAATACAACTGACTCACTAAATAAATAGAGATAGCAAAGAAAGTTAAACACAGCATGAGAATGTAGAAAAGGAGAACAGAGGAGATTAGCTATTCTAGAGGGATTAAGAAGGATTTTTCAGAAACTTTGACACAGTTAAGACATTAACTGTGACAAAGGGGTTCACCTGTTCAGTGAATAGATTTGCTCAATATTTGTCCAGTAAGTTATGGGTAGGTCAACCATGCTAGTAAGAGAAATCTGCAGATGGATGGGCAAATGAATGAACTGAGAATTGTTCTGGATAGGGTTATTGACAAATTGCACAAACCTGATATAAATAAATCATAAGGAACAGATGGCACTGTGCCAACATTTTAAATGCTCTAACTATATCAAAGTAAATAAGCCCAGAGCATCATATTTTCAATCTGTCTTTACAGAAAGTCATATGGGCTGATTCCAAGATGACTGCGTAACCTTGCATGCATTGCAAAGTTACGCCTGAAGTTGCCCATGCCAGGGACCCTACACCACATGCCAGAAGCAGCAGAGTCCCCGGCACTTGCGACAGGCGAGATATTCCATGCATGTGGTGGTAGCCAATTCATGGCGTATCACAGCTGCAGGTTGCAACTCATACCAGGCAACAGATGGCTCCCCTGAAGCCCTCCCAGCCTTGGACCACCTCGGCTGACACCAGGGTGCATGGGGAGGGCAGGCAGCATGGCACAGGCATCTACGAGTGCACCAATATCAGACCCCTGGGTCCCTGATGATTAGGGGGTTGGGGCAATGGTAGCTACAGGTGGATAGGGGTCCCTATGGTGCCATTACCAGGGCTCTGAGTGGTGCATCCAAAGGTGCCAGCCATCAGATGCCACTTAGGACAGTTCTAAGCTGTTGAAATTTCCTCTGCCACAGCAGTTTTGGGATTTGCAACTGTGGGTTATGACAGCTGACCACCTGGAATTTGGCTATGTGGATGTCATAACCCGCAGTTGCGCCTGGTGTTGCAGGCTACTGCATAAGTTGTGTCATATCTTGCAATTGTTGCAGCTTGCAGATGCACTGGCACAAGTCATCTCCTGGAATGGCACCGGCATATTGCATGACATAAGTTATGGGATACACCATGGAGAGTAGCATATCCTGCCTTACTCAGGCATAGCCCAACTTGAATCGTGCCCATAGTCCCAAATAACTGGAAACATCTGTAGTGGTCCCTGTACATAACAAACTCTGGTCAGAGCCATTAGGGCTGCAGCCAAGGTCACAGAAGAGGGACTGGAGGAGCAGAGATGCAGAACCGCTTGCAGCAGCAGCAAGAATGTGCAATAAGATGCAATATCTCATTTTCAATGGAGTCCTGCTTTT
The DNA here is from genome assembly GCA_016271365.2 of Neoceratodus forsteri. Taxonomy (NCBI): domain Eukaryota; kingdom Metazoa; phylum Chordata; order Ceratodontiformes; family Ceratodontidae; genus Neoceratodus; species Neoceratodus forsteri. The sequence goes on along the minus strand of JADMNL010000033.1, from coordinate 101,000,590 downwards.
ATCAGCTTTTACAATGTATTTACTCAGGATAAGGCAAGGGGGAGCCTGCACCCAGGAATTCATGGAGACTTTTGCCACAAATTGTCAACATTGCCTTCTTATGACACCACCTCATTAAGAAGTGCAGAGAAATGTCCAACTCCTGTCCAAAAGATGATTTCATGGAGGAACTGCGATAACATCTTTCAGGATGCAAAAATACATTTTCAGTAGGATTTGAAAAATGAAAGCTGTCATTCATGCGGTGATGTAAAGAAATTGCTCTGTTGTAAATTTGGGGTGCAAATATAGAAAATGACCAAGTTACTAGCCTGCATTTGTAAAATGTAACATAGGCTCATAAGTTTGTTGTTTCTTAATATTTTTACACCAAATTTTCAACGTAGTCTTTATATGACCCTGCCTTACTTAAGAAGGGCAGAGAAAATGTTCAACTTCTAGCCTAAAGATGATTTTGAGCAGGGACTGCAAAATCACCGTTGGACACAAAAACACATTTTGGGCTGGAATTGGAAGATGACAGCTGTCATATTCATGAAGTGCTGTAAAGAAATGTCTGTGTTGCAAATCTGGGTAAAAATATTGACCATTACCAAACTTATGAGCCTGCATTTGCAAAATTCAACATAGCTTCATGACGTTATTTTTTAAATATTCACAACAAATTTTTTCAACATAGCCTTTTTACCACCTTACCTCATTAACAGTGGCAGAGACAATTTTCAACTCCTGCCTGAAAGGTGATTTCACACAGGGTCTGCAAAATCACCTTTTTGGATAGATTTACCTAATGTCAGTGCAGTTGTTTATGAGGTGGGGTCCCAAAAAGGCATGTGGAAAATGGGCCAATATGTAAAATTGCCTAGTTATGCTACTAAGTTCAAAACACAACTGAAATACATTGAACCACATACCTGTTTCTTCAGTTTGAGATCAGCTTTAAAGAGTGAAGACATGTCTGCAGTCCAGGAGGAATTACAGCATTGGACCCCTGATGAGTAAGTAAGGACTTGGGGTGTGTGGCGTGGTGGGTGCTGAGTGGGAGAGTCAGGTGGAGGACAGTAACAGTCGAAAAAGACAATGATGGATGTTTTTCTTTTTCAGTGTTAAAAAATTGGGCCAAGGATTCGTGATCGCAACACTGGGGATTGGCACCCCAGTGCCACTATTATCCTTCTGGTGGGGTGTGGGTAGTGGGTGCTAAGAGGAGGTTGGGTGTGTGGAAAGGAAAAAAAAATATATATATATGTATAGAAACAAATAACCATGCATGTGCAGTAGTTGATAGTGGTGTGAGACTGGGAGATTGGGCACGCCCAGTGTCACTGTTATGCTTCTGGGGGAGAATGCTAAGACAGATGGTCAGGTGGGTGGGAGGATAAAATAACATATATAAAAAAATAACTGCACATGCATGGTAGTGGATGGGGGTTCACTTGCGAGAGTTGGCATCTTGTTCACACTGGGGATTAGGGGCCCCAGTTTCAGTGTTATATGTGGACAGAGGTGCATCAGTGCTCCCTACAACATCAGCACATTCTCATCCATGATCTTGCTCACGGAGGTCATGGCGGAACATGGTACAGATCCACCATGTCCAAGATGGCCACCAACTCTATTGTGCACTCATGAAGTAGTGGTTCATACTCAATACAGTTTGGCAGCCATCTTGGACATGATGAACTGTGCTGTTCCGCTCAGACCTCCATGGTAGAACTTCACTGACTACAAAAGTAGTGCAGTGTGACTGCTGGAGTCAATGGAGAGGGAGTGCTTCACAGACCACGGACGAGACTGTGATGGAATCCAGTGAGTCCTTTTTTATCACAAGTGGTCTGCAGCACGCAGCCTCAAAGGAGATAAATCATCAGCTTCTAATTACAGCCTTATTAGTTTATTCTTTGTGACAGGCAAGATTTTGAATCAACCTGAAGCAAACAAACCAAAATTATCCTAAACAGCATAGCTTCATTAACAGAAGATTGTGTTATTAACTCTTATGCTTTTATGAGTATGTAGCCTAGGAGCTATACGAGGGCAGACCAGTTGATGTTACCTACATGAATCCGAGTAAAGCTTTGATCTGGTACCATACCACAAAATAGCTATTAAAATATCAACACTGAAATAGATAACAACATAAAAATATGGATTACTGAGTGGCTGTAAAAAGAACTTAAAGGGTACGTTTCAATGGTTTCTTTTCTAGGATAGGTGTGGTGATGACTGCATTCCCACAAGTGTCATTGTTGGGTCATATACTGTTCCAAATATTTATCAAGAACCTTGGAGAAATGCTACAAACTAGATTGAACAGAATTCTGGTGCTACAAAGTTGGGGGATTGGTGGAAGTGGAAGAAAAGCAGAACTCAATCCAAAAGGACCTTGATAAATTGTGTGATTTGACCAACAGATGTGGCATGTGTGATTTTTTTAATGAATACAACTGCATGGTAATAAACATGGGCCCAAGAACACAAAGAAGGCAGAGTAACAGGAACAGGAGAAAGATTTAGTTATAACAAATGACTTGAAGCATTCCAGGTGATGTGAACAAGCAACTACTAGGGCATACAAAATTTCATGTGAGCATCAAAAGAAATATAAGTAGCAGAAATGGGAAGGTCCTTTGTGTTCTGTAGCAGTCCCATGAGACCACATCAGCACTATTGCACACAATTCTGGGCCTTATCTTAGGAGAGATATGGACAGAGTGGACAGGGTGCAGAGGAGGGCCACTAAGAGGGTTTGGGGAATGAGGGAAGGACATATGAAGAGAGACTGGAATTTGGAATGGCTGACCTGTGGAATTTGATGAGAAGACTGAGGGGTGTCATGTTACTATACTGTGATATAACAATGAATACATCATTAATGAAGAAACTAAATCTGGCCTTCAAGCACACAAGCATGGCTGTCAGGGACACAGTAAGTAACTTGGCCATAGTCTGTTCAGGAGCGAGAGGAGAATGTGTTGCTTTACTCAAAGTGTAATAGGAATTTGGAACAAACTCCCACATAATGGGGTTGAAAGTAAACCAAAGACATTTTAAAAACTGATTGGATAGCCTCCTATGGGAGGGAGTAATAATTGAAGCCACCAAACAGAAGCAGGCAGCTGTCTTAATGGGCAGCTCATCATCATTCTGCCTTATGGACTGTAGTATGAATTATAATATAGAGACCTTTCACACAAAACTTGTAAAGAGAATACTACATGGGTTGGTGTGTATAACCAGAGTCTTATGCACACCCAAGGTGTGTGATGCTGCATAAATTCAGATGGAAAACTCAAGAGTTTTATAAAAGTATAACACACTGATGTACTCAGCCAATCAGGTATTACAACAAGGATATATGACACTCACCACTTGTTCATCTCAAAGTCTTTAGAAGAGTGAGGGGTGCTCATTCCGTGGGGGACAGTTTTCTTTTCTACAGGTTTTACACTAGAAACTGTGACTTGAGGGCTTTGAGGGAAGAAAGTGTTTGATTTGATAAGAGGGTGAAAACAAAGGGGCTTTGTGTTATTAAACTCCAGTCCTTCCCCAAATGGCCAGGGCCAGTCCTTGAGCCATCTCCTTCCCTTGGTACTCACCCTTCAAACCCTCTCTGTTCTTACACACCAATCCAATCAAAAACTAGTAGGAACCTTAAAGATTTACATGAACACAGCAGCTTCCACATTGCCTTTTCCAGCACTGTGATTGGCTAACTGCTTCAAAGTAAGGATAAAGGTAGGCGGAGAGTAGGGGTAGAATTGGGGCAGACATTGCCCTGGCTTGCCTAAGGAATGAGCCCGGCTCAGTGTGCCTTTCCCAGTTACTAGTTTCAAATAAATAAATAAATTGCTGATTCTAGAAATGTGATAGGTTGAGGAGGACCATACCTCCAAAAGTCCTCTTTTGTAGTGATACCAATATGTTCTGGTATGTCTTTTGGCAGGCAAACATAAAAAGAAATTGCAATCCCCAATACCTTTCTAGAACCTGGTGTGTCCTCCCCCAAAGTCCCTCCTCTCTAGCCCAAACCTCCAGTTCCCAAACACTCAACATAAGGATGCTGGGCCCCTTGCAACCCCATATCCATTACCCTGTGGGGTCGATGCCAGATATCAATGCTGGCCTAGTCGAGTCACCCTCACCCACATGTGGTTTCTGCATGTCTATCCAAATGACATGTATGCACTGTAAAGTCTGCAACAAAATCCACAAGTAGAGCAACAGTGTGCATGTGTGACAGCATGGAATTCCTGAAAAAGAAATGCTCATTTCTTTTAAAACCTTTTTAAATCAGGACTGCAGTAGCAATAAAAATCCTGACTGCAAGCACATCCTGACAAATTTATGATAGCTTGGGCGGTGGAAGCTTCAAGTTTGCCTGTGTCCTCAACTACCCCTAGCCAGTTGTTACCGTGCAGAAAATACACTGTCCATCGGTCATTATTGCCTGACATATCACAGTGCATCACAGTATCAATATGCTATGTGCTATGGTCTTAACTGTGACCCTTGAATTGACCGCTTGGAGATAATGTGGAATGTATTTGTGAATGGGATGTGACAGCAGTTTTACTACTGAAGGAAATCCCAGATAGATAACACTGAAAGTTTTCTGAGCAGAATCCCTGAAGTGAGGAAGAGCGTTGTCATTTCCTTTCATAACACAGGGCTTCATGCCACAGGGAACTGAGCTCTGCTTGCTGTCACTCATCAATCATTGTCATTTACTATCCGTTTGGAGACAAATGCTGTTCAGAGCTAGTGCGCATTCTGTCTCTCTCTCTCTCTCTCTCTCTGTCTGTCTGTGTCTGTGTGTGTCTGTTTCAGCTGACCTGAAGACTCTTTCTACCCTTATCTTCATCAGTTATCTCATTCTCCTCTTACCTCCCTAACCCTTTTCCTACTCTCCATTTCCTCTATTTTTCTTAAAACTCTTCTCTACCCTTATGCTCTCCATCTATATCTCCCCAACTCCTCCAGCCCTTTTCCTACTACCCTGTAAGCTTTATCCTCAACTCTTGTTCCTATGTAATTACTCTCCCCAATGGCTATAAAATCTCGACTACTAATGTTTCTTACCAGGTTTATGCAGTTTATATCTACCTTGTTATGTCTTAATTGGAGCACTATGTACCATATAGAATATAAACTGTATGTTATTTTACTGTGGTGTTTTTTATCTATGTAATGTATTCCTGACTGTATACATACTCCAGGACCTCCCTGTGAATGAGCTTGTTCAACGGAGTTTTCCTGCAATAAAATTGAACTGGAACTTGAACTCTCTGTTTATCTCACTATGATTAAGTTATGGGAGAGGGGCAATACTTTGGAATCATTTACATCTGCATGAGGCCCTGCCCAATTCACGTTATGACACCCCACCCAAATTACAAGAGATCCCACACCCACTTAGGGGTACAGAGCAATTTTCAGAATTTTCCAGTTCCATGAACAGTTTAGACATCTCAGTGGGGATTTGCCACATGGAATACTTGGATTCAAAACATGGATCATGGCACAAATGAGGTGAATTAGTGGTCTCAGCTAAGTCTACCTTTTCACTAAAATGACAGTACTGTAGCTGTTCATAGCTGCATTTATGGACACTGAGGAACTGACCTCAGTACCTAGCCTGGGTATCCTGTACTAATTAGAGCAGAGAACTAGAACCAGTAGTTTCATGGTTTGAATCCCACTCAGAGCAACTATCATTTTTTGCAAAATAATATCATATAACCCATAGAGGTAGAATGAGTTTTCTTTCTCCAGTTTAGTTATATAGCCAGTTATGGAGGCAAGGCAATTTTATTTTATTAATGTAGCATCCTACCCTAAAGTGTAAAATGATAAAACAAAACACACTGCACAATAATCAAAAGAAAACTTTAAAGTCAAATTATAATAAAATAATAAGAAAAATAAGAAGTCAAATGTAACCCCTTGTTCCCAGGGTTACTAGAATCTCACATAGAATCAGTGGCAGGCAAAGAGAGGCAGCTTGTGAGATGCCAGTTAAATGGGTTTCACACTGTCACACTCTATTTTCAGTTTCTGTTGAGCTGGAGTGATGATGTCACTTTAGAATTCTCGAGCAGCAAGCCACAATGGAATGCTAGTTGCAGGGGTTAGAAGTAGAATGCGGGAGATTCAAGTCAGTCTGTGTGGAGATTCAGGAGGTGAGGAGTGCTGCAGAATGCAGCTCCTCAGAGCCTAGCTCTGATATGGAGCTACCTCAGAAGAAGGGCTGTGTGTTCTCACCCTAGAGAGGAACACAGAAGACCTGTAGAAGGAAGTGGTAGAGACTGTTCCTAGAAGTTAGCCTGAGTGCCCCATCCCTGGAGGGATGGGGTGAATTCAGGAATTCAGGGCAATCCCCTGGTTCAGCGTGGAGAGGGAGAAGCTGCCTGAGAGTCATTTTGTCCTGTGAGTACCAGAGATTGTGTTGTGGAAAAAGCTCTGGGGCACCTGCATACTGTGGTGAGTTCTGCTTTGATAAACAGACTTTGTTCACCAAGACAGTGTTTTAAGTAAAAGTATCTGCCTACTGTGGGGTCAAAGAGAGACTTGCCAAGTACAGAACTTTTAAACTGTGTATGATTAAAGAAGCATTTGCAACAGTGGGGTCTAGGAATGACATAGCCACATACAGAACTTTTAAAGTCAGGACACCTCCAGTGAAAAGTAGAATGTTAAATCTGAAAACATTTCGAGATAGCATCTACAAACAGTGTTTCAGAGAAAGGTGTTGTAACCAAATGAATGGCAGTATAGATTTGAAAACAAAAGGTGGGAGACCTCCCATCTGGAGTAACCAGGTTTACCTCTTTGGGTTCAGTTTGGGCACCTATGTTTTCTCTTGGTACATTGGCCAATGTCTGAGGAAAGCACCCAGATGTGGGATTTTGGATTTCCTGACAGTCGGAATGTGCTCGTGGGTGGTTTAGGGATACACCATCAACCTCCATGCAATATGGAAAAGTGTCCTAGTACTGGCCGGGTGCCAAGTGAAGGAAAAGAAGAGAAATGTACCAGTTCGGGCCATGTGTGCCCAGATCCATTCAGAACCTGAGGGTTTATAGTGAGGAAGTATGCTCTGTACCCCAGTAATCTCCATTATCAGTGAGAGTAGCTGTGGGGTCCATCTTTGCTTTGTTATTCTCTGTGTTATGTGAAGAAAAGCCACACTCTAGAATCCCAACCTAGTTTGGACATTACAGTTATTGATTCCAGTGTCTGGATTTACTTGGGTGCCACTGACCAGAAGTACAAACCTAGCATAATGGTGAGCAAATATTTTCTCCCAGGGACCCAGATTGATGGCCATGCTAAATGGTCCCCAGGAGTGAGCCAGGTAGTTGCCACTCTTGATTTGTCTGTCTAAGAATGGCAGGCTCCATAGTAGAAGTAATGGGTCTACAGAGTTTTGTGAGATATTTGTAGTGATTATCCCCACCCCTCCTGGTGGGGCCTAGATGTGAGAGGAGCAGCCCTACTAGTAGAAACAAGGGGACCAGTGGGGAGGTTACAAAATGGAGACACCGCTGAGGATTTGTTTGGATTTTGGGAGAAAACAAGAAAGGTTTGCTCAGATTGTGACTAGCGTTTTGTCTGTCTGGCATAGGTAGCCCAAAAATCAGAAGCTTTGCACATAAGGGATTGACCAGAGAAGTGCCATCTGTATGTGCCACTGTGTGCTGCTGTAATTGTGCCAATGCTCACCAAGGAACTGAAAAGCCAGATTGTGTGTGCCCTTGTCCTGCACTAAAATGACGTTTGCCAGCTTTTAATTTTCAAGTTGTGACAAGAAAAGTATGGAGAACTGTGGGAAACAAAGAGATTTGTGCCATAGAAGTTTAAAGTGCTTGCTGTGTGGACTGGGGAGTCGCTGGAAATTGCCATGAAAAATGGTTAAAATGATGCTCCTACGAGGAGTTACAGTTGAAAAGAAAAAGAAGTTGCTTTACAGTTTAACTTTTGCCTGCTTGATGATTGCTGTGGAGGGAAGAGCACGAGAAGAGAGAGAGGCTCATTTGCATGGTATCGAGTGATTGGTGAGACTGCAGTCAGTCCCTCCCCAAGCCAGCTTCAGAGTATTGCCCAGTGTTCGAGAGGGAGAGAGGCGAGTGGTGCGAGCTGGCTTGCCAGGAGGAGCGTTGTGGTGACTGCAAACATTGTAAAACTTACAAAATCAGACTTTTCTGTTTTAAATCAGTCTCAACCCGTATTCTGATCAACTGGGGAGAAAGCATGGTGTTCACAAGGACAATCGGCGAAACCGCCAGCTTGTTTCAACCCAGAGGCCTCCAGGATCGGTTGTGGCCGAAATTTCCATCGCAAACGTCAGCTACTGATTCAGTGAGTACCATTCAGAAAACAGCTCAAACTGTGTGTGATTGTTTTCTAAAGCTAGCTGGATCTATGTGTAAACAGCGTGATTCTTTTCAAAGAAGGACTGTGTAAAGTAAATCAAACTTAAGCAAGAATTCTAAGCATTAGACTGTGAGTATAATTATGGATTCAGCAACAGTGTCATTTTCTGAGCAAAGTGAGAGACTCGGGTTGTATGAGAGATGCAACATAACAGGCAATCCTATTCATGAAATACTGTGGCTTTAGTGACTTTAAGAAAGAAAAAGTGATGAAAAGCTAATTTAAAGTTCTAGAAAAATCATATAGATGTGCTGAGGGAGCAAAACAGTGCAGTCTGTGCAGTTTGAGTGAACTTTATCAGTATGCTATAAAATCGGATCGCAGTGGCTTGAGTCAGAGACAGAATGTTGATGCCCAGGAGTGCTCCACCACCATTACAGAGTGGAGTAGTAATGTAAACACAGCAGCAGGGGAGCCATTTTATGAACTTTTACCAAGCAAAGTGAACTTTTGTGTTTTTTCTGCAGTCACAGCTTCGGGATCATCCCCAACCCGGATCATGCCTGGGCTATGATAGTGGAAGAGGTTAACAAGCTGAAAGAAATAGAGAGATGTTTCTACGGTGGATGTTTGCCTCCCTCATATTGTTATTCCTGGATACCCTGTGGAGAGAATGCATCATGTGCCTCAAGGGTAGAAGGGACGCCTTCATGATTCCTCACTGTTTTGGGTGCCTAGAGAAGCAAGCCCTAACTAATGCACCTCAAGATTTGTTTGGCTCCCACGTGGACAAAGCTTCAAGATCCTGCAAATGGCAGCACACAGCACCAGGTGGAGCCTGTTGGTGAATCCCAGCCGAGTGTGGCACAAAGGAAGAGGATGTGGGATGTACAGGCAGAGCAGAGTAGTGATGATGTCTCCAGCTCCGGGTCACAGATGGACAGTGCAGAGGGAGCATCAGTGGATCTGTGGAGAGAGAGGCCAAGCCCTAGTCTCATAGGAGAAGATGAGATGTGAGAGACCCTAGATTGGGAGGTGTCCACCTCCACGCCCAGAGAAGAGTGGACAGTCTCGGAGTGAGGATGACTGTTCACTCCTGGGCTCAGATCCCAGCGAGGAAGAGGAGTAGGGGAAACTATGTATCCTTATGATGAAGGTCCTAGTCCACAGCCTCAGGCTCTGCCTTGAAGGAACCAGAAGAGACTGGTGACTCCACTGCCCTGTCCCCACTAGGAGGAGTCAGAGATCCATTTTCATAGCATTGAGCATGCATCACTGGCAGAACCAGGACAGGCCGCCTCAGCCAGGCCAGTGGTCTTGAACTGACCAAGAGTAGTAAGGAGGAAAGACTGGTTCGTAGGAAGGCAAATGAGGTCTATGGAATGTCCTTTCTTGTCTTTCGTCGGAGAGTCTGGGAGGAGATTGAGAAAAACAGGAGAGCCTGGATAGTGGAAGAGTCAACAAAAACCTGCATCCAGGTGCAACTCGATTTGTCAGAGACAGATTCTACTATTGGAAAGTGGGCAGGACACTGTTCATAGACACTGCACGTATCGTGGACAGAAAGGGCAATGAGACTTTCTACAATGTGAATTATGAGCACCCAGATGGGGTAATAATTTGCACCTGACCCACTGTGGTACTACCCTCAATGCAACCAACTTCCTGTGAATGTGCCTATGCCTACCAAGTGGAAAGCAGAGCAGCTGTAACCAGTGCTGCCATCCAGCCATTGCCGTATTCCATGTTGTTCCACACAGTCTGGTGTTGCAGGATCCAAAAGTGCATCTAGATTCATCAGCCTTGCAGTGTGCCTTCCAGTTCCATCACCTGGCCTTCCAGATTACATCATCCAGAGAGGACATCAGCCCAGATGTTTCCTGATTCATCGCCTGGATTTCAGATTACTTCAGACCAGCTGTTCTTTCCTGTTCCAAGGTTCCATCTCCAGATGACGCCAACCAGAGATGACATCAGCTCCAGCAGTTTCCAGACGTGCCATCCTGTCATTTCTGGAAGATTTCCACCAGCTGTATCTGAAAATGCTGCCAGGGAGAGTCTTCGGCTGTAGATCCAGGTGCGGTTCCATTTTCATTCTTCAAGGGACTAGTGAGTCAAGACTTTTCTTACCTTATTGACATTGCAATACACATCCTACACCTGGCAGACTACAGACTGTTGAACTGTTCACAAAGACTCTCCCTTTGGGACTACAGTCCTACAAGAACTGTGCTTCACCGGCTCTGGCCCAGGAGAGACTCTTCTCATGGACCTTGCCATCGGGCACTGTTGTCACTAGTTGGGACTTTTAGGGCATTCCATCCCCAAAATGTGTATTGTATATAATGTTGATGTTTTTCTCTGTTTTCTGCTTTTCTAAAAAATATTTTGGGATTCTCCAGTGTTTTGATGGTAAGGATTATAACTGTGTACTGTGTTTGCAGATTAGGGTGTGTTTTTGTCTTTCTCTTCTGGTGGTTCCTGAAGAAGACAGAAGGCAAGACAAGAATAGAAGTGAGGGACTCATCGAGTTCCTCATGTGCTTTAAAGAGTTGTGTTTAAAGTACTGTGTAGTTGTTAACATGTATTAACTTTCCTCTTCCACAGGTGTAGTTGTACGATTGGGAGTGTAATGCTTAGGTGTAGTGTTAGCTCCTTGGTTTGCTTTGCAGGTGTCCAGGGATGGGGAGATTCCCTGTTTTGGGTAGTTTTACTTCTGGTCAGTAGGTTTTTCCTAGAGGGCTGGGGAATAGATGGGCAGTGGTCCTGACCTGCAGTAGGGGCCACAGCACTGGTCTATTAAGGCTATGCTCTGGACAGTTCTTCCAGGGCCACTGGTTATCCATAGTAAGATTGTAGTGTAGGGGCTGATGCATCAGCCAATGGCCTCTGGCCTCTTAGTGTTGTCTGCCTGTACCTGGCACATGGTAGGGAAAAGGTAGTGCTACCTCCCTGTAATAATACACATGAGGTAAGATGGCCTGGTGCTGGTAGGCAATGACTCTGGACAGTCATTTGCCTGGCATAGAGGTGAGTGTAACCCCTTGTTCCCAGGGGTTACTAGAATCTCACCTCAGAATCAGTGGCAGGCAGGAGAGGCAGCCAGTGAGATGCCAGTTAAATGGGTTTCACACTGTCACACTCATATTTTCAGTTTCTGCTGAGCTGTAGTGATGATGTCACAATAGAATTCTAGCGAGGTCATGTGATGGCAGCTTGCTGAATGGCAGCAGGGCTTAGAGCTCTCTCCTCCAGCCGTCCTAACCACCACAATCTGTGATCCTTAGACCACTAATCCAGCCAAAACTACCGTACTGGCTCACCCGTGTTCTGCCTGTCGACCCTCGAGTGTGTTTCTGCCAGTTCTCTTATTTCGCAGGAGATGGAGGTGGATAAAAACAGGCCGCGTTAAGCACACGCCCCAAGCGACTCCTGAAAAACTACCCAAGAAGCCAATGAAATCAGGCGGTACAGGGTCGGAGAGAACCGGAGAGAAGCCTCAGTCATCTGGTCTTCTCACGGAGGATAAATTTATGCAAAGCTGGCCCCACTGAAGAATATCCTCCAGGACATTACTGCTGAGCTGAAGTCTTTACGGGGATCTCTCCTCCCTCACTATGAGGGTTTCAGATTCGAGCCAGGATCTTTCATTGAAGCAGTGGAGGCGAATGCTGAGTCGGAGATGTCTGGGCTGGCCCAACAGGTTCGAAACTCCAGCTGAAAACCGAGGATCTGGAAGGCCGCAACTTGAAGAAACAACCTCCTTATTCTGGGCCTTCGGAGCTGGAAGAGGGCGGACCTGATGGCTTTCCTGCAGCGGTTCCTCACTAAAATAGTGGAGCCCATCACCACTTAGCCCAAGTTACCACCTTGAAAGGCGCACAGAGTCGTTGAGCCTCAGACCACCACGGGCCCCCCGTCCCATAATTGTAAAGTTCTTAAGCTTATATTGAGAGACAGCATGTCTTCAGTAAATCCCGAAACTAGCGATTACATGGGGGTCAGCCAAGCCACGTGTTGCCCAAGATCTTCCCAAGAAAATGAGAGCGAGAAGAGCTGCTTTCCAGCCAACGGTTCAGAAATTGATTATGCATCTATTCCCTTCAGGATGGTGTATCCGCTACCTCAAGGTCTCTGTTGGCAGTACCACCCACAGCTTTGACTCTCCAGAAGCAGCTCAAAGGACCTTGCCACCAGGCTCCCTGATCTGTTTAAGTTAAATGGCTGAGAGCTTACTGGACACCATGTCTGAGGATGTTCCGATCCTATTTAGGTTGCTGAAAGGGGGATGTTCCAATCCTATTTAGGTTGTTGAAAAGGGAGGTATTCCGATCCTATTTAGGTTGCTGAAAGGGTTTTTTTTTTCTGCTGATTTCCTTATACGCTTTGAATGTGCCTGGCTACCTTTCCCAGGCTGCTCTCCGATGCTCTTACCTGATTTGGCCATCCCTCAGGTTGTCGTGTAGAGCGACATCCTAGATGGTTGGGCAGAGGTGGAGCTAGGTCCGCGACAGTGAGACCTTCGGTCTCTTCCCGGAACTAGTTATCAGGGTAGGGATTCCTGGGGTACCAGGTTTGGTGTAGGACCTTATTAGGTCCTGCTGTCAAATAGTGCCCCTGGAAACAAGATGGTCTGACTGAGGATAAGCTTCCCACTTTCTGGCCTAATTTGCCCATTTCAGACCCTCTTTCTCCGTTTGCCCCAGGGGTGAGTAAAATCTCTTCTAAGGATGTATTCTCCTCCGCTAATTAAATGGATAGGGAGGATGTATCTGAATGGGATCGCTAACTGTTACGGCTTGTTTGCCAGATAGGCGGTTGGCTGGTGGGGAAGGTGACTCTTAGGCCCTGTGTCTTGCGGTAGCTGAGTCACGAGCCAATGGAAGGCGGTTTGCCAATCCAGCCCCACTCACGGGTTCCTGCTTTTTTCCCTACTTGGGTGAGGAATAGCCTTCTTTCTGGTGGGATAGGGTTCGGTATCTCCTTTTTAGTTGATCCCGTGAGTTGGGATGTTCTGGATTCGCATGGAGGGTCTGGTTCCCAGGACTTAGGTTTTCTCATGTTGGTCTTGATGTTTTCAGTCCTGGTACCATGCTGTAAATAGTTGGTTGGTTGGGTTTAGGGAGGGTATTTGGGGTGAGGGGTGGGAGGTGTGGACCTGCCAAGTTTTATATCTGCAAGATTGTTTTTCAGATGCAGTTATCTTCTCCAAGTTACTGTTGTCTTTAATGAACCTTTGCTGGCAGGCTGCAGGGGTGGGGGATTTTGGGGTTCGAGTGTGCCTCTATTTATGTTTTGCTTCTGGATGTCTCAATGCCTGCCTCCCTCTCATACTGTTCTTAAAATGGCTACAGGTACTATTAAAATAGCGTCATGGAATGTGCGTAGGCTCAGAGAGAAGGTCAAAGGACTCAGGTTTTCAACCACTGCACTCTGCTTCAAATAGATATATTATTTCTTCAAGAAACCCACCTAAACAGTGCAGAGGTTAGGTGGTTATCTCGATCCGGCTTTCGCAGATCTATGTTGCAGGTGGATCTAATTTTAGTAAAGGGTAGCTGTACTCATCAAAAAGCATATCTTGTTCCTGAGAGATTCAGTAGTGGAAGACCCAGATGGGAGGTTTGTTTTGGTCAAAGGCTCCTTAACAGGAACACTGTAGTTTTAGGTTCAATTTATGGTCCCGTTGGGGAAATCCTGACTTTTCATGGCTCTGGCAGACAAAATTAGTGCCTTGCTTCCTTCGGCAACTTATCCTGGGGGGCTGGAATGTTTCACCTTCTCACCCCTGGATAGAGACCCCCAAGTAATCGACCTCTTACATCCACGCAGAGGGCTTTACATGACTTTTCACATATGTTGGGATTGTGTGATCCCTGGAGACTCTCTAATCCCTCTCTTCGGGCCTTCTCATTTTTTCCCAACCCCATAGGTCATGGTCCAGGATAGATTATATCCTGCTTAGTGCGACCCTTCTTCGGGCTTCCTCCAGTCCGGCATTGAGCGATTATTCTTTCTGATCATGCAATTGTCTGGATTAACGTTTCTCCGGATCCTGAATTCCACGGGACACTACCTGGAGGTTCAATACCCAGCTACTTAAGGATCCCCATACGGTGACACAAATAAGATCCCTAATTTCTCTCTTTTTGGCAGACAACCTTGGGTCTACTTCAAGATTTGATATTATCTGGTGTTCCTAAATGTTATCTCAGGGAGAACTAATTAGTTAGCCTCCACAAGGAAAAAGCCCGGCAAGCGCAGGCTTTCTCCTTAATGAATAAAATCAAAGAATTATAAGCTGCCCACTCTCTCGCCTCTCCGCTATCCTCTTTGGAAGCCCTCCTGGTGCTTAAAATGAATACACTGACCTCCTTAAAGAAAAGGCCGAATATTGTCTTGTTAAAACTCAGGCTAAATATATGACCACGGTGAAAAGGCTGGGAGGCTTTTAGCTCACGTCTCCGCACATTAGAGGCTCCAGAATAATCCTGGCCTTGCAAACGCCGCTCCACTCATTAAAACCTCTCCCAGAGAAATTGTGCAGATTTTTGAGAACTACTATAAGGATCTGTATAGTCTGCCCCTGCCCCCTGCCTCCTCTCAGATATTACAGCGTATTTAGCTGATATTGATATTCCCAACTTTTGCTGCCCCATAAGGAGACCCTGACTGCCTCTATCTCTCTGGCTGAGATAGAAGGGTTATTGCTTCTATGACTCCGGATAAGGCACCCGGTCCGACGGGTTCCTACAAATTTCTACAAGGTTTTCTTCTAAAGATCTTGCTCCCATACTTCTTAAACTCTATGAGTATCTCTTCTCTTCTCGCGTCATAGACTCTACTCTTCTTGAAGCCACCATTATTTTAATTCTCAAGCCAGGTAAAACCCCTACTGACCCGGCAAGCTATCGACCATATCTCTTCAGAATTATGATATGAAGATTCTCTCTAAAATCTTGGCTGAAAGGGTCAAGAGAGTCTGGACCCACCTCCTTAGTCAGAGCAGGTTGGTTTTGTGCACTCTCGATCCCCATCAGACCATTTAAGAACTCTTTCTCACATTTCTCAACATGCTCGTATATCTCAATTACCTATGGCCTTAGTTTAAGCTAGATGCAGAGAAGGCTTTTGACCGTGTGGATTGGCCCTTTCTCTGGGCTGTGATGGCTAGGATGGATTTTCCGGCTCCTTTCCTAAAGTGGGTCCAGATTCTATATAACTCTCCTCGGCCAGGATTTATTGTAGACGGAGTTTCTCTTCGCTGTTTTATTTACATACTGGTACTCGGCAAGGCTGCCCTCTTTCACCTTTTGATTTAATCTGTATTTGGAGCCCCTTCTTATTAAGCTCAAGTCCTCCTCACTTATCAAAGGTTGTTTAGTGCATCAACAGGAGCTAGCTCTCTGCTTATGCAGATGATATACTCCCTGCATGTTGTACATCCTGCTGACTCCCTGAAATATGCACTAGATATCATTAGACAATACGGTGCCCTTTCTCATTATAAACTGAATATTTCCAAATCTGAAGTTTTCCGTTAAATACCACGTCGTATAAGCAGGATCTCGCCAACTTTGGTATGAGATGGTCCCCTAGGTCGATTAAATATCTAGGGATTCACTTCTCAATGGATTCTTCTCTACTTAAGAAACTCAATCTTGATGATCTTAAAAGCCTTATTCAGCAGGATCTGTTGCGGTGGTTTACCCTTCCTATTTCTCTTTGGGGCGGATCAATATTGTTAAAATGAACGTTCTTCCCGCATCTTCTATCCCTCAATCTATTAAACCTTTGGCTGCCTGTCTCTTACGCAACAGTTCCATGTGATGTTCTCAAATTTTATCTGGCGAGGTAAAGGAGTTCAAGGTCGTTTCTTAAACTATCCCTTCCTAAGGATAAGGGCAGACTTCGCTTCCCAACCTTTTGCTTTATCACTGGGCGGCTCATCTCGCTAAGTTGGGGAGATGGTTCCCTACTAATCCTGATTCTTCTGAACCGGTTTGGCTCCAAATTGAGAAGTCGATCCTTCGAATCTAGAATAGATCCCTATGCTATCTTCTATGCTCCTCCTCCGTACTTTCACAGTGGATAGCTGACCATACAATTCTCGTATCTCTTAAGTCTCTTTTCCAATGTTTACGTTTTGTAAATATTTTTCCCGGAAGGATCTAGGCCAACCGATTACGCTGAATCTCAATATTACGCTTTGGTAATTCGATGATTACTCCGACTGGCTTCCGTAAATTAAAGAAGCTAATCTGGAGCATTTCTATGACCAAGGACTTCTTCTTTCTTCCGTGGACATATTCGGTAAGCATCTCATTCCTAATGCCAAGATTTTCAAACTTTACCAGCTGAGGCATCTCATAGCTAAGAAGTTTAGCACTTATTACAAAGAACTGCAGTCTACCTTTCTTTCTCAAATATTAACCCTTGCTTCCAAACCGCATCCTATTTCTTAATATACTCCTTTCTTTTAAATTACAAATTCTCGGAAACTGTTGAGGGCTCCGGTATATGGCCTTCTCTGTTTCCTGAGTCCCCCTGAATTGGCCTTGGATCTGGAGGATCTCCACAAATACCATACTCAGGACAGATTTAGGCTTACTCAATACTATATTGTGAATAACATGTATTATACCCCTAAGAAGCTTTTCCAACTCAAAGGCTTCCCTTTCCCTTTGCTCCAGGTGTATGCAAGGTGAAGGATCCTCTCATATTTTCTGGTTTTGTAATAAAGTTGCTCCCCTGTGGTCCTCTATTCGGGACAACTTAGATCCTTTATTAGGTCTCTCTGGTTTTTCATTCCCGAGATCTGTATTCTGGGAGACTATGCTAGTATAGATAGTGTGGAGCATGCCGGTATCACATAGCGATGGTGTCCATTGCGGTTAAGAAACTGGTCCTTAGACATTGGACTGATCAATTGGCATTGTCTTATACTGAATGGCTGACCGAGCTCTCTGCCTACCTCAATGCTGAAAGGATGGTAGCCAGCTCAGTAATCATATGGATCTGTTTCAGAAAAAGTGGGTAAACTGCATGCATTATATCTGCACCAGTGAGTTCCTGACCTCCTACCTGATGCCTGCGATGGTCTTCTTTGTCTCTTATATTCTGTTACCTGCATCTCCTGATCTGAGAGGTGGGACTACTTCCTGATTTGTCGCTAGTTTAAATATTCAGTTCGGATATAATGTTTACCTGGCACACTCAGTCTGGGTGGGTGGTGGGAGGTGGGAGGGTGGAGGTTTGGTTTTTTGTTTTTCCTTTTGGTTGGGGGGATGGGGGAGGGGTGGGGAGGGTGGGGTAGGGGAGTGGGGTGGGGGGGTTTGTTTTGTTTGTTGGAGGGGATGGGGTTGTTCCCTTTTTGTTATACCATGTATTTCTGTGAACTGTGTCTCTGTTATGTATTGTGGGTTGTCTTCTGTAAAATCAATAAACTTAAATTTCAAAAAAACAATAGAATTCTCGCAGCATAAGCCACAATGGAATGCTAGCTGCAGGGCTTAGCAGTAGAACATTAAGAGATTCAAGTCAGTCTGTGTGGAGACTTGGGAGAGTGAGGAGGTGCAGAGTGCAGCCCTCAGAGCCCAGCTCTGATATCAGCCACCTCAAAAGAAGGGGCTGTGTGTCTTCACCCTAGAGAGGAAACACAGAAGACCTGTAGAAGGAAGTGGTAGAGATCATTCCTAGAAGTTGTTCCAGTGCCCCATCCTCCGAGGGATTGGGGAATTCCATGAATTCAGGAAATCCCTGGTCCTGCCTGGAGAGGAGAAGCTACCGACAGTCATTTTGTTCTGCTTGTACCAGAGATTGTGTTGTGGGAAAAAGCCTGGGGCACCTACAGCACCGTGGTGAGTTCTTCTAAATAAAGAGACTTTGTTCACGAGACAGTGTTTTAAGTAAAAGTATCTGCATGTAGGGTCAAAGAGAACTTGCCAAGTACAGAACTTTTAAACTGTGTATGACTTAGAAGCATCTGCAACAGTGGGGTCTAGGATAAAGACATAGCCACATACAGAACTTTTAAAGTCAGAACACCTCCAGTGAAAAGTAGAATGTTAAATGTGAAAAACATTTAGAATAGCATCTACAAACAGTGTTTCAGAGAAAGGTGTTGTAACCAAATAAATGGCTAAGTATAGATTTGGGAGCAAAAGCGGGAGACCCCATCTGAGTAACCAGGTTTACCTCACTGGGTTCAGTTTGGCATCTATGATTTCTCTTGGTGCATTTGGCCAATGCCTGAGGAAAGCACCAGATGTGGGATTTTGGATTTCTCTCTGAGAGCCGGAATGTGCTCGTGGGTGGCTTAGGGAACCACCATAAACCTCCATGCTATATAGAAAATTTCCTAGTACTGGCCAGGGTGCCAAGTCAAGGAAAAGAAAGAATTATACCAGTCCGGATCATGTGTACGAGATCCGCTCAGAACTTGAGGGTTCATAGTGAGGAAGTGTGTTCTGTACCTCAGTAATCTGCATTACCAGTGAGGGTAGCCCTGTGGGGTCCATCTTTGCTTTGTTATTCTCTGTGTTATGTGAAGAAAAGCCACACTCTAGAATCCCAACCTGGTTTGGACATTACAGTTATCGCTTCCAGTGTCTGGATTTACTTGGGTGCCGCTGACCAGAAGTACAAACCTAGCTTAATGGTGAGCAAATGTTTTCTCCCAGGGACACAGGTTGATGGCCATGCTAAATGGTCCCCAGGTGTGAGCCAGGTAGTTGCCACACTTGGTTTGCCTGTCTAAGAATGGCAGGCTCCACAGTAGAAGTAATGGGTCCACAGAGTTTTGTGAGATATTTGTAGTGACTACTCCCACCACTCTCAGTGGCACCTAGATGTGAGAGGAGTAGCCCTACTAGTAGAAACAAGGGGGCCTGAAGGGGCAGTTACACAAATAATAATAATAACCAGGAATTAAACAAGACCGTAAACCAACAAAGAAAACTGAAACAAAACACAGACTCCCAGAACGCATACGACCAAAATGAACTGTCACCATAGGCTTCTGCAAACCAATGAAACTTCAGCCCTTCATAAATGCCAACACTGGGGAAAACTCCCAAGATGTCCCAGCAGCAGGTTCCATGTAACAGGGGACACAAATGTGAAGGCTCTATTTAACAAAGCGACCTAGGTTTAGCCAGAAGATTATCTTCAGTGGAGTGGAATGGATGGGGTGACTGGGGCATATAAGGCCAAGAGATCTTTGGGTAGCCCACACCAAGTTTGTATTGGGCTTTGTAAGTTAAAGCAATCCTGAAAAGCAGTGTGAGACCTACTGTATTTAATAGCCAGGCAGTCTGGCCCAAGTGAAATATGCTTCATGTATGCTATAACAGAAGTGAAATACAAAATTAGCTGCTCAACCCATGCAGTATCACACATTAAATTGCTTTTCTCATTGGGGTGCTACTGGTTATGACATATAGTCAATACAAAACTAAAGATAAAATGCCCCCAATTGACAAATCATAAAATGTACTTTCTGCCTCAAATGGCTACTTACTTATTTTATCCCAAATGAGGAGTGTGGGGCTCTTGCTCTTTCAAATCAGAGCTATGGTGTGAAATTAACTCAGCCACCAGCGGCAAGGTTGACCTCCCATCGGCTGAGGCCCTATTCCAAAATGCTAACTGCCACAGTTGTCTGCCTTTTAAAATATAGTGCACTGCCTGATTGGCTCACTTTGAATAAGATGCAGAACCCAGCCAGTGTACTGGTCGTCATTGGGGAGCCAGCTAATGGAGACAATCATAAATCTCCTGTACTAACAAATCCAAAATTAGCTGCTCAACCCATGTAGTAACACACACATTAAATAGCTTTTCTCATTTTATTTATTTCATTTTTGTTGACGGTAAGTGCACTAGACAAATTCTGCCTATTTTCAGGCATGACCTGGGGAGGAGGATACAGATGAATGCCAACTGACCTTGAACCAAATTCAGCTGTTGGTGGTACATATTTAGTAGATGGGGTCATTGGGGTGCTACTGGTTATGGCATATAGTCAACACAAACAAAATACATTCCACCCCCAATTGACAAATCATAAAATTATACGTTCTGCCTCAGATGGCTACTTACTTATTTTATCCTAAGGGAGTGGGGTCTCTTGGTCTTTCAAATCAGAGCTCTGGTGTGAAATTAAACTCAGCCACCAGTGGATCTCCCATCCCAGTTTCACACCAGAGCTCTGATTTGAAAGACCAAGAGACCCCCACTCCCATTGGGATAAAATAAGTAAGTAGCCATTAGAGGCAGAAAGCACATTTTCTGATTTGTCAGTTGGGGGTGGAGGGTGTGCACTGTATCTTTGTTTTTACCAGGAATCAGCCTAGCTGCAGCATTCTGCACCAACTATAGGCATCACACCAACTTTCTGGATAGACCTAGGCACATAGCTTTACAGTAAGCATTCTGTGAGGCTCCAGATGGCTCTAAAACAGATGGCCCCCACACAGATTCACCCTGTACTTCTACCTCCATCAGTGCACCACAGGGATAGCTACTTACAGGCTAGGCCTCAAATCATCAGCCATCTAGATGTAGTGAGGCACACAGATCTCCTGATGAATCAGAAATAAAATCCAATATCACCACAGTCCTATTCCTTGGGAATTAATTTTCCACAGACTGCCCAAAGGGAAGTAGTAGGAACCACTGGACCTTTAACTACTCAACCCCCACTACCAGAGGACCCCTTGGGGCAGGGAAGACCCTCTACTTATGTCTTTTAACCCATGGTGTCTGCTCAGCTGAACACTCCAAATATGACCCCACCCCAACACCTACTACCAGGTTATGCATCCATCCCATGCTCAACCCTTTTAGGATCTCAAAGGATTCCCATTCTCCTGAAGAGCTCCAAGATCACTGTCAGAAAGAATGGAGTCCAGAAAGGCAGCACTGCCTCTGTGCATGGATGTGCATAGGGCTGTTCCTGGAGCCACATGACACCTAAGACACATTTACATATACCATGAATGCTGATCAGATCCACTGCAGCATGTGCCACTCTCCTGCCTCTCCTCTTGCCAACCACTATTTACAAGCACAGCATTGTGCCATTGCAGGGGCAGTCTACCAAACTTCCTGTGCTGAAATGTGAGCTTTAGCCAGGTTTTGGGGCTCAGCTGCAGTTTGAAAGTAATGGAATGCAATAGAGGTATGGCTAGCAAAAGCATTTTGAGTTATTTTGCTGCCCATACCACTGCCATGAAAACTGGCCAGACGTGTAATTTCTAATGCATATTGCAGCATTTGTCATGACTTTTAGAGATCCTTACTAAGTTGAATAACTGCCCCACAAAATACTGTGAACAGCATCAAGCAGGGCAAACTAAAAACTTGACATGAATTTAAAACTAAAAACAAGCAAATGCAATTCCTTCCTTGACTAAAGTTTGGCATGAACAGAACGCAAATATTATTTAATAGAATAGCTCAAATAGAGAATCTTGCTAAGTAAATCACAGTATGCTCCATGCATTTATTATGGATGATCACAAGTTGTTCTGTAGTGCTAAAGGGATACAGGCTTGTTTGAGTCAGTCTTTATTTTTCCTTTTCTCAATTATTTCTTGTGTTTCATAAAGCACCACAGAATTGTGTTATGTGCAGAGGTGCAGGAAGGGAAACAACACAGCGTGTCGCGCGAGTCTGGAGCTGTGCCAATGCAGACAGACAGGTGTGTTTATACGTGAGCAAAAATGCCTGCACAGGTACAGGAACCCATGAAGACACTGATCATTCTGTATTACAGTGCATCAGATCCTCCTGCAACACTCCCTTTGTGTTTACACTGACCTGCACTGATTCAACTCATCTGCTCCTCTCACAACAGTGCAGTTCAGGCAGTGCAAATGGGCCCATACTCACCTGAAAGAAGGGAGTCTAAATAGTCCACTCAAAGAAAAACCTTCCAATAGAAAACCTCCAAGTTATCACAAACTCCTCCACTGCACCTTCCAACTATCCCTCCTACACACAGTACACAGACAGACACAAACACACACACAGCCATTCAACCTAAGTTAAACAATCACACAATCCCCACTCACTCCTATTTAAAAGCAAACTTTAAATCTAAAATATATTTAGTCCAAGTCCGATACAAATTCAAAATACTTGTGACAGATGTAAGGTCAGCTACCTGAATGGCCAGCAACATGGAATTAATGTGGTTCATAGTCCTCTGCAACCACTCCAGTAGATCCTGCAGCAACTACAAGGAGAGATTCTCAAAATATTTTTCAGACCAAAACCCTGAGCAGCAATTCAAAAGAACCATGACATAAGGAACTCTGCCAGCTGCCACCAGGTAAAGTATGGTTATCAAGCCTGGTAGCTTGAAAATGGACAGTTAATAGTCCTTAAAAAGTCATAGGCCTCGCCACAGGAAAAGGTAAGACACAGTCTTCTCCTCCACCCTCTCTAATCAGGTTGGAGGGTTGAGGCCAGGGGCTGCCGTGAAGTCACATACAGCACGTTTCCAGGATGAAAAGATACTGATCATTTCCAGTAGTTACCACAGTAGTTACTGGCTGGAGAAACAGATGTCCTCTCAATTAGCACTGATGAAACAAACCCAAGTCAACTGAACAGCAAATACCCTCTGTCAATGAGTGGTTGATGAAACAGCATCACATAAGCACCCTTCAAGTCATCCTCAAAGTATTTTAATTCATTCCCCAAGTAATTTTTAACAGCTTTTAATATGTGTGTTGCAATTCATGACTCAAGCCATTAAAGATGGCCACCACAGAAAAAAAATCTGTTACCTTTGGAATGTACATACTGCACTAGACGTATACTGTAAATGTATTATTTCACTAAAATATCACTAAAAATACCACCAACAGCTAATCTGGTTCAATATTGATTGGTTTCCATCTGCATCTCACTCCCCAGGATGAGGCTGTAAATAGACAGAATTGCCTAGCCCTCCTTTCCTGGTCAACAAACTCTAAATAAACAAAGTATGAGTATGGTACTACCACATGATTCTGATGGTAAGCAGTGTGGCATCACAACAAGATATTTCATGTCTTTTTCATGGCATGCATGGCAAGTGAGTGGGAATGTTTCAAAACTTCAAATCCTTTAACGAGTTGAAGAATGAAAGAAATGAAAAGAAAATGGGGATATTGTTGTTTTTACCATAAATACATTATTACTGACACGAATACATGGTGACTAACAAATACTGCTGCTTTAGCATCCATCTGCATCTATGCACATGTGCAGAAATGTGTTTATTGCAAAATTATTGGGTAGCTCTCTAAGGTAATTACGTGACTTGCTATGCAATTTATAGTTGCCCATCTTAACAGGGTCTCACTGGAAACCAGAGCATGAAGAAAAGGCAGCTCATTAGAGAGGAAAAACATGATGCAAGTGTTAATATTTATTCAAGGAAATGGACAGACTGACAAGTGCTTGAGGTACTCTGCCTTTGTAGGGGAGGTGAAGCCTGGACAAGTATCAGTTTTAAAGTGCTAGTACATAAATATTTTAAATAAAGTTTTAATAAAAAATAAAAAATCATTCACTGAAATACCCATCCTCTGAGAAGCTGTTCTTACTTGAGACATGATTATTTCTCAGCAAAACAACAGTTCTGACAGCAGTGCACATAGAAGATGAACTTTATAGTCCCACCTCACTGCCTTAAGAGTCCTAGCAAACACACGTTGCCTTGGGGACCTGAAAGGACACAATGATCTGTGACAAGTTAATATAAAAGATGCTCTGGTACAACTGCAGGTGCAGCTGCTTCTCAAATCAAATCTGACACTGAGTTAAAGAACCAAAACAGTACACCTGGCAGAAGAAGCAAAATGAGCTAGTACACTGCCTGAAATTAAGATTAACCTTTGGAAGTAGTCAAGTGTTAAGATTTTTTTTTATCCAAGTGCTTCTTTGTTCCCTTTGCAAATTTAAACATTTTCTACCTGACAATACTAAGTGTGATTTGTGGAATAGTA
Source organism: Neoceratodus forsteri (assembly GCA_016271365.2). NCBI lineage: Eukaryota > Metazoa > Chordata > Ceratodontiformes > Ceratodontidae > Neoceratodus > Neoceratodus forsteri. The sequence goes on along the minus strand of JADMNL010000033.1, from coordinate 100,976,210 downwards.
TGCTAGCTTGAGGTTGACACATCTAGCTAAATTTCTGCTTTACACCTCATCATCATTGTGACCTCACAGATTTAGAAACATCAAAGCACAGTGACAGCAGAAACAGACCCAGAGGCCCATCACATCTGTGACTGTGACATCCAAACTGGCCAAGAAAAGCCACTGAAAGATTTAAAAAAGTGTAAACTAGCACTGGGGTCTACGGTTCTTGTAGTGTCAGTGGCGGGAGAGAGAACGAACCCTGGGAGCAAAGAAACCAACCAAAAGTGAAGTGTTCGGTTAATTTATACAAAAACAGCAGCAGTGCAAAGTCCCTACAAAATGACAAGGGTCCACTGTTGAAGCCTTAGAGTGGAGAGCCAAAGAGGTAGTGGTTTGGCCAGTTGTTGCCCTCTTTCTGCTGCTGCTGCTAATTGTACTATTTTTGTTCAGAAATCTATCATTTTGTCTTTTGCACTATAGCCCCTTTTTTGTATAAATAAATAACTTGAACACTTCATAGAAATGTAGAAACATAAAATTTGTTGGAAGAAAAGGACTGCTTGGCCCACCCACTCTGCCTAGACGATCTATAGCTAGTCTGCCTCCACATAGCCTAACTGGTCTCTGGTGACTCTCCTTCCTTCCTACCTATTCATCAATATTCCTTTGTTTCTACCATGCATACTTGCAGTCCCCTACTGTTTTCACCTCCACCAAGTCTGCTGGCAGTCTATGCCAGGTGTCTACCACTCTTTGGTAAAGTAGTACTTCCTCGCATCCCCTCTTTAGCACCCCCCACCCCAGCTTCATTGCATGCCCTTGGTCCTAGTACTCTTCCTCATTTGCAAGAGACCTCTCCTCCACCCTGCTCACCCTCATGAGGAACTTGTAGATCTATATTATGTCCTCTCCTGCTCTCCTGTCTTCCAGGGTGTACGTGTTGAGATGCCTTAGTCTCTTCTCATAGTGCTTTTGTTGCAGCTCTGCAACATTTTAGTTGCCCTCCTCTGGACTGCCTTTCCTGTCTATGTTCTTTCAGAGGTATGGCCTGCAGAACTGGACACAATACTCCAGGTGGGGTTTCACCAGTGACTGATGCAGTGATATTACTACGTCCCTCCTACTGCTGGAGATACTTCACCGAACCCATGTCAGCATTGCCCTGTCACTACCCACTACTTTGTCTCATTGTCCTGCCACTTTGAGATCATCGGATATGATAACCCCAATGTTCCTTTCCTGCTTAGTGACTGACAGTACACCCCCAACCCTATACTCAATTCCTGGGTTCCTATGTCCTAGGTGCATAATTTGCACTTTTGATTTTGAACTCCAAACTGCCATGTTTTTGACCACTCCTTGAGTTTCCCAAGATCCCTAAGCATTCTTTCCACGCCTCCATATTGTCCACCCAATTACAGACTTTGTTATCATCTGCAAAAGGCATACTTTCCTTCCAGTCAATCTGCAGTGTCACTGATGAAGACATTAAAGAGGACCAGCTCCAGTACCAAGCCCTGTGGCAAACCTACTGGTGCTGGTCACTCTTCCATCCTTAGAGTGAGTGCTGTTAACCACCGCCTCTGTCTCCCCACCCATTAACCAGTTTCTAACCCAATTCATTGCTTTGGATCTCACACCTAGGCTCTTCAATTTCTTAGTCTCCTGTGTGGCTCAGTGTAGAAGACCTTGTTAAAGTACAAATAGACCATGTCCACTGCTCTCCCTGATCTATTTCCCTGGTCAACCGGTCAAAGAAACCAATTGGGTCCATCTGGAATGACCCTCCCTTCATGAATCCATGCTGCCTTTGGTTTTGCAGCACATTTGTTTCAAGATACTCTATCAACCTATCTTTTTTTTTGGGAGGGTTCCCAAAGATCCTGGACTTTATGCTGCTCATCATCAAGGTTTTTTTTCTTGCTGTTTGTGGTTCACCCATGACACCTGCTTCATGGAGTTGATGTGCAATGACCTCAGTGCATGACTAGCTCCTGCCCCAACATGCAGACATTTGCCTCTGCCACCAATCATGCTTCAGTACTGGTCCTAGGCACCTACCCTAGCTTTAGCTAGGGGTTGGTATGTTGCTGGGTGCCAGATTTCCTCCTCTGCAGAAAAGAAGAGCAGTCCAATGGATGCTCAGCCTTCTCCCATCCCTGCCAGCCCTCTGATTGCCCTGGGTTCACACCCAAGCCTGGGTCATCAGCGTTACAAGCAGTAGTGCTACCCCATGCTGGTGGGCCACCTTGCCAACCTATCCTTTAACAGTGGTTCCATTAATTTCCCCACCACTGAGGTGAGGCTCGCCAGCCTATAGTTGCTAGCCTCTTCCCTGCTGCCACTCTTATGTAGATGAACCATGTCTGCTCTCCCCGGTCCTCTGGAACTGCACCCAAATCCAGTGAACTGCTAAAATGGCTGTCAGTGGGTAGCCAACTTCACCTTTTGTTGCTGATGTCTTTTGCACTGCAGTTTTTCGCTCTGCAAGAAAAGTCACTTTTCTGCCAACAGACTGACCACTTGTGATGTTACAATGAGTTAGGTCACACTCTTGATGAAGTATGTATGAGGAGGAATAGAACTAGATATTAGGGTTGATCAGATAGTCCAAAATCCAATCTGACAGTCGGAGATGGGACTATCCTAGTTCAAAGTCGGATGTCTGACTGACTTGTATTGTATGGTGTACTGACTGCTGCTGAATCTATGAATGCACGGTATACTAATGTGGTATCTAATATTGTATATTTATGTTGTTAGCATTTTGTTTTTATCCTATTGCTAGTCCTGTACCTCCTCCCTCTCTTCAGGTCACATCTGTAAACAAGACTGCTGCTCCCTATGTGGTTTACCTGGTAAAATATTTTCAAATAAACAAAAAAATTTTTTTAAAAATAACTTTATACACCCCATTCCTTACACGGTCACCCCTAACATGTACACCCCTCGTCCTGCACTTCATAACCTATAACCCTCAACCTGCCCCCAGCCCACTTAGAGAATTATATATTAAATGATGTTCTCCTATAGTATTAATACTCTGAGTGGTCACCTGCCAATCAATCAGGTGTTACTAGAAGGGCATCATTTAAGTTCATACATGCTGTCTGGAATGAAGATGAGCACAAGCTGCTCCGACATGGGACTTAGTGTGATCCAAGTCACCCAACTTAAGGTTTTGTTAAATTTGGGTGCTTTGGTGGGAGGAAGGAGATGTGGGGTAGTGGGTGTGTGGTGTGGTGGGTTCTTTATTGAATCAGTAAGTTTGGAGAATGTGCCTTATGGCAGAGTGGGTGAGACTCATGATTTAGTTGGGGCTCTTTGCTTTATTAATAGAGTGCCTTATAATAATTTTATATATAATTTCTAAGTGAGCTTATGAGGAGAAGGGATGTTGTGTGTTATACAGTGGTTTGGGACTGGGTAAATAATGGGTCAGGGGACTTTATTGGGTGGGGAGTTTTTGTTGTCAAATGGCAAAACAGATCAGATCACAGTATCCAAATCAGATTTATATCTTAAAATTTAGGATTCTGAATTTTCGACAGCCTTATCAGAAAATCAGTCATCCTAAATTTTGATGATATCTGAGGTATTCATTTTTTTTTAATGAAAATCTGACACACCCTACTAGATATGTTGGTCTCCAGGTAGCATATTGTTCTCATGTCACATCTAACACTATCAGGTAAAAACTTTGTGATGGATAAAAGCAACAGAAAAATGTCTCACAATTGAGTGCCCAGAACCAAAATACCTCTCCACTATGGAAGCTCTGGGGAACCAAAACAGTGAACTCAAAACCTGAAATGTCTCCACACATGTGTCCTGGGAAACCAACCTGACTATAACAAAAATTTAAGATAAAGATCCACATGTGCTATATAAAAATATGATGGGTATGTATGACATACTCTGTAACGTACCTATTGAAGGACACTATTCAGAAAATAAAGCCAGTCGCCTTTCAGGCTTCTGGCCTTATTAGATGATAGCCCCTCAATGGGTGTATTTCCTGTATAACACACTTACCCATCATTTATTCTCCAGATACTTTATATATTTGCAATAACTTTTTAATTTTGTGATCTCCTCCTGTGATGGCCTTCACTCCTCAGTATTTCACACATCACCACTAGTCACTGGTGTAACTGACACCAGGCTTTCAAGCTCCTCTTATTCTTCATCCTCCTCTCATGCATGTAATTCCCCATGTTCTTCTGCTCTCATGCTTCCTCCCACTGCTCCTCCTCTTATTTTTCTCCCTGCTTCTCCTGCCATGCTTTTCTTGCTGTTCCTCCTCCTCTTATTCTTCTTACCTCTGCTCCTTCTCTTCCTTTTTGAGTGGGCTTCCACCTGCTTTTTCCCCTTCTTCCTCATTCTATATCTACCTTTGCTTTGGTCCTCTGCCCTTCTGAGTATTTCTCTGTCATCATATCGTCCTCCTCAGTGAGTCTCTCACTTAAAAGTTGCTTTGGTGCTACTCGCTTGGTTTTATAGAACTGTAGTGTTGGCATACCTCCCAATCCTCTTCTGTGAGCAATTCTACATGTTCTGCTGCTGACAGGATTACAGTACTATCAACTCCAGAGCCAAACTCAGTGTCACTCACTCATGCATATTAGATGATAGATATGACAACAGAAGGATCCAGTAAAATAAGCGCAACCGAAATTGCACATACAATTGTAGCATGATCAAAATAGCGCTGGACTAAATAGCTTGCTGGCTAAATAGTGTTTACCTTTATAGTGCCAGTAGAACAAGCAGTGTGCAGTTGAAAGAACTAAATAATCATCCTTAGTCCCCTTCCTCCTGAGTGCTATCTAACAGTACTCGAAGAAGCTAGTAGGTGATTGGTTTGGGACACACATAGTGTAGCACATCCATTCTAATCACAGTCCCCAACCCTTTCCTAACAGTTCCTTCTGGAAGATACATGCATAATGGCACGGTATGTCACTTTATTCAATTAAATCTTTATTTCATTCAATATAAAAATGTGATCATACAAAAATAACACCACAGCCCCAGCAATTCCTCACGTAAACACGGCATCAATTTTTCCAACAGTCTTGCATGATTTTGCTTGCAGCTGGAAATTGCATGCAATTCCCCTTAAGTACTCCATCCGCGCCTCGAATTGTACTAGACACAACTAATCATGTATTTGTTTTGCAGTGCCTTTATATTTCTTGTGAACTGCACTCACAGCAGACCCTGCAACCAACTGCTCCATCTCCGTGCTGTTCATGTGTTGTTGTCTGTCTTAAGCAGTTCAAAGAACTTCCATATAGAGGGGTGGTGTGCTCCTGTGAGATGATTAAAGCGCCTGTGCCATACTGAAGGAACTTTTAATTTTTGATGCTGTGAACAAAGTCTGGTGGTATACTAAGGGATGTGGCATCTGCTGGCTCTGGTAGTGGTTGATCATGGGCCCTCCTGTTCCTTCTGACTGTTCATTTCAAAGTGGAATAGCAGGTAGTTGTGAGGACACTGAAGGAGAGTTGAGACAATGCTGCAGACACTATCTGGTGTGTAGTTTCCACTGTTGTGCCTGCATGTTCCTTCATGTTTGCAACTGCTTCCTTTACAGAAACTTGTTGTGGATCATGGACATGATTGTGCTGTCCAATGGATTTCAAAACAATCTCCCCGCTCAAATGCAGTCATGCAGTACAGTGTCCTTATCATATTCAAGGCACTTGTAATATGTCTTTTCTGCTATAACTCTCCCTCCTGAACAGAAAGCCATCAAGAAGTGCCAGATCTCCTCCCTTTTGGCTCTTCAAAAATGCACTGACATTTTCAGAGTATCCGAAGCATCTCAAGGTCTGGCTGGTAACAGCAGCTATATAGCAATGGCAATTACATTGTAATTACATTACATTACAATGTAATTACCAGCCATTTTAATTTGCAAGCGATGTTTTACAGGAAAGTGTAGTTTGTGTATGTTTGGCATAGTGTTCAGTGTTAGTAGGCTGTACTGTGAAGTAAGAGTAGCAGCTATTCTGTACACTATAATGTGCTTCATGATATTAAATACGCTATATATGTGCATGCGCTTATTGCCGACATGCATTTTAACATTAAACCAATAGAAGATGTCACAACAATAGAGGAGGTTGCCAAATTCTTCTTCTTTGCTGAAAGAACAAGGAAAAAGAAAATGTTAGAATAAAGACATAGTTCCTTAAGGCTGACCTGGCACTTAATAGGCCCCAAAATATTAATAAAGAAAGCTCAGTAAGTGCAGGTGGTGGAAGCACCCTCTCGATGTGGCTGATCTATAATTTGCTGTCAGTCTTGTCCTATTGGTACAGTTTGAACACATTAGGTATTACTAGGACTTATTTAATGAATATCTATGGTTTTAACTGCTGTATATTTATGCTTATAGTTTCTTTTTGTACAGTACATTTATGGTATCTTGATATATGAAATGAATGTGTTTTAATTGTAATGACCATGTGCGAACAATAAAAAGAACTGACTGACTGACAGTAGATGAGTGAGCAGCACTGGGCTGTGTGGTGCTGCTCTGTGACATGGGAGGGCATTATATAGTGGTCCAAGGTGGACTGACAATTGTCTCCTCCCATGCACAGGTGGCTGTGGCAGCTGTTAGCATGCTGTTTATGCAAGCTGAATGAGGGGTGGCTTAGTTTACATTTACTAATTAATTATGTCTGTCTCACTCAGAGCTTACACCAGTATTGTATTAACAGAGGCAGAGAGTACCGACTCAAGCCTTTCTGAGGATGGAATAGTTCAGCTGAAGAGCCAATGAGTTCAAACAGTACCAAGGATCTCACCAGCTCAGATGTTTGAATGTCAAATCATAAATTTAATCCTGGCTTTGGCATTAATATGCTCAGTAGGAATGTGAAAGATTTCAAACAAAAATCAAACATACAATGGGTTGAAGATGTCAATACCTATGACATTCTTTTATTTCAGGAAAGCTAGGAATGCTATAGTAATTTCACTCCTATAGACAAATTTCAAACTTAGTGTAGTCCTGCAACTAAGAACGCAAGATTTGAATGTCCCAGGAGGTTTATCCATTTTAACAAATTCAGCACTAACTATACCATGCATAGCTACAACTGGTGGACATTCTGTATCTGCATTTCAGTAAAGCTTTTGACTCTGTTTCCCACAGGAGATTAATCAGAAAGCTGGTGGGCCTGAGGGTGGATGGAAACAGTTTTACTGTCGCACAATGACAGCATCCACACCAACATCCCTGACATCAACAGACACAATGCTGAGTGTCAGCATTCTACTGTCAGTGATGTCAGTGTTTTTCTTTGAGGGTCTGTTCCCCTGAACCCCCATGTGGACGCTCTGCTCCCACACACCCTGGTCTCTAGATATACAACTCGATTTGGAGTTGTTTTGGAAAGGGAAAAACACCAGGAGTTACAGTGCCAGTGCCAGCAGGGACCATCACAGTGACTCTATGCTTTCAGTCGAATTCTGTTGTTGTGATGTGGTCTTCGCTGTGGTGGTGTCAACATGCGGTTGGTACACCAGGGAAGCTAGTTATGTGGGTTAGAAACTGGTAGCAGGAAAGAAATCAGAGAGTGCATGGTAGTTGGAGGAGTTCATGGATGCTACGCCAGTCAGCCAGTCAGTGGTGGGGTCCCTCAGGGCTCGGTGCTTGGTCCAACATTGCTTAACATTTTCATCAGCCATACTGCATATGGTATAAAGGACAAAATATGCCTGTTTGTGGATGAAGCAAAGATCTGTGGGAGAGTAAACATGGAGGAGAGGAGACAGGACCTTAGGGAGGATCTGGCCAAGCTAGAGAAATAGTCACATTTTGGGCAACTAGGAATCAACACTAAAAGTGTAATGTAATGAACCTGTGGGCAAAGGCAGCCAGTGACCAAATGCTGGCTGAGAGGTATGCAGATTACCAGGTCAGAGGAGGAGAAGGACTTAGGAGTGATCATCACAAGTGACTTGAAGCAATCAGCACACTGCAAGAAAAGCAGCAGACAAAGCAAATCAGATCTGGGCTGCATTGCTAGGGTATAACCAGCAGGAAAGTAGAGGTCATTCTGCCACTGTACAGATCCCTAGTCAGCCACATCAAGAGTACAGCATACAGTTTTGGTGCCCTTACATAAAGAAGGACATCAACCTACTGGAAATGGTTCATAGAAGGGTAGCCAAACTGATCCAGGAACAGCAAGGCAGATCATGCAAGAGACTCAAAGATCTCAACATATACTCCCTGGAGGATAGAAGGAAGAGGGTGACATGATCAAAACCTTCATGTACCTGAAGGGTTTCAATTGGGTGAGCTATGAGGGTCTCTTCAGCCTTAGTGGGAACAGGACTACTAGGGGCATTGCTTCAAGCTGATGGGAGGAAATGAGGGGCACTTTTTCATAAAGAGGGTGGTAGCTAACTGGAGTGAGTTGCCAGAGGAAGTAGTCTCCTGGAAGATGGTTGACAGCTTCAAGAGAGTTTGGGATGGAGCAAAGGGTAAAGTTGTATGTAGGGAGCAGGAGTAAGGGAGAGAGGACATCAGCAGGAAGGGAAGAGCAGGTAAGAGGGAGGGTGGCATATCCCACAGTAGACATTGAGGAGGCTGCAAACTGGAGCAGACATGATAGACTACAAGGCCTTTTCCTGCTGGCTCAAGAATATGTTCCTATGTAAGTGAAGACAATGCAGATTTTATGAATGTTATAGTAAGCATAAATTCTGAACTATTTGCATTATTTAATGTATACTCCTCCTTCTGTCAATCTGGCCAAATATCATGGAATATTAAAAATCTGGAGGCCAGTGTTCTGACAGTGAAGGAGCTTTTCCTAAACGTTTCACATACCGCAGGTGATTTCAACACCAGAGATGGTTAAAAAATCAGAGCGATAACCTCAGACTGGAATCTTGATGATGTACAGTAGGGTGCAAGCTGCAAAATTGAGCAGACTCAATAGACCAAATGGCCTTTTTCTGGTGGCAGTTTTGTATGTTCATATGTTTGTATGTACTGAATATCCCTAACAGACAATTTAGGAGAACAAAATTAATCAAAAGAGGATCCAGTTTGTTGAATTTTGCCTCTAGATTGGTACTAAGATTTTAAATGACTGAACAAAGGGAGACTGGTAAGGAGAAATAGCTTTACCTACCAAAGGTGGTGGCAGTCAGTGATACTTTTGTCTTGTTGATGCACATGCTTACTCAAAATATTATATTTTGAAATCCAAAAGATCTGAGATAATGACCATTTCCCTTAAAATGAGTCATCAGTAGTAGCTGTCACAACCGCATCTCGTCTCAGGCCCTCTGCTCCCACAGTGCCAACCTCAAGCATAATATCAGAACAGGGGACAGACAGATTAACCTTCTGTCTGTTTTGGGTCCGAATCTCCTACCAGCCTAGAGTCCTGGGGTCAACATGTGAACCTTATGCTAGCATACCCAGTTAACAGGCTCAGATACGTCACTCTTCGGGGATGCAGTACAATCCTTCACCCAGGAGCACCCAGCCAGGTTTCCAAAATGTACCCTAATAACTCTATATGAGACCTATGTATATTCTTTCCTTTAAGCAAGCTTAGTAACACATTCAAGCCCTTAACAGTGTCACACTTAAACACAGGTTCAGCAATCACATGTAAAATAACAGAGAGAAAGCACAGGCAGTATTTTAAAGAAAATATTGTTTATTAAAAATTGTAAAACAGGTAAAATCAAACACAGAACAATTATATCACTAACTTACAGTCACATAAAATAATCGCAAAATTACAGAACACAAATATGCCTACCCCAAATACTTAAAAGTTCTTGCCTATCTAGATGTTACCATTAAGTGCTTTTTAAGTCCAGAGAATTGTGTGTCCCTTTGAGTCCAAAATAATAAGCCATGTTTCCCTCTGATGCCTGCTCATTTCAGAATCCATCTCCCCACCCCTTTTGGTGAGGTCACAGTTAGCTCCTCCTATTTTTTTCTTCTTAACATAATTATCCACAAGGATGTATATTATTACTGTGAAAAATCAGCAACTAGCCATTTCCCATATATGACAAGTCTTTGATCAAAACATCCCTTTGATGCTTCACAATCCCACAATCATGTCACTAATTCTTGGCTAGGTGAGAAAACCAAGAGGAATCAGCCAGATTATTTCCTTCCTGCTATGTCATAAATGCATCCATGGGAACCAACTTCAAAAGTAGAAGCAGGTTATAAAGGTAATAAACTGTCCCTCTGGAAGAAAGGCTTTTAATTAGGTTTTCCTGGTCTGTTTATAACATCCTGCTGCTTTCAGCCACATTGACATTGTTGAGGTCAAGGTTACTCACTGCAGCAGCCATTCTTTTTGTCTCACAGACCTTCCCACACCATATATTTACATCACACTTTATAAACATAATATTACACAGGGGTAGAGTGTCACAGTAGCCATAGCTCATGCAATAAGAATTCTGTAGTAGAACAGTATGCAGTCTTAAATATGTGCATTTTATATAGTAAGAAAATTAAATGGAATGAATATACTGAGGGAAAAAACTTTAGAAATAGTTGAGAGCAATAAAGCCAGTCCATTTGAAAAAAAATGAATATGGTAGCTGAACAACGAGATATAATAGTCCCTGTTAATATAATTAAAGAATGTTTGGAATTTCTGTTAGAAAAGCTCCAAAACATACCCCAAATTATATGAAACTAAATAAGTCCCAAATTGGGTATTCTGAAGGCTTGGTATGATAGAGACTGTAGACAATTTGAAAAACATATAAACAGAATTGGAAGTTGTATCTAAAAATAAGTGTTGCAGTTAAAAAAACTTTAAAAACCTAAAACAGAATACAAGCAGCTGAAATATCAAAAGAAAAACATAGAAACTCTTTATGGTCAGATTTACAACAGGCTAATTTGGAAAAAGACATGCAAACCTGGTAGCTTGTGACACATAAGACAGCAGAGGAAAATAGAAAATGTATTTTTATTTATTTATTTAAATTGTTTTACTAGGAAAGATATACTGAACTGAGTAGCAGCTCGTTTCCAGATGTTTCTGGGGAGACAAGGGGAAGAAAATATAACAAAATATAACATAGTGGTGAGCAGTAGACCATACAGTGAGAAGAAGAAGGAAGCATAGTAAACAAGCAGATTATAGCAATATAAACAATTTAGCATTTACAATTTTACATATATAACTGAATTTACAAGTTGGGGATAGCTATTCATAGAGAGGCCTAACAGATGCCCAACAAGGGATCAAAGTGCCTAAGCATATTACAGCCAAATGCAGAGAGGTACAGTATACTGGTGGGATATACAATTAGGTGGAGAGGGTTGAGCGTTGAGGTAGCAATGTGGGGAATATAGGTCAGGATGAGAAGAGGAGAGGGGAAATAGGGAGGAGGGCATAGGGAAGAGAATCAGGAGCAGTTGCAGGTGGGCAGTAAAGCTCATGAAGAAGATGGGAGAGGGAGTAAAGAGAGTGCAGAGCAGGTGGTTGGGGAGGGAGTTCCACAGTTTAGGGAGACGGTGGAGAAAGCCACCAGATCAACTGTCATCAACCTAGGTGGGGAAAGAGAGGAGGCGATAGAGTTTTGTAAGGAGTAGAAGGAAGGGGAAGAGATGAGAGGAGTGAGGAGAGCTAGGATGGAAGAGAACCAAGCCAGTGTTTGGCCAGGAAGGAGTAGCAGTGAGTAAGACGTCTGACCTCAAGGGAGGGAGAGAGAGAGAACAGAGTAGAGGAAGCAGTGGCAGATGCAGAGGGAGCAGTCAAGAACAAAGTGGCAGAATGAGTGGAAGAGTGGGTCCAGTCTGGTCAGCATAGACTTAGGAGCAGCACTGTATACTGTGTCTCCATAGTGAAAGATAGGAAAATCATTCTCTGCAAGGTGACTCTGCGAGCAGGCAAGGAGTTGCACCCACGGTTATGATACAAAGCCAGCCCATAGTTTTGGCTGTATTGTTTTGTGGATTGCCTCAACATAAGCTGAGAAGTCCAGATGCCAGTCTAGCCATACCTTCAGGTACTTGAAGGATGGGACATCAAAATATAACACGTGTTACTACTGCAGCAAATGTGTGGCTATTGCACCTTAAAGTAATTTATAAGGCCAATGATGATTTGCCATGCTCAGACCCAGATTTAGAGAAACACAGTAACACAGAATTTGTTGGCAGAAAAGGACCACTTGGCCCACACAGTCTGCTCAGATGGCCGCTGCCTAGCATGTCTCTGCAGACCCTAACTAGTCTCCAGTGACACTTCCTCCTTTCTGCCTATTTACCAATATTCCCTATATCTAAATCATCTTTTCTGAGGTATGGCCTCCAAAACCAGAGAAAATACTTCAGGTGGAGTCTCACCAGTGAACGATATTGTGGCACCACCATCTCCCTGCTCCTGCTGGAGATACTGCTCCCTATGCATCCCAGCATCTCATTTGCCCTAACCCACTGATTTTTCACACTGCTCTGCCACTTGAGGTCATCAGATATGGTAACCTCAAGGTCTCTTTCCTGTTTAGTTACTGTCAATATCCTCCTCATCCTATATTCAGCTCCTGGGTTCCTATGCCTGAGGTGCACGATTTTGCACTTTTAGCACTGAAGCCCAATTGCCATGTTTTTGACCATTCCTTGAGTTTCCCAAGATCCCTATTCATTTTCTCCAAACACTCCAGTTCTTCTGCAATGTCGCTATGAAGATATTGAAGAGGACTGGTCCCAAGACTGGTCCCAAATACTGAGCCCTGTGGCACCCCACTAATCACTCTCCCATCATTAGAGCATCTGCTGTGGACCACCAGCCTCTTTCTCCTATCCAAACCAGTGTCTAGCCCAGTTCATCACTTTGAATCCCACCCTAGGCTGCTCAATTTCTTTATCAGTCTCCTATGAGGAACAGTGTCAAAGGCCTTGCTAAAGTCCAGATAGGCCATGTCCATTGTCCTCTCCTGATCCCTTTCCTGGTCACTCAGAGTTTGCAATACTACCGTTATCTGCTATTCCTGTGAAGAAATACCCTCTTGTACATCCAGGAAAAGTAAAGTTGCAATACTTACACAAAAGAGAAATGAAACAGTCAGGTTTGATGCTCCTCCTGAAAATCTTCAGTATAATGCTAGCTTTTGTTCAGAATTGTTGGCCCCAGTTATTACAATGCTTAATGATAGTTTACATAGAAGCTCATGACAGATAAAGATGCTTGACCCATCCAGTCTGCCCTTTTTCATTGTGATTGCTTTCGCTGCACACCCTTCTAGGTCTACAGCACTTACTCTACCACCCCTTTCCTATCCCTTATGATTCCCTTGTGCCTATCCCAGACTTTTTTTAATCCCATCACTGTTTCTGCCCCCACTACCTCCACTAGAAGGCTGTTCCAGGTATCCATCACTCTTTCTGTGAAGAAGTTTCCTCACATCTCTCCTGAACCTACCCTCCAGCTTCATATCATGACCCCTGCTCTAGAGCACCCTTTCCTCCCCCAAAATCTCTCACCTGTACCTTATTCACCCTGTGAGGCATTTAAAGGTCTCAATCATATCCTCCTCTCCTCCAGGGAGTTCATATTTAGTTCCTTTGGCCTTTCCTCATATGCCTTTTGATGCAGACCCTGTACCATCTTGGTAGCCCTCCTCTGGATCACCTCTGCTCTGTTTATGCCTTTCTTGAGATGTGGTTTCCAGAATTGGATACAGTACTCCAAGTGGGGTCTTGCTAATGACCTATATTGTGGTACCACCACTTCTTCTTCTGCTGGTGATCCTACCTGTACCCCAACATACCACTAGCCCTCCCGATCACTTTGTTGCATTGTCTGGCCAACTTCAGGTCATCCAATATGATTAACCACAGGTCCTTTTCAAGCTTGTTTGTTGCAAGTATCTCTCCCCATTTTGTACTACAGCCACAGGTTTCTGTGACTCATGTGCATTATTTGCCCTTTTTTGCATTAAACCTTAGCTGCCAAACTTTTGACCAGTCCTACAACTATTTTAAACCTCTTTCCATCCTTTGCACACCCCCACTCTGGAGTGTCCACTCTGTTGCAGATCTTGGTGTCATCTGCAAAGAGGCAGTCCTTCTCTTCCAGTCCCTTGGCTATATAGCTAATGATGGCATTAAAGAGGACTGTCAGTACTGACCCCTGAGGTACCTCGCTTGTCACTCTCCCTCCTCTGAGCAAATTCCATTTATTACCACCCTCTGCCTCCTATCCCTTACCAGTTTCTTATCAGGTTACCACATTATTGCCCACCCCATGCTACCCATTTTGTTTACCAGCCTCCTATGAGGAATGGTGCCAAACACCATGCTGAAGTCCAGGTAGGTCATGTCCACCACCCTCTCTGATCCAACACCTCAGTTACCCAGTCAAAAAATCGATTTAGTTTGTTCTACATGGCTTTCCTCAGTGAAGCCATGCTGCCATGGGTCTTGTAGTCCATTGGATTCCAGGTGTTCCATGATCCTTTCCTTTAATAGTGTCCTTTATCAAATTCTAAGGCAAGACTGAATCAAGTGGCAGTTACATACAAACATCAAGTCACGTCACTGTGATGTGGCAACTTCCGGTCTTAGAAAACTTTTTAAAACTTTTTCAAAATGCACCCTATTCGATCACAATGGCATAGCAAACAATATCACACTGTAAATCACATACATCACATATTTACATATTTACAGACCAGTGAAATATATTCCTCAAATAACTAACCAACTTAGTGCATCTTCGGAAGGGGAGAGAGGGGGATTGGGTTAACTGTTATGAGCTTTCAATTCCCATCATAACTTAGTAAGTATATTGGGCTAGAATTCATAATAAACATACAGAGTATTGTGACAGGGTAATGCATATTTGTGGCTAAACACAAGTGTAAGATAAACATAATCAGTAGACATAGGGACTTATTCATTTTTCTTTTGAAAACGGTCTTAATTCAAAACCATAATTTAAACCATGTTTCTTTGCTGCATCCATATTAATAATCCAGAATGCTTCTCTTTTTAGCAACAAATAATTAAACTTCCCACCTCTTGGTTTTGGATTTACTTTATCAATCCCTTTAAATGTAAAACTATGGCCCTCTTTATTACCAATATTAACCCTATGTGCAGTCATAGCATGTTACATCACCCTTCCCTATGGCTCTTATGTGCTCACCAACTCTCACCTTTAAACATCTCTGCATTTTCCTATATAGTACACTCCACAGTCATATACTGCTAAACAAATTACTCCTCAGTAGCGCACATTATTAGCTGTCTCACCTCAAATTGTTTGCCAGTACCCATATTCATACATTCATTTCCCTTTTCTTATGTGTTTACATGGAGCATCTTTGCAAGGGTGACAACCCACTTGGAGCGCCCCATTCTGAGTAGAATCCCTATCTCAGTATGTGGACTTCTATCTATGTCCCTATGTGAGCAGCCTCCTCATATCTACAGGACACCTCAGATGTTTTAAGACTGGTGCAAGTTTGAAGCTAAATGATGGTACTAGAAATATATGAGGTGAGACAGCTAATAATGTGCGATACTGAGGGACTGATTTATTTAGCAGTGTGACTGTGGAATACACTATATGGGAAAACATACAGATGTTTAAAGGAGAGAGTCAGTGCGCGCATATAAGAACCACAGGGAAGGGTGATAACATATGCCAGCAGCATATATGGTTAACATTGGTATTAAAGAGGGCAATGGTTTTAAATTTCAAGAGATTGATAAAGTAAATCCAAAACTGAGAAATAGGAACTTTCAAGGTTCAAGGTTCAATGTTTTATTGTTCAGCAATCAAGCCTTTACAACATACTAAAAGCCTAAAATTATGTACAAAAAGAAGAAAAAAAAATATTAAATCTAATATTACGCTTAAAATTTTGACACATAAAAATCCATGAACAAATTAATTGTCATAGGCAGAGACTTTTTCTTTGTGTTTCAACACTTGATAAAAGAAAACTTGAAACCATCTTAGCCTCCTCCAATGTCTAAGGGTGAAGAAGTATGAATAAAATATCATATTTTGCATTCACATATTTAATAAGGAAATCGTTTAACAGATTTAACTGCAGGGTTTTATATAAAGGACACTGTACCGTAATATGATAAAGATTCTTGAAAACCCTTGTTACATCTGCAAAACTCCAAACCTAAATTGGGTGGAGTCGTCTTATTAAAAAAGCATATTTAGAACAGATGATTCCCAGTCTTGCCCAAGTAATCATTTTTCTTCTAACAGAGACATCCCAAGAGTAAGATATTTCTCTATAAATACATCAATTTTATTTTGAGCTAACCACCTGGCCTGACGTTGAACTCTGAGGAGCTCCATTTGCTTATCATAGGCAAGCCTAAGTATTTTCTTTTAACATACTCCTTAAACACATAAGATATTGATATTGATTTCTCCCAATCTGTCCAAAGATGAAGCATATTAACACTGCCCAAAATACGTTGAATATTTTTGACCCAAGGAGACCTAAAATTCTGTTTATGCCAAGATAATTTTCTCTAAGGCATAGTAGAGGCATAATATTAGTCTGTTGATTAATAATTTTGACCCAGTAACTCATGAGACATATATCAATTATTGTAACAATACGTACTCTACCCAATTCAGCCCTAACTATAACATTAGAAGTGGCAAGTGGAACCTGCAATAAATATTTATAATAGAGAGAAAGTGGGATCTCCAACCATGAAGGGACATTGTTGTTCCAGACCTCTGCGCCTGCACAAAAGAATAGATTAATTTTGGCCTCGCTGCTGTCAATGCCGGTGAGACCAAATATCCTGCATATTTCTAGCAAAATGTAAGGGATCCTTAACAATCAGTTTTGCCCTTATCACTTGTCCTCTCCAATGCTCTATCCAATTTCCATTCGAAGCAAACTTCACCCCAAATATATACAAGAGGATACCACTTCAATAAGTTTGTTATTTAAATAAATCCTTGGTTTAATATGATGTCCCTGTAAGGGTGCAAAATCAGCAACTTAGTCTTTTTCATATTTATTAATAAGTCCAAATGTTTACATTTAGAGCAAAATTGATTTATTTTATTTTGTAAACCTTGAGCAGATAAAGCAAAAATAATCAAATCGTCTGCATAGGCCAGACAATGTACTGGGATATTCTTAATTTTTGGGAATCAAGAATATCTATATCTTTATAAGTCAGAAGGGCATCAATATACAAATTAAAAGAAGGGGGCCACAGGACATCCCTGTTTAACTCCGTTGACTGAAATAGTCAGAAATGTTGCCCTTATTATCATATCTAATAGTCATGTTGTGTGAGAATATAACCTAATAATGGGGCTAATAAATTTAATGGTAGCGCCTATTAATAATATCTCCCATAACTTGGCTCTATTAACCAAGACAAATGCTGCAGAAAAGTCTACAAACACAGCATACAGCTTCATTTTATGAAATGATCTATATTTTTCTATCAGATGGGCTAGGATGTAAATATTATCTGTCGTAGAAAATCCTTACGAAAACCTGCTTGAAACATCGATAAAGAGGAATTTGCAGTTATCCAGTCTTGTAATTTATGTAATATTATTTTAGCAAAGATTTTTCCACTAATGTCAGTAAGACTGATTGGATGATAATTAGATGGCAAATGAAGTTGGCCCTTTTATGAATTGGAACTATTATATTTCTTGTCCAAGATAATGGAATAAATCTCTTTAAACAGATATTGAAAAAATTAGTAAAAAAACTACCAATAATTCAAATGCCCCTTGTAAATTTCTCCCGTATCAAATCAGGTCCAGGTGCTTTATTATTTGATAAATTCACAATGGCTTCTTCCACCTCTCCAAATGAAAACACTAACGATGTGTATTCCCCTCAATGTTAAAACTTTCTATCACATCATCATCGTTGGTAGGATGTCTATTAAATAGTAAACTATAATAAGATATCCAAGTTTCCTTGGGGATATATACGGATGTCTAGAATTTGATCAGCTGTCCCTTGACACCAAAGCCCAAAAAGCTTAATATCACCTTCCTTAATAACTCGTACATAACACCCCATTGTTTTTCAGTAAATTCTTTTTTCTGGCAGAGAAATTCCTTGTACTTCCTTCGCATTTTATTTAAATTTATAATCGCCATCTTACTCAGATTTTTTTTTGTCTGCCTGATGGCCCTCATCAAATTTCTTTTCTCTCCTACAATACTCATCAAACCAGGATACTAACTGGGGCTTAACACTATTAAGTGAATAAATCAGTGTCTTAATCTGTTGATACCCTATGTTTAATAATTCACTGATCCTTTCACCTTTAGAGCCATTATGTACCTGCTGAAATAACTCAACAAAAATAGAAGAGTATAAAGGTTCCAAACTCCTTGCATCAACTCATTATTCAATCTTAACCTTTTTTCCCACTAATCTCAATATCCGCCAAGGGCTTATTGGGGAGGAATGACACTATCAGAAGTCCTAAAGTCCAGCAAAATTGCTGCATGATCATTATCTGTTCTCATAGCCACATATAATCTCCTGCAGAAATGATAGCTAAAAGGAGAGCATAATATAAAATCAATTACGCTCTTACCAACTGGGGAGAAAAAGTGCTATCACTCCGGCGATCCCTTCTAATCTCCCATTAAGAATCAAGAGATTATTCTCTGTGATAAAAGTACTAAAACGTCTCCTGCCTCATTTACAATCATGTCAGTTGTATTTCTTTTTCCAAATCTGCCATATATAATAGTTCTTGTAACAATGATAAATTATCGAACTCGGCTATCCTAGCTTTAAAATCCCAGCTAAAAGGACAGTATCTATCCAATTTAACTGTATCATTAAATCTATTTCCATCGATAGTTTGGACCAAAAATCATATGTAGAGTAAGTGTGAAAACATGGTGGAATATAAATGTTAACAATCAGAACCATATAAAGGTCCCAGTTAACCACTACCATAAGGATCTCGGCGTTGGAGTAACTTTGATTACCCTTAATCCTTCCCTAATTTTGATCATTGTAACCAGACCTCCTTTGTTCCTCCCATGTTTTTTCCTTTAATTGCTGGCACAAACTAGTTTCATATCCATTCAGGAAAGGAGATGTTAAAACCCATGTCTCCTGAAAATAATCACTTCATGTCGCGAAATAAAAGCATCCCACTGTGGATCCACAAACTTATTATGGAGTCCTAATAGGAACTTTAATGATTTGTTGCTAAGAAGAGAAGCATTCTGGAATATTAATATGGATGCAGAAAAGAAACCTGGTTTAAATTATGGTTTTGAATTAAGACCATTTTAAAAAAGAAAAATGAATATGTCCCTATGTTCACTGATTATGTTTATCTTACACGTGTTTGGCCACAAATATTCATTACCCTGTCATGATACTGTGTATGTTTATTATGAATTATAGCTAATATTCTTATTAAGTTAAAACTGAAAGCTCATAACAGTTAACCCAATCCGCCTCCCTCCTCCCCCAGATGCAGTAAGTTGGTTAGTTATTTGGGAATATATTTCACTGGTTTGTAAATATGGGATGTGTGTGTTTTGCAGAATGCTATTGTTTGCTGTGCCATTATGATCGAATGGGTGCTTTTGAAAAAGTTCAAAAAGTTTTAACCAATAAGATCAAAGAACAATGTTGCCACATCATAGTGATATGACTTGATGTTTGTATGTAACTGCCACTTGATTCAGTCTTGCCTTAGCCTTTGATAAAGGATGTATGATATCTGAAATGCCTCACGTGGGCATTGCCTGTGATTTTATTTTTGATGTGCCAATAAATTATATTTGAAGTTGATCAGAAACTGGTACCCTCGTATTCTTGAGGTTCTATGTGTGCCCGCATTTTTGGTTTGAATTTGTCTGTTAAAGATGTTTGCCTTTTTTGATTATTTTTGTTTAACCAGGAGTAGCACACTAAGCTTGAAAGCTTTTATACAGTTGCATCCTAGAGCACAGGGAAGTTAAGTGACTTGCCTCAGGGTCACGCAGTATGTAAGTGGAAGCTGTGATTCAAACCCAGGTCTGGTCTGCTGGATGTCACCAGATTTGCAGCTCAGAGCCTTAAACCACTGCGCCATACTGCCTCCAGGATTCTCCTCTGTACAGCCTCCCCAACACACTTTTTTAACTGTACAATCCCTCCCTTTATCTTCTTTTCTCACTAACATACTTGAAAAATGTCTGTCTCTCTTCAATACTGTCTGAACTATTCTTTCCTCAGCGTGTGCCTTTGTGCTCTTTATTGTTTTGCCTGCCTCCTCCATTTCCCGGATACACTTCCCTGTCCTCTTCTCTCTGAACTCCTTATATCTTTTGAATGTCACTGTTTTTGCCCTTACCTTTTCTGCCACATCCCTTGAGAACCATAACAGTTTTCTCTTCCTTCTGCTTTTGCTTACTTGCTTGACATACAGGCTTGTTGCCTTCACTATGCCCTCTTTTAATTTCACCCATATGCTCTCCCCCACCCAGGGCATGTCCCCCACCAGGCCCTCTCTAATGCACTCCCATCTTTGTACAGTCAACCTTCCTGAAATCCAGGACCCTCGCCTTGTGCAGTTGGATTCTGCTGCTGTTCCTATATTAAGCCACACTGTGTGATGGTCACTGGTCCCTGGATAACTTCTCACCATGATGTCTAGAACACTGTCCCCATTAGTAAGTACCAGGTCCAGTATTGCCCCACCCTGGAGTGTGTTCACTGACTAGCTGCCTGAGGAATACCTCTGCAGGGAGTCCAGGATAACTGTACTTAGCTGATGCTTAAGCAAGGCTCCCATCTACATCTAGCAGATTTAAGTCCCCATTTGCACCACTTCCCCTTCTTAGCCATTTTGCCTATGTCTTCCAACATTTCTTGTCTAAGTCCTCCCACTGTGTTGGAGGCCTGTATACCATTCCTATCCAAATGGCGGCTCTGTTTCCTGACTCAAGGTTGACCCACAACACCTCGACCTGCCTCAAATTCCTGTACTTACATTGCTTTTACACTTTCCTAAACATAAACCACCACTCCCCACCTTTCCTCCCTACCCTGTCTCTTCTAAACATGGTATTGCCAGGTATGACCATTTCCCAGTCATGGCTGTTTGTTCACCACGTGTTGGTGATGGCCACAATATCCAGGTTTGCCTCAGCCATGGTGGCCTCCAGGTCTGGTATTTTATTTCCCAGACTTCTAGCTTTGCACACATGGTTCTCCAGATTTTGTTAGTCCATCTCGTGTTCCTTCCCACTTTTTCTAGCTGTTCCCCTTCCTTACCTTTTTATATTGCATGCTCCTCATCCCCCCTTCCTCCCTTGCTAAGCCTTTACTACCTTGACTGTCTTGTATTCTAGTGGCAATCTTTTCTCTTGGGAAGTCTCTACCCTCTACCCTCTATCACAGCCTGTAGTAGGGGCAGTTCCTGCCTCCTTTTTCTTCTGCCATGCCTCAGTTAGTTTAAATGTCCTTCAAAGTAACATTTAAACCATTCACTGAGGACTGACATTCCATTCTAAAATGGATGCAGGCCATCCCCTGGTACAGCTCTGATCCCTCTAAGTGAATTCCTAGTTCCCAATCTAGCCATAACCCTCCACTCTTCACCATTCCTTCAACCATGAGTTGAAGTCCTTAGTGCGGAGCTCCTTCTCCTTCCCCTGTTGTAGACAGGCAGCACTTCCTCACAGGCAACAGTGCATACTACTTGCCTATGACCCTTCCCCAGCTCTCTAAACAGCTCCTACACTGCCCCATCCTATCCTAGGTCATTTGTCCCCAGGTGGACAACAACATCCAGCCCTCTTCCTTCTATTAGCCTCACAATCCACTGGATACACTTTCCATTCCCCAGGCTGTTGCAACAGGTAGGCACTTAACCTCCCTCACTACCCCTTTACTTCCCCAGCTCTATCCCTCTGACAATACAGTCCCCACCAGAGTTACTTCTTCTTTCCTGGGATCCTCCTTCCCCTGGGGACTCCATTGGGCGGACTCCACATCCTCGCTGTCCACCACCTCAGTTGCCCTTTCTTGGCAGTCCCACTCCACCAGAATGGCCTAGGAATTTGTTAGTGGCACTGGATGAGTAGTGTGCCTGTTATTGCTCCTCCTAGCCTTCCAGATCCTACCACCACTGCTGCTCTCCTTGAGCCCACCATAGTCCAACTGCTCCTTCCTTCTGGCATCCTTTGAGGTAGAAGTGTCTTACTAGGTGGTCCCTAGGTGGGAGAAATTATCCCGACACCTCAACAACATTACTTTGAGTCTAGCAACATTCTCTTGACTCTCAGCCAGTGTGGCGTGGAGCCTTGAGACCTGTTCTCGCCACCTATAGAGGTGCATGCAGATGGGACAGCAATGCAGTCTCAGAAGGTCTTTCCTGTAGACTGTCACCCCAAAACTCTGCATTGCACCACTCCCCACGTTTTATTTTTTCCTGCTCTTCTTGTCCTTCCTGTCTTCCTGTCCCAGACCCCAGTACGGCTATCCTACTACCACCCAGTAACCACAAGCCCCTAAATTCTGAAGCTCACTAATACCCAACAAGTATTTTACAGCAAGTCTCTACACACTAAAATACCCAGCAACTGTTTAACATTAAGCCCTGATCACTGAAACACACTCATACCTAGTAACTTTTTACCAGTAATCCCTAAAACCCCAAAACACACTAACACCCAGTAGCAAAAAGCAAGCATACAGGCCCACTAACACACTTACCTCCAAATGCCAAGCTATCCTACAAAGTACAACCACCTACAATGCTATCCCGAGAGGCTTACCTGGGATCCGATGGGTAGGAGTCCACTTGGGTCGACAGGGAGCAGAGTGGCTGGCAGCTTGCTGCCCTCATTGGGCTGATTCCAGTGGGCAGACTCCAATGATTTTACTGCCTCATTAATGGAATAGTGGTGTCATAGTTCCACGCTTTAAAAAGAGTTTGCATAATAGCCCTCGCAGTGCCAGCCCTCCGGCACAGCAGTTGGATTTCTCTTGCGGCACGGTGACCAGGGTTCAGGAATGGACCGGGGTTGTAGGAGGGCCATCTGGGGAGAGAAGAATGGAGCATCCTATGGATGGCTTTCCTTCTCCGGGGTGGGTGGGAAGTGTTCGGCGCTGAGGACTCCTGGTGGAGGCCGGAGACAATCACGCTACTGACGCCATCTCTAGAAGGCAGGGCAGACACTGGCATCATTGCATGTCCCCGCCTCTGAAAGAAAAACAGGAAAAGAGTAGGTGGGCAAGATCCACTGTCTGAGTGAAGCCTTCCTGGTCTTCGATCAACCACCATTGCTGTAGTCCCCGACTAGTTACTGGTTCTGCGGTGCACATAGGGGCCATTGCCAAACCCCACCCTCTGGGGCAAGCCAGGGTGACTGGGGATGTTGGCAGCAATGGATGGTGGTGGAAGCCCCTAGGGACCATGTCCAGGACAGATGTGTGACAGTTGATCTGCCAGATTAAGAAGATAAAAAAAAAATAGCCCTCGCTGCTATTGCCCAATCTTGTTAATTCCTACTGACCTGAAAGTCTACTCAAGCTGATTATATGTCGGCCTGGTGGTGCTGATGGTTGAGGCATCAGCCTTACCCTGCACCATGCCGCAACCCGGGTTTGGTAGCGAGCTCATGGAGCCAGGGGTTGGAAGGGAGGAGAGGACTGACTGACTGTCTGATGGACTGCTCTCTACCCTGGGGACTTGTTCCATGAGCTCTAGTGGCACCCAGTGAAGACTGGGTGCACTGCAGTTGGGCACACAAGATGGGAAAGACATCGGTGTTTGTCCTGTGGGTGGTGTGGGTGCCCTTCCATCACACACTGGATGACATTGCACGCCCACATCTCGGGGTGGGGAAAGCTGGAAACAAGGAAAACAGCCCTGGCACCCATGAAGGTGAAAGTGGGTCCAATGGACAGCTCCCACACTCAATGCTGGGTCCACCCCAGCCAGCTTCTGAATCTCCTCTCCTTTCTGGCCACCCTACTAGATTCTAGATAGAGTGCCAGAGGAGTACGTGGTCTCACTTCAGGGGGCTGAGAGCTATGGGGTTGGGGGTAGGTAGTTGGACAAGAGAGATCCTGGGATGGAGGCTAGGTCTGGGGAGACCTTAGGCAGAGCAGGTGTAGGCAGGTCTGTGTGACCACACCGGAGAGAGTCCTAAGGAGCAAGAGAGGGGAGCATAAAGAAAGTAAAGCTGATTCTAGAATGACTTGATGTTTGGGTGGAGGATAATAAACTCATTTGTCAATTTCAATGTGGGTTCTGGAAAATGTTAGCACTATGGACCTTGTTTTCTCTGTGAACTATATAGAGTCCAATGTTGTACAGCAAACAAAAACATATGCTTGTTTTATCAAAATAAGTTCAGCTTTTCAGTGTAAGCTAAACAGGGACCTTCTTTGGGAGAGGTTAAATAAACTGAACATTGATGAACGACTGTTAATAATTCTAAAACTGCTTCACACTAACACCTCAGCCAAAATTAGATACACAAGAGATGGTGCTCTGACAGGCCCATTTGATACTAAGTATGGTGTAAGGCAAGAGAGCCTGCTGGACCCTTCTTTTTACATGTATTTTAATTAATTTTGCAGCAATACAAAGTACATTTGAATACCTTGGTTACAAGTGTTAGAGCCTGTGTAGCAACATCAGACCATGCACAAAGTTTTAACTTTTTTTCCAAAGTTACCACATTAGTTGCTAGGATAAATAACAGTACAAGTACTGATGCATATAAGTCTGAAATAGGACTTTGCAGCAATGATAGGATCTTTACTCCTGTAATAAATGTCCGTTAAGTGCATATCATGCTTTTTGCATGTTCTAATGTCACATGTTGTGACATCACATGCTTGACGATGAAAAGACCGCTGGTGAGCTGAAGAATTTTAAACAGTAAAATTGGGAACACACAATACTGAAGTACTGCTCCTTCAAACCTCTTATACAGAAAATAATAAAATGTTAACCATTTTGTACATAATTTTGGCACCAGTCAATCTTGGGAATCTTAACAGAAAGCTTGCAGTTACCACAATCTGGTTAAAACCTAGACATGTAAGTAGTTCTTTATCTTATACGTGCACCTCATTCATGTCAAATGCAGAAGAAACCTCTGCCATTGAATATCGGGCATCATAGATAGGTAGGACACCACCACCACTGTTCAGTGCCAAGGGATGAACTACGCAAACTTGCAGTGTGCTACACTACCACGAGTAGCAGCCATTGCACCTTGCTCAGTTGTAAGTAATGAGCTTCCAGCCTGGCAGAATCCAGTCAGAGGAGTAATTTATTCAAGATTGCGGTGGGTCCCCAACATCTATGAAAAAGGAGACAGTTAAATATTAAAATATTGTGCAATCCTTGTTCTAAGCCCATACAAATAAATGAGTAAGACAACACATTCAAATGTCTGTTACATACAGGGACATGAAACATGGTTGGTGTAGACTGACCTACATGTGCCACATTTAGTCCTTCTCCTCACCCTCTGAAGCTTTGGTTTGTTCTTTCCTGGCAAAGTCCTACTTAATAATTTTTAGACATTTGCCTGACTCTGTGGAGTCCATGTATAGGAATGTCCTGCCTGTATACAGAATGCAGAGTTGAGCAGGAAATTGAGTGAGTGCATGACACCCAGTGTCCGTAGGCCCACTCATGGACTCAAAACATTTCCACTTCTGCCTTGTAGAGAAGCTCACATTGGGAAAAAGAAAGAAGGATGACTTGTCCCGAGTTGTAGGTATCCTTCTTTTAGCCTACATCAAGATACATTCCTTAGTGTGTTGTCTCACCATCATGAAGAGGATGGTGCAGTGTTGATCTTGCATCTGGGGTTGATTCTGCATGTGTTTATCAGAAATCCATTAAGTTCTATCCTAGTGTATTTCCAAGCAACCTGGTCATGTAGCCAATTAAGTCTGCTTCCTTAGCACCCTCAGAGATCCTGAGAAGATGTACATTTTCATTCAAGCCCCCTTTCAAGGTGCTCACAACACAGTTGCATGAGTTTATTTTCTACAATGACACCAGTCACCGCTGTGGCAGTTTTACCAGCTGACTCTGTCACTGCTTTAGCCTCCGTATCAGCTGTTTAGATCTTCCCTTCCATTGTGGCAAACTGGGAGCGGAGGTGTTTCATTTTTCTATTAAGATCTGGAATTGCCTTTAAAAGAGCCCAATTGGAAGGCTTGCTGAGCTCTTTGGCCTGGCTTGGCTGTTGAACCCGCTGTTATTGTCTGCACGGCAGCTTCTGAGATTTTCCTTTGCTGCTGTCCTGTTGGGCATTCTGGTGAGGTCTAACCATCTCCGATCTCCACAAAAGTTGTAGCACTCAGCTCAGAAGCAGTATCTCTATTGGATGAGTAGTTTTTAATCCAATGCAATCAACTTTTAGGTTAAATTAAAAGTTATAAATGTTTGAATATCAGGAATGCTGCACTTGTGCATTCACTGCAGTCAGCTGCTGGCCCACCCTCTCTGCTGGACGCTTTTTGTTTAATTGTATATACAAAGTCTTGTATGGCATCCAGGAATGAAGATCCAGTTCCACCAACTATTAATGGCCCTGACATTAAACTGTTTACGCAGATGACGTTGCCATTCTCTTCCAAACTTCCTTGAGTCTTAGAAGTGGTTTAACTGCAGTAATGAACCATCTAAAGAAGACCGATCTTGAGTTAAACATTTCAAAAAGATAAAATTGTCACCTTTGGTAGTGAGAATTGCAAGCTTAAAAACTGGATATTAAACAGGAAATCCTCTGATGAAGTTAGAGAATACAGATATTTAGGTGCATCATTTGATAGATCTTTCTTTCGGAAGACCCATGTTGAAACTTTCAAAGAAAATGCAAACAAAACAACTCATGCTATAAATAGATTCACTTATAAGTATGCTACTAATTCATTCAAAGCCCTGGAAAGGGATTTTGAGACAAAGACAATAAGTCAGAGTCTTTGTGGAAGCAAAGTTTGGGGATCTCCAAGAAGCCACAAAATATTGAGGTTGGTCAATTTTATTTTTTTTTTTACACTAAAATTATTCTGGGTCTCCTAGGGACATTCTTTTCATCTTTTCTAAGACTAGAATCTGGCATGGTAACCCTAGAATCTAAAATTATTACAGGTAAAGTTCGCCATTGGAGAAGGATCTGGGATATGGACACCGACAGACTCCCAACGTGTTTTTGGCTTGACATGCTAAATAAGAGACATACTGTTGTTAACTGGATCAAAAAGTTGAGCAGTCTTCTTAAAAGGTATGGCCTGTTACACTTGTAGTTGGAAACAGCATGTAGTCATCCATCTATATATTTGTCAGAGACATTCAGAAAATCCTAGATGTGTAGTCTCAGCAGAACATGGAGAGGATATGCAACACAAACAGTACAAAAATGTATATTATACTGGAAAAGATTCCTTTTGCCAGTCAGAATGCAGAATTAATGTGTGGTTATTCTGCAATAACCAGACTGAAGACTGAAAATGGGACAGTGACTTTGCATTCTGATTGATTAACAATAATGGACAGTGGTTGTGCATTCTGATTGGCTGCTGCATGTATACTTAGCCAATCAGAGTGCAAGCCCAGTTTGCCCTCCCACTTCAACATGCAGCAGGCAATCAGAGATGTCTAGTAATGCCACAGACCTTCTATATGAAAAAGCTCCTGCTTACTGTACTTACAGATGTGCTGTAGCGAACAAACAGATTTAGTTTTAATTTCTTTTTTCATTTTTTCAGTATAGTAGTGATAATACCAATTGCAGTGTTGGTTTCCTTGGTAATAACCAGAGCAGGAGGGTTACTAAAGACATTTACCTTCAGCACGTAGTATGTATTACCCCTCGGTCTGGTTTTATCTCGTAAACCCACACCACAATGGTATTATCACTATCGAAAATCAAAAGCTTGTTTATGACTGAAAGGTATCTACTTCACTGTGAAAACAGGGTCCAGAGAAATTCTTGTGTAACTTTAGATTGGGAATGTTAAAGGATACTTACTGAATAATGTTGGCATGTTGCTAAGGAGAACATGGATGCATCTGTTTTAATAGAGATGCACGGATAGCACTTTTACACTGGATATCAGATCCGGATATCTGCATCTACTATCCAACCAGGATCGGTTCAACATCAGGTTGGATAGTAATTAGCGTGATGGGTCATCAGTGGAGCAGCCCCACACCTTTCATATTCAGCGCCTTCAATTATCCTGAATGGTAGCCATTTCTAGGGAGGAAAGATGTGAATAGAGCTTACAGTGCTGATGAGAAGAAAAGAAAACATTCCATGAGAGGTGAGAGGGTGGGCAGCCAGCCAATATACTGAGCAAGTGGGTGGCTGTATGATTGGATGGCTAGGCAGGTGGCAGGGAGGAAAGAGGTGTGCAGAGCAGTGCTGGTAAATGAGCAGACAGCTAGGCAGACAGCAAAGAAGAAAGAAGCAAGCAGAGTAGCATGGACCAAGTTTAAAGCAAAACATTTCATGAGCTGCCAAACTACCGTGGCTTTATCCCTTTTATCTGTAGTGCAGCTGAAGGGCACCATGTGAGATGGGGGGTGTCAGGATCAAGAACGGGACTCTCGATCCAGTTTGGTGGACACGGGTGGGAAGCCAGCGAACAGAGGATTGAGTAGACGAATGAACAGAGGGCTGGGCAGTGGCATGCATGAAAGATATGATAGAGATTTTACAGTGATGGAGAGTTTTAAATAAAACCTTCCATGAGAGGTAATAGTGGGTGGGCAGCCAAGTAAATGTACTTGGCAAAACCTTCATGCTTGCTTTTAGTTTATTTATTTAGCTTTTGTTGACCGGTAAGTGCACTAGACAAATCCTGCCTATTTTCAGGCACGACCCTGGGAGGGGGGATACAGATGAATGCCAACTGATCTTGAACCAGATTAAGCTGTTGTTGGTGGTATGTTTAGTGAATGAGGAAATTTGGCTGAGACACCGGGAAATTCTACTCTTTTCGATAAGTGCCATGGGATCTTTAACATCCACCTGAACTACCACCAGTCCAGGCAGATGGGACCTCGGTTTAACGTCTCATCCGAAAGCGGCACCTCAGAAATGCAGCACCCTCTCATGCTGCATTACAGTGTCAGTACTGGGATATTAACCTATGCCAGATGTGGGAACTGAACCCACAGCCCTTCTGATCTCCCAGCCTCAGAGGCGAGTGTACTACCTACTGAGCCTGTGCAGTACTGTGATGCAAGGTGTCCAGCTTCTTTCCAGCATGGTGGTTGGGCAGATGCATTTTAAAATACTCGACCCTACCAACCTGATTTAAATTTAAAACTGATCGGGTCGGATAAGGAAGCCTGATATCCGACTGGATCAGATCTCCAGGTCGGATATCCGTCATCACTAGTTTTTAATAAACAAAATTTTATATCAATCCATCATTTAATATTTTACTGCCCTCCAATTGAAATAAGTCAATGGATTGCCCTGTTTTGCACAAGAAATACTTCACCTCAGATCAGGGCAAATTTGTTTATTTGTTATCATTAGACATTAACAAAATCACATTTGTTTTTGCACAATATGCAAAGAGGGTCATGTGCTGTCTTAAGTCAAAAATACTATGAGCAAACATTTACCAGGTTCTGTGCATCAGAATGAACATGCTTTTGTAAAGATTATTATGAAATACTTTTAATATATTGTTAAATGTCATGTCTGATGTCAAATAGTACATTTTCATTATAATCATGATTTGAAATGTTATAATTCATGTGACTTGTTTACATTTTCTATTAAAACTCAATCTATCTCACTGCTGTGCAGGGCAGTGAAATGAATACTAGCAGCACTTGGAGGAGAAAACCAGTGTGAAACATAGAAACCGAATTTGCCACAGAAAATGACAGCTTGATCCACCCAGTCTGCCCAGATGGTCCCTGCCTAGTCTGTTCTCAGACTCAAACTGGTCTCTGAAGACCCTCAATCCTACCTGACCATTTCCTAATATTCTTCTGTGTCTATCCGAGGCATGTTTGAAGTCCCCTGCTGTTTTTGCCTCCACTACTTCTGTTGGTGTATTCCAGGCATCAAAACTACTAGGCAGTTTCTGAGGCAGTTTCCATTTTCTTAAAACCCACCCTCCTAAAGTCTAGGTCCCTCGTCCTTGTGTGGTTTACCTCTGCTGCTGTCTTTAATGTTAAACTAAACTGTGTAGATGGCCCAGTGGCACTAAGGGTTGAGGCGCTGGAGGCCACACCTCACGCCATGCTGGCGACCCAGGTTCGGGAATGAGCCCAGGGCACAGGGGGTCAGCAGGGGTCAGAGAGGACTGAGCATCCAGAGGACTGCTCTCCTTTCCCTGGGGAGGGATTTGGGCCTCCGTGCAGTGGGGAGCCCCAGTGGTGATCGGGCATAGCTAGCACTCAGACCACACAATGGGAGGAGCACGGCAGATGACTACTGGGTGGCCCTGTGCTGATGTCATTGCACGCATGTACTCCTGTGGGAAAAACAAAGATATACCCTCTGCACCTGGATAGGTGATGGCTCCTCTCAGTGCCGACCACCACACACCAATACCAGACCTTGCCTCCCCTCCTTCCACCTCCTCAACTGGCACTGGATTCTAGATAGAGCACCAGGAGGGGTGGTTACCCTATCTCAGGATTGCTCAGAGCAGGGAGGTTCCCAGTCCGAGGTTGGTGGAAGGGTAGCTAACTCTGAGGAGGCAAAGGATCAGGTGTGTGGTAGAAACAGTCAGTGTGCAAAGGCAGCCTGAGAGAGTTCCAGGGTACTCAGGGTGAACAAAATAAAGTTGAAAAAAAACTACACTGTGCAGTGATCAATGGTAGCTAGGAGACTGCCCATTGTGGTGTCTACAATGCTGTCCCTGTTTCTCTGCACCAGGTACAGCACTGCTCCATCCCTAGTGGGTTCTGTAACTAGCTGCCTGAGAACGGTCCTTTGTAGTGAATCAAGAATGGCCCTACTTCTTGGCGAAGCTGCAGCTGGAAGGCTCCAATCCACATCTGGCAGACTGAAGTCACCAATTAGCAGCACCTATGTACAGTTGTTATCGCAACCCCTCCACAGTGAAACCAGCACAATGACACCTGGTGTTAGCCGCTCTCCCTGACATCCACCCCGCCCCTAGAGTTGAGAACCCTTATTTCTGGGATGTATGGGGACAGAGCCACCACATGGGAGGTGCAGAGGGGCAAGCCCCTCCGCATTAACACTGAACAGGTGTCGTGTGTTTTCGATCGTGGTCGGGACCAGGCTGTGTTGGAGATGTCAATGGTAGTCTGTCACTGTGGGGAGTCGGCTAAATTGTTTCGCCATGGCTTGGTAGATCCAGCAGCACCCCCTTATTTGTCATCCTGGTGATGTCTTCCCCAAATGCTCCATATAACTCTTCATCACGTGCTGAAGAATCACATTCCACCCTTGTATGGATATCAGCCCCAGCACCTGTTTCCAGGATGACCCACAGCACCTGCAGTACCTTCCTTTCTTCCAGGTACCCCTTCACTTCCGTAGCCTTGATTCCTTTCCTCACATACTGTAAAGTACAACCCATCCCTCCCTCCCTTCACTGTCTCTCCTGAACATAGAATATCTTGGTATGGCCACATCCCAATCACAGTTGTTAGTGAATCATGACTCTGTATGGCCTACAGGTCCAGAATTGTATTTCCTACACTCCATGCATTTGTGCACATTGATCTCCATACCTTACTCCTCACTGTCTGGCTCCCTGCTCTGCCCCCACCTGTGCTGTTTCCTAAGCTTCCCTGGCCCACCCTCATTCCTTGTTACCTCTCTATTACCTGTCTCCGTTGCTCCTTTCTTCTTGCTATCCTGATTTATAGCCCCCTTGTCCTGCACCTTATTCCTACTCCAGTCTTCCTGCACCCTACCATGGGGAAGCTTCCTCCCAGACCATCCCTCCTTCTTGCTTCATCATCTGTGGGAGGCAATCTTTTGCCTTTGTATTACACAGCTCTCTCCCAGCTAGTTTAAATGCTCATCCAACTAGCATTTAAACGACCCACTAAGTATTGTGGTCCCCCTCCTGAAGGATGCAGGCTGTCTCTTCTTGAGAGGCTCATGTTCTGCAAGCTGGTCCTCAGTCCCCAGTGTAGCCTCAACCCTCCTCCATGCACCATGTCTTCAAACAGTGGTTAAAAACTGTGTTGTGGAGTGCCCTTTCCTTCCTCTCATCTCCTCAATCGTACACAGGTAACAGCTGGGCAAATACCACCATGCATGCTACCTGATACAGTTCCTCCCAGCTCCTTGAAATTATCCTGCACTACTCCTAATATATCCCTGCCAGATCATTTGTTCTTAGGAGGATAATTACATCTAGCTCCTCCCAACTCCTGTTGCCCAAGTGATCCTCTGGATCCACTCTCCAGCCCTTCAAGCTGAATCACCAGGGAGGCCCTTCATCTCCGTCTCCTTCCTCCCCCTCTCCCAAGCCAATCCCCCTAATGACAGAGTCATTCACTGGCAGCTGCTTCCTCCTCAGCTGGGAGCCTCTTCCTCCCTCCTTGGGGCCTCCCCATCTAGATTCACACTTCCTCCCTTCCCAGTGCTCCCAGTGCTGCCAGTGCCACCTCCTGGCTGCTCCATCCTGCCAGTACAGTGAAGGAATTGTGCAGTAGTACAGGTTGAGGGGTGCGTTACCTTTCCATAACCCCTACCCTCCCGAAGCCCACAGGTCCAACTGCTCTGCCTAGCCATTCTCTGGGGAGGAGTGGCAGACTTGATGACCCCTGGGTGAGGCAGAAGATTCTCTACACCTTGCCAGTTCAGCCCAGAGTACAGCAACCTTTGCCCTGTGCTTCTGGCTTGCATAGAGTCATCCCATCTGTTGTACTGGAAGACCTGGGAAGGCTACTGGGAGTGGGGTTGGAACCAGCGTACATCAATGAACAATTACATCAAGCTTTCTTTGCTCATACCGTCACTTGCCCATCCCTCATCATGACAGCCTCATGACTTCTAGTCCCACCATGACTGTCTAAACCATCACCTGTTGCAGAGGTTGTATTCGAATTGGAACTGACATGGTGAAACTGAGCTGCAACTTTCAACCCCTGTATATCTTTCTCCTCCTGTTTTTTTCTTCTTCATATTTTCTGCATGACAGATGACATAGCAGTGCAGCATAAATCTGCACAATCTATGGTGACTCAACTACAGCTAGAAAAGAATTGATAGAGTATCTTCTGACCATTTCCAAACAATAATCTTTAGATTGGGAATGTTAACAATTATTTATTTATTATATTTCATTATGTTGGAAATTATATTCTAAAAGCCACAAGTTAAGTTTTTGTAAATGGAAGCTTGGATCTGAGCAACATGCATAGATCCTAAATATGCAGCTCTCCTACGCCACTAAAAATAACATGACTCTAAACTTAAGTGAGCCATTTTATGGCATTTAATATCAATGTACGGTCACTGAATTAATACAAATATATCTATTCAACTAACTCCAAGCTTTCATTAAAAGACAACTAAGACTTTAGCCTAACAGTTCTAAAGTTATCCCATTTTAAAGAAATTATGTTTTAAAAATCTAACTTTAGAACTTCAGGGGCTAGAAAATATTTTTTAATGAAAGCTTGAAGTCTAGTCATAAAGAATTAGCTATGCCAATGCCATTTGTATGTGTCGATACTATTCTATACAGTATGTATCAATACTATCTGAGCCTGCTTTTTCAGTATATTATTGGTACAGTTTTTTTAAATTCAATAAACTTTATTTATTATTTAGTATTGATACAAGTTGGAACAAACATGAAGAAAATCGACTATATAAGGATTTCCTCCTTAACATTGTACATAGTTACCAAGAGTATAACCTGAAGATGAAATTATGTGAGGTACATGTCCAGGTAAGACAATCCCAACCCCTCCCCTTCCCCCACCCCCTTACATATTTCCTACCTCCTCTCATCTTGGTACAATTTTTAATGGGTGCTTGTCATGGCGGTGCAGCTCTCCTTTCAGCTCCCACCCACCTTCCCTGCCAGCAAGATCAAGAACGGACCCACTCTCAGCTCAGCCCTCGACCGGCGCTTGTCGTGGTGATATGGCTCTCCTGTCCACTGCCGCCCAGCTTCCCTGGAAGCAAGATCAAGAATGGACAGCTCAGCCCTTGACCAGGTGCTTGTCATGGTGGTGCGGCTCTCCTTTCCACTGCTGCCTGCCTTCACTGCCAGCAAGATCAAGAACAGACCCCTTCTACAGCTCTACCCTTGACTGGGTGCTTGTTGTGGTGGTGTGGCTCTCTTTCCGCTGCTGCCTGCCTTCACTGCCAGCAATATCAAGAACAGACCCCTCTACAGCTCAACCCACGACTGGGTGCTTTGTGTTGGTACAGCTCTCCTTTCACTGCCACCCACCTTCCCTACTAGCAGAACAGAATACCCCCCCACAGCTCAGCCCTTGACCGGCCCAGCGTGTTGTGGCAGTGTCTGTCTCCTTTCTGCTGCCGCCTGCTTTCCCTGCCAGCAAGATCAAGAGCGACCCCTCTACAGCTACAACTATAACCCGGGAGCAAATTTGTTTGATTCCAGGTGCCTATGTTCAGTCACCTTGATTGGACATTATCTCTGGGAGGACTACGCTGATAGGCTCATCTTTGATCCTCTCCAGATGCTGCTAGCTGGCAGATTTCTCGGTTTCCACATCACAGTTATAGAACTGAGCATAATCTCGTTTTCAAATCAAAATTTTCTCCCACCCACCGTGTCCTGCCCTGACACTCATTAAGTGCCTTTGCCTCAATCAGCACCCGCCCTTGAGTTCTGCCACCTAGTTGCTATCCACCATTCCACCCCCATCAAGGCAATTCTATCACTCCTCCTACCACAGGCTGGTTTTGTAATCCCTTGCCAAATTTACACACCCTTTAGAAGGCATTTGCTTGCCATAACCTGCTCCAACAGTTAGATATTTTTCCTCATACAATAGCTCTCCTCCCTTACAAGTACTTCCCCAATCTGTAATTAACTGATTGATGTGTTCCTAGCTACAGTCTCCCTTCTTCTGGCCTTCCTCTGGCTGCCTCATCCTCAGCTGCAAAAAAAAAAACCTCAAATCCTCCACTCCAAGACATGCCTCCTCTTTTGTTGCCTCTAACCCCTTTTAGATTGTTTGTGACTTTCCTCACTCTGTTATACCTCACCCTCCTTACACTCAGTCCTGTGTTGTCATCTCCTATGCCTGACCTTAACTCACTCCTCCATGCCCCACGCCCTGTTTCTAACTCTCACAGTGAACCCTTCTCCAGTCCTCTTTACCTGGGCACACCACCCTTCTGGTCATGTGCCTTCCTCTACCTATACCTCCCTCCTCTCTTTGATGCATTTGCTAAAATTTTAACTCCCACCCTCTCACCCCTACATTTCTTCCTCTACTAATTCCCAGTCTTAGTTTAAGAGTGCTAAAATTCACCTCTTAATCATTTTGCTCTATGTTATGCTTGGGCGGCATAAACCCAAATCCCGGGCCATGCCCTCCAACATTCACCCCTTTTTTTTTACCTCCCACTGCCGACCCATCCCTGTCAAACCTTGTTACCTACCCATGGTTTAAAATGCTATACCTTAATATTCAGTCTCCTCCCTAAACTAGATCTTCTTCAGCCACTAGCTGCCTCACTCACCTCTGATATCGTCATTCTTTCTGAAATGTGGCTAAACAGTAAAGTGGGCAACCACTCTCTCTCTCTCTCTCTCTCTCTCTCTCTCTCTCTCTCTCTGTCCTGGGTTCTTTATATCCTGGCAAGACAGGACCACCAGGGCAGAGAAGTGGCCATCTCGTCTCCTCAAAATCCAATTCATCAGCATCCTTGCCACATCAGTCCCTACAGCATACTAGGTTCTCATTCTAAAATTATCCCTCCACTTCTCTGTCCCTATCTATATAGCTAGTGCCTACTGTTGCCCTGGCCTCCCACCTTCATCTGTCACTGAACTCATTGGCTGCATAATCTCTCCCCTCCCTCTGGGAAATATACATAATGGGTAACTTTAACCAAAACTGGCTTTTCACCTCCCTCAGTAAGTCTTGAAATGACATCAATGCCCAAAATTTGTCCCAGCTCATTTTAGAGCCAACCCACATGAACCCAAAACTCGAAACCACTCCTTAATTGACTGGGCCCTTACGTCTCACCCCAACAGAGTTGTCAAATCTGGACTCCTACCTTGATGCCCTGAGCGGTCACCACATGACATATATTATCACCAAAATTCATGGAACTAAGGCCAATCAAAAGTGGTACTATACCGCTCATATAAATCACTGAACCTCACTCCCCTCCAGGAAGTGCTGGTCCAAATAAACTGGGAACCCATTACCTGGCCTCATCCATCGATGATGTTTATGGCTATTTCTGGACTAAATTCTTGCAGTGCTGGAACAAGCGTGCTAATGCTGCACTCCAGGGTCAAGGAAATCACCTCCCTTGGGTCACCCTGAACTCCTGTTGTGCCAAAGAGCCCAGATCAGGCCTGGAAACTGCACAAAGCCACAAAACTACCACGTGACTATGACACCTACCTTTCTCTGCAAAATAAGTGCACCAAAGCCACTCACTTAGAAAATCAGAATACATCTGCTTAACCGTCCAGACTAATATTAATAGACCCTTGAAATTCTGGAAAGTGATACACTCTCTCTTCCCCTGCCCCCCTTCCCACCCTCTCCTCAAGATTAATAACACCCAGGTTGCTGAGCATCTAAATATTGCCTCAAATTTAATACATATTTTACCATCTGTGCCTTGGCTCTGCTTACATCCCTACTGCCTCCCTTCTAGCTGTCCCATCCCTAACTCTCAGTCACCCTGCCTCACATACTCCTTCTCTAATATATCACCCTCAGACACCTTGAAAGAACAGATCACTCTCAACCCCTCAAGGTAGCTTGCCTGATGGAGTGAACCCAAAGTTACTATACCTATCTGCTGCATGTCGCAACTCCTCTATCTCTACTCGTCAGTCTCTCCTTTGCTACAGCTACTGTCCCTCAGTATGGAAACATGCCACTGTGCTCCAACTGCCTAAGGGTGGTGATCAATCCATTCCTTCCAACTATCACCCCATCTCTTTCCTGCCTACCTAGCCAAGTTACAAGAGCATCTGGTCCAATCTCGGCTCTCTTCTTACCTCCATGACTCTAATTTTCACCCTGTTCAAATCTGGCTTCTGGAAGAACAATTCTACCACCACCACCACCTCTCTGATTAGGCTCACTGACTCCATCCTCTCAGGAATGGACAGTGGCCAAATCACTTCTGCTATTTTCGTCAACCTAGCAAAGGCTTTTGACACCATCTCCCATCTCCTACTTCTAAATGCCCTCACCTCAGCTGGCCTATCTGATTCTGCCTGAAACTGGTTCAAGGCTTACCTTGCTGGCCAGACCAGTCAGTCAGGATTACTGACTCCACCTCCCTCCCTCCTGATCAACACTGGAGTACCCCAGGGCTCTGTACTGAGTCCTATCTTATTTTCCACATTCCTAAATAACCTTCCCTTAGCCTGCTCATCCTCTTCAATCCACATGTATGCCAATGACACAGTCATCTTCACTTCTGGCCAGTCCCTGTTGATGTAGAATCCAGACTACAGCTCGACTTCAGTAATGTCCAGCACTAGTTCAACTCCCATCAACTCTCCCTCAATGCCAAGAAGATTGTCTCCTTGACCTTTGGCACCAGACAGAGACTCTCTAGGCTCCTCTCACTACCCTCTTTCCATACACTTGATGGGACAGTCATAGAGGACATCTCTACCTTTAGGTACTTGGGGGCTGGTTTGACCGATACCTCACCTTCTCTGGACATCTGGACGCCATCCTGAAGAAACTATGCCCCAAGCTTGGTCATATAGGAAATGTAGTTGCCTTCCACTATCGGTAAGGTGTAAACTTGTTTAGAAGATAATCCCACTATTTTGACTACTATGATGTAGTCTATAGGAAAAGAAAAGGAGAAATTGTTTAACCAGGTAAGGCACACTAAGCCAGAGCACATTTCAGGTGCGACCTGGGAGCACAAAGGAAGTTAGGTGACTTGCTCAGGGTCACACAGTATGTAAGTGGGGTTGTAGGCTTCAGACCCAGGTCTCCAGGTTTGCAGCTCAGTGCCTTTAACCACTATGCTATACTGCCTCTATAGAGCCACTCCCAAGTCTTCCCTAGCCAGAATAGACACTCTGTTCAACTCCTTCTGTTGTTTCGCTCTTGATTCCCCTTCTCCACCCATCACTGTAACCTTCATCCTCTCTATCCACCCTTCTCTGAAAATCGCTGCCTTCTCCACTGTGCCAAATTTGTGTCAAAATTTTGGTTTGGGCTCTCCCCAACCTCTTCCTTACTAACCTCTCTACCTCCTCCAGACCATTGCCTTAAATCATATGATTCTCATCTATTGGGTATTCCTCGTCAGTCGACTATGGTAGGCCAGTCGGCCTTCTCACATTGCTTCCTAAGAAATGGAACACTTCACCAAATCCACTTATCCTCCTCCCCTACTACTTATGTACAGCCCTAAATAATTTCCTCTTGATAAACTGTATGTGCAGCTAGTCCTCATGCCACGTCCCTTCCCTACTCAGTTCTACCTGCTCTTCCCCATCTACCTACCCCAACTAAGCTGACACTCAAATCGGACTGCACTAAGCTGTTCCCCATGTTGTCAACTATTGAACATCTTCAATGCACTTATTGAGCATTGCTTTATGCACAGTGTTTAAGCAAACCATTATGTTGTTGCTATCTTGCTTCTCTGTTTAAACTGTATTATTTGTTAAATTCTCATTTTTATGTTTACTTTTTATGTATATTTCTGGAGATTCTGTATAGTAACGGTAGTCAATACTCAATGTTCTTATTAAGTCCTTTGATTGTCTGACATCCTGTGTAAATTGTAATATGCCAACTGGTTGGTTGTTTTGTAATTGTATGTACAATACTTCCTCCCTGTTTACCCTTCCCAGGACACACTGTGAGACTAGCAACTTGTTGTTCAGTGTGCTTTTCCTGGTGAAAATTTTCAATAAGCAAATAAAAATAAATAAAATGTGCCAGAGCCAAAAATGGCAAATACATAATACAGTATCAATACAGTAGTTTTCAACTTCATTTAGTTGGCGTGCTTGCGCAGCCAACATCTTGTGGCAGTGGAGATTTGAGGTGTGGTTGCTGTTGGAACATACACGAATGCACCAGTAGGTGCATCCTCATTCCCCAATCAGCCATCATGCTGGCACCACACCATGCATACATAATGTGGCAAGCACATCTAAGGAAACATCTGCTGCAATGCGAGCAAAGCTCATCACATGTACTGGACCTTCCTACATGCTTCACCAGCTACAACATGGCGGCACAGTGGCTGCTAAATTGCCAACTTTGAAGGTGCCCAATCCCCTGGTCTGCTTACCCTGCCCCTCATCTATGTGCCAACGGGACGCCAACTCCCATCAGCATAATTTGTTCCCTCCTTTTTGCTTGTTGGGGGTGCCCAATCCCTCAGCTCATGTGCCCCCAACCACTTTCGTTGTTTGCTGATTGGGGTGCCCAATCCCCATCAGCATCCGTTCCCCTTTTTGTACTTTTATCGTGCCGATGGGGAGCCCATTCCCCACGGCATGGTGTCCCCCTTCTTCTGTGCTGAGGGGTGCCCAACTCCTCTGCTAGTGTCCCTACTCCCTATTTGCCAACAGAGGTGCCCAATCCCCCATCAGCTACTGTGTCCCCAAAAACACACCTGTTAAAAAGAAAACCATCCATGATTTTTTTTTTTTACACCTGTAAACAGAAAGCGGTCCCTCGTGAGTCTCCTACCCACACCTGCACCCACGCACTGTGCACCCTGCCTCCCCACACACCCCCACCCCATACTTACTTCAGCGAGCTTGCAATGGTCTTCGGTGGACAGAGAACACGCCTGCACTCTTCAAAGCTGACTCATGAACTGAGGAAATGCTGGTAAGCTGTACAATGGAAAAATAGGGGTTTCAACTTTGATGCATATTTCGGCATTTTTGAACTTTTGCACCAAATTTTCAACCTGGTTTTGGGACCCCTCCTCATGAATTCTGTCACTGTTATGATGTTAATCAGTCCTGAAAGATGATTTCACAGTCACTGTGTGGAATCACCTTTCGGACTGATTAACACAAGGACAGTGGCAGTGTTCACGAGGTGGGCCCCTCGA
The DNA here is from genome assembly GCA_016271365.2 of Neoceratodus forsteri. NCBI lineage: Eukaryota > Metazoa > Chordata > Ceratodontiformes > Ceratodontidae > Neoceratodus > Neoceratodus forsteri. The sequence continues at coordinate 100,935,981 of JADMNL010000033.1, read as the reverse complement.
AAAGCCTATGTTGCAAATATGGTGGAAAAATTCAAAAAATGGCTGTTTTAATTAGTGTGCATTGTGCAGCTGCTACGCACGCTCGTAACTTTGTGAATTCATAATATTTTCACACCAGATTTTCATTATTGTCACAGTATAGCTGTCATTTTTCACATCCTGGCCAAATGTGTTTCCACACTTCCGGCGCACAATAGCGCGGTCGCTGTGGGAAATCAGTGTTCAGGGTAGATTACAAAATGACAGTGACACTGTTCATGAGCAGAGGTCCTGAAATGCTTATGTTGACAATTTGGTGATGATACTCCTTAAAATGACTGTGTTTATGAGGTGCGCTGGCAGCTTGCACGCACGCTTCATAACGCTGTGCATTTGTAATATTTTCACTCTGGATTTTCACCATTGGCATTTTTCCACACCTCTTGATGAACAGTACAGCTGTCATTTTACATATCTTGCCTGAAATGTGTTTTCACATGTCCAGCGCAGAATAGTCGGTCGCTGTGCAAAATCACTTTTGGGACAGTTTGAGGAAATGACAGTGACACTGTACATAAGCAGAGGTGCTAAAATACCTATGTTGAAAATTTGGTGCTGAAAGTCCATAAAATGACTGTGTTACAAGATGTGTTGCGTATTTCTATGCACTCTTGTAACTTCGCAAATTTGCAATATTTACATGCACATTTTCAACTGCCATTTTTACAACTCTATGAACAGTACATGTCATTTTCACGTCCCGCCTAAACTGTGTTTCCGCGACTGCAGACTACCAAAGCCAATGCCAGATGGACAACATTCGGCATTGACAATTGATTGCCATTCATCTTATTACCTTAAGTGCACTGCAAGCACTTCAGCCTGCCTGCAAGCAGTACTAAATCTTCTTCACTTTTGCAGGCTTTGCTTGCAAAAGCATTGAAGATAATAATGTGCATGTTGAAAAAAGATAACCACATGATGCCATACAAATCGGAGACAATAAGTGAAGACAAGACCCCCAACCCTCTGACAGACCCCACTGAAAGACATTTAGTCCGAGATCTAGCACACTTTCCAGTCTTACACAGCAGCCTAATTCACTTTCACTGCTCATTTTACTGACTTGCTGTCTCACAAATGGAGAAAAAATGATGGCTCTGTACCCTGCATCACAGTTACTCAGTAAATAAAACCTGAAAAGAATCCCCCAGCACTGTTTATGCCCTCTTCTGGGCTGCCTGCAAGTGTCACGGCAAGCACACACATTGCACTTGTACTGCATTGCACTGTACTCCTCTATGCAGCATCATAAGAATTACTAGCCTGCCCTACACAGAAACTACAGTTAACTACTGTTAACTAGCCAATCGTGATAATAAATGATTCTTTAAACAATTAAATATTTTTAATAAAAAAATCACTTTCTAAAAACAGTTTAAAAAAAACTGAAGAGCTCTCTAGTAGCCATGTCAGTCTCTGCCAAAAGAAATATGGAAACGCAGATAGATGTGTACAAGGTCAAGAGACTGCAATCTTTACTGTTGGTGTTTAGCTGCTGCAGGTCATGTGAAAGCTCAGTGTGGTCTGCAGGGTCGTTTTATGCATAGGCTAAGTGGGCTGCAACCTAGGAGCGCGGGCTGTTTAGGGGCACCTGGGAATGAGAGGCACTAAAATATATATATATATTTTTTTGGCTGCTGCTGCTTGTTCATTGTCTCTGCTGCTGGGATGGTGCTGCCCGAGTCTGCTCAGCAGGTTAAAGTAGCGTGATGAGTTATGATAATTAAGTGGCAGTGGTGGAGTGGAGTCTGCCTGTAGCACAAAACAATAGCCTGTCCATCCCGCTATGCCTACTGCCATAAGATCATTTGGCTCCCTCCTCCCTCCCTCCTCCATCCCCCATCTCCGCAGAAGAAATGCTTGCTCAAAGTCATTCTCTTGCCCCCACAGTGATGAATGTCCCTGCCTTCCAGTTGTGTTCCATCATTCATTGACGGACGTGGTGATGTTGAACCTGGCATCCTCCCCAATCAGTGGTGGATTCAGAGTTCAAAATCCACTGGCACCAAATTGGTTTGAACTGTCAGGGAATGCTAGGTGAGGTGGGTGTGTCAGTATAAGAAGGTTGTATTTCAGGTGGATGGGTGCCTTTTCTTCTTTGATGGACGGTGATATGATGGCTTCAGTTCAGATGGGCTGCAGGCATCTGGCGGCACAACAGCACTGTTGGGACTACTTGGAAAAGCCATAACTGTTACCTCTCTCTTGGCACTGTGGACAATTGACTACAGTGTTTCTGCTTTTGGGAGCACTGAGCAGCAGCAGAAGGCAGAGTGCATAGGTATGATTTTGGTTTTCCCTGAGGTAAGTGAAAAATCTCTTATTTGAATTGACGATTTTACCCATGAAGTAACTCCTGCTCCCTACATGAATCTTGCCCTGAATAAAGGTTAAAAAATAACCATGCTAATTAGATTAAAAATGATGATGATCTTTGAGAGTACGTGTGTGTCTGTATGAAATATTTGTTCTCGCTATCCCCCTACTACTCTTAGCAATATTGGCTTTGCTGTTTTTTCCCCTACCCTTCAATAGTAAGACCAACAAGAAGGATTTGCTCAGTTAGGTGCATATGCATACAGGGTTCAGAGATGCAAGTCTGGTTTCAGGCAAGTCCCAGTCAAGTGGAGTTGCTTGAGTTAACCCACTACAGAAACAGGGATGAAGAGCATGGGGAAAAGAATTTGCCATAGCTCTGATACTTAAAACACTTTGTCCCATCCTACAGGTCAGATCTTAATGCAGGCTGTTTTGGGAATCCTTGTGTTTGTAGTAGAATCTGGTCTACTCTAAATACTAGACCAAAGAGTAGGCAGTGTGGGTTGCGAGACTTTGCATGGGTTCCACTAGATAAGTTTTTTTGTTGTGCTTTTATTTTAAATCTGGATTTTATCCTTGCTATGCCACCATCCAGGGATTACTGTGTTTAAGCAGAACTGTCAAGGAGACAGTAGCTGGGTATTTTCTTTCCAGTTTTGCCCACTATCTTCCATCCTCCCTGGCATAGGCAGTGCCATTATTGGTTCCCTTGCACGCAGAATGCCCCTGCAGAAGGAACAAGATTCTGGCCTGACCACAGCAGTCCCTGAGTGTAAGAACCTATCACCAACCCTCCCCAATCAAGATGAGCTGTCTCGGCAGCAGCCTGGCCTGCCCTCAACTCTGCAACCCAAGTGCACTCCTAAGCCCGATTAACCTGCAAGACAGTGAAGTGCGCTGCCCTTTACATCGAGGTGGCCCAAGACTGGGCTTTTAACAGAGTTTTGTAGCTGTGGAGTTCAGTAAATTTTGATATAGAAGGCATGGGGTCATAATGCTGCAGACAATCACATCACAGTCAAAACCATAAAGCCAAAACGTCAACAGCAAAGACAGCACTCAGCAAAAACAGCTAAGTGATACTTTGCTGAAGTTAACAAATACGCTTTGTTTTGAGGGGCTCTCCCACTTCCATACCCCTTTTATAAATGAACTCTGTGGGTGATCTACTTGGGGGCAGGGAGAAATCTCGGGGGCGGGATTGTTGAGGAGGGGAAGGGAAAAGATGTCCCGGGAGACAAACAAAATAAAATAAGTTAAATATCTCGGATGGGGAATTGAACCCCAGGACATCAGTGCTCCACCACTGTCCCAGCCTGTAGCTCTACCCTGTGAGCCACACAAACTGCTCAGCAGCACATTGCCAAGCACACACCTAACCTGTTGGTCTGAAAGCAATAGAGCAGGGATAGCCATTCTGACAATTTACTATAGTATCCTGTAGCTATTTTGCCTTTAGCTGTTTTTACTTCACGGTTTTGCCTGCCTTATATTCCATGCAACATTTTGACCTGGTACCAATATGGGCAGAGCTGTCATCTCTATAGGCAGAGAGTCAGCTCCATGGCATGTTGCATCAGCCTCTGAACAGTAGATTTTTGTGTCTTGTTTATGTCCTGATTAAAAGATTTCCAGAACATCTAAGGGTTGGTGAAGATTTTTATCTGTTGATTTGTAATATCATCCATGAAGCATTTCCATTGGCATCTCAGGTACTTGTAGTATCTGCAGGTCTTTTTTTTTTCTCATCATTTATTTGTGACCACTAGGGTGGGGGACATGGGGGCATGAAGTTTCTAGCCTATGGGTGCCATGTAAGTCAATGCAGCCCTGGTGGTCTGGGATCATCCCTGTAAAGAATGCTATGTCATGCCATTGAAGGACCAAAGGAAAGCCAGAAAACTTTGGACATACTTTACTGGAGTAAAAATGTTAATTTTCTGCAGGTCTACTAAACTCAGTTTAGGCATCTGCTGTAATGCCATGGTATGGTATGCTATTTGCAGGCACCACTCTGGGTTGAGGGCAGAGGTTGCCAATCTCATGGCCAAGCTGGCAGGAGTACTGGAGACCTTCACCTCCACCCAGAGGTCACCATGTGCCCAGCCAATGCCACAACGGCTGCCCAGGCAGATGGCAGGATGGACTATGGTGGGCTCGGGAGGTTCAAGAGGGGGGCAGAGACACATCCCCATTCAGTACAGCTGAAGAACCCTTTACTGTTTTGGAGTAGCAGGAGAGTCCTGCAAGGAACCCAAGGCTAAGACCAGGGAGGATGTGAGGTTCTGCAGCAAGGAGAACCAGTGGCAGAACGAAGAGGATCCCAAAGGAAGCAGTTACTCCTGGTGGGGGACCCAATTGTCAGGAAATAGATATGGACACAAATAGTAGGGAGGAAAGGGAGGTGAAGCTCCAGGGGCACAGCTTGAGGGGGGTGAGCAGATCCTGAGGATCGTGAAGCAGTGACAAGAAGGGTGGCTGGAGGCCATTGTCCACCTGAGAACAAATGGCTTATCCAAGGACAAGGCAAGCTTGGAACAGGTGAAAGAGGATTTCATAGTTCTGGGGACATCCAGGGAAGGTAGCAAGCTCCATGACATTTTCAGAGGTGCTACCTGTCCATGGCAGGGAAGGAATAAGAACCTCCACATTAGTAATTTCAACACATGGTTGAAGGGCTGGTGCAGCAAGAAGGGATATGGCTTCACTGGGGACTGGGGACCTATCTGGAACAATGAGGCCCTGTACAGTGGGATGGGCTGCATCTGTCCAGGAAGGGGAAACAGCCCTCAATCGACATTTCAAATGTTTCACTGACAAGCATTTAAACTAGCCAGATGGGGGGCCAAAAGAGCAGGAAACTTGAGCAGCCCACCCCACATGGTAAAGACACCAGAACTAAGGAGCAAAAGGATGAATTTATGTCGAGGGAACCTGGACCAGGTAGAAGAAAGAGTAGCAAAGGAAGTGGGGACACGTGTGAGAGTTAAGAGGGGATGCAGGGAACCAAAATCAGGGATGGATGGAGGACAGCACTAATACTTGAAGGCCATGGTGACAAATGCCCACAGCCTTGGAAATAAAATTCTACACATGGAGGCCTAGATAGTAGAGGTGGACCTGGACATAGTAGCAATAACTGAAACCTAGCACTCTGTTAATCATGAGTGGGAAGTAAATATACCAGGTCATGCTTTTTTCAGGTGGGATGGGGAGCAAAAAGGGGAGGACTCACCCTGTATGTCAAAGAGGGTATAAAGGCAACACAGATACAGACTAGGCAGGGGAAGGCTGAGGCACTATGGGTCACCCTTGAACCTGGAAATGGCACAGCAATAGGGGACTACTGTGCCCCTTTCGGCTATTTTCTCTCAAGCAAACTGCATTTTGCAGTTTGATAAGCAGACTAAGGAGAAGCTGCCCAGCTCACCCTCCAAGCAAGGTACGGGTTGGAGCTCTGACTTTGGCATCTACCCCTGGAGGAATCTCAACTGCCACCGTTTGTCAGTGTTTCTCACACTATTTGCAGCAATCCAGAAGTCTTCTAGGAACTGCTGCCAAGAAATTAATGCTAGGACTGACCTCTGCTTGACATGTTCTTGATTTCTCACTTTAAGTAATGTTTAGTCTGATGTAGAGATTTCTTAAGAGTTGATTTAAGTTTTAGAGAGGTTTTAAGGTAGTGTGATTTTGCTATCTGCCCTGAGCCCTTCTCTTAGAGCTATAAGTCTGTGGGCTGTACCCTTGACCTCGGTGTCCCATTGAGGCTGCTGCAGTACCCCCACCCACAAAAAATCTGCTTCAGAACCCCTGCCTTTTTTTAATTTTTATTTTTAAGTGCTGACTTTTCCATTAGCAGATTATATCTTTAGCCACTAGAGGGCCTAGTTATAAGCACACTTACCTCAATCCAACACAATACAGTTCCTGTCTCATTTATTTTATTGTGTGGTCAGTCTATCACTATTCATCAGTCTTTACCCCTCCCTCTTCTACTGATTGATACTGATTTTTCCATTTGTAGCTTATACTCTTCGCCCACTAGAGGGGTTTCCCCAGCCATGTCAAAGCTGCTCTACATCTCCTTACTCTCATTACTTCCTGGACACTCTTCCTACTACGCAGCTGCTCTGTCCCCTGCCTGGAAAACCTCACTGCACCTCCTCCCACCCTACTCTGCTCAATACTTAACCTCCCTACCCAATACCCAGACGACCACCCCCATACCTACCCCCAACCTGCTCCCTTTGTGACCACTAAGAGTCACTATTTCCACCCTCTTTTCACCTCTACACTAACACTCCTCAGCCCCTGGGTATTCGAACCTGGTACCTTCTGCACCAAAGTCTGCAGCACTACCGCTATCTACCCCAAGTGGCAGTCACCCTCACTGAAGGTCAGCCTGCACCCTTATTGTCTACTATAGAATAAAACTATGGGTACCTACACTCCATTACTAAGTCTGCTCTCCTTCACCCTCTTGGTACAGACCTCACACACGACTGGATCACCTGTCCTCCACACTAGGCACCTCATCCCGGACTACCCCACAGTGACTCGACCCTCCCCAACTCTCGACACACCCGTGACCCCCAACACCCTACCCAGCCAACACCCCACTCCTCCACCCTCCAAGGCCCGACGTGGACCAAGCTGTCCCCTGCCATTCCCACCCTTTGCACTTTATCTATCCCATGCACCCTGACTGTAAAGTCCTCAGCTGTGTGTCAACCCAAGGGTCTCCATCGCCACTGGCCACTAACCAGAGTAATCACACTGCTATTATTATTATTATCTGTAATGTTCACCCAAACCCAGGACCTATGGCTTCCAGCCCTTCCAAACCCTGTACTTCAATTGGCCTCTGCTTTGCATCCTTAAACATTTGCAGTCTTCTAAAGAAATCAGCTGCCCTCCAGTGCTGGGTCGATCAACATCAACCTGACATAATTGCACTGGTAGAGACTTGGCTGTCCAAATCCATCCCTGACTCTGCTATCACCCTCCCTGAATATACCATCTACAGGGAAGATCGAGTAGGCAAACACGGTGGTGGTTGCACACACTCATACGGGACTCCCTTATAGGTCAGGCACTCCCAGCTCCCAAACTTGATTATGGAACCCAAACCTCACCTTAAAAATTACACCTGACCCTGCTGAGGCCCTCTCTTCCTCACAGTTTCTCACGTACCCCAGAGGAATCAAAACCAAGCAGTCCAGTCCCTCACTGACTACCTCACATCTGTCCCTGACAAAGTGGAGCAAGTCATCCTAGGTGATCTTAATGTTAACTGGCTTGCCTCCACTGCCTCCCATAAGGGACTGCTTTAGTGCCCTGGATATGTCCCAGTTAGTCACCCAGCCCACCAGATTCAGCCACTCTACTGGCACCAGCACTCTCCTAGATGTTGTTCTATCTAACTGCCCCTACAAAATCCGGGATGTCACTGTTGTCCCGACTCTCTTAGTGATCACTCCACAGTCCTCTGTCTCTGGTCATCCTCCACTCTGAAATCAGTGTCCCAGGCCACCCTATGCCACTGTTTACACCTCTGGCGGCCCAGAAAATTAAAACAATACCTAGCCCAGCTAGACTGGTCCCCTATCCAGCATGCCCCTGACATTGACTCAGCTTGACCACTTCACAAATGCTTTCTGTAAGGCTTGTGATCTTTTGCCCCTCACCAGGATCCACTCCAAAAATTCAGTGCCTCATGGATCACCCCATCCCTCCTCCAGAGACTCAAAACAGAGATAATCTCTGGCACATTGCTGTAGACTCTGGAAAGGCATCTGATAGATAGGCCTACAATGCAGAATGTAATAAGTGCACTTAGGCCATTAGGTGGGCCAAGGCAGAGCACTACCAGACCACCCTCACTTCCACTTGGGGTTCAGCCTGGACCTTCTGGGATAATGAAAGAGTTATCCCAGCTCTCCATCAATGGCACCCCACCACAGATCCGCCTCCTATAGCCAATTGCCTTAACACCATCTTCTCTGACCTAAGCTCGGTCCTCCCCAGCATCTTCTTTGACCCAATCCTCACCTCTCCCTCTGGTCCTGCATCACCCACCATTCTACCTGCACACCCTACCCCCAAGAAGTTAGGCCACACCTGCTAAAAGCCTTAGGCAGCAATAACCCTAGCAGTGACCCCCTCAACTCCAGGATCCTTCTTATGGTCTTGGACGAGTCCTAGTCCCCTGACTGACCTTCTAAACCAGTCTCTATGCCTGGGTCAGTTCCCAAGTGCTTGGAAAACTGCTGAAATCACACCCATATGTAAGAGTGGGGACCCTCCACCCCCAACAATTACCGGCTGATCTCCATCCTCCCCCACTCTCAAAGCCCTTGAAAAGTGGTGTCGATCCAGCTCTCTGAGTACCCCTAACCAATACACATTATGTGTCCAGAGCAGCGGTTTCCACCCAGGACACAGTACAAACACATCTCTCCTGAAATTCTCCCAACACCTGCATGCTACTCTCGACTCTGGCAGCCTTGCAGGAGCAGTGTTCATTGACCTCTCCAAGGCTTTTGACACTGTCTGTTGTCCCTTCTACTCGACTCTCTCCACCAATTTGGCTTCTTGATGATCCCATTTCCTGGTTCTCTAGCTACCTTCTGCTAGATGCCAGCATGTCAAGATCGGTGGGTCCCTCTCCAGCATTCTTCCCATTCACTCTGGGGTCCCTCAGGGCTCCATCCTAGGTCCAGTACTTTTTAGTCTCTCCTCAACACCCTCCACAGATTATGTGCCAGTAAAATGCTCCTCTATGCCGATGATGCAGTCCTCATTGCCTCACATCTCAATCCCACCTCCCTCAATTATCCCTCCAGCAAGCTTACAACTGGCCGAAGGTGGTTCAGAGACCGCAGACTGGTCATTAACCTAAGGAAAACCAAATTAATGCTCTTCTCCCACCACCACCAAAATAAAGCTAAAATACCCCCTCTTGATTATCTCTAACACGCTGCACCTGCTAGAACAAGTGACCACATACAAGTACCTAGGTATCACGTTTGATACTGCCCTCTGCTTCCATGCCCACACTAATGCCCTGTCAGCCACCATAAACTCTAGGATTGGCTTGCTATACTGGCACAGGGAATGCCTGCTTCAGGTTGCCCTCAGGCTGGCCATCATCTCCTCCGTCTTGTCCCTCGTGGACTATGGCTTGCCCATCTACGCCACAGCTGGACAACATTGCCATCTCCAAAATCCAACTCCATCAATAAGGACTGTAGGGTCCTGACCAGTGCCCACAGCCGCACTCACACCTGCCTTCTCTATACTATCACCAATCTGCTCAACTTTGAGTAGCGACTGCTCTACCAGACCTGCCTTCTCATTAAGAAATCACTGCTAGGACTCTCCCCGGGGCTCCACCTCCATAAAGCAGTCATCATCGTCCATCACCACTCATAGCTTCTGTTAAGGCCACCTTCCAGGTGCCCAGAACCAAGCCCTCTCTTGCCCAGAGATCCTTCTTCTACTGAGCCCCCACCTGGTTCAACTCCCTCCCTAGCTGCATCTCCAACTTGCCAAAATTGACTCCTTCAAAACAGCCCTTTAGGAACCACATCTTAATACCTGCTATTGTAGGTGCAACTAACCTCTGTTGTAACCTGTGGTACCTGCTCACCTTGCCCCTGACTCGACAATGTCCACTGGACAGCCTCTCCATCTTCCAGACCCACTCCTTCCTACTAGGTCCAAATAGGATGTAACCTCTGTCTTCTGAGGACCTACTATATCCATTATTGTAACTCACAATTTTGTAACATTATGTAACCTAAGTAACATACAAACTACTATATTATGTAACCTAAGTATATCTATGTTAAATGTTCCTTTTATTGCACCTGTAATGTTATCCTCTGTTTTAAACTGCACTGTAATAACTGTCTTGATGTCTGCCCTCCTGCAACGAGGTGCCTTTGTAAATGAGTCTCTGACTCAAAGGTTGTAAACCCGATTTGTAATGAATAAATAAATAACTATGCATTGGGTGATATACAGACCTCCTGAACAGGGGAAGAAGTGGACACAGAGTTAGAGGAGGAAATACATCGAAATGGCAATGAAAGGTGAAATTCTGCTGCTGGGGATTTCAATTTGCCGGACATGGATTGGACCATTCAGGCAGCTGCTTCAGCCAGAAGCAGAGGCATCATAGATTCCATATAGGAGGCAGGACTCAGGCAGCTAGTGCTTGATCCCACCAGGGACAGGGCAATTCTTGATCTATTATTGACCAACAGGGATAGAATTGCAGATGTCCAGGTGGAGGGCAACTAGGATCCAGCGATCACCACATAGTGTGGTTCAGCATAGGGACAGGAACTCAGTCAAGTCACACTAGGGCAAAGGTGTTGGATTTCAAAAGGCAGACTTTGCAGTAATGGGAGAAGATATCAGAGAAGCCCTGGAAAAAGGGGACGGGGGTGAAGAACAGTGGGAGCACCTCAAAGGAGCCATAGTGGGAGTAACAAACCAATGCATCAGATTCATATCCAAAGGCAAGAAAAGGAGAAGGCCAATATGATTCTCGAAAGAGGTGGCAGACAAGGTAAGGGCTAAAGGACAGGGTTCAGGAAATATAAGAGTCCCAAAATGATGAAGACAGAAAGGTGTACCAAGAGTGTCTAAGGGAAGCAGGAGGGCAATAAGAAGAGCAAAGGCCTCAGATTGAGGAAGGTTTAGCACGGACAGTAAAGTAGGGGACAAGACATTCTACAGGTACATCAGCGAAAGGAAGAAAACTGGGAGGGTGTTGCAACTTGTAAGGCTCAAAGGGGAGGGAGGGGAATATATGAGGGAGACTTGAATAAAGCAGAAATACTGAATAAATACTTCTGTTCAATATTCATGGGGAGGGACAGGGACCAAAGCCGAGCAACAGATGCCAAGGGGGAGAAGAGGTGGACATCAGTCCATTCACAGGAGAGACAGTCCTACAGGAACTCACTACATTGAAGGTGGACAAAGTGATGGAACCAGATGGCATATACCTGATGATATTATGGGAGCTGCGAAGAGAGCTAGCAGAACCTCTGGCAGCCTTGTTCACCAAGTCACTCAACAAGGGAGTGGTGGCAGTAAATTGAGAAGAGCACATGTTGTCCCACTACATAAATCTGGCAGTAGGAAGGAGGCAGGGTACTATAGGCCAGTCAGCCTCACCTCAGTAGTGGGAAAGATCATGGAGGCACTGCTTAAGGAAAGAATAGTGGAACATCTTTAAGCCATCGGTGCTCAGGACCCTAGGCAACATGGATTCACAGTGGGTAGGTGGGGGTGGGGCAATTGACATTGCCAGCCTCAATTTCAGTAAAGCCTTTGACACCATCACACATAGGAGGCTGGTTAACAAGATGGGTAGTCAGGCATGGAAGACAAGGTGGTAAACGGTTATGAACTGGCTAACAGACTGGCAGAAGAGGGTGATGGTAAATGGAGTACAATCTGGGGAGATGGGTGACCAGTGGAGTACATCAGGGATCAGTCCTTGGACCAGTTCTTGTTCAATGTCTTCATTAGTGATATTGCAGAGGGGCTTGAAGGAAAGGTCTGCCTGTTTGCAGATGACACCAAGATCTGTAACAGGGTGGATACTCTGGAAGTGGTGGAGAAAAGAGGAAGGACCTGGGAAAGTTTGAGAAATGGTCTGCAGAGTGACAACTGAGGTGTAATTCCAAGAAGTGCAAAATGATGCACCTGGGACACAGAAACCCTGGGGATAGCTACAGAATGGGGAGAGTTGCTGACAGTCACCAAAGAAGAAAGGACCTGGGGTTATTATCTCAGATGACCTGAAAATATCAAGGCAGAGTACAAAGGCAGTAGGGAGGGCCTGTGGCATGCTGGGGTACATTGGCAGGGGTATCACCAGCAGAAGGCGAGAAGTAGTGATGCTATTATACAAAACCCTGGTCAGGTCTCACATGCAGTACTGTGTGCATTTCTGGAGGCCACACCTTCAAAAGGACATTAACAGGCTGGAGGCAGTTCAGAGAAGGGTGATTAAGATAGTACAGGACTTGCACCACAAGACTTACAGGAGAGATTAAGGGACCTCAATATGTTCTCACTGGTGGAGAGGAGGGAAAGAGGGACATGATAGAAACATTCAAGTACCTCAAGGGCATAAGCCAGGTGCGGGGATCTTCTAATACAGGAGGAGTACAAGAATGAGGGGACATGACATGAAATTGGAAGGTGGGAGGTTAAGAAACATAGAAACATAGAAGTTGATGGCAGATAAGGACCTAAAGACCCATCCAGGCTGCGATTTCTTTTCTACCTTATAAATGTGCCATCAACCTTTGCTCTGTCAGTGACCTATCTATTCATACTCATCTGTATTGCTCCTTATGCCTATCCCATGCCTGTTTGAAGCCCTGCACTGTATTCATAGCCACCACTTCCTAAGGTAGGCTGTTTCATGCATCCACCACCCTTTCTGTGAAAAAGAATTTCCTCACATTCCCCTTAAACGGCCTCTCTAATCTCATGCTGTGTCCTCTTGTCCTGCTATTTTTTTATATTTAAACATGTTAGACTCTTTCACCTTGTTAATGCCCTTAAGGTGTTTGAATGTTTCGATCACATCACCTCTCTCCCTCCTTTGCTCTAAGGGTATACATAGTGTTAATCTGTCCTCATATGTCTTCTGATGCAGTCCCTGTACCATTTTGTTGCCTTTCTGGACTGCCTCAATCTGGTTAATGTCCTTGTGAAGGTGGGCCTCTAGTACTGCACGCAGTACTCAGATGGCGCTCAACCAGTGTCTTGTAAAGAGGGATTATTACCTCTTACGACTTGTGATACCTTCATAATACATCCTAACATCCCCCAGTCTTACCTACTGCTTTAGAGGTCTGCTTGGATGATTTCAGGTCATCGGTGATGATGATGCCCAAGTCTCTTTCTTCCTTTGTGACTGCCAGCAACTCCCTCCCAGCCTATAGGTGGCTTCAGGGTTTCTCTTTGCATTAAATCCAGTTGCCACTCTTCCAGTCAAAGAAATCTATGAGATTAGTTTGACAGGACCTTCCTTTGTAAACCCATGCTTCTTGGATCCTGTGCCCCTATGGATTCCAGGTGTTGCACTATCCTTTCCTCCGTAATCTTGCCCACTACTGAGGTAAGACTGACCTTTCTGTAGTTCTCTGCCTCCTGCTACCACTCTTGTGGAGGGATCACATGAGCCCTTCTCCAGTCTTCTGGGACCTCTCCTGTGCTCAGAGATTCTCTAAACAGTTCTGCTAATGGCTTTGCTAGTTCCATCCTTAGCTCCTTAAGTACCCTGGGATGTATGCCATCAGGTCCCATTGCCTTGTCCACCCTGAGCTTAGCGAGCTCTTGTAGGACCCTTTCTTTTGTGAAGGGAGTTGTGCTCACCTCCCTCCCCCGTGTCCATAGTGCTGAGCTGTGGGCCCTGCCCTACCTTCTCTTCAGTAAATACTGAGCAAAAGTATCTATTTAAGATAGATGCTTTTACAAGGTCCTTCTCCTCTCATGACCCCTTTTCTCCTTTGAGCTTAGCAATACCCTCTGACTTTCTCCTTTCACTAAAGTATCTACAGAAAGTCTTATCACCTTCTTTTACTGTTCATGCTAGTGTTTCCTCAATTTGGGACTTTGTCTGCCTTACTGCCTTGCCTGCTTCCCTTAGGGCAGTTTGGTATGCCTCCTATCTTCATCCCTGTGTTCCTTTATATTTACTGAAGGCCAGCCTTTTGGCTCTGACCTTTTCTGCTACTGTATTTGAGAACCAAAGTGGTTTCCTCTTCTTCTTTGCACTTCCTTTTCTGTCTAACACAATGGAATTGCTTCAAGTATTGCATCCTTAATGCTTGTCCACTTTGCCTGTACCTCTGTTTCTTTTGCCAGGGCTAGCTTAACCCTGTTGGCCATCTTATCAAAGTCAGCTCCTCTGAAGTCTCATATTTTGCCTTGGAATGGGATGATTTAGATGTAGTGGCCAAATTGAATCATACCATGTGATGGTCACTGGCCCCAGGTGACCTTCTACCTGGAGATCTGTGATCCCTCCCTGTTAGTCAGCACTAGATCTAGGATAGCCCTGTCTCTTGTGGGTTGTTGTACCAGTTGTTTGATGCCCTCCCCTGCAGGGAATCCACCATGTGTTTAGTTCTGGCAGATGTTCCTGCTGGTATTGACCCATCTGTATCTGGCATGTTGAAGTCTCCCATTATCAGAACCTCCCTTTAGCTGTCATGTTTTGTATATCTTCTAACAGTAATGTGTCTATGTCCACACCCTGGTCTGGGGCCTGTAGACAACCCCAGTTCTTATGGCTGTCCCATTTTCTGTTCTCAGGGTGACCCATAGTTCTTCTGGCTCCTATGTGTATTCTGAATTTCTGTAGCTTTGATATTTTCATTGACATACAGGGCCACTCTACCCCCTTTTGCACCTCAGTCTCTTCTGAACAGTACATAGCCAGGTACTGAAGTCTCCCAAGTGTGGTTACTGGTAATCCACATCTCATTAATTGCTACTATGTTCAGTTTAGCCTCTGACATTATTGCCTGCAGGTCTGGGATCTTATTTCCCAGGCTGTGAGCATTTGTGTACATGATTTTCCATTGGCCAGATTTTGCGTGTGAGTTGTTGGGTGAGGTTTGCATTTCTCCCAAAGGCCGTGATGGGGAGACGGACCTTTTCTTACCTGGTGATGCAAATGAACTGCAAACATGCTGAATCCCTGTTTGACCACTAGCTGAGGGGAGGGGTGTTCTTCCCATTCAACGTATGAGGTGCTGCACCCTCTCCCATTTGCTAGTTTAAATATTCTGCAAAGATGTCAAACATCTGCCCCAATGCACTGACTCCTTCTTGGCAAATGCAGTCCATCAAATTTAAAGAACTTTCGCTGCAGAACTGTTGCCAGTTCCCTACAAATCTGTGCCCTTTTCCTGGCACCAGCCATTGAGCCACATGTTTAGTTCCCCTATATTTCCTTCTCTGAACTTCTGTCCATCTGCCCCCTCCCAGACTGGCAGGATCTCAGAGAAGGAGATGTCAGACGAAATGGATGATAGTTTGTCACCCAGCCTGGTCAGGTGTTCCTTGATCTCCACAACTGACCGGCTGGCGTAGATCATTAGTCCCTATGTGTACCAGGATGTCAATGTTTTCTCCTGCTTTGTGAACAATTTTAGTAATGTGGTCAGTGTCTCTCCATGCTGATGTACCTGGGAGACATCTGATGATTACCCCTGACTGGAGATGGGTATCAACTCCCAAATCATGGAGTCTCCTATGATCAGACATTTTTGATTTCCTTTTGCTTATTTTGTTTTGGTTCCTGATTTGGGTGAGTTTTGTTGTGCTAGCTCCTGTGCTGCAGTGTCCCGTTCTTCAGTGTCCTCTGCCCCTTTGTTTGATTTCAGAGATAGAGGCAGATACCTCTTTGTAGTGTTTGGATGATTTTTGGGTAATATTTTGGAGAGCACAGAGTGATGGGGCACCCGATTGCCCTCTAACCACCTGCCAACTTCCTGGACCAACTACCCTCTGCAATCAAGGTTCTTCTGTTGGATATTGGGAAATGGCAGGTGGTTCTTATAATGTATTTCCTCTTGAATATGAAATTTGAGGTGCACAATCTCTACCCATGCTGCCGGAGCTGAACCCTAAGATCTCCATGGCCTAGCATGTAGGACGGTGTCCTAAATCCTGTAAGACTGTCCTTCTGAAAAGTGTTCCACAGTACCTGCAGTTAATGATATCCATTCCAGATAAGTTGCTGGGTTTATAACCCGGTCAGAGTAAATTAGAAGGAAAAAAACAAGTAATGGTTTGATTTTGTGTTTTGTTTTCATATAACTTGTTATAACAAGTTAAATTACTGGTGCCCTTGTAAATGAGCTCACCTTGTGGATGCCCACTGATCCACCCTTCCTGCTTTACAATAGGAAATGTCACAACTGTCGTACCTATAAAAGGAGCGAGTGTGGGTGGTTGGGGATGGGTGGTGGGTGGCTGGGCACTTCTGCCAAAAGAAGAACCATGGATGAAAAAACAAGGAGGTAAGAGCAGAAACAATCAGTCAACAACAAATGCAGTAACCCTGAAAGCTTATCCTAATGTTAGATAAAACTGTAAAACTTGTAAAGCACCACCTGTAATAATTTCAGAGAAGGTATACCCTGTAAGAAACACTTTGCTACAGAGAAAATAAAGCAGTAACAGAAGATATACCTTGCAAAAGACAATTTGAATCAGAAGATTACAGCAGTAATCTGTTAGCACACAACTGTAAGCACACCTTGTAATAATGCAGAAGAAGGCATACCAGCAACAACAATTTGAATCAGAGAAAATAAAGCAATGAAATGTTAGCAACAAACAGTAGCAATCCCTGTGAGTACAAAATAAAAATAACAACATACAGTAAATCTGTTTAGCCAAAAGAAGTCTTAATCCTTTTCCCTTGCTCTGGTAAGGTTCTCTGCTCTGTCCTTTCAAGCAATCTTAGAAGGAAAGAGCTCAGCTGAAGCTAGGTGCCTTGGCCAGCAAACCAAGTCTTCTACCTCCAAGATATCAACTAACCTGACCTTTTAACCCTTCTTTCTGCTGGAAATTACTGACAGTTTTCCAGCTCCACACCCTAGATACACACCTAATCCTCTGGAAGAAGCTGTGGAGGAAAGCAATTAGCTCCTTCAATGTGAGAAGGTGACAGAAACACCTCTGAGACAACAAACCTTTTCAACAAAAAGAATAAAATAAAACAGTGTCAAACAGTAATTTCGCTTAGCCCAATGATAAAAAGTCACAAAATGTAAGCACCACCTGTAATAATTTCAGAGAAGATATACCTGTAAGAAACACTTTGCTACAGAGGAAAATAAAGCAGTAACAGAAGATATGCCTTGCAAAATACAATTTGAATCAAGAAGATTACAGCAGTAATCTGTTAGCTTTACATGTAGGCACACCTTGTAATAATGCAGAAGAAAGTATACCAGCAACAACAATTTGAATCAGAGAGAAATAAAGCAATGAAATGTTAGCAACACACAGTAGCAATCCCTGTGAGTACAAAATAAAATAACAACATACAGTTAATCTGTTTAGCCAAAAGAAGTCTTAATCCTTTTCCCTTGCTCTGATATGGTTTTCTGCTCTGTCCTTTCAAGCAATCTTAGAAGAAAAGAGCTCAAGTGAAGCTAGGTGCCTTGGCCAGCAAACCATGAGGAAGTTTTCTTCACAGAGGGTGGTGGACATATAGAATGCTCTGCCACAGGAAGTGGTAGGAGCCAGCACTGTAGTTGGATTTAAACATGCATGGGACAGGCACAGGGAACCATAGAGGGTAAGCAGGAGAGGGCCATAAACTGTAATCAAGCACAGGGCTTACAGGCAGACTGGATGGCTAGCAGCCCTTATCTACTGATAATTTCTATGTTTCTAGGTTCACATGCAACCTGGGACAAATAGTCATGGCATGACCTTCAGCATGTTACTTAACTTCCCAGTGCTGCAGTCCACACATCTGCAGAAATGGGTAAAGGATGAACCGCCTGGAAATGAGATGCTGCATCTTAGCTGGGCTATTCTTGTTAAAAAAAACTGAAAAAAAAAAAAAATTGGGTATTTCTTCTCTCTTAGATCCTTTTGTGAGCCCTACACCCTACTCTCCTACAAACTACCTGTTCAGTATACACCTGAACATACTAAATGTCTTATTTCCTCCAGGGTTGACTTGGTACTTGGCTAAGACAATGACTACAGTACACTACAATGATCAATCCAACAGAATGAAATGTGTCTGCACGTTGTCTTTTCCGGCTTATGCTGATTCAGATGCAAAAGCCTTTCTAGAAGGATTTCTGTTCTGGTGAAACCTCAGTCCACCCTCACAATGGTTTGCATACCCATGATACCTTGCACTTGTTGTGAGGCTTTAGAGTGTATGTGTGTGATTTGGGAGATACACAGAAATAAAGCAAATTCAGGACTGGGAAAGTCAATGCAGCATGTTTCTACTAGTGGCTTAGTCTGCAATGCCACGTCTCCAAGCTTTATTAGCTTCAATAGCTTCAGAGGCTTGTTCCTTCCATGTACATTTGATCACCTTTGATAGTTTTCCATTGCTGATTAGTCTTAGCAGTGGAGCAGACATTTGGCTTATGCACAACCTTAAACAAAAAGTGATTCAGATCACACCAGAGTGGAGAGTATGAGCCAGGCATGCAAGCTGAGGACGACAGCAAGCATGTGAACACTGCAAAATGCATTACATTGTATCAGAAAGTCTAATCAAGCCACCACAGCCCTGGAAAAGTGTCTGTTTCTGCTGTGAAACTGCATTATACTACAGGTGGCATGTATAACTAATTGAAATCTAATAAACAGTTTAACTGGAATTGAGGAGTCTGAGTGTTATTCATCACCTTAAACATGTTGAATAAATACCCCAGTGGTAGACTACCTCATCACTAAGATCACTACCCCATTTACAAAAGAATAGGACAGCCAGGCTACAGACCCTATACCCCACAAGTGAATCACACAGCCAAGAATCCTGACTTCCCATTTTCCCCAATTTCTGGTTTCCTTGTTCTGCCATTATATTTAATTAATGGATTATTATTATATAGGGAAGAATGGTTAATGGACCCAAGTGAGAGCCTCAGAAATTATACCTCAGATTTTAACCATGGAATAAGTTCCTGGGTGTTTTTAACAGTTTGCAGAACTGGAAGGAATAGGAGGTCTGTATTAATGGAGAAGAGATTTTGCTTACTATTCAACCCATCGTGGGTATCATTTTATGTGAATGCATGCCAGTTTAGCCAATTGCTTCAACAGAAATGCCCCAGGAGACCTAGCTATACATGGTACTGCAATCCTTCCATGGTCCCATTTTAGTTTCAGCTTATTTTGCTCAGTCTCAAGCATTTGCCCTCCCATAAAATGTATTGATTTTTTTTTTTCAAATAATTTTAACAAATGGCTTTCAATTAGAATTGGTAGGTTGTTGAACGGATAATAACTTTGCAATAATGTTGAAATCTGAATTTAAGAAAGATATCATTTTCACACTGAGTTATATCTTTCCATTTCTATGAAACATTATCTCATCACTAATTCTGCCTGTTATGTTTCAGGTTTTTTTTTTGTTTGTTTTGCCAAACCATTGAAGCATTTTGTGTTATATTCTGTAAGAAAGACACTCTAGAAAATAAAATTGTAATGCACTGTACTGGATTGAAAGCCTCTGGATCAAGACCAAAGTACAAACATCATACACCAAGCACAGTAACAAAACAAAGACAGTCTCTGAACCAGGACAATCCAAACTCCAACCAGCATCACAGCATTCAAAACTGCAAATGCCCTGACCCCACCACACAAGAGACCAGACCATGTATTGACTTTCCGAGCTGATGCAGGTAAACGGATTGGAATAAATACTCAGAGCCATGGGACTACGTATAGAATGCATTATTTTTGTCTCAGGTAAACTGTATTAATTCCTCCAGGGGTAAAATGAATCAGAATGTTGGGGTGTATGCTCAACCTGATTCAGTGGTCAGTGCAAACTGAGTTTAAAGCAAGAATTTGATTTTATAAATGCTAACCAGTAGATAACTTTTTGTGAACTGCTATGTGCACCTTGTTTTTGGCCTCATGCAGGAAAATTTCCTTCCAATAGAAAAAGAAAATGAAATGTAGTTGACTCATCAAGACTGAGACAGTGCTATTAAAACCTGCCTTCAGGCACATTAATGTTTCTTTAGGATGGTGAAAGTGGAAAACTTCTATGGTAGATCTGAACTTCATTTTATTTAGTTAATTACTCACTTTTAGTGAGGGCGAAGTTGGCAAAATTCACTCCATGAATTAATTGGTGAATTTCACAACTTGTGGAAGCACAATTCTCAAATTTTTGCAGTTTGCAGAGTGTGGATTGACCGTGAAGTGTGAAGATTCACCACGGAGTGCAGAATTTTGTGGGCAAAATTCTTCATTGCAGCAAATTCAGCACTTTATGGCATAAACATCAGAATTTGTGAAGTCGTATGAAGTTTCAGGTCCAGGAAAACTTCAATGTAATGTCACGAAATACACATTTTTTGCTACTTTGCGAAACTTCACCAGGAAGTTAAACTTGACCACATCTCTATTTGCTTTATTGAGAAGGTGGACTGGAGTGAATTACTAATTTTTGTAATGCCAGGTGAGGGTGGACACTGGAAGCATAAAGCAGTTACAGTACAAACTGAATTACAATATATTATATGCTACAGTATCTAATTTTTAAGAAGTCCAAATAATTCATAGGTCCCAGCTCTTGGTAGTCAACATTCCATCAGAGACAGTTTCTGGATAGTATGAAATAATTCTGGTAATGCTGATAAAATGTCCCTTATTTAAGAAAAATCAACCCGCTGTATTCCGTGTCTGCAAAATTGGATGTAATCTATTTCCTTTAGTTCTGGGAGTCAAATATCCTGGCACCTCATTATTTTGAATGTTTTTACCTTGTTTTGGAAGTCAGGTAAAGTACTTCCAAAATGGAGTTAATGAACACTGCCTGAGTGGTGTTGCAGACTGAGATACTGGCTAACTTACTGTCTGTTGCACAGCAACCCAGATCTGGAAACAGACCAGGGTCGCTCATGGGCTGGCCAAGGAAGGAGGATTTTTTAATTCTTTTGTTTATGGCCCTTGCTCTACTACTGGCTGATCTCACCTGGAAACCCTATGTACCTGGTATTTCACCGAACCTGTCCAATTACAGCCATCTACCTCCCTGCTGCTTCAGTTGTTCCCCTCAGGATGATGGAATGGTGGGTACCCACCTCCAAAACTGCATTGTCATCATCAGGTGGTGAGCTACAGTTCAGGTCTGGTCCTGTTCAGTTCACCAGAGCTTATCTTCCTCAGCAAGTAGGGCGGCCTTTTTCCGTCACTTTCTTCCAGCCCTACAGATGCAGGCATGCTTGGGAGGCCAAATATGTGTTTACGCAGAGTATGCTGCCATGCCGACTCTGTCCTGTGTATGTTCCTCCAACAGCTCCCTCAGCTGCACTACCACCTGTGGTCACCCAGGTGGCAGTACTGAGGAGGACAGTATCTTCTGGATGCTCATTTCCCTCCATCCAGCCATTCCCCTATGACGTAGGTTAATTTTGGAATCCAGGGCACTAGCATGATGAGCAGTAGCACTACCACTGTGCTGATGGGCCAGCAGGAAAGGAGGGTTAAGCATCCATTGGACAGCTCTCATCCTTGGGGAGGGAAAATGCATGTCCCATGATTCATCTGCCACCTGGAGAAATCTGGGTGGCAGTGACTTGAGAAGTCAGTCGAATGACCAAGGAGAGAAACACAGTGGGTGGGGGGGATGGAGACAACTTTGCAAAGTAGTAGAGAACCAACACACTTTTGGGAGTCTTCACTGAGTGCTGTAACCACTGCACATAAGGAATCTTGTTACAATAAAAGGATAATTCTCACCACAAGACGAATGGCCGCTTAATCTTAGCATGTTTGCTTTCTGAGTGATTTGTGAGTATGCAGTTCTTTGTTGTTTGTTGGAGATAACGTAAGCCTTGAATGCAAAAATAATCCTTTATCGGAAACTAATGGAACCATGGAGGAGCTATGCAAACTGGGTCTTTCAGAGGGTGGAACACCTATGCAAAAGAACCCACATTCACTGAAGCTTGTGCTGCAAATAGCAGAGATGCTTATTTTGTCTCTAGAAAGTTCTGTAAAGGTTGGTTGGCACAGTGCAGCCCTCATGCATTACCTCAACCCTTTTGCTATTATTTCTTTACTGTCCAGCACACTGCATATTTGGCTCAAGAAGAAAGGAGTGCTCTGCAAGTGTAGTAATACCACCCCCACTTTCCAATATGCCCTATTATGAACTGAGTCCCAAGAACTCTTCACTTCCATGTAACCCTCATTATCAGTCTTCAGGTTGCATGACATGCATTTTGTCTCACCTGAACTGATGCATTCGTCCTATTTGGGCATATCTGATTTGGCCCATTTGCAATGCTTCATCCATCGTGGCATGTTTTACCCTACACGTGATATAGATTTTGGCCAGTTGAAATGGCATTAGCCTGTTTGATATGTTTACCATGACCATTAGACCAATTGAAATAGTTTTAGACCCACTGTTTTGTTTGACACTAGCTGACATGCATCTGTTAGCCCATTCAGAATGGTTTTAGCAAGCACCCTGAAGGTTTTTAACTGGTGGATATTTATCTAACCAGAAATGATTATCATCCTTATTGAATGATAATAGCACCACTTAATTGGTTTAACCTAGTTGGCATATTTCTTTGGAGCTTGAAATGGTTTTATCTCAAAGCTCCAAAACCCATTAGTGGGGTGGGATCACAAAAAGCAAGTAAGGTGTCATTCTAAGTATTAGTCTTCTAACAACACTAAAGAGCACATTCTAAAAGGACTTAAACTAGTTGAGTTCTGAGCTGCTGGACTCATTCAAATTTTGATTATGAAACATAATTGGGAGCATTCTGTTCTTTTGCAGGACTGGCAGACATGAAAGGACTCAAACTGCTAAGATAGCACCTGGCTGTAATCCTCCCAACTCCAAACAAAAGCCGGACTTTGTCTCTGAGGATGAATGAAAACTCCCCTCCCAAAGACACAAACAGGCACATCTTGTGTGCTTCTGTCATCACTAATCATGCAGAAAATCAAATTCAGTTTATAACCCAGTGGAAAACACATACACAAATCGGGTTGAATTGGATTTGCCTCAACGTTTATTAAGGCTAATGGGGAGAGAATTGGCAGCGTAGTTGAAATTGAACCATTCAACTGAAACATCCTTTTGTTTTGTTTGTTAAATGCAATGGATGAGAGTTTTTACCTCTTCAAACACAAATGAATTTGGGGTGTCTAAACACCCAACACAGCACAGACCAGACAGACAAATTAATTCCTTGCCTTCTCCAAAGTGCACTGGGGAATTTTGTAAAGTGTATTACAATTGTAAATTTCACCTTGATGTGGTAACTGTAGGAGATGTTAATAATCATGCCTGGCGATTCATGTGTTTCAGCTCATTTCACAATTTTAATGCTCTTTCTGGTTATTTCCTGTGCAGCCAAAGTGAGCACACTGCTGCCAAGATCTCAGGCCGTCACCATGAAGATTTGTTTTAAAGCAGGTCATCAGATTTTAATAAAATTGTAGTGGTTAGACTGTTTGAAGTAGGTCTTAAATACGGTACATGACATCCACATCCTCGTAAGAGAAAACATGAGATTGACAGTTGACAGATACTTTTTCCAGTTGAGGAAGACTTGACAGTCCTGTCACTAAGGTGCAACCTGGAACAGTTCAAAAATTAAAGTCAAAGCCTTTTACTCTAAAGGCTTTGGCATAATCCTGGGCTCTCGTGGCCTTCATGAAAGTCTGCAGAAAAGCTCCTGTTATAAAAGGGTTTACAATATTTAGATGCATCTTACTAGATTTTAAATACATAGAGATTGTGGTCTTCAACCAAAGGATGGTACAGGGTAGGCAGAGTCATCAAAATGATTCAAGGTGCAAGGGGTTTGTGAGACGTGAGACCCTTAATGCCTTGTTTATAGAACCAGATTTGCTCACTCCCCAGTTGGTCCTTCTCCATC
This sequence comes from Neoceratodus forsteri, assembly GCA_016271365.2. Taxonomy (NCBI): domain Eukaryota; kingdom Metazoa; phylum Chordata; order Ceratodontiformes; family Ceratodontidae; genus Neoceratodus; species Neoceratodus forsteri. Next base: position 100,911,943 of record JADMNL010000033.1, on the reverse strand, counting down.
CCACCAAGGGCAATTAAGAGCACAGTTTAAAACTACTGTTGATATTAATACTAGCAGCAAAAAATCATTACCAAAAGTGGTGCGGAGAATCCACCCACAAAAGTCTACCTGAGCTGTATTAGTTAACAACACATATAGAACTGAAATCTTTATGGCTTTCTATACAAGATAAATCGGTCAAGCTGAAGAATAGATAATAATCCAGATGTATACCATGAAATGGTAAAGAGCTTTGATGATAATTTACTATTTTAAACATCTTTGGGGAAAATGAATCAAGGAATTATTGAGCCTGTGAATGTTACTATGGGAGTTGTAAACAGATACCCTGTGAAATGCTCAAGAACTTTGTAATTGAGAGTTGTATAGGTGGTGCATCAGCTGTTAATATACTTTTATACGCTGCTGCTACATGTGTTTATTCAGATAGCTGTTCTTTGTATTCTGGATTATATATTGTAAGTTGTATGAAGTTATAACAATAAATCTGGATAAAAAAAAATATTCAAAGGCAGCAGAGCAGATCCTATTAGGAAAGGCTGGTGGATCTGAATATATAGCAGCTGACTGACAGGAGGGAGAGGGAAGATATGATTGAAACCTACAAATTCTTAATGAGAATAAACACAGTAGGCAATGGGGTTCTCTTCACCAGGAAAGACAATGCAATGATGAGGGTTCACGGTGGGTGGGTTAAATGGCATATCGAAAATATTTCTCCAAGGGAGGTGGTGAAGGTGGGGACTATTGTTTTGTTTGTTTCAAGGAAGGCTGGGATTACTTCTGGTCTGGTAATCCCTAGGGAGGGATTGATGCAGGGAGGGAGTAGCGGTGGAGGCTTGGCAGAGGCAGAGGAAGAGGGAGAGGAACATGGAGTAACTACTCTATCTGGCCATAGGCCAATAGGGGTAGTTAGGGACTGAGCAGACTGGATGGTCCTGAGTCTTTATCTGCCTTTATGTTTCCTATGTTTCTTTCTATGGCAGTCAGGCCCACAAGCAAAAGGGACGCAGCTCTAAGGGTTTTAAAGAAGGTGGTGTTCCACATGAGGGTTGTACAACTGCAAATACTGTTGGTACTTTTGAATAGTTCAGATAGAGCTAAACACTGGCAGATATGGAATAGACAGTGTACCATCTGAGTTCATTGTCCTAGCAAAACAGATCAAGTACCCTTGGCTAGTGAACTAATCAAGCCTCTGGATATTCTGGTGAAAAGGATAAAGTACTATCCATGCAGCTTTATTCCAACAGGCGAGTGTTCTGGAGTTTGGGTTGTTCATTGTCAGAAACCAGTGTGTTCAGACAGGCTTTGATTAAATACTGAAAATAGAACATAAAGTTATAATGGACATTTGGGTCATAAATCATGGGGTTTTAACATGCTGGACATAAAGTTCCTTCTGATCTTAAATTATCATGTTACTATGTTTTCTTCAGGAATTATCAGTGCATAACAAAGAAGTATAATTATTAAAGATGTCGAGGAACACAGGAATATATTATATACAGTATGTGGGAAGAGTTATGGAAGTGACCATACTTATTCTCTGTCAGTGGAGAATGCCACACATCCCTAAATCACTAAAAGGCTTCAAGTTGTGAATCTCCTGGTCACTCTGTTGTGAATGTCACGTCTGGCAGCCACACCCTACTTATGTTTAACCAGATATGGGGTCCTTACCTGGACTCCCTCTTTGTCGAACTGACCTTCAATTCCCAATGTGGGAACTGCAGATTGAGTTCTGTCCCCACTGAATCCCTCCCAGAAGCCTCCTTGAGGACCGTAGTCCTTCCATTCCCTGAAATACATCTTTGCCTCCTCCATGTTCCCTCCTCCTTCATTTGATATCAGTGGTAACAAATGTAATCCTTCTCCCTGCTACATTCTGCCTGGGACCCTCGGACGGTGGGCCTTGATGGATTTGAATGTGCATGGTCTGGGCCCAGTAGCGGAGCATCTCTCATACAGAGGCCCTGCAGACAAGTGGAGCCTGACCACCCAATGACTCTCCCAACTACTACCCCACTATATACCTGGCTTAGTACTCAGGGGTCATGTGATTAAAGGGAATAATTAGCACCAAAGGCCCCACACTTACTGGTCCCAATGTGCACTTTGTGTGACAAAACATTTTAGTTTATTTACTGTTTACTGTAGTAAAGTAGATCATATCAGACTAATTTTGCTTAGTTCTAGGTTGCCATCTACTGTTAGCTCAAATCCCAGAATCCCTTATGGCGGACATCAGAGCAGTAGTTGGGATATTCAATAGCTTGCTGTGCTTGTTAGAGCTTTTATAGCGCTTGTCTTTTATTTTTGCTGGGCTTGTTGTCCTCCCTGGGCTAAGTACAGCCACAGAAGACTTTACATAGCCCCTGGAGAAAAGCATACCCGAAAACATCTGATCAGAGATTCTAAAAGCTCAGACATGCACTGCAGGCTATTAAATCTTAAGCTGGAGGACTGTCTCCACAGCACTGCTGCTCCAAACCAAAACAGTTGTCTCAAACAGACCAATCCAGCACTCAGTCTGAATGAAAATAGGCCATTTACATGAATCTTGTGCAATATCAAATATATCTTTATTATTGCAATTAAAACGTGCTGTGCAAGTGCAAAACAACACAGTCCACAGGGGACCCACAGAGCATAAACTTTTGCACCTACAACTCCCGGTGTTTGTCAAGGTTAGATGGCTGTCTACAGTCCATGGCTAAAATATCAAGTTATTAAAGACATATGAACAACATTATATCAAGTGCTTCAGTGACCGCCAAAAATGAAATAAAATTGTGAAACCAAAAAGAAAGAAAAGTACATTTTGTCACTACCAAGATCATGACATTATTCAATTACTCCCTTAATTATTTCAAAACATTTATTTTAGAATATATAATCTAGAAAAGGAGATAAATACATTGGCCTAGATATTCAAAGCAGATGTGCAGAACAGCGAAGATGCACCATGCATCCTAGAAGATGGGTGGAACTATGATATTCAAAAGGAGAGATGTGTCGCCCATCTCTAGATGTGCTATCGCATGCACCTTTAATGTATCCGGCACATGTGGAGGTAGCATTCACATGAATGTGCTAAGCATCCCTATATTCAGCCAAATGTGAGGTGCACCTGCAGCACATCTTAGAGATGACCTGCCCAAAGTTAGCATGGAAAGCATGCCTAAATGGCCAGCCACCCACAGGCAGGCAAGAACTGCAGGTAGGCTGTCTGAATATAGCCCTTGAGGTGCAGCTGGATATGCTCCAGGCACCCACACACAGCAGTCATGCCAAGATGGATGAACCCTGAGTCACTGGCACCATCCAGGGAGCAACACCCCACACCACTGTCTGGATGTAGCCACCCACAGGCAGGCCACAGAACTGCAGACAGGCTGTCTGAATACAGCCCTTGGAGGTACAGCAGGATATGCTCCAGCACCCACACATAGCAGTCATGCCAGGATAGATGAACCCTGAGCCACCGGCACCATCCAGGGAGCAATGCTGCCTGGATGTAGCACCAACAGCCAATCACTGTCCACGCACTGCCATCTTTGCAGTGCCCACCAAATACCTCCCATACTGGGTGTGTGGGAGCACTGCAGGTCCAAGGTATGCAGCATAAGGAGCTGGTGTTTCACATGCATGTGGTAGCCCTAGCAGCCTGTGTCACTTCAGCCCACCCCATTGCATGTCCAGGTAGGCCCTGTGGCAACGGGTCCAGGTGGCCCCTCTGTACCCCTGTCTGACCTTTGTAAAAGTGCTATGGGGAGCTAGTTGACCAGGCGTGAGTATCCCTCCACATGTAAATGTGCTGTGCTGTGTTGTTGGGTTTTGGTGACATAAAACATTACAGAGAAGTGTACTACAGTTGGTGGTCAGTGCCAGTTCTTTTGTTCTTCACTATGCATGGTTATGGGTAATAGCACTGTATCCAAGCCAATGCACACATGCCTTCCATCACACCTGCCTGCTAGGCTGCAATACCTCCTGTTCACCTTTGTGGAGTGCTGGAAGTGAGCATGCCTGAGGTATGCAAATGGCCTGAATACATTCCAGTAATGTGATGCAAATGTGGGAGACGTGCTTGGAATGTGCAGTAAGGTCATTTACATATCCTGGCTGAATATTCAGATTTTGCACACACACAAGTGGCTTTGCTTCACGCATTTCCCCATGCTCCACATAAGGCTCAGGTCACCTGCTGCAATACACATCTCCCTGCATGATTGCGCATCTTCAGGATATTCAGCCGGACATGCATGAGTGCATCTCATGGTGCATCTTCTGAATATCTCATTATTTTTGTGCCGGTGCAACCCAGATGCAGGCACAGGCAATTCTTGCACAAGTTTGCAGGGGACTTTGAATATCTAGGCCATAGCCCCCATTCTTTCTGCGGTCTGTAGCTCATAGTGGCACTTGTAGAGAAAAATCTAAGGACATAACATTTTATAATAACTGTGCCAGTTCTATTTCATAATTTAATCATGTCCAGCTTAAAGCCAACAAATGGAAAATTGAAACGCTCCTCAATGCTTAATTTTTATTGATATCCTCATTTGCCCTAAACTGACCCTCTCAATTCCCCAAAAGATGAGTTTATGAAAATCTTTATCATCTATTCACCTTTCTGGGAACTGAGAGGGCAGTTGCTGGCGTAGTTATTACAAATATGGAAATGTCTATTCTAAAACTTTGAAGGTGTGCCTATTTTTGGCAGAGTGCCAGATCTGTGAGTTTCTAGTCTATTGATTTGCCCACTGCTGCCTACTGCTCCCGATGTTGGCTGCAGTGGATTTGGGGTTTGTAGTAAAAGTACATGTATGCTCAGAACTAAGCAAAATTAGTCTGATACAATCTACTATACTGCAGTAAACAGTAAATAAACCAGAATTTTCTTGCACAGAAAGTGCACATCGGGATCAGTCCCACACTGGAGTGTGGGGCCCTTTCTGCTGACTGTTCCATTTAATAAAGCAAGCGGTATGTGAGAGACCGCCACCAGCTAAAAGCCTGGAGTGTTAAAATGTTACTTCCTGTTTGTGCTCCAATGCCTGATTAAAACAAAACACTGTGCCTCTGTGTATCCTTCCAAAACTGGAAATTTTACTGAACATTTGAGGATATACTCATACGTGCACAAATGTCTGTGGGCCTGATTCTCAAAGCTCTGCATCTGACGTAAGGTGCTTGCACCAAACAGATACGGTGCAAGGTGAACTCTTGGCGTCCAGGGCTGCCCATGAATTCACAAAGGTGGCTCATGTTGACTGCAGGCTGCCTGCCCCAAACATGTCCTGCACCAGCCCTGCACCCTGCACAGTGCTGTGACATGCCGCTAGGAGGACTGTTCCAATGCAAGCTGCAGCTTGTTATTCTCAGACAGCACCCATTGGGAGATATTCTATGCGCCTTGGACCAGCCAGGCTGGCGAGTGGACTTAGAATATATCCCACTGGGGCAGTCATCCCAGTGTGCCACTGTATGCCGTGCAGTTGCCCCCTATTCTGCTGATGGTGCCCCATCCTACCAGGTACTGTCACCCATCCCCAATGCCACCACCCCATCCCCGATGCTGCCTGGCCCACCTGTATGTGCCATGGACATGTGCCCCATCACTGCAGTGCCCCATACCTGGTGGTCCAGTGGAACCCACCCCATGGTGCTCGAAAGCAGCTGCCGATTGTGGTCTCGTATCAGCACTATTATTGTACATATGCGGCCAGTGTCTGAGACTGTGGCAGTCACTGTGCACATATGTATAGTAGATGCCATTCCCATGCTGCACTGGGCTTGCGATGGACACCTCCCATGCTCCAGGTGTTCACATAGGGAGCGAAATGCCGCAAGTGTGGGGACTTAAATGCCAGGACCCTTCTGTACCTGAATCCAGTGCAGGGTCCCCATGATGGGGCTTCGGTGCAGGCTGCCGCTTGCCGAGCTTGTGCTAAACACAGCCCATTTGAGAATTGGGCCCTGTAAGTCCATATAAAAACACTGGCATAAAACTCTGCTCCTTTTGACCAGGTAGTTCAAGTCATCTGATGCATTTCTCACATGATGTGCTTTGTCAGAGGTTGACTTGGACGATAGAAACTCTCTAAATCCCTCATCTCTTAAAGAGATAGTATCTCACTTGTAATAACTTAGCTCTCAACTTTAAAAACACATTGGCCAGTGCATGACTTAAGTATGTTAAAGGCACTTAGTCACAAAATATTGAAAATGCTAAGAAACAAGCTACTTAAAATAGTCAGAATAGAAATGCACAAAGTTTTACTTGGGCATAAAACTGAGTCAGAAGTAGTCACTGTGTAAATGTGCAAAAGAAAGAAAGAGAAAAAATAGATAATTATGACACTGCAAAAACAGTTAAATAAAATACATTCACTTTTTCTGTTTTAAAAGGGTTTGATTTCTATTCTGTCATTTAATCCCAGAAGTTCTATTGTTTTCAAATGTAGATCCTGTACTGTTCCCTCCTTAGAAGCAGATTATTATGACCTCCGCCATGGCATAATAGGCTTTTCAATACCTGTGAATATAAAGTTGTGTTTATTTTTTTTCTAGTTTTCTGAACATGCATGCCAATGCATTAGTTACATCTCCATTCTCAATGGCCCAATGTGCTCCCCAGTTCTAGTTTTGAATGCCTTTTTTGTTTTCCAATATAACATATCCACAGTTGCAAACCACCTTATAGATTAACCACAAGTGCTGCATGTCATGAAGCCCCTCACATTATTGTCTGTCACTGGGTTAAAAAGGTTTTCGTATTTTAACCATGGAACAATATTTACAATTGCTACATTTATTGCTACCATTGTTTCTCCTAGGTAGTCAGATACAAGAGCTCTCTTCTAAAGATTGCACAGAGTGAGCAACAATATCTCATGCAGGATTCACTACTAATTGCAAATTCCAATGCAAAGTTTGCATTGCCTTTGTGAGTGCACAGGTATTCAAAATGCTATTCACAGACGGATGGTGTACAGCACTATCTGATCAGGAATAGGGGTAGGCAGAGGCAGTAACACAGAACTGCTACCTCTAACCCTACCAGTGCAACCTCTACCCCAGCCATGAGAATATCCCACTAGTAATGGTGCCAGTGTTCTATGGTAGTAATCACAAAGGCAGCCATGTAAATTAGCCCATTGGGCATGCATGGCACTAGTGGGCCATTGCATGCTCATTATAGGCCCATTGCATGGACTGCGGTGATGTAACACCCCCATGCTCTGATCGCCTCCCCTAGTAAGAAAACATCCTGTGAATCTGGTTGGGTCCTCCCCTCTCCATGCTCTAATCACCATCCCGAACACGATAATAGTCCTTAGTAGTCTAGTGGCCCATCCCCTCCCCTGATGTTCTGATCACTGCTCCTGTGTTAGAGCACAGATACCTAGTAGTCTAGTGGCCCCTCCCTAATGTTCTGATCACTGATCCTGTTGTTATTTCATAGATTCCTGGTAGTCTAGTGGCCCTTCCTGATGTTCTGATCACTGTTCCCATTGTTATTTTACAGATCCCTGGTAGTCTAGTGGCCCTCCTCTCCTGATGTTGCAACCAGCAGTCTCGCTGTCAGAGCACAGATCAATGGTAGTCTAGTGGCCCTCCCCAATGTTACGATCACCGATTTGTTGTTATTTCAGAGATTCCTGGTGTCTAGGGTCCTCTCCTCCCTGATGTTCCAATCACCAGTGCCATTGTTATTTCACAGATCCGTGGTAGTCTAGTGGCCCTCCCAATGATCCGATCACTGGTTCCATTGTTGAGCACAATTCCTGGTAGTCAAGTGGCCCTCCCTCTCAGTTCAACAATTGCCTTCCCATAGTGGAAAATATATAATCCCTGGTAGTCAAGTGGTCCCCCCTCCCAGTTCACCAATCACCTTCCCATAGTGGAAAATATATAATCCCTGGTTGTCTAGTGATCCTCCCATCCCTGAACCCCATCCCTGCATGATGCCACATCTTAACTCTGGTGGTCTAGTGGACCTCACCCCTCTGCCTGTCAGACAGTGTCCCCCACCGACTCCTCCAACCCGATCCCCAGCCGGTGACCAGCACAGCCTTCCTCTCACCACCATGGTTGGCCACTGACCGAGCTCTCAATGAGAGTGTACTGTATACATTGAAAGAGATCAGTTGGCAGCCAGCCATGGTGGTGAGAGGAGGGCTGTGCTGTTCGCCTGCTGGGGACTGGGTTGGAGGGAGGGTGGGGGGACTGTCTGACAGGGTGGAGGGGTAGGGGGTCCACTAGACCACCAGGGTTAGGGTGTCGATCATGCAGGGAATGAGTTTCTGGGACAGGGAGGGACCATTAGACTACCAGGGATTATATATTTTTCACTATGGAAGGCTACCGTGAAATGGGAGTATCACTAGGCTTCAGCGATCTGTGCTCCTAACAAGGGAACTGCTGATCAGAACATCGGGGAGGAAGCACTAAACTACCAGGGATCTGTGAAAACAACAGGACAGGTGATCGGAAAATCAGGGAAGGGCAGCTATACCAGGGATCTGTGAAATAACAATGGACTGGAGATCAGAACATTATGGAGGGCCACTGGACCACTAGGGACTATTATTTCATGTTCAGGATGGTGATTGGAGCATGGGGAGGGGAGGGACCACTACACTATGGCAACTGAGTTTACACTATCCGGTGGATGATCGGAGACTGGAGAGGGGGTGGGGCCAGAGTACCTAAGCAAACCAATACAGTTGCACACATTACTGCCAGGTTTTTGTTGGCGTGTAATTTCTCCATGCTAGGGTCTTTGCAAAAGCTCATGCGGGAGCAAAACTTTGTGACTTGGGCTGTGGGGATGTGCAGGTCCTTCCACTTCATTTGCATTGTGGCCCCCCTCCCAACTTTGCTCAGCTGCAAACCCAGTTTGTGGGGGCAAACTGGGCTTTGTAATACCAACTTGGCAAAACCCAGTTTGTCCCAGGCAAACTGAGTTCACGCCCGAGCAAAGTTTAGTGAATCTAGTCCCTTTTATGCTCTTACCTTTTCTAAACACAATTCTTATCACCCCTCAATTCTGTTAGTCCAGTATTCTAAGAAACCACGTGCCAATGTTTTTATGTTGTCTTGCACATGTGCAAGCAACAAACCAACATCTTCTGGTAGTAATAGCACAGTGAGAGGTGTGTCAGTGTTGGCAAATACATGGCATGCTTTAGTAGTTGTGTCCCTTATTCTTCAATTAGCCAGCATGCTAGCGCTGACTCAAAATTTATGTAAAGTGCCAGCAACTTGAAGGGAATGTGCCAATGCAATGAGAGGCAAGTTTGTCGTGTAGTGGCAGAGAGATGACACACCTACTGTATGTGCCTTTCCTGGTGTAACATTTCAATAAACATGGTGACGGCTCCAATTTCAAAACAGAGATGACATTGGGGTGCAAACCCTGTGTTGCCATGACCCCACCTCCTCACATTGTATGGCACACTGAGGCCTACCCCAGTGTGCCTAACAACCTGTCTCGTGATGTCCACGCGTGGAACACTGGAAGCCCACCCCAGTGTGCCACCTTCACAAAGCTGACCATGCTCAGCATGTTTCTCCCACCCCATTGTGTGGCACACAGGGAGCCCACCCCAGTGTGCCTAAAACCCTGTCACAATGTCCTTTTATTTTTTTAACCTGGAAAAAGGAACGGCCCCTAGCTGTCCATAGAGCCCCCTTCCCAACCCAGCACCTCTGCAAACCCCACCTTCCCCACACCCCCACCCCATACTTACCTCCAGAGGGCCAGCACTGCAATCATCAGTGGAGGGGAACATGTCTGGACTCTTCAAAGCTGAACTGCAAAATGAAGACATGCTGGTAAGCTGTATAATGGCATCAACGGGGGTCAACAAGTGGATATCTAAGCCTTTTGAATTTTGGCTCCAAATTTTCAACATGGGGTTCTTGGGACCTTACTGCATGAACACATGCACAGTCATCTCGTATTCTGTCCCAAAAGGTGATATCGTGGTCTCTGCATGGAATCACCTTTCAGGACTGATTAATGAAACAACAGTGCCACTGTTCATGAGGTGGGTCCCAAAAAGCGTATATTACAAATTTGGTGAATAAATTCAAAATAACAGTATTCACAGTGTGCATTGTGCAGTTTCCATGCACACTCTCGTAACTTTGACAATTTTAATATTTTCACTCCATATTTTCAACATTGCCATTTTTCACACCTCCTTATGAACAGTACAGCTGTAATTTTTCACATCCTGCTCAAAATGGGTTTTCACACATCTGTCATACAATAGTGTGGTTACTGTTGGAAATCAACTTTCAGAACAGATTAACAAAATCACAGTGCCACTGTTCATTAATGAAGGTCCCAAAACACCTATGCTGAAAATTTGGTTGCAAAAATCCCAAAATAATTGCATTACGGTGCATGTTGCCCAGTTTCTATGCATGCTCATGACTTCACCAATTTTTCATATTTTCACCCAGACTTTCAACAATGCCATTTTTAAACCTACTCATGAACAGTACAGTTACCATTTTCACATCCTGCCTGAAATGTGCTTTCACACCTGTGACACCAAATGGTGGAGTCACTTTACAATTTCACCTTTCAGCTAAAGAACTGATAGTGCCACTGTTCATGAGGTGGGATCACAAAAGCCCATGTTGAAAATCTGGAGTGAACTATCATTTACACCTGGGGCATTAGGGTTTCCAACCATACGCCCCACCCTGAAGAGACTAACAGGTGTTAGGGGTGTGACTTGGGATTGTTGACTATAATGCTCACGCCATTCCACCTACCCCACCCTGCAGCCAGTGACAGGCATCGAGGTGTGTCTTGGACTCGTCAGCCCTAAAGTTCACCCCATTCTCCTATACTGCACCCATCTCAGTGTATTTCCTTATGGAATGGGGTGAGCGTAAGGTCCCAAGACTCCAAGGCACATGACAGCTGTCTGTGTCTGCAGAGTAGGGATGATCTGAAATGGCATGAGCATTATGGCCAGTGACCCAAAGGCACATCCTAATGCCTGTCGTCTCTGCAGGAGGGACTGAGGTTGGCATCAGTTCAGTACTTCACTGCCATTCCTATTATGCGTCTCTATCTCCTGCACTATCAATGCCAATGCAAGCAAGATAACATTCGGCATTGGCAAATGCTTAACTATTTCTGTTATCTGCTTAGAATGGGGATATATGTGCTAGCAAAGTAAGTTGTGGATCTGTGGTCTCATTCCTCTTCCTTTCCTATAATAATGTTTTCCTAGGGATCGATCTACTGTTTGTCTAGCATTCTCAGGGGGTTATATTGTAACCTCTGCCCATCTGTCTACTTGTTAGCTTATCTGCCCTCTTTTGTACATTATCTTTGTGCTACTGTACAGTTTTGTTTGGTCCTGATAAACTGTCCTTTTGGGATGGCTCTAATGACATGGGCTGGATGACTACTGCTAGTCAAAAGCAATGTGTTATGATCTTTTTCTGTTAACATCTGCCCCAACCCCTTTGCCATCTTTCATGATGATCAAATCCAAAAAAGCTAACCTGTTTTCACTGGATGCCACACAGAAATGTAAATTTGGGTTGCTGTTCTCTAAGTATTCAATAAAAGAATATAGTTCATCTTCAGGTCCTTTCGATACAAACAGTATGTCACCAATAAACCTTCTCCACAGATCGATTCTGTGGAGAAAAAAGGTAATGCCACTGCATATCATTTCTTGTTCCCACCGTGCCATTTACAAGTTTGCAAAGTTAGGTGCAAAACTGGCACCATGGCAGTGCCTTTTTTTGTAGAAAAGATCTTTTTTATGTGCTTGTACGCATGTGCAAGAAACATAGTGCTAGCATCCAAGTTTTCAGAGGTGTGGCAATCTGTCTTCCAATTCAGTCAGTGTGTTTGCAGGCGCCACAGTTTTCTAATAATGCTGCAGCTGTCTATGACAGCAATTGAAATGCAGCGCATGACAGTTGAAAGGAGAGTGCTGCTTTGGTGAGCAGTGCTCCCCAACACACACACACACGCACACACACATATTGCATGCTCATGCACTCCCCATGCACTGTATGGCTGACGGGGTGCCCAATCCCTGTCGGCTCTGCTGTGCTCTCCCCAAAAAAGTTTACAGGTGCTACGCTAGGAGCCCACCCCGTGACAAAAATTGATGAGGACAACGGGGTGCCTCAATCCCCATCAGCTCTTGACTTCCCCAAACAGCCTTTTCCAGCTGCCATGCTGGGAGCCCATCCCAGCATGGCAAATGTCCTGTGTCAGTTTCCTAAAATAAACAAACCTGTAAACAAAAATTCCCTAGGTGGTCTCCTGCCCACCTGCACCCACCCTCTGTGCACTCTGTCTCCCACACCCCACCTCACCCCATACTTACCTCCAGAGTCCGGCGATGATCTTCGTGACCAGGAACTCATCTGCACTCTTCAAAGCTGACCATGAACTGAGGAAATGCTGGTAAGCTGTATAATGCCATAAATAGGGTTTTTCAACTTTGATGCATATCTCAGGCATTTTTGAATTTTGGCACCAAATTTTCAACATGGGGTTTTGGGACCCCTCCTCATGAATTCTGAACTGTCATGGTATTAATCAGGCCCAAGTGTGATTTCGCAGTCACTGTGAGTGAAATCACCTTTGGGACTGATTAACAAAACGACAGTGCCAATGTTCATTAGGTGGCCTCTCAAAAGCCTATGTTGCAAATTTGGTGAAAAATTCTAAAATGACTGTTTTATTATCGTGCATTGGCGCAATTCCTACCACGCCGTAAGTTCATGAATTTTTAATATTTTCACTCTGGATTTTCAACATTGCCATTCTACCACACCTCCTTATGAGCATTATAGCTGTCATTTTTCGATCTCGCCCAAAATGTGTTTCAGGCATGTAGCGCATAATGGCGCCTGTCGGTGGTACAATCAATGTTTGGGACAGATTAAGAAGATCACAGTGACACTGTTCATGAGCAGAGGTCTTAAAATGGCTACATTGAAAATTTGGTGAAAAAATTCCCAAAATTGACTGTTTTAGGAGCGCACGTTGTGCAGTTCCTCAACGACGTCGCAAGTTTGCAAATGTTTAATATTTGCATGCCAGATTTTAACATTGCCATTTTACCACACTTCCTTATAAGCAGTAAAACTGCCATTTTCACATCTCATCCAAAATGTGTTTCTGCACATGTAGCATAATGATGCAGTCGGTGTGCAAAAGCAATGTTTGGGACAGATTAAGAAAATCACAGTGACACTGTTCATGACCAGAGGTCTTAAATGGCTGTGTTGAAAATTTGGTGACAAAAGTCCATAAAATGACTGTGTTACGAGTGAGCATTGCCAATTTCCTCGTAAGTTCATGAATCTGTAATATTTTCAGTCAGATTTTCACTAGTGGCATTTTCCACACTTCCTTATGAACAGTACAGCTGTCATTTTTCACAACATGGCTGGAAATCTGTTTTCACACTTTCAGCATAAAAATTCATGGTCGCTGTGGGAAATCAGTGTTGGGACAGATAAAGAAAACCACAGTGACACTGTTCATGATCGGAGGTCCCAAAATGCCTGTGCTGACAATCTGCTGTGAAAATCCCCAAACTAATTACATTACGGTGTGCGCATACGTTTTCTACGCATCCATGACTTCACATTTTTAAATATTTTCACTCAGATTTTCAACATTGCCATTTTTACACCTCCCCATGAGCAGTACAGCTGTCATTTTCACATCCTGTTCGGAATGTGTTTTGCACCTGTGGTGCCAAATGTCGCAGTCACTGTGCAAAAGCAGCTTCGGCTAACAAACTAATATTGCCACTGTTCATGAGGTGGGGGTCACAAAAGCCAGGTTGAAAATTTGGAGTGAAAATACCAACAAATGCCTGAGGCATTAGAGGTTTCTGACCATAACGCCCACCCTGTAGAGAATGACAGGCATCAGAGCTGTGACTTGGGAATGTCACCTGCAATGCTCATACCATTCCACCCCACCAGACCCTGTAGCCAGTGATAGGCATCAAGGTATGCCTTGGACTCTTCGGCCCCAAAGTTCACCCCATTCTCCTATACACACCCATCTCACCATGTTTCTTGATGGAAGGGGCGCACATAAGGGCCAAAGACCCCAGGGTGCACGTGACACTTGTCAGTGTCTGCAGGGTAGGGTGTGGTGAAATGGCACAGCTGTTATGCCTGATGACCTAAAGGCACACCCTAATGCCTGTCACTCTCTGCAGGGTGCTGGTGGGGTTGGTTCAGTTCAATACTTACTGCATTCCTATTATGCAGCTCTGTAACTTCTACACTACCACTGCCAATGCCAGCAAGCAAACATTCAGCATTGACAAATGCTTGTTTGTAAAAGTAGGTATTAAATTCAAGAACAAACTTGAAAGTTGAAGCAAAACTTCTGTTGGTGGGTCTAACTCAGCACACACATCTAAATAAAATCTCAATGCTTCTAAGCCACCCTCATGAGGGATGTTTGTGTAAAATGAAGCCATATCAAGCGTCACTAACAAACTTTCATCTTCGATGCATAGGTTCTCTAAAACCCAAGAATCTCCCCAGTGTCAATATCAGAGGGTACACTCTAACCAGATTAGCTTTGTAAAAGTCCACTTATTTAGTAAGGGGTTCTGTTAATGAGTCATTCCCGAAACTATGGGATGTCCTGGAGAATTTATTAAATCTTTGTTGATTTTGGGTAGACAGTAGAAAGTAGCTCTTACTGGGTATTCTACTGTCAAGTAATCCGTCACCTGGGATGGCAGCCATTCATTTTCCTTAGCCAATTTCAAAACAGTCTATTTTGTTTTAAAATCAATAGTGGGATCATTTCTCATTTTTCTTAAAATACATTATTACTCAGTTGTCTATAGATCTCATTTTCATAGTCCTCACTATTTAACACGACAGTAGCACCCCCCCTCACAGCAACAGGTTTGACAGTGATTTGTTGATTTTCACTCAGTTCCTGCAAAGCATCAATCTGTTCATTATTCAACTTATGGTACAATCTGATGTCAGTCTCTTCATACAGTTTATTAACGCTATTTGCACAGCTTTTAATATAAGTCTGAAGAGCTGGTGACATGAGGGAAAAATAAAGACTGAGGCTTAAAAATACCTTTTCCAAGAAGTCTGTGTTGCCTTACCTGTGTCAGTGTCCTCACGGATGTTCTCTGCAGTTTTCTGGCCAAAATGATTTCAAACCCAGGTTCTGTCCCAATTTGTTTAAATCCACAATTGTTTGAAATGGGTCAAATTTTCTTGTGTGTGTTAATGACAGTCCTTTACTCAAAATAGAGATCTCCTTATTCAAAAGTTTCAATAAAGGTGTTTATTTGCACACAGAAAAATGGAGATCTCCTTTTCACTTAAAGGATAGTCTGCAAGATTGACTATATTGCACATTGATTCTCCGCTGCCTCTTCTCTCCAGGTTCTTCCTCTGCTCATTCCTCCTCTTCCACCCTATTTTCTTTACTTCTCTTCTTGTTTGTTTTGGCCCTCTGGATTTCACCTGTTCCATCATTGGCTCCTCCTGGGAATTAAAGGGTTGTCGTGGGAGGGTGACACATCTTTCCTCTTCTTCTAAAAAAAACCCATCTGATTCACAGCTCTCTCTCTGTCTCGATCTCTGTCACTCTTCTCTCTCTCTCCCCATCTCTCTCTCTCTCTCTCCCTCGTGGAACTTGTCCCAGACATCATATTCTCAGAATAGGTTTAGGTTGTGGCTTCTCTATGGCTTCAGTTTGCTTTATGGCTCAATCAAAGACTTTACTATCTCTAAAATCTCATCCATCTCTTTCATATTTGCTTTTTTGGTGCTTTTAATTTTTTCTTTGTATTTCTAAGATTTTCTGTAAAGTCCTCTATCATTTGTTCATAATGTGGAGAGCTTGCAAATTCTTTTAATGCTTCTTCCTGAACAGTTAGCTCTGCCTCCACCTCCTTCTGTATCAATAAATTCTCTGGCAGAATTAATTCAGTATATTCTGACTTGCATTGTGACTGATACCTTGCCATGTTTCCCAAAGCCCTTCTCTATTCAACCCACAGATAGGTTCCTCTTATACCAGTAGGCCCCTTTGTACTCTGTCCATTTCAAGAATCTCTTCCCACTGCAATCTTTTTAAGCTTATGCGCTGCTTTCTTGAACTGACTGAACATCTGTCTAATATTGAATGGACCAGACTGACCAGTCAAAGTGTCATTTAAGATATTGGACTAGCTAATAATGCCACCCATGTTCCTTAATACAAGGTCCTTCCAGGAGTGGGTTGCATTATCGATGCTACATGCTATGTCTCTGCTATAGGTCAGCAAACAGATAAATGCAGGAGCGAGATAAATCCAAATAAAAAGCTGCAGAAGCACCTTTTCTTAGTGCAAACCCATGCAGGCCACAAATTGAGTGCAGGAGAACAAGTTTCTTGGTGTGACTGCACCAGGGAATAACGATACTGAAGTCAATAACAAGTAAAGCAAGCAATATGAGCGACCAGCACCAGTTAAAGGCCTGGAATGCTACAAATGCTACTCATATTTGTGTCCCAATGCCTGATTAAAACAAGACACTGTGCCTCTGTGTCTCATTCCAAAACGGTGTAAATTTTATTGAACATTTGAAGATATACTCACATAATGTGCAGATGTCTGTACATCCATATAAAACACAGGCGTAAACCCTGCCCTTTGACCAGGTAGTTCCAAGTCACCTGGCGTGTTTCACACATGGCGTGCATTGGAGCACAAATGTGAGTAGCATTTGTAGCACCCAGGCTTAAAGTCGGTGCCAGTCTCTCACATACCGCTTTGCTTTACTTGTTACTGACTTCAGTACGGTTGTTCCTTGCGCGGTCACACCAAAACCTTGTCCCCTAAATAAAACCTAAAATATGTTTGTGTGTGTGTGTGTGGTTGTGTTGTATGTCAGGGAAGAAATCAAGACAAAAGAAATGCAAGGGATAAAGAGGAGCTGAAGGTACTGTTGGTCACTCTGGAGACAGTAGCAGAACCTCCTTTCTCACTGGGGTGATTTACAGACCTTCAGCAGAGTGGGAGGATCTGGACAAGGAAATGTGGAAGCCATTAGCAAGGTAGCAGATAAGGATGAGGTACTGCTAATGGGGACTTCAGTTTGCCAGACGTTGATTAGAACCTCACGGCTGCAGACTTGGCTAGAAGCAGGGTCATCCAAGACTCCCTGCTGGGGGTGTTTCTGAGGCAACCAGTCAAGGAACCCACTTATGATGTGGCAATACTGGACCTGGTGCTTACAAACAGGGACAGTGTTGTGGACATCAGGGTGGGATGCCACCTGGGGACCAATGATCACTGGACAATGTGGTTTAAAGGAAAACTGTCTAAATCCATGGCACCCCTACCCCGAAGGCTTACCCCTGATTCAGCTTTTATCTAGAAAGTGTGTTTTTCTCGTGCTGCCACTTACTTTATTTTATTCCAAAAGTCTGCATACCAGGAATATGGCAGATTCTGGGGACTCCATTTACTCTAAAGGTGTGGTGCCACACGCTTGCTTCAGTACATTTTGTGTTGAAGCAAGCGGTGAGGCGCCACCTCCTACAGTAAATGGATCCCCAAGCATCTGCCATATTCCCGGTTGTGACTTTCAGAATAAAAATAAAGTAGGGCAGTGTGAGAAAATGCACTTTTTCTAAATAAAAAAGATGAATCGGGATAAGCCTTGAGGCAGGGTGGTAATGGATTTAGGCAGTTTTCTTTAATATTAATATAGCAGAGGCAGTGAATCATACAAGGATGAGGTTCTGGATTTCAGGAGGGCATATCTTAACAAAGGTGAATGTCTCAGAGATGTTCTGGTGGGGAGATTACCCTATGGGATGGAGGGACAGGGCTGATTATGGGATGGAATACTGAGGCAACAAACCTCTGTGCAAAAGAGGTGAGCAAAAACAGGAAGAAAAAGGGACCAATATGGTTCTCTACAGAGATGGCGGTAAGGGTAGGGGCAAGAAAGACAGTGAAAATGAGGTACAAGGAAATGCATAAGAAAGAGGACAGAGACGTGTACCAGCAAAAACAAAGGGAAGCAGGAAGGCAGTGAGGGGTGCCAAGGCACAAACTGAGGAAAGAAAGCCATGAGGAAACAAAAGGGGACAACACCTTTTTAAGTATATAAGTAAAAAAGAAAGACAAGAGGAAGAATTGAGAGGCCGAGGGGTGCAGAGAAGAGACTGTGCAGAGGATGATCAGGAAAAGGCAGTTATCCTGAACATATTCTTCTGTTCTGTCTTCACAATGGAAAGGGAAAGGATGGTCCATATATAGGTTACTGAACCACTGAAGGGAGGACGAGACACAAGTACATTTGAAGAGGAAAGAGTCCTGAAGGGACTCTATAATCGAGAGTGGGCAAGGCTATGAGGCTGAATGGGTACATCCAAGTGTACTGAAGGAGCTCAGGAGGTACTGGCTGATGTCTGACAGCCCTATTCAGTAATTCACTAGATACAGGGGTTGTCCCAGAGGACTGCAGAAGGACAGATGTAGTCCCACTCCATAAGAGCGGCAGCAGGAAAGAGGCTTCAACTATAGGCCAGCTAGTCTGACATCATTAGCGGAAACTAATGGAGTCACTTCTAAAGGAAAGACTGACAGATTACCTTGCATCTGGTGAGTTACAGGACCCAAGGCAGCATGGATTCATGGGAGGGAGATCATGTCAGACAGACCTGATAAATTTATTTGACTGGGTGACCAGAGAGATAGCTCGGGAAGGAAGGGAGAGTGGTGGATATGGCCTACTTAGACTTCAGCAAGGCCTTTGGCACCATGCCACATAGGAGGCTCAGAAAATCATGGAGGTGCATACCTGCAATACCAGTGGAGCTTAAAACATCCAAATATGTTGAACATTTTCACAATTTTTCCTCTCTCTCTAGCCCACCACCAATTCTCTTCTGCCTGACAATCCCTAACCCCATTACCCACTGAACCCAGGACTTATCCTATCTGCTGCTTCCTACCACTATGGGTGATCAGGTGCCTCAGGAGGTATTATGCGGCCTGCAGAATTGCCAGTATCATTGTGTTGGCAACAGTGGTTTTTTGCTCTTTTTCCACAACATGAGCTGGAACATGTGCTATGGTGCGATCTACTGCTTTAAGACATAGCACACCTCTGTGCCTGCTCCCAGTCAACTAGGTATGTGACCAATGCAGTGCCACCTAGCTTCTGCTAGGTGGCAACCAATCAGCGATCCCTTCACTAAAGGAGGACAGCAGTCAGTGGATGCTCAATCCTCCTTCCCCTGGCTGTCCCCCAAGAGATCCTGTTTTTCCCTAACCCAGGTCATCAGTGTGGTAAAAAGTAAGGTGTTCAGTGTCTCAACCCTACTCACCACCAGGCCAGTCCAATTTTCATATAGTTTAAGAAATAAATTGTGCAATTATGAACTTCTGTAAATTATAATTTACTTAACCATCTATCACGAACCCACTCCTGAGGGTCAGGTCTATTGAGCTCACAGTACTCACTCCTAATTGCAGTCTGTGACAGGGAGGGAAACAGGGGATACCCTTTTATTTCCTTCTATAGTGCTCACTGGGTTCACAAATGAACACTCACCACAAAGTCCCAGGGACCCCTCTTTACTCAGGATCAGGGCACAATACTAGTCTTGTGTCTTGTAGCCAATATGAACCCTTCTTGGTTGTTACACAAAGGAGAAAGATCTGGGTGTTATAACTTCTTGGGTAGCATTGTAACCCTGATTCTGCCTTCTTCCACAAGGTGTAATAACCTGGTTCAAATCCCCCAGACCCTTCCTTGAGACTTTGGTATTCCCCATCTTTACCAAGACTTTCCCTTTCAGACCCTTGTTTGTTTTGATAGCTTATGATGGCACCCTTAGCAATAACAGTTTAGCCACAGATTATTACCAAAACATCCCACAGTCACACACAATATAGAAATCACAGAGGCAGGTTTCTTAAACTAAACAAATGTCTTTACTAAATAATTAAAGAATTATCATACATTACAACAAAAGGTTTGGAACATTTTAGTCACAGAATAACACAAATAAAAGTGGATATATATACAAAAAATATAACAGTTATCTAAAGTTCTACCTTAAATTCATAGTGAAATGAAATCCAGAAAAATAAATGTTTTTCAGGTTTCAGTTCTTTCTGTAACAGTCTTACTTCTTGTGTGTCTGCTACCAGTTGTTCTCTTGTGGTCAGGAGAGTGTCCAAAACCAAAGTGTCTTCAAAATGCTCTGCAGAAGGTCTTAAATATCTGTGATCCAAGGCAGTCGGCAAGTCTTGGTCTGGTCAAACTTTTAGGCCAGTATATGTCACTCTTGTGCTTTCCCAAAATTCTTGTTAAGGGACTCATACCTTTGTTAGTCAGACTATCTTGCAATTCCAATATCCTGCCAGCTAACCAATGCTATTATACCATGACAGTTTCCTAGAATCTAGCACTGTCCTTTGAATTGTAAAATTTTTGTTTGTTTTTTTATGACAGGGCTAGCTGTTAACATCTCTGAGTTTATAACCCTTTTCCACTTTAATAGCCACCCCAATGCTGTCTTCTGAAGCATGCTGGCTTTTCAAGTGACAATTTTTATTACAGGTGATAGATTTAGGACCTCTGTGTCAGTTAGCCAGGAAGACTCTTTCGAAATGCAATTTCAGCTTCCTGGGAAAACCAGTTTCTCTTTGGTCACAGGGAATTCACAGATCTTTAAAAAACAATACATTCCCTTGTTCCATGTGACCCTTTTATCCATTATTCCTTGTGGCATTTTAAACAACCACAAAATATAACAGAAAATAACACCATGTATCTGTACATCTCACTGGCATTGGCATAGCTTGACACACCAACTACCTCCTTATTTACTAGTTTGTAAGACTCCAAGAAAGCATGCACATACATCTTCAATTTAGCTCTGAAGATGACAAAGTTGTAAGCAGAGAAATATTTTCAGAAATTTTGATAAAAATAATAAATTTGCAGATTCTGAGCCCTTTTAAGTTTCACATGCCTCATCGAAATGCCATGATGCTTCACATCCCTTTGTGGTCAATTTCAAAACACAAGCATGCCACGTTGCAGGTCTCTAGCTGTAAGCATGACTTAGTTATGATCAATTAAAGAATTTCAAAAATTCTGCAAAATTTTGTGAACTTCACAGAATTTTGCAAGCATTCCACAAATGCAGATTAGCTAATTTTCTCCAGCCCTGTTCCCAGCATTTCACTGTGGTCTAGCTGAGGAGTGTTGCACTAGCAATCCAATAAGGGCATTATGTTTGCTGCAGTTCTGGAGAACAGAAGCTCTGCAGGCATTTTCCATCAGTGTCTGCTTCCTACCACCTGCAACAATGCCTGTCAGGGGTGGGATATGGGGCTTCAGGTAGAAGTCAATGAAAGGAAGAGCATCTGAAACTTAAAAAGTCACACATACCAGGGTCATGGTGTGAGGGGTGGAGGTAGATGGAGGAGTTGAGGGAGAGGTTTTTTTCCCAAAGTCCATATTGGCAACAGGTTGCTTACAGGGAAGGAGAGCAGAAATAGAGATGTTGCAAAGTTTTAATTCACCGTTGAAGTTCCAGTGAAGTTACTTACTCTGCCTTCACGGAGCAATCCACACATTTTCCATCAGCTTGTATATTCACCTATTAACTTCAATGGTGACATCACTGGTAACTGCTGTTAAGACAGTTAAGGCAAAGTCTGTTCAAAACAAGGCTTTACTCGTTGTAAACAAGTGCTTGAAGTCATGAAACAACTCCTGCAGGTTACGTGCTACTGTTCTATGTACTGACACATCCTTAGTTTTACTTTGCAGTCTGAGCTAGTGAGTGAAGAGACAGATCTGCTCTTTTCACAGTAAAACTTAGCCAAAAAGAAATTTCAGCTCTCTTTTGTTTGTTCTTCATCTTATTTTTATTGTACAAGTCTGTGAATATTTGTTTAGCTGTTCTTTAGCTGTTATTTTTCTTTATATTGAACACTTTTATTTGTGCTATTTTTCATCTCTTTTAGTGTTTTGTTTTTACACTTTTTACTTTGTGTTTTTGAGGGGGGTTTAAAATGAGTGAAAGTGGTCAGGAGGAGAGGGATGCAAGCAGCAGATGGGAGATGCCGTGCTTTTGCATCAAGAGGTCTGGCCCATGGCAGTTGCAGTAGGAGGAGACAGTAGCACCCCACCCACCTCCACAGTGCAACACCCCAGCAAAAAAAAAATTAGGTAAGAGCACCACAACAACAACTACCACCACCACCTGCATGCCATGAGGAGGAGGAGATGCAGCCAGGACCATCTTGCTCCTCCTCGTTAGCAGCAGCCAATGTGAAGTAGGCATTATCTCTAGATATCACATTATGATGAAGACATGTAGTTGGCCCAATGGCATGGAGGGCTGAGGCAGCGATGCCTTACTCCTGCCATGTCAGTGACTCATGTTCATGGTGCAAGCAAGTTCCTGGGGTCGGCTGGGGTGAGAGAGGATTGAGCATCCAGAAGACAGCTCTCCTCTCTTGGGAAAGAGTGGGAACATGGGTGGCCGGTACTTGCCTGACCTGTAGCGGTCCCCTTGTGACCCGGCCACTTGTGCAGTTACAGAGTCTGTGCAATCGCACTCAGTGGCTGGCTGTGGTGGAGTTTGAGAGGTATTGCCAGCCACAGAAGCCAGTCAGGGATGGGGGAGTGGGGTGGGTGACCACTGACTGTTGGGTGGGGAGGGTGTAGGCCATTAGATCACTGGGGAGTATGGGGGGGTTACATGTATGTTATTCCTGCAATCTGGAATGGGGTGGTGATCTAGACTATGTGGGATTTGCGGTGTGACAGCAAACTGGAAATGCCCAATTCTGGGCTGTCTGCTCCTAGGGGCACCTGAGCTGCCCCCCTGCCCAGTGTCCCTGGATGTCTTCAGCTCTGCATCCAAGTCTCCCACTATGCTCCGCTTCCTGGCACAGAACTGCATGTTATGGCTATTTCAGAGGTTTGCTGCAAGTGGCATATTTGGCAGCACTATTCTAAAATAGCAGTTTGTGCCCCTGCCACAGCTATCAGATGCAGCTCCCTACTTTGCCACTGAGCTGCATCCATCAGGTGGCTTTGAAAATTGGACCTAATAGGTCAATGCCGACAACACCTTGCACTTCATCTTCACCACCACCTTCATGTTTTATTTATTTATTCATTTTGAAAAGAAGGTAGTAAGGGATGACTTTGGAAGGTAGCAAGGGAGGACTTTGGAAGGTAGTAAGGGAGGACTTTGAAGGTAGCAAGGAGGACTTTGGAAGGTAGTAAGGAGGACTTTGGAAGGTAGCAAGGGAGGACTTTGGAAGGTAGTAAGGGAGGACTTTGACAGAATAGTGAGATAGGGAGATGGAGTGATAGCACATGGTTCTGCACCCTCTGGTATATAAAACCCACAACAATATGGTAGGGTAATAACATGGACATGATTATCTTGTGCAGAATGTGTCCCTCATTCATTTTAATAAATGTTAGCAAGCCAACATTTTTTGGTGACAGATTGATGTACCTGTCTCATACAAGGGTCCCATCCAAAGTGACTCCACACTCACACTGACACTTCGAAGGTAACAGCTGAAGTATTTTATTTCAACCGAAGTCAGTTCTGGCCACTCAGTGATCTTGCTGCTCATTGGCAATGGTAAGCTGCCTTATGTATGCCAACTATGCATTTACCATGCATTGTGCTGCCCGCATCCTGCAGCCTCATCAGACTTCTTCTCCTCCTCCTTTCTTTCCATGTCTTTAACTCCCACCTGAAATAAAAATCCCAAATGGGATTTGGCATTTTCTCTTTAACCTTGCATGTTTCCTCAGCGGTTTCCCATGTGGGGTAGTGGTAGCAACACCTGGTCTCTGTGAAGTTTCATGTTGTGCCTTAAATACAGTAAATGTGTCTTTAGAATCTGTGCCCTGTGTACCCTTCTTATCAGAAGATTGGTCAACTTGTGGACCAGCTCACCCACCTTCAATTATTGATGTCCATCTACGTTTATAGCATGAGTCCAGCATGATGGCAATCCCAAAATCTTCAGATGGCAGAATACCAGAAATATATTGCAGTCTAAGACATGGAGCATGTGTTCCATTAATGAGCAACTTCCACTATCACCACGTGCCTCCAGCACTTGCTGCACATTCACCAGGGTCTACCTCAGCAGATGTAGTAGTAGAATGGCATGACTTGATAAAGGCAGTGTCCCCAGTCACTGCCTGTGTTGCATTATTCAACTGGCCTGAAAATCATGATCAGGCTGTCCATTTGGCACTACTGTTGTGTTGTTAGAAACAAGGATACTTCAGCACTGTCACAGCTTGTATCTTATAGCAGATATTCAGATATGGCTTTAAACTGTTATACAACCGCTCAATCATCTACAGTGTTGAGTTCCATCAGGTGACAACATCCAGCTTCATACGTAGCTGAGGCAGTTATTTTGTATCTGCAGATGATGGAGCTATTCACAGGTGTTTCTGGAATGGGCAACGTGGACACAGATGCAGTTGGCCACAGCCTATGTGGTCTTGATATCAGGATGGCTTAGAAACCCCGCACAATGAGACTGAGACAGTGTGCCAGGCATGGCACCCTGAAAACTCACCATCGCTGATTCATCTCACAACATTTGAGCCATTATCGCACCCAATGAAACCTATTTTCAGTGAATGGGGAGTGAAGCCACTCATCAGTCTCAGTAAGGAGCACTCCCAGCATTTTCTGACCAGTGTGTGATCCAGTTATACTCTTCATTGCCAGTGTGGCATGCTGTCAAATATCCTGAGTGTTGATATCACCACAATTGGGCTTAGTACAGTTTTTCATGCCCAAAGTCAAATACTACCCCAAGTACCTATGCCCTATGTGCTGTACAGCACAAGTAGGAGCTCCCAGCTGTTTGGCCATTGATTCACATAGCGATGCTCAGATGTATGTATGGTGATGCTGAATGCTTCAGGGCATGGTTTACTATGTGTCACACAGTCCAATAGAGTTCAGGAATGGTACATTTAGAAAAGGATGTTCTTGATGGAATCTGCCGTTTGGGAGAGGCACAGGCCAACAACCTCCAAAATCCAGCATTCTCAACAAGAGAATGAAAATAGATCAATTACCAGCATTACAGTTGTGGCATTTAACTCATGTGCAGTAGCATAATTGGGGTGAATCTGGAGAGAAGCTCAAATATGCTTTGCAGCGTGTGCTGGACCTTTCTTGGGGGTTGGGCAGCCAAACAGCTGGATTCGTCATGGAGGCATTATTGGTGGGGTGATATTTGACTCCTGTGGATTCATATGTGTGCTGCTACTCAAAAGTGATGCCAGTGATTTGGGGGTTTTCTGCAATGGCGTTACTGTGGTTTTCTTACTCTGGGTGGTAATGCTCAACCCACCACTGTTGCTATGCCTACTACTAGGCAGACCCACAGAATCCTGCTCCTCTCTGTAGTCCTCCTCACTCACCCCTCCATTCACCTTGTCTATTACCCTGTCACTTCTGTTTGCCTTGTCTAATGAGGATGATGAGGGTCTGGGACCCCTGCATTGCCTTCCTTCTGGTGGTGATGCCAGAGTAACAAGTACCTGTTCTTCAGGAAAGCGTGTGTTACCCACCAGTGCCAAGGTGGCTGCCCTTTTCCCCTACTAACTTCCGTGCCTTGACAGAGCTTACAGACGGCGACTGTTTCATCCAGCTGTGTCAAGTACATAAATGTCCCAAACTAGGGATTTTGCAACCCTTGATTTACCATGGTGGTAGGAATTGGACAGCTAAGGAGAAGGGGTGGAAATTTTTGTTTTTGGGATGATTTTATAAGTTCAGTAATACGAGGTGGGGGTTGGAGAATTGCCAACAACATCATCCCATGCATCATTTACAGCACCACCCTTTGCTTTTTCTCATCAGGCTCCTAGGGATCCAACAAATTCATCAGCACAGCCACTGTTGTCCTCCTCCTCCTCCTCCACAGGTCTGTCCTCCTCAGCCTCACTGTCTGCAGGCTCTCCTAACTCTCTTATCATCTGGAGTCTGAGTGTGACCCACGTTTTCTTGATCTTCTACCTCAACCACTGACTCAAGCTTCACACTATCAGGCTCAGCAGCACCGCACAGGCACCCACAGGGAACCAAACAACCTTCTCCATGACCACTGTTCCTTGTTTACTGCTGCTTCTCTTGTTACCTACCACATTCCCCACCACCATGGCTGCCACAGATATGGCAGAGAAAGGATGGCTACACTAATGCATCATCACTAACTACTCCATCGCTACACCAGCCCTGGAGCCCATAGAACACATTGCCACCGACATAGATTTTTTTAACTGCAGCACTAATTTGCCCAACAGATTTTGAACACTTCTTTGCTACCTCCCTGGCACCTTTCCCTTTAACAGAGCATCTCTTCCTGGTCATTCTTATATGCTAATTGTAACTTGATTTGGGATGAAAAATTATAAAATGTGAAAAAGCCTGCAGCACAAATAAGTACCAGGAGCAGACAACACCTCCCCAGGGGATCAGGGATCAGCAATGAGAGCTGAAAAATAAAACCCCACAGGGATTAACACAACGCACACAACAGGGGTAAAAGGGTTAAACAAGTTATCAACTACCAGCAGCAGACAACACCTCCACCTAGGGAATCAGGGATCAGCAGTGTGATCTGAAAACTACTACTAAAAACAACCAAACAAGTTCATTTTTCTTAAACAGAACAAGGATTAAAATGAGAGGGTTAACGGGTAATTTAATATTCAGTGTAACAAAATGTGACAGAACACTGTCACTTTAAAAAATATATAACTAAAACTGCTACAGATAGACACTGACAAAATACTTAAACACACCAAACTAAACCACAGAAACAAAAATGAGAAATTACTCATTAGAGATCAAAAATAATGAACAAGAAAGAGTGAGAAAACCAACATATAGCATAAATCCCTGCTTAGACAAACATATTCTGGCTCTTTCTGGTCTGCCTTGCTTTACAATACACTTACTCTCCACCACACCACTGCTTCATAGACTGGCAAAACAGAAGCCACTACTGTAAAGTAAATAATCACTGAAATAATAACAAAAACACAAATTTAGCAGCATAAGGCCCTCTTGAACAATTTAGGAGCAATTTGGATTCAAAAAGCTTGGTTTTGAGATGTATTTTAAAAGTTTTTTTCTCAGACAAGCACACAATGAATCCTGTCCTGCTCTTTTCAGAACACTCTACTGAAGACAGCCTCCTTGCGGCATACAGGCTTGTTTCAGCAACATGTGACCTCCAATCCCATAGTACATTGCAAACTTTGCCTCTGCACCAGACTTCACCAAGCGAAGTTGCAACTTCTCATTTGTAAAATTTCACTTCTGTGACATACTCCATTGGCAAAATGACCAACTTCACATTTCGTAGAGTTATCAGTTTTCCATAAATGTGGACTTACACAGCAGACTAAGTCTGCAAATGAGGCAAATTTGTGACTTAGTCCACAAAGCAAAGTTTTCCAACTTCTCAAATCACTATGTACAGAGGGAGGGAGTGAGGGAAAGGGAAGGTGGTTTCTCAATGTATAACCACAGAAACAGAGAATGTTGGGGACTGAAAAACTCAGGGCCCATCCAGTCTGTCCTGTAACCCACTTAGTGACCCAGTAACCAGCTGGCTCTGTAGGCCAGGTTTGTCCAACCATCCAATACCCCTTGAATCTGTCCCACCTCACCGTGAACACTGACACAGTATCATCATTTGCCACCTTGCTGGGCAAGCATTCCAAACCAATACCACCTTCTCTGTGAAGAAATGCTTCCTCAACTCCTTCATGAACTTCACCCTGTTACCGTGTAGTTGTGATGCCTAGTAGCTATGGTCTCCTATGTTGGAAACAGCTCAGTGATATCCACCTTGTTAACCCCATGTAGGAACTTATATGTGTTTATCATGTCACTGCTTTTCCTCCTGGTCTCTGATGCCAGAGAGTATATGTTCATGATCCATAGCCTTTCATATATGCTTATCCTGACGACAGTTGAGCACCTTCCTCACCCTCCTCTGGACTGATTGCAATCTGCCATTCTCAGTTTTAAGATGAGAGGCCCAGAGTTGGACCAGTAATCTAAGTGTGCCCTCATCAGGGATCTATACAAAAGGAGGATCACCCTCTCTTCCAGCTAGAGATGCCTCGCTGTTCATCCCTGCATTGTGCTGACCTTCCTAAATGTCTTTCTGCACTGTGTGTTAGGCTTTAGGCTGTCACTAATGATAACACCAAGTCACTTTCCTCTGTTTGTGCCACCCTTACCCCATCCATCCAGAATGTTATTCTAGGTTACTTCCTTCCAATGTGCTTGACCTTGCACTTTCTAGTATGACTTCTGTTGCCATATATTTAACCATCTTTTTTCTAGCCATTCCATATCCCTGAACATATCCCTTACCTTCTCCATACTGACTCCTCCCATATTTTAGAATCATTTGCAAACAGACACTATTTGCCATTCACTTCTTTCCCTATATTAGATATATGCAAGTTAGAAAGTATAGGTCCCAGCATTGACCTCTTTTGGGACCCCACTATGACCATTTTGACTCCGGAAAATTTGCTATTTAGGAACACTTTCTGAGTCATTCCTTCCAGCCAGCTCCTACCCACCTTTACAGAGTTTTCTCCCAACTCCAGGTCCCTCATATACTCAGGGACTCCTGAGGAAATGTCATGTTAATGATGTGAAATGCCGCGTTGTAGTGGGAAATTGCCATTGTGCACTTTGATTTGCACAACAATAAAGTAACTTTTCTTTCTATATCTAGAAAACTGCAAGCATTTTTGAATTTATAGCACGGGATGACCATACAGCTACTGATGCTAGGACTGCTCTTTCTCAATGTTTGGACATTTTTGTCCTGAGCACAATCTTTTTGTTGTGGCCCCTGTTTGTTGCTCAACAACTTCATTTTTAGTCACCCAGTATGGCATTGTAGTCAAGGGCCTTTCTGAAATCCAGCTAAAGGAATATTAACTGCCTGACTTCTGTCCACAGCTCAGGTCACTGAATTGAAAACACCTATTAGAGTCATTTGGCATGTCTTTCTTCTTATGCACCATGCTACCTTTTATCATGCAGTCAGTGATGCTCCAAGTTGTCTACTATCCAGTCCTTGATAATGGTCTCCAGTGGTTTCAAAATGGAGACCAGCTGTACTGGTCTATAGTTAACAGGGTCATCATGCCTAATGCCACTGGTGTAGTGACATCATGTACACCACTCTCCAGTCCCTATGCACCACCCTGTTTGCAGAAAGCAGGTAAACTGGCATCACCAGTGGTCTAACCAAAGGCTGTGCTGCCTCTTTTAGAACCTTGGGATGCACACCATCAAGTCCAAGGGATTTGTTCACCTTCAGGCTGTGCAGGACTTTTAGGACTCAGTCTGCAGTAACCATCACCACAGAGTTTGCTCCAGCCCTCCTTTAAACTTGACCCAACTCCTGCCTCCACTCTAGGCTGATTTGGTCAATAAATTAGTAATTCAAGATATTTGTTATCAAAGTTTTATACTCCACTATGACCCCTCCCCAACACACACACATATCATCCTCTCTATACCCCCTTGGTCTTCCTCTTCTTCCTTATTGATCAAAAAGTGTGTTTGTTTTTTGTCCTTGACCCTCCACTATCCTCAGTTCAGTGTCCACATTAGCCTTCCTGATCAGCTGTTTGATAGTCTTTTGCTGGTTTACATAATCCTGCCCACTCCACCCTGTGAGTTGCCTCTTATTTCTCAGTGCTGCAGCCCCTGCTCTAATAGCCTCTGTAATCTAGCCACTAGACCAGACTGGTTTTCCTTTTCTTAAGTACCTCATGCATTTATTTGATGCTCATATTATCTCTTTTATAATTGCCCATATGTGTTCCACTCCAGTAACATCTTCTGTCCCCTTCAGCCTGTCTGAAAGTGTCGCTTTCATTCAACTGAAGTCAGCTCACTTAAAATATGTAACTAGCACTGACGTCTTCTGCTTCTGCCTGCCCAGGGAGACTAAATTTCACTTTATTGTGGTCTCTGGTCCCTGTGGCTCCTTTCTTTTATGAACCTTATAGTGTCCTGGTTTACGTACAAGATCAAGGATGGCTCCCCGGTTGCCTCCTCTACCCATTGGTTCAGGAAATAATTCTGCATGGCCTCAACAAAGTTCCAACCTATCCCACTACTTCTACTAGAATGGCCCAATTTATATACAGAATATTAAAGTCATCCCTGATAACAAACATGACTGAGTGTGTTGCTTTCCTTATCTCCCTGCACAGGACTTTGCCACTTTCAGCTGTGTGGCCTGGTGTCTGTAACCACACCTATCCTCAGGCTTTTGCCCCATTCTCCATCAGCTGGACCCACAGTATCTCAGCACCCCACCTCCTACTGTTCTGTCCTCAACCATCATTATTGAGTCCCATACATATTACATATAGCAACTCCCCAGGCCCCTTCCTGTCACTCCTAAACAAGGCATAGGATAATATCAAAATGTCTGAGCAATCATGTTGCATAGCCTAGGTTTCAGTGAGGGCCAGGTAGTGTTGACTCTAGATGGCAAAAATAATTAGCCATTCAGCTAAACCCTATTTTTGAGCCACCATCTCTTTCCTTTTAGCCATTTCTTTTTTCAAATAAACACCTATTGACATGGCAGGAGAGTAGGATGTGTGCAGGTTTTTGGATTCAGATTTGGATCAACACGTGAGACCCAGAGGCCAAAGCCTATGCACACCACACCCTGAACTCCATTGACTGACAAAGGAAAGAAGAAATTTATTTTATATAACATTTCATGTAAACCTTATCAAAAACACTTTACATCCCACGAGGGAGAGGGCAGTGCTGCTATCCCATTTTATTGCACAGGAAGATTCAAACAGCACAGAGATAGTTTAGGAGGATGACACAGAGTTTATGTAGAGGGAGATAAAGGAGACAAACTGTGGGTTACACAGTGAGTAGGTGGTAGTTGGGATTCAAACCTGAATCTTCTGCTTCCTCAGTTTTATGTTCCTAACTCACATAACCCCTAACCCTGTACCCAGCCCTTAATCCCACATTGTACTGGGTGGGAGGTGATGTGGCTGTGATGGGAAGATGTTTTAAAGAGGGAGGGGATGAAAAGTGTATGTGTTTACTAGGTAGGGGTTGCTTGTGCTCCAAGGCTGCTTTAAAAAAAAAGCCTTCCTGATTCCACCCCACTCTTCAAGCAGTGCTCCACTTCCCAGGCTCCTAAAGCCAGAAATGGCATGAAAAGCATTAGCTAAAAGTAGACATCAAACCATTTTTTAGTCAAATGATTTAAAAAGTCAAATGGCTCAGTCATCGGTTAATATATAGAGCAAATACTGGGTCTAGAATTGTCAGATTCGGAGATTGTTAAGGTCTGCAGCTCATCCATCTTGTTTGCTATACTATATGGAAGTAACAGCACAGATGAAAGGGTAAGTAATGGATCCAAGGTAGTCAGCAGCAGCTCTACTATGCCAGTTCGACAACTAACTATGCGACCACCATCCACAACAATGGATTTATGTTGACCGCCAACTTGCGTTGACATAAATCCAATGGAGATCCCGTCCTGTTTTTTCATCGGGGGTTCTGCCTCCACACCCACTGATCTATAGGATTCTAACTCCAAGTTGGAGTTGGATTGGGGAGGGTGCAGGACCAGGAGACAGAGTGTTGGGTCTTGGGAGAACTATTACAGTGAAAAACGTTGGTGGTCGGCATCAATGTTTTTTGCTGAAATAGTGTGGCTGTACAGGGGCATACTGTCAGGAGCAAGGAGAAAAGGAGCCCAGGGACTAGGAATAGTAAGAGGACCTAGAAAAGAGGCCCAGAACAGAGGGATCAAGGGAAAATGCATGGGAAGTAAGAGTTAAACAAGAGGGACAAGCAGCTGGATAGTAGGAAGGCAGGGAGAATGTGAAAAGAAAGAACACGGAATGCAATCTGTATGAATGCGAGGATCTTACTGAAATAAAATGGGGAGCTCCAGGTGGTAGTAGCAGAGGCAAAATGTGATTGTTTGGCAATAACTGAAACTTGGGAAGCACAGTAACATGACAGGGATCTAACTGTTCCTGGGTACTCTTTTCAGTAGAGACAAGAAGCAGAGCAGAGTAGGAGGAGGGTGGGTCTGTACTTAAAGACAGCATAAATGTCACTGCAGACTGCATCCTAACAGAGCACAGTGGGGTGCAATTGGTATGGGCACCGTTAAAACAGATAAGGGAGGTTGATTACAGTGAGGATATTGCACATCCCCCAAACCAGACAGAAGATATGGATAAAGCCTTTCCTGCTATTAGAGCTCCAGCATTTGTGTGTTGGCACATAAGGGTGCTGATTTTGATTTGCGCCTCCTGAGGTCCACCTCCCTCAGAGTTAGAATCCTAAGAAAGGGGTGGTTTGGGGGCATGGGAGGCACAGCTCCCTGTAAAAGCAGAGGTCAGGAGAATCCCGACTTGGCATCATGATAACTGGGTGCACCCAACACAGGCGGTCTGTAAAGTGCTGGGCAGGAAATGAAGAGCAGTTGCAAAGGGGAGGGTTGTACTTAATGGGAGACTTCAACCCATCAGATAAAGAGTAGGAAATCTCTTCTGCTAAAAGTGCTAGAAGCCAGGTACAGGTAGTGGTTATGCCTACTAAGCCAGTGGGTTAGGAGCTCTCCGGGAAGGGGCTATAGTGGAGTTAATGTTCTGCAGTGGGACAGCATTGGAGAGGTCGGCGTGGAGGAAATCTGTGGGACCAGCAACCACAACTCAGTTTGGTTTAGTATCAAGCAGAAAACCCAACAATTAAATAAAAGAACAATGATCCTGGATCTCAGAATGGTGGGCAGTCAATAGGTGTGCAATACACCAATGAAGTATTCAACTAATATTCACCAAATACTTTGGGATTTATCTGGGTATTCAGCAGTATTCAGGTATTTAGTATATGTGAATCTGGGCTTAATTAACCTGCCCCAAACCCATAATTAAATGCTGAAATAAGTGAGCAGCTGGGCTCCCCAAGTCCACTCCTTTGCCTTTCCACCCACACTACCCACAAATTCCATCCTTGACCTCCAACCCAGCAACCATAAATCCCAACCAGCCAAGAGGGACAACAGCATTGACAACATCTGTGGCTGCAGGCAGCAACAGGGGCAGGCTCTGCTCACATGTTCCTGATTGCTTCTGGTCATGGCTCTTCTCCAACCCATCACCTCACTGGGCTCCTCCAGCTTCATACAACCTCAACCATTCAGTCAAAACAGCTCCCAAAAAGGGCCACCAGAGCGTCTGCTGAATATGTCAGCTGAATACACGAATACAGCAAGTATTCAGAAAGTGACAGAATACACACTGTATTCAGTGTATTTGACCATCAATTCAGATTTGGCACACACTCCTAGCAGTTAATTCTGTAGAAATTGAGGAGGTAAGAAAAGCAGAGGGGTTAAGGCCAGGTAGAACATTATAAAGCAGGTAAGTGCTGAAGCAAGTAGCTCCTGTTTGAAGCAGGTAGGAAAGAAAAAGAAACACTAAAGATCACATTGGTTCTCAAGAGAATTGGCAGAACCTATAAGGACAAAATGGACAGCTTTCAAAACTACAAGGAGACCAACAAATGGGATATATAGGAACTCTATGTGGAGAAGGGAGGCAAACAGAGTGGTAAAATAACACTGAGAGAGAGCTGAAAATAGCAGTGGCTGTAAATGAAACAGGCAAAATGTTCTTCTTCTATATCAAAAAATAGAGGAGGACAAATGGCAGAAATGTGAAATTGAGCAAAAGATGGGAAAACTGAGAAAGTTGATAACAAAAAGGTAGGTGTTCTGAATAAATACTTCTACTCCATATTTGCAAGAGTGCAGGAGGAGGAACTGCTTCCACAGTGTGGGGTTCTTGCCAAGGGTGGCGGGGACATGGATTAAAGATGGGAGGAAAAGCTGCAGAGAGGGTACTCAAGGGGTGAAGACCTTGAAAGTGGATAAATCACCAGGCCCAGATGGACTGAACCCTAGGGTGCTAAGGAGGTTGCCCACTTCCTGGTGGAATCACTAACAACCATTTTGACTGCTCCATAGAAACTGGTGTAATTCCAGTAGATTAGAGGGAGGCAAATGTGGTCCAACGCTACAAGAATGGGAGCAGAGAGACCTAGGGAACTAGATACATAGATACACAGACAGTGTCAGCAGATAAGGCCTACGGCCCACCCAGTCTGCCCATTTGAGCTTGTAAGTTCACTTTCTGTTTTCCTAGAAGTCTGTTGCCTCACCCCAACTTCCAGAATTCCTTTATGTCTATACCATGCATTCTTAAATCCCATGATTGTTTCAGCCCCACCACTGCCTCTGGCAGGTTGTTCCACTTGTCCGCCACCCATTCTGTGAAGAAATTCTTCCTCACGCTTCCTCTGAATCATCCTCCTCCAACTTCATCCCATGTCCTCTAGTCCTGGAGCATTTTTTCACTTAAAATAGTGTATTCCTGCACCCTGTTCCTACCTGTAAGATACTTGTATGCCTCTATCATTATCCCCTCTCCTCCTCTCCTCCAGGAGTACATATTCAAGTCCTAAAACCTGTCTTAATAGGACTTGTGATGCAATCCATGTACCATCTTTGTTGCCCTCTTCTGAAACTTTCTACACTGTCTATGTCCTTATATAGGTAAGGTCTCCAGAACTGTACACTGTACTCCAGGTGGGGCCTCACTAGTATCTTGTATAGTGGAATTATGACCTCCTTTTCCTGCTGGTGATGCCCCTGCCTATGCATCCCAGCATCCTCTTTGCTTTACCTGCTGCCTTGCCACATTGTTTCCTCACCTTGAGGTCGAGAGATGATAACCCAAGATCCCTTTCCTGCTTGGTGCATGCTGTATCCTCACCCCCAACTGATATATTGTGCCAGGGTTTTTGTGCCCCATATGCATTATCTTGCACTTCTTTGCATTGAATTTCAACTGCCAAACCCCTGACCATTCTTCAAGTGTTTGCAGGTCCCTCTTATTCTGTCTACACCCTCTGGTGTGTCCACTCTGTTACAGAGTTTTGTGTCATCAGTAAACAGGGAAATTCTGCCTTCTCGGCCCTGTGCAATGTCACTGATGAGGAACTCGAATAGGACCAGTCCCAGCACTGATCCCTGTGGTACCCCACTGGTCACTCTTCCTCTGTGGAGTGACAGCCATTTACCACCACCATCTGTGTCCTGCTGGCCAGCCAGTTACCTACCCACCACACTACTGTCCTGCCCACACCCATATTCCCAGTTGGTGTAATAGCCTTCTATGTGGCACAGTGTCAAAGGCCTTGATGAAGTCCTGATCAGCCATGTCCACTTCCTCCCCTGATCCACCTCCCTAGTCACCCAGTCAAAAATTCAATGAGGTTGGTCTGACATGACCTCCCTGGTAAAACTATGGTTCCTTGGGTCCTGTAGTCCATTGACAACCAGATGTTGCACAAATCTCTCCTTCAGTAGTGCTTCCATGATCTTCCCTACTACCGAGGTGAGGCTGACTGGTCTGTAGTTACCTGCTTCCTCTTTGTTCTCACTTTTACATAGGAGACTACATCTGCTGTCCTCCAGTCTTTGGATACGCCTCTGTTTCCAGCGATCAGCTAAACAGGATTGCCATAGGTTCAGCCATCACCTCTTAGTCCTTTAGGACCCTGGGTGCACTCCATCTGGTCCAATTGCTTTAGCAACTATTATTCCTTTCAGTTCCTTCAGGACCCTTTCTCATGTAAAGGGACTTGTGTCCATTTCTGCACCATTCCCACCCATTGTACTCCCTTCAGGCCCATTACCCTCCTCTTCCTCAGTAAAGACAGAGAAATATCTGTTCAGTATGTCAGCTTTACTGTTGTCATCCTCCATGTGGCCTCCATCCTCCCCTTCAGTCTCACTATCTCTCCCTTTGCCTTTCTTTTTCACTTACGTCCTGTAAAAGGTTATGTCCCTCTACCCTCTGATTTTGCAATGTGCACTTCAGTCTGAGCTTTGTCTTCCTTATTGACCTCCCTGCCTCCCTTTGCTTCTCCTGGTACTTCTCCTTATCCCTTCTGTATGTGTCTTTTGTATTGCCTGAATGCAATCTTTTGGCTTTCGCTTTTCCCCTACCTCCTTGGAAAACCATAATGGCCTCCTCTTCCTTTTCCCTTGCTATCCTGCTAAATGCATAATTCTGCTGCTCTTGTAATCCCTGCTTTAAATACTGCCCACTGTTCCTCAAGCCCTGATTCCTGCTCCATTTCCTTAATGCCTTTTTCAAGCATCTCCCTATTTTCCCAAAGTCTGCCCCCCTAAAATCCAGGTTACATGTTTTGTGTGGTTTGATTCTGCTCCTTCTGTGATTTCAAATCACAATGACTGGTGGTCACTGTTTCCCAGGTGCTCCCCACTGTTACACACATCACATTGTCCCTGTTTGTGGAGCACAAGGTCCTGTATTGCCTTCTCTGAGTTGGTTCCATGACCAGTTGCTTGAGGAAGGCACCTGAAGGGAGTCCAGGATAAATCTGCTCCTGGCTGATGCTGCTGCTGGGATCCTCCAGTCCACGCCTGGAATATTGAGATCTCCAACCAGCACTACCTCACCCTTGTCTGCCATCTAGCATCAGCTCCCTATCTTGTTCTTCCTCCTGGGCTGGTGGTCTATAGACCACACCTGTACAGATATCTGGCCCCATTTTTCTTTCCAGCTTAATCCACAGTATCTCTCCCCATTTTGTTCCTCCTGGATCACTGTGGCCTTTATGACATCTTTCACATAAAGTACCCTCCTCCTCCCTTCCTTCCTTCCTTCCTCCCTTCCTACCTGCCCTTGTCTCTTCTGATTATGTTGTAGCCAAGTATGGCCATATCCCAGTCATGGTTATCATTACACCAGGTTTCTGTGATGGCCACAATGTCTGGGTCCGACTATACCATGACAGCCTCCAGATCCTCCATCTTGTTGCTAAGGCTCCTGGCATTGGCACACATGGCTTTCCATGATTTGAACTCCCTAGACTGTTTAGCTGTTCTACTCCAGCCCCTTCCCTGGCTGTCCTTATCCCTGGTTCTCCTTGCTGTCTGCCCTTCTGTTGAATTTTGCCCCTTTCTGCCCTATCCACCTCTTGGGCTCTAATCTCCATGTTTTGCACACTGCTTTGTAACGATATCCACTCCTCCTGTTCACTGGTTCCACTGCTAGCTGTGGGGGTGGGCAATGAGGCACCCTCCTTGCTGGCCTACCACCCCTTGGCTAGTTTAAATGCTTGTCCTTGTAGCATTTAAACTTATCATTGAGTGATTGGATTCCCTCCAGGATGGATGAGGCCATCAGGCTTGGAACAAGCCTCCATCCCTCCAGGTGGGTCCTCAGTCACCAATGAATCCAAACCCTGCCTCAAAGCACCAGTTCTTCAACCATGAATTATTACCATGAGAACTACAGACCAGTCAGTCTGACCTTGATCCTAAGAAACTGCTAGTAATCTTTATAAATGAGCATATAGTTGAATGGCTGGAGGTCAGCAAGCTCCAAAACAAGAAGCATGGATTTTTGTCAGTGAGATCATGTCATACAAACCTGATAGACCTTAACTGGGTATGAAGGCAGTTGATACGGGCCAAGTAGTAGACATACTGCAGTATACCTAGACTTTAGTAAGGCTTTCATCTCTGTGCTCCACAGGAGACTTGTGAAAAAGCTGAGAGATCTGGGATGGGAGACAAATTATCTAGGTGGATCAGTGACTGGTGGGGAAGAAATCAGAGGGCAGTTGTCAACAGGGAATACTTGGGTTAGACAGGTCACTTGTCGGGTACTACAGGGGTCAATCCTGATACTGGTCCTTTTCAATATAGTCAATATAGAAAATGGGAGAGGGTGCAGCACCCACCACGCCGAATGGAAGAACACCCTCCCTCAGCTAGTGGTCAAACAGGATTCAGCATGTTTGCAGTTCATTTGCATCACCAGGTAAGAAAAGGTCCGTCTCCCCATGACGCACAGGGAAATGCCAAACCTCACCCAACAACTAACACACTGAAATCTGGGCCAATGGAAAATCATGTACACAAATGCTCACAGCCTGGAGCATAAGATCCCAGACCTGCAGACAATAATATCAGAAGCTCAACTGGACATAGTAGCAATTAGTGAGATGATTTACCAGTAACCACACTTGGGAGACTTCAATATCTGGCTATGTACTGTCTAGAAGAGACCAGGTGCAAAAAGAGTGGGGTGGAGGGCCCTGTATGTCAATGAAAATATCAAAGCTCCAGAAATTCAGAATGCACATAAGAAGCCAGAAGAACTGTGGGTCACCCTGGAAACAGAAAATGGGACAGCCATAAGAACTGGGGTTGTCTACAGGCCCCAGACCAGGCGGAGGGCATAGACACATTACTGTTAGAAGATATACAAAACATGACAGCTAAAGGGAGGTTCTGATAATGGGAGACTTCAACATGCGGATACAGATTGGTCAATACCAACAGGAACATCTGCCAGAACTAGACACATGGTGGATTCCCTGCAGGGGAGGGCCTCAAACAACTGGTGCAACAACCCACAAGAAACAGGGCTATCCTAGATCTAGTACTGACTAACAGGTAAGGGATCACAGATCTCCAGGTAGAAGGTCACCTGGGGCCAGTGACCATCACATAGTATGGTTCAATTTGGTCACTACATCTAAATCATCCCATTCCAAGGCAAAATATGGGACTTCAGAGAAGCTGACTTTGATAAGATGGCCAACAGAATTAAGCTAGCCCTGGCAAAAGAAACACAGGTGAGGGGTACAGGCAAAGTGGGCAAGCATTAAGGATGCAATACTTGAAGCAACATTCCATTGTGTTATACAGAAAAGGAAGTGCAAAAGAAGAAGGAAACCACTTTGGTTCTCAAATACAGTAGCAGAAAAGGTCAGAGCCAAAAGGCTGGCCTTCAGGAAATATAAGGGAACACAGCGGGATGAAGATAGGAGACATACCAAACTGCCCTAAGGGAAACAGGGAAGGCAGTAAGGCAGGCAAAGTCCCAAACTGAGGAAACACTAGCATGAGCAGTAAAATAAGGTGACAAGACTCTCTATAGATACATTAGTGAAAGGACAAAGTCCAGAGAGGGTATTAAGCTCAAAGGAGAAAAGGGGCATATGAGGAGGAGGACCCTGTAAAAGCATCTATCCTAAATAGATACTTTTGCTCAGTATTTACTAAAGAGACGGTAGAGCATGGCCCACAGCTCAGCACCATGGACGAGCTGGGAGGGAGGTGAGCACTACTCCCTTCACAAAAAGAAAGGGTCCTACAAGAGCTCGCTAAGCTCAGGGTGGACAAGGCAATGGGACCTGATGGCATACATCCCAGAGTACTTAAGGAGCTAAGGGTGGAATTAGCAGAGCCATTAACAGAACTGTTTAGTGAGTCTCTGAGCACAGGAGAGGTCCCAGAAGACTGGAGAAGGGTTATGTGATCCCGCTCCACAAGAGTGGTAGCAGGGAGGAGGCAGGGAACTACAGACCACTCAGTCTTAACTCAGTAGTGGGCAAGATTATGGAGACACCCTTAAGCAAAGGATAGTGCAACACCTGGAATCCATAGGGGCACAGGATCCAAGACAGCATGGGTTTACAAAGGAAGGTCCTGTCAAACTAATCTCATAGATTTCTTTGACTGGGTAACCAGAGTGGTGGACCAAGGGGAGCAGTTGATGTCGCTGCCTTGACTTCAGCAAAGCTTTCGACACTGTTCCACATAGAAGATTGATAAATAAGCTGTGTAGGCTTGAGTGGGTCAGAAGTTGGCCAACTAGGTGGCAAACTGGTTGACGGGTAGAATACAGAGAGTGGTGGTAAATGGTATACAGTCAGAAGAGATGCAAGTCACAAGTGGGGTACCTCAGGATCAGTCCTGGGGCCAGTCCTCTTCAATATCTTCATCAGTGACATTGCAGATGGACTAGAGGGTAAAGCTTGTTTGTTTGCAGATGACACCAAGATCTGCAACAGAGTAGATGATCCAGATGGGGTGGGCAGAATGGATAAACTAGCAAATGGTCAGAAGAGTGGCAACTTGGATTTAGTGCAAAGAAGTGCAAGATCATGCACATAGGGAAGAGAAACCCTAAAGCCACCTATAGGCTGGAAGGGGAGTTGCTGGCAGTCCCAAAGGAAGAAAGAGACTTGGGCATCATCATCACCACCGATGACCTGAAATCATCCAAGCAGACCTCTAAAGCAGTAGGTAAGGCTAGGAGGATGTTAGGGTGTATTAGTCGTAGAGGAGGTAATAATCCTCTTTACAAGACACTGGTTAGGCACCATCTGAAGTACTGCATGCAGTACTGGAGGCCACACCTTCACAAGGACATTAACCAAATTGAGGCAGTCCAGAGAAGGGCAACCAAAATGGTCAGGGACTGCATCAGAAGACATATGAGGACAGATTAACGGAGCTCAATATGTATACCCTTGAGCAAAGGAGGGAGAGAGGTGACATGATCGAAACATTCAAACACCTTAAGGGCATTAACAAGGTGAAAGAGTCTAACATGTTTAAATATAAGAAAATAGCAGGACAAGAGGACACAGCATGAGATTAGAGGGAGGCCAATTAAGGTGGAATGAGGAAATTCTTTTCACAGAAACAGTGGTGGATGCATGGAATGGCCTACCTCAGGAAGTGGTGGCTATGAATACAGTGCAGGGCTTCAAACAGGCATGGGATAGGCATAAGGGAGCAATACAGATGAGTATGAATAGATAGGCCACTGACAGAGCAAAGGCGATGGCACATTTATAAGGTAGAAAAAGAAATGGGCAGCCTGGATGGGCCTTGCGGTCCTTATCTGCCGTCAACCTCAATGTTTCTATGTTTCTATGTATGTTTCTAGTCATCTGTGACATAGGAGAGGAATCCAGGGTAAAATCAGTCTCTTTTGCAGCTGATGTCAAAATCATAGGCAGGATGGGTATGGCACAGGCAGTAAGAGAAATACAAATGAACCTGGGCAGACTGGAAAAGTGATCCATGATATAGCAACTCAGATTTAATGCCAGCAAGGTCATGCACACTGGCAAAAGACATTCAAAACAAAGTACTGGTTGGTGGGTGTGAGGGTGGTACTGCCCTCCCCTTTGCTAGTTTACATGGTTATCTATGAATTCTGCTATGCTTGGCCCCAGTACCCTGTTTCGTCATCATTGGGATGGAGTACCTCCTTGAAACACTCTCACATCCCACCAACAAGGTCCGCAGGAAATGTAAGCCCTACACCCTGCACCAGTCCTTTATCTATGTGTTAAAAGGGGATTTTAAACTGTCTACCCTCCCTTCACTTGGCACCAGAACATTATGTAAAGAATAATCCACAGTCAGGTGTGCAGCAGTATTGTAATAACCAAACAACTCGGGTGACTTGAGAGGCTTAGGGCACGGCTGAGTGCCTTCATCCATTCAGGAAGTAGGGTTATTATAGCACTGACACACACCCAGAATGGATCATTACATTATAACATTCATAAAATGGTCAAAAGTGTTATAGTACAGAGTAATGACAGAAGGAAATGATGTTAGAAAATGTATTCAGATGTACCCTACATTTTGTAACATCATGTACATTCTCTGTCACTACTTTTAACATTTTTGATCATTTTACAAATGTTTAAGTGCAATAAACTACAACAGATGCGTATCAAAGCTGTAATAATCGCTCCCAGTGACTAATACCAGAGATAGTGGCCGAGTGCACTGTGATGTCAGCTACCAGACAAGGCACGATCCCTTGTTGGAGACTGGCACACACTAGCTGCACAGAGAGACATAGTCTCCTAATAAAAATAAAATACTACATTGGTGGTATCACACTCTGAGCTAACTGAAGCCCTGAGTATTCTCAGACAAGATGAGTGCTGGAGATACAGTGTCCATGGTTCAGATCTCTATCATGTTATGTGGAACTGTCAAGGATTCATAAATTCTGGTCTGACATACATGCCAAATGCTCCTAAATCCCGGTGTACTTCTCCCTTCACACCAACTCTCTTCATTCTGGGGGCACGCGAGGAACTTTGACCTCAATGTTACCACTCTACAGTGGCTCCTAGCAGTCGGTGCAGAAACCAAATGATTCTTATACCACAGATGGTGATCCCCAATGTCACCACAGTCTGAGTAGTTAACAGCTGTAAACACCCTGGATACAATGCCCAAGATGTCACACTTCACAAAAGACACAGTAGAAACATATGAGAAAGTCTTATATTCAGTTTTCAGCATCACAGTCTCCACAGGTGCAGTTAAACGGCCTGGTGGGTGTAAAGATTTGTTGAAACCACCTTGATGAGGTATTCTTTCTGACCCATGCCCTCTTTTACTACATTAACATAGCACCTATACCCCTTTGGTACTTAAGCTCCTTGTTAATATACTAGGGTGGTGCCAGCATTCCCTCTCTTTTGGACACTGCCCTGTCTCGTGAGGTATTTTCGGAAGTCACCATCTGGGAATGATCTGGGCCCACTATGTAACTATAAGTCTCCAGGAGGTGTAGAGGGGATCCCTGCCCTCCTCTTTTCTACCTACTTCCTCCTCCCTCACACTTAAATTACTACCATGAGGGTCCAAGCCAGGTCACACTTTCAGTCACTGTTTAGCTAGTGCACAGATGGAATGCTCTCCACAGACTCCCAAATGTGCTTTAGGCTAACAGATGAAGAGCCTCAACTGTTACACCCTGTGAATGAATCCCTGTAACTGGCTGTTTATCAGACAGAATACTAATGTACTGTTGCTGTAGGATATACTGTGATGAAGTTTTCATGGACGGTATGCATTATTACTATAGTCACTGTAACACTTTTAATCATGTATGTTGAACTTGATTCTTTAAAATAATAAAAAATAATTCACATAAAAATGTATCTTGTATGGTGCTGTTTACCATCAGAAATGAATGCTAGCACCCTCCTAATACATCCACAGTACGAATCTAGCATGCAAAGTCAGAAAGTAACCCTGAGGAAGGGACTTATGAACATTGCTAGTGGCAACCATCTTTAATGACCTGAGGTAGTAATTATAAAGCTGTTTTAAAAACATCAGAGGGAAATAGAAATATGATGATGATGAATCAGATTATGTCAGAAATATATGATAGCTAAAAAGATATGAAAACAAATGTTGACAACTACTGAATATGGCTGCTTTAAAGCAGCAGTGCAATGAAATTGGGCAAACAAAATTGACCTTGCCTGTTTTTACTGTAAAAGATCCCAGGCACCTTCCAGTTTTACTTGGTGGCAACATTTTCTACTTCCACCAAAATCTGAGTATTTTGTAAATGTTTCATTTAGCCCACCCCCAAAAATAATTATGGACACTGCATTTGGCATGAAAATATCACAGTAGACCTGGCAAGGGTTAGGATTGAGAAAGTAAAAAAAAAAATACGATGAGCAGCAGGCGGTGATAAGATAGAAACATTCAAACACCTTAGAGGGCATTAACAAGGTGAAAGAGTCTAACATGTTTCAATATAAGAACAAGCATTTGTCAATGCCAAATGTTGATTGCATTGGTCTGTTGAGCTGCTCACTGCCCTCTCTCACCGCTCATTCTGTTTCTCCTGGTGCTGCAGGCTGCCCTTTTTGTACTGGGCTCCTACTTCTGTTGGTGGCTTTTTCGCCCACAAAGAAATCTGCAGCAGTCCCAACACAGGTCTGTTGAGCCTGCTCACCCCCCCTCTCTCACTCCTCATTCCGTTTCTGCTGGCGTTGCAGGCTGGCCTTTTGTACTGGGATCCTGCCTGCATTGGCACCTTTTCTGCCCACAAAGAAATCTGCAGCTGTCCTGACAGAGCTCCATTGAGGTCACTTAGTCCCCATCTCACTCACTCATTCTGTTTCTCATGGCGATGCAGGCTGCCCTTTTGTATTGGTCTCTTGCCTCCTGTTGGATCCTTTTTCTGCCCACAAAGAAATCTGCAGCAGTCCCAACAAAAGTTCCATTGAGCCTGCCACTCACCTTCTCTCACTCACTCATTCTGTTTCTGCTGGCGCTGCAGGCTGTCCTTTTCTACTGGGTTCCTGCCTGTGCTCCACCTTCTTCTGCCCACAAAGAAATTTGCAGCAGTTACAATGAGAGCTCCATTGAGGTCACTCACTCCCCTCTCTCACTCACTTATTCTGGTTTTCCCCCGCCACTGCAGGCTGCCTTTTTGTACTGGGCCCTGCATGCATTGCTGCCCTTTTCTGCCCACAAACAAATCTGCAGCAGTCCCAACAGAGATCCGTTGAGCTCACTCCTCCCCTCCCTCACCTCCGCTCATTCTGTGTCTTCCGCCGCTGCAGGCTGCCCTTTGTATTGGGCTCCTGCCTCTGTTGGTGCCTTTTTCTGCCCACAAAGAAATCTTCAGCAGTCCCGACAAGTTCTGTTGAGCTTGCTCACTCCCTTCTCTTACTCACTCAGTCCGTTTCTGCGGTGCTGCAGGCTGCCCTTTTCAACTGGGCTCCTGCCTGTGTTGCCGCCTTCTTCTGCTCCAAAAGAAATCTGCAGCAGTCATATTAGAGCTCCACTGAACTCGCTCACAGCGCTCTCTCACTCACTCATTCTGTTTCCTTTGCGCTGCAGGATGCGCTTGTAATGGGCTCCTGGCTGC
Source organism: Neoceratodus forsteri (assembly GCA_016271365.2). Taxonomy (NCBI): domain Eukaryota; kingdom Metazoa; phylum Chordata; order Ceratodontiformes; family Ceratodontidae; genus Neoceratodus; species Neoceratodus forsteri. The sequence goes on along the minus strand of JADMNL010000033.1, from coordinate 100,867,177 downwards.
ATGGACACCTTTGTCTGTCCACAAAGAAATCTGCAGCTGTCCCGACAGAGCTTCATTGAGGTTGCTCAGTCTCCTTCTCTCACGCTGCCATTCTGTTTGTCCTGGTGCTGCAAGCTGCCCTTTTATACAAGGCTCCTGCCTGCATTGGCGTCTTTTCTGCCCACAAAGAAATCTGCAGCAGTCCTGATAGAGCTACATTGAGCTCACTCAGTCCCCCTGTCTCACTCACTCTTACTGTTTCTCCCACTGCTGCAGGCTGGCCTTATGTACTAGGCCCTGCCTGCACTGGCCTTTTTCTGCCCACAAAGAAATCTGCAGCAGTCCTGACAGCGCTCCGTAAGCTCGTTCCTCCCCTCCCTCACTCACTCTCTCGTTCTGTTTCTCCCAGTGCTGCAGGCTGCCCTTTGTACTGGGCTCTGCGTTGGGCCCTTTTTCTGCCCACAAACAAATCCACACAGCAGTCCCGACAGAGCTCAGTTGAGCTCGGTCACTCCCGTCACTAACTTGATCTTAATCTGTCCCAAACACTGATTTCCTACAGTGACCGTGCTATTCTCCTGCAGAAGTGCAAAAACATATTTTAGCCAGGATGTGAAAATGACAGCTGTACTGTTCATAAGGAGGTGTGAAAAAATGGCACAGTTGAAAATGTGGCTTGAAAATATTACAAATTTGTGAAGTTACAAGGGTGCGTGGAAACAGTTTAATGCACGCTTGTAACACAGTCATGTTATGGAGTTTTGTCACCAAATTTTTACAGGGATTTTAGGACTTCTGCTCATGAACAGTGCCACTGTCATTTTCTAATCTGTCCCAAACACTGATTTCCCACAGTAACGCGTTATTCTGCGCCAGAACTGTGAAAACACATTTCGGTCAGGATGTGAAAATGACAGCTATACTGCTCATAAGGAGGTGTGAAAAAATGCCAGTGTTCAAAATCTGGCATGACAATATTACAAATCAAGGTTACAAGGGTGCGTGGAAAGTGCCAACGTGCACTTGTAACACAGTCATTTGATGGGTTATCATCACCAAATTTTCAACACAGGCATTTTAGGACCTCTGCTCATGAACAGTATCACTGTCACTTTCTTAATCTGTCCCAAACAGTGATTTCCCACAGCGACCGCTTTATTCTGTGCCGGAAGTGCAAAACACATTTCGACCAGGATGTGAACTGTACTGTTCACAAAGAGGTGTGAAAAATGGCAGTGTTGAAAATCTGGCATGTAAATATTGCAAATTCGCGAATTTACAATGTAGTGTGAGTAACTGCACAATGCACACTTGTAAAATAGTAATTTTTGGATTTTCTACTAAATTTGTAACATAGGCTTTTGAGAGCCCACCTCATGAACACTGGCACTGTCATTTCATTAATCAGCCTCAAAGGTGATTCTGCTCAGTGACCGTAAAATCACCTTTCTGGGCAGATTAACACCATGACTGTACCAGAATTCATGAGGAGGGTCTCAAAACCCCATGTTGAAAATTTGGTGGCAAAATTCCAAAAATGACTGAGATATGCATTAAAGTTGGAAAAAAAAACATTTATTACATTATACAGCTTACGGCATTTCCTCAGTTCGCAGTCAGCTTTGAAGAGTACAGACGTGTTCCTGGTCCACCAAAGATCGTCGCTTCAAGCTCCAGAGGTAAGTATGTGGTGAGGGGTGTGGAAAAGCAGGGTGCGTAGTCGGTGAGTGCAGGTTGCGGAGGGGGCAGGCAGGACTCAGAGGGACAGTTTCCTTTTATAGGTTAAAAATGTAGGACCGTTTTTATTTTACAGGGGCATGTGGCACGCTGGGTGGGCCCCCAGCATGCCAATCTGGAGTCTTTGTTTGCAGGGGCAAGCTGTAGCCAATGGGGATTGGGCACCCCATCGGCACACAACAAAAAGGGGGTGACATTATGCCGATGAGGATTGGACACCCCGTCTTGAACAATATACATGGGGGTCTACATAATGCCGATGGGGAGTGGGTTGCCCCTGTCGGCAACATACACATTGGGGCACAGAAGTCGAAGGGATTGGGGCCCCGTCAGCAAATAAACACAGTGGGGGTTAATATTGTTTGTGAACACAGCGGCAAACCACCGTCATGTTCACAAACAATATCAGGTGTCAAGATCTTGCCCTGCAATGATGGATTGCTCCCTCATTGCAGCGAATACTTATGCTGCAATGACAAGGTGGCCCCTGATTACAGCGGCTGATTTTTACAAGTTGGTGGTATGCTGGCTGAACTAGTGTCAGCAGCAGCATGACTTGACGATTGAGGGACACTGGACAAGCCTTTAAAGGCTATGGGGGCATTGGCCACAACAGTGTCACGCCACCAAACTTGCTTGTGGAGAAAGCTGCTCAATATGTTTCATGCGCATGCACACAATTAACAAAAAAATAGTAGGACAAGAGGACACAGCATGAGATTAGAGGAGGCCAATTAAGGGGTAATGTGAGTAATTTCTTTTTCACAGACAGGGTGGTGGATACATGGAACGGCCTACTTCAGGAAGGGGTGGATATGAATACAGTGCAGGGCTTCAAAGAGGCATGGGATAGGCATAAGGGAGCAATACAGATGACTATGAATAAATAGACCACTGACAGAACAAAGGCCGATGGCACATTTATAAGGTAGAAAAGAAATGGGCAGACTGGATGGGCCTTATGTCCTTATCTGCCATCAACTTCTATGTTTCTATGTCCCTAAAAAGTAGATTTGATAGATACCAGTACATTATGCAAATATTTCTATTAAGTGTAGCTGAAATTAGCTTTTGGAAAAACATTTTCCAATGTACAGCTGCTTTAAAGTATATTTCAAGTATCTAGAAAACGTTCTAAAATATAATACTCGATCAAGATTTCTACTTATATTTTATTAATTTTTGTTTCTATCTTCACTCATTCTTTAATATTAAGAACTATTTCATGAAAACCAGACCTTTGCATCCCGACTTCTGCCCATCCTCCTGCCTTTTCACTGTGCTGCAGTCATAAACCTCTACAGGTAAATTTACTCCTACTGGGCTCCAAATGTAGTTGCTTCTTCTAATGAAACCCCATCCCATGCACTGTCACTTGCCATCTGCACCCTACCCAAACCAACCCTTACACCATTTGATCATGGTGCTGCTTCCTAAGGTCCCTTTTACATGTGCACATGATGCCATCACCTTACACACTACATGGTCTCCTCACACATGTGCTTCTCCTCTGTTCCAATGAGCTGTAAAAGCACACAGACTTAACCTTTGACAATACCCAGGTAGGCTGCTACTTTTGTACAGTACCAAGCACCAAGTGCCTATGTTATGCTTTGTATTATTTGACCTGTTGAATGTTAATTTTGTTTACTCTGTATTGCTGAAAAGGTACTTATGTTACTCATTCTGTTTTGTTATGTCACTGAATCAATACTGTCCAGCCTTTTTAATCAGTTTTTAATATTGTCTTTGACATGGTGTAAACAAATTCTTATTCTGACGAGGAATTTTTGTAAATGAGCATTTCTGCTCAAAGGTATACTTCTGAACTTTGAAATAAATATGTGGAATCACAGCCATTTCCATGGCAACGGTTATGGTGTCAAAAATAGGATATAGTGTAGGTTAGCCCTTGTTCTATTTAAAATCAGCAGCTCAAAATCTTTGCTGTGCAATTTCTAGAGTGTTACTGTACAGATTACAAATTGTTGTTCTGCATATTTCAAAGGTCAATACATTTTAAATTCTGCATTCTCCCTACACCCAGCTGCTTACTAACCACCCAGTGTCAAACTTGTGCCTTTTAACTTGTAAAAGTCTATAAACTTAATTTCAATTATGGAACTGAATAAACTGCAAGTTTTCTTTTTTTTACTGGGGTAAATCTGTGACTCCTTTGTACAAAAAGCATATACTTAATAAATAAAAACTCAGAGTGGAACTTACAGCATGACTGTCAAGTTTTGCTCTAGCTGTTCATATACCCATCGAAATCACTCACTAGAAACACAGCCTTATTGTGTATGGTTCCCATACATTATTCTATATTTTAGGTTCTTATGGTTTTACAGTATGCTGTAGTGTAGGAAACAGGGCGCTTTGCAGTACCACTGTAACTTTAGTTCATAGTACTGTATACAGCAGTTTTCTGGGCTTTCTACAAATGTTTCTGTTTTGTTTTGTTTTTAGGGTCAACTGTCCCTTCTCAGCCAACTCCTCCCCGGAAAAAGAGTTTGAGGCTTCTTTTTGAACAAAGAAATGACTACTTCCATAACACTACAATTACGACTAGTATTACAATCCCAAGGTAGTACATGTGACAGTTGTCACACCATTAACGTTCGTACTGTGACATCCTGTAGTCACAAACAGAGAATTCTGTTTTCAGCAGGGAAATGCTGAAGGACAAGATGTTGTCAGAACAAAGATAATTGTTTCATGCCAATGTTTTCAGTGAAAAAATTGGGAGCAAAAATACAGAATGAAACACAAGTTGACTTGCATCTAGGTATCATATTTTTAAAGGTTTTCCTGGATACTGGAACAATGCTTTCAAAAGGGAGTATCGTACTTATTGAAAGAAAGAGTTATTGATTCTTTGTGTTGGCTCAAGACCTTTGTTGTACCTCTGAGAAGAAAGGAAACTAGCCCCAGTAGGTATCTCAGTGCCGTAATTCAACCATGTCAGGCACACTATGGGCAAAGTGTAACTCCTCTACTTGAAAGGCAGCATGACATCTTCTTTTCCTCATCACATTTTGTTTACTCCACTTCAGCTTCTGTCCCATCTGCTCTGATGACCTGCATGGTCTCCAAGGTCACAGCATGATGCTGTCCTGATCTGTGATGCGAAGAGGAGCGACCTATCAGCCCCATTTCTCTAATGCAAAGAAAATCCAACATCTGCCTTCAAACAGAGATTTAGTTTTGTGTTTACATTTTCAAAAGTTAGTGCCTAATGTGATCTGTTTTCCTGTTTTGGAAGAAAATCAGGCTCCTGCCTATGTACTGTTTTATTTCTTTGCAGTGGCATCAGAACTAGTCTCCTTTCTGTCAAACACTCACAAGACTGTTGAAGTATTTTTTTAAATATGGTCACTAGCACAGAGTAACAAGATTTCAGATCAACCAGAAAACTCCATTCGCCCAGCGGAACTCCCCAGTGCACCGTCACCACCACCACCGGAGAGGTTTTACAATGCAACACCTGAGGTTTTAAATTAAATGTCAAATCGAGTTTGACGATGGAAATGTGAAGTGTGTGACCTGCTCTTGGAGAAAATCTGATAGCTCAGCTGTGTGTGTGTGTGTGTGTTAAATTAGGCTCCAAAAATAGTGAGCTCCAAGGGGAATGGAACACCATTTTGCAGTTTGACATACCCCATACATATCTCACACACGCATACACATGCACACACACACTGTACAAAGTTAGTGATTGGTACTAAGCTAATAACACAAACTACAAAACTACAAGGAAGCTGCAAAAATCTTGGGATTTTTCTCCATAATATCAACATTTTTGCAATAGAAATTCTGCCTCATGCGGACTCTTTAAATTACTGGCTACATATCTCCTGTGCATTTGACCAATGTGGCACTGTTTTAACTACAATGCAAAGGCTGACTTTATCAGCATTACAAACAAGCTGTATATGCCAAGACAGCATGCAGGACAGGCAGTCTGCAAGGTAAGCACTGTGTAAAATCCTTTAAAAGGATACAGGAGAGAATATATGTTCGCATTGACTGGTTCATTGTCAACCTTCCTAGCACAGAGAATTGCATACTGCTTGCCCATTATGCTCTGCTATGTGCTTGGGGCTTTGGAGTGTGTGCATGTGATTGCCAGTGGAAAGGGACAGCTCCGGGTCCAACTAGCCTCACCTGAATGCTGGGTCAGTTCTGGTCCATCATTCTCTAAATGGTACCCCATCAACACACAACAGATACCGTATGTCCGTTGCAACACCAGTTAAGACCTTCATGGGAAGTAGCCACAGAAAAGTTAGAGTTCATTTTATTTATACATTTATAAAACACACAGTTATGACATGCAGCATAATTTAAAATGGTACACAAACAGACATGCACAGGTTTAAAACTAAATATTGTTCATATATTTCTTTCTCAAGCCTAAAATACATTATATGCAAGTTTAGTAGAAGCATAAAGTGCTGGTTTATCATCAGAAAATAGCAACCTGCTCAGTTTTTCATCAGCTGAATCACTTCCAACAGTGCATAATATAAGGTTAATTCATTTGTTTCTCTGATCACAAAACAGCTTATAGTCAAATAAAACAAGAGCAACTGTTAAACTTTGTTTAATATTGCATCAACAGAAATTGAATGTGTCCCAGCAAGCAATTCTATTCTCATTTTACACAGTGCCTTTCTATGTTTCACATTCTAGAACTTAAACTGTATTTCTCATTTGGTATTAGTGTTTAACTCCTTATATGACTTTAAATTGGTCATATCTCCAGCTCTGTTAATATCCTTTTGATAATAATTGTCTAACAGCCAGTGATTAACTTGTTTAAGATAACTTTCCACATTAGTTATAGCATTCACTGAGCAGATAGAATTTAAACCACATTTAATTAACTTTTGGTGCAGTTTGTGGACCCACAAATCTTTGTTTGGAGAGCTTAAACATTCCAGCCCACACTGTTGAGAAATTCTGAGTCCTCCATCCTTATCTTTCTCTAATAATTTGTCATTTAGATTAAAACAAGACATTCCAGAAAGTTCATACCAGATTCTATTATTAAGATTCCAGCAAGAGTGTCTTTGGGAAGTCCACAGGTCAGTCTTTTAAAGAAATTTTGTATGGCTTCAAGATACTTCACATTAATGGCTGTCACCACTCCATACAAGGTCTGATCACTGACCTTAGCCTTGAATGCCCTTCTTATGATGACATAAAAATTATTTGCAAAACTGCTGAAAAATCTAAGCATCCCTTGGTGGTGGTGTTACATTTTATTGACGACAGTAGTGGAAAATAAAAATATCCCTGTCTCAACAATGACAATGACATATTTATGATATGTTGCTGTTACAGTCGTCCCTAAATATAACAAATGGTTTTGGAGCCACGCATGTCATTCATTATAGTAGGAAATTCATTATATCGAGGGATGCCAAAAACAGGAAAAAATGGGTAGCATTAATCAGACAACGGACGGCTATATTTCAGCAAAACTGTATTTATTTATTAATTGTCAGTCAAACAAAATAAACATCACAAAAAATTAACATCAAGCACCAATCAAATAGAATGTATTGCGTGCAGTAGTGCTTAAGTGATTTAGTGTAGTGCTATTTGTCATGTCACTTCTGACTGGGTTTAAAAAAATCGATAACTTTAGCTGTGCAGCTGATTTCTTGGAATGGAGATCTCTTGCAGAAGACAGGATCTGGCAAAGATGAAATACTTTCATAGGTTCTGCATCCTCACACTCGAGCCATGCCAAAGCAGTTTCTAACCGCACACAGCTTCTGATGTTGTTGCTGCTCCAGGGTATCTGCCTCATCGTCCTTCTTCCTCGCCTGACTGCACAGCAGTTACAGTCTTTTGTCATCAGCTGATATGCTCTCACAATGTCGACGTCGGACATCTGATCCACTCTTGGGAGCATTTCATCATCTGTAATCCAGGCATCGATGAGATCAGATGCCTCGCTTTTATTTTCAATCAAGTTAAAGTTGTTTGCAATTTCTGCAATTTCGCAGTGTTATCCACATTTACATCATCTGTGGCAGGCTGAATGAAGTCAGCAGGGAATGAGGGACTGAGTGCGCCACCCAGCAGTGGTGGATTGTGACAGTTGACACACTAGCCCATGCCTCACCAGCAATGTGGATGCTGTCTTGGACATTCTTTTATGTTGATTGTGCGCATGCGCAAGAAACATGTTGTAGCAGGTTTTCCACAAGCAAGTTGTGAAGGCAACGGCACTATTGTGACCAATGCCCCCACAGCCTGTAAAGGCTTGTTCCACTTCCCTCATCGCCGTGGCATGCTGCTGATAACACTAGTTCAGCCAGCATGCCACCAACTTGTAAAAAATTAGCCGCTGCAATCAGGGCTGCCTCGCCATTGCAGAATCAACCATTCACTGCAATGAGGGAGCGACCCGTCATTGTAGGGCAGCACCCTGAAACAGTGATATTGTTTATGAACATGGCAGTGGCATGCTGCCGTGTTCACAAACAATAAAACCCCACCCACCAAGGGAGTGCCCAATCCCCTCGGCAGCATGTGCCCTACACTGTATGCTGCCAACGGGAGCCCACTTCTGTCGGCATTATGTAAACCCTGCCCCTTTGGTTGTTTGCCAATGGGGTGCCCAATCCCCATCAGCTACAGCTGCCCCCAAACAGAAGACTTCATGGCATGCTGGGAGCCCACCCCAGCATGCCACATCCCCTGTAAAATTAAAACGGTCCCGCGATGTCATTTTTTTTACCTGTAAAGAAGGAAACGGTCTCGGTGGTCTCCCTGCCCCCACAACCCGCACTCCACCCACTGCACACCTTTCCTCCCACACAAACCCATCACCCCATACTTACCTCCGGAGTCTGGTGCGACGTATCTTCGTAGACTGGGAACACGCTCTGCACTCTTCAAAGCTGACCGCGAACTGAGGTGAGCTGTATAATGGAATAAATGGTTTTTTCAACCTTGATGCATATATCAGGCATTTTTGGAATTTTGGCACCAAATTTTCAACATGGGGCTTTGGGACCCCTCCTCATGAATTCTATCACTGTTATGGCATTAATTGGCATGAAGTAATTTCACTGTCACGGAGAATCACCTTTCAGGACTGATTAACAAATGGCAGTGCCAGGTGCTCATGGTGGGCTTCAAAAGCCTATGTTGCAAATTTGGTGGGAAAAATTAAAAAATGACTGTTTTATGAGTGTGTGCTGCTATGCAGTTGCTACACACGCCGTAACTTTGTGAATTTGCAATATTTTCACCCCAGGTTTTCAACATTGGCATTTTTCAGACCTCCTTGTGAACAGTATAGCTGTCATTTTTCACACCCTGGCTGAAATGTGTTTTCGCACTTCTGGCGCAGAATAGCGCAGTCAGTGTAGGAAATCAGTGTTCCGCGTAGATTAGAAAGCGGCAGTGGCACTGTTGATGAGCAGAGTCCTAAAATGCCTATGGTGAAAATTTGGTGATAATACTCCATAAAACACTGTGTTACTGGCGTGTATTGCATAGTTTGCCTTAGCTCAGAAGTTCACGAATTTATAAAATTTTCACTCCAGATTTTCAACATTTCCATTCTTCAGACTTCTGGTTCTGCCACAAAGCAGACAGCAGCCTAAGGAAGATCCTCTGCACCCAGGGACAAATATTTACTATTCCTATCCTGAGTTAAGTAGTGATAATGGCAGAAGAAGGTCATAAAGAGATCGGAGTTACTTGCAACAAACAGAACCCCAAGGAAGATGTTTGGTGAAGAAGAAATACTCTGACTAGGTCTGACTGCAGTAGAAGCTGCTCTCGCAGTAGCATGAGGGGCTCGAGCTATGACACGGAGGCTGAGGCAGACCTACTATCACGCACTCAGATATGAAAACATTTTGAGAGAAATCCGTGACTCTAGAGGAGACTAGGAAGGAATTTCAAGCATTGGCTCAGCAATTCTCTACTATCAATGCCAAGGTCAGCTGCAGAGGAGAGAATTAAAGTAATGGAGGAAAACAACAACCATCTTGGCACAGCTATAGAGGCCCTATTTCAGCATGCGAAGCTCTGCAAAGTAAATGCATCGACCTCGAGGGAGATCTAGAGACAATCTCAGACTATATGGTTTCTCTCGAGGGGCTGAAGAGCCTTCCATGACTGCATTTCTGGAAAATCTACTAAGAGATGTCTTGGACTTGCTTCCTCAATTACGTTATTAACGCTGAGAGATCTCACCGCCACTGGGACAGAAGCTGATGGGTGACGTGGCCCACCCTCGCTCTATAATTTTCAAGCTGAGTAGTTTCAAAACTAAGGAAGATATCCTATGGAGGGCATGGAGCAAAAGACTTATCTTACCTAACATCAAAGATTTCTCTGGATCATGATTATGCCCAGAAGTTCAGCAAGCGAGCAACTGTACATGCCAATTTTGAAAGCTTTGAGAGCAAAGGGCATTAAATTCCAAACCCCATTCCCAGTGAAGCTTGAGTGTTTTGGGAGGAGGGCCCACAGTTATATCTTACCCTGGGAAAGGCCTTGGAGGATCTTCAGAAGAAAGGAACCTATATCCACAACGGATGCAGATCGATTGCAGAAGATAAGACTCAGGCCCTTGCGGCCTTCAGATGATATATGGGCGTTGGAGGCTGGGGCCATTGAGAAAGTGAAAGAAGCCTTGGATCTGCTATTTCATGGGGAATGGCTGAGGAATAAGAACAGTCCTGATGTGGCTGACACTTGAGGAAGAAGGAAACCGGATTAAGGGACTATCATATGTGGGCTGCAAGGCTTTTCTGAGACAATGTGGGACAACTGTTTGATCTGGTAAATGGGTGCTTGGGAGGTGGGAGTTTAGAGGGTATCTGAGTCAGGAGCTTAGATGTCCATGAGGGCGAGGTACCCCTTGTGTGAGGAGGCTCCTCTGTGACTATTTAGGCCAATTACGGTGGAAAGCTGGGTGCGATGCGCTAAAGAATTACCCCACTAAATAGCACACTTAAAGTTAGCCTTCTGGACTGCATGCTGTTATAAGGAATAGGATTATTTCAACTCACTAGAATAATACAGATGTTAGATATTCTGAGTCCTGGGTGCTCTAGGGTCAAGTCGTGAATTTCTTCTTTGGTTTTAAAATAGTTGACCTGACCCGAGCGAACCTGTGGTGGAGTGAGTCATTTATAAAAACATTCCTTGTGAGCAGTTTTGTTGAAGAGGCTCTGTTAACTCAGGGAACACCCGCTTCTTCAACCCCTACCTCTCAGCACGATTTTATCGGCTCATCTTAGAGGTTAGGGCAAGGGATCCAGGGTTTGGATCCCCTACCTTGAAGTCACTATTGTCTAAAATATTGTTCATATCATTGGTTTATTAGATAAGGTTGATAGGTCAATATTACTGTTAGAATCTACTGCTTTATACCACAAGATAATGCTCCCCATTTGTTTTTATATCCTTCTTTTCTAAATTAATTTGTGTCTCCTCCTGCATTGGTTCTCACTTATCCCTAAATAGTCAAGCATCTCTATGCTGCAAGCTCAATTTGAGTGAGTAAAGAGATGGAGTTTATCACGCGGTGTGGGGTGCTGGAGGAAAGGAAGGTGGGTTAGATAGTATTGGGACCATGGCAGAGGAGTCGTCCTAAGTTTTTCATCTTTAGAATGGCTGTTAAAGCTACAACTTTTGTTCATTTAATGTAAATGGCCTGACTTACCCTGTAAAGCGCAGCAAAATTTTGTCTTTTCTCAGAAAGACTGGTGCTGATTTTTGTTTCTACAGGAAATGCATCTTTCGATAAAGGAGCACCAGAAGCTGGGAAATTTGGATTTGGTGCCACTACTTGTGCTATATATGGGAGGGGGAGCGGAAGGTGAAGGGGGTGGTGGTCCTGGTTCCAGCTAGGACGCTTTCGAACAAATAGACGCACTGGTTGATGGCAGGATGCTACGCCTTTTTAAAGGGATGATTCCTGGGACAAACTCTAACATTGGCTTCTGTTTATGTGCCACCTGATTCAGTCTTTCAAGACTATCGAGAATCTTTCTCAGATTGCAGGAATGGGCGGAGGGAGATAATTATGGAGGTGATCTAAACCTAGTTCTAAATCCAACACTGGACTCCTCCTCTGTGGTTCCCCGGAGTAATCAGGGTGAATAGAAAGGTTGTGAGGTTGTTTGAGGAGTTGGGAATGCTATGTGTGGCGTATTACCCACGCCAGGCAGAGAAACTATACTTTTTATGTACCTCATCAGTCGCATTCTTGACTGGACTATATCCTCCTCCCCACAGAACATGTTGGGCAGATAAAAGATAGCTGGACTGGAGACAGAACATTGTCAGACCATGCTCCTGTGTTTTGCCAGCTTCACCTGGGGATTTTTCAAACGTACACTACCGGTCAAAAGTTTTAGAACACCCCATTTTACCGTTTTATTGAAATTTATGCAGGTTAATGTCTCAATGTACTCTGAAATTAAAGCATAGAACAAATAAACAATTGGAGATAAAAAAGAAATCATAGAATCATTTTAACAAAATTTAATCTAAATTTTGACTCATCAAAGTAGCCATCTTTTGCAGATATACTGTAACTCCCGAACACACTTGTGGCATTCTTCCTACAATGGACATCAAATATTGTTCGGAAGTTCTTCCCAACACTGTTGCAGAAGTTCCCACAAATGTGTTGCACTTGTAGGTTACTTTGCTTTCACCCTTCTGTCCAGTTCATCCCAAACCAGCTCGATGGGGTTTAAGTCTGGAGACTGTGCTGGCTATTCCATGATTTGAAGCCTACCGTCTTGTTCTTTTCCTCGAAGGTAGTTCTGACATAGCCTGGAGGTATGTTTTGGGTCATTATCTTGTTGTAGGATGAACCCCTGACCAACTAGGCGTGACCAGAGGGTATTGCATGGCACTGCAAAATGCTGTGGTAGCCCTTTTGGTTCAGGGTGCCAGTCACTCTGTGCTGTTGTCCTGTGAGCCGCCTATCACGCAAGCTGTTGACTCTCAGAAACTTGTCTTCTGATTCTGTTGTGGCTTTGGGTCTGCCAGACGCCTTCCTGTCAGAGTTTCCTCTAAGTTTTTTAGGTGTCAGCGTGGCTCAGTTGGTAGCACATCCGCCTCTGGACCAGAAGGTCGTGGGTTCTCGTCCCACACGGGATTGGACTTGCACCTAAAATTGCTGGCATCTGAGTGCAGTATTGGGGGTGCTGTACTGCAGGGGTGTGCTGTCCTTCGGATGAGACGTTAAACCGAGGTCCCTTCTGCCCATCCTGGTGTTGTCCTGGTGGGTGTCCAGGTGGAAGTAAAAGAACCCAGGGCACTCTTCGCAAAGAGTAGGGAACATTCCCGTGTCCTGGCCAACATTCCCCTTCCCATAAACCAGTTCATGCAATTACTCAGGCTGTGTGTGGGTGATGATGTGCGATATGGCCGCCACCACACATTCAGTCACTTCACTACCAGTCTAGCATTGCTTGTAAAGCGCTTTGGATGTATGAAAAGCGCTATATAAATACAGATTCTTCTTCTTCTTCTCCTCCAGTTTCCAAGTGCCTTTTGATGGTGTAGAAAACTGTACTCACTGACACCTTGACTTTCTTTGCAATTTTCTAAAGCAGTTTTTGCTAATGTGAACTTTTTAACCTCTAGCAGTTTACCGCTTACCTTTGTACCATTTCAGGTTATTCACTGGACTGGAATTGCTTAAATTTCAATAAAAGCTGGAAAAATGGGGTGTTCTAAAACTTTTGACCGGTAGTGTACTTTCTGGAGACTTAATATGTCCCTACTTCAGGATCCTGAGGTGAAGGTGGCAATTGTGGAAACAATTAAGCAGGCTATGGCCGATAATGAGACTACGGAGGTGTCAACCCTGCTTCTCTGGGACACTATTAAGGCTATAATAAGGTAAATTTTATTTCTATCTCGCTTATAAGAAAAAGCAGTGAGAAGCTCAGAAATTAAGATTGAAAGGGAGATTGAGTCCTGTGAATCACAGCTCAAACTGAAATACTGAGGCAGTGACCTATAAAAGATGGGCAAACTTAAAGTTGAATTAAATAACTTGTTGGACTATCAGGTAGAACAGAAAGCCATGTTCCTTAAACAAAAATATTATGAGGGTGGTCCAAGGGCTGTTCACCTATTGGCAGCCCGCTTGAGGTCCCAGAGAGCGACAGCAGTGATACCTACCTTAATACATCCTATTTCCAGGTGAAAATACACCAGACATCGGAAATAGTAGAGGCCTTTAGAGACTTCTACACTTCTCCATATGCCCCTCCCACTCCTCACATATGAGAGAATAAAATAATAGAATATCTTAAAAGATCTCCCTCCCTCTTTGTCTAAACAGACTAAAACAAGCCTGATAGCTCCTGTATCAGAGCTGGAACTTCATGCTGAAATTTCTAGACTGAAGGCTTCAAAGTGCCGGGCACAGATGGACTTCCGGGAGTTTATAAACATTTTAAGGGACAGGTGCTACCCTTACTACACAAGGTGTACAACACAATAATACAGACTGATGAAATCCCTCCAGCCTCATGGGAGCAGGCCATTATTTCAGTAATTCCAAGCCAGGGAAAATCCGACACTTTGCACCTCATATTGACGATTTCGATCCTGAACACCGATTATAAAATCTACATGTCAATTCTTGCCCGGCGTATGCAGGTATTCATAATCTAGCTGATTAACCTTGATCAGACCGGTTTCATCCTTAACCGACAGGCACAGGATAACCTGTGCAGGACTACTCATTTAATTGACCATGTAAATTACACCCAAACCCCTGCTATTTTTTAATCCTTGATGCCAAAAAGGCTTTCAATAAAGTCTCTTGGCCCTTTCTTTTCAAGTAGTATTGATAAATTTGGTTTCCCCAAACTTTTCATTAAGGTCATCTTTAAAATATACAGCACACCTAAGGGATTTATTAGGGCTAATGGCCATGTTTCCACTTCCTTTACATTGGGTAGGGGTACACGTCAGGGGTGTCCCATGTCACCTATTCTCCTTGCCTTATACCTGGAGCCTCTTGCACAGAGTATTAGAGAGAACTCCGATATAAAGGGGTTTATATAGGTGGGAGGAGCATAACTCGCTCTTTACGCAGATGACATTCTGCTATATATTACAGAACCGGAGTCCTCAATTCCTAAACTTCTCAGAACTATATGGGTACACTCTAAACACCCATAAAACGGAGGCCATTACTTTACTTATGACCTGTCCCAGGCCCTGAGAGAGATTTATCCTCTGAAGTGGATCTCCTCAATATGAAATATTTAGGGGTAATTTTGTCTTCTAACAACTCTCAACTTTATGACTTGAATTTTCCCTTTTAATTAGGTAAATACAAACGGACATTGAAAGGTGGTCAGTGCTCCTCTTCCACTCCATTCAAGAATACAGACAGTTAAGATGAACTTGCTCCCCAGACTTTTGTTTTTATTTCAATGTGTACCTTGTACAGTTACAAAGGAAAGGCTGGATGCCTGGCAGAGGCTTCTGCTAAAATTCATATGGTCAGGTAATTGCCCCAGAATAAGAAAACAAACACTCTTTCTCCCTAAGGAAGAGGGGGCCATGGAATACCATATCTAGAGGGGGTATGGTAGCAACCCAGATGAGGATTGCCTTGCAGCTGTTACATCCCACCTATCAGTCTAGTTGGAAGACAATTGATTTGGCAGCTCCGGCTCCCCTCTGTTGTCCCAGAGTGCCAGAACAAGTAGCTAGGTGGAATCAGCAGACTCCAACCTCTTGTTGGCATGAATGTGGTACCTCCCTGCATCACAGGCCCATATTTTCTGGCTATGTCCTCTGCTTAATCAATACTGGAGCAGCATACTTAGGTGACTGCAGGAAATTTTCAATATAGAGTCCCCATTGGGACCAGAACATGTCATTCTGGGTCAGTATCCTTTGGAGATAAGAGGTCAAGAAGCTAAATATCTGTGGAACATTTTGATTGTAGCTGCATGTAAGGCATATCTAGGAGATGGCTGTCCTCCCTGCCGCCCACTGAGTTGGAATGGAAGGAATTGGTAAACAATATTAAAACATATGAGAGAATTACTTTCTCCTTAACTTTGAGGACTCCACAATTCGTAAACAGGTGGACTAGGTGAGAGTTACTTGTTAGCGGGCCTCTGACGAAGGCGGGGTTGAGAGGGCTGCCGTCCCCCACTCCCCTTCACCCCCTTTCATTTGGCCTGGTAAAATCCTGTGGGTAAAGTGCAGTAGTTACTGATTATTAACTTAATACAATGTAAATTTACTATATCTGTATATACACAGAATGAAATCGCTTTTATAAAAAGTCCTTTTAAGGGTATTTAGGTTGTGAGTGATCCCTTTAGTTTGTAGTCACTATCCCCACCACTCAATTACCGGTATAGCATTTATTTTTTTTCAGCCTTTCCGGGAGAGGATGTTGAGTCTATACCATTGGGAGAGAAGTAGTTCACATTATGTATGTTTTTTAATATCTTGGACAAAGCAGTAGTAGTATTGCAGGATATCTGTTCTTGGTACTTCTTTAATCTGAATAATATGATCAACAGATTTTAGATTTATTGAGAGTGGCCCTGTATGGGTATTGGGCCTCGGCCAGGTACTGTTTGCTGTATCATTATTGTGGATACTTATATTGACATATGTTCATTCTGTGGATCTGTATAAAGTGTGTTAGTGTCAATAAAGATGAAGTATAAAATAAAAACATTGCCATTCTTCTGCACTTCCTTATGAACAGTACAGCTATCATTTTCACATCCAGGCCAAAATGTGTTTTTGTAGTTCCAGCGCAGAATAGCGTGTTCGTTGTGGGAAATCCATGTTCAGGACACATTATGAAAATGACAGTGACACTGTTCATTAGCAGAGGTACTAAAATACCTATCTTGAAAATTTGGTGACGAAAGTCCTTAAAAGTGGTATGTTACAAATGTGCATTGCGCAGTTTCCACAGGTATTTTATACGCCAACTTTGCAATATTTTCACTCTAGATTTTCAGCATTGTCATTTTGCCACACCTCCTTATGAACAGTGCAGCTGTCATTTTCACATCCTGGCCGAAATTTTTTCGCTCTTCTGACACACAATAGCATGGTTGCTGTGGGAAGTCATTGTTCAGACATATTAAGAAAATCACACTGACACTGTTCATGAGCAGAGGTCCTAAAATGCCTATGTTAAAAATTTTGTGATGAAACTCCATAAAATGACTGTGTTACAAGTGTGTGTTGTGCAGGTGCCATGCACCCATGTAAATCTGCAAATTAGTAATATTTTCATGCCAGATTTTCAACACTGGCATTTGTTCACACCTCCTTATGAACAGTACAGCTGTCATTTTACATCTGGGCCAAATGTGTTTCCACGCTCGGTGCAGAATTTCGTAGTCTCTGTCGGAAATCAGAGTTTGGGACAGATTAGGACTGAGGACTGGGGGTGGGGAGAGGACCGAGCTCAACTGAGCTCTGTCGGGACTGCTGTGGATGTCTTTTGGGCAGGAAAAGGTGACAATGCAGGCAGGAGCCCAGTACAAAGGGAAGCCTGCAGCGCCGGGAGACATAGAATGAGTGAGTGAGGGAGGGGAGTGAATAAGCTCAATGGAGCTCTGTTGGGACTGCTGTGGACTTGTTTGTAAACAGGAGAAGGCAGCAATGCATGCAGGGCCTGAGTACAAATGGGCAGCCTGCAGTGGTGGGACAAACAGAACAAGCAAGTGAGAGAAGGGACTGAGCGAGCTCAACAAACTCTATCGTCACTGCTGTGGATTTCTTTATGGGCAGATAAGGGGTGATTATGCTGGCAGGGCCAGTACAGAAGGGCAGCCTGCAGCACCGGCAGAAACGGAATGAGCAAGTGAGACGGGGAGTGGGTGAGGCCAAAGGGAGTTGTGCCAGGACTGCTGCAGATTTCTTTGAGGGCAGACAAAAATGCCAACAGAGGCAGGAGCCCAGTACAGAAGGGCAGCCTGCAGCACCAGGAGAAACAGAATGAGTGAGTGAGATAGGGGGAGAGCAAGCGACCTCAAAAGAGCTCTGTCGGAAAGCTTTAGATTTCTTTGTGGGCAGAAAAAGGTGGCAATTCAGGCAGGAGCCCAGCTAAAAGGGCCTGCAGCTCGGGACAAACACAATGAGCAAGGAGAGGGGGAGTGAACGAGCTCACGGAGTGTATCGTGACTGCCGCGGATATCTTTGTGGTCAGGAAAAGATGGCAATGCAGGCAGGGCCCACTATGAAAGGCCAGCCTGCAGCGCCGGCAGAAACGAACGGCGACTGAAGAGGGGAGTGCGTGATTAGCGAGCTCTCTCAGGACTGCTGCAGATGTGTTTGTGGGCAGTAAAGCCACCAATGCATGCAGGAACTCAGTACAACAGGGCAGCCTGCAGCAGTGGGAGACACAGAATGAATGAGAGAGGGAGCGGGAGTGAGTGAGCTCAATGGACTCAGTTGGGACTGCCGTGGATTTCTTAGAGAGGGCAAGAAAAGGCAGCAATGCATGCAGTGGCCAGTACAAAGGGCAACCTGCAGTGGCGGAGAAACAGAGCAGACAAGTGAGAGAGGGGGTGAGTGAGTGAGCTCAACGAGCTCTATCATGACTGCTGCAGATTTCTTTGTGGGCAGAAAAGGGTGGTAATGCAGGCAGGAGCCCAGTACAAAGGGAAGCTTGCACTGTGGGAAGAAATGAAGTGAGCAAGTGAGACAGCGGGGAGTGAGTGAGGTCAATGAAGTTCTGTTGAAACTGCTGCAGATTTCTTTGTGGGCAGAAAAAATGTCAACAGAGGCAGAAGCCCAGTACAAAGGGCAGCCTGCAGCCCACGAGAAACAGAATGAGTGAGTGAGACAGAAAGAGTGAGCAACCTCAATGGAGCTCTGTTGAGGCAGCTGCGGATTTCTTTGTGAGCAGGAAAATGTGCCAACGCAGCCAGGAGGCCAGTACAAAGGGAAGCCTGCAGCACTGGGAAAAACAGAATGAGCAAGTGAGAGAAGGGAGTGAGCAAGCTCAGCGTGGGTGTATCGTGACTGCTGCAGATTTCTTTGTGGGCAGGAAAAGGTGGCAATCAGGCAGGGCCCAGTACAAGAGGCCAGCCTACAGTGCCGACAGAAATTAAATGAGCAACTGAAAGAGGGGCAGTGAGTGTGCTTAACAGAGCTCTCTCAGGACTGCTGCAGATGTGTTTGTGGGCAGAAAAGCCACCAATGCAGGCAGGAACCCAGTACAAAGGGCAGCCTGCAGCAGTGGGAGACACAGGATGAGTGAGAGAGGAGGCGGGGGTGAGTGAGCTCAAGCAGACTTAGTTGGGACTGCAGATTTCTTTGTGGCAAGAAAAAGGACAGCAATGCGCGGTGGCCAGTACAAAGGGCAACCTGCAGCGGCAGGAGAAACAGAAACGAACAAGTGAGAGAGGGGAGTGACTGAGTGAGCTCAACAGAGCTCTATCATGACTGCTGCAGATTTCTTTGCGGCAGAAAATGTCAGCAGAGGCAGAAGTTAATACAAAGGGAAGTCCTGCAGCCCACGAGAAACAGAATGAGTGAGTTAGACTGGGAGAGTGAGCAACCTCAATGGAACTCTGTTGGGCAGCTGTGGATTTCTTTGTGAGCAGGAAAAGGTGCCAATGCAGCCAGGAGGCCAGTACAAAGGGCAGCCTGCAGTGCCGGGACAAACAGAATGAGTGAGTGACAGGGGAGTGAGCGAGCTCAACGGAGGTCTATCATCACTGCTGCAGATTTCTTTGTGGGCAGGAAAAGGCGGCAATGCAGGCAGGAGCCCAGTACAAAGGGCAGCCTGCAGCAGTGGGAGACACTGAATGAATGAAAGAGGGAGGCGGAGTGAGTAGCTCAATGGAGCTTAGTTGGGACTGCTGCAGATTTCTTTGTAGGCAGAAAAGGCAGCAATGCGACGCAGTGGCCAGTACAAAGGGCAACCTGCAGCGGCAGGAGAAACAGAACAAACAAGGAGAGAGGGAGGAGGAATGAGCTCAACTGAGCTCTATCGTGACTGCTGCAGATTTCTTTGTGGGCAGAAAAATGTCAAAAGAGGCAGAAGCCCAGTACAAAGGGAAGTCTGCAGCCCACGAGAAACAGAATGAGTGAGTGAGACAGGAGAGTGAACAACCTCAACGGAGCTCTGTTGGGGCAGCTGCGTATTTCTTTGTGAGCAGGAAAAGGTGCCAATGCAGCCAGGAGGCCAGTACAAAGGTAGCCTGCAGTGCCGGGACAAACAGAATGAGTGAGTGACAGGGGAGTGAGCGAGCCTAACGGAGGTCTATCATCACTACTGCAGATTTCTTTGTGGGCAGGAAAAGGTGGCAATGCAGACAGGAGCCCAGTACAAAAGGCCAGCCTGCAGCCCCACAGAAACTGAACAAGTTAGTGACAGAGGGCAGTGAGCAACCTCAATGGAGCTGTGTCAGGACTGCTGCACATCTTTTTGTGGGCAGACAAAGCCGCCAAGCAGGCAGGAACCCAGTATAAAAGGGCAGCCTGCAGCAGCGGGAGACACAGAACGAGCAAGTGAGGGAGGGGAGGAGTGAGCTCAACGGAGCTTGTTGGGACTGCTGCAGATTTCTTGTGGGTAGAAAAAAAGCAGCAATGCACGAGGGGCCCAGTACAAACGGCAGCCTGCAGTGGTGGGAGAAACAGAAGAACAAGTGAGAGAGAGGAGTGAGTGGTGAGTGAGCTCAATGGAGCTCTATCATGACTGCTGCAGATTTCTTTGTGCCCAGAAGAAGCGACAATGCAGTGAGGAGCCCAGTGAAAAGGGCAGCCTACAGCGCCGACAGAAATGGTACGAGAGTGAGAGGGGGGACTGAGCAAGCTCAACTGAGCTCTGCCGGGACTGCTGCAGATTTGTTTGTGGGCAGAGAAAGGCACCAACAGAGGCAGGAGACCACTACAAAATGGAGGCCTGCAGCGCCAGGAAAATAGAATGAGCTAGTGAGACAGGCTGGATTGAACGACCTGAACAGAGCTCTGTCGGGACAGCTCTGGATTTCTTTGTGGGCAGAAAAAGATACTAATGCAGGCAGAAGCCCAGTACAAAGGGCAGTCTGCAGTGCCAGGAGAAACATAATGAGTGAGCGAGAGAAGGGCAGTGAGCAAGCTCAACGGAGCTCTTTCATGACTGCTGTGAATTTCTTTGTGTGCAGAAAAGGTGGCAACGAGGCAGGAGCCCAGTACAAAAGGCAGCCTGCACCACCGGCAGAAATGGAATGAGCGAGGTGAGAGAGGGGAGTGAGCTACCTCCAACGAACCTGTGTCAGGATAGCTGCAGATTTCTCTGTGGGCAGAAAAAGCCGCCAACAGAGGCAGGGCCCAGTACAAAGGGGCAGCCTGCAGCGCCCAGCAGAAACAGAATGGGCGAGTGACAGAGGGGAGTGACCCACCTCAACTGATTGTGTCAGGACAGCTGCAGATTTCTTTGTGGGCAGCAAAACCTGCCTATGCAGGCAGAAGCCCAGTACAAAAGGGCAGCCAGCAGCGCCAGAACAAACACAGTGGCGAGTGAGAGAGAGGGGGTGAGCGAGCTCAACAGACCTCTATTGTGACTTCTGCGGTTCGCTTATGTGCAGAAAAAGGTGGCAACACGGGCAGGAGCCCTGTACTAAAGACCAACCTGCAGCACCGCAGAAACGGAACGAGTGAGAGAGGGGAGTAAGGTAGCTCAATGGACCTGTGTCAGGACTGCTGCACATTTCTTTGTGGGCAGAAAAAGCCGCCAACAGAGGCGGAGCCCAGTACTAAAGGGCAGCCTGCAGCGACAGCAGAAACAGAATGAGCGACTGAGAGGCGGTGACACCTCAACTCAGCGCTCTGTCAGGACAGCTGCAGGTTTCTTTGTGGCAGAAAAATGTGCCAATGCAGGCAGGAGCCTAGTACAAAGGTGCAGCACATGCAGCACCGGAGAAACAGAACGAGCGAGTGACAGAGGGCCACTGAGCGAGCTCAACAGACCAACGCAATCAACATTGGCATTGACAAATGCTTGTTTTTAAACCTCCTGCACCCTCATCTGAGCCCCAAGGACATCCATCACCAGCAGACACCAGTTTACTCAAAAGTTTTTCCGGTAATGGTTTTTGAAAGTGACAATTATGCCACCATCTAGTTGTTGGATACATGAAGTAGTGTTTTAGGCAGAAACATCATCTTGATTTTACCATCACAGAACTTCAACGCTGACTCAAGGGTGGGGTAAGCAGGGCACTGATCCAGAAGCAAGATTGTTTTAGGTGGCAGCTTCAGTTTTCTAAGGCTTGCCTGACTGAAGGCACAAAGTACTCAAAGAACCATTACCAAAATATATCACAGGTCATCCAAGCATTCTTACTGTGATCATAAATGACAGGCAGTGCATTCATGTTTGTATGGTGTAGGCACTTTGTTTTTAAATCTGCCAATGTAAAGCAGCCGGGTTTGTGGCTACCTGTGCAAAACATGAATGTAAGCCTATCTTTACTCATCTTAAACCCCTTGCTGGTGTTCACTTAATTTTGCTGCCAGTGTCACGTCAAGGAGACAGCGGCAGAAAAGACCAGTCTAATCCCCATTGCAAGTTTGATCAGGGAGTACCAAGACAACATGTCCTTCAGTTATGGCAGTTAGCAGTAAAGTTAACCTAACTACAACAAATTTTATCAAAGAACCTGGGTAGTAGTAGTAGTAACTGATACAGCTGTCATTAATCGTAACAACAGCACCATATATACAAAATTGGAATTCAGCTAAATGCTAACCACAATACACTACAGTACTACATTACAGACGGGAGCCAAGACGGGCATTCGTTATACTAAGTGATCGTGGTACTGGGGTTCAGCATAGCACGGCTGATTGTACTAATGTCACCACCAAAGATATCTTTTATCTCATCATTTTTACCCCATTCCTGTTATCTTCAGAAAGATGGGCGAGTTGCTTAGGAATTACCTGGCAAGCACCTGAAGGGATATGAGGTGGACAAAAGGTGGTCCATGATCAATGAGGGAATAATGGTTGCCACGGAGGAGTGAATTTAACTCAAGGGGAAGAAGTCAAGGGCCAAAGCACCTAGCTTGTTTAAGTACTGAGGTCACTCAGGCAGTAAGGGACAAAGAGGTTACCTACAAGAAATTCAGGAGGACTGAGAGACAGAGAAACGGGAGGGTTACCTGAAGATGGCTATCATAGCAGGTAAGGTAGTCTGGCTGGCTAAGGCTCAGAGGGAACTGCAGCTAACTGAGGGAATTAAGGAGGAGAGAAAGTCTTTTTCACTGTAGTAGCAAGAAAGGGAAAAGAAAGATGAGACTGTTAGGTAAAGGAAAGGGGATGGGTGGGTGGAGGAGAATGGGGGCAAAGCAGAGGTACTGAATGAGTACTTCTGTTCTATCTTCATGAGGGAAAAAGATGGAACAGTGCCATTAGGGGGAGAACAGGAGTGGGGCAAAGATATAGTGATAGAGGTGGATAGGGTGAGCATAGGACTGCTTGCATTGAAGGTGGATAAATTCCCAGGCCCGGATGGCATATACCCAATGGTGCTGGGGGAATGGAAATAGGATCTTGCAGATCCATTGGCTGGCTTGTTCAATAGTTATCTGAGTTGTACATGGTACCATAGGACTGGAGAATGCAACATGTAGTGCCCCTCCATAAAAGCAGTCCCAAGGATGACTCTGGGGATTACAGACCAGTCAGTCTTACCTCAATCATGTGCAGACTCATGGAGACCATACTTAAGGAAAAGGTGGTAGAGTATCTAAATGTGCATGGTCTCCAGGATGTGAAGCAGCATGGGTTTATGGGAAGGAGGTTGTGTCAAACTAATCTGATTGTCTTCTTTGACTGGGTCACTAGAACAGTGGACAGTGGCCAAGTGGTGAAAATCCTTTACCTGAACTTCAGCAAGGCCTTTGACTCTTTACCCCACAAGATGTTAATCACGAGTTGATGGATCTTGGGGTTGGACAGAAGTGACCAGATAGGTGGTAAACTGGCTAAGGTCCAGGACCCAGAGAATGGTGATGAGAAGCAAACTATTTAGCACCAGGAGGTCACCAGTGGGGCCTGCAGCGCCCAGTGCTAGGACCGGTGCTATTCAATGTCTTCATAAATTATATTAGGAATGGTATTATAGACAAAATGTGCTTATTAATTTATGACACCAACCTCTGTGGGAGGGTGGACACAGCAGAAGGGACTGAGGACCTAATGGAGGATCTGGAGAAACGAGAGAGGTGGCCTGGGATTTGGCAGCTTGCCTTCAGTGCAAAGAAATGCAAAGTTATGTACATTGGCACCAAGAACCTTAGGACAGAGTACCACCTGGGATGGGTCTGTGTATCTGCATTGGAGGAGAAGAAAGATCTGTGAGTAATGATCACTAGCAACCTGAAGCACTCCAAGCAGTGTAGGAGGGCAGCAGCAAAGGCAGATAAAATGTTGGGCTGTTTTCTGGAGGGATCAACAGCAGGTGACTGAGGTAATACTGCCCTTGTATAGGCCGTTAGTGAGGCCATGTCTGGAGTACAGTATATAGTACTGGTGCACATAACTTCAAAAGGACCTTAACCTGCTGTAGATGGTCCAACGGAGGGCAACAAAGGTGCTCATGGGCTAGCAAGATAGAATGTATGAAGAGAGGTTGGAGGTCCTGAACATGTACTGTTGGAGGAGGAGAGAGAGGAAAGGAGAGGAGAGGAGAGAGAGAGAGAGAGAGAGAGAGAGAGAGAAACAAAGAGAGAGAGAGAGAGAGAGAATGATTGAAACATTCAAGTATCTTAAAGGAATAAATAGCATGGAAAAGGAGGGTCTCTTTAAGCTTAGTGGAAATTGAAACACAAGGTGACACAGTCTCAAATTGGAGGGCAGTTCAGAGGTAAGGCCAGGAGGCACTTCTTAATGGAGAGGGTGGTGGTGAGTTGGAATGCATCTGAAAGAGGTGGTTTTGTCAATGATGTAGGCAGCTTCAAGAGAGGCTGAGACAGAGTTAGGGAAAAGTAAGGGTCCAGGGAGGGGCACTTGAGGAAATGGCAGATTGGGAGGGGTAGCAGGTCAGTTGCTTAAGAAGAGGATCCTGCAACATGAACAGAATAGATAGACCAAATGAACTTTTTCTGCTGGCTTTTGAATGTTTGTATTTTTATATCTAATAGATAATCCACAGTAGGTTGTGCAGTTGTGCTGTGATATATGCATGCTTTGGTGTGTGTTGTGACACATAAGGCCATGGAGGTGCATTCAACCACCCAAGGTGTGCGATATTAGATCATGACCGCACACCCTACAGTGAGTTATCTATCTTATAAAATGGCTAAAATAGTTTGGGAGGGGCTGAAAGTGTAGGTGTGTGGTTGCACTCTGTTATATGCATGGTCATGTGATGTGTTTCAACCAACCTGCAGAGAGTATTTTCCTGCCCATGTTTTTTTATATATATATATATATATATATATATATTCATTTAAAAACACAGTTAATGCATCAGTTAGGTTAATTCCACAGTAACAAAAGTCTGGAAATTCATGTTAGAGTTACCAACCTACCCCCCCACACACACACACCCTCCACAGAACAACAGGCATTGGGGTGTGCCTTGGGGTCATCGGCGTAATCTCACCCTATTCCATGTGTAAACAAGCTGAGATGGTACAGTATAGGAGAATGGGGTGAGAGGGCTGATGACCCCAAGGCACTGAATATTTCATTTATAGGAATTCACAGCAACCCCTACACACACACACACACTTTATTGTAACCTGCTAGCACCTGCTGACCAGGCAGTTTACCCTATGGTAAAGAGACAGTGAGCCTTAAAGTGCTGGGGGCTTAGTAATGGTATGTGGTCCTCTGTTAATCAACTTATTTATATACTGTAGTTAAATATGTTTGCCTTTTTGTTTATTCTGTTCAAGTGTTTGTTATTGGTGCAGTACCCACCTTCAAAGCACTTAAGTTGTTGCTTTGTCAAGTTTGCTTATCTGCCTGCCTGCTTGCCTATTTAAGCCATCTGTCCTGGGGCAATTCTTGTATTTCACTCTGCCTGCTGTGCTCACAGACCTCAAGAAGACCCAGTCATGTGCTCACTACCATGGCATCCTTCCCACTCCATGCACTGCAATACCACTTGTTAATATTTATGACTTTTCCTCATTAACCTACCTATTGCACCACTACCAAATACAAGCAAACATTTAACCATTGATAGCACTTCTTTCTTGTTAGATACACTTTTATGCCCTTAAGCCTCAAAGCCCTCAGACCCCAGTACCCTCATTTTGTTCCCCATTCACCTGCAAACCCTTCAACTTTGATCCATCAGTGGGAGCTCCCTACCATGGAGCTAGTGAAATACACA
This sequence comes from Neoceratodus forsteri, assembly GCA_016271365.2. NCBI lineage: Eukaryota > Metazoa > Chordata > Ceratodontiformes > Ceratodontidae > Neoceratodus > Neoceratodus forsteri. The sequence continues at coordinate 100,841,109 of JADMNL010000033.1, read as the reverse complement.
GCTGGGAGCAGGAGGTCAGGTAGTACAAGACTCATCGTCTTTCCATGGGGCCTCTGATTCCAAGGATCATATGAAGGTGACGATGGTGGTGGTGGTGGTGGTGGATGGAACAAGGCATTGTTGTCATTGAGATCATCCCACACTACTTAGTGATAGTATTTTGCTATTTTTGTCATTTAGGGTTGGTAGTATATCCTAGAGGTTATAGTAAAGACCTGTGAATGAACTTGGTACATGCAGTAGACTTGGGTTTGATTCCTACAACCTCCACTTGCATACTGTGCGACTCTGAGCAAGTCACTTAACCTCCTCAGTGCTCCCGGTTGCCACTAAAACAGGTACTTGTGCCTAGTGGGCTTTACACAGTTACCAAAGAATATAATTCTGTCCAACATAATGTATCTATCTAGTGCGTGTATAACAGTGGAAATTTCAGGCTTCTACCAACATTGCTGGCAAGCAGTTTCAAGTACCAACAACCCACTGGGTGCATACATACTTCCTTTTGTTCCCTAAACATATGTCTTTTGTACTTTTGATTATTCCACCTTATTCTCTAGTCCTCTGTTATCAGCTCCATTCCTATGTTCATCAGCATTTTTTAATCCTCTATAATTTTCAGAGTAGAAGATCCCCAAAGATTTTTCTCTGCTCCAGATTGAAAAGCCCCTGTTGCAACAAATTGTCATCATACTGTAGGTTAGAGAAACCACTGATCGTATTTGTGGCCTCTTCTGGTACCTCTTACAGTCAATATCCCATGATGTGAGCCCAGGACTGTGTGTAATACTATATTTAATTGTTAACAATGTGGGTACACTGGTTCCAGGGACCATTTTCAGGCATGACCTGGGCCATCTAGGTGGTACATGATAGTGAACAGCATGAGCATAGAATAGCGAACACTGAGAGCACAAACATGATAAAAATTATACCCTGGGACAACATCATCCATGAGCCCTGACAGAGACTGCACAAGTCCGCAACCAATAAATACAGAAATACCAGTGCAAAGGTGCAAATATATTGCCAGGGTTATGAGAGTGATCAGGACAATAAATAACAATTATGTACATTTTACAGGATAAGCAGCAGCAATGCAAAGATGCTGACATAGGGTAGAAAGGTTCACCCACTTCAGGGTGAAAGCAAATGCAGCGCTGGGAAGCCAGGTGCAGTCAAAGGACTTCAAGTAATTACAGCACCCAGCAACTGCATCGTAGAACACAGAGCATGCAACTGTCTTAGTGTGCGCTTATGCTGGGGTCTTCACCTGCTGCACCCTGTCATGGGAGGCTGCACCCACACCCACCCTGAAATACATATAATCACCTCTGCCCTGTATATCGGGGAGTGGGAGCACATCATGCCCACAAGTCCCAGATGTCCACATGAGGTGTCACTGTTGCCAGTGCCCACATTACAGCGCCCTTATTCCCATGCCCTGCTGATGGGATACCAGGTGAAAAATACAACATTCACTAACCTCTCTTATCAGAAGGGCACATGTAGGTGGCTGTAGCTGTGAGAGCAGTCCTAAAATGTGCCTTAAAAGGGATTTTGAGTCAAGAGAGCAGACAGAAATAGGCAAGCTGTTCCAGTGCCCAGAGGCAGCAAAGCACCTTCCTCCACAGCTTACCTCTACATCATCACTCTTGTATACTTGTCTTAGGTGCTAGCCTGTTTTCTCCTCTCTGCCATTTGCCATTATACCAAACTCTCATTAGTACTACAGTATGCCTAATGATGATTCTTCTCCTGATGCTTTGTATATATGTATATATTTGCTGTTTTGTCCAACATCGCCTATGCATACATTGTTGTACCACTGTAATCATTCATATTTATATTGTTTAGATCTACTGTATACCATCTTCGTGTATTGATTATATGTTTCCAGCATTGGCTGTTCACCTACTTTGTATAACTCATATTGTACATTTTGTTTAATAGTGTCTGTTAATTTTGTATCCCCATATCAACTGCTTGTATGTATGGTTTGTTAAGCGTCCGCTTGAAAATGAGCTTGCTCAATGGATTTATCCTTCACAATAAAAGTGAAAATCTTGAACAAAGGAGATGGCCTTTGACCCATTCGGGAGGCAGCTTGAGGATATTCTAGGAGAAGATGTGACGAGGCTGGAGGCTCTTGGATCAGCATTGCATTTGAGCAAGAGTGACAGTGGTGAGGACTCATTCTCCAGGAGGGATTTGTTAGCAAGATTTGCCTAATGGGCACTTATGGTGTGCTAAGAGGAGAGTCAGCAAAGGCCTGTATAGGGAGCAATGATGAGTGGAATAAGGAGCTTATAAGGCAAACCTACAGGATACGCTTGTGTGTTTTGTTGAGTCTGGACAGGTTGGAGGATGAGGTTTGAGTATAGTTAGGGAGCAGTAATCCTGAAAGGGTCATAGCATACCCTGAGTGATGGCCAACTGCACTCTGGGGTCACGAGGTTCTTTAGTGAGAAGCCAACACCCAGCTTCTGAGTCACTGATTGGACTGTCAGCCCTATGAGGTCTGAAAAGGTTAAGGCAGTGTCAAGCGTGATCCCTAGATATTTGAATGCTGTTACCTGTTCTGGGGCATCTGGGGCAGCATGTTTAGGGATTTGATAGGTTAGAGCCTTCCAACCATTTGGTGAGCCTAGATTTGGAGTTGGATCCAAACAGCATAGCCCGAGTCTTCTTGGCATTTAATGGAAGCCTTTTAATGAGGAACCACTCTAAGCAGCATTAAACTTCTCTGTGAGGGTGGATGATATTAAGCTGGAGTCTTGACACTGTGAAAAAGAATCATAATGTCTGCATATAAAAGCATGTGGAAACCCTTGCATTCTTTTCAGAGGAGTTGACAAATAGGGAGAACAGAACTGGTCCTATTATTGATCCTTGTGTGACTCCAGTTTTGACACCCAGTGTGTTAGAGGTGGCCCTTCCTGTACTAACCACTTGGTTCTCCTATGAGGTACTTGCAGAACCTTGATGTGGTCTCAGCGGATAGCCCAGCAAGCTATAGTTTATCCAGTAGGATGCTCTGTGTATTAGGCCAAAGATCCACAAAATGGCACCAGTTAATGTACCTTCATCCACGCCCTTGATAACATGGTCAGTGAAGCATGACAAGGCAGTAGTTCTTTCTAAACCCATGCTGGTGGGGATAGAGCAGGTTATAGGTAGACATGCGTTCAGAGATTTGCTGGAAGAAGAATTTTTCCAGGACTGTTTCTTTTTAATAATTAAAAGTTCATTGATTTTCTTTTAATGCGTAGTAACACTGTACAAACCACAACATCAACAACATCATTCCTTGCCAGGATTTCTCCCTTGGATTAACAGACTACAGTAGTAATAAAGTGCTTATAACATATCCATTCTGATAACCTGGGTAGGAATTACATTGACTAATACAGATTAATAAAGTTGGGTGTAGTACCAGAGTTGTTAAGTACATAGTACACTTGTCTTAACTGTTACAGAAGGTCTTCACAAACTTAAACTGCAACATAATCTGAATAACTGAACAGATCAAAACCATTTTGTAAGTGACACTGGACCAGAATATATGTATATAACTAAGTAGCAAGTCAACTGTAGATATTGTAATAGACACCTGGAGTATGCCTGTCCAAAACTGATACCTGCAAGTTCACTTATTTACATATAAACCACTATAGCTTAGAGAGTAGAAAACTAACCCCCTGTCTTTCCTGGTAGGTTGTCACCAGGTACTGCTTCCTTTAGTTGTATGGATCCCCTTGAGTGGTCCAGAAGTGGAACAGTCAGTGAGGATGGAGGAGTGAGGAGGGATTGTCAGCTTCCATATGAGCAGTGACCAACATGTTGAATAAACTGCTAGTCCAAAGGTGGCCAACCTACGAGGTATCCCTGTAGCAGATGATGAGGCATATAGTGCCCTTGTAGTATGCTGCAGTACTGCGGATGAGAGATAGGGCTCCATATCTCCTGGTAATTTCCCATTTTGTCATTGACATCGTAATGAACCTCTCATAAATTGTGATTTTCCCCAGTTCTGTCAGCCACCCTGTGTTGTTAGAAGCCAGAGGGTTCCACCAGTGTTGCAGAACAACATGTTTGGCAGTTATCAGTGCCCTAGGGTCCATCTGTGCCACCCTTTGAGAGGGCATCCCAGTCCTTATCCCTTGAGGGCAAGTCCAACATTACTCCACTATCAATTAGCATGATCAGGGTACCAAGTACAGTATTACCCTGAGAATCCTCTTAGCTCCATGTCAGAAGGTTCAGAGGGCAGAGCATTCCCATTGCAGGTGGGTGATGGTTTCCTGTGCTTGTATATATCTCCAGCATTTATCAGATGCCTCCAGTCTCCAGCTATGCAGTTGCTGAGGCTCCTGTGCCACTGATGCACTTGAACTGTGTGAACCTATTCCTTGTGTCTCATGCAGGAAGCCATCTACTCAGCCGCACTTCTGCCCAGTTTTGAGAGGATATGTTCCTGTGAAGCTCTGTTTTGTCAGAGGGCTTCTGCAAGGTCTATCTGGAGGCTCAGGAGCCCCTCGATATATCCCTAGCAGAACTTGGTGTGAATTCTTTGTGCCAAATGAGAGCATCCATGGACTGCTTTTTCCCATCTTATAGTGTGACACCAAGAGAGTGAACAGGGCATGCAGTTGGAGATATTGCCAGTGCTGCATTCTGCCCAGGCTAAATTCAGTCTGATGTTGTCCAAAGGTTTTAGATAACCTGTGCCTGAGTCCATGATCTGGTACAAACTATGCACACCTTTTTAACCAACCTCGCCAGTTGGGGCCACTTGGATACATTGTTGTGTTTTACCAAGACCGCCTTTAGTGGTGAGTAGTGAGGGACGAGTAGCCAATGCCACCTGTAGTTTCAGAAATATAGTTGCCTAATGCACACCTATCCTAATATATGGGCCTTGCAGCTGACCCATTTAGGGGTCATGATATTGCTTGCTATTGGCACTGTATGGGCCATTTGTGCCAGGAAGTGCACCTCAAGTTGGGCAGCTTCCAACCTGATATGGATGGGGAGGTTGTCCAGCTAATATTGTACCCTGGGGCTGCCATCATTTTATATGCATGGACCCTTCCCCAGTGTGAAAGGTGTAATCTGCTCCATCTGTCCAAGTCCTTGGCCAAGTTCTTCTGAATTTGCCAGAGACTGAATGACCTTAGAGATGCAATATTCCATGTGAATTGTACCCCAGGTACAGAAGTTGGAGGCACTGTTGAGCCAGTTGAAGGCCCCATGGAAAGTGTGGGAGTGTGGTAATACTCTTTGTGAAGGCAGAATGAGGCACTGGACACATTTGCCTTGAATCCTGCCAGAGCCGTATTTGGTCAATAGGTCCAGCACTGCTGGGACTGATTGCTCTGGCTTCGAGAGTACTAGCATATTGTCATCCGTATATGCTAGGGCTTTATGAACCTCCCCATGTGTATTCCATGTATGGAGGTGTCCTGCCTTATAGCCTACAGTAGGGGTTCCAGTGCTGGAATGAAAGCAGGGGTGACAGAGGACAGCTCTGTTGAGTATCTCTCCTAGCATAAACAGGGTGGATGGTAACTAAGGCTGAGGCCCTTTATGGTGACTATCTTGTATGCTGGTTTTATCTGTATTATCTGTTTAAAATATTTATAATGAGTGATTTTATGACGTATTCTGTTTTAATTGTTGTTAGGCACCTTGAGTTTGGAAAGGTGCCATATAATAATGATTTATTATTATTATTATTATTATTATTATAATATAGGGTACAGATACAGCCTATGAATTTATCCCCTAAGCCAAAATGCTTGAGGACCCAAAATAAGTAAGACCATTCCAGCCTGTCAAATGCTTTCTCTGCATCAAGCTAGATGAATATCACCCTTGATGAGAGGATGTTATTTTCCAGATAACGTTCAGGAGTCACCAAGTTTTATCTGTTGCCTTCCTCTGTGGGACAAAGCCAACCTGGTCTGGGCCTATTAGTGTGGCTATGACCTCTTTTAGACAGGGTGGCCAAGGCCTTCACACAGACCTTAAAGTCCCTGTAATGAAGGATATAGGTTTGTAACTGCCACAGGCTAGAGTCCTTGCCTCCTTGGGTATCAGAGTAATGACTGCTGTCCACATGGAAGGGCTGTTGACCCTCCATGGTGGCTTTTAATAGGGCCTCTGTGAGAGCTTCAGTAGTAGTCTTTGGAGGTGAAAGAGGAATTCGCAGGGCGGCCATCTGCCCCAGGGCTTTTAACCCCTGGGTAGTTCTAGGTCTTTTCTATCTCACCCTCTGTGATAGTAGCCTCCATGTGGTCTCTCATCTCTTGGTTCAGTTTTGTAATTGCAGGAGCTCGAGGAACTGGCAAGGTCTTGCTCATTGAGTGGGACTTCTTGCTTGTACAGGGCCTGGTACAGTCCCCTGAACTCATCATTGATCCCTTTGGGTCTGTCTTGATCTCTCCATGGCTCATCTTGATACCTGTTATTCTTGACTGTTCTCATCTTTTCTTTAACTAGTATGCTAAGAAGTGACTTGGGTTTTCCTGGCCTCCCACAAGTGCTGTTTAGTGTGGAAGAGAGAAACTCCACCTTCTGGTGCAGATATATATTGAGCTTATATCTGGTACCAGTTATGTCTGGGAGTATGCCTTTCTCCTTAACTGGATCAGCCCTGTATCTGCCTTCCAGTTGTTTCAGTGTGGCAGTCATCTCCTCCAGGTCTTTACGCTTGGTGCGTTTGATATGGGAGGCATAGCTAATACAGCGCCCTTGAATGTAAGCTTTTAGGTGTCCCATCTGACCGCTGCAGATGTGTCCCCAGCATGGTTTGTGTCAAGAAATAGCTGTATTTCTTGGTGAGTAATCTGCAGAAGGATTCATCCTTCAGCATGGTGGCATTGAAGTACCACTGTTTCTGGGTCTGCTTATGTGTGTTCGAGAGAGCCATGTTAAAGAAACCAGAGCGTGATTCAAATAAGGACTACTCTGATGGAGGCATCCATTACGCTGTGTGCCAGTGTTTTAGGCATCAGCCACAGGTTGCCTAGAGAACGAGTCATGTGGGTTCGAATAAAGAGTAATCCCACCCTCTAGGGTGTGCCAGGCACCATATGTCTATGAGGCCCAGTTCAGCTGCCAGTTCTGCCAGAGCATAAGATGCAGGTGATCAGTGGCTGGTTGGGGTTTTGTTTCTGTTCAGGAAGTCATCCATGACTGTGTTCATGTTGCCCCTAGAAGGAGTGACCATACTGTGTGTGTTTCAGGTAACTGAGCAATGACCCAAAAGAAACCAGCCTCTGTGGAGCTGGGACCATAGACATTGCACAGTCACCCCTGCCCTTGAAGCAGGCCTGTGATGATGTTGCATCTACCCTCTTTGTCCAAGAAGGTCTCTTTCACTTGAAAGGGGATTGATTTGTGGACCAGGATAGCTACTCCCCTGCTTCTTGAGTTATCTGAGCTACCAAAGACTTGGAAGACCCAGCCTGTTTTGAGTTTCTCAGTCTCAGCCTCTGAGAGGTGTGTCTCTTGTAAGTAAGCTGTACTCAACCCTCCTTCTGAGGTGGTTGAAGATCTTCCTATGCTTCATAGGGAGGTTATGCCTTAATATTCCAAGAAATAAATTTAAGTGGGTGATGACCTGCCATTGCATAGTATGTGAGAGAAACAAGAGTGTAAAACTATTACTGTGTATATTACCCATTCAGTGGTGAGGTGTAGCCAGGCCCCAGCAACTTCCATGTGTAGTGGTTCTGGGTGGAACTCTGGCTCCCACCATTCATACGAAAATACAGGTAACAAATAATGCACAGGTTATCTAATTGAACAAATCTGTTAATAGTTTTAAACAAGCATAATAACAAAAAATTAGCAAACAATAGCTTAACCTTGACCAGAACTTCCTATATGCCTCAAAGGTGATAAGATAACTGTAAAACATCTTTGGGCAGGGAGCTAACCTGTGTGGGGTGGAGACCCCCATGGCAAATGTCTCCTCTCCCATGTGCTACCACTGATGGGGCATTACAGTACGCAACACGTGCCAGAGATGTTAAGATCAAAGTGCACAGAGATCAGTCCTTCCACCATTCTGTAAGGAGGGGGAGTACACTGTGATACTGTGGCTATGTCTTGGTGATAGGCGACCTGAGCAGCAAAGCATGCATATCTGGAGCCTGTGTCCTGGTCCTCCCCATCTCCCACCCGTCAGCTTCATTTACAGGTACTTACTGAGGGAAACATTCATTGGGGACATAACAGAGGAGGGTGGTCCAATCTGCTTCAGTGCCGGTCTCCCAGAGAGTCCAAACTGGTGACTGAGTAACCAGAGTCTCTCCTCTCCTCTCCTTTCCTCTAGGGGTCCTTGTCCTTGTGGCTCTGTTCCAATCTCTGCTTGTCCGTGCTTCTCCGGCAGGAGCACTTCCACTTGGAGACCTGCCAGTCCATGGCATCAGGGTGCTCTGGTTTGGGTCCATGGAGAGTGTGATGCAGATTCCATACAGGTACAGGGGTTGCTTCAGTCTGGTGGACTGAGACTCCCCTTCCTTGTTAGGAGTTGCCGCACTCTGTCTGGCCAGTTTCTGTGTATGTAGCTCTAGTTCACCCATGATGGTGCGGGCAATGTGGGCAATGTTTAGGGCATAGGAAATATGTTGCTGGAATTATTGCAGGTGACATTGCACCACCTGCAGTTGCATCGCAAAGCCCTGTCCTGGGAAACACTTAGGTTTTGCTGGGGGCTTTGCCTCCACCTCCCAAAATTTAATATAACATCCTCCGGGACAGGCATGCCATGAAGGGCTGAAACATTGTGGGGATGTCCAACAGGATGTGAGTGCAGGATCATCTAAAATCCAGATTGCCTCTGTCACTCATGCCCTTGTTGTACTGCCCACATTACCAGCACCTAATCATGGCACCATAACAACAGCATACCTGTAACTCTCTGCTTCATCCAGGGAGCTGAACAGATGTGCTACCCATTTCTCATAATGCTTAATTTGGCTGGGTATTGCAGTTGGAATTGAATGTTTAGTTCATGAAATATTCTCTCGCCTCCATATATCCTTTCTGAAATTGTACAAGGTCCACTGAGAAGTCTTCAAAGTTGTGGATTCTGTGGCCTTTCCGATGAGTGGGCCCAGTCTCTTGCCAGAGCCAGAATCTGTACCTGATCTGTGAAGCACAAAAATCTTGCCAAGATGGGTCGATGTTTATGGCCTGCTTTGGTGGGGGTCCCACGGTGCAGCGTGTCCAGTCTGTTTCTAAGAGCTGCTTCCAATTAGTTGTGAGGAGTTGAGGAGTTCCTTTTTCAGAAAACTGCTTGCATCCATTGCTCTTACCCCTTCTTGGAAACCAATAAACCACAAATTATTGCTGAGGCTTCTATTTTCCATGTCCTCTGCCCTCTCCCATAGTTGTGCCACCATCCATTCGAGTTCCTGAGTATGATTTTCATGGTGCCTATCTTCATCGTCCAGTGTAGGATAAGAATGTTTCAGTGTCTCTGACTCTGCTTTGTAATTCCTGCTTTTGTCCTCTAGGTTAGAGACAAGGATTTAAAAGTCAAAATTTCCTTTAAGACCAGTTGCATGCCTTTGATTTCTGCAACATCATTTGAGGAGCTCAGAGCTATTGCCGCTTCTGCCATTCCCACCACTTCTGTCAGCCACTGCCTTCCAAGTCAGATTTCTGCCCAGAGATAGGGAATTTCATTTTGAAATTAACATGGCCATGGAAGAATATTTTTATCTATGAATAGGTGACACGGTCAGTTAATTCAATGCTGTTTTGATGGATTTATAAATGAATTTTGGTCTCTGAGTCATGGAGCTCTTGTCAAGTCAGTCATGCCAGTCCCTGTGCCTCACATGTGCCCTTTTCTAGGATTTTGCTTAGTTGGGAGAGGATGGAAACTGGATCATAGTTGTTGAAAAGGGTAGGGTCACTGGATTTTGAATTTAGGGACTACCATGGCCTGCTACCAAAATGTTGGTACAGACAAGAAGGTCAGTGATAGGTTAAAGATGGTAGCAAGAGGTTTAGCAATATAGCCAGCCGTAAGCTTGAGAAACCTCTGGCAGAGACCATTACTACTGGCACTACCATAGTTAAGGAGAACCTTGAGGGGGACAGATGTTACGGGTGGATGTGACATCGAAGAGAAAGGAATTCTGAGGTCATCAGTGCCCAATTGTTGAGGGTAGAGGAATGATCCATGAGTGGAAATTACAAAAGTAGTCGGACAGATTTGTGAACTTATTGTTCCAATCCAAGTGGGATTTCACTATTGCTCTGTAGAACAGGCACACCACTGTTTCAGTTCTACTACTTCCTACAGATATATCCAAGTATTTGATTGACTTTTCATGACCACAGTTTTCCAGTTTGGCCTTTGTGTAAAATCTGAAGAAATCAGTAATGCAGCGAATTATTTTTCTTCCTGAGTTTCCCTTGAGTTAGTGCCACCTAGATAGTGGTCTGCTTTCAGACTGCAAAATACCAAAGTGCATCACCATACATTTAATGTGACTGAAAGGCATTCCCACTTCATCATCTATGAATCAATAATGTTCAAATAATTTTGCAATGACATAATATTTACCAACAATGCAACCTGGACACCTCGTCAACAAGCTATGTTTACCATCAGCAAGCACCAGCATGTTGCTCTATGAATTTAAGTGCAAGGGGCCCCATATAAAATAGCAGTATAAAACTGATAACCCTCTATAATGACTGGATTTCACGCCTGATAAAACACTGTAATAACCACTGAATTTTGTAATAACTCAACAGCAGGTTATCATGTGTTTCCTTCCCTAGCTCTTATTCCACTGAAGTGTGACAGAAAGCGCACTGTATTTGTGTGCCTACAGTGGCTGCTCAGAGACCACACACACACACACACACACACTCACCTCTCACTACACACAAATGCAACTTACAGTTTTTGTCTCTGTCTAAACCTTGTACCAGGTATTATAAAAAGAATGCCTGTGCAAAGTTTGTCTTAGAATGTTTTACACACCCTGGTGTGTGATAATCTCATAAGATTCTAGAGCTTCCTTTCAAGGTTTATGGATTATCACACACCTCAGGTGTGTAAAATCCTCATAACACACACACCTGCACAGGCATTATTCTCTATTTAGAGCAAATACTGATCACAATGACAACTCTATGCCACTGTTCTACTTACCTAAGTGTATTCTAACATGGAACTGCCAGGCACCCATGCGACCCCACCAAATATAGAAACATAGAAAGTAATGGGAGAAAATACTCAAAATCTGCCCAGTCTGCCCTGAGCTGCTACATGGTCTATCCATCCATCCACCCTCCCTCCTTCAACAAAATCACCAAGATTTAGAATCTGTCTCATCCAAACTTAAATCCCAAAACAGTCCCCACCTCATCCACCGCTTTAACAGTCCATTCCACTGATGGACCATTCTTTCTGTGTAGAAGAACTTCCTAACATCTTCTTCAACCCCCCCACCTGCCATTCAACAATCATGCCCTTTAATGATTGTGTTTATGTTCCTAGTGAACAGGTTCCTGTTTTCCATGCTGTTGATACCTGTTAGAAATTTGTATATCTCTAGCATCTCCCCCTCCCCCTTCTAGCCTCCAGGAGTAAATTTTGAAGTTGTTCAGCCTTTCCTTCTATGTCCCCTTGTTGCCCTTGGATCATCCCAATGGCCCTCTGTGGCATCATCTCCAGCCTGTTCCTTTCCTTTTCAGTTGTGGTTTCCAGAACTGGGCATAGTACTCAGGATGAGGCCTCACCAGGATCTTGTACAGGGAAAGGTCACATCTTCCCTTCTGCTGTTGAAGTGTACCTATACACAGGGCGGCTTTAGAGTTTGGGGGCCCCAGCAGGATTAGTAAAGTCATGGCAGCCCTTACTTGGCAGACCTTTGCCTGTGTGACTGTAACCTATATGCACATCATTGAGTATTATTTTCAGTACAACCAGAGGTATATTTTAAGTGTTTTTATTGGCAGACAGCAGAGTTACTCCTTTGGGCAGTTCTTCCCATTTCAACTGTTGCTGTTCATGCGCCTCGTATTGACAAGGGTCATATAGCTTGGTAAAGCATTTCATGGTGTCATGATGCCACATCAGAAGGAGCTGCACAGCCCTTTTTGCTGCTCTAAGAAGATGAAAAAATAAAAATAATGAAGGTACAGTGCTCTGGTTGGGGCTGCAAAAGCAAGGGCTAAAACCGCCAGAGTTAAACAGTTACCTAAAACATTATGCCACTACACCACAGAATCCTCTTTGCCACACTTTATACCCTGTTGCATTTCCCTGAAACCTTGAGATTGCACTGATAATGACCCTTAGATCTCTTTCTCCTCCACCGCCTCTACTATTCTCACCTCTCTCATCCAATACTTAGCAAATGGATCCTCCTTCCAATGTGCATTATCTTTCACTTATTGGTGCTTCAGCTGCCATATTATGGCCACTTTTCCAGCCTTTCCAAGTCTTGCATCATATCTCTGGCACCCTCTGTGCTTGTCCACCATGCCGCTCAACTTTGTGTCATCTGCACTAATACATACCTTGTCCTGTACACCTTCCCAATGTACGGTGTATTAGTAGGGGTATCACAAGTCATAAGAGGGAGGTAATAATCCTCTTTACAAGACACTGGTTAGCCCCATCTGAGTACTGCGTGCAGTATTGGAGGCCACACCTTCACAAGGACATTAACCAAATTGAGGCAGTCCAGAGAAGGGCAACCAAAATGGTGCAGTGACTGCATCAGAAGACATATGAGACAGATTAACAGAGCTCAATATGTACCCTTGAGCAAAGGAGGGAGAGAGGTGATATGATCGAGGTATTCAAACACCTTAAGGGCATTAACAAGGGTGGAAGAGTCTAACATGTTTAAATATAAGAAAAATAGCAGGACAAGAGGACACAGCATGAGATTAGAGGGGTCCGATTAAGGGAATGTGAAATTCTTTTTCACAGAAAGAGTGGTGGATGCATGGAATGGCTTACCACAAGAAGTGGTGGCTATGAATATAGTGCAGGCTCTAAACAGGCATGGGATAGGCATAAGGAGCAATACAATGACTATGAATAGATAGGCCACTGACAGAGCAAAGGCCGATGGCACATTTATAAGGTAGAAAACAAATGGGCAGACTGGATGGGCCTTGCGGTCCTTATCTGTCATCAACTTCTATGTTTCTATGTATGGATGTGTAGGCATTCATCACACTTGGAGTGAGTTTAAAAAGCAATGGATGTTTAGGCATGGCAGCTCCCAGCCAAGGCACAGCAAACCCCAAGCATCATTGATAAATCCATCCACAAGGTGCAAGAATGGTGCTTACATCAGAAATTTGGGACAGCCTTGACTATTTTTATTTATTTTTATTTATTGAAATTTTGGATTAACACCTATAAGCTAAAGCTCACTTACATAGGTTCCACCTCAGTATACATAGGCATGCACAAACAGGAACATAAAACATAAAAGTAAAAGTAGCATACAAGAAGAAATTACAATGGACATGCAAGTAAATAAAATACAGGCAGTTGAACATATAGTTAATATCAGATCCACTAGAGCTAAAATATACTGTACATAGGTGGGAAAAATAACGCAGCCGGAGGCATTGTCAATACAGGAAGGAGCGGTAGGAGGAGTTTTAGGAAACCTGGAGAAAAGAGCAGAGAAGGGAAGGAAGTGGAGGGAGAAGGGCTAGCCATGATTGGGTAGGAAGTGGTGGAGACAAGAGGAGAGTGGCAAGTGACGTGAGAGCAGGAGCGGAGGAGGGTTGGAGACTCAAAACCATGGAGAAGGCAGATGGGGCGGGTGAAGGGGTGCAGATAAATTGGAGGAGGGTATAGGCTTTGAGATATGGCCCCATAGAATTTAAGTGTGGCAATCACAGGCAGCGCTTGCCACCAGATGTTGCCTGAGTTTACATTTGAAAGGGCCAAGGGCAGTAGTTTTGCAATGTCTCCTGGAAGATAGTTGAACCACTTAGTGGCCCTGACTGTGGGAGACTGCTGACCTTGGGAAGTATGACATGCAGCACTTGGAAGGTCAGGCTTACAGAGCTTCTGGTATTCCTGAGCTGCAATAATGGCTGAAGATCCTCTTAACCCCGGAGGTGGCACTAGCCCAAGAGAGACTTCTTTGCAAGTAGGCATGTATGATGGGTGACTTGACCTTTAATCTGGGTCAGTCAGCCTGCTCATAGATGTCACAGGTGTGGGAGAGGTGTGCAGCCCCAGTGAGGAGACAGCAGGCCTTGTTAAGAGCAATGGTAATGCGACTACAGGGCCATGTCAGTGGCTGACCTATAGATCACCAACCCATAGTCGATGGTGAAGATTACTGAGCTTTGGATAGTCAATCTGGGCCACAGCAGTTAAACAGTGCTTGTGTTTGAATAATTGCCCTATAAGGACATTCACAGCTATGGCAACATCCTCTGCATGAGTGGTGCAGGATCGAGTGCTATCCAAGGTCATACCTAAGTATCTGAATAGCGGAGTCTGTTCATGGAACTACCTGAACAGTTCTTGATTGTTAATTGATTGGTTTAAAATTTGCAGCGCATGCTGTGAAATAGCATTACCTTTGTTTTTTGTAGTTTAAAATGAGTTTTGAGCTTTAAATCAAGCCTCAATGTCAGCAAAGCTATGTTGTAGTTGGGTTTCCAGGAATAGATGATTGGGGTTGCCAGTAAAGATGACAGCATCATCTGCATATAAAGGATCTGAGCATTTCAGGAGGCAAGGAGACTGTCTAAGAAAATGCTGAAAAGGAGGGGGCCAGGATTGCCTCGAGGACTATTGACTTGACTGGTTGTTTGGCCAAGGGAACATCACCAATCTTCACTTGCTGTAAATGGTCACAAAGGTAGCTGTTGAACCAACTTGTAGTGTCATTAGATAGCCCTAGTTCACTTAGTTGTTCAATTAGCATGGAATGATTGACCATATCAAAGGCCTTGATAAGTCAATATACGTGATGCCAAGTTGTCCATTATCCAGAGCATTGTGAATGTAATTTGTAAACTCAAGTAGGGCTGTGGTGGTACTATGCCCTTTCCTAAAACCATGTTGCTGGGGGCACTGGAGGTTGAGGGTCAAGGGGCAATGCCATTGATGTTGGAGCATAGAGGGTGACATTTGGAGTCCTTCCCAGTTACTTTTGCAAAGGTTACTCCAGAATTTCTTCCCATTATTCCATGAATTAGCTAAGGTGTCTTTGTAGTACTGCGCTTTTGTCAGATGGATAGATTTGGTACAGGAATTTCTTGCCTTTTGTAGGCTTGGATATCAGCTTGCCTGCCAATAACCTTTGCCTTGTGCCATAGGTTGTCCCAGGATTTCACTTGTGCCAGAAGTTCAGATGTAATCCAGGTTATTAATGCCCCTGATTTTCTGCTTCTTAAAGGAGCATGAACATTGCAGGTGGCATTGAAGCAGGAGATGAAATAATTCAGGGCCACGTCCATATCAGAGGTAGTGTCTAAATATGTCCAGTCTTGTTGATGCAGAAGTGCTTTGAGTGATTCAAGATGACCACCAAGCAGAACCCTACTAACCAGTGTTTTTGCTGGCAGTTTGACAAATTTGTTTGACCAACACACAGTATGGGAGAATGGTCACTTGTAGAGACAGGGAGTACTTTAATGTCAGTGATGTGGTTAGGGTGGTTAGTAAGAACTCAATCAAGGAGGTGCTGGTCCCAGTCTTGTAGTATGTCCTAGTTAGAGACTGGACTAATTATGAAAAATTTATATCAGCCAATATGTCTTTATAGCCACTGCATAAAATTAGAGCCAATTTACATTGAAAACCCTACCATTAGGATTTCAACATTGCATCTAAGGCTGCTGATGCAGTCTAGAAGGGAGTCTAGGGCAGGACAGCCAGCTTTGGGGTATATACACTGATCCAATGATTAGCGCCTTGTTGTGCACACCCAGCAATATCTTAACAACAAGAACCTGCATGCCAGTTCCAGTATCAGGTAAGGACAGAGCATGCCCCATAAGCTAGTCTTTCAGGTAGTGAGCACAGTCACTACCTTTTGGCCAATATGACTCGCTTAAAATAGAATAGCCAGGTATTGCAATGACAGTATCAGGGATTTTAGGTGATGGCTATGTCTGAACCACTGAAAGGACATCTGGGTTGTGGAGAGAGATCCAGGCAGTAAGGCATCAAGTTTTGGGAGCAGGCTGCAGATGTTAATACTTGCCAGGAAGACAGGTTCTCCTCTACTTTTGTGTTCAGGACTAGGCTGAGGGGGCCGGGGTTAGTGTATGTGGCCAGAGATTAGCAGTAGTAACAGTATAATCTGTTTCAGGAATTTCTGTTGGTACTTGCTACCAGGGCAGCATTGCTTTCTTAGAGATGGTTCCTTGTTGATCATACACCTTGCAGTGGAGAAGCCAGGTAGTAGGAGCAGTATGCAGAGTAAAGGGGGATGCTCTGCAGAGGTCCTTCAATACGCCATGAGTGCAAAACTGCTAGAAATGTGACATAAGCATCAAACCAGGTTTTGTCAAAGGATGCAGTACCATGGGAATGCAGGAGGTAATGATCTAAGCGTGGTGAGGTAGGGAGAGGAGTTCATACTCCAGCTAAACCTGTGAGGGCAGACAGGCTGAACATGATGAGCAAGCAGTGTAAAGGAGAAAAGGATACCCTATGTAGGGTGAGAGATGCAATTCAGGGCAGTATAGTAGGCAAGAGCAAGCAGTACTGAGAACAATGGGGCAGGGAGAGAAAGAAAAAGGTAATATAGACAAGAGTTTTAGTCCAGTTGTGGTTAAGTTAATGCACAATTGTAATGTATGGTAAGCTCTGTATGGAGTCTGGAAGGATCTGAACAGTGGTGCTTGAAGCACCTGCTTAAAAGCGGATGGAGTTTGAGGTGGTGTCTTAAAGTTCAACCAGTGAGGGAGAGGTGGAAAAAATGAGGAAGAGCTTCATGCTATCTAATAGACACTGGAATTGGGGCAAGGATGGGACAAATTATTGCAAAACATTATAGCAGCAGTAAAAGCAGAGTTCAGAGAGCATGCTGGAGAATCCAGTATTTATTTTTAAAAGATAAGAAGGTGTGCTAGCAAACCCACCAGTGAGGAGCAGAACAGAAAGGAGCCAGCCAATCATGGAGTGCCCTAGGGAAGGGCAGCCAATCAGAATGGTGGCTTTCAAGTCTTAGTATCTTGGAGGTCTGGGGCTGAGTCAAGGAGCATGGCAGGAGTATTCAGCGGGGCAGCAGAGGTAGTGTCCAGTTGGGGCAAGGATCAGGGGTCAAGGCAGTCCAGGATGGAATGCAGCTGGTGGCAGAGAGCCAAAACCGGGCAGTGGACTGAGATCCCTATCAGGTGAGCTGGAGAGAAAGAACAGGGGAGAGGTTAGGAAATAAATAGTGTAAGAGGTTTGAGCAGTCCAAATCGGTGGGAGGGTCCTAGGGTGGAGGACAAAACAGAGGTGGAAGTAAGGGGAGGGTGGGAGCCTGAGGATCTATTCAGGCTGGCAGAGATGTGCTAGGTGCCAGGAGCAGTTTGGTCAGGAAAGAAATCTGATGACAATGTTGAAAGCAGTAGGGGTGGGGAGGGGCGATGGGAGTGAGAGTGAAAGAAGAAGAGTCAGAGTGGAGCATGTGGGGGGTGAGGAAGTGAGGCAAATGGGCAGAAGGCACATAGGAAAGAACAAAGGCAATCAGAAATACCACTAAACAGTTGCTGTAATAATGGCATCAGAAATTCAATTAAACAGTTGTGGCAATAATGAACAAACTTTGCATGAAAGAGCTGTAATTACACTCAATGCAGCTGCAATAGAAATTGAAAACTATTCCATAAATAAAGCTATATTAGGCAGCCTGGCTGATCAAAAGCAACACAGTAAAATGCAGTTCAGATCATTAGGCAGACACGTTATTTAGCTGCAGTAAAGCAGAGTTCAGAGAGCAGGCTGGAGAATCCAGTATTTTTTAAGAATGCACACTGGCAAAGCTGCCAGCGAGGAGCAGTACAGAAAGGAACCAGCCAATCGTGGAGCATGGAGGTGAACATGGACAGGATTAAGCTGGCCACTACTTGTGAGCAAAGGACCCGGAGTCATCATAAGTGACTCCTTAAAACAATCTAACCAATGCAACAAGGCCTGTAGCAAGGTGTTTTGAGAGGGTTCTGCTAGAAGAAAGAGGTACAGTGATACTCACTCTATATAGATCACGTGAGGCCCCATCTGTTCCATAGTTTGTGTAGCTTCATTTCTGTACTGTACTTAAATGCAAAGCAGAATTCCAGAAATGTAAATTGGTACTAAATGTCTATTGGTGGCACCGCATCACAGCTATCCGAACTTCATTTAGTTGTTATAGTATTAAGTTGAAGAAGATTCTTCTGCCTGTGTCTTAAATTTCAACAGCATGTCTGTGGTATATCCTAATAGTAGTTACTGGACATTATAAGATATGGATACAGCTAGTCCAGTTTTACTGGTATCTTGGGAACTCTAGATGCACACGATAGAGCAGTGGCATAAATTGCTGCTTGTCTTCATATGAATGCTTTTCAGCAAAATTTTGTTTATTTTCCAATTTGATTTTCCAGGATATTGCTGCTGGAGGCAGTATCTCATTTTCAGTGGGTCCTGCTTTTTAACCCATTTTTACAGCTGAAAGGTAGGCTAGGATAGGCATGGGGAAGGTAGTATCATGTGCAGGGAGGATGCGAGGTGTGGGGAGGGACAGGGACAGTAGCTCAAGCTGTGGACCCTGCAAGATGAGCAGACTAGATAGACCAAATGGCCTTCTGCTGGCTTCTTAGTATGTTCATATTACCAGCACTGTAGGGTATTTGTACTTTTGGGTTATTTGTTTGAGCTAGTCATTTCTGGAAGGAATTGGAAAGCTTTAACCAAATGCAGGGTCAGATTAAACTTTTCTTCAAATAGTTGGTTTATAATGTCCCAGGTATTTTTTGTCTTTGCACTTCTAACCATGGGATACCAATAAATCTCAAATTATTCTTCTGAGCCAGGTTCTCCAAAACTTCAGTCTTCCTCTTGCTGGAGATTGTCTTGCAGCTGTCAGGTTGTAAGGGTTTTTATGTTTCTGCTGCTTGGTTAATCATGACCCCATCTCTTTTATAACTTCCATTTCTTTGCCCATGTCCTCAGCTTTTCTGTCCATCTTTTCGCTTTATTTTGTGTAAACAACACATGATCCTTATCACCTTCTCCCTATTCTTATCCAGCCTCTGTTGAAGATGCCCACTGTCTTCAACAAGACCACCTCTTCTGGCTGTACGTTCCAAGTGTCCACCACCCTCTCTGTGAAGAAGTGCTTCCTGAACTCCCTCCTAAACCTCCCTCTCCAGCTTAAGACTGTGCCCTCTTGTGTTATGGTCGCTGCTCAGCTTAAAGAGACCATCCTAATCCACCTTATTTATCCCTTGAAATACCTGAAGGTCCTAATAATGTCCCTCTCCTTGTATGTCTTACCCTGCTGACCAGATATCATCTTGTAGCCTTCCTCTGGACCTTCTCCAGCAGGTTGTCCTCCTTTTGAGGTGTGGCAGCAGTACTGAACTCTATACTCTAGATGTGGCCTCACCAATGACCTGTACAAGGGTCGTGAACCTCCTCTCTCCTACTACTGATCCCCAAACTGTGCATACTGTATCAGCATCTTGTTTGCCCTTGCTGCTGCTTTCTTTGTTTGTAATTAAGAGTTTTGTTGATTTTTCATATAAGCATACATAAATTACATGACATTATACAAAACACAACTGTAGTGGTTATTAAAGTAACACACCATTACACACTTTATGCCTGTCCGGTATAACCTATGGATTACAGACTAGACCTTAAACACAGCTTAACATAGGTTCCAAATTTATTAGGATAGTATTAAGTTGAAGAAAATAACACTTTATGCCTATCCGGGTATAACTCATGGATTACAGACTAGACCTTAAACACAGCTTAACATAGGTTCCAAATTTATTAGGATGATACTTATAAACATAAAATACAGAAATTAGGCTATACAGTCCATCAACATTATCATTCTTATTTAAGGATGTGGCACATTAATCCTTAGGAGTGTTCCCATCAGGCTTGAAAATAGGAAGTCAGAATTGTTACGGGGGGAGTGGGGAAACAAAAGTGGTGGTGTCTACCTCCCTCACCCCACGGAGGGAGTACAGGAAGGAAAGGAAGGGGTGAAGTGCCCATTACCTCAGTTGGGGAAGGGTCCATGTACCTATGCTGCTCTAGTATATCACCCCACTAGTCCATTACCCACTATGTCTAGTCCCCATGTTGTGTTGTTATTCATTGTGGTAGGGTGCTGATGGAGGCTGTCAATTGGTATTTTGCAATATTTCAGATGTACATACAGGTCCCAAATCTCTAAGTAGCATTGCATTCTGTTCTGAACAGTGAATATCACCCTTTCAAAACTAACTGCTTTATCCAGCTCGTCTAGCCATTCTAGTATTTTAAGAAGGTTTTTGTCCCTCCAGTGTCCCAGGAGGATTAGTTAGGCTGTTATTAGAGTTCTGAGCAACTATAACTTAAGGGGTTTAGTCAATCTGTTACCTCTAAGGGGGTCTTAATAGGTTCCCAGTAGCACTAACATGGGATTAAGGTCAATTTCGTAACCCAGGATCTCAGTACACATGGTTCCTTTTCTGCCAGTAACCACTAAGGCTCACACAGTTCCACAGAATATGTGAAATGCCCCCCGCTGCTGCTTTCTTGCACTATGTGGAGTGCTTCAGATCCCTAGTGATCATCACTCCCAGGTTCTTCTCCTCCTCTGATGCAGGTACCTGACTCCACCCAGGTAGTACTCAGTCCTGGGATTCTTGGCTCAATGTGCATAACTTTGCATTTTTGGCATTGAAGCCAAGCTGTGAAATCCCAAACTACCTTCACAGCTTTTTCAGATCATTCTGCTGGTCCTGTATCCCTTCAGCAGTGTCCACTTTCCTGCAGAGTTTAGTGTAATTCATGAATAAGCACATTTTGCCCTTAATGCCATCCCCAATGTCATTGATGAAGGCATTGAACAACACCAGCCCCAGTACCAAGCTCCACGGGACCCCACTGGTGACCCTCTGATGTCAGATAACTCCCCACCCACAATCACCCTATGGGTTCTGTCCTCAGCCAGTTTTCTACCCATCTGGACATCTTATCCCCAACTCCAAGATCCACCAACTTCTTGATCAACCTTTGAGGGGCACAGAGTCAAAGGCCTTACTGAAACCAAGATAGAGGCTGTCTACCACTTGGCTCCTGCCTACTGTCTTAGTAACCCAGTCAAAGAAGTCAATCAGATTCATTTGACACAATCTCATCCCCCGTGAACTCATGCTGCTCACATCCCGGAGACCATGCTCCTCTACATATTCTACCAACCTTTTCCTTAAGTATGGTCTCCATGAGCTTGCATATGATTGAAGTCAGACTGACTGGTCTGTAATTCCCTGGGTCATCCTTGGATGGCTTTTGTGATGAGCACCACATGTGCTGTTCCCCAGTCCTGTGGTACCATACCTAACTCTAAAGAACTATTAAATAGGCCTGACAGTGGCCCTGCCAGTTCCTCAGCCAGTTCCTTAGTGCCCTTGGATATACTCTGTCCAGTTCTGGTGATTTGTCCACCTTCAGTGCTAGCAGCCCTCCCTCACTCTATCCTCCTCTATCACTACATCTATGTTCCCTCCCCTCACTTCTCTTCTCCCTCCTGAAGGCACTGGTCCGACCATCTCCCTGGAGAAGATGGAACAGAAGTATTCATTCAGTATCTCTGCTTTTCCCAATTATCCTCCACCCACCCACTCCTCCCTTTCTTATGCCTAACAATCCCTTCCTTTTTGTCCCTTTTCACTTACATAGCAAAAAAGCCTTCTCCTCTTCTTAATTCCTTCAGCTATCTGCAGCTCCTTCTGTGCCTTAGCTCACCGGACTTCCTTACTTGCCTCACTAGCCAACCTTAGGTAATTTTCCCTATCCACCTCTCTGTTGGTCTTCCTGAATTTTCTTTAGGATAACCTCTTTCCCTTACTGCCTGGACAACCCCAGAATTGAACCAACTGGGGCTTTGGCCCTGTGTTCTTCCCCTGAGCCTAACGCACTCCTATGTGACAAGTAGTATTCCTCTTCCTTAATGATGAACCACTTTTGGTCCACCCCATATCTGCTCTGATGTCTGCCAGGTCATTCCTTAGCACTTTGTCCATCTTCCAAAATCTGACCTCCTAAAATCCAAGATTTTGATCTTAGTCAGGATGTTTTCCTTGCACATATCCAGCTGAAACCACACTGTGCAGTGGTCACTCCCACCCAGGGCTTCCTGACCATTATTTCCTGTACATGATCCCCATTTGTGAGCACTTGATCAAGAATTACCACTGCTTCTGTTGGTTCTGTGATGCCCTGAGTTAGGAACCCATTTGCAGTCTTTCCAGGATCACTTACTCATAGCACATGATGTGGATGGTACGCCCAGTCCACCTTGGGCGGTTGAAGTCCCCACAATTACCACCTCTCCTTTCCCCACAGCTTCCAATATTTGTGAGATCATTTCCTGCCCCTCTCCTGGTGGCTTAGTGGACCCCCCTTCTATCTTGATCACCCCATATAGTATAACTGTCCCTGGTGATTAGTGGACCCCCACCCACCCACACATCAGGTGGTGTCCCACCATCACACTCTCCTCTATCCCAAATCAGAACCAGTGAACAGCATAGCCCTCCTTTCACCACCATGCCTGGACACCAACTGAGCTCTCAATGAGTGTGTACTATCGCACTCATTAAATGACAGCACTGTCAGTCAATGAGTGCATACTGTATAAGTACACGCCATTTAGAGCTCAGTCAGCTGTGGTGGTGAGAGGAGGACTGTGCTGGTCACTGGCTCTGATTTAGGATGGGAGCTGGGCAGTGGTTCAGTACCTGACAGGGAGGGGTGGGGATCAACTAGACCCCAGGATAGTTATCTCATATTATATGGGAGTGATCATGGATAGGGAGGGGTCCGCTAAGCCAGCAGGGAAGGGTATATAATAATTAATAGGAGAGATCGGGAGGGAGTCCACTAGACCACCAGGGATGGATGTTTCATTTGTTACAGGGACATCGGGGCTAGGCCAAATGTATGTAACAATGTGTCATGTATATTAATTACAGTAACACCATACTGCAAACACAGCCTGAAGGGTGCAAAAAAGCACATTTATGCACACAGTTGTCTCTCTGGCACCCCACTGCCACCTACCAAGCCCCTAGTGTGCCCCTACTGCCCCTGTAAGATACATCCCACTGATGCAAGCCACTTAGACCACCTACTGGCAGACCGGGTGGGCCAAGCAGTCCTTATTGCGTCAAATTCTATGTTTCGATGTTTGGTCTATGGTGCCTTGCTGCATCCATGGTGGGGCTTGTAAAATTCCAAAATGAAGTTGTTGCAACCCCACCATGGTGCAAGCCCCTCATGCACCCGGCTAATGGGCTGTTTGACGTAACCCGTGCAAGGGGCTTTGTGCAGCAGTGTCTGATCTGATGCAGGCTGCATTGTAAAATCATGTTTGAAGCAAATTGTGATGCAAGTCACCTCTTGCATCAAACTCTTTGATGCAAGCCACTTGCATTGATCTAACTGCTTTTAAAATTGAGCCCCATGGGTCAATCCACAAAGGTGTAAATACTAGCCAGTAAGACTAACACCAATTGTCATGAAACTAATGGAAGCTACCAATAAAGAGAGGATAGTGGACTTTGGGCAAAAACAGACTTATGGACAACAATCAGCATGGGTTTCAGATCATGTCACAATAACCTGATAGGCATTTTCAACACAATGATGCAAATACTAGACAAGAATCCAGCAGTGAGCATCCTTTATCTCAAGTATAGCAAGGCCTTCGGCTCCATGCCACACAGGACGATGGTCCAGAAATAATACAAGTCAGGTTAGGGCGAACTGACAGGATGGGCAAGCAACAGTCTAACAGACAGAACTCAGAGGGTGATACTGAATAGCAAATTCTCAGACACAAGGAATGTTATAAGTGAGGTCCAACAGGGATTGTTGCTGGGACCTGCCTTGCTGGATATGTTTCTAAGCTTTGTGCTCACTGAAAGTGTGGTGGACCAGTGGAACACACAATTCTGAGAGGTGGTAACTGGTGACTTTGTAGCAAATGTCAAGATAAAATGGAATAGACACAAAGGGACAGGTATGGACATGTGGAATGATGGTGTTTCAGTGGAGGAAGAATTAGTTAAACCAGATGGAATACTGTATCTGGGTAGACTAGATGAATGAAAGTTCTTCTTTGTCATCAACCATCTATGTATTTAGCAATGTATGCAGTAAATAAACTTGATTTGACTTAACAGAAAGGATGGGTCTCACTGAATGGCTGTGAAGAAGTCCTCACAGTCAGTACTTCTATATTATTACCTTCAGTAATACTGTATAGACTTGTAGGAACCGAGATCAGAGCAGGTGTGACCACTTTCAAAGTCTGGCCTAGTAAATTATTGACTACAGTGATGACTTCTGGGGCTCAAGCTGATGTAGGATTAGGTGGAGGCCACCATATTCAATTAGCCCAGTACTACACAGAATTGTCAATGGTATAATGTTGCAGACCGTGGCTAAGTTGCATGTTACAGCAGTAATTACATTGAAACCACTTTATGTTATTAGGTATTACTCCAGCGATGGCACAGTAATGGATTACTTGAACGCCAGCATAATGACAGGCTATAGTGCGTAGTACAGGGCACCACTTAAGATTAAAAACAAGAGCAGTACTTCCTGTTCTGAGATTTAAAATTCAGAGTACAGAACATGTTTGAGTAGAATGCAAACAAACCTTGTTTGTTCTTTCCAAAACGTCCTCATCCTGCTGAGGAATTGATGTTGGCAGACTGATCTGGGATCAGAGGAGCCATCTGCAGGCCACAGCTCCAGTGCTCATGGCTTTGTGTCAAGCCTACAGCAAGATGCTGCTTAGGGTCTTCAGACTTCAGAAACTGTGGCAGGGGCTGGGGAATAGAATAAACTGGCTATGCAAGACATGTCATACCTGCTGGGACAAGGAGCAGCCAGAAAGCAGTCTGTTGAATTTGATGAGCTGTAAGAAGAGTTGTAGCCTGGAATAATTTGCATAGATAACATGCTGTGGAATGTAATTGACTGTGAAGCTTTCACAGCCATACAGACCTTTTGTGCACACATACCCTCAAGGTCTGGATACACACACACACACACACACACACACACACACACATATATATACTTTCACTCTCACACGCATGCATGCTAGGGCATTCAATATGCAGAACACTTAGCCGTAACGATACAATCTTTTTACATAGCACAGCTCAAAATGTTACCCACAATACATGACACAGAAAAGCTGCAGTAAAATCTGGCATCACACTTGTAGAATCATATCCTGCAGTAAAGGGGAGGAGAGTAAATTATACAATTTTATGGATGTCCACTTCTGGGAACACTGTGTAGCAAGTCATTTTGGTTTCAGTGAATTCATTCCAGTAGGTTTGTTGGAATATAATGACTGTTAGAGAATAAGTATATGCAGTATAGATATTTATACCATACCTGTGAGGATACCAAGTGGCAAATGTAAATGATATTTGTTATTATGGAGCTAGAGTGAGAATATTAGCATTATTCTCACTCTAGGTCCATTTATCCACACACATGCTCCACAGTGGCACTGGAGGAGATATTCATGAGCACAGTCCAAAACAATCAGTCACCACCTGCATGCAGTAATGTTGTGCCGCTGGGATAACATCACTGGTGACCTGGCTAGTGACCAATCAGGAACTATTAGTTTTCTTGCCATTGTGTAATAAAAGGCATGGCATAAATCAAAAATCCCATGCATGGCCATAATGAAAATGTCACTGATATTTTCTTTCATGTAGTTTAACCTTTGAACATTGCTTGTGGCTTTGCCACTCATGGTGACAAATGGTCAGACTGCACTCCGGAAAAATACCAGTGATACTTTCATTAGGGCCATGGCATATCCCATATAGATAATTAGCTAGATACAGTAGCTAGATACTTAACTAGATAGACAGACAGAGGGTTATACAGTGGCCTGAGGGCAAAACCATAAGTCATGAGTGGCAGAGCCATGAGTGAGTTATGAAAGTCCTGTACCTCACAAGTGATGATAAACTGTGTTTTGAGTCAGACCATTGCATATTCATTTTCTACAACATCAGTTTATTAGGTAAACTTTTAAATCTGCTGTTTATTTAGAGATTTAACTGTTTCTCTTTCATTTCAACTGCTGGCTTCAGCATAGCACTAGGCAATTGTTAAGTCACCAGCGTGCTATAGCCTTCTCTGATTGGTTCAGTATTCCACTTTGATGACTCTAATTCTAGATAAAACCAGCAAGCGGCAGTGTGACCCACTAGGTGTCTGAAAAATAAAAGTATAGATATCACTGGGAAGGGTCTGTCTCAAATGACCTCAAAATTATGCAAATGATGTTTGGAGAAAGGAGACCGACACCGGTATTTGTTTTGAGTAAACAAATTAGCACAAATTGCAAGTTGCTTCTGAATCATTTAATTTGGAAAGATATTCATATGATACAATGTTTTCAGTATTCATCTACTGCTTCATCGGGTAACTAGTAATGATACAACATTAAGTAATTTGTTTTGCACCCTTAAAGTGAAATACACCAACCATGAATAAATATTATAAACAATCTAAATTATTAGCATAATGTCCATGTGGTTCTCTTTCTACTAGAAAAATAAATAACCAGGAGTATAAACATGATAATCTGGTCCAATATAAATGGCAATGCATGTTTAAAATTAAAATAAGTCAAATAACATGAAAGGTAATTATTCATATCCCACCTGAACAGAATTATGGACTGGGTTGTATTGCTTCCTTATTTCATGTGTATTGTCTAACATCAACAGACAAAAAATAAATATATAAGTATGCTTTTGTTTAGTACCTTTTATTTAAAGTTTTTATGAGAATTTAATTGTATTTTAAATATACCTTACATATCCAATGATGATGTTCCTTCTGAATATTCTGCTTTGCTCTTAAGTTTTGAAATTAATTAGAGACCCCAGTCTATAGTTGTATTGTTTTACCTATGAACAAACACAGTATAGTATATTATTTACATTCTATATAGCTCTGGTATCTTAGTCCTATTTGTCTCACATAAGTAAGGGAATCTCTACCTTTCTAATGTTCTGCTGGCCCAAAAGGTTTGAAAAAACTTGTTTCTCTTTTCTTTTATATTCAAAGTTTGGGCAAAGCAAAGATACAGTGCAATTAGATTTTTCATAAAGGTCACGCAATTCTTTGTTGCAATTAAAACTCATATAACAGTTTCTTTTCAAAATTCAGAAAGAAAGGTTCTCCTTGTTTATACTTTCAGCATTAGTTCTTTTTAAAGCAGTCATTATCAACTTAGTTCATAGGTTCTAACTGAAGTCCAATGTTTTCTTTTGTTTCTACACTCATTTCTTTATTATGTTGGCCCGCCTTGGGCGCCAGCCAACATCTTGCAGTAATAGCAGATTTGGAGGTGCGGTCACTGTTGGGCAATGCAGGGCATGCATCAGTAGGTGAGTCCCTCATTCCCCAATCTGCCAGCAGCAGGTGCTGACATCATGCATCCCTAATGTGGTCACCAGATCTAAGAAAAGGTCCGCTGCAATGAGAGTGAAGCTCTAATGCAGTGGGACCACAACACACCACCCAACGTGCAGGCAACATGGCAGCAGTGACTGCCGCCACCGCTTGTCACAATGCTGATGGGGAGCCCACTCCCCATCAGCATAATGACCCCTCCCATTTAAAATGATGCCGAGGGGTGCCCAATCCTCTCAGCATCATGCACCCTCCAACAATCTTTCTTGCTGACGGGGGCCCAATCCTCGCGGCTTTAATACCCCTTCCCTGTTTATTTTGCCAATGGGGAAGCCCACTCCATCAGCATAATATCCTCCCTTTGTTGTGTGCCAAGGAGGTGCCCAACTTCGGCTCTTGTCCCCTTTAGTATAAAGCAACAGGTGTGCCCAATCCCTTGTCAGCTATGGCACCCCACCAAAACACTTAGATGGCACACTGGGAGCCCACCCCAGCATACCAAATATCCTGAAAAGGAAAACGGTCCTGCAATTTTTTAAACCTGTAAAAAAACGGTCCTCACTGTCTCCCTACCCCCCTCCTCAACCCCGCCCACCTACTCGCTTCCCTGCCTCCCCATACACCCCTCACCCCATACTTACCTCCAAGAGCCTGGGCGACCATCTTGATGAACTGGGAACACGTCTGCACTCTTCAAAGCCGACCACGAACTGAAGAAATGTCGGTAAGCTGTATAATGGCATAAATTGGGTTTTTTCAACTTTGGAGCAGATCTCAGCAATTTTGAGAATTTTGGCACCAAATTTTCAACATGGGGTTATTGGGACCCATCCTCATCAATTCAGGTGCTGTCATGGCGTTATTCAGTTCTAAAGGTGATTTTGTGGTCACTGCACAGAATCACCTTTTGGTACTGATTAATGAAATGGCAGTGCCACTTGTTCATGAGGGGTTCTCAAAATGTCTATGTTGCAAATTTGGTGGAAAAATAAAAAATTACTGTTTTATGAGCAGGCTGTGCAGTGCTACCACGTATGCTCGTAACTTCATGAATTTGTAATATTTTCACCTAGATTTTCAAAATTGCCATTTTCCACACTTCCTCATTTTACATATCCTGACCGAAATGTGTTTTCACATGTCTGGCGAGAACAGCGTGGTCGAAAGTAAATCAGTTTTCAGGACAGTTTAAGGAAATGACGGTGACACTTTTCATGAGCAGAAGTCCCATAATGCCTATGTTGAAAATTTGGTGATGAAATTCCTGAATGACTGTGTTACAAGTGTGCACCGCGCAGTTTCCACGCACCTTGTAACTTTGCAAATTTGGCAATATTTTCATGCCAGATTTTCAACACTGGTAATTTTACACCTCCTTATGAACAGTACAGCTGTCATTTTCACATCCTACCCTAAATGTGTTTTCTCACCTGTGGCACACAATGCGTGGTCACTGTGTGAAATCAACATTTCAGGCACAAAATCACAGTGCCACTGTTCATGAGGGAGGTCCCAAAATGCCTATGTTAGAAATGTGGTTAAAAATCCCAAAATAATTTGGTTATGGATGTGTATTGCACAGTTTCTATGCATACTCATGACTTCACCAATTTTTCATATTTTCACTCCAGATTTTCAACGTTGCCATTTTTTACATCTCCTCATGAACAATACAGTTGTCATTTTCACATACTGCCCAAAATGTGTTTTCATTCCTGTGTCCTCAAATGGCATAGCTGCTGTGCAAAACCACCTTTCAGCTAACAAACTGATAGTGCCGCTTTTCATGAGGTGGGCACAAAAGCCCATATTGAAAATGTGGAGTGAAAATGCCAACACATGCCTACAGTGTTAGGGTTTCCAACTGTAGTACCTCACCTGTAGAGACTGACAGGTGTCAGGATGTGATTTGGGATCATTGGCTGTAATGCTCATGCCATTCACCCCCACCCTGTAGCCAGTGACAGGCATCATGGTGTGCCTTACAGTGTTTGGCCACAGAGTTCACCCCATTCTCCTATACTGCACCCACCTCAGCATATTTCCTTATGGAATGGGGTAAGTATAATGCCCAAAGAACCTAGCACACCACTACACACTTGTCAGTGTCTACAGGGAGTGAGGTAAAATGGCATGAGCGTTATAGCTGATGACCCAAAAAAGCACACCCAATGCCTGTCAGTCTCACAGGGTGGGGTGGGGTTGGCATCACTTCAGTACTTCACTGCCATTCCTATTATGCCTCTAACTCCAGCACTAATAATGATAATGCCAGCGACAACATTCCGGCATTGACAAATGCTTGTTATCTCTGCTGTAAGAGTTATAGGTGAATACCACCTCCTCTTTGTCGGCATGCTCCTGGCTGGCATCTCCTTATACAAAAGGTGCCACTGCTGTGATGCACCTTGTTTAAGGCTGCAAGCATCACTCTTCCTGCCAGGAAGTATATTTTCATTGGCTCACTTGGTGATGAAACTGAGCCTTCTATGCTTGGAAATGAAGCTTCATTCCTTCTGTCATGCTCAGTGGGGTTAGTTTTGTACAGTTGCAGATTTTGGAAATTTTTAGGTAAAAAGAATTCGTTTCTTGAGTTTTGCATTGTGTGGTTAGAGTCTAATTCTAGATAACACAGATAACAATAACAGCAACATATTTTTGATATTTTGCTGTTACTTTTCTCATCACTCCTATTCTATAAATAATGGTTATTTACTGTTTGTTACTGATGACTGCAAGATTATAGTAACATTTTTTCAGTGGATTTTGCAAATAGGAGTAAGCCTCTCACTAAGCTATCAACTTGAACTGAGGCATTCGACTCAATATGAAACACTGCCAATAGAAAATAGCATCTGCTTCCTTTTCTTTCTCTCCCGGCAGACAGCTCCTTTTCTTCAATAGCTGTGCCATACACCAACTGTATTAGCTTGGTTCTTTTGAACTTTTCACTTTTGTTTACAAAAGAAATACTTTGTCAGACCGGACTTGAGTCTAACTTGTAAGAAACAGATTGCTTTTTCTTCTACTGAAGCCCAAGCAGAGGAAAAATGGGTATGGGAATGATGGCCTGATATTTGGGTCGAACAGCTAGCTGGGAGTGACAGAGATTTCAGCTAAGAATCACATAACACACCACCTGTGGAGACTTTGGAAAGTTTGATACAGTGCTCTTATTAACCCATATAGACAGATATACCATGCTGACTTGCACCTTTGTTTACTGAAACTTTAGAGTTGAGTATCTGCTTGTGAAACTTCTGTGAACATGTGTGCATGTACAGTGGAGCTCATGAGGATGCAATGCAGTGTCACAAGTTTCAGCATGACAAGTAAGCAATAACACATGATGGAGCTTGGTTATCCTCTGATAAACACACGCTAGGGGCATACCTGAGCATGAGGCCAAATGCCAAGTGCCTTACTGCCACAAGAAGTGCATTTATCAGAGCATAATATTATATTGTGCTTACAAATGGGTATATGTTATGAAATAAAGAGGCATACACTGTTTTTTTTTTCAATTAAAACTTGCAGTTTTTATTAAATTATTCTTATGCTAGGAAAAAATAGTTCAGCTGTTTTGAACTGTGTTTCTAACTGAAGTGAACTGGATGGGTAAAATAATAGAACAAGAGGAACCACGAGGTGAACTAAGTATTGCAACTTTTGAATTAGTACCATGTAGTGCAGTTGTAGAAATTAATTTCTTCTTTTTATTTTTCCCAGGGTAGAGGGTGAAGATGTTCTCTGATGTTCCAGCAAATGAAAAGTTTATTAGGTTGAATGCCTTGGTGTAGGTTAAGGTTTTGTTGCGCAACATTTGAGTCAGGCTGTGGTACTGTGGAGGTTCATTGCAAAGGTGGAAACTGGATGTTGTGTGATGTACTAGGTTCTTCGTGTGATTGCTGCCCATATAAAATTGCTTTCCATTTTCTTCTGTCCAATGAGGAGGTGCTTCAGTAGCTTTTTAGGCTTGCTTCACACTTGTGTCAAGTGATGGATATAATCTCACAGTCTTCTAGTCCAGCCTGGGAGAGGAGCTGTACTGCTGTGGAGCATAGTGAGTGGTTAGTGTATCTTTGGGATAGACCAGCCTCTTTATTAAGTCGGGCATCATTGAGGATATAGAATAAAGTATGGTCTGGTGTAACGAGAATTTACACACAACCAGGGTAAAATTTGAGTCATTTCTCTCATGCGCCAGCACCTACTGCAGTTAAGAGTAGTGGTCCAGAGGGGAAAGATGAGGCGGACAGTGGCTGGGAGGAAGTGTGTCAGAGGTGAGTGCGCCAAGCAGTGTGAGGGAAACTGGCTTTAGCTGTTATAATGCTCCTTTATAACGCGAATTATGCCACGTGTTTCCCAATGGGAAAAGGACATGCTGTTATTATAAATCATTTATCCCACAGGCTCTTTATTGTACCAGACTAGGACTGTGTCCCAATATTGTTGTAGAAGTCTTTTGTGGTGACAGTATACAGCTGTGGTATCTGGAGGCAGTTTGGAGATGTGCTTTTCAAAAGTTTTCACTGAGCAGTTAGGATCTCTAGGATTTCATACATTCCAGCTCTGTGCTCCTATTTCTTTAAATCAAGGAGGTCTTTGCATTTTTTTTTTGTCTGTTCATTGTATTGCAGTGTGATGAATCTCCTTCTTGTGTCATCAGTTTTGTGATGAAAGAGTTAGTGTCAACTCTTCTTAGGGCCCTCCCTGCCCCATCTGGCAAAGTTTTCTTGGACACGCCTCACTAGCCCAGGGTCAGTCAGGGAGAAAGTGCATCTGTTGTTCTTAGCTTGTGGAGGCTGGGAGTTGACAGAGGTAGGTGATGAGTTGCTTTGTCTTTTATCTGTCCTGCATTATTTAAGTATAGCAATAAAGACACTGTTGCTTGACAAAATCCAAAGTCAGTTATTATGTTCAATTTTAGGACTATGGCCAAGGAGTTCAAGTGCCTGCTCAGGCCGCTCATAGTGCACTATAACTGGCTATGGAGGAGCACTGTAAATCCATGGTATGGACTTCTGCATAAAACTCCCTCAGTAGCGGAGTTTAAGGTGTTGGGATTAACTGTTCTACGGTGTATTGATTTTTCTTTTCTGTGTACTAGTCCATAAACACTGACACTGCCCATAATGTTTTTTTTTTGTGTGTTTCTTTGTTCTTTGCCTCTTGTATGCTATTCAGTTGGTCTGAGCTGAGTGAAATGTTTCTGCTACTCACCGCAGTCCATTTTCTTTTTCTATTGCCTGTGCTTTGGATGTTTTCTTTATCTCTGTTGGCTGTGTCTTCATTTTGAGCAGATTTTGTATGTGTGGGTATGCAAAGAGGTTGAAATGGACTGTAAGTTGTCAGACTTTTTTTTCTTTTAAATGTCCCTGTACTGAGACACATACAAATTGTGGCTTTCTGATGTTTGAAGGGCAGGTGGCTCAGTGATATCCTTTTTGAGAGGTGCTTGCCATTTTTGGGGATTTGTTTTTCCTGTGTGTATATGAGAAAAAAATGTATGACTAATGTGGTGATCTTATCAACTGGGTGCTGACTATGAAGATCGCCTCTCCCAGCTGCACACCTAGTGTCACCTCAAGCAGGTGGACTGGCTGAGACAATGCAGTGGTTCGACAAGGGTGGGTGAATGGAACACCAATTAAGGAAAGGCAGGAGACAATCTGAAAGTTTGATGCCCGATGGGCTTTATTCATACACAGGAAGGTAAACATGGTCACAGGGGAAGAAAAGGGACCCCACCTTAGAAACAGTAAATGATACTCTACTCACTCTACGCACTCTATTCACTCTGTTCACTCTAAAAGGTGTACCTTGGCTTAAGACCACTGCTTATAATACTCTACGATATTCTCTTCTATAAGGCCTATGAACAAATGTGAGCTTCTACCACTTTTATCAGAAGATGGAATCTAATGTACAGTGGAAGTGTCTTGGGTAAGATAGTATAATATTCTCAAAGTCTATAAGATCAAAGAAGTCCAGATGTTCCGGTTGTCTTTGTGCACAGCTGAAGTATGAAAGCAAAGGAAAAAAGAACTCCCTGTTTGGCACCAAGCTACACCAGTGAAACCTATGAGAGGTTGAATAGGAAGTGGAGAGATTTGTAAACATACCTTAGTCTTCGCCAACCCACTTCCAGAGTTGCCGGAATATCGAGGCACAAAATGACTGAACTACTGAGCCTTCCCTGGCACAAACCCCCACCCAGGCTACCAAGGATGAAGAACACAGAATGTGGCAAGGAATCTGCCTTAAGGATTGTCACACAGGAAGAATCTGCTGCTGTTTTCCCCAGCACAAACCCTCAACCAGGGCTGCAAGGATGAAGAATATGAACTGCTGAGGTTTCCTGGCATCAACCCTCGACCAGGGCTGCCAAAGACGAAACACAAGACTCGGCAAAGAATCCACTTGGGGGATTGTCAAGGATGAGAACACCAACTGCTGAGCTTCTTCGGTGACAGATCCACTGAAGGACCACCAAAATTGAGCTGGATTCCAGAAGATCGCATGGGGTTTGCAGGGCAGAACATGCAAGAAGAAAAGCTGAGAGATGAAGATCTGATTCCACAAGTTCAAGACCAAAACAAGAAACCAGTGGCCGTAAACACACCTTAGCCACAATGGACTAGACTTTTGACAGACAGCAGGGAGTGACGATCCGAGGCTTCTTCTAAGGCATCTCACTGCCAGCTGCCAGGAACTGGTGACCACAACTCACCAAGGGATGACAATTTTGGCTTACGGTGGATGACAAGGGAAGAAGATGCTGAAGTTCTCCCTGGCTGAAGACTGCTGAGGTGAAGAGTTGATGGAGGCTGAAGATTGAGCCCACAGACTTTACACTGAACACTGGTACTTCTACTAGCACTGTACAATGGAATTCATTAGTTGCGGGTCAATTTGCCTGGATCAGGGCAACTTGCAACAATCCAGAGCAATTGTTCAGATGCAAGGCAATTCACCTGGAACAGGGCAAATTGCAACTTACTGAACAATGTTCACATGCAGGGCAATTCACCTAGAACAGCGGTAGGTGCAACAATCTGCAGAACGGTGAATTTTCAGATGCAGGGCAATTCACTCCGGGAACAGGGGCAAGTTGAAACAATCCAGGGCAATTGTTCACATGCAGGCAATTTGCCTGGAGTAGGGCAAATTGCAACAATCAGGGTAATTGTTCAGATACAGGGGCAATTCAGATGGAACAGGGGCAAATTGTAAACAATCCATAGCAATTGTTCAAATGCAGGGACAATTCACCTGGAGTAGGGGCAAATTGCAACAATCTGGGGTAATTGTTCAGATGCAGGGCAATTAACCACAATCCTAGTATATCACAATATAGTCTCATTGCTTTTTGCAATCAACACAACATTTCAGATGCTTGAGTAATACATTTTGTATAAACAGTACATTTGTTGACAGTCACTTCATAGCATATTGTGTGCCAAGCACCCTTCATTTGACCCTCCACACTCGTAGGCCCTTTTTAATAGGATCTGGCTACCCCTGAGCACTTCGGGTATGAATGACCTTTAGCTACTACCTATCTTAGTAATGGGCCTGGTTGCTCCTTTAATACTGGGCCTGGTTGCCTCTAATGGTACTGGGCCTGGTTGCCTCTAGAGACTTGGCCTGGCTGCCCTTATGGTACTGGGCCTGGTTGCCCTCTAGATACTGGGTCTGGTTGCCCTCTTAAATACTTTATGCTGCCTGACTGTGGCTGGGCCACTTTAATTTCTTAGGCCCACCTGACCCTGCTGCCACTCTGCCCTCTTTGTCCCGCCTGGTTCCAACCCCCTCATGAATACTAAAAGGCCTCCTATATGGCCTCACTTGCTGGCCTCCTTGTGGTATTGCTAGCCCAACCCACTCTTTAAATATTTAACAAGGGTCCTTCTGTCTACTCCTCCTCGCTGGGCGCTTTTAGTCAGCTTCTCTGCACCTAGTGCAAATTATTTAAAAATAAATTAACTTTTCTTTCCTTGATCAAGGTGGACTGCACTTTGCCGATGTGCTTCCACCAACTCACCACCAGACCGGGATACAAGGAGGCTGGATAGGGAGGTGGGAGGCTTGTTGGCAATGGGAGGGCATCTTGACAGCTCAGCAGATGGCAGGGGCCTTTCAAGACTTCCCGATGCCAACTCTTGCTCTCTGTCTCTCCGTTGATACATCTGGCAATGCCACCAATGAGGGACTGGGAAAACTATGTTTTAAATAAAATAAATAAATAAATGGGCACTAAGCCCTGGCAACTGAACCAGATGTTTTTTCTTCTTGTGGTGCCCTGATGGCACCACCGACTGTGTGGCACAGCTTCTGGGGCAGTCTTCAGGTACTGGAGGCAGAGGAGGCATGCAGGCAAGTCCTGGGATAGCTTCAAACACAGGTAAGCCCTTTTCCCTTGTCCCCTTAACTCTGCATCCTCTCTCCTCAGCAGCTACCCAGGAACTTCTCTAACTGAACTACAAATTCAAAAAAACTAAGCTCTGATTCTAGAATGGTTGGAGTGGAATGCTGTGCATGAGCAGCTCAGCACAGCATTCCATCCAAGCCATTGTGACGTTGCTGCATACAACATCTGTTTTTTGACATTTACACTGTAGAGGCACCTTTTTATGTTTTTCTTGTGTTCCCAACTATAATAAGAGGAATTCACTCATAGGGGCCCCTTCTTTAATGTACCCTGCCAGCCCACACAAACAACGGGCACACTGGACACCTGTAAACCCCTATTTTTGTATTACTTCCCTTTCTGTAGTGCCCCAACTTTGGGGCATTACACTAGAAGGGGTGCCAGGCAATCAGATTCATCAATTGACAATATCCACTTTATAAAAGGGATTAACTGCCAGGGACATTGCCTTGTTTCCTGCCAGAACTCTGCTGCAGAATTCTGCACTATTGTGCTGCATTCTGGTGGGCTTCACTGTAAGTAAGGGTTGCACATAAAGTAAAGGAGTGGAACAGCATCAATGGACAGGGCTCTAGAGCATGGAACTTGAAAGAATCCAAAACCCTTTTTGTAGCTGTGGAAAATATATAGGATAATGTATGTTAGCCCATACACAACAATGTTATTCTTACACGAGTGGTTACTTTGATGTCAAAGACTTCAAGAGCAAAGATCGAGATATTCCTTTGATGTCACAGTAACCAAGAGGTGAGAAAAGCAATGTTTTGTATTTGGGCTACCATACACTATTCTATATAGTGTATGGTTCTCCCCAAAAATCACTTACTTTTCTTTTCAAGCATCAGACTCTGCCATCTGTGACCTGCACTTCTCATCTATCCACCTGCCTGCCAGATCTCACACGGCACTTCAACCGCCACTAGCTCTATCAACAGTGCTGATGGATTCCCTCACATTTTGCGTTCATACTAATGCAGAATGGAACATCATGCTGCGTTAGCATGAACTTCAATACTGCAGCAGAACAACTTTTTTCAATGTATGGATCTCCATACACGACCATGTTTGACCATACACTATTATCCTATAACTCAGTGCTATAAGAGTTGTCTGGGCATGCAGAGGGCTGTGACTTCACTTAGCTCCCCATAGCTCCCCAGGCTCAGTCTCTAGTAACTCCACTTCTGAAAGTTAGTCAGGGATACTGCTGTATAAAATGAAATTCTGCCTTGCAAATTACCACAAAATTAGAATTTTACTTTCATGAAATTTCACAATGTACTTTGCTATGTACTTATGTTCATAGCTGATATAGCTGAAGAGGTTAAGATTAAGATGAGCCTATTCGCTGACAACACCAAAACAGGTGCAGTGGTGGGTAGCGTGGAAGGAGGGAGGGTACTCCAGGAAGATTTGGAAAGACTTGAGCACTGATCAAACACATGGCAGCTGGGTTTCAATACAAGGAAGTACAAGGTCATGCACTGGAGCCAGGAACCTGGAGTACAATTACCATTTGGATGGGGAGAGGTTATCCTTCTCTGTGGATGAAAAGGATCTGAGGCGGTGGTCACAGGGAATATGAACCACTCAGCACAGTGTAGAAGAGTGGCTGCCAAGGCCAATAAAATGCTGCGGTGCATTGCTAGGGATCACCTCTAGGAGGGAGGAAGTAATCCTTCTGCTGTACAAATCATTAGTGAGGCCTCACTTGGAGTACAGTATACAGTTCTAGCACCCTATTTAAAGAAGGACATTGAGCATTTGGAGGGGTCCAGGGTGGGTGACCAAAATGATCATTGGGATGGGATTGAAACCCTTTGAGGACAGGTTGAGGGAGCTCAACATGTACTTCCTGCAGGGTAGATGGCACAGAGGTGGTATGATTGAGACCTTTAAGTACTTGAAGGGCATAAATAGAGTTAGTACTGAGGGTATGTTTAGGTTGAGGAGTGAGGGGATCATGAGAGGGCATAGTCAGAAACAGGGAGAGGGTAGGTTCAGTAGGAAGATGAGGAGGCACTACTTCATGGAGAGGGTGGTGGTGGCATGGAACACACTGCCAGAGGAGGTGATCTCTCTGAAATCAGTGGGGAGTTTTAAAGATGGTGGGATAGGGTCCAAGGTAGAATACAAGTCGGGGCAGTTGACCAAAGTGGAGAACTCTGTTTGGGGTAACAATGGGGGTGGTGGGACAAGGGGCAGCAGCAAGTGTCTAAACTACGAGAGCTGCACAACTGAGCAGATACATGATAGACCATGAGGCCTGTATCTGCTGGTATTTTCATATGTTCGGATGTACTTTTGCAACTGTCATGAAATTTCAACCTAGAATGGTGGAATGGACGTATGAATTGCCAATTAATGCATTAAACTGCAAAAAGAAATTCCACAGAACTGATCATTCAGCTGCTGAATGATTGCATGTATTGCAGATTAAAGTATTAACTGTGGAATGGAATTTTGCAGAACACAGAAAAATGCCAAGATGGGCTGCTACAGGACACCTGTAATGTGTGCTCTGTATACTTCTTTTACAAAACCTCATTGCTTAAGTACTGAAAAGCCATTTTTGTGCTAAAAATCGTCCATATGCAGCCTGATCATGTAGATCCAGCATCCGTGAAGCTCTCGAAAAGTGAAACAAAATTCAAGAAAAAGCCAGATAAGGTCAGAAATGCTAGTGTGCTGGATTATCTCCAGCTGACAGAGTGAATCTGGGCAAGAAAAAGAGGGTCCAATAGAGAAGTACCTTATGGCTGACCCTGTGGGTAGTCCTGAGGTCCTGATGCTGAGAGATACAAGTGCTGCTACCAGCGGTCCTGCTCAGAGGGAAACTTATCTGAAGAGATGGCAGGAAAGGCCACAGAATAAGCAGTTGAGGCAACTAACCTTAACAAGCATCCATCAATGCTGAATGTTTGCTTGCTGTATTGGCATTGGTAGCGAGGAGTTAGAGAGATACATAATATTAGGAATGGCAATGAAGTACTAAAGTACCGGCCAGCTCCCCACCCCCACCTCTGCAGAGACTGACAGGGGCTGGGGTGTGCCTTGGGTCATCAGCCATAACACTCATACCATTTCACCCCTGCAGACACGGACAGGTGTTGCAGTGTACCTTGAGGTCTTCAGCCTTATACTCACCCCACTCCATAAGGAGATAAGCTGAGATGGGCGCAGTATAGGAGAATGGTTTGGACATTAGGGCCGAAGACCCCAAGGCACACCTCAGTGCCTGTCAGTGGCTGCAGGTGAGGGTGGAAAGGGGTGAGCATTATGGCCAACGACCCCAAGTCATACCCCCAACACCTGTCAGATTATACAGGGTAGGCATTACGGATGGAAAACCTAATGCCCCGGTGTTTGTTGGTATTTTGTCCAAATTTTCAACATGGGCTTTTGGGACCCCACCATGAACAGTAACAGTACTATTTCAAAGCACGAATCCCAAAGATGATTTCACACAGCTGTGTCATCTGCACCACATGTGCAAAAAACTCTTTGGGCAAGATGTGAAAAATAACAGCTATACTGTTCATTAGGAGGTGTGAGGAAATGGCAATGTTGAAAATCTGGAGTGAAAATATTAAAAAAGTGGCTGATTGCAGTGTGCATAAAACTGCAACATGTGCTCATAACACAATCATTTTGGAATGGTTTCACCAAATTTTCAACATGGCCTTTTGGGACCTCCTCATGAACAGTGGCACTGAGATTTCATTAATGTGTCCCAAAAGTTGATTTCTCACAGTGACTATGCTATTCTGCACCACAGGTGCAAAAACACATTTCAGAGAGGATGAAAATGACAGCTGTACTGTTCATAAGGGGTGTGAAAAAATGACAATGTTGGAAATTTGGCGTGAAAATATAAAAATTCCTGAAGTTATGGCGTGCGTATGAAACTGCGCAATGGACGCTGTAATGCAGTAATTTTGGAGTTTGTTCACCAAATTTGCAACAAGGGCTTTTTCGAGAGCACATGGTTTGGCTTCATTGGGACTGGGGTTCCACCTGGAGGGACACCAGCCTATACTGGCAGGATGGTCTGCATCTGTCCAGGAAGGGAACAAGTCTTTTGAGCAATCGGGTTTAAATGCTTCATTTGCAAGCTTTTAAACTAGTCAAAGGAGGAGGCACTGACAAGAAGCAGGAAAATCCCAGCCTCTCCTACAAAACAGGGTACTAAATGAGAAAAAGACCGAGGTAGAACGGTCCAGTGGGGATGCTGCAACAGAAGGTAAAGCCATCAAAAATGGAGAGCAAGGAGTACCAATGCCCGTAGTCTGGGTAACAAGCTTCCTGAATTAGTGGCCTTGATGGAGGAGGAACATCTGGATATCGTGGCAGTCACAGAAACATGGTACACAAAACCATGATTGGGACATAAACATACCAGGATACACTGTCTACAGGAGGGACAGGGAGGGTAAAAGAGGAGGAGTAGTTCTTTACATAAGGAAGGAATAAAGCAACAGAACAAAAGGGTAAACAGGGAGGAGAAGAAGCACTGTGGGTAAATTTGGAGACAGGCAATGGCACCACAATACATCACAGGGTTAGTATCTGACCCTTCTCAGGGGAGGAAATGGACAGGGAAATGATAGAAAGTATACTTAGAATGGCAGAAAAAGGGAGATATTGCTGATGCGTGATCTGAATATGCCAGATGTCAACTGGAGTGCAGTTGCAGCTGCCACTCGAAGAGTGCAGTTATTCTAGATGCCCTACAGGGGCATGCCTTAGACAACTAGTACTGGAGCCCACTCGAGAGGGAGCAATATTAGACTTGATTCTCTCAAATGGAGATGGAGAGGGATCACAGATGTAGAGTGGGTAGCCATCTGGGAACTAGCGACCATCGAACAGTATGGTTCTACAATAAACACAGCAATAGAGTCAAGCCACACAAAGACAAAAGTACTGGACTTTAGAGGGCTGATTTTGCCAAAATGGGTGAGTGCCTAAGGAATGCACTAGCAAATGGGCAGGAAGGAGGGTGGAAGAACAATGGGGAATAATAAAATTGCCATCACAGAGGTAACGAGCCTTTGTGTGAAGCAAATAAACAAAACAAGACGATGTAAGAAACCACTATGGTTCTCAAAGGAAGTGGCAGTGAAGGTTCAAGAGAAAAGAAAGCATTCAGGAAGTACAAGGAATCGCAGAAGGAGCAGGGACAGAGAACTGTATCAGTTAAAGCAAAAGGATGCTGGGAAGGCAGTCAGAACAGCAAAGGCCCAAACCGAGGAAAAAGATAGCCAACTCAGTTAAGAAGGGGACAAAACCTTTATAGGTACATCAGGGAGCAAAGGAAGACCAAGGGAGGGATAGTGAGGCTTAATAAAGGGAGGGAGGGTGGGCAGAGGGAGACTGCGAAAAGGCAGAGATACTAAACAAATATTTTTGCTCAGTATTTACAAATGAAGAGGGGAGGAAATAAAAAACAAACAGTAGAAACACTCTGGATACAGAAGTTGATACCAGCCAATTTACAGAAGAAAGGGTTCTGAAAGAACTCTTAAAACTGAAGGTGGACAAAGCAATGGGGCCTTATGGGATTCATCCCAGAATTCTAAAGAGCTAAGGGTAGAACTAGTGACAGCACTGACTACCCTTTTTAACAGATCATGGGAGGATGGGGTGGTACCCGAGGACTGAGGAGGGCAGATGTGATTCCCCTTCACAAAAGTGGGAGCAAGGCAGAAGCAGGAAACTACAGACCTGTCAGTTTAACCTCAGTGATAGGGAAAGTGATGGAATCACTTCTGAAGGAAAGAATTGTCGAGTATCTAGAGGCCAGAGGCACAGGACCCTAGGCAGCATGGATTCACAGTGGGAAGGTCATGCCAGACAAATCTGATAGATTTCTTTGACTGGGTGACCAAAGTAGTAGATCAGGGAGGTGCTGTGGACATGACCTACCTAGACTTTAGCAAGGCATTTGACACAGTCCCACACAAAAGATTAATATACAAGTTAGCCAGCCTGGGAGTGGGTCCCAAGATGACAGCCTGGGTAAAGAATTGGCTGGAGAATAGGACACAGAGAGTAATAGTAAATGGAGTCCACTCAGAAGAAAGGAGGGTTACTAGTGGGGTACATGGAGGTTCAGTATTAGGACCGGTCCTCTTCAATGTCTTTATAAGTGACATTGCGGAAGGACTGGAAGGAAAAGTATGTCTCTTTGCAGATGACACTAAG
Organism: Neoceratodus forsteri; assembly: GCA_016271365.2. NCBI lineage: Eukaryota > Metazoa > Chordata > Ceratodontiformes > Ceratodontidae > Neoceratodus > Neoceratodus forsteri. The sequence goes on along the minus strand of JADMNL010000033.1, from coordinate 100,798,768 downwards.
ATCTGCAACAGAGTTGATGCACAGAGTGGGGTGGAAAGGATGAGAAGGGACTTGGCAAGGTTAGAGGAATGGTCAAATGTATGGCAGCTTAGATTCAATGCTAAGAAGTGCAAGGTAATGCACCTGGGAAACAAAACCCAGGGAAGAGACACACAATGGGGGTGAGATACTAACAACAACAAACATGGAAAGGGATCTGGGGTAGTCATATCAGATGACCTAAAGGTGGGCAAGCAATGTGAGAGGGCAGCAAGGAGGGCTGGGGGATACTGGGATGCATAGGGAGAGGCATCACCAGTAGAAAACAGGAAGTTATTATCCTCTGTACAGACAGCTGGTGAGACCCCATCTGGAGTACTGTGTGCAGTTCTGAGACCCAATCTTCAGAAGACATAGACAGGATGGACGCTGTCCAGAGGAGGGCAACTAAAATGGTGCAGGGTCTGCACGGAAGACATATGAAGAGAGACTTAAGGAGCTTAATATGTATAGCCTCGAGGAAAGGAGGAGAGGGAGGACATGATAGAAACTTTCAAGTACCTCAAGGAATCAACAAAGTCCAAGAGGTAGCATCTTTCAAAAAAGAGGTGTGCAAGAACAAGAGGGCACAATTTGAAGATAGAGGGGTCAGCTCAGAGGTAATTTAAAGAAGTATTTTTCACAGAGAGGGTTGTGGATGCATGGAACAGCCTTCCGGAGGTTGTGGAGTCAAAATCAGTGGTGGAATTCAAGCATGCATGGGACAGTCATAAGGCAATTCTGGGGGTGGGGGAGTAAGAAGAAGTAGGCTGCTGGTTAACTAGGATCTGCAGCTTATCAGTAGGTAGGAAATGGGCAGACTGGGTGGGCAGCGGTCCTTATCTGCCGTCAAATTCTATGTTTCTACAAGAGACTCCTGCCACCTCTGCACGGAGAGGGTCAAGCCAAGGTTGACTCAGGAAAGGTAAGTCTGAAAGAAGCTGGATGACAGGGCTGAGTGGGAGCAGTTTAAAGGAGGGCCAACCAGCCAGAAAGGGGATAAACAGAATAAAAAAAAAATCACCTGAGAGTTTGCCAAAAATGATAGACTGCAGGAGAAAACACATCAGGCTGATCCGATCATAGAATCACCAACCTCACAGACAAGATTGGAACCATCATTGAAGTCTGTGATGTCTTTGAATTTGGTTATGATTCCACAGAGCAGAAAGGATTCCAAGCTAAGTAAACAACACTGGGCTGGATATTCAAAGTTTAGCACCCATCTGTTTCTACAGTACATATGCTCACTGACAGCTTATATGATGGCTGGCCGTAGAGGTGAGACGATGGCTGTGCCAGTCACAGTATGTGGCTGGTCAGAGCGCCTGGAACTGCGGTAAGGAGGAGTGTGGGAAGAGGAATTTCAGTGCACAGGTGGGGATGGGAGCTATTGGGGCCACTGTACCACCAGGATGTGCTGTATCAATGTATGCTGGAGGAACGGGTAGTGGGGGGCCCCACAGAACCACCAGGTAATACATTACGCCGCTTGATGAGCAATCGGGGAGACACAAGATCACCAGGTAATATCCTACATACCTTGGACAAGTGATTAGGGGTGGGGAACACACTGAACTACCAGTTCTCACATTCTAGTACTGAAATTGGAGCTAAGGGCTTGCTGCACAATGCAAATGAGCACATAAAGAACATGTAAATGCTACTTAGCACCATACAGTACATGCCCAATGTGTTCATTTGCATGTTCAGGATTAATGTAGCTCACAGGGGTCTTGGAGCTATCCCACTGTTGGCAGTGCTGTTCCCTGTGGGCTATATACATTTTATATATAAAAGGTCAAAAAGAAGTTCAGCATACCAGGTTACCTCCATGACCTGAGTAACACAATATATTGGCAAGATTTCTACCTTACAACCTCAGTGGAAATAGCTCTCAGATCTTAAAGGACATTATCACTAATGCTCTAAATATTCATGCACCATTCACCAATATCAGAACTAAAGCAAGGTCCTGCCCTGGTTCACCACTGATCTTAAAACAGCCTTGCTAGCCAGAGACAAACTGTGGAAAAGGCAAGAAAAACTAAGGACTCCATAGACTGGCTAAATTTCAGAAAAGCAAGAAATTCATGTACAACACAAATAAGATCTGCCAAAGCGGCCTATTATAGAGCTGAATTGGATGCCTCCTATAATAACCCAACCAGGCTCTGGGGAACTATAAAGGGTATCTTGGCCAAAACTCTACTCCTGCCTTAACCTGCAAACTGCTACTAAATAACACAGAAATTACGGATAAACAAGAAATTCTAAATACCTTCAATGACCACTTCACCACAGCTGGACTAGCATTTGACTCTTCACCTGCAAATCTCCTGAGATCTTCCTTGAATCTTCAATCCACCGTGGGCCAAAGGCTACATCAACCTTCTCCTTCAACCCAATATCATTGAAAGAAGTGGAAGATCTCCTCTCCAATTTGGATACTTCAAAAAGTGCAGGTACAGACTCCTGGACCCCTACTTCCTCAAGATTGCATCTCAAGTCTTATCTGCCCCCTCACTCATCTCTTCAATCTTTCCCTCACCACTGGATTCATTCCTCCATTTGGAAAGCAGCTCAAGTAGTTCCTTTACTCAAATCTGGTGATCCCATGGATCTCAATAATTACAGGCCCATTTCCATCCTATCAGTTCTGTCCAAGATGCTCGAAAAGTTAGTAAACTCACAATTAAGGGTCTACCTGGATAACAATAACCTCCTAAACACAGCACAATCAGGATTTAGATCAAGGCACAGCACCATTTCAGCCCTAGCCAAAGTAACCAACGACTGGCAGACTGCTATGGATAAGAAGAATAGTACCTGTGCTGTGTTCCTGGATTTGAGCAAAGCATTTGACACAGTGGATCATGAATCACTGATCACCTCCTTGGCTCAATAGGGTTGGATTCCTTCACTCAATTGGTTCAAGTGCTATCTATCAGACAGATCACAACTGGTAAAAATGGAAACTACCTATCCACTTTAAAACCACTGCTAAGAGGTGTACCACAAGGCTCTATTCTTGGCCCCATCCTCTTTGCCATCTGTATTAATAATATTGATGCTAACCTCACTCAATCAAACATCCATCTGTTTGCTGATGATACTGTGCTATATGTTAGCAATCCTTCATTGTCTAAAGCCTGTGAACTGCTACAATCTGAATTCTCCATCCTACAACACAACTTACTGGATAAAAACTACTTCTAAATGCCAAAAACAAAAGCTATGCTCTTTTCCTCACAAAGTTGCTCTGCCACTACCCCATCATCTACCACTCCTACAACTAACCACCTTACTTGGAGAGAAGCTGGAATACGTTGATAACTTCAAATATCTTGGTGTCTGGATTGATAACAAACTTGACTTTTCTGTCCATATTGAGGAGCTACTAAAGAAACTGAGACAAAGGCTTGGTTTATTTTTTGAATAAAGCACTACCTCAACAGAGACTCCAAAAAGATTAATCCAGGCTTCATTCCTATCCCTCATTGACTATGCTGACTTTCTGTATGGACACTGTTCACTCCTCCTCTTAAATAAACTGGACACCCTATACCACAGGTCCATCAGATTCATTACTGACCTTCCTTCAGCACCCACCATTGTTCCCTTCATAAGGCAGTTAGCTGGTCGTCATTACAACACAGAAGAAATAGGAATGCTGCAATTTGGATATTCAAAGCCTTATCAGGCAAGCTACCTACCTACATCTCGGACTGTTTTACTCAAATCACTTCTAGGCCATACAACCTAAGGATCAGCAAAATTATCATTCTTAAGGTCCCCAATGCCTGCACCCAGCTTGGGAGGGCTGCTATCAGCTACTCACTAGCAATTGTTTGGAACTCACTCCAAAACCATGAAGCTAAATAACCTCCCACCCTTAATATCCTTCAAAAGATTATTCACCACCCTATTCTCAGAACTCTGCAACTGCTTCCACAAGGCCTAATTCACGGCCCTACCCACCCCCTTTTCTGCTCGTGTTTCTATATGCTGAAAACTCCTGCTCCCAGTCTCAAGATTCACCCTCAAAATGCCTGCTAGGTCCTATAATCACATATTAACTCTGATGTGCCAACTGCCTACCGCCTCCCAGACAAAAGTGTTAATGCCTTGTACATATGTATATTGTTATATACTAGCACTTATGTCATTGTATTACTGTTTTTTGTTACCCCTGTCATTGTATTACTGTTTATGATACCCTTGTCAATGTAATAACACTTGCACTTCTTGACCACTCAGGTCCATCTTGTAAATGAGCTATGCTCAATGATGTTCGCCTGATTAAATAAAGATTTTGATTGATTGATTGATATACAGCCATGTCCATAGCGGGACAGCACAGTTTCACTTAGCGCTGCACCAACATGGCCCGACATTCAATTGGATAGTGCCGCTCACTATCCATCTGAATATCGCAGCAGCCTGGGGGCTGCACTTGCCCCATTTTCTGAATACGAGGCTCATCATTCCCTAAAGGTACAGTACCTAACTAGCTAAAGTCTGTTCAACTTGATATTAGAATTAAGGACACAAAGATTCAATATGACTGAAATACCAGATGTGCCTTAAATTGTTTTTTCTTTCTTTCTTCTCTTTATTCTTAACTAATGTCATTTTTTAGGGAAAGAAGGACATTTATTATTCCTGTTTATGAAAAGGTGACAAACATTACAATGGAACAGATGATGAACTCTTAAAGCTGGAATCTGTTCTTTAAGGTCACATAAAGAAATAATTAAGTCCAAGGATATTTATTTATTTAGTTAAATTTATTAACTGGGTAGGTCCACTGAGACTAGAAGTCCCTTTTTCAGGGGTGATCTAGAGTTAATTACATATAGGAATATTGCATAATACAAGAGTACAGGAAGGCTGAGACACAATGAGGATAGAAGTATGAGATAGCCGGATGCTACAGTCCATTAGTCAAATTGTTAGTACAATAGTTGTAACTGTTTATTTATCACTTTGTTAATTAAAAGTTATGTTTATCTCTACAGTATAGAAATAGTGGGTCTGTAGCAATAGATATATTATAAGGGATCTAAACATATTTTTCTTTTTGTTTTCTTTTCTCAAAGGTATTTCATTCATTCCTGGTGTATTGTAAAAGTATAATTTTTTGTTAAGAAATTTTTATTGCTGTTTTACAATTCATTGACCTAACAATACATAAGATATCGAGGAGGTATACTTTAGTATGCTTGTTACTTAATAATAAAACAGCAAAACAGTTGTACAAATACCAATCCTCCTTCTCCTCCCACTCTCCGGATCCCATTTGTTTAAAGAAATATTTAATATCATTGCTATTAATCCTTGTGTGAGTTGTATAATTCTTTTACAGAAAATACATAAATTAATTAAGGAGGCAAAAGGAGAAGGAGACAGAGATGGTTATATCTGTAATAATGGAGTCTGAGTTGTTTCTAGTTTTCTCCAACAGAGACAATGAATATCATCAATCATTTCCACATCTATCCAAAACCTTTCAAAGGATAGGATCTCTTTTAGCATATTCCACCATTTATGTGAATCCCATTTTGGAAGGGGTTGGGCTTTCCAGTTATCTAACAATAATCTCATAGTAGCTGTTGTCCTTAGGGCAATGATTTGTTCCTGTATTTTCATCAGCCTGAATGTTTCTGTGTTACTAGAAAGATAGAGATCCACTTTCATGGGAAAGTTTTTAGTAATTAATAATGGTGCCTATGCACAATCTGGTGGGAATTACACACTAGAGGCATGCATCCCACCTGTGCAGCTCTGCACTTATGGACAGGTGACACCGGCAGCATGTTCAATTGCTGTCCACCTGTCCACAGCCTCGCCCTCCCCAGCATGCAGTATGCTCAGGGCTGACAGGGGTGGAGTCATGGTCCCTAGAGGGTGGCCAATCAAATGGCCTTCCTGGGACCCAGTGGATCCCCACACAGGACAGCAGGTACCAGAATCATTCTCAGGCACTGCACAGAGCCACAGATGAACCCGTGTACCATGCGGGTGGCTGCCGATAGTGGTACAGCCCCCATGTCTGCCCCAGAGACATCCCTCACCAAAATGAATGCTGCTGCTCCTCCCCAACCCCAGCACAGGGTAGCACCCACCCTGGACACTGATGCCTATCTCCTGCCCACGTCACAGTGATGCCCCATCCCCAGCAGTATGCCTTCCCCACACACAGTGGAGCACCAACCCCAGGACAGTGGTACCACTGACCGCACACATCCAATGCACCCCGCCACATGGACCACACCACCCCAGGGATAGCAGGTGGTACTGCAGCCATGGGTTGGCTTGAGGCAATTCCTGATGGACACCTCCCTGCCACCTGCACAGGGACGGGCATACAAGTTCAGGGGTGTCTCTATGCATCCGCCTGGGGAGAGGGCTCCATGTGTCATGATGTGGGTGCTCTGGTACAGTTGTCATGCTGGGGGGACCCTGTGGGTGCACGGGTATGGCCATGTACGGCCATTATGGCAGGGTCTCCCTGGCATATCCTCTCCCTCTACACCCCTGCATGCCGTACTGTGTACCTTAGTGCATTGTGCATAGTGCTGGCATGCTGCCCACCTGCCCCAGCGTGTTGTGATCTAGGGCCCAGGGGATCAGGTGTGTTGGGTCTGTGCACCCTCATTTGTGCATCCCACAGGGAGATGCATGGGTGCAGAGTGGCTACTTGCCAAAGATACACGGCACATAGTCACTCTATGGGTTCATGCATAGGGCCCATTGAGAGGGCTTGTTTTGTTTCATCCCACCATCCCTGTACCTTTGACAGTTCCATAAACAATGAGTTAAATCTTTCTGTCTTCTTTTTAATTTTATTCAACCTTTCCTAAACTTCCTATTAGGACTCTAAAATAATCCGACTTTTTAAATAGTTTTGATCCCTCCAATATTGGGTTGATGTGTTGAGATTTAGATTCATATCCCTTAATTTCTTTGGATATTATTTCATTATATGTCTTGTGCTGTTCTGTAGGAAACAAAATTCCATGCCCATAATTTCCTAAATAGTGAACTTGTTTATAAATATTGAGATTGGGTCAACCCAATCCTATATCACAAGGAAGTATAAATGCTTCCATGCAATCTGAGATTTTCCACACACCTCAAAAATTTTGAGAATATATTATGAATCTGATTAAATCAACTTTTTGGGGCATCCGAAAATTATTTGTAGTACATATATAATGTGGCATAACTGTCATTTTAATAGTATCTATTCATCCACAAAGAGACAAGGGCAAATTTTCCCAATTAGATAGGAGATTTTAGATTTCATTTTTCACATTAGTAAAATTGAGGCATACAGTATGTAAGAGGTTTGGTCTGGTGTTATAATAGCTCCTAAATATTTTATTTTACTCTCAGTTTTATAGTCTTCCCTAATTTTCCTAAAGATAATATAACTCCTTTAGATAACTGAATTATTATGGACTTTGTTTATTTAAACAGTATCCTGATATTTTGGAGTATCAGTTAACTTCTTTCAAGAAAATGGGCAAGGAAACATGGATATACTACAGGATAAGGAGAATATCGTTTATGAGGGACTCATTCTATTAAGTTCATTTCCTATTTGAAATCTTTGAATTCTAGTGTTTTCCTAATCCATTTTAAGAATGGTTCTTGGTATAAAATGGAAATAACTGGATAAAGGGGCATCATTGTCTGATGCCGTTATTCATGTCAAAGGTAGCAGTTAGATGAGAATTAATTTGAAATCTAAGGGTGTTTTTATATAATATTTACATTTGTTTTGGCCGGAGGTCTTGTAGGACAGTTTTACAGGACTTGGCACGATGCCCAAGTTGACCCTCAGATGCATGCCGACAGAAACGGTCATCCATGTTAAATATCCATATTCCTGAAGAAGCCTGACTTGCCTTCTCGGGAGTGCCATTATATACATGTGGATACTAATAGCCATTTTTTGCAACTTAAAATATTGCTTTTTGGTACTGCACACCAGCCTTCCTACTTTGCCCATGATCTTCTGAGCCATTCTAAGTGTTGATGGTCTCATCAGCTGGGAGCACACTTATTTCATATACTTTGGTCATGCCCTTTGCTTTCTCATTTTTGGACATCTATAGCCCAGGACTGTTCTATGGTACTAGGGTCCCCAATTGTTCTATCAGACCCCAAACTCCTCTTGGAGGACACCACCTCTCTCATTGCTTTATCATGACCCCAAAAACAATGGATAGCAGGCTCTTATGGAGGCCAAATGACTCATTCTCATACACTGGCACCAACCAGCCCCTCCATCCCAAGCTAGCTGGTATGCTGCTCTTGCCAGACTGTCTATACTGGACTGGCTCTCTTGTTTGCATTCTGGCCACATGAATCAATACTTTGCCAGATGGGATGCTTATCTTCATTCTCCCTTTGTAGGACTCCAATCAGTTATGGAAATCCTCCTACTTAGATGGTATTTTGCTTCATTATGGATTTCAAGTTTCTCTTGAATATTTGAGACTGTCTGTCAGTCATGTTTAACAGCTGTAAGTTTATTGCTAGGAATTTAGTAATACGTACTAGCACACCTAAGTGTTCATTCATGAATAGATGAAGCTATGTATGGAATATGATGTTTACAAGTATTTCTGTACTTTGTTGACTGAAACCTAATAAAATATTCGATGATAAAAAAAATATTTACATTAGTTTTAGCAAATTAGAGGGATTTTCCATTCCTTCAGACACTGCATCATGTAGTCTCAGTTTAAGACATTGAAGGCCTTACTGGCACCTAAATTTATTTAGCGGGGAAGGGTGGGTGAAGCTATTAAAGTACAAAGTTAAGGGTTTAGCTTTAAACAGCTTATTCAGTCTCTTACTATAGTAGCACTACCATGCCACTATAATATATATTTAGGAATCTGTCCTTCCACCTGGGCGGTGGGTTGTCAGCCCCATTCCCACAAGGTCTGACAGGTGGCCACCTCCCCCAAGGACCATCCGCAGAGTCCCACGTGGATTCACCTCATGGCAGGGCCAGGTGGGAGAGAGTCATCCTTCCCTAGAAACACAATGCAGATCATGGGTCCAGTACCCAAGTGGTGGCATGGGTCAGGGCTAGCAGGCAGAGTTTCACAAGCCTGCTAACTCATTTTCCACATTTCTGCTTGAATCTTGTTATGGCCAGCAGATGACAGTGAGTGCAATGTAGCCACATACATTGCCTCACCCAGTAGCCCCTCCCATTCATGCCATCCCACTTGCACTGCCACCAGGCTCCACCTGGTGACAGTCAACAGCAAAGTGACAAGCTCTCCCACCCCGTGAGATGAGAGCAGTCCCTGAGACACTCAGTTCTCACCTCTCCAGCTGATCCCATGACCCAAGTCTGTTTCTGGATGCAGGTCGCCTGTGGTGGCAGGTAAGGAGTATGGCATTTTAGCTCTCTGTGCCACTGGTTGGCATTCTTCTGTAGTTCATTTTAACTACAGAAGTCAATTTATGCATATCAGACATCTCAATGGGCATCAAGAGCAAGTTTGTTTGCAGATGACACCAAGATGGGAGCAGTAGTGGATGACCTAGGAGGTGGCATGGCTTACAGGATGATCTGTCAAAATTGGAGGCCTGGTCAGACACCTGGCAGTTGGAGTTCAATGCCAAAAAGTGCAAGGTGCTACATTTCAGGGCTAAAAACAATAAGGAGCTACCAGCTTGGGGGTCAGCTAGCCGTGACAGAGGAGGAGGAGGAGAAGGATCTCTGCGTGATTATAATGGGCTCAATGAACAACTCAGCACTATGCAGGAAGGCAGCTACAAAAGCCAACAAAATGCTGGGTTGTATTGCCAGGGTATATCTTCAAGGAGAGGGAGGTGATCCTGCCATTGTACAGGTCACTGGTTAGGACACCCCGAGTACTGCATGCAGTACTGGCACCCATACCTGAAGAGGGACATTAAGTTACTGGAGGGGGGCAGGCAACAAAGATGATCTAGGGACTAGGGGACATACCCAGGTTGAGGGAGTTGAACATGTACTCACTGGAGGAGAGAAGAGACAGGGGATATGACTAATACCTTCAAGTACATGAAGATAATTAAAAACAGATGCAGAGGGACTATTGAAGTTAAGGAAGGCTAGGGATATTCGAGGTCACGATCTCAGATTGAGGGGATGGTTCAGGAGGAAATGAGACAACATTTTTTATGGAGAGAGTGGTGTCTGGGTAGAACATGTAGTCTGTGGAAGTGATATCCTGTAGATCAGTGGACTACTTCAAAAGTGGATGGGATAGGGTAAAAGGGAGGGTCAGGGAAGGGAGGGCAGCTGCAGTATAAGGGTTGCTAGCTGCACACTCAAGCAGACTCAATAGTCCATAAGGCCTTTATCTGCTGGCAAATTCATATGTTCATATTCACTATGTCTCTTTATATATATGCATTCATAAAGAATGTTTATGTTACATGTAACTGACCAGTGCCTGGGGTTACTAGGATCCCATCAGATTTAAATCAGGCAGATAGCCTTTGCAGTGTCAAAGGGTTTAAAACTCTCTGAAAACATTACATCACCCCCAGCTTAGCTCTGCTGAGGAGTGGATGATGTCATGAAATTTAGAACTCTCACAGCAGCATACGCCACAGTGCTCTACTGTTGTTTTTAAGTGAGTCAGTTTGGAGTTAAGAGTTCTACAAGCAAGTTGTACTTTGCCACAGAACACTTGTTAGAGTGAGGAGGGACCCTCAGTTTATTATTTTCTGCCTTGTACAGTATCCAGCAGCTGGTTTTGTGGGACATGATGGCTACCAGGTCCTGTGAAGCCCGAGGGGTTGGAAGATTTTTACAGAAGGAGAAATGGGACTGAAGGGTCAGTGAGTACTTTGGGCAACCCCAAAAGACTGTGAGAGCTAACAGAACTTCCCAGAATGTAGAAACTGTGTGTTTCAAAGCTGAAAGTTATGGAGTTTGTGTGAGAACTATGGAGTTCAAGTGTTCTTAACAAATGCCTTGGGGGTGTACAACATGCTGTAAGTACAAGGTTCATTTGTTGTTCATGTGGGTTGGTTGGTGCCTCTAGGAGCCCAACAATGCTAGGATACAGGTACTCAGGACTTGTGCACAAAGTTTGTGCTGTAAGGATGTCTCTTGTAGCCCTGTGTGGCTAGGGATCCTGTTTTTCCTAAACGTAATGGCAGAGACAGTCTAGTTTTGGCAATAGTGAACTGACCACCACTTACTTTTGGTTTCAAAGGATTTAACTGGTTACAATGAATAGTCTAAGATGTTACCTTAGTTCACCTAGTGGTGCTCGAATGTGGTGCTGTGGCAAGTTCCACTATAAATGCACTCAGATGTCCAGAGATCCCTAAACAAAGGGATGGACATCCACAGGAAATGTTCTGTGAAGTTCTGCCTGAAAGAGTTGTGAAATGTTTTGCCTGTTACTAGTGTGCCATCTGTGTTGTACAGCTACAAGCCCTGGGGGCACCACCGTATTTTCTGTTAACACTCTGTCAGGAATAAAGCCATACAGTAAAATCCCAAGCTTCTGGTTGTGGACATTCCATCACTGAATACCTGTGTGAAGTTTTGTGGCCCCACAGATAGGAGACACACCATAGACCTGGCATCTCTCCCCGGACCTGGGTAAAAATAGAAATGTTGTTTTATAACCCTCCCGACCTCTGAGATGCCCGAGCCAGGTGTTGCCCTAATGCTAGGGGTGATACCATTTCTGCCAATTGTGGTTGTTGCCTTGTCTGAGTACAAAAAGGGGTGCTCCCTTACAAAAGGGGTGGGGTGGTTGCATATATATTACCCTATTATTTATGTATAATGTAAATAACCATAATACATTTAAAAAAAATATAAAAAAGGAATTCCTCAGAACAGTCAATCTGCAGTTCATGTGTAGCTTTTTCAATTCAGACAGAAAATTTTGTGAATTAGGCAAAATTTGCCAAACACATTTGGAGGATTTAGATTTCACTAAAGTCAGAATTTTGAAAAATCCGATGAAATGTTCAAAACTTTCATTAAATTTTCACAAATTCAGAATTCACACTTTCTGCCCAGCTCTAGTCAGGGACCTTTTAAGTAGTAGAAGTGGATGGGTGTGTGCCTAGGCAGCCCCACCCTGTTGTATTTACAGTCACCTCGGTCTCCACTACAACTGGAATGTCATGCATGCATGAATATTGTGTGTTGCATGCATTTGTTGTGCTGTACTTGTGTTCATGATCACATGTTTGCATCTGTGTGCACTGGAACTATACAGATGTATCAAGTCAATCAGTCAATAAAAATCTTTATTTATCCAGGTGAACAACATTGAGCGGGAGCTCATTTGCAAGATGGACCTGGTTAGGGTACAATAAGGCAACATACATATATAGATATATATATATATATATATATATATATATATATATACACACACACACACATCAACACAACTGGGTACAAAAAGGTCCTGATAAGGTGTAGAAAAAACAAAGAACCATAACAGAGGAGAATGCAATTACAAAATTGCAGACACACCATTAGCAGCATTATATAAATAAATACATGTCATAAGGTCCATTTACACGATACAACAATACAAATGTATACAAACTTGCCAGAGGCGATAATAAACACAGCCTATGAGGCAAACATGAACAGCCAGCTAACAGAAGGTGGGGACCAGGTGGAGAGTGGAAGTACACTGAGTAGAGAAGGTCTTTGGGGAGGGAGTTAACAACCATAATTAGGGATATGATAGACAGGACTGGCGGGGACATGGGGGCTTGGAAAGGAGGGCAGGTGATGTTTGACCAAGAGATGAAGGTAAATCCACCTTATCAGGGGAACTGAGGATGAAGATGCTTGATGAGTCAGTGCCAAAAAGAGATGTAGAGGCACAGAACAGAAATCACAAGATGGTTGAATATATGGTTAAAAAGCATAAGTTGGGTATGCATGTATGCATATGCACATGTCTATGTGGATATGGTGTTCACTGAGGAAATATGGGCAAGAACTGGGCAGAAAAAGGTGTAGGACTTCCACAAAAGAAATCCTGAGAAGGGTGAGGCAAATGCCTGTGGAAGGTGAATGAGCAGCAAGTTGACAAGAAAGTTGGGAAACGGGTACTTATGGACAGAGCCCTCAAGGGCAAGTAAAAGTTGATGGCGGGAACGATGTGTTGCATTCTTGAAACCAAGATTCACATCCCATACTTTAGCTGGTTGTGGCTCAGAGTGTCATGGAGGTGAGGTGGGTGTTGCTTATTTCCCAGAGAGGAAGGGTGTGAGCTGCCTAACATTTGCATGTGCCCTGATGGCTAACCATTGAATGGTATTGGCTTTCTTTAAGGCAGCCACCCAGTCCCTCCCTGCTGGAGGAAGTGTGCTGTGAGGTGACCCCAACTATTGGGGTTAAAAGGATACAGGAAATATGGCCAATGCAAAACAAATGGAAAGACAGCATAATGGAAACTGACCAGGATAAAGGAATCAAAGTAAAACTGGAAAAGTCAAATGTACAACATTTTTAAGCAAAGCTGATGACGGGTCTGAAGGCAACAATGGATTAAAAGATGTATAGGATCGGAGATGAATGCATGTGTCAGACTTACGTACTTCATTGTTTTGCCAGGTCAGCATGTTCATGTTTCATAATAATCATGAGCCTATCCATACCTAGTTTGCCAATGTGTGTCTAAGCCACCCCTAGAAACTGAAGAGTCTCCTTCAGTGAAACGCAGGCTCAGTTGGTTTTGTGCCACCACTACACTGCCAGAGCACTTGTCTTGTGGAATTCACAGAGCACCAGCAAAGTTATTAACCTTCTGAAGAAAGTTGGTTGATCATTAAAAGGGAACTTTACAGGAGTTACACAGCTTTTGTGTACATGCTTCAGTGGGCTTGAGTCACAACTTGGTTATACAAAACCAGAAAAATCTTGTAAACAAATCATTTTGCCTGGTTTTACTCTGTGAGTTTGTGATGCTGTCAGCTGCTTGACATTACCTTGCAAGTCTAATATCAGGTTATTACATTTATTGGTGAAGGTGTTGTCAGTTCAACATCTGTGAGTTGCCAGTTGTGTTAGTGCCTCGTCCGTCTCGTAATGCCAGCTATTGACAAGGTACTGGGAAAGATGGCAGTTTATTACCAGAAATGGAAAACACTTGTCCAGCTGATGTTAGCCTCTTGACAGCTGTTGGGTGCACATGCCAGTTTGAGGTGAGTAGATTCTGAAACTTGTCTGTGTGTTGACACCTATGTGGTACACTGTTTTGTAGGATATTAAAAAGAGCAACCTTTTCTCCCCTTGTTTCATTGATATGCATCCTGTGGTGCGCTGTCTGTCTGGGGTGCTTCATGAACTGCATGGGATCGCAAAATCAGCTTCCACCATCTTGGGTGTCTGTGTTTTATCTTCAACCTGGGTTTTCTTCTTAGGGCTACCAAGCCCGTCTCAAGCTCATGCTTTAGGGATTGTTCCTTTCATAAAAGAGCAGCTGAAGGAAAGTGTTCTGATGTCCATTCCCTGTTTCTGGGAATTTCTGTGTTTCTCAAAGGTGTCTGATTGATAGCACTAGATAATGAAGTCTGTTATCTTATTTTCATGGACATTACAGCACAGACAGACTCACACTGACCCCATCAATGTTTCTCAACCCTAGCCTAGAAAGAACACATATAGTGAGTAAAAGTTTGTTTAGACTCGATGCAGAGCATTCAGTCCCTCATATCAGACCACAAATATCAATGTTCGTGCCAACTGTAATGGTGGCTTTTGTGTTGAGAACATCTGTTCCCCAGAATCTGCACTTTGACCACAATACTTAAATCATATAAAATAGGCCACTGAGCAGCCATCAGATATAATAGTTCTGTCACCACTGAGCACTGACCTCAGCTGCATATTAATAGATTCAAACTGGTGGATGACAGGTGAACAATTCTGTACCTCAGTGCCAACCCACTAGCAATCCAGTCAAACTTTCTGATGTTCAGATTTTTTTGTTTGTCAAAGGCTAGCAAACATATTGCAATTGACCTGAGCTCTCAGAGGGCTTTTGGGGCTTTACCATCCTCCACCTATCGCAGCTTGAGAAAACCTAATCTCTGCCACAGTTCCACTCACTCTCCTCCTCTCTGCTGCTTTTCCTTTGAAGTACTTGGCCAATCAGAATACTGGAAAATGCAAGCTGGACGTTAGCTTTCCTGGGCATCTTCTACTTCTCACAGACTGTGATGTTTGTTCCACTTGACTGGTGCTGTACAGCACTTAGTTTATCTCTGTCCTGGGAATGGCAGAGATATTGTATAACAGTCATAGCTTTTCCCTGTCTGTGGCTGTCTGTGGCTGCAATGTCAGCTATGCTGATTAGTGGTAATTGTTCTGTCCGTTGCCCCACACCAGCAGTGCCCATTTCTTCACGCTACCACTGAGAAGCATTCCTGCTGTGGAGCAGGAGAGAGCACTTTCTGTGCCATACTTTGGGAGAGGAGCATGGCAGTTCTAAATCCTTCCCCAAGCCACCACTTGACACCAGAAGCAAATGGTGGCAGTAACAGGGGCATGGCAATGAACTGCTTAGCCAAGAAGTCTCCACCACACTCTGACACCAAGGTGCCCAAGTGCCCAACCCCCACTGCAGGCAACCTCTAACACTTTGCAGCACTGGGGCGGTGGGAACCCCTGGGTTCCACCTAACAAACCCCTGCCACACTCCACAACACCAGGGCACCGAATCCTGGTTCCACCAAACAACACCCCTGCCACACTCCATGACAGCGGAGTGCCCAACAATCAGTGTTGCTAAAGAATGCATTGACACTTGTGTGTCCAATCCATCTGCAAAAGGAAAACATCCATAATTGGGTCCCTTTTGTTTTTCAACCTGACAAAAAAAAGAAAAGAAAACCATACAGGGATGGTTTAGTGTTATTCCCAAATCCCACCCAAAATATCTTTTCAATGTTGTGCCACAAAATGACACTTTGGTTATGATTTCATAAATGACACCTGTCATGTTCATAAGTCAGAGTAATAACAAGACTCTTTTGAAAATTTGGGGTCAGAAGCTTTAAAGCAACAAAGTTATAAAGAAATGTTGAGATTTTCCAATGTTTCCTTATAATGTTGCGATGCTTTTACAATTTGAACCCACATGTTCAACATACAGTAGTCCTTTTCACACCACCTAATGAACATGGCAACTGTCATTTTTAAATCCACTCAAATCTGGTTTTATGGTTCTTCTGCAAAATCACATTTCAGGTGGATTTGATAAATGACACCTGTCATGATTATATGCTGGAGTAATAAAAATACTGTCTTGAAAATTTGGGTTACAGTCTAAGAAAGCAACAACATGTGTAATCATCTTTATTTCCCACGCATGACAATTTCACTATTAAACTCATATTTTAATGTCTTACTTTTAATATCTGTGCCTAACAGTTACCCAGCAAACACAAGCAATCAAACATGATCGGCCTTGGTCAATTTTGTTTTAATCTATTACTGCTCCAATGTCTGGGGTGTTACCCAGTGTAGCACAAAACAGATGCATTTTAGAAGCAACAGTACACTAGCACTATCCAAGAATGATACCAAGAAATGGATTGTATGTTGCCAGGAGGAGAAGTCCCAAGCAACAGAGGTGCAGTGTATAATAGGGATCCTGCTATCAGTGGGTTCAAACTATGTTAGCACTCGCTAACAGGTCAACATGCACCAGTAACTTTGCTGCAACATAACTGTGCCTTTGAGCCACACCTTGTTGCAGCACTGGGCACATTGGTGTTCCGCCCAGAAATACAAAAGTATGCACCTGCAGCACATCCACTGCTTTAAGTTAATGTCTTCGTTTCTCTGACTGTATTCATTCAAGAACCAGATAAATAAATATTTATATTGATACTGTACCTCTCAGGCCTCATTACTTCCCCCACCCAGTTCTTCATGTTAGCCCCTTAAGTCTAACCCACAGCAGCAGTGTGGATTTATCCAGTGTTCTTCTTGGGAGCCAACTAAGCCCTGGCATACCACCGCTCATTTATTTATTTAAATTTGCTCAGTCAATTCTGCACTCCAGCCACACTCACTCTGCTGCCCACCCCCGCTCTGCCAAACAAGCCCCTTGGGCATTTAAGCATAGCCATGGGAGCAGCAGACTGGTTGGTTAAGGGAGGCACTCTAGCCACAGCCTCCTGCACCTCACAACACTCATGCTCTGACCTTCTCCCACCTGCATGGAGCAGGCTGCAGTCTGAGCTCCATATGGGTTGTTTCATTTCTTCTTTTTTTTTTTCATTTTTAATTTTGTACTTGTAGACCAGATGAGCAAATGCCTTATTTTCACAGGTGACAAGTTTAACATACATACATACATGCATGCAATCAAATGACAATAAAAAATTCAACAGTAATCAATGCTTTGTACAAGTACATTCATTTCAAGTTAAGAGCTATTGTTAAGTCAGATTTTAAAACACCAAATAGTGTTACTTTCAGCAATTTCAAAAGGAATAGAGTTAAAAATGTGGGTGCCCTAAGCAATAAGGATCTGTGCCCAAATATTTTCTTGAATAATGGAATTTTAAAAGTATACCTAGACTGAGACCTCTTTAAAGCAGAATTAACAAACCTAGGAAACAAATCAACTATGTAGAAGGATAGAACCCTTTCATATTGGCTGTGTGACTTTCCACATGGCACCCCACCGGTGCTACTGCACACCCTGGCAGTGCCTCTGTCTTCCCAATGCCCCTAGGGCACTCCTCATGCTCCTACTGTCCCAGCACCTCCTGGCATGCAGATTCACCCCTAACCCTTGCAGCCCTCTAGTGTTGCACTGGAGTGGGGGGTCTGATCCCCGCGTGAATCGCCACAGGTGAAACTAATGTTTGGTGCCAGCCTGAATCAGTGGCACCATGGGTTCGCATGGGACCCCTTTTATAAAATTGGGTGCAGGGTCCCTGATGCACCCTGAGTTTGTTGCATCCATACAGTGACACAACTTGCGTCTCTCTGAGGGCTGTTTTAAAATCGGGCCCAATATGTTTTTGATGCAGCGGACCTGTTGCATTACATCTGAGATTCTTGCCACACAAAACACTTTTCTTGTAAAATACAGCAGACAGTGTTTGGTGCACCTGGATTTGATGCAAGGTGGTTATTTGACATACCTGGCATTGATCTATGGACCCTTTGAAAATCTAGCTTTTAAGGAGCAATTTGTTCTGCACAAGACAGGACTGGGCACTAAAAAAATTATCCCTCTTTGCAGTCTCAAGAATTAAATGGTCATGGAGTTTGAACTAACCTCTCACTAACACAGTGGTCCCTCTGTGACAGGGTTTAGGTACCTGTACATTGTGGGACAGTGTGGGGAAGCTTGAACTGTGATTGCCCATGCTGCACGTCTCAAGTGGATAAACAGTGGACTTCAGTTTCTAGTGCTGTCAATCCGGTGCCTTTCACACCCACTAGATTCACACACAGAAAAAAATACTTGAAGAAAAAAAAATCAACAGATCACGATTTTAATGATCATTGATGTCAGCAAATCTTTTTGAGCTAAAGTAGAGTAAAAGGTCATCTGCATACAATAAAGAGGATCAGGAAGCAGATACCTGAGGGAGGCTATTGATTAAAATAGGAAAAGCAGTGGACCTTATATTGACCCTTGTGGAATACCAATATGAATAGTAGCAATGTCAGAGAAAGATTGGTCAGTCTTAACAATTTGCTTTCTGAGCATAATTAATTATAAAGCCAGGATACTGCTGTAGAAGAGTTACGTACATAGAGTTGAAAGCTTCAAACATAAAAAATATCTAGTAAACAAGGTCAAAACTTTCATAAGGTCAGCAACACCACCCCTGACAACAGACTCATTTCTATGAATGTTTTGATGTTGTCAGTAAATTTGATAAATGCTGTGGTAGTTCTAGGATCTTGTCAAAGTCCATGCTGTTTAGGAAACCACAGATAATAATTAAGGAAATATTCTCTGAGTATGACAGCAACAAATGTTTATACTGATTTACTAAGCACTAGGGACTTCAGGAGGCCAAATTTTATGAAGATGGGTGAATGCATCAGGGATGACCTGGTGGGGGATGTCCCAGGTGAGCGGAGGAACAGTGAATGAAGCTAAAAGGGGCATAGTTAAGGTAACAAACCTCTTTGTCAAGAAAGTGAGCAAAAGCAAGAGGAAAAAGGGCCATTATTGTTCTTGAAAGACCTTGCAGAAAATGTAAAGGCTTTAAGGGTTGCATTTAAAAGGTTTAAGGAGACAAAAGGGAGGATTGTGAAGTGTATCGGAAGACAAATGGAAGTAAGGAAAGCAGTAAAGAGCACAAAGGCACACATTGAAGAAAGAATAGCCCAAACAGTAAGAAAGGGGATGACACATTTTTTAGGTATATAAGCAAAAGATGAAGACCAGGGAGAGATTGTAAGGTTAGAAAGGGAAGGGGAACTGTGCAGAAGTGGACCAGGAAAAGACAGACATCCTAAACAAATACTTCTGCTTAGTGTTCACAAAAGGAGGGAAAGGGAGGGGCTACAAAAAGTAACAGGAGCTATGGGGGTGAGGTGGACACTAGTCCTTTTCAGAAGACAGGGTCCTGAAGGGATTCACTAATCTAAAAGTGGACAAAGCAATGGGGCCAAACAGAGTGCATCCAAGGACATAGAGGAAGCTCAGGAAGGTACAGATTGCATTTTTGACAGTACTGTTTAACAGCTTGCTGGAAACAGTAGTGGCTCCAGAGAACTGAGGAGAACAGATGTAGTTCCACGTCACAAAAGTAATAATAGAAAGGAAGCTGGCAATTATAGGCCAGTCAGTCTGACATTGGTGGTGGGAAAGTTAATGGAAATATGGCTGAAGGAAAGGACTGCAGAATGTCTTGTAAGCTCCATTCCCATTGTCTAGGTGTATGCCTGATGTTACTTGTGGGAGGGGTTCTACAACAGTAGAAACACACTTTTGATCGTAATACTTTTCTTTTCAATTGGGATGGCTATGTTGAAATGAAGCCATCGGCATGATTAGGAAGTGAAAACAAAATACCAACTGCACTCCACAAAAGGGAAAACAAAGCAAACAATACCGAAAAGCTGTTCAAAAGCTTTAATGCATGTTAAATTACAGTACTGTGCCTGGATCGACCACACTACCAGTCGCCTCGTGCTCGTAACAAAACCGCTTGTCAGGGGGCGGTAGGCAGGTGAAAAGGCAACTGTTTAAATACTTCCCAAAATCAATCAATTACACATTTACACAGGTGTTGAATTAATTAATACAGACTCAATCCTTACTGCAGACAACATACATCCATATAAAGTGCAAAACAGATAAACAGTGCTACATAAAAATTATTTATAAAGTCAGAGCTTAAACAAGAAATAATTTATTTTGTACATGTCACTTAGTAATAATGGTAAAAGCAGTATACAGTATTTAAATGTAAATAACTAATTTGACTTTTAATTTAATTACTGATCAAACATTTAATTTTATACTGCCAATCGAAACCTAATTTCCTTTTCAAGGCTCCAACTTGTTTTTGCAAAAGAGAGGTGGATGAAAGATATATGGGGATCTGAGAGCATCAGCGATCAGCTCAAAATATCACTTTAAAGATAGAGATGGGATGTCTGAAAAAACAGAAAAGAGACAAAATATTTACTTTTCATAATAACTTGAGGAGTGCCATCTTCTAGTGCTGGGCTGCAAACAAATCTTTGGTTAACTGGCAAACAGTCTCAATTAAAATAAATGAGGTCCACAACAGCAATAGCTTTAAACTGGGAGATCCAGTCTAATTAATAACAAAACTCATGGCGTTGTTTAAACAGTTCCTCACCAGACTGTAGCGGTCACATTATGGTGGGGATAGAAAGCAGTGGTTAGCTTGTGGGCAAGCTGACCCCACCAAAGTTTTGGCACCTTTCTCCTGGTCCATGTAGGCCACTGAACAGTTTCAGGCAGCTTTAATTCAGAGCTGAGATGACCCTCTCTACAGGCAGCAGCAGCTGGCCCTCATCTGTCCATCACATGGCTTCAGGATGGCTCAGAGAAATAGCTGTCTCAACTCAAGGCTACTCTTCTCTCCCTTCTGTGCAGTACATTCATTGGGACTGGCACAGGTGACTCCTCCTCAACTCTGAGGCAGACGTCGCCACACACATGGTCACAACTGGGTTGGCTTCCTCTTTATTCATTGCACATTATGCTTCCTTCCCTGTACTGTGGTTTGAATCTCACAAGCACCAACAGAGCTGCCACAACAGGGTTGACTTATTGCTCAAAATCTGGCACTTGTCTCACTATTCTGGGACTTCATTCTCTCCCACCAGCCTCTTTCTTTCACAGGAGATGACCAAAGCTCACTCTTCCACTGCACAGTCCTGTCCCATCTGTTCTTCTCTCAAATCTCTCCAGCATAAAGTTGGCACTGCTGGAGGAACATGGAAAAGGACACATTGCACAGCAGGCCCTGATCCAATCTAACGACCGCTGCCACATCACTTGCTGCACTTTACAGCCTTGGCCTCCCACGGAAAAACCCATAGGCCTTCTTGCAGCAGGCAATCAACCCTGCTGTGTCACTCCCCTACCCGTGCATATCAGACTCCACACGGGCCCCTCCTGGTGCCACAGCCTCAGATTTTTACCCCAGCACCCATGGTCACCTGGAGACCCACAGAGTCCACGCTGGTGTGGCAGAGGCAGATTAACTATTTGATTACAGGCCCAGAAAGAACCTGAAAACTGCATACAAAATATACACACCCTGCAAGGGGTGGTACACTTGAATTCAACAGGTTACAAGACCTGAGGTGGCTGGATTCATGGGGAGGATCATATCAAACAAATCTGATAAATTTAATTTGCTGGGTGACCAATGAATTAAATCAGGGTGGAGAGGTGGATGTGATATAACTAGGGTTCACTAAGTCTTTCAATACTGTTTGACATAGGGGACTAGTAAGCAGTTGGATAGCTTATGGGTGGGTACAAAGGTCGTAAACTGGGTTAGAAAATAGTTAGGGGAGAGGCGATAAAGGGTGGTAGTAAATGGAGTTCATGCCAAGGAAGGAACAGTGACTAGTAGGGTGTTTCAGGATCAATACCATGACCAGTCCTCTTCAATGTTTTAATAAGTGACACTGCAGAGGAGGTGAAAGGAAGGTCTTCCTCTTTGCAGATGGCACCAAAATCTGCAACAGGGTGGAAATTCTGGGGATGGGAAGTGGAATGGATGAGCAGAGACCTGAGAAAATTCAAGGAGTGGTCAAGTGTATGGCAGCTGGACTTCAATGTGAAAAGTGCAACATAATGCACTTATGGCACAGAAATGCAGGAGTGGGGTTCAGAATGGGGAGTGATATTGATGACCACCAAGCAGCAAAGAGACCTGGGGTAATCCTATCAGATGATCTATAGCAATTGCAGGCAGTGCGACGAGGCAGGTGGGAGGGCTTGTGGAATGCTAGGTTGCATAGAGAAGGGTATCACTGGCAGAAAGAGGAGGTGGTTTTGCCCCTGTACAGATCACTGGTAGGACCCCACCTCAAGTACTGTTTCCAGTTCTAGAGACCCCATCTCTGGAAGGACACAGAAAAGTGGAGACAGTCCAGAGGAACTAAAATGGTGCAGGGTCTGCACCATCAACCCTATGATGAAAGACTAAAGAACCTCAGTATGTACACCCCTGAACAGAAAACAGAGGAGTGGGGATATGACAGAGACCTTTAAATACCTCATGGAAGCAAATAAGACTCAGGAGGGAAGTATATTTTTTAAAAAGGAACTCAACAACAAGAGGACATGCTATGAAGCTGGCAGGGAAGTAGATTCAGGGAGATGTGAGGAAGTACTTCTTCACAGAAAGAGTGGTGAAGGTGAAGATGGTAGTGCAGTTCAAGAATGCATGTGCTAGGTACAGGGTATCTTAGTGGAAAGGAAAGGGAGGAGAAAGAGTCGGAGAGATTGGAGTCTGTGGTGATGCTAGGTAGGGGAAGATGGACAGACTAAGTGGGCCAAGTAGTCCTTATCTGCCATAAAATTATATGTTTCCATGTAAATGGATAACCATAGGTCAATAATTATCAAAGACCTTTGGAGCACCCTTTTGTACACAGTACAACCTTCACCACTTTCAAGACATCAAGAACTATGCCAAAGATTAGACATAAGTTAAATATTTGTGCAATGAAAGTTGCAGAGTAGGGGGCAGCTAATGTAAGGAGTCTGGTTCAAATCTATCATTGCTAATGTTACTGCAGGAGACATGGTACCAAGCAATTTAAAGGGGAACTCTCAGCTTCGGGAGAAATGCTGTAGGAACTATAGGTCCTGATTAAGCATACCACTGGTAAATAAATTTTTTCTCAAATCACTTACTTGTGTGGAGTAACATTTTATCTGTTTGATCCTGTGACCCACCTATCATGAAAACTGCCAATTACTATTCCGAGAGTCCCCTGCAGCCAGCCCTCTGATAACATACATGAAGGGCTAAGCGTGGGGATGCCTTTCTGCATTATAGCTCTGTGTAACTGTACAGTGTCATATAGTGCATTATTGCACTTATACTGCTAGTGCCAATCAGCAATGGAAAACATGGATTGCAGGATCAACCAGATAAAAGCCTTAGTTCACACAGAGAGTGGTTTAAAAATTTTATTTACTGGGCATTTGCTTATGATAGGTCCTGCAGCATTTTCCTGCTGAGCTGCGAGTTCTCCTTTAAGAGGTTTGCTAAGGGTCATAATTTTCAGATACAACTGGGGAAGACCAGTATGATCAGAAGCAGGGGAAGCTAGGATGTCTTATTGAACAGGTACCAAAAGAAGCAGACATAAATGAAAACTATTGTCATATTCTCATTGTCTTCAACACCCATTTATTGTTTCATCCACACATGTGACATGAAGAGACGCATTACCACATGCTGTGAACATACTCCTGCTACTGTGCCACCTGCCTACATTGTTACTGTAAGCCTCTATTGTTGTCATACTTCAGAAACAATGGTACAGCCTGGATACATTCCAAAGAAACGGACAAAATGATCCACGCCAACAAGGCAAAACCTATGAGGAGAGACTAGAGGACCTCAATACATTACTAGAGGAAAGAAAGGGAGAGGAGATATGATAATGCCATATTAATGCATTACGGAGTAATAATGGTTCAAGCATTGGGGTAATAATTTACGCTTGCAGTAGGAGACATTTAGGACAGACATTGGGAAGCAGTTTTTCTTGGAGAGAACAGCGCGAAATGGGACAGCCTGCCCAGCAAAGCAATTAACGAGAAACCATAAATGGTTTCAGAACACAGCGAGGCAACTTTTATTTTTTATTTTTTTTAATTTTTTAGCTTTTGTTGACCAGGTAAGAACACAAGACAAGTATTATGCCTATTTTCAGGAACGACCGGAGAATACAACATAAGAGATACAGATAATTGTACAGAGAGGATGATAGTACATTTTGTGAAATAAACAAACATATGGGAATAAACTGCATCATTGGCAATAAGAGTAAACATACAGTAGAGCACTATCCAGGGTGGTTGGTCATAATATAACTTATAACTTTATAGTTAGGCACTTCCTAGACTAGCAGGTTCACAGACAGATTTTACAGGTCATCACTCATTTAAGACATACAAGTTAAGGCAGGACCAGGATACTTGAGAGTAGGTAGTCCTACCTATGACCAGTGCAATGTTGTGGACAAAAAAAATGCCCACAGTTAAGAACCCAGGTAATTGAAATAGAGTAGATAGAATCATTGGAACAAGCAGGAAGTTTCAAGCAGCTTCAGTGGAAGGCAGCTTGGGGCAAGTTTAACCAACAGTTTGATAATTACTCAAGGGAGGCTTGGGGCAGTCACACTGAGGCTAGTTTCAGGAAGCCCTACAGGGAATTGCGAAACTCTGATAGGAGGGGCCAATGGATATCACCAGGGAGGGAGGTTCCAGAGTCTGCTGGCTACACGCCAAAGTCCCGATCCCCATGAGAGTACAGGTGGAGGGACTTTGAGCATCCCTGAGGTCAGAGACACAAGATGGTAGGGAATAGGATCCATTTGTGGTAGAAGCAGGGCCAGCCCTGGGGATGCTGGTTCTGACCACTTTTCCCAAGAGGCATCCACCCCGAAATCAAGGTATCTGGCTGGGAAAGCCAGCAAAATTGTCATATAGCTCACATCAGTGGGTGAGGTGGGGGCAGCCAGAGCAAAACAACAAATGTTATTATATGCCGTGTACCACTGAGTGAGATGAATCTTTGGTGATCGAGCAAATAGGTGCAGACATAGCTAAGGGAGGAAGAGTACACACCTCTCGCCGGGGCAGAGTCTGGCCGCTGGTGTGAGTGTACCCTGGCCTATAGGCCAGACCCAGTTTGCAGTTTGCAGCCCTGCAGATGTTAAGGATATGACTCCCCATATCAAGTTTTGGGTCAAGTGTTACCCTAGGTATTTTATGGAGTTCACTACAGGTAGTGAGGGTCCATCAGTGCTGGTGATGTTTAGCAGGCCGACAAGGCTTTGAATTTGGCTGTGGAGCCAAAAAGCATAGCCTGCATTTTTTTCAGGTTTAGGATCAGTTTGTGGTTAGTAACCCAGGACAAGACATTGTTGAAGTCATTGGACAAGCACTGGTTTAGAGTAATGGCATTCTGGGAGTGAGCTAATATCACCAGGTCATCTGCATACATGGTGGCTCTGCAGTTGGTAGTCACCATGGGTAGTTGATTGATAAAGAGGAGAAGAGGAGGGGACTCCAGTACCGAGCTCTGACGGACTCTGGAGGTCACCAGTAGGGGCTAGGAGAGGACTTTATTGAAGCAGGTATGCTGCTTTCACCATGCAGGTAGCTCCATTAGCCATTTCATGGCATGGGGAGAGGCAAGTGACCACAGCTGTGCACCAAGCAGTTCATGGTCAACAAGGTCAAAGGCATTGGACAGGTCGATAAATAAGGCACCAGAGAGTTTGCCCTGGTCCATGGCTGTTCTGATGCTTGATGTAACCAAGATCAAGGCTGTGGTGGTGCTGTGTCCCTTTCGAAAACCATGCTGGGTCGGGGACAGCAGCTCATGAGAGTGGATATACTCCGAGAGCTGCTCAGGCACTACTCTTTCGGAGGAGCTTGCTAAGGGATGGGAGAATAGCAATCGGATGGTAATTATCCAGCAATTTAGGATTGCCCTGCTTCAGGACAGGACTGTCTCGCCTCTTTCAGATATCAGGAATGGTCCCCGATCCGAGGGATAGATTAAAGATGTGGGCTACTGGGAGGCAATGTGCAGCACCAAGCTTTAGAAGCTTAGGCTCCAGGTTGTTCTAGGCCAGGCCTAGAGTACTGGGAGAGGCTGGCTAAGCATCTCTGTGTGTCATGGACTGATACAGCCCTGAGGTAAAACATTTGCCGAGGAGGGTGATCCACCTGCCGAGTGGAGGTGGGGGCGGAGCGAGCTCGCCAGACATGAAGAGAACAGTGAAGGCTGAGAGGTCTGAGAAGTGTGTATTTAGGAGTTGGCTATGGTATGGGGATTGTTGCAGGAGACACCATTTATGACCATGTCCATAACCCCGGATGGGAGGACCCACTGACAGGGATTTAATATCTCTTCAGAACCTCCTATGATCGCTGGCAGAGCTGAGTAGGGCGGACTTGCAAAGTCACTTTTGCACTTGTTTCTGAGGTGTCTATATTCTTGAAAAATAGTGGGATCACTGGAACCTTTGATGTGGGCCAACACTATCTCTCTCTCTCTCTCTCTCCGCATCTGGGCTAGGAGATTCCCATTTAACCAGAGGGTAGTGGACCCCTCACTTTACGGGTGACCTTGGGAGCACGCCTGTCTTGCAGGGCCCCAAGGTGGAAAGGAAATGAGAGGTTGCCACAGAGGGGTCTGTGGCTCCAAACACCCCAGACCAGTCAGTAAGCCTTAAGTCCTCCAGGAACTCCCCAGGGTCAAACCTGGAGTAGTTTCTGACATACATAATTTTGTGAGGAATTTTGGAGGAGGAATTTTCCATACACAGAAGACCGGAGAGTGGTCGAGATGGAGTCAGATAGCGTGCCTGCTGATGAGATCCTGTCCGGGCGGTTGGACATGATCCAGTCCAGTAGGGTGCAGGAGGATCCATTTGCCAACTCGCCTGGTTGGCTCCTGGATGAAGTTGGGTCAGGGTAAGGTTAGTGAGTAGGGGCTCGAACTGCTTCACATTACCACCATCCCAGTTAAGGGTGACATCACCCAGGATTATGAGTTTGTTTTCCCAACACTGGGACCAACTGAGTCCATAAGGTGGGTTAATCCAGGAGTCCACCCCTTGGAGGTTGTAGTTTATTTATTTATTTAAACAGCAGTTTGGAAAACCTTTGAGCCATAGGCTCATTTACAAAGGTACCTTGTCACAGTAAGACAAACAAAAATACACAGTATAGCAGTACAACACATAAGTATAACAGTAACTTAAGACATAGATACAAACACACCAGGTGCAGTTTCTTCGTGTCCCCAAGTAGCAGAAGCACGTGTAGTAACTCACAGGGGGACACGTTTGTTTGCTGGTGGGCAACTAGGAGATTTTTAAAGTCGCTCCTGTAGTAGATTAGTATGCCTCCCCTCTTGCTCCCGGCTCAATCCAGTCGAGTGAACTCATTCCCAGTGAGTGCACAGGCTGAATCAGGGACAGAGGGTTTATCACCTCGAGGATATCAGGTTTATAGAGTGCCACCCATGCTAATAGCTCATCTCAGTTAGGTAGCAGGCTCCTGATGTTGAGATGAGCTATTTTAGATCCTTACCCATGCCCCATGTGGGAGGAATTTTGTAGGTCAGATTTATTGGACCAGGGCTGGATTCAATATCTCCGGCCAGAAGTAGTGTTAGGAGGAGGAGCCAGGAGATACCACCTCATATGGGTGGCCATCTGAGGGTTTTTAGCATGGATACGCTTGACCCTGGTTGTATCATTAGGCACCAAGATCTAGGATACAGCGGTGTGCCTTGTTGATCACAAGGATATTAAAGAAAGTGTAGTCAGTTACCTCGTAGGGGTGAAACCACTTCCAGTTACCACCCAATGATATTGGGGGTGGTGACCATTGGAGCAGGGTAAGTCCCAGTGCAAGACCCCGAGGACCAGAGTTCTGTAGGTGGCAGTCAGCAACACCCTTTTCCTCTGCTTTCGGAGTATTCCAACCCTCCCTAGATGGAGGGAGGGGGTACCATGCCCACATCCTGGCTGGAGTCATAGGACCAGCCTGTGAGTTGTGCCCAGTCAGCCGCGGAGCTGCCGGGAAGGAAGGGACGATGGAGGTACTAAGGCAGGAAAATAGTTGTTGAGACTTGTTTCAGTTTGTACCAAGCTATTATAAGGGACTGCAGTGCAAGGAGTGCTGACAGCTATGGTATGGAAGGACAAGACTAAACTCTTGGGAGGCAGCTCCTGCCTAGCCCTGTCTAGAGCACACTTGAACCTGTCATCAGTTCTAGAGGACAATTTAGGCAGGCATCATCTGGAGGGTATAGGTGGGAATTTAGAATTAGGAACAATTTATAGTACTAGCTACTTTAGGCAGGCGGTTAAACAGTTCTAGCGAGTGAGAGACCTACCCCTTTAGGCTAGATCCACCATTGGCAGGGGCTGAAACTATAGGGACCAGCAGATATGATAACATCTGGATAAAATATCTTGGTTCTCGTACAGACAAAATAAGCTAAGAAATTAGACAAAATGGCTAAGAAATTAGGACAATAGAGGAAACACAGTCAGGGATCATAACACAGGCAATTAACAGTAGAGCGGTCAGATAACTTATACAGACAAGTAATTTGTATAACACAGTCTGGGAGGTGAAAATAGGAGAGCTTCTCTGGAGGGAAATTACTAACTATACCACTGGAGATGTCATAATACTCCCTTTTAGCTGATTGGGTGAGACAGCTCACAGGAGGCGGAGCCAGTGAGCATTTAATGGGAGGAGGGAAAGGGTGGGCAAATGGGCCAAAATTCAAGCTCTTTCCTGCACCGGGCGGGGCTGGGAGCTTACAGATTCTATTTGTCCACTGAGGAGGCCTGCCAGAACTCCAGAAGCCCGCGGCACCTCAACTCGGCCTCCGGGAGGATTTCTAGTTGCAGGGGGACCTTTAGGAGCAGGTCACTACTTCTCCCCTCATGGTGCCTGGCAACTGAATGAGGTGGGTGGGACAGGTCTCCCTTTTAGGAGCAGTGTGAGAAGCATCATCAGCCGACCAGGTCCAATAGAGAAGGGTGCTTTCGCCAATTTCAAACAAAATCAGTGTTGTGGAATAAGATTTTTGGCGATGGGGTCCAGGTCACGCTTCAAGCAAGTTCAAGAACTCCCTCAGCCACCCTCCTTGCGGTAGTCCCTGATGTGGCAGCCCGTTGCAATGAATTCTGGTGCAAGGTAGGACAGAGAAAAAGAAATGCCACAGTTTGTTGAAAAATTCAAGCTCTCTCCTGCACCAGGGCATGGGCCGGAGCGTACACATTCTATTTGTCAGCCAGGGAGGCCGCTGGGCTCAGAAGCCCACAGCACCTCAACTCTGCTATCGGGAGGATTTCTTGTTGTGTGAGGGGGCGTTTAGGAGCAGTTCAAGGGATCATCAGAAGAGTGCAGTGCACCATGGAAAAGCAGTGCAGGGGATGGTAAATCGGTAGAACCTCGGAGAGACTTGGTGAACCGAGGTCTTCTTCTACCCACTGTTTGTTTCAATGCTAAATAAGCATTCAGAGGATTAGTTGTAGCTGGTGGATTGCTTAATTCCCACCACTTAGGATATGTCCTACAGAAAGCCTTGAGTACCCACTCAGAAGGTCCTCAACAATACTCCAGAACCTGTGTGTGTGTCATCATGATAGACCAAGGAAGGTCTTGCAGTAAATACTTGTGGCAGTGCGGATGGATTTCTTAAACAAAACACAACTAGTTTACTCTCTCAACTCAATAACTTTTTAACTAACCTTCTGGTGTTAGCCAAAATTTATACTGTAGATGGTTTGTGTCAATTACATAGTAACTTCTTCAGTATCTATGGCAATATTTATCTATTATGTCAAATGTAGTTTACTTAATTTTCAGAGTTATCCTGCACATTTTAATGTGATTGTTAATGCCAACACTGCATCTCATGATCAAACAATAAGGTACAGCACACCACAAATTCATCAATGTTCAATTGACTTTTGCACTAATTTTGAATTTTCCTACTTGTTGTACTTATGGTTTAACCCTAATAGATGCATTGACTTCTTTATATATATGTATATACAGAGAGCAAGACAGAGTATCTGATAGCAACTGCATACAAGGACAATTACATGTTATTATTTATTTCAAAAGATTTATAAGAAAAGCCACACAAAGCTGAAATGGCTTGTTTCTGATTATCATTAGGGCCCTAATAAGCTCAGAAAGCCATGATCCCAAAGGACAAGTGGTTTTATTTATTTCTTTGTAATGTTTCACCAGCAAAGAAATACTAAGCAGGTAACAGCTCATTTCCAGATGTGTCCTGTGGGAGGGGAAAAGGAGAACTAAGAATAATAACACAAAAATAACAATTATACAATAATAGATGACTAAACAATAAAAATAACAATTGTGCAAAGACAAGGATTGCAAGAAGTAAATACATAACTACACAATAAACTACTGTGAGATAACTGCATTTACAATTACAATAGAAAAGTTTTTTATTATTATTTTAGTCTTGACAGCCAGGGAAGGACCATGAGGCACAAGTGCCTGTTTTCAGGGACAGCCTGTGAGCTGAGCAGTTAAGTGGCTTGCTCACAGTCACACAGTATGCAAGTAGAGGTTTGAGAATCAAACCCAGGTCTGGTCTGCTGGATGTGTCAAGCTCATTCAGAGCTCATTACTCTAACCTCTAGGCTATACTGCCAGCCCATGAAGTACTGGAAGATAACAGCATTTGCTATGTGCAGAGGCAATACTGTGTTAAGAAAGGGAGCAAAAGTTGTTGATAGAAAGGTGAAGCAGGGACTACTGTACAGTAGTGTAAGTGCAGGGTGAAAGAACCAGCTCCAACTGGACTTTGACAACATCCAGTACTGGTTCTGAGAAAATCAGTTATCCCTCAATGCAAAGGAAACAGTCTCTATGACCTGTGGTACCAGCCAGAGGCATGCTAGAGTCCCCCTTCCTTCTTTTCATGTCCTTGATGGTTCAGCTACAGTACTAGTTTACTAGGTTTGCAGAGACATAAGAAGGTGATGGCCCATTAAGATGTCTCCCACACAGTGTGGGTGAATTAAAGTGGTTCCTATCTCCAGTTAAGATGCTTATCTAGTCTGGCCTTAGAGATGTTAAATGTATTAGGGTCTGTTCATCAAAAGAGTTACCAATGCCCACTATACCGTGCATAACACATATATAAAAATCAAGAACTGTCAGTCATATGTTTTGACTAAATCTGAAAGCTGGCTATATGTGCAGATAAATAACATAACTATAGAATTCTAGGGTATTCATATTTTTTGATGGGATGTCCCTCTGCATTTTACTGCTTTTTTCCTGAAAAAGTGTGACATGCAAAACCACGTTTACTAATTGTTTTGCAAGCTTTATTTACTGTTTTCCCTAATAAAGTAAATCTGCTTACTAATCTCGAGTTGTTTTTATTATCTGTACTCTTCAGCACATTGTAATGTTCCATTTTTAATTTGTGCAGCTTTGTATTTAGTGTTATGAGATGTAACAGTTGGGGTCATAGCATGTTACATTCACACACAGCCCCAAATCTGTAATTATGCCATCAGCCCTTTAAATGATTTTCTGGCTGCTCTCCCAGTTTGCCTCCTGTGATAACTGACTGGGTTACTGCCTGATCTAGCTCTCTCATAGAAGGAGAGCAACCTCTGAACCTCACTCTACTTGGAGTCATGTCAGGCCCAATGTTTACCGTCAGTGTGTGACAGTTGCAAAGTCATAACCTGCCTGTCAGAAACAAGCAGCAGCCATACAGGGAGGAGCTGAGTTGTGGTTTAAACCCATTGTTTACGTGTGGCTCTCCATTTTGTAGGGCTACATTCCATGAAGATGAGCACTGCATGCAACAACAAGGACTGCGAGTTACATTCCACCACAGGTAGGTTTTGGTTACCATCATTCACTGATTGTCGGGCAAATTTTCAGAGAACAAATTCAGTGACAACTGCATGTCTAGAAAGTGCTGGGCATCAGTAATAAAAGGGATTATACTGTTTATATGGGGGGTTAAAATAGATTTTCTTTGTGTTGTCACTCGTTACATTCACCACAATATACGATGTCAAATATCACATCTGCCAGTACTGTTACTACTGCCAAATTTCTACAGACTTTGTAGCACTGTGGCTGTTATTAGTAGTAGCATGTTAGCCATGACGCATGTTCAGTAAACTTTTTAAAACTGAAGCAAATGTGTAGTGTTACATTCGCCACGCTATGGTGTTAAGCATCACACTTACCAGTACTGTAATAGTTGAATTTTTTCATGTTTTATAGCAATATGTCAGTCAGTAGTAGTAGTATGTTAGTTGTTAGTACATTTAGTGCAATTTTGCAAGTCAAACTTAAGTGTAGAGTCACTTGTTACATTCACCATAGTACATACAGTGCAAAACATCAAATTTGCAATTAATGTAATGTAATTCTTGTAAATATTTGTTTCTCATGTTTTAATATAACTGATTACATATGTTTATTAAAGTTTTACTACTAAAACAAATGCCTTGTGTCAGGTGTTACATTCACCACAGTGTGTGGTGTCACTTGTTACATCTACAATACAGTTCTTTTATCTCAGGAACCTGTTAGGCTTTTATCTTCCGATATGTTTTTTTCATGCTTGGGTCATAGTATCTTGAAATGCATCAGCATATGTAATCTAAAGTAATCTGAAAATTTGAGCCTCATGTCACACTTTCGTAGTCCTTTTCATGAACATACCCATTAGCTTTGCCCATATTCTGAGAAGAATTTCCATAATTCGGCCACTCTAATGATGAAGAAATTATCCCTTTTTGTGTTACTGCTATTGGGACCATTATTGAAGATTATTAACAACTGAAGATGTCTCCTTCTTTAAGTACCTTGGGGTCTGGTTGGGTCACCACCTTGACTTTTTCTATTCACGTGGATGCAATCCAGATGAAGCTCTCCACAAACATGGAGCACGTTACAGAAATAAGAGAAGCATCCTACATCCTGTTTGAAGAGAATCCTCACTAAAATGGTTCTCCCATTTTTGACTATGAATACATTATTTACAGTGCTGTTCCAAAGTCCACTTTACCTAGACTGGACCCTTCTTTCACTTATTCTGTTGATTTGCCCTTGACAAACTCCTGTGTACTCATCACTGCTCTCTGTATACCTCTCTTTCCCTCCTCTCTTGATGTCATGTACCTTCCCACTGTGCCTCATTTATCTGCAATGTTTGGTTTGGCTTCCTCCCCTTGTAGCTCTCCAAGGCAGTCAGTAGTGCAGGGAGGTCATGAGGGGTATCTGTGAAGCCCCTCCATTCTGGAGAGCACCCCCCGACATGCAGCAAACAGCTCTCCAAGGCAGTCGGCACTGGGGAGGTTGTGAGGGTATCTCTGAAGCCTCCCTCATTCGGATAAGCGCACCCCCGATGAGCAGCAAGCAGGTCGGCATTCTTGCCAGCTCAGCAGAGCTTCAGCTAAGTTTGAGGCAACATTTTAATTACAGTCGGCAGACGGATAAACCCGCTGACACTCTCGTCAGCTGCCCCACCACCCCACCACCACCCTTGGCAAACTCTCACTTATATAGACCTGTTCCTGATCACATGGTATAAGAAACTATAAACCTATATGCTCACTTTCCCATTTGCAGGCTATTCATTTCAACCACTAGAGGCCACTCATAAAAACTCAACAGCAAAACAAAAGTTAACTCTTGCACTACTATAAATAGATATACTTATATGATGTTCCCACTGGACCTAATAACTATCTTCATCCTCATCCCTGTATGTCCCTCCCGCTGTCTAACTACCTGATCTGCTAGACTGCCAGGTATCATGTATCAAGCTCCCAATTATTACCTCTGGTACCAAAGCCAACACACACCCTGCCTGCCACTTTCACACACACTATCACTTGGCCCACAGTACTCCCATTCAGCTTCCAAATTAGCCCCCTAGCCCTTCTGCCCCATGCTAGTAGGCCAACAGCTGCTATTGCAAAGCCTCATGCCACCCCTAGGAAGTTTCACTGGGTAGTACATAATACAAACTCCTACTCACTCTACTGCTACTCCTAGCAGGTGATATTGAGTGAAACCCGACCTAACCACCACCACACCCCAAACCCTCTGTACCACTTCAAAGCCCCTCAGGCCTAAAACTGACTCACTTAAATATATGTAGCTTACTACATAAAATACCCTACTTCAACCCCTCACCCAGTCCCTTAGCCTGGATATCCTAATCATCTCTGAAACCTGTCTGAAGCCTCACAACCCTGACACTGAATTCTTTGTACCTGGCTATACACTCAACCGGCATGACTGTTTGGGCAAAAAGGGTGGCATAGCAATGTACTTGCCTCCACTATCCAGTTCTCCCAGTCACCCTGTTCCTGCATTCAGAGTCCATCAATGCCCTAATGGTAAAACTATCCTCCCATCACTCAATTCCAATTCACACAGCAGGTACCTACTATGCTCCTGACACCAACACACCTGCTATACTGGATCACCTGGGCACTCTAAACCTGTGGCTCTGGAGGTGAGGCCCACACACTTGGGGACTTTAACCTGAACTGGCTTGTTGGGGCTAACTCTAAGCTTAGGGACAAGGTGACTGCCCTAAACCTAGTTCAACTAATCTCTGAATCCACTGATTAAACCACAAAACATTGAATCACACTCTCCTAGACTGGTCCCTCACACCCACATAGGATCCTAGCTTCAGGCCGCCTTCCAGATTCCCTTAGTGACCACTATGGAATCTACTCAGTACAGCAAAATCTTCAGACCAAGAGCTCCCTCACCCAGAATCATTATGACGAGATCCTTCAGATCACTGATCGCATCACTACTTAATGAACTGTCAAGTCTGACTGGTTGCCCATCGTCAATCCACCTCCATAGATGAGGCCCTGAAGTTCTTTAAGACCAAGTTCACTGCAGTCTGGGACCACTACGCCCTCCCTCAGGCAAACCAGAGTCAGAGTGTTCATCTCCCATGGATCTCAACTGAAATCCTAGACCTCCTCAAAATCAGACAAAGCCTGGAAAGCCTTTAAGACTTCTAGTTCTCCAGCTGACCTCCAGCAGTATCATGTGCTACGCAATGCTAGCACTAGGAAAATCCACCAAGCAAAGCCAACTATTTCAAAGTCGCATTCAACTCCACCTCCTATCACCCGCCAATTCTGGAAAGTGGTAAATCACTCTCAGTCCTCCATCGCACTCCTCCACTCCTCCTGCAGGTAGGTGGTATCACCATTGCTGACCCCCCAGAAGTGGCCTAAACTGTTTAACTCCCATTTCACAAATGGTCATGCTTCTCTCCTGTCCTCACCTCACCCGGCACAGTACACCACCCCTACCTCTCCACCCAGTGTCACACCTCAGCTCACACCTTCTCCTTCCTGCAGGTAACCCCAGATGAGGTGTATATAATGCACTGGTTACCTTAACCCAAATAAAGGCAAATGCCCCACTGGGCTGGACTTCAAAATGCTCTCACCTATTGGCCCCGCCATAGTTAAACCACAGGCCTCCTTTAACCTATCCTTCTCCCCTGCTGAAGTCCCATCTGAATGGAAACATGCCACTGTAATCCCCTTCCCAAGGGTGGGGATGCCTCAATCTCAGCAACTACTGACCCATCTTCCTTCTACCAATCCTGGCAAAACTACAAGAGCATCTAGTAGTCTCTTGCTATCTCCCTTCTGGATCCCTCCTCCTTTCCCCTACCAGTCTGGCTTTAGGAAATCCCACTCCAGCACTACCTCCTTCTCAGGCTCACTGATGCCATCCTCACTGGTATGGATGCTGGTTACATCACAGCTGCCATTTTCATTGGCCTGCCAAAGCATTTTACACTTTGTCACACCTACTCCTCCTGTCCAAACTCGCCAAAGCTGGTCTATCCACCTGGGTCATCAGTTGGTTCCTCTGTACCTTGCAGGTAGGTCCCAATCCATCAGAATCAGTTCTTCCACCTTGGCACCCCTTCCTGTCACCTCAGGGGCACGCAAGGCTCTGTCCTAGGCCTACTCCTGTTCTCCATCTTTCTGAATGACCTGCCTATTGCCTGCCCACACACTGCAATCCACATGCATGTAGACAACAATTTGCTGTATTCATCTGGCCCTTTGGCCTCAGAGGTGTCGGCCAGACTGCAGCTGGACTTCATTAAGGTCCAGCACTGGCTTCACACCAATAAGCTTCTCCTCAATGCCAAGAAAACAGTCTCATTAACCTTTGCACAAGGCAGAAACTCTCGAGGTTTCCTCCCCGATCACATTCCACACCCTGGAAGGGATGCCCTGGAGGCCTGTACCTCCTTCCAGATACCTTGGGGTCTGACTTGATCAGCACCTCCACTTTTCTGCACATGTTGACTCATACTCAAGAAGCTGCACCCCAGACTTGGTGCACTTTTATCGGAACAGAGATAGCATCCCTGAATGAGCCCGTAGGCCATTGTGCAAAAATGACTCCCGCTCTTCAACTATGATGACGTGAACTGACAGTACTGGTCCCAAGTCCACCTTAGCCAGACTGGACCCTCTTTCCACCCCTTCTATTGCTTTGTCCTGGACTGTCCATACTCCACACACCACTGTGCCCTATCCAATCAATGAGCCTCCTCTCTCTCTAGATAATCGTAGACAGTCCCACTGCGCTAAGATCCCAGCCAAGTTCTGGTCTCAGCTGCACCCCCACCTTGCCACTGCCCAAGCCATCCCAAGCACCCTAGCTTACTCTCTCAGAAACAGTGACCCATGGGTCCCTAGCTGTCCAACATAGGTCCATTGCTATCGGCCAGGCAGCATTCAGCTACCAGATACCAACAACACTGTGGGAATTCCCACCTGCAAACATTCATCACTTCTCCTTCCCCCAGCACCTTCACTCCATGCTCCAAGTTCACTTTGCCTCTACCTGCACATGTGTTTAAGCAGTCTACAGGCCATGGAGTGGCAACACTGTTCAACCAACCTGTGTTTATATCAAATGTATTGTTCTACCTATCCGCCTTTATTTTTGGCAATGTATGTAAATGTGCCTGTATCTATTGCTCTTGCTCTATTATGTCTTAATACCAGGACCTATTGTTAGCATTCTGTACCGCACTTGTATTATGATGTCTTCTCTGGTCTATGTCCCCTCCCCAGGACACATCTGAATTGAGCAGTAGCCTGCCAGCATGCCTTCCTGGTTAAACGTTTAAATAAATAAATAAGTAAAAATCTTACTTCTCCCCACACCTTTCACTCCTTGCACAATGCTTGCTTTCACTCTCTTGTTCTCCTATAAATGAAATCTACCACTGACCAGGCTGCATTCTTGTTCTGCTTCTCTAAAATATTGGTCTCTTCACCCTTCCATTTGCACTGCTCCTTCCTTCCAGCTCTGAAATCTGTACTCTGTGATTCTCTACTCATTCCTGCCATTGTTTCCGATACTGGGGTGGATTTCTTTCAACAGCCTTCCTCATTACACTGACTCTAGAGGATCCTCGCTCCCCCAATTAATCAGTAATTACTGTGTGCCACTCTGTAGTGTTTACTGCTCACAGTTTAATATTCGTTTGCCTGATTTATTTACTGTACAATAATTTATAGTATGGTAATTTTCATTCTGAAGTGTTTGCTTATAATTTGTATATATTGGTTTATTTCCATACTGCTGTATTATTTTTTGTACTTTGTACCTTGTATCCATTCTGTTCTATACCCCTCCCCTGATACATCTGGAAATGAACTGGTACCAACTCAGTATATCTTTCCTGGTAAAACCTTTGAAATAAATAGATAAATTCATACATACATAAATAAATAAACACATAAAATAAATAAATAAGGGGTTGTTATGAGTTTTGTTATGAGTGTCTTAGGCCCCAAGATGAAAATATTTCACTAGTGCACGTGTCTTTGCTATCAGATGTGTTACATAATACATAAGGATGGGTACAAAATATAGTGTTTAGAAGTTTTATTATAATTGTCTTGTAGTAAAGTGGTTTGTTAGGTATGTTAGTAGTGTAATCTATGTGGCATTACACATGTTAATAATATTGTAATAAGATAATTGTTAGACATGTTAATAATGTTTCAATAAGGTGTCAGTTTTGTGTCTATACTTGTAATAGGTTGTGACTAAGTTGTTTATTACACTGTAATCAAGTTGGCATAGTTTCTTTAGTAATGTACTGCATATATTAGTTAATTAGTATCAGATGTGGGAACTATCTTATATTTTTCCCTAAAAGAAAAAGTCCTATTAATGTACTGGCTAGATAGACAGACAGACAGACAGCTAGACAGACAGACAGACACATAGACAGGCAGGCAGGCAGACAGACAGACAGACAGACAGATACAAATACATATAGAGCAATGCAGTGGGACAAGTTAAATAAATTATTTATTTGGACAAGAGCAGTTTGGCCTCAGGTAACCTCATGAGTGGCTTAAGCCATGAGTGAGGTGGCCTAGGTTAAACTGTTCAAGTCCACATTAATCATTTATTTAACTCATCCCCATTGCATATTTTGTTTATAAATAGGGTTGTATTTTTCTGTTGTTTTGATTAATTTTTATTTTGTTTTGTTGTACAGTATTTTGTGAGAAGAAAGGATTTTTTGTGGTCCCTGAGTCTTATTTGGGAATTCAGGGCTGGTTGTAGGGTTGGTAGCTTGGTCATTATGGAAGCAACGTTCCTACATTTATGATGCACATTCCCATTTGTCAAAAGTCCCATTTGAGAGAGATTTTAAAATAAAACACAGCAGCCATATTTCTCGCTCAATGAGGAGATGCTTATGAGGAACTTTGTTATAATTGTTTTGTATTATTTAAAAATATCTGGTCAATCCTGCACCTATGGAGATTTGTGTCACTATTCATGCATTATTTTATATAGTTGATCCTGCATTTGGCTACCAAAAGGCCATACAGTGCAGTGGTTTAAGGATCTGAGCTGCAAATCTGGAGACCTGGTTTGAATCCCACAGCTCCTACTTGCATACCATGTGACCATGAGCAAGTCACTAAACTTCCTTGTGTTCCCAGAGTCGCACTGTAAACAAGCTTTCAGCTTAGTGTGCTACTCCAGGTTAAACAATTGAGAAAGAAAAGAGTACAGACAGTGAGAAAGCTGCAGGCCAGAGCAGGTTAGGAGTGAGCAGTGATGCTCCTTTTAATTTTTTCATCCTCCTTTAATTTGTACTAGTTTTCAAATTATGTGATTGCTCCTGCCTTTGTTAGAATGTGCCAGGCTGGTGAAGCAGATGAATGCCAATGAGAGGAAAGGAAATGGAGAGAGAGAGACAGAGAGGGAGAGAGAGAGAGAGAGAGAGAGAGAGAGAGAGAGAGAGAGAGAGAGAGAGAGAGAGAGGCCATGAATGAGAGCAGCTAGGTACTGTACTGAGCATGTTGTTGTGGGTGGATGAATGTGCAAGGTGGCAATGAGATGGGTGGCTATGGAGAAAGCAGAGTATGTAGGGATATACATAATATGAAAATGCATCAGCCCAACGCCACACTCCTGGACCCCGAAATACCAAAACACGTTGCCTGATATCGGATTCTTACCTGGCAGGAAATGTTTTGGGAGCTTTTACACCCCTGCAAACCCCATTACTTTAGATTCCCACTCACCGTGGGTAAACTACTGATGTTGGGCAATCGTGGTCTTGGGTGCACTGGGTCGGAGTGTGAGCGTCGGGCCGATACATTTCCGTATATCAAATGGGTCTTGTCTGGAGTGCTACAGCTGCAGCTCCAACATGAAAGCATTGGGGAAAAGGTTATTTTTAAATTTTTTAAAAGTCAATTATTTATCAGTAGCTCTGGTCTTATTCACAATGGCAAAAGTAATGCCGTTAGGCGGTGGTGTATCAGGCTGGCAGCTGGTGAAACTGCAGCATGACTGCATCACATGCATGTCGACCCTTTTTGAGAAAAGACTCCCAGCCCACCACAAGGTGTTGTGTGTATGTCAGGACACTGTTCTGTCCCTCCCTAGGCTGGGGCAGTGATGCCATCTGGACCAATGGCCATCCCAGCAAACAACATTACTTCATTAATTTTTTCTGACATTTTGAACCCAAAATTTTAACAAAGTTTTTATGACCCCTCCTGAACATGCCAAGTGTCATTTGAAAATACTGGATGAATGGCCAGTCTGCAGGTGCTGCAGTGGTGTTACTGCTCATAATGCCAGAAAGCAGGGTTCGAGAACAAGACAGAGTTGTCAGAAGACCAGCCAGTGGGCAGGTATGCTGAGTGTCCCAGAGGATGCTCTCTACCTCTGAGCAGGAGGGAGTTCAGTCTCTGTTCACTACTGCAACCTGGGTGACCACAGGTGGTGGTGTAAGTAGAGCCAAGAAAGAAGTGGGAATGATGCCAATATGCTCTGACACATGCACATTGGTAACTGTCTTCAGCATCCAGTGGTAGAAAAATAGAACTGCTGCAGGAGGAAGTCCATCCTCACTGCAGGCCCTCATACTGCCAACCTGCCAATCATGGTTGCTCTCTCTGAGGCAGTGACTGAGTCTCTGTCAGGGTAGTGGCCCAATGGCTCCACCCTGGGGAGCAAGCTAGAGAGACAAAGGAGAATGAAGTCCGAAGGAAGTTAGGTGATGTGGCAGGGTGAAGGGCAGGACCAATGCAGGTCAGTTGTCTGAAGAGAGAAACCATACTAAATAAAAAAAAACAAGCATTTTGTCAGTGCCAAATGTTTGCTTGCTGGCATTGGCAGTGGTAGTGTAGAGTTACAGAGCTGCGTAATAGGAATGGCAGTGAAGTATTGAACTGAAGCCAACCCACCACCACCCTGCAGAAAATGACAGGCATTGGGGTGTGCTTTTGGTTCATCAGGTATGACGGCCACGCCATTCTCACCACACCCCACCCTGCAGACACTGACAAGTGTCACAGTGTTCCTTGGGGTATTTGGTCTTATGCACACCCCATTCCATTAGGAAATATGGTGAGATGGTGTGATATAGGAGAATGGGGTGAACTTTGGGGCCTAAGAGTCCAAGGCATACCTCAATGCCTCTCACTGGCTGCAGGATGTGGAATGGTATGAGCATTACAGGCAAGAATCCCAAGTCACACCCTGATGCCTGTCATTCTATACAGGGTTGGGCATTATGGTTGGAAACCCTAATACCTCAGGCATTCGTTGGTATTTTCATCCAAATTTTCAACATGTTTTTTTGTGACCCCACCTCATGAACAGGGGAATATCAGTTTGGTAGCCGAAAGCTGCTTTTGCACAGTGACTACGGCATTTAGCACCACAGATGCAAAACATTCGAATAGGATGTAAAAATGACAGCTGTGCTGTTCATGGGAGGTGTAAAATGGCAATGTTGCAAATCTGCAGTAAAATATTAAAAAACTGGTGAAGTCACTAGCGCATATAGAAACTGTGCAATGCACATCTGTAATATAATTAGGCTGAGGATTTTTACAGCAGATTGTCAACTCAGGCATTTTGGTGCCTCCGATCATGAACAGTGTCACTGTGATTTTCTTTATCTGTCCCAACAATGATTTCCACAGCGACTACGCGATCTCTGCACTGAAAGTGTGAAAACACACTTCGCCATGTTGTGAAAATGACAGCTGTACTGTTCATAAGGAAATGTGGAAAATGCCACTGGTGAAAATCTGGACTGAAAATATTACAAAGTCATGAACTTACAAGGGTCGTGGAAACTGTGCAATGCTCACTCATAACACAGTCATTTTATGGACTTTGTCACCAAATTTCAACATAGCCATTTTAAGACTTCTGCTCATGAACAGTGTAACTGGTATTTTCTTAATCTGTCCCAAACATTGCTTTCAGCACACCAACAGCACCATTGTGCGCTACATCATAAAACACATTTTGGGTGACATATGAAAAATGGCAGCTGTACTGTTCATAAGGAAAAATGTAATAAATGGCAA
This sequence comes from Neoceratodus forsteri, assembly GCA_016271365.2. Lineage (NCBI taxonomy): Eukaryota > Metazoa > Chordata > Ceratodontiformes > Ceratodontidae > Neoceratodus > Neoceratodus forsteri. Next base: position 100,756,509 of record JADMNL010000033.1, on the reverse strand, counting down.
TGTTGAAAATCTGGAGTGAAAATATTAAATTTGCAAACTTACGAGCATGCATAGGAACTACTCAATGCACGCCGTAAAACAGTCATTTTAGAATTTTTCACCAAATTTTCAACATAGCAATTTTAAGATCTCTGCTCATGAACAATGTCACTGTGATTTTTCTTAACATGTCCCATAATTGATTTCAAGACATCGACCGCGCCATTGGCGCTACATGGGCGGAAACACATTTGGGCAAGATGTGAAAATGACAGCTATACTGCTCATATGGAGGTGTGGTAAAATGGCAATGTTGAAAATCTGGAGTGACAATATTGAAAATTCACAAACTTACGAGCATGCGTAAACTGCACAACGACGCTCATAAAACAGTCATTTTAGGAATTGTTTCACCAAATTTTCAACATAGCAATTTTAAGACCTCTGCTCATGAACAGTGTCACTGTGATTTTCTTAATTTGTCCCGTACATTGATTTTGCACACCGACTGCACCATTGTGCACTACATGGGTGAAAACATCTTTTGGGTGAGATGTGAAAATGACAGCTGTACTACTCAAAAGAAGGTGTGGTAAAATGGCAATGTTGAAAATCTGGAGTGAAAATATTGAAAATTCACAAACTTAAGAGCGCATGAGGAACTGTACAACACACGCTTGTTAAACAATCATTTTGGGAATTTTTCACCAAATTTTCAACATAGCCATTTTACTACCTCTGCTCATGAATAGTGTCACTGTGATTTTCTTAATTTGTCCTGTACACTGATTTCGACACAACTGCGCCATTGGCTACATGGGTGAAAACATGTTTTGGGTGAGATGTGAAAAATGACAGCTATACTACTCAAAAGAAGGTGTGGTAAAACGGCAATGTTGAAAATCTGGGTGAAAATATTGAAAATTCGTGAACTTACGAGTGTGCGAGGAACTGCGTAATGCGCCGTCAAAACAGTCATTATTTGGAATTTTTAAAGTAGGCTTTTTGAGAGCCCGCCTTATGAACACTGGCGGTGTCGTTTCATTAATCCGGTCCCGAAGGTGATTTTGTGCAGTGACTGCAAAATCACCCTTCGGCCAGAATAACACCATGACAGTGACAGCATTCATGAGAAGGTCCCAAAAATTCATGTTGAAAGTTTTAGCAAAACTTCCAAAAATGCCTGAGATATGCAACAAAGTGCAAAACCCTATCTATCCCATTATACAGCTTACTGGCATTTCCTCAGTTCGCGGTCGGCTTTGAAGAGTGCAGGCGTGTTCCCAGTCCACCGAAGATCGTCACGCCGACTCCAGAGGTAAGTATGGGTGAGGTGGGTGTGGGAGACAGGTGCACAGTGGTGGGTGCAGGTTGTGGGGGTGGCAGGAGACTGCGGGACTCGTCTCTTTACAGGTTTTTTTTTACATGACGACGCAGAGGACGCTTTGCCACACTGGGGTGGGATCCCAGCGTGGCACAAGGATGGCTGGTTGGGGGCCTAGAGCTGACAGGGATTTGGGCACCCCATCAATCATAGTAACTTTTGCCATGCTGAGGTGGGCTCCCAGCATGGCACCCTGTACTGGGGAAGGACAGTGGAGCCGACGGGGATTGGGCACCCCCATCGGCTATACCATGAGTTGTCACACTGGGCTGGGAAACCCAGCATGGCATGTGGAAGGCTTTGGGGAGCGCAGCACAGCCGACAGAGGATTGGGAACCCCTGTCTGCTACACAGTGTGTGCGTGGGGGCAGCATGCAGTATGCGTGGTGTGTTTGTGTGTGTGTGAGGGAGCTGCGCATGAGCAGCGATATCTTATCACTGCTCACTGAAGCCGTGAGGCTCCCTTTCAACTGTACGCCACTGCATTTTGGAGCTGTCATAGACAGCTCCAGCATGCATTGGCGACTGAGGCCGCGCCTGCCAACACACTGACTGAATTGGAAGAGGGGTGACACACCTCTGAAAACTCGATGATGGCATTATGTTTCTTGCACATGAGTGCAAGCAAACATAAAAACTACTGGACAAACATCATGTGCACCACAAGTTCAAAATCACATTTTGGCCAGGATTTGAAAATGACTGCTGTCTGGTTCATGACATGGTGTGAAAAAATGGCTATGTTGAAAGTTTAGGGTTAAAATATTTGAAAATTACCAGAGCTATGAACAAGCGTAGAAATATTACAACATACCTTCATAACGTTGTTGTTTTTAGTATGTTGACCCAAATTTTCAACATAGTTTTCTTGTGACCCTACCTCATGAGCTCAGTAGGAGAACATTTTCAAATCCCAGTTGAAACTTCATTTTTTCTCCCAAACTTTAAAATGCATTTTGGCCAGGATTTGTAAAATGACAGCTATCATGTTAATGAGGCGATAAGAAAATGAGTGAGCACTGAAAATGTCAACATACATTCATAACTTTGTTGTTTTTAATAGTTTTATCATGAATTTTGAACTTAGCTTTCTTATGCTCTACCTCATGAACCCAGTAGGTGAAAATCTGAAATTCCACCGAAAGGTGATTTCAGACAATGATCACAAAATTGCCTGTTGAACCCTGCACTCCCATAGGCACAGGGAGTCTTCCCTTGTTCAGGGCCCAATGGCCTCTGCACATCTACATCTCTTAACCGCAGGACCTGTGTGAATGAGGATACGATTCCACTATCTCAATATGAAAGGAGATTCTTTATAAAAACTGCATTAATGCACAAGTTTGATTCAGCTTAATGCACAAAGTAGGGAATGTGGCTTTGGGGTTTCTAACCCTAACTTCCCACCTTCAAGCAGAAAGAACAAGACCACACAAGGAACCACAGACAGTCATCATCATGTAAGACAAACAACATACAATCATCTCCAGATAACACAAATGCAGTAGCACTGATTTGCTACTTTATAGATTTGTATCTATGGCTGTATTAGCTGAGGCCCACAGGGTTTTCTGTTATGCAGCCAACATGTGTATGCATGTCTTGGGTGCATGCAGAAGTATGTGTGGTTGCAGAAGTGCAGGCCCTATGGATAGAGAAGTACTCATGCACACTACATGAGGCCCCCTCTAGATAGCATGATCTGTTAGTGCATGGTTTTCAATGTGCAGTTGCATGACTAAAACTGCTATACCTTGAAGAATTTGTAGATCCACTGCTGAAACCATGATACCCACATTGTGACAGTACTTCCATCAGCATAACAGCAGGTCCCACAGGGCCTGCCTCCTGGAGCCAGAAGTCTGTGTGAATATCTTACACCTGTTGCTGAAGAGGTACAGGACCTGCAGGAGCCTGCTGTTCTACAGACAGAAGTACTGTTACAATGGTCACATGATGAGCCTGGCATGAGAAGACATCTGCAGTGTTGCTCCTAGGCCCTGAATATTTTGTTTTTATTATAAAAACCTTACCAGGATTGCTGCAGTTGATTGCTTTTATTACCTTACTTGGTGAAGTGTTCCGATTGATTCCTGATGGTAAATAGTGCAGTTTGAAAGCGTCAAAGGAGATTTCTTTTGGCCCAACTGGTGAAGCTGATGCCAGCAGGTGGCCTTTTAGAAGAGCTGAAATGGAGTGAAACTCCTGAACCTCTTGTAACGAAGGTGCCTGCTGTCACACGCCGAAATCGCAATCACCCGAACCCCAAAGCTTGTGGCACAAACAGATCGAGAACAAGAGGGGATGACTCTAAAGGTGCAGATGATCTAATGGAAATAAAGCACTTATTGCAAGGTCTCGTGGCTGATTTTTCCACGGTGAAACCGGCCCTTCTGTCTCCGCACGAAGAATAGGGATGGGAAGCCAGAGTCTCTTTCAAGAAGAACGAAAGGTCACTAATTTGGATCAAGAGTTGATTTTATCTAGCAAACAGATTAAAAAATTAGAAGACCGGATGGATGATCAGAAGTCCAGAAGTCAAAGAAACAATCTCATTTTGGCGGGTTACCAGAGAAAGCTGAGGGGGCGGACTGTGTTACTTTGTCCAGGATTTGTTACTGAAACTACTGGGCCCCTGCCATATGAGGGAAGCCTATAATTTGGAGCAAGCACATAGGGTCACAGAGATGCCCCCACCAGGCATGAGACCCAGGGTACTGATTATGAAGTTTTGAACTATAAGGAGAAAGCTCATGTGCTGGCTAGGGCATGTCAGAATAATAACCTGCAGTGGAATGGCGCCTTATTTGGCTGTTTCAAGATCAGACACCATCTGTGTGGGAAAAACAAAGGAATACTCTGACATTAAGAAGAAGCTTTACATGGCTGGCATTAAATTTAGGATGCAATACCCTGCAACCTTGTCTGTCCATTTGCAATCAGGGAAAAAGGTATTTGACTGCTCGAGATGCACTGGAAGGATTAAGGTTTCAGTTGCCTACACTATTTCAATCCACGACATGAGACCCTGCTAGAAGAAGAAAGTGGTCTGCTTAATCCTTTTCTAAGGGGACTTGAAGTATGAAGTCTGCATTGTATAAGGTCTTGATAGCCCTTATATAAGCAAGGGTCTTATAATTTGGTTTTGCAATCTTTTATGGATTTAATTGTTATTCAGTTGTGGGAGTCTATTTCTCTTTCCTCTCTTAGTGTGTATTGTTGATCTACTACCCACAAGAAAGGGAGAGGTCCATAGTGGCAGATAGGTAATTGAAGTTTGTTGGGTCTGGCTGGACTACTAGGCTGACCTTTTTCCATTTTTTGGTGGGTGCCTTGCTGGTTTATACAGTGACTTCATTTGTGGGATGGAGAGTGCTATGAATCTAGAGGCGGGGCTTTTCCTCTAAGATTGAACGTGACTATGATATGGAGGGGTTCAGGGAGGTTGGAAACTAATTCACTGGCATGGAGGGGGCAGGTATTTGTCGAATCCTCCTCAATGGTTTATGGAGTTGGGGGTTCAGCAATTCCAATATATGAATGAGGGTGTCCTGTGCACTTCTTGAAGGCTTGGTAATAGTGATGTAAGGGATAATGAATGTTGTTAGGGTTAGGCAAATTTACTTATCTTTTTAGACTGCCTGACTCTTGTAATGGGATAATAGTTTAAGTGCCATGTTGGTTGGTTAATTTAGGATCTCCCATGGTATGTTGATAATAGGGAGATCCTTATAGACCAGGTTTTAAGTTAATGTAAAAGGGTTTACCTTGAATTTAATTTAGTTATCAGCTTGGGGTATAGAATAGGAATAGGGTAGTAGACTACAGGATTATAGGTAATGAGTGTAGTTGGTTGGTGGTAGGTTTCTATAGTAGGGCTGAAGGTTTTTGAGTTACATTGGGGCTTGAGGGTCTGGGAACAAATTGCAAAGGGCTCTTCCATGAACCGTGGTTATTTAGGAGGGCAATCTTGGAATCGGGATGGGCTGGTTGGGCTTTGGGTATCTAGAAAGAGAGAGAGATAGTTTACCACTTTACAGGAATGGGCAGCTAACCCACAGAGAGTTACAAAAGCTGGACAGTGAATTTTTCTACAGTGGCATAAAATGTCTTGTATTAAGATCATATCATGGAATGTAAAGGGTCTTAGGGTAGAAGGAAAATAATTGTAATCTTGAGGCATATAAAGCAAATGGGGATACATACTGCACTTTACAAGAGTCTCATATGTTGTTAGAAGAATTGACCCTGTTAAGGAGGATGTGGGTATGCCAGAATATGGAACAGGTAAAGAAACGCATCAGGTGGGGCGGAGGTTTTAATTGAGAAAAATTGCCCATATATTATTGGAGAAGGTATCAGCTAGAGAGGATGGAAAGGGAAATACCTTTCAGGCACTATTCTGGGTAAAGAGCTGTCAATTGCATCTATCTATGGTCCTACTTTACCTACCCTCAGTCTGTGGCTTCGTGGAGATGGATATTGCTATGTTACCATTACATCCTATTATTCTGGCGGAGACTGGAATCTGTGTCTAAATAATTGGGATGACAAAATACCGCCTCCAGAAGCCTGCTAACCAGTGTTCAGGTGACCATGGCCAGATTATTGGAGGTTGCTGCATTAACAGATCCAGTTAGGATTCATGCAGCTGGAGGTAATAATGTGACACTTTATTCTGCAGCACATAAGAGTCAATCCAGAATAGATTTTTTTGTTAAATAGTGAGGCACTTAGGAAGTTTAAAGAGATATCCACCAAAAGTAGGATCTTGTCAGATCATTCCCCTATTCAATTGACCTGGGAACCAGAGAATATTCCTTCTCGACCTTATAGGTGGACATTAAATGACCCCTTTTAACAGATAGTATAATCCAGGATAAATTGGAAAATGCTCTACAGGATATTATACAGAACCAATTACCTACTTTACAAAATAAGGTTTTAGCGTGGCCCACATGTAAGGTTTTATATTCAGGAATTGCATGGAGCTATGCAGTGAGGTGAAATAGTTTGAGAAAGGCACAGGAGGAATTATTATTGGGGCTATTGAGTCTTTGGTGCCCCAGAAGGACTTCAGTGAACATACTATAGATTCTGAACACCAAAGCTTAAGACATGAGATGGCTGATATTAATTATAGTAAAGCGGAATTTTGGCTCGAAAAGATTCAGGCCAAATACCTTCTACAGGGTGACGCCCTGGTTATCTTTTGGCAGCCAAAGTCAGAATGGGAAGCCAGTAGAACAATCCCTGCTATAATGGCATGGGAGGTTGTCATTAAAGATCCACAAAATTGACGGATACATTTGCATCCTATTATAAAGAAATTTATCAATTGCAGCAAATTTGTGGGGAAAAGGACATTAAGATATTCCTAGACAGTATTACTTTTCCAGTTCTGGACTCTCTCCAGGCTAAGAAACTTGCAGTGTCGATTAGTGAGGAAGAGATAATAGCAGCGATTCAGGCTCTGCCTTCAGGTAAAGCTCCAGGGCTGGATGGCCTTACAGCTAAATTTTACCAGGTACATCTGTGTACTATACTTCCCTGTTGAAATATTTATTTAACAGTATAATGCAAGAGGGTGTCCCTATCCCCATTATACCAGGCATATATTATGTTGGTACTAAACCAGATAAACCAATAGACTTACCTGGTAGCTATAGACCTATTGCTCTGATGAATCAGGATACTAAGATTTTAACAAGGATTTTAGCTAATAGAATTTTGAATATTGCACCAAATTTAATCAGTCCTGGACAGCTGGGATTTATGCCAGGAGGGGCGCATGATACTCTTTGAAAACTATACCATATACTCAGTTATGCACCAGATTGCCAATTGCCTTTAGCTTTGATATCTCTAGATGCTTAAAAGGTGTTCAATAGGGTTTCTCATTCCTTTTTGTTTGCCGCCATGAGAGGATGGGTTTCCAAGGGCCTTCTCAGAGGTGTCAGAAATCTATATATAGTTCCCATGGCTAGGATAATGTGTAATGGGTTCATTTCTTCAGAATTCCTGCTGATTAATGGAACAAGGCAGGGTTGCCCTCTTTCACCAATATTGTTTAATTCATAGTTGGAACCTTTATTAATTGCTACTAACAAAGATGTTAATATTAGGGATCTCGAAAAGTGGTAGAGAATTAAAATTTACAGTCTATGCAGACGATATACTTCTGCACTTTGTCAATCCTGTGGTAAGTCTTTGCAGAACAATCGATATTATAAGCTATTTCTCTAAAGTGTCAAATTATAAACTAAATTTGACTAAGATGCAGATTCTCCCACTGACACCTCATGTCTGTAGTTCAGATTTTGCATCAATGCAAATACTCGGCTGGGGATTGCATTAACTACTTGGGGATATGGATTACTCATGCACATGGAGGATGGGGCAGCGATGAACATAAATAAGGTGCTGGCTGCAATTCAGGGATATGCTTAGATGGAATAAACTTCCATTAAATTATGCGGCTAGATTGGGCCTAGTTAAAATGAATCTAATGCCGAGATTATTGTACCTGGTCATTCTAGCCCCATATAATATCCCCAAATTCTGGTTTATTAAATTGAGAAAATACTTTCTGATTTTTGTGGAATTCCAAGCCCCCAGGAGAAAACATAAGGTGTTATATTTGCCACATGAAAGGGAGGGATTAAACTGCCTGATTGGCATCTTTATTATGTAGCGGGTCAATTGGGTATTATGTGTCACTGGGTTTAGGTGATGAGGGGTATCATATACTCCAATATGGCTCCAGATGGAGAGGCAGTTGTTAAAAGATCTAAGTTTATTGCCAGAGGCATTGCTTTTTGCAAATCCAGGAAAATACTTTAGGAAAGCTATAGGGACGCCAATTGAGAAAGCTGCAATGGCCTAGTGGATGTTTCTTTCACCTTCTCAGAGAAGGGAGCAGGTTAGGATGGTAGAACAGCCAGTGCTAGGTAATCCCAATTTCTTAATTGGAGGTAAAGTTATTACTAAACACTGGGCAGTACAGTTAGAGGGCCTTACTTTAAGTGATGTTATGCAAACTAATAGGGTTGTCCTTCCGTAAGATATGCATCTGTGCAGTTTTGTAAAAGATTGCAGCTGGTTAAAATGCTGGAGAGGGCTGGGAAAGATTTTGGGGTCCATCCACAAATCCTTTTACCTGGGGCAATTTTTCAACGATCAATCTTTCTTCTAATTTCTCTCAAAGGTACATAGGTACTATTGGACTTTCTCAGTCAGAAGTCCCCAGTTCAAATAGTATACTGGGATGATATCATGGCCTCTCAACAACTGGCTTGGAATGTTATTTGGAAAGGCATTACATATATACCTATACCTAGGTACAGAATTATGCAATTATTTATTGTTTCAAATATGTATTTTATTCCTAGAAAATTGTATGACTGACAGCTGAGACAGACAGATCTATGCTTCAGATGTGGAGCAGAGTCAGGTGATATTCTACACGTTATGTGGAACTGTTGTAAATACGGTCACTTTGGGTGGAAATTAAAAGACAAATGGATCCCATGTTAGATTATTCTGAGTTTATCTTGCCAGAAATTTGCATTTTAGGTGATACACCTAAATTTCACGTTATCATTGATGACGGCCATAGTCAAATCTTTCATATTAAAACATTGGAAAATGATCATTGTTATACCTACAAACACTGGGTGAGGGATCTTATTTGGACTTTAGGTAGAATTAGGAGATTTATGTGCTTAGAGGGCAAGAAGGGTTTATTTGATTATTTGATAAGAGATGGTCGACTTTGGAGACCATTTATCTATTACAGTTGGTAGTCCCAGACATAGATCTGTCTGTCGGGTTGTGATTAGCAGTAAGATTATTGTGTTGTAGATTCAGATGGTTTAAGTGTTAACTATGTAAGTGCCTAATGGTAATAATCTATAAGTCTGTTGTCTTGCTTTTGTAGTTTTCTGGAATTAGTAGTAGGCTCTGGGCTTCATGTTGCTTGGGGAAAATAGGGTGGACTCTCTTCCAGGGAACACAGTGGGTTTTATTCTTCAATTTAAGTAGAGTTATAAGCTTCCAAGTAAATTGTATTATATCTGAATGTTGGGGAGGACTCTATTTGATGGGACCATACCCTTGGATTTAAGGAGTTTCTTTTATTTATTCCTCCCTTATTGTGTTTTTTTTTTTCTTCCTCATTTTTTTGGATATAATTAGTTGTAACAATGTGATAGTTAGCTTGTGTTGAGTGAAATGGAGGGACAACCCCATCGCTGTGTGTGTATATAGTTTTAATCGTATATAAGTTACACAACCAGTTTTGGGTTTGTGGATCCTGGCTTCTGCCGAGATGGTGTATGTATGTCTTGTCTGAAAAAATAAGTAAATAAAACATTACTTAAAAAAGAAGTACTGTTACAATTTTGGTATCATGGATTTTGTAGAGCCTGTGCTTCTGCAGCCAGGTCAGTGTATGCCTTACACCTGCGGCCGCAGACGCAGGACTATCAGTTGTGTGTATGTCTTACAGTGTGCATGAGTACCTGATGCTACAGAAAAGTTGATCTGATAGAGGCCTGTGCTCTACAGACAAATGAAGTCTTGTAATTTAGGTACAGTGGATTTTATCTCTTGCTGCAGGGCCTGTGTTTCTGCACAGAAGCTGTGTTGTGATCTGAGTATCCTGGACTTCTATCTGTAGCTAGAAATAAGTGTATGTGTTGCATTGTGCACGCTACAGCAGCAAATTCATGAAGGCAACACAACAGTGCTACTGCATTTGTGCCATCTGGAAACAGTTGTATGTTGTTTGTCTTACCTGATGATGGCTGTGTGTGGTTGCTTGTGTGGTCGCCAGTGGTCTTGTCCACTTGCCCTTGGGGAGTAATGAGTGGGGAGCAAGGTTTGAAAATCATTCTTTTCTGGCATTATGTTGAACCCTAACAGGTGCATTAACACAGTTTTTTTTTTATTTGCAGTTTACTCCCATTCTCCTCGAGGCAGCCCCCATCCGACCAACCCCCCAGCCCCATCACCTGGCTCCTCTGGAGTCTTACCTTAAGTCATCCCTGGCTGTGGAACAGCTGCCCAGCCACCAGTGTGGAGCCTGTGGGGGTTAGTCTTCATCCTGCTGCCACAAGGTGTTTTCCATTTTTCCTCCCCATTGCTAGGGCATGACATGTCAGCAGTATACGTGGAGGCATATGCATGCTGCAGAGTCCCAAAGCACCCACTCTTCTGTTGGTGCCCCGTCCTGTCCTACCCTCAGGCCTCCACATGGGAGCAGCCATACAGCAGGGCTGCCAAGTCTCCCTCCTGGGAGAGGAGAACAGTCTTCCAAATGCTTGATCCTCTCCCTCCCCAGCTGACCCCAGCTACCGCTCATGCCGTGAACATGGCTTATCAATGAGGCAGGAGATAAGTCATAGATACCACAGCCCTCCATGCCACTGAGCCAGCTTATTAGCAAGTTTTTTGCAAAGAGTGTATATACAGTAAAACTAGTCATTTTCATGCAAAGTAATTTTAGGCAAAACACAACTGCAGCCGTCATCAGCGAGATTAAATTTAGCGCTAAGTCACAAGGACCACATACATTATAATGGGAAAAGTGCTAAAACACATATCAGCACAAATTAATTTAGCACTCATTAGTGCTTCAATGAATATAATGAAAATTATTTGACAGTAAACATTTCCAGTTTTACTATATATAGATATTTGCAAAAATTTCATTAATTCACTGGTTAGGGTTAAAGTGACAAAATAGGGAAATGTGGCATTATGGATGGATAGATGGGGAGACACAAAGCCCTAAAGGATATGATTTCACTATCTCAAAAGTAAATTCATTGCTAAAATCTTTGTTAATACTAGTTAGGGTTAAAGTGACAAAAGTAGGAAAATGTGGCATTGGCATTTCCAACCCTAACACCCCACCCCCCCTACAAGCAGCAACATGTGTGAAGTTTGCCTTGGGGTTGTCAGCCCTAATGCTCACCCCATTCCATGAGTAAATAAGCTGAGATGGTACAGTGTATGAGAATGGAGTGAGCTTAGGTTGACAACCCCAGGCACACCATACACCTGTTGCTGCCTGCAGGGTGGGATTGGGGTGTTAAGGCTGGAAATCATAATGACACATTTCCCCACCTTGTCACTTTGACCCTAACTACTGTCTTAACAAAAGCTTTAGCAATGAATGCCCTTATTACTTTTTGAGATAGTAAAATCATATCCTTAGGGATCTGTGCTCCCATCCATCAATAATTTCTGAGATAGTGTAATCGTATCCTTATTTGCCTGTGGGGCCCCAGGTCTCCCATCGTGCCATAGATGCATATTTTGCTCTGGAAGTGCAGCATGCCACTAGACACTAGGGAAATACAATTGAAATATGGGACGGCAATGGGAGTGTGTGTGGGGGGTGGTTTATGTGATAAGGGTGATTCCTTACAGCACCACTCATTAGGGAGACAAAGGAACGCCCATGCCAAAAGAGTGACTGATCTATAGAGAGGCCACTGCAAACAGTGACGGCTCTTTAAAACACACCAAGACTCTTTCATTAAGGTAGGGAGCTTGTCCCCACACCCCCAAAATAGAGATTCTCAACCCAGGGGAGCAGACTTAGGAGTAATAGATACTCCCCGGAAGCAAAATGTATTGCCAGCACAGGGATCCGAACCCAGCACCACAGGCTCTTGAGGCAATGGCTCATGCCACTACACCACAAGGCCAGCTCATTGGAATCTGGCCAAATTCTATTATTCACCCTGTCAATAGTGAGTGTAGTGCATCCTCTGTGCTACACTCGCTATACAAACCCACAGCCCTTTTTCCTACTCTTACATACCAGTGGTATTATTGATTGTTTATTCTTATAGCACTCAATAATATGCACTCATAGTGGGTGCTACTGGTGGGGTGCCACTAGACACCAGGAAAAATATATATAAATTATTTTCATTTAAGTTTCCCAAACCCAGAATTACACCTGCATATTATTGTTATCGCTCCCAACTAGGGGATTCAATTATACTATTTATAACAGTAGAATAGGTCAGGCTCAATAGTTGCTTAAAATAAATGTTAATTGTCACAAAGGTCTCAACTATAGCCTCTGCAGACTGGCATCTGTTTAGCAATTATACTGTCCAAATAAACAAAAGGAAAAATATAAATAATGAATGTAACAGAAAAATCTAGGAAGGTCTCTGCTTAGTTAAAAGTAAACTAGATATCAGTTTCATTCATTTTGTCCAACAAAGCTATGTTCTGCAGTATTTCAGTACTAGCTGCTACTAAATTGGAGTCAGAATCCAATATAGGAAGATCACTTTGCCCAGAGCTGCATTTTCACAAAACTCCATCATACGATCACAGTAAAAAAAATGAGTTTGTCTTAGCAGGACATGTCCCTGTGGCTAGTGGTCCCTCGTCCCACCCGATGCTCATCTTAACATTTCATGAAAGTATCCCTGGTGGCTAGCAATCCTCCCACATCCACCGGCCGCTCAACTATGTAGAATAATCTCCTGTGGCTAGTGTTCTCTACCCACCCGCACACCTGGCCAACTATGTAGAATAAGCTCCTGATGGCTGGCAGTCCCTCCCTCCACCCTCTGTGTGACAAGAACCTTTCACATGGCACCCGCCACTGTTGCACAGAATTCCCCCACCAAACACAGGTCTCCAGACCCATACCAGGAAAAGTGCTCCTTGGCCCCACCTGTCCTCTCATTGGTGTTATTATTCCCCTCCACCCACGGCACCAACACCCACACCCAGTCCCTATACCTTAAGGTTGGTGCTGCGGTCTCTGTGACAGTGAGCCAACTACCCTATAAATAAGCAGCTTGCTCCCAGCATCATTTGAATGGTGGGTGGCTGAGGTGGAGGTGGTGCACTGCACTGCTCACTGTTATGGAGACTGTGGCACTGACCTGTAGGTATGGGGACTGGGGTGGGGTAAAGGTTCCGTGGGAGGGAGGGGGCCACTACCAATCGAGGAGCGACAGGTGGTGGGAAACAGAGCACTTTCCTGGTAAGGGTCTGGAACCTATGTTTGGGGGAATTCCTGTGCAGCAGCAGGGCACCAGACCATGTGGAGGGTTCTTATCACACCTGGGACAGGGAGGGGACCACTGGACACACAGGCATACTAACTCTATTGTCTTGCATGTGTGTGGTTGGTGGAAGGTGTGGGGAGGGACTGCTAGCCACCAGGGTAATTTTCAACATATTTAGGTGTGATGGTGATGGGGGCAGTGACCAGTGGACACCAGGGACATGTTAAATAATTAATGAGATGGGCATCGGGTGGGGAGGGATAACTGGAGACCAGAGACAGCACATATTGTTCTTGGGCTGGCAATCAGTGTGTTGAGGGAGACAGACACCACCAGGGTAATAATATATATGGACAATCTCATGACAAAGGATAAGTACCATTTTTTTGTATATCCAGTAGGAAATTGATAGAACAAGTTATGAAACAAAATTTTAAAACAAAACAAACACACATTTGGACATCCTATTTCCAACACTTAATGATGGAATCCATCTTATGGGGTCCCGATGAGGAACAAATATCTGTTGCTCTCTCGCACAACTCCATTTGTGCCAGTTTACAATTTTTCTTTTTTTGGAACAAAACAGAGACAAAATGGTGCCATGTGAAGGATTTACAACTGGTCATCAACAAAATTTTGTCAAATGACCAGACAGCAAACTCTCATGTTGATTACTTTTGCAGTCTGCAAATGGTTTCTTACCAACCAGCAAGTTTTCTTGGTTGGCTTCACCCCAAACCCCTCCCACATGGGGGCTCAGCCCCATGCATCCCCCACTATATATAATCAAGTCAGAGTCAGAGCAGATTAGGAGGAGGTGGAAGACCCCCAATACAGTGGCCGGGGTTCAGTGGTGACACTACAGTGACCTGGTGCTTTAGCCGCTATAGTATTGGTCACTGTTGAAGTTTTGACATCAGGTGGGTATACCCCATGTGAACAACCTCATGAAAAGGATAGCACCACTTTTTTTTGTATCAACCAATACAAAAAAGGAAGCAGTCATGAAAAAAGAATATAAACAAAGTAGACATTTGGCAATCATTTTTCCAACAGTTAAGGGAAGAATCCACCTTACAAGGTCCAGATGAGCAGGAAACATCTGTTGCTCTGCCTCTACAACTCCATTTCTGTGACTTTTCCAAATTTTTTCTTTTGGGGATAGTGACAAAATGGCAATGAAAAACTCATGAAAAAGGGTTCTGTACGAAACTTCATAAAGCTTTCTTAAAGTGACTGAGCATGTTCAGAACCCAGATTTGTAAAATTTAATAACTTTGAAACAGATTAATATTTTTCATCAAACCAGCAAAAGGCACTTATGTGGGCCAAGCACTTTCCACCCTGAAAATTTCACACCAAAATGCCAAACAGTCTGGGTGCTACATGACAGCAAAACACAAAACAAAAATTGTGATTTTCTGTTTTTTGCTATCTACATCATGGAATCTGCACATCTGACCAGAAATGAAACTTAACACATTAAGAGATATACCTCACGAGACTGACATGTAAAATTTCATGCAGATCAGTTGAATGGCTGTGAAGTTATTAAGGTGCAAAAATTGGGGTTTAACATTAAGATGCCTACTGTCCCTAACTATTGTATAGTGGCACTACTATGCCATGATAATATGTACAGATACATAATATATATCTATGTGTGTGTGTATATATATATATATATATATATATATATATATATATATATATATATATATATACACACATATACATACATAATATATATCTATATATTCTGTATATATATAGAGAGAGAGAGAGAGAGATTATATATATAGTATACAGGTGTGGAGTGCCTACATGTTAGGGTTGAGTAAGCACTTTAACATTAAACCCCAGTTTTTGCACCTCAATAACACTGCCCTATTCAACTGATTTACTTCACATTTGGAAGGTGCATAGTTAGTGCCAGGATGTCTTGATCCTGAAAACTGTGGCAATGAGTTCACTGGGGAAAGTTAAAGAGGTGCAAAATTGTGAAAAAGACTATAACTAAGACCTTTTCTTTGTTCAGCTGTAACTATTAAATAGGATGATTTTAGCCTGCAATGTGCAGGTTTATTAGAGTTTTCTCAAGGAGTGTGCTTTGTGCTTTGTCTCCCAAACAATGGTAGATTTTGAAATATTTAAGAAACATGGTTCCTTTCTGAGCATGCGTGAGTTTAGAAAAATGCAAACACAAATACATGTACTATGTATATATTGCATGAATAAGTCTGTTTCTAACAAAAATCCATCAGCTATTTCTCTGTATACCTAATAGTTAAAAGTATATACCATGGCAATTAAAACAAACTCTGCTCAGAGCCAATAAAGCTGCACAGAGCTTTTAATGAGCATTTTGTGAGTGCCAGAGTTCACCGTGTTCACCGAGTTCATCGTATTTAAGATTGTGGCAATGACAGAACTGCTTTTGAGAGATACTCATGAATGTGCAGTCTGCATCAGCAGCCATCTTGTGCATGGCAATGTTACTTCCGCAGTTGCAGAAGAAAAAGAAGTGCTCGATGAAATGGTTGTGTTTATGCAGCCAACTGAGGAAAGGGCCACATTAACACAACCACCGGAAACTTTGCCAAAGCACTGTGGAAGCATACTAGACAGCGGTCTGGTCATGCACTTCCACAGTGCTAGTAAACAGAATCATAGCAATACATCTGCAGAGCTTTGCCCATGCAGCTGTAAAAATATAACGTGAACAAATTACAAAAGACCCATTCTGGCACAAACCTACAACAGGAAAATAAACATCAACTCACACCACTTAAACCTCTACTGGAAAAGGCAGAAATCCCAACAACAGCAAAAAGAAAAAAGATTTAAAAAATAGTTTGGAACCCTGCAATTACATTGCAAAACAACACAGACTCAAGACATGTTCAAGTACATAGCCAAAGCTGCAGCCCTACAAAATACATCACTATTCCAGAAACTATTTCAACTATCCTCATCCTAAAAAGCTGTTACTAACTAAACATCTCTTTCTACGCTGTTCCTTGCCTCACTCATCAAATGCTCATATCCCTCAAAGCTCTTCCATGCCTCTCACCAATATCCATCGACTGCAAGCTCCAGAAGGCATCGCTGACCAACCAATCAAACGAAACTCCTTAGCTGCTAATCCTAAATTTATACAATATCCAATTTGGATGTTACTGGCATCCTCAGTGTGACTGAGTTTCATGAATGCACACATGACAATGGTCACATGTGCAAAACAACACACATGCATAAAACAGACAGAATGTAGTCAACATTAAAAGAACTTTCCTCATCCAAATGCATTATATAAAATAAACAATAAGCTAGTGTGGTATACTCAGAAATAATGCCATCTTAGGGAGCTAATAAGGTAAGCACTGCCTTCAGTCCTGTGGCTAATTACCTAAATTAGCTGACTTCCATTTCATTATTTTCTTGCACATCACAAATGACTTTAATGTATTCAGGTAGATACTACATAGATAGAGCACACAGACATTACTCACAATGTACTGTCTAAGACACTGACTCTAGCTACCTCCTTTTTAGGGCTGCAGTGGGCAGAGCCCTGGCAGACCTCTTGCTTTCAAAAGGACTCTGCATTCCATGCATTCTTTGCAACCAAACATGTTGGAGTTACACCACAGTCACCTCCACATCTGTGGAGCACTCCACTTGCACTACACTATTTTTACAAAAAAACATTGATGGCATTCTGATCACAAAACTGGGGATTGGGCACCCAGTGTCACTCTTATGTTTGTGGGGGGTGCTGAGAGGAAGGGTCAGGTGGAGGATAATTCTAATGTTAAAGAAACAAACAAATGGCAGTCATGGCAGAATATGGCACACTCTGCTGTGTACAAGATGATTGCCACACTCTGCGCCTTATTGGTAGTTAGCGTGTATGCGCGGTAGAGTCAGGTGGCATCTTGCTCATGACAGAGTGTGCCGTGTTCTGCCGTGACTGCTATTTGTTTATTTCTTTTATATTAGAGTTAGCCCCAACCTGATCCTCCTCTCAGCACCCACCACCCACACCTACCCCACAAACATAAGAGTGACACTGGGGTGCCTAACTCTCCATTGTCTCAATGTGGAGTCCTTGATGTTTTTTTTTGTTTGTTTGTTTAAAGCGACCTCCTCCACTACTGCACATAAGGGGTCATTTCTTCTTTTTTTAAATAATACATACATTGATATCCCCCACCCAACCCTCCCTCTCAGCACGAACCCTCCATCCCAGAAACATAAGAGTGACACTAAAATGCCCAATCCCAGTGTCCCGATGTGGAATCCTCAATGGTTTTTCTGTTGTTGTTTACAGCCACCTCGCCACCACTGCACATGTGCAGTTATTTCTTCTTTGTTGTTTTAAATATATATTGATATCCCCCATTGACCCTCCCTCTCAGCACCCCCAAAACATAAGAGCTACATTGGGGCACCCAATCCCCAGTGTCCCATTGAGGAATACTAATGCATTGTTGTTTTTTAAACCCTGCAAAAAGAAAACCATCTATCAATGCTTTTGTGGGCATAACTGCCCCTCACCCAACCACCATCTCACTAGCACCCCCCACCCTGCACCCCCAAGCACTTACCCATTGGGGGCCCAATGCTGTAATCCTCTGGACTGCAGACATGTCTTCCTCTTCAAAGATGGACCATGAACTGAAGCACTGTGGAAGCATAGTAGATAGCGGTCCAGTCATGCACTTGCACTGAAGAAACAGGTATCTGGTTCAGTGTATTTCAATGGGGGGTTTGAACTTAGTGGTATAACATTGTCATTTTGCATATTCATGGTCCACATTTTCAACATGCCTTCTTTGGGACCCGACCTCATGAACAATTGCACTGTCATTAGCTAGATCTGTCCAAAAGGTGATTTTGCAGTCCCTGCATGAAATAACCTTTCGGCAGTAGCTGAAAATTTTCTCTGCCTTTGTTTATGAAGTGTGGTCCTAAGATGGCTATGTTGAAAATCTGTAAAAATATTACAAAATAATAAAATGATGAGCCTACACTACATTTTGTGAATGCAGGATCGTAACTTTGGTAATTTTAATATTTTTATCCCAAATTTACAACATAGCCATTTCTTTACAGCATCTCATGAATGTGACAGCTGTCATTTTTCAAATCCTGGCCAAAATGGTTTTTTTTTTTTTACATCTTGAAAGGTGATTTTGCAGTCCCTGCATGAAATGAAGTTTTGGGGCAGGAGTTGAAACTTTCTCTTCCCTTGTTCATGAGGTGGGGTCATAAGAAGGCTATGTTGAAAATGTGGTGTAAATAATTAAAAAACAAAGTTATGGAGCCTACATTGAATTTTGTGAATGCAGGCTCAGTAACTTTGGTATTTTCAATATTTTAACCAAGATATACCACCTAGCCATATCATATCCTTACAGCACCTCATGAATATGACAGCTGTCATTTTTCAACTCCTGCCCAAAATGTGTTTCTGTGTTCTAAAAGTTGATTTCATATTCCTGTGCAAAAGCATCTTTAGGCTAAGAGATGAACATTTTCTCTGCCCTTCTTCATGAGGCAAGGTCATAAAAGGTTATATTGAAAATTTGTGTAAAATATTAAAACAAATTGTCAGTATTTTTAACTCTAAATTACTTCAGCTGCAACCCTATTGGCTCTGGCCAGGTTTATTTACTTTAGGCCATCTCTCCTGGAGAGTTTCAAAGCCTGCTCCACACCCTCCCTAACCCTGGTGGTGCTGGCAGTGATGGCCTCCTTCCCATGTTCCTCAAATTACTTCCTAGCTCAATATCTACCCCCTATCAAAGATCTTCAACAACTCATTCTTAACATTTCCATTATGCCAGCAATCTGAAGCAAGCTAGGTAGTACCCTATTTGAAAAGATGGTAATCCTACCATGATTGACAATTACTGTCCAATCTCTAGCCTTTCTCCATAGAGTAAGTTCTTGGAAATAATTATTTTCAACAATTCACTGACCACATGGTCAAGCATAACCTTCTTTCTTATCAGAATTACAGGTTCAGAAAAGGTTACAGAATCCTACTGCTCTGGTTAGTTTCACTAATCATGTTATCTATAATATGGATGAAGACAAACTTACATGATTAATTTTTGTGGACCTGACTAAGCATCTCATTTGGTGGACCGCAATATGCTCCTGAGACATATTGGGGCTTCTGCCATCTGGGTGGGTTCATTTCTAACATATTGCAGATTTTGAGTGGGGTTCCCTCAGGTCCATTCCCAGGCCTTGCCTATTCACATGATTTATAAATCTTCCTCCCAAATCATGTCAGGAAAGTTGCACACCGTTATAAGCAAATGATCTGGTAATATTCCACAGTGTTAAGTCCCCAGCTGACGTTGCTTGTATTCTCACAAAAATTTGATTCTGCACAAAGGTGGTGTCTTAAAAGAGACTGCCATTAAATGCTAAAAACTCAAAGCCATGTTTGAATTGAAGTTTAAATTTGACAGATTGAATGTCAATGATACCTGTTTTCAAATACTTGTCTCTGATGGTTCCCCACTTGAATGAGGCTCCTTGTTTAGGTACCTGGGTGTTATTCTTGGCCCTCATTGACATTCTTGAAACACATTGCATTTATTAGCAACCACAAAAACAGAAACTTGGCATTGGCTACAGGGTATAAAATGTTATGAGCTTTGATATTCATCTAGCTATTGCAAGAGATATGCTGCTTCCCTACTAGATTACTGTTCTCCCATTTTCTCTCAGGTCTCTACTTCTGTTGATATTTTAACAAGATATTCAAGATATTTTAACACAGTGCATGACCATATTTGTAAGATTTCTTTACTGGCTCTTTCAGTTCTCATCACTGCTCTCATTAGATAACCTTGGCTGGTTCCACCCTCAGACATGTCCCAATTAGTTCTATGGCTGCCTCATTTACA
Source organism: Neoceratodus forsteri (assembly GCA_016271365.2). Classification (NCBI taxonomy): domain Eukaryota; kingdom Metazoa; phylum Chordata; order Ceratodontiformes; family Ceratodontidae; genus Neoceratodus; species Neoceratodus forsteri. Next base: position 100,736,164 of record JADMNL010000033.1, on the reverse strand, counting down.
GTTCCCTGTGGAAACTGGATTATCCCCCAACTGACCTCCTAGTACCCAAACCAGGCCCCTGTAACCTCAGATCAACTTCTCAACTTCGCCAAGTTCCTTATCTGCTGTCAGATTCTATGTTTCTATGTTACTAATATGGGCCAGAAGGCTTTTTTCTGTGATGGCCCCAGCCTTTGGAACAGCTCTCTTACACTTTGCACTCCTCATCTCCAGCACCTGATTTAAGACAATGTGAGGATAGCCAAAGTTCATCAAAGCCTGACAGTGTTTCTGCTGACCTTAGGCTCCTTTTGTTTGGTTATCTATGTTAGCTGACCATGTTGTGCAAGCTTAACCCAGATAAATATTGGATTGTATTTATTGTATCACACTTTTTCTGTTGTCACCATTGTAATAATCCCATGTATGTATGTAAGTGGAATCATATGGTTGTGATATTTCTATCTTAAAATTGCTTGCATTTGTCTTTTAATTTCTGTTTCATACTAATATATTCATGCCAACTTCATTACCCAGATTGTACCTGAAACCATTTTCTGGGACAAGTGCACCCATCCAGTGAAGAGAGATAGATAGATAGATAGATAGATAGATAGATAGATAGATAGATAGATAGATAGATAGATAGATAGATAGATATTCCTCATGCCTGAATTTTCTGAATGCTGCATCTTCATTAACAAACATCTGCTACCTTTCATAGAGGAACTCTTTTCTGACAAACTGCAGTGCCAGTATTAAACATGAAGGCTCTCGCCGCTCTGTACTCAAAACACCACCTGGACAGAAAAATAAAATCAATTTGACTGGCTTCTCTTTCATTCTGATTGGACAGTCTGCATGAAACACTCCATCAATATGTTCCTCTGGTTCCTTTTTTTTTTCTTCTTCTAATTTGCAAGCAAAGTAGTAGAAAGCAGCTTCTGGTTTGATGCAATTAAAATCAGTTCATTAAGTTAGTGCAATTAGAATGTATTTAGAACCTAATGAGCAGTAATCCCCAAGAAGGCCAAGTGGAATATGTTGCACATTAGGTGTTGTATTTAAGGAGTGTGAAGAGGCAAGGTTTACTGAGACTTCTGCTGTTTCAACCAACTTGAAGTGGTTGTGACAGATTCTGATGTTTCAGCTGACTGGAACTGGTGCTGGATGACACATTATCCCAAAAGTTAAAGGGAACAAAATCTCCTCCAAAGTGAGGTACTGGGGCTCTGAAAACTCCCCTCTCATGCCCAATTTTTAAACACTTACCTTTTGGGTGACATACTGATCCTGCTACCCTGTCCACCATCTACCTCTTAACCATGTCACACTGGATTGCACTGGTGTTGCTAAGGTAGTGACCTGCCTGCTCCAGCAGTCCATGGTGCTGGTCCTAGAAACCCAATCTAGGAGTGTGTCCTCAGGTGGGCCCCCTTCTGGTGACTTCCCTCCTGTGTCAGCTTTTTCATGGCTGCATAATAGGCTTGTGATAAGGAGTGACTGTAATGCACAGTAGGCTCAGAACTTATGCAGGAAATGCTTGGCTGGCACCTTATTTACACCCATCCAAGTCAGAAGAAAAAGTTAGCAATTGTACACATGTCCATTATGTGTTCCACACCTGTAACAAGACAACAGGTGATATAGTGGCTTCCTCCCACATGATGTGTCCATCATTACTGAGAACAATGGTCCATGGGGAGGCTGAACAGGAGGCAGCATGGAAAACCTAATGCCAGCCACAGTCCTCTGCTTTGAGTGGTTCAGGTCCAACACCAAGACAATCTAGAAGCAATAAACCCAGCTACACAAAACAACTATCTAGCTCACAGCATACAGCACTCACGTGACAACTGTGGAGACCATGATGCTTGTGTGCTGTGTGTTGAATATGAGAAAAGACAGTCTTTGCAAAGAATTTCCATCTAGCAGTGAAAGCAGTGAATAAGAGACACATTAATCAGAGGACATAAGTACTTGCAAAAACTAAATCACATGAACGCTAATACACAACTTGAATTAGAAAATAAACAGTGAAGTTTCCAATCTACAATATAGACTCAACCTAAGTGGAAAAAGAAAGTGAGTATGAAAGATGACAACGATCACAGTTCCCCAGTGATCTCTGATGCTGAAGATGGTTTCAGAGTACAGGGCACAGCACCAGGAAACATTAGAGAACAGATGAGAAAATGGGGCAAAAACTGCAAAAGGCAGTAAATTAATATTATGTACCTTCCACATATTGCCTGGCTACTTCCAAATGCTTGGCACCACTGACTGCACCCACTTAAACAGACTAGCACCAGCATGCAATCACAGGCATTCCTTAATTGCAAAGCTACCCCACTGGGAACATGCAGGTGGTCGTGGATGTGGAGAGCACCATCACAAATGTATGGCAAGTGCCCTGGGTCCAGTCATGGCTCTTTTGTCATTGAACAGGTCCATCTACAGAACATATAGGAGGCACACAGTAGTTGAGCTGTTTGGCTGACTGGTCATTGACCACAGTACCAGCACAGGTAAGTGTTGATACACAGATGCCTACTGATCTCACAGTCATCTCTCACACTGCACAGTGATTATCCACTATATCCAGACCTGCTCACACCATATGTAGCACCCAGGACAGCAGGAAATGATCATTTACAAAGACGCCACTGGTAGATACATAGATACATAGATACATAGACAGTGTCGGCAGATAAGGGCCTATGGCCCACCTAGTCTGCCCATTTGAGCTTTGTAAGTTCAGTTTGTTTTCCTAGAAGTCTATTTCCCTACCCCTGACCTCTAGAATTCTTTATGTCTATCCCATGCATTCTTAAATCCCGTGATTGTTTCAGCCCCTCCACTTCCTCTGGCAGGGTGTTCCACTTGTCCACCACCCGTTCTGTGAAGAAATTCTTTCTCATGTTTCCTCTGAATCGTCCTCCTCCAACTTCATCCCATGCCCTCTAGTCCTGAAACATCTTTTTCGCTTAAAATAGTGTTTTCCTGCACCCTGTTCCTCCTGTAAGATACTTGTATGTCTCTATCATATCCCTCTCTCCTCCTCCTCCAGGGAGTACATGTTCAGTTCCTTCAACCTGTCTTCATAGGACTTGTGATGCAACCCATGCACCATCTTTGTTGCCCTCCTCTGAACCTTCTCTACCCTGTCTATGTCCTTACGTAGGTATGGTCTCCAGAACTGTACACTGTACTCCAGGTGGGGCCTCACTAGTGTCTTGTATAGCGGAATTATGACCTCCTTTTCCTGCTGGTGATGCCCCTGCCTATACATCCCAGCATCCTATTTGCTTTACCTGTTGCCTTGTCACACTGTTTCCCTACCTTGAGGTCATCAGAGATGACAACCCCAAGATCCCTTTCCTGCTTGGTGCATGCTATATCCTCACCCCCAACTGATATATTGTGCCAGGTTTTTGTGCCCCATATGCATTATCTTGCACTCTTTGCATTGAATTTCAACTGCCAAACCCTTGACCATTCTTCAAGTTTCTGCAGGTCCCTTCTCATTCTGTCTACACCCTCTGGTGTGTCTACTCTGTTACAGAGCTTTGTGTCATCAGCGAACAGTGAAATTCTGCCTTCTATATCCTGTGCAATGTCACTGATGAAGATGTTGAATAGGACCGGTCCCAGCACTGATCCCTGTGGTACCCCACTGGTCACTCTTCCCTCTGTGGAGTGACAGCCATTTACCACCACCCTCTGTGTCCTGCCACCCAGCCAGTTACCTACCCACCACACTACTGTCCTGCCCACACCCATATTCCCAGTTTGTGTAATAGTCTTCTATGTGGCACAGTGTCAAAGGTCTTGCTGAAGTCCAGATAGACCATGTCCACTGCCCTCCCCTGATCCACCTCCCTAGTCACCCAGTCAAAAATTCAATGAGGTTGGTCTGACATGACCTCCCCTGTGAAACCATGCTGCCTTGGGTCCTGTAGTCCATTGACAACCAGATGTTCCACCAATCTCTCCTTCAGTAGTGCTTCCATGATCATTCCCACTACTGAGGTGAGGCTGGCTGGTCTGTAGTTCCCTGCTTCCTCTTTGTTCCCACTTTTTGTATAAGGGGACTACATCTGCTGTCCTCCAGTCTTTGGGTACTCTCCTGTTTCCAGTGATTGGCTGAACAGGATAGCCAGAGGTTCAGCCACCACCTCTCTAGTTCTTTAAGGACCCTGGGGTGCACCCATCTGGCCCATTGCTTTATCAGCTCTTATTACTTCCAGTTCCTTCAGGACCCTTTCTGTAAAGGGACTTGTGTCCATTTCTGCACCATTCTCACCCCTGTACTCCCTTCAGACCCATTACCCCTCTTCCTTAGTAAAGACTGAGCAGAAATACCTGTTCAATATGTCAGCTTTACTGTTGTCATCCTCCACGCAGCTCCCATCCTCCCCTTCAGTCTCACTATCCCTCCCTTTGTCCTTCTTTTTTCACTTATGTACCTGTAAAAGGTTTTGTCCCCTTTAACCACTGATTTTGCAATGTGTTCTTCTGTCTGAGCTTTGGCTTCCTTACTGACTTCCCTGCCTCCCTTTGTTTCTCCTGGTACTTCTCCCTATCCCCTTCTGCCTGTGTCTTTTTGTATTGCCTGAATGCAATCTTTTAGCTTTCACTTTCTTTGCTACCTCTTTGGAAAACCATAATGGTCTCCTCTTTCTTTTCTCTTGCTAACCTGCTTAATGCATAATTCTGTTGTTCTTATAATCCCATTTTAAATACTGCCCACTGTTCCTCAATCCTGATTCCTGTCCCATTCCCCTTAATGCCTCTTTCAAGCATCTCCCCATTTTCCCAAAGTCTGCCCCTAAAATCCAGGATACGTGTTTTTGTGTGGTTTGTTCTTGCTCTTCTGTGATTTCAAACCACAATGACTGGTGGTCACTGTTACCCAGGTGCTCCCCCACTGTTACCCCCATCACACTGTCCCTGTTTGTGAGCACAAGGTCCAGTATTGCCTTCTGCCGAGTTGGTTCCATGACCAGTTGCTTGAGGAAGGCACCCTGAAAGGAGTCCAGGATAAATCTGCTCCTAGTTGATGCTGCTGGGCTGGGGTGTGGAGTTGAAGAGTAGACCAGGTGCTTTTTTTTTTTTAATCAAACTTTGTTTATCGCCTACCACACTGGGGAACTCTATCTCCAGCTACCTCCGTCTCGATCTCTACCCCCGGCCAGGTGCCTTCAACCTGCACCCCAGCCCAGTGCATCCCCTGGGTCTGATCTCTCGGGGAAGGGCCACCCTATCCTCCCAGGGTGCTCTTTCTTATAGTATTGAGCTCTGGGCTGAGGGGTCCTGGGTCGGAGAGAGAGTCGCCAGCTGCTAGGAGTGTGGATCAGAGGAGGCATCTTCACCTATCCCCAGCAGGAGTTTTTTCTGCTTCCCTTCCCTATTGGCTCAGATGTACAATGCGTCCCAGCATGGGCATGCATGCTTCTGTGCGTGCCTAAAGGGTCGCTGCTGCAGCCAGTCCTCATTGACACCAGAACTCAGGCTAACTGTTTCCCCAGCCTCTGCTAGGAGTCCCCAGATCCCACCCTCCCTCCTGGGCAGGACAGCCATCCTCTGGATGCTTGATCCTGTCCTCCCCTGCCAGCCCCTGGCAGCCTGAGCTTGCTCTGAACCCAGGTCACCGCACACGTGAGGTGTGGCATCCAGCACCTCAACCCTCAGCTCCACTGGGCCAGCTAGACCAGGTGCTTTGCGAGACAGAATGTTTGGCCAGCTCAAAAGAATATTCCAATAGCTGGATAAGACAGGTGGAAATGTGCTACCTTCCATGAAAAGGTATACAATGTCTTAGCAGCATGCTATATGTTGCACAGTGTAGATGCTTCCATATTTTGGATGTCATACCTGATGAAGATCTAAGGGACATGCTATAAGCATCCTGCTGACAATGTATATGGTGATGGACAGGGAGCACACTGACAGGGGGCAACAGAGGCATGCATGCATGTGTATTCTGGGGAAGAAGGGAATATGGAGTGGCATGTGCTGCATATGGAGTGTACCACCACTAAGATGATAATAATGTGCTGAGAGGCTATGAAATGCCCTTCACTTTGGTTCCCAAATCACCCTGCTTAGTATAAAGCACTACTTGTGCTTCTGGTGTATGCTACTATGTGGTGTGATAGGTGCCTCAAGTACCTTTGTGAGGCCATCATATCACCAAATGGGCACCCCAGCAGCCTTTAGCATGCCTGCAACCCTCTGGTGGTAGAAGCATGTGTGTTCATGGTAGTGATACCAGTGAAAGCTGTGCTGAGGGTCTGGGTGTACACCAGTGGTGTGTCTCTGATGTGCAGGGCAGTGAAAACAAAAAGGACACTCAGAGAATTGCTGTGCTCACTGTGAATTAGTCATAATCAGCCATCAAATAGAACACCAGCATTCCAATGCACAGTTAAAGCGTGTTTATTTGATGAAGGGAGCTAAGCTAAGCAAATGTGTAAGATGAATAATACTACTCACATGCTGAGACAAATGACCAATACATCCCAGCATATCTCAGTATTTCATACATAGCCCTTTCTTAGTGGTGCACAAGTGGAAGGGCAGCTTTGGGTTGTGGGCATGGTGTTGGCTGTGCTGCTTTGTTGGCTGAGCACATGGTACTCTAGTATGTCTCCAGGGCAGGGAGGTTGCTGTTTCCAGGGAAGTATGCCTAAACATGGAAGAGGAGAAAGAAAGATCAAATGAGTCCCTATGGTCTCACACACACCCAGAGGATGAAGAAATTGTACAGATGAGGAATTACCATCAAGGGAGCTGTTCAAGCCCTTTGCAGATATTCTACAGGTTTCATGGTAACCTATAAAATTTAAGACTAGGTGGAGTGAGATTAAAGAAAAATCCTCCTGCTGCAGTCACCAAGTCTCTCCAGTTGTGGAGGTCACATGTATGTGCGGAGCTCTGCCAAACAGGTACTGTATGTTTCTGTTGCTCAGAGATGTTCAGGAAATGTTTTCCTACTACAAACTGGGACTGAGAGAAGGATGCACACATGGATCCTGGGTTAATCCATAGATAACATCATGCCTCCAAACGGAAGGAAGCAGAGAAGCACTTCAATAAAGAGTAAGGAGGTTGGGTGGTTGTAACTCTATAGCACCAGTCCCATAAGTTTATTTTGGTTGTTCATGTAGTATGTTGTGTTAAACGCTCAGTGAAGGGGACCAGTAATGTGAAAGAAGATGCCCTAGCTAAGGGATCTTCTGTGTGTGGATATGCTCCTGAAGCAAAGATCCCGATGTCTCCCCAGTGTGACACTGAATTAGAGAATTAAGATAATATAGTTTTATTTGCTGCTTGACTCTAAAGATGGGGTGGATAAGGAATCTGTTTGTCTGCTTTAAATGTTTATTGTTTATGACTGTTTATAATTTATGTGGAATTTTTTGACGTTATTTTGTTTTCTGATTAATTGTTTCAGTGCCTTGATCCCATAAGGATAAAAACAGAAAATAGAATTTGTCAGCAGAAAATGACCTCTTGGTCCACCCAGTCTTTAGGAGTATAGTGCAGTGGTTTGAGGTTCTGAGCTGTAAACCTGGAGACCTGGGTTTGAATCCCACAGCCCCACTTCATGCATTGTGAAACGAGCAAGTCACTTAACTCTTGTGCTCTCAGGTTTAATTCTGTAAACAAGATTCAGCTTAGTGTGTCTCTCCTGGTTAAAAATAAATAAAAATAAGTCTGCTCAAATGTTTCTGCCTAATCTGTCTCCACAGGCCCTAACTGGTCCTTGGCAACCCTCTCTTCTTCCTGCCTGTTTTTAATGCACCCTATCTGAATCACACACATGTTTAAAGCCCCTGTTGTTTTGTCTCCACCAATTCTTGCTAACAGTCTGTTCCAGGTGTCTAAGAAATATTTCCTCATATCTCTGTTATTCTTGCTCCCCTGCAGCTTTATCAATCAATCAATCAATATCTTTATTTAGCCAGGCAGAACACCACTGAGCAGGGCTCATTTACAAGATGGACCTGGTAGTTTAAACAACAACAACAAGAAGTCACAATACAATAATTTGGCATAGGTGTAGCAACATTAGCAGCCTATGTACAGTCATTACAAGTGAGAATGGCATGGCTTGGCACAGTGGTGTGTACAGTAATTTACAAATAGCAATGTAAGACTTGACACTGAGAACAGAACAAGGCCACATAATTTACAGGCATGGTACCAATGGCAGTCAGCAAGTTCTGTGCAAGGCAGGTCTCTGATAGATAGTAGAGTACAATATTATATTGATGAGGTCTAGACCAGCAAAGCATTACGTGGCCTAGGAGAAGACTATAAAGCAAGGGCACTGAGGGCACAGGATGCATCAAGGATAGTGGAGGGAGGAGAGGTTAGGAGGTGGAGGGGGCAATTGTAATACCTGCAGGATTGTCATAGCTGCATTAGTCGGCATGGTACGTCTAAGGGTAAGGGAGGGTATGGGGTGAAAAGATGCCATTAGTAGGGAGATGACAGACAGATAGGAGGGAGAGTCAGAGATTCAGTGCCGGAAGCAGTTGCAGGACTCCCTGAATGATTGTTGGATAAGATTTTGAAGGCAGCTAATGGTATAGGTGAAACGAGCTACAGTAAATTGTGAGCAGTATTCAGAGGACTGGTGGGCATGACTAGTTGCCGCCCGACCAAAGTGCGTTCTAACTCTGGGTATGTAAAGGTTGATACTAGTCTGGCTTCTCAGCAGATAGCTGACAGGAATGCAAGAAGGTAGGCAATCCTTAATATATTGAGGCAGCTTTTTAGAGATGGCCCTATAGATCCAGAGCACAGTGTTCCTTTGTCGCTTAAGACTAAGGAGTCCCAACCCACAATGTTGTAGAGGGTAGAGTGGTGTGTTGAATAGGGGGCAACTGCACAAAACCTGAGCGCCCAGTGGTACAGAGTGTCTAGTCTGGCAAGGCCACACTAGAACAGTGCCCATACAGAAGGTCTGCATAGTCGATGAGATGCAAGAACGTTGTTTGACCAACCTAGTTCTCCCTCCTGCGTTATTAGATGCCTGATTCTGAAGAAAATCCCAAGCCTCTGTTTAAGCTTTTTAGAGAGTTCCTCAATATGGACTTTGAAGGAAAGATTGGAGTCAATCCACACTCCCAGATATTTGAAGTAATCTACATAGTCTAGCAATTCAGAGCAAGGTGTGGATTTGAGGGTGTGTCCACCGTATAAAGTAGGGAGTTTACTACAGGAGGAGATCATGGCCTTGGTTTTCTTAGCATTTAATGGAAGTTTAAAGTAAAGGAGATTGTTCTGTAAGTGGTTAAATTATATTTGGAGGTCACTACATGTGAGTTCCAGAGTAGGTCTGGCTACATACAACACTGTCATCTGCAAAGAGGTGTATGTCAGATGGCTTGACTCCAGCATCTAGTTCATTTATGTAAATGGCAAACAAAAGAGGACACAAGATGGTCCTTGCAGTACTCCTCTAGAGAATGTTTTTAGGGGAGAGACCCCCAGCCTTGATCTGCTGGTATCAATCAGAGGTAGTTAGAGAACCACTCTAGGGCCGTGTCACTGATGCCAATATTCCGTGGACAAATGGTGGATTCCTGCAGGGGAGGGCCTTAAACAACTAGTACAACAACCCACAAGAGACAGAGCTATCCTAGATCTAGTACTGACTAACAGAGAAAGTATTACAGATCTCCAGGTAGAAGGTCACCTGGGGCCAGTGACCATCACATGGTATGGTTCAATTTGGCCACTAGAACTAAATCATCCCATTTCAAGGCAAAAATATGGGATTTCTGAGGAGCTGACTTTGATAAGATGGCCAACAGAGTTAAGCTAACCCTGGCAAAAGAAATACAGGTGAGGGGGTACAGGCAAAGTGGGCAAGCATTAAGGATGTAATACTTGAAGCAACATCCATTGTGTTAGAGAGAAAAGGAAGTGCAAAGAAGAAGGAAACCACTTTGGTTCTCAAAAACAGTAGCAGAAAAGGTCAGAGCCAAAGTCTGGCCTTCAGGAAATATATGGGAACACATCGGCATGAAGATAGGGAGGCATACCAAACTTCAAAGCACAGGATCCAAGACAGCATGGGTTTACAAAGGAAGGTCCTGTCAAACTAATCTCATAGATTTCTTTGACTGGGTAACCAGAGTGGTGGACCAAGGGAGAGCAGTTGATGTCACCTACCTTGACTTCAGCAAAGCTGATACTGTTCCACATAGAAGCCTAATAAGCTGAGTAGGCTCGGGTGGGTCAGAAGTTGGTCAACTGGGTGGCAAACTGGTTGACAGGCAGAAAACAGAGAGTGGTAGTAAACGGTATACAGTCAGAAGAAATGCAAGTCACAAGTGGGGTACCTCAGGGATCAGGCCTGGGGCCAGTCCTCTTCAATATCTTCATCAGTGACATTGCAGATGGACTGAAGGGTAAGATTTGTCTGTTTGCAGATGACACAAAGATATGAAACAGAGTAGATGATCCCGATGGGGTGGGCAGAATGAGAAGAGATCTGGATAAACTGGCAAATGGTCTGAAAGAGTGGCAACTGGAGTTTAATGCAAAGAAGCAAGATCATGCACATAGAGAAGAGAAACCCTGAAGCCACCTATAGGCTGGGAGGGAGTTGCTGGCAGTCACAAGTGAAGAAAGAAACTTGGGCATCATCATCACCAATGACCTGAAATCATCCAAGCAGACCACTAAAGCAGTAGGTAAGGCTAGGTTGATGTTGGGGTGTATTAGTAGGGGTATCAAGTTGGAAGAGGGAGGTAATGATCCTCTTTACTAGACACTGGTTAGGCCCCATCTGGAGTACTGCTTGAAGTACTGGAGGCCACATCTTCACAAGGACATTAACCAATCTGAGGCAGTCCAGAGAAGGGCAACCAAAATGGTGCAGGGACTGCATCAGAAAACATATGAGGACAGATTAACGGAGCTAAATATGTATACCTTAGAGCAAAGGAGGAGAGAGGTGATATGATCGAAACATTCAAACACCTTAAGGGCATTAACAAGGTGAAAGAGTCTAACATGTTTCAATATAAGAAAAATAGCAGGACAAGAGGACACAGAATGAGATTAGAGGGAGGCCGATTAAGGATTAATGTGAGAAGTTCTTTTCACAGAAAGGGTGGTGGATACATGGAATGGCCTACCTCAGAAAGTGGTGGATATGAATACAGTGCAGGGCTTCAAACAGGCATGGGATAGACATAAGGGAGCATACAGATGAGTATGAATAGATAGACCATTAACAGAGCAAGGCCGATGGCACACATTTAAAAGGTAGAAAAAGGAATGGGCAGACTGGATGGGCCTTGTGATCCTTATCTGCCGTCAACTTCTATGTTTCTATGTAGAGCAACCAGGAGCAAGGAGTGGTCTACCATGTCAAAGGCTTTGCTAAGGTCGAGAAACAGAGTGCACACATAACTTATGGCATCCAAGACTCTCAATCAGTCATTTGTGACCTTAGCGCTGCCTCCTAGTCCTGGTGCTCCTTCTCATTTGAAAGAGACTTTCCTCCCGCGCCTATTCACTCCTTTAAGATACTTGCATGTCTCTATCATGTCACCTCTTGTTCTCCTCTCTTCCAGGGGTACATGTCGAGATTGCTCAGTCTCTCCTCATAGTGCATCTTGTGCAACCCAAGCACTATTTTAGTTGCATTAGGGACTGGCACTCCAAATCTTTTTACATTAGCCCTGGATAAAGATTCCCATTTCTTATAACTGACCCTGTCCTGTTGTTTCTTTTATCACTGTGTGGGAGGGTTGGGGGATCAAGCTTATAATCTATCTTTTCAAACCCTAGAAACACCCCAGCTTTTGACTGCCTCTACCGAGTCTATATCCTTTCTGAGGTGCTTCCCACAGAACTGGACACAGCACTCCAGGTTGGGTTTCACCAGTGAGGTATATAGGGCAGTACCACCTCCTCTTCCTGCTGGATATACCCCTCCCTATGCATCCTAGCATCCCACTAGCCCTACCCACTGATTCTGTCACCCTTTCTGCCACCCAAAGGTCATCCGATATGAAATCCCCAAGTCCCATTCCTGTTTAGTGCTGTTGGTACCTTCTCCACATCCAATACTCTGTACCTGACTTCCTATGCCTTAGGTGCATGATTTTGCACTTCTTGGCATTGAACCCCAACTAACATGCTTTAGACCACTCATTGAGTTTCCCAGTTCATTGCACATTCTCTACCCCTGAGGTCCACCCTATTGCAGATGTTGGTATAATCTGCAAAAGGTATACCTTTCATTCCAGTTCTTCAGCATTGACACTTATGGAGACATTGAAGAGGACCAGTTCCAATACTGAGCTCTGTGTCACCCCACTGGTCACACCACCATCATTTCGGTGAGTGCTGTTTACCATCACTCTGTCTCCTATCTGTTAACTAGCCTCTAACCCAGTTCACCACTTTGGATCCCACCCTAGGCTACTCCGTTCTTTAGTAGTCTCCTAGCGGTATAATGTCGAATGCCTTGCTGAAATCCAGATAAACCATGCCACTGCCTTCCCTGGTCAATTTCTTTGCTCACCCAGGCTAAGAAGTCCATTAGATTTGTTTGGCATGACCACCCTCCCCCACCCCCATGAATCCATGCTGTCAGTGGTCTTGCAACCCACTGGATTCAAGATACTATACCAGTCTTTCTTTCAGCAGGGTTTCCATTAATTTCACCACCACTGAAATAAGACTGACTGGCCAGTAGCTGCTAGCCCTCCCTGCTGCCGCTGTCATGTGGAGGGACAATGACAGCTCTTCTTGAGTCCTCCAGAATCATACCTGTTTCTAGGAAGCTGTTGAACAAAGCTGTCAGTTGAGCAGCTAGCACCTCCCAGAGTTCCTTTAGATCCCTTGGATATTTCCTGTCCATTCACATAACTTTATCTACCTTCAAAGCTGAAAGTCCCGTCCAGACTCTTTCTTCTGAAAATGGACTTAGCGCCCACCCCTCACCCCTGTTTCTGCTATTCCTGGTGGTCTGCCCTCCCCCAAGACTGTGAAGACTAAGCTAAAATATCTGTTCAGGATGTCTGATTTTCTTGCTTCTCTCTTCTGTGCAGTCTCCCTTCTCTGCCCTTCTCATCCTCACTATCCCTCTCATTGCTTTCCTCTTCTCCCTTATGTATCGGAAGAAAGCCTTATCACCCTTAGTAACCACTTTGGCAATTTATTTCTTGGTCTGAACTAGGATAGGATGATATATTACATAGAATAGAATAGAATAGAAAGCCTCCCTTGTTATGGTTGAGAGAGATTATCTAAGTGCATTATCCATGGGAACCTCCCTCTTTTCAGCCCAAGTTCCAAGATGCTTCCCACAACTCTGGTTGGTTCCTCTCCTGGGTGTGCTCTTATCAGGACATATTCCACACCTCATTGTGTGTTATTGCTTGCTAAAGGGAATGCCTTCTATTCTTTGTGCTCTCACTAGATTTCAGTGACTTTAATGGAGAAGCATACGTTTGGGGTGTGGATTATAGTGGACCAGGTCTGAAGGGTGAAACATTGTGGATTAGGGACCAGGTAGCCTGCCAGGGGGTAATTCTGGATCAGAGACTTGGAACCAGTTGGAAAATTCATATTCTGGATTGTGCCTGGGTTTATAATATTGGATCATGGACAAGGACTTGCTGTGGGATGTTAATGTTGGATCCGGAACTGGGGATCCTGCTTGAGAGGTTTAATGCTGATGAAGTACTGGGAATCCTGATGGAGGGCATTCATTCAGGATCATGGACTTAGGAGCCTGTTGAGTGGTCTTGATGCTGGACCTGTGATCGGGGAGGCTGCTAAAGGGTTAATGCTGGTGAGTGTAAAGGGAGGGGATAAGGCTGAATTAGACTGGAGAGCCTGCTTGTGGGGTAATGTTGGATCAGGCCCTGGGGAGCCTGCTAGAAGACTGTTTATGTTGGACCATGGACTGAGAAGTTTGCCTTAATGGGGGCTCATGCAAATTCTGTGAATGTACAGGCTGAGGAGGGAGTTCAAGCTGGACTTGGGAACCAGGTTGGGAGGGTTATTGTTAAATTAGTGATGGGAGGCTTGAGGATCTATCATGGGGAGGATGCTGCTCAGATGGTGGAAAGGATTGGTTGAGAAGTTTAATACAGCATCTGGGAAGTGCTCTACCTGGGTGAAGGTTGAGCTGTTTCATTGGGGATCGGTTGTTTGTTACTACTGGGTGGCACAGCAGCCAATCAAACTAGTGCTTGATAATTGACCAGGCTGCGGTCATTTGTTTTAACTTGTAAGTTAGTAGACTTTCTATGGAATAAACACCCACTAATGTGTAGTGGTGGAGGGAGGTCTCTTCTCCTAGGGAGGTCATAAGTGGGGTCCCACAGGATCAGTCCTGGGGCCTGTCCTGTTTAATGCCTACATCTCCAATATCAGGAAGGTAACAGGTGTGAAATGAGTCTCTTCTGGATGACTCTAAGCTGGGGCGGTGGTGGAGGGAAGATTGGCCCTGCAAGAGGACCTGGATACTCTGGATAGGTGGTTCTGCACCTGGAAATTAAAATTTAACTCTTCCAAGTGCAAGGTGTTACACCTAGGGCAGGAAACCCCCAACTATGTGTACACTCTGGGTGGGATGAGTTGCAGGCTTACAGGGAGAGAGACCTAGGAGTCTTGGTGGATGTTAAAATGAATAATTCAGAGCAGTGCAGGAGGTTTGCAGTCAGGGCAAATAATATGCTGGGATTCATCGCTAAGGGATTACCTCAAGGAACAGGGGCGCGATTTTGCCACTGTACAACAGCCTAGTTAGACCACATCTTGAGTACTGTGTGCAGTTCTGGAGGCTGCACCTAAGGAGGGACATCCAACTCCTAGAGAGGGTTCAGAGGAGAGCAACCAGAATGATCCGGGGCCTGGGGATATGACTTATGAGGAACGACTAGGGAGCTAAACCTGTTCTCGCTGGAGGAGAGGAGGGACTGGGGGGCATGATCGAGGTCTTCAGGTACCTCAGGGGACTAAGTAAGATAAGTTGAGATAGGATCTTTCGACTGAAGGAGGGTGGAATCACCAGAGGACACAGTTACAAGACTGAGGGTGCTAAGACTAGGGGGAAGGAGGAGGAGGTACTTCACTGAGACAGTGGTGGAACCATGGAATGCACTGCCGGGGAGCTGGTACAGGCAGTTACAGTGGAGGGATTCAGGAGGCTGGGACAGATATAGGTAAGGGTGAAGCAGAGGCTGGTTTGCCTGGGGAGGGCAGGACTGGGGGATGGAGTAACAGTGGAAGGAGACAGATAGAGGGCTACGGTAGCCAATCAGGGTGCTGAAGCACGAGCAGACTTGATAGACCAATAGGTCTACTCTGCTGGTGTCTAGTATGTTAGTATGTTAGCATGTAATGAATTTTACTGTTGATTGTATAATTGGGATTATACAATGGGTTATGAAAATCCTGTAACCTCATTGGTCAAAACACATCACATGACCATGGTGTATCTTGTAATAACCCACTACTGAGAAATGGCATTTATAAAAACATTCTTAAACACATTTAAAATTTATTTACACATAGGTCCATTGTGTAATCACAATAAGGCACTCAGGTGTGGGTTATTGAGAGTTTACCCACTTCTTGTGTGGTTAAGTCACTCGGCTGCACCTAGTGACGCACCACACAAAGGCGATAAACCTTCAATAACCCACACTCGTCGTGCCTTATTGCTTAAATCTCATCTTTAATTTACATTGTCTACAGATTACAGGACAACATTGTAAATAACCTGTGGCTCAGTGGTTTGTAACAGCTGTTTCTACAGCATGCATGCACTTGCCCCTATCACTCACACGTGGTCAGCTGAGGTGGTGAGTGGCGGGCTGTGCGGTCATCGTCTCCAGGTGGAAGATGCTGCTTGCTGAGGTAGAGGCCAATGGGGAAGGAGTTGATGGACCTGAGTGGGCAAGACAGGGAAGGGGTTGTGCTGTATGATCAGGAGGGTTGGGGGCCACTAGACTTCAGGGACAATATTGATTTTATACCATGGCTGGTGATCATGGGGCTGGTCTACTGGATTCCAAGAATTTATTACATAGATTCTACAGGGGCATATGTACTGCTTTTTAAACCAAGTTTATTTTATTTATTTATTAAATTTTGATGACCGGGTAGACCCCTGGGCCCGTGAGGTCCCTTTTTCAGGGGTGACCTGGAGAGACATTGCATGGAGAGGTACAGGCAGCAAAAGGTAACAGTGTACATACAGGCTCAATAAATACAGGTTTTGATACATATGTAGAGCCATAATGGGATTCCATCCTTAGAGGTATGGCACTATCCATGAATATGGGTGAGTTGCCCAACTAAAGGCTAGTTCTGTTACACATTTGTACAATGGAGGAGATTAGGATAGTTGGGGTGGGTGGATTGTCAGGTGCCCTGACATCAGCAAGTGCTAGCTACAAGTAGATGCGCCTTGAGTCTGGTATGGAAGTTCAATAGAAAGGGGCTTCCTGTACCTCTGGTGGAAGTTTGTTCCACAGGTAGGGGCTTTGACAGAGAAAGACTTGCCACCAATGTCAGTCCTGACCCTGGGGTATCCAGCAGAGTGCGGCCTGACGCCCTCAGGGTCTGATGGTATTGAGGGGCTTGGAGGAGCCCTGGCTGTGTAACTTGAATGCTAAGCAGAGGAGGGATGTTGTAGGCATGTTTCTAAGGAAGGCCACTGTAATTTGATAAGGTATCACAGTGATGACTTGGAGTAATCCTGTGTAGCAAACCGTGCTATCTTGTTGTATAGGATCTGCAGCGTTGGACCTCCAGCTTTGCCATTCCTAGTAGTACAGGGGCAGCATAGGTCAGTGTGGGGAGCAGGACGCTGGTGGAAATAGAAAGCCTGGCTTCGGGTACAAGCTGGTCCCTATTCCAATATAGGATGCCAAGTTTCCCATGGATAGTCTTGGTCACTTGTTCCACATGGTTTTTGTAAGTGAGACCTTGGTCCAGCGTGAGCTCTAGGTATTTTACAGAGGACACAACTCGATGCCAGTCCCTGCAAGAGTTTTGAGCTGAAGGGAGTTGGACCTGTCTTGCCCAGGGGTCTGGCCAAACAGCATTGCTTTTGTTTTGCCTGTTTGTATTTATCAAGTTCTCCAGTGACGTTAGGTCAGTTTGGAGTGAGGGAACAAGAGCCTCCAGGTTATCCGAGAGCGGTAGATGACTGTCATCTGCATATTGTTTTACACATTTCACAAACATAAACAGTTAGCATGAACTGGTTTTACCAACATCCCAACTTTTACAAGGTAAAAGGACTAATACTAAAGGAAGACCCTAATTATACAAAATTAAAATGAATTCACATCACTTAAGTTATGTGTACAATTCAGATAATCTTGCAGAAAATCTGACATACATACCTATAAATCGTAATTATTACTAAACTAAAATTAACTGAAAATGTGAATAATTATATAAATGTGGTATGTTTTAGTCTGCTTGGAATCTATTATTCCTGAACAGTCTATGGCATGTGGCTATTAAAATTCATTAGGTTAATCCTTATCTTGGATTTCAGGTTTATTCTAGCATTAATAATGTATGCAGCTTTTCCCATTTATGTGAGTAGCTTTCATGGTTTTCTCATACTTACAGAGGATTTCACCATACAGAGAGCAGAGAGAATTTCATATGTCACTCTTTGTATGATGCTACCTCTTGGTCCAATCAATGTCTTAATATCTTTTTTTTTTGGGGCACCTGTGTTTTTTTCTTTCCCACCTTAATGAGACATATTTCAGCTATTCTGTTTTGGATGGCTTGCCAGAGTGGTTGTACCTTTTCACAGAGCCAAAGTATGCATTTTAAAGTGTCTGGCTGTTTCACATCTAGTACAAATTGGGTCTGCTAGTTTCTTAATTTTAAATAAATTTACAAGTGTATAATACAAGTTGGTTAGTATTTTGTAGTTCTAGAGTTTCATCTTGTCAAATAGTATAAATCTGTGTAGGTTTTTCCACAGTCTTATTCTGAAATTCCTCCATAGAAATATAGAAACATAGACTTTGACAGCAGATAAGGAATGCTTAGCCCACCTAGTCTGCCCATTTCCTACCTATCAGATAAGCTGCAGATCCTAGTTACCTAACAGCCTGCTTCTTCTTACCCCCACTATAATTGCATTATGTCTGTCCCATGCATTCTTGAATTGCCTCACTGTTTTGACCCCACACCTCCTCAGTAAGGTGTTTCCATGTGTCCACCACCTCTCCATTAAAAAATACTCTCATGTTGCCCTGAGCCATCCCCCTCTATCTTCAAATTGTGCCCTTTGTTCTTGCACATCTCTTTATCTGAAAGATGCTACCTTCTTGGACTTTGTTGATTCCCTTGAGGTGCTTGAAAGTTTCTATCATGTACCCTCTCCCTCTTTTCCTCGAGAGTATACATAGTAAGCCCTTTTAGTATCTCGTTGTATAGCTTCTGGTGCAGACCCTGCACCATTTTAGTTGCCCTCTTCTGGACTGCCTCCATCCTGTCTATGTTCTTGCAGAGATAGGGTCTCCAGAACTACACGCAGTACTCCAGATGTGGTCGCACCAACAGTCTGTACAGAGGATAACAACTTCCTGTTTTCTACTGGTGATGCCTCTCCCTATGCACCCCAGTATCCCCATTCCTCCTGACTGTCTTCTCACATTGCTTGCTTACCTTTGGGTTGTCTGAAATGACTACCCTGGATCCCTTCCATTTTTGTTGCTGTTAGAACCTCCCTCCCGTGTACTCTTCCCTGGATTTTTATTTCCCAGGTGCATTACTTTGCACTTCTTTGCATTGAATCTAAACTGCCATAACTTTGACTAGTCCTCCAACCTTGCCAAGTCCTTCTCATCCTTTCCACCCCTTGTAGATCAACCCTGTTGCAGATCTTTGTGTCATCTGCAAAGAGGCATACTTTTCCTTCCAGCCCCTCTGCAATGTCAACTATAAAGACATTAAAGAGGACCGGTCTCAGTACTGAACCCTGCAGCGCCCCACTAGTAATCCCCTTTCTTCAGAGTGTACTCTGTTTACTATTACCCTCTGTGCCCTGTTGTCCAGTCAATTTGTTACTCAGGTTACCATCCTGGGACCCACTCCTAGGCGGGCTAACTTGTTTATTAATCTTTTGTGTGGACTGTGTCAATGCTTTTGCTAAAGTCTAGGTAGGCCATATCCATAGCCCTTCCCTGGTCTACTACTTTGGTCACCTAGTCAAAGAAATCTTAGATTTGGCTGACATGACCTCCCCGCTGTAAATCCATGCTTCCTTGGCTCCTGTGCCCCGCTGGCCTCTAGGTACTCAACAATTCTTTCTTTCAGAAGTGATTCTATCATTTTTCCACCACTGAGGTCAAACTAACAGGTCTGTAGTTTCCTGCCTCTGCCTTGCTCCCACTTTTGTGAAGGGGAATCATATCCACCCTCCTCCAGTTCTCAGGTACCACACCATCCTCCCATGACTTGTTAAAAGGGTAGTCAGTGGTGTCACTAGGTCTCCTCTTAGTTCTTTTAGAATTTGGGGTGAATCCATCAGGCCCCATTGTTTTGTCCACCTTGAGTTTTAGGAGTTATTGCAGGACCCTTTCTTCTGTGAATGGACTGGTTATCGACCCCCTGTCCAGAGTGCTTCTATTGTTTGGTTTAGGTACCTCTCTCTTCTTCTTTTGTAAATACTGAGATCAGTGTCTCTGCCTTTTCACTGTCATCCTCTGCCACCTCCCATCCCCTTTATTAAGCCTCACTATCTCTCCCTTGGTCTTTTTACTCCTTAATGTACTTATAAAGGTTTTATCCCCCTTCTTAACTGAGTTGGCTATATTTTCCTTGGTTTGGGCCTTCGCTATTCTGACTACTTTCCCACTTCCTTCTGCTGTAATTGATACAGTTCTCTGTCCTGCTCCTTCTGTGATTCCTTATACTTCCTGAATGCTGTCTTTTCTTCCTAACCCTCCCCACCACCTCTTTTGATAACTGTAGTGGTTTTTACTTTGTTTTATTTTGTTTGTTTCACACAAAGGCTTGTTGCCTCTGTGACGGCAATTTTGATTTTTCGCACCCAGGTTTGGAAGAAGTAGAACCACTCACTGGATGAAGTTTTAATGATTTGAAAAATATTTTCTGGTTCATGACAAGCAAAATAAATTTTTGTAATGATAGCAACATTTCTCAGTTATAAACACTGCTTTGTCAGGATCTGTTATTAATAAACAAAAACTTTTTTGATTATACATCAGTCAGTAAACTTAAATCAGTTTATCAAAACATAAACTACTATTGTAAGGTACACTAAGAAATAAAGTTACCCAAATTTCATTTTGTAATGTCAATCAAGTGAAAACTTTTCTTTAGATAAATATTTTAAATCTCTTAATGTTGCATCTCTTAATCTTACTAGTGCATTCTTTTTTTACTATTGAAAGCTTTATTGAAACTGAAGAAACAGAGACAATCAAAACAGTAACCATAACAACATTTTGGTGTTATCCCTCCAATCCCACTCCCCTACCCACCCACCGGAGCACATCACACTCATAAACCATAGCAAGGCTGAGAGTCGTATGTCCAGTATGCACTTAGTTGTCATAGAGGACCAGCACAGAACAAGGTTACAGATGATATAAAATGAAGAATGTGGCTAACTAATATCATACAGATAACAGTGTATGAAGGTTCCCAAGTAAGTTTATATTTAGATGATTTGTCAGCGAAATTACTCACAAGGCACTCAGCTTGTAAAGTGAACAAAATGAATCTATACTGTAACCCTTAGATGGCGCTATCCCAGGAGCTACTACCCCTGCCTGATTAGCCACTAACAGGTTGAGGGCCTGTATCCAATGGCGGTGCCTCACCCAGAGGTCAGGGTTTGCAATAGTTAAACTAACTTGGTCACAGCCCTCTGGGACACTGCAACCCCTTCTTCCCACTAGTGGCCCACATAGTATATCAGAATTACCTTCACAGTATATACTTATCCCCAGGACTGGTTCAGGCACTGGGACCTCCTGTGAAATAAGATACAGTGCAACAATCACAGTACAGTACCTTAACATAGACAAATACCTCAGGCAGTATAACTTTGCTGATTTATTTGGGGGGATATAACAAGGACAGGGAAATCAGGTTAATTAGCTTATCACTTTACTCATCTACCTATGGCTCTGTGCACAGGCCTATCCCTACCAGTTACTGTCCCTGGGTACCCAAGCCCTAGTGGCTAGTCCAAGCCGTGGCAGCTGGTAGGGCCCTTTCACACAGAGAAAAGAAAAATTAGTTAAACAGTCAGCAGTACAGTAATTCCATTTGGAATCAATGTGGCAATTTAACAGGAGTGACCCTGAATTAGAACTCACACCCTCCAGACAAGATAGGGTCCTTCAACATCAGCAGGGCTACTCTTGAGCTCCACGAGACTCCTCACACATTTATATGACAAACTGCAACAGGCAAAAGTCCTTTAATGGCAGCAGGATTCACTTGAGCTACACAAGCCTCCTCACACATTTATATGGTAAACAGTAACAGGCAAAAGTCCTTTAATGGCAGCAGGATTCACTTGAGCTACACAAGTCTCTCACACATTTATATGGTAAACAGTAACAGGCAAAAGTCCTTTAATGGCAGCAGGATTCACTTGAGCTCACAAGCTTCCTCACACATTTATATGGTAAAAGAAAGTACTATACCAGGCAGGTTGCTTCTCTATCCTGATCGCAATTACTGCACAATACCGGGAGAACACACAGCAGATTCAGTTCCTGACAGACCGAGCACAATTCAGCAATTTCTCCAGTCTTCTACAGGGTGAGCCTGGTTTCTACTCTTCAGATATCCTTTGATTCTCATCACAGGACAGATTCAGTCTAACAAGCAGTTACACAAGCTGCAGACTGGAACTCTGGGACTTACACACGTCTCCCAACTAAATCTGCACACTGAAAAAGCACAGGACTCCTTCCCTCTTCACTGCCAGAGCTCAACTGAAACTCCAGCAGACAAAGCGGGCACTTCCTTTGAGTTCCTCCCAGTTCTTGGCTGGATTGGCTGTCACTCACAATAGACTGCCCCTGTTGGTCCAAAAGGTGCCAAGTCCAAACTACATCTCCCAGAGTCACTGCCCATACAATCCTCTTGTGGCTGGCTCAGATTACGAGTCCAAGTTCTGATTCGTCCAAGGCACCATTTTAGAGCTACCTTAACCCACACTGATTGGTCCAGTTCAGCAGTTCAAAACTAGAATGGGGAACTAGGCAAACACAGTTCTGACTGCAAAGAAAGCTGGTTAGACAAACTGTATTTTCATTATTACTCTAAATGATTTCTGGCAAACAGTTACATCTTTCAGATAGGTTCCTTTGCACTCCTAGTGACTGCAAAATGGAGTGAATTAGCAGCAGCTCGAGTGGTACTCAAGCAGAGAAACACACAGTCCCCATAAACTAATTATGTCTGCAAGCAGACAGCTCTTAAAGAGACAGTACCAGAGGCTCTAAAACACTCACAGATAAATGGCTTAAACGCCAAACACCATTCAGGCTTGGAGCATTCAAGCAAGCTCCTGGAAGTCTTTTGGGAACTCAAATTTGCAGGGAGTTACACCCTTCCTGGCTTGGGAAAGCTTGACATCTCGTCAAGCAAGTACCCCATAAGTTTCAACTGCAACCATATACATTTGCATTAGGCTCACATGTAATCATCAGTCAATATATCATTTTACCAAGAACACATTTCTGAAACATTGCAGTACGTCACTTTTACACAGTATTACACACACATTGTACCATAACTCAAGTTATTACCTCTTGTACATGAAACTGAAGAGGGGGCCCTTCCTATCAGTTACCTTGGGGCTGGACGGGGCAAGGCACCATACTTAGAGGGCAACACAAGTAACTTGAGTTAGCATTGACGCCAGTTTGGGCAATGAGCTCAGGGACATACACTCCTTTATGGACAACATTGAGAGGCAAGTCCACAGGCCTCCCAAGGGAATCATAACTGAGGTGTACCACAGGCTTTACAGCTTGACCAGTCTTTCTAGGGGAACTGTTACAGTCTCTGCACTCTGAGCCTCATTTTCAGCATTGTCCTCACTTGTCAGGAGTCTCCATGGGGTAGAGAGGCTAGAACTTGGGGCACTTTCAGCTCCAGGAGTTACAGTTTCTGAGTCCACAACATTTGGCTCACATGGAGAGCTTTCGGACACTGGCAGTGGACTGTCAGGCACTCAAAATACTCTTCTTGTTCTGGTGTATCACCAGTCTGCCCCAATCCATCATTTTCTCCCTGAAAGCTCAAACAGTTCAACCATGCACAATGATTCCATTTCATCTGATCTGATGCTTTGCACTTCACTTTCTGGGAACATTGGCTCCAGGGACGAAGCTGGGGCTTAGACAGTCCAGAAGGCCCAGCTTTGTCTCCAGTATTGACTAGGGATTGCCCGAAACAATTGACTCAGTTCACAAGAAGGATAGTATTCAAAGTCACTCTCACTTTCTCTGATATGGACTGACAGTCATGATCAACTGGGACTTGTGGAGGGAACACTTTAACTCCACTTCTGTAGGTGCAGACGTTCTTGATCTTTTCTTAGCAGCAGCTCTAGTCACTGGTCCAGAGGGGCATCTTCTGGGGCTCAGACTCAATCAAGATTTGTCCAATGGGCAGTAAATAATTTCTATGCATTGTTTTACATCTTTTGAATTATTCCCAGGCCTTACTTTGTACACTGGCAGATCATCTAGTTTGCCCACTACAATGTGAGGGAGATGGTGCCATCTGTCAGCAATCTTGTGTTTGCCATGCAGTCCCAGATTTCTTAGCAATACCCGATCTCCTCCTGGAGTTCCTGTGCTTTCACCTTTTATCATACCTTTCTTTGTTGGCCAGGATTTCTTTTGGCAGCCATGGTTTGAGCCAGTTGGTACGCATGAGTTAGCTGGGCCTTTAACTTTTGCACATACTGTAAATAGTTGTCAGCTTGAACCCCATCAGGAGAGACCCCAAAACACACATCTACCGGTAGTCGAGCTTCTCTTCCAAACATCAGGGGTAGGGGAGAAACCAGTGGCATCACTTTTGGTGCAGTTATAAGCATGTACCAGGGTGCTAATTTGTTGGCTCCATCTAGGCTTGTCCTTTGGGTGCAGGGTGCCTAGCATATCTAGCAAAGTGCGTTGAAATGTTCAGGCTGTGGGTCCCCTAGGGTGGTAAGGAGTGGTTCTGGACTTTCGCACTCCCCACAGAGAAAGCATCTCTTGATCAGATGACTCTCAAAGTCTCTCCCTTGATCAGAATGGATTCTTTGTGGAGCCCATAGTGAACAAAAAGTTTTCTACAAGTACTTTGGCCACATGGATGCTTTCTGGTCTTTGGTGGGAAAGCTTGGGCATATCTCGTGAAATGGTCAGTGACCACCAGCACATTACTGATATTTCTTTGATCTGACTCCAAACTCAGAAAATCAATACAGACCAGCTCCATGGGTGCACTGGTGGTGATGTTAACAAGGGGCACCCTCTGGGGCAAAGCTTTCCTCTGTAAGCAGCGACTACAAGTTCGAATGTGTTTCTCCACATCAGCCCCATCTTAGGCCAATAGAATCTGGATCTCACCAAGTCAAGTGTTCTGTCTATACCAAGGTGCCCCATGTGGTTGTGCAAGGACCTCAGTACTGAGTCTCAAAAGGCAGTGGCAGCACTAGTTGTTGTTTGTCTACTTGTCCCCCTCTGTCTACTGTTTCTCTGTATAATAGTTTATTGATCAGTTTCAACTTAGGACCTTCTTTGTATAACAGTGCAGTTCTCAAATCAGTGGAGCGTAATTTGGACACATCTTTTCCTGCACAGAGGGCTTCAAAGCTGATTTGATCGTGGGATCACGGGACTGAGCCCGCTGAATACTGTCATTGTCCAGCTGAGGCAGTGCACCAATGTCTATTGCAGAAAAGTGGCAATAAGCAGCAGGTATGCAATTCTCAGAGGGTCCCAAGCAATCCACCATGCAGTCCACTCGTCCGTGGACATTTGTTCCTCCCTGTCAAACTCCCGGCAGAGTGCCTGAATGTCAGGTTCTGCCAATCTGACCAATCATTCTGGGGAACATGCCTCTGGGAGAGACATCAGCATCTATGTGGTTCTGACCTGCTCGGATTCAGAGCATAGTCGTATGTAGATAATGCAGAAAGCCACCTATGGCCAGTGGCATCCAACTAGCTGAGGTCTGCACATAAGTCAAAGGATTATTGTCAGTTTTACTAGTATTTTAGCCCCATACAGTACTCATGAATTGGTCAACAATAGCCCACTTCAAAGCTAGGAACTCTAACTAATGTACAGGATAGTTATTTTCGGATGGGGTCAGGCTTCTACTGGCAAAGGCCACTGGTCTCAGGCCATTCTCATGCTCTTGGTACAACACAGCTCCAACCCTTGCAAGCTAGCATCAGTGTGCAGGACGTAGGTTTTCTTGGATCGGCATAGGCCAGCACTGGAGCATGGGTAAGTTGATATATGATCTCATGAAGAGCAGTCTCACAATCAGGAGTCCAGCGGCCCCAAATACTTCACTCGGATGAAAATACACTCTTTCAGTCTTGAGGGACGCTGACTTTTGGTATTTTTTGTGGGTTGGGGATACCCTTGAGTAAGGTTAAGTAAAGGGCAGATCACTCTTGAATGGTCCTTGATTAAACGTAATAACCACAGAATCCAGGAATCTTTGCAGTTCTTTTAGATTTTTGGGCTGTGGCCGGTGGTCAAGGCCTCAACTTTAGCTTGGGTCGGCCTATTCCCTAGGTGGATACTATGTGTCCCACATACTTTACTGATGTTTGAAAGAATTGACACTTACCAATGGACAGTTTAGGACAAAGTCCTCCAGTCTGTCCAGTACCTTAAATAATCT
This sequence comes from Neoceratodus forsteri, assembly GCA_016271365.2. Lineage (NCBI taxonomy): Eukaryota > Metazoa > Chordata > Ceratodontiformes > Ceratodontidae > Neoceratodus > Neoceratodus forsteri. Next base: position 100,710,250 of record JADMNL010000033.1, on the reverse strand, counting down.
GCTCTCATGTTCCTCCAGTGAGCTGCCAAACACAATAACATCATCTAGGTATACCAGGCACTCTAGTAAGTTCATGTCCCCCACTGCACACTCCATCAATCATTGAAAAAGTGGCTGGGGCACCTGAAATCCTTGAGGCATCCTCATGAATTCATAGAAGCCAAGCGGACAGATAAAGGCTGTCTTCTCCACGGTTCTCTTGGGCCATCGGGATCTGGTAGTACCCACTGGAGATCCAACACAGAGAACCACTTGCTCCCGTTTAGGCAGTCCAAGGCATCCTGAATGCAGGGCATTGTGTACTGATCAGGGATAGTCCACGCGTTTAGGTGCGATAATCCACGCACATCTTTACTGTCCCATTCTTTATCCTCACTACCACAATGGGGGAAGCATAAGGGCTTCTGGATTCTTGTATTACACCAGCAGCTAACATCTCTTGCAGATGCCGTCTCACATCATCTATGTCAGCAGGTGCCAGGCCAAGACCTCTCATGAAATGGTCTTTCGTCATGCAGCTGGATAGTGCTCAGCTCCTGCATGCATCCTACATCCCATTCCTTTAAAGAAACACCTGGTCTCTGGGCAAGCTTCTCACTGATCCTCACTTTCCATTCAGCTGGCAACGGAGTCACCAAATCAAACAAGTCAGGCATTACTCTGTCATTCTTCCCGAACTCTTGCTGCTGGTAGCACTGCAGTGTCTGCACAATGCACATTAGCCAGGATGCAACCTCTATTTACTCGAATGTCTCTTTCAGACACATTATGAACTTGGACCATTACCCTTCTGGCATAAGCATGGGCTCTAGCGGGCAAAATACTGAGGCTGACCAGCAGTCCCTCTGGCAATTTTCCATCGCCTGGTGCATCCAACATTAATATTTTATTCTTAACATCCTTTCTGATACAGACCTCTCCTGTAAGGTACACTGGGCATTTGCGCCAGGATCAGAGACTCAGGATCATTCTTCCATACAATTCCGACCTGTTCCTCTGGTTCTATTTTTCAGCATCTCTGTGCCTCATAGGCCTTCTTAATTAAAGCCGGAACTCTTAAGCTCTACTAGTCTTTGACCCTGTTTTCATAACACAACTGTGCCAGCCTTCCAAACATATGAGCATTTGTTCCAATCAACAAAGGGACACCATCATACAGTCCAGTGGGGGACACACTAAGGCTAGGGTGTCTACTTGTTCGGCCACTCCAGCCACGGAGGTGGGAAAGACAGCCAAATTTGATATACCCAGAATAGGGTAGGCTTCTCACTTAACCCCATACATGCAGTCCTTCTAATGGTTGTAAGGGTACGTCTGACAAATGCTTCTGATACCAGTCCTGGAACATAATTGTCACTTGGGAGCCACTGTCTAATACAGCTCTTGTAGACACTCCATTCACCTTTACAGTGGTCTCCATGGAGGACCCACTATTCTGGACCAGTCTGGAGAGGCGATAGTGGGAGCCTGGGCAACTGACCTTGCCACAAAAGGGATGTGCGTTAGCATTTTGGTGCCCTCACTGGGATCATTTCGGCACCTCTTAACCACTGATTTGTTCTCCAAGCTCTCCTTGTAGCCTATATGCAACTTTGTCAGTGTCTTTTGGGGACCGGCATTCTCTTCATGTGCCCATCCTTCCCACAATTATAGCAAACATACTTTCTGGAGTTTGAGCTGGCTAAGGCGCAACACTAGGAGCCAGAGTGGGGTATTACTAACTGGAAACCTTGGTGCCATCTCTGTCTGTGGCGTGATAAGCATTTGGAGACATCTCGCCAGTTTCTCCACTTCTATGGTCAAGGAATCGAGCTTGGAGCCGTTATCAGCAGGAGATACATGGGTGGGTACACCACCCCATTAGCAGATGCAGTTGGATATAGGTCAGGGCCTGTATTTACAGGCGTGGCCTTCATAAAGAGACTGTTTTTGAATTCCTGATCTCTCTCAACAGTTCGCCCCATTGTGGCATATATTTTTCCATGTCAGAGCACTCATTGACTGCCAACCTCTGCCCCTGAACTTCACTTGATGGGTCACCCTCAGTCACTCGGGTCATAGCTGCAGCTATTAGTGCAGGTCCCTCCCGAGGTTGCCTTTTCTCAACTCCTCGAATTTCTCTCATTAACTCATCATAGGAGGTGGGGATCCAGTCAATTTGCCAGGTGAACTGAAGCAACAGCAGTTCTGAGAAGGGGCAGACTTAAGGATCCTATTCAGCCTGGTTCGTCCAGTTCAATTGCTGGCAAACTACCCTTCTGAGGCATTCTTGCAACAATTTTTCCAGCCGAGATACATACACAGACAACAACCCCTTGGTACTGTTGTGCATTTCTTACTCTCCACCATAGGTCCTCATCAGAATCTGGGCTCCCATACACATTCTCCAAGGCCTCAAGATAGGCCTGTGCAGTCGCTTCAGGGTTCGGGCCGTTTAGCATGGATGGTAGCCAGGGCAGGACCTCGAGGCTCTCACTAACCCTCTTTCGCTTTTCAGCTTCCGAGCATTGCCATTCTAGCACTTGGGGCAACATAGTCTATCCAGGTCTCCCAGTCATCCTCCTTGGGGGTGGGGAGGTGCCAGAGAGATTCTCAACCTTCGGTAAGAGTCGTGACTAATGGCAGGTACAGAAATAGGAGTCTGCATTGGTTCAGCCACCATTACGTGGTACTGGAGTGGGAGAGGGTATTGGGGAGGAACACCCCCAGGTGGCAAGAATAGTTTCTTCAAGTCCTCCACAGTTTCCCTTCCTCCAGCAACCGTTTAGCAAATTTCTCCTCAAAAGTTTCAGATAGTGGTGGGGCTCATTCCCCCGGTCTTCTGTCCTTAGTTATCACTCTCCAAGCAGTGAGGCTCCTCTGAGGTAATGGTCTGTGGCACTTTGAGCTATCTATGGGATCCTAAACTCTACTAGGGCCAGGAAAGTGTAGGTGAGCAGATTAGCATGCCAACCCACCACCACAGGGTTTTGTAAACCTCTACCTTGGAAAGTACTCCTGTACAGTGTCCGTGTTGATACCCAGGGGATGTCCAGGATAAGCATAGCATTTTGGGGTTCGATCTCCTCCCAGTACACCACTCCACCAGCGGTGCACAGCCACTTCTGTCGGGTACCCATTTATTTTTTTTCTTAACAGTGGTTTGTAAATATGGCCACTAGAGGACACACAATCCAACGGTGAGTCTCAAGATGTAACCCCTAGATGGCGCTATCCCAGGGCTACTACCCCTGCCTGATTTGCCACTAACAGGTTGAGGGCCTGGATCCATGGCGGTGCCTCCACCCAGAGGTCAGGGTTTGCAATAGTTAAACTAACTTGGTTACAGCCCTCTGGGACACTGCAACCCCCTTTCTTCCCACTAGTGGCTCACACAGTATATCAGAATTACCTTGACAGTATACACTTACCCCAGGACGTGGTTCAGGCACTGGAACCCCTGTAAAATAGAAGATACAGTGCAACAATCACAGTACAATACTTTAACATGAACAAATACCTCAGGCAGTATAACTTTGCTGAAATAAGCAGCTCTGATTTATTAGGGGGATATAACTAGGACGGGGAAATCAGGTTAATTAGCTTATCACTTTACTCATCTACCTATGGCTCTGCACAGGCCAATCCCTACCAGTTACTGTCCCTGGGTGCCCAAGCCCTAGTGGCTAGTCAAACCGTGGCAGCTGGTAGGGCACTTTCACAGAGAGAAGAAAAATTAGTTAAACAGTCAGCAGTACAGTAATTCCATTTGGATTCAATGTGGCAATTTAACAGGAAGCGACCCTGAATTAGAACTCACAACCTCCAAACAAGATAGGGTCCTTCAACGTCAGCAGGGCTACTCTTGAGCTCCACGGACTCCACACATTTATATGACAAACTGCAACAGGCAAAAAGTCCTTTAATGGCAGCAGGATTCACTTGAGCTACAAGACCTCTTCACACATTTATATGGTAAAAGAAAGTACTATTCCAGGCAGGCTGCTTCTCTATCCCAATCGCAATTACTGCACAATACCGAGAGAACACACAGCAGATTCAGTTCCTGACAGACCGAGAGCCAATTCAGCAATTTCTCCAGTCTTCTACAGGGTGAGCCTGGTTTCTCTTCAGATATCCTTTAATTCTCTTCACAGGACAGATTCAGTCCTAACAAGCAGTTACACAAGCTGCAGACCGGAACTCTGGGCCTTACACACGTTCCAACTAAAACTGCACACCGAAAGCACAGGGCTCCTTCCTCTTCACTGCCAGAGTTCAACTGAAACTCCAGCAGACAAAACACGGCTCTTCCTTTGAGTTCCTCCCAGTTCTTGGCTGGATTGGCTGTCACTCACAATAGACTGCCTCTGTTGGTCCAAAAAGGTGTCAAGTCCAAACTACATCTCCCAGAGTCACTGCCCATACAATCCTCTTGTGGCTGGCTCAGATTACGAGTCCAAGTTCTGATTCGTCCAAGGCACCATTTTAGAGCTACCTTAACCCACACTGATTGGTCCAGTTCAGCAGTTCAAAACTAGAATGGGAACTAGGCAAACACAGTTCTGACTGCAGGTTAGACAAACTGTATTTTCATTATTACTCTAAATGATTTCTGGCAAACAGTTACATCTTTTCAGATAGGTTCCCTTGCACTCCTAGTGACTGCAAAATAGAGTGAATTGGCAGCAGCTCAGGTGGTACTCAAGCAAGAAAACACACAGTCCCCCTACAAACTAATTATGTCTGCAAACAGACAGCTCTTAAAGAGACAGTACCAGAGGCTAAAAACACTCAAAACACTCACAGATAGTAAAGCAAATGCCAAACACCATTCAGGCTTGGGAATTCAAGCAAGCTCCTGGAAGTCTTTTGGGAACCCCCATTTGCAGGGGTTACAATACCATTCGGAAGTGAGGTACATCTTGATCTAACCTATGATGGAGAATAACCTTTCAAACAACATGGAGTCTTGCTGTATTCTGACAATATGCAGTTAACCCCAACACTTGAACTGCTCCAGAATGAAAGAGTTATCTTTATGCTAAGAGCATAGAATGTTGAGCTCATATCGGTTCAAACTTCTGTCTGCTTCACTTTCAGTGTAACTGTCAGATTTTTGCTCCGCCTAGCTCAACAGTTGCTCCGAGTTTCTCCTGTAGCTTTCGGTTTGCGTTAGTGAAAATCGTCGGTTTAATCAGAAAATGTTATACTTTTCCTCGGTTCAGATCCCTGTCTGTAGTACAGTAAGTAGTAGAGGTAGTGGACTGTATTAAATTCTATGGAAATTGTAAATTTTAAAAATTATTACAGTTGGTTGGCTGAACTGATCACTCTTTGATTCTGTGGTGATTCTGGTGCTTATCGGTTCCAAAGAAAATGTGTTTAACGTTTTTTCCAATACCGTGACACGGTTAGGAACCGATAAGTTTGTCTTCTAGCCTGAAGCTGTGTAAGGGTAAGTTTTCTGTTTACTGTGGCCATGTCTGAGAAACCCAAAAGAAAAACCCGGGCACGGGGTTTCAACACTGTAGTGTGTGTGGGGAGGACTTTGCTAAGGCTGATCCCCATGCCACCTGTGTTTATTGTCTGGGGTTTGACAACCTCGATTCAGACTGCTGAACATGCAAAATTTCCTTAGGCCACCTAGAGAAAACATTGGGCAGGCTTAGGGAGAAAGAGGCCGAGAGTCGCTGACCGGATGGCCAGCCGGTTCAGTTCCGACTAAACCTGAGGGTGCCTTCTGACCAGGGCCAGACTTCCTCAGGCAAGAAGCAAGCCAACTGGGAGGGTCAGTTCCTTCAAAAAGAGAAACAAGGAAAAGTCGGCCGGTTCAGATTCAGATCCCCACCATCCAACCAGCGAGAATGCCAGGGCTATTAGTATTGTGGAATCGCTCAGTTCGGTTCAACGATCCGGCACCACTCGGTAGGTGCTTGGTTCAGTCAGTTCCCTGGTTTCCAAGTATTCTTGGAAGAATATTATGAGCCAGAATGGGAGGGAAGAAAAGTTTGATTATGATGAGGATGAGCCCATTGACGGACATCTCCCAGACAGACCTTCAGAGTTTCCCTCCCAGGCTTTCTAAGTCCCTCCCACTTTATGTTTTACAGGAAAGTGGATGATACCTCCAGCTCCATGTGGATGAAGCTGTTGAGGAGCAGGAGGAGCATGGTTTTGTAGAAATGATGGCCATCCCAGGGTCCAGAGACTGTCTATTCCCTTACACAAATCTTTAGGAAACAGACTCACAAGCTTCTAAAAACTCCAAATTCATTGCCTTCAATGGACAAATGAATGGACAGGAGGTACATCATGTCAGGGCTCGACTACGGAGTTCCTGTACCAGCATTGCAGCCATGTTGGGCTAGTGCAGGCTGCAGCCTGTGACAAGGCTAGCATACCCTTGGCTTCACACCCCCAGATAAGGACTCCAGGAAGATAGATGCCATGGCTAGAAGCAGTACCTGGCATCTTCTCTGGGACTCAGACAGGCTAACTACATGGCCTATGCAGCTAGATACCAAATGTCCAGGAGGAGTCTGTTTTGGATCTGGCTAAGCAGGTGTCCCCCAGCTAGCCAAGGAGCTGGAGGAAGTGGCTGCTGATGGGATGGAGGCATCTAGTTCAGTTTCATGCTGCTGTGGACTCCATTGATGTTTCATCATGAGTCATGGCTACATCACGTGGCTCTTCGGAGGATGGGTTGGCTCAGATGTACTAGCCTCTCAGAATACTCAGGCTAAGGCCATGGATTTCCCTGTTGAAGGTAATTCTCTGTTTGGGGAGCAGACAGAGAACTACATGAAAAGATGGATGAATACAAGACTACCTATAGTAGTGCACAAGCCAAGGAAGGCAGTCAACTCCTCAGAAGCAGCAGGCTAGGGGCAGGGGGCAGGCCTTTTCACAGGCCTTTCTACAGGCACAGGCCTCCTCTTCTTTTCCAAGAGGGGGTTCTTTAGAGGAAAGGCAAAGGGGATGAGCAGGGCTGCATCCACCTCTCAACATAAGCTCCTGCCAAGCAGACACCCTGAGGTGTCAGCCCGGAGTCGAATCCCAATCCTGGGAGGCAGGCTGGCTTACTTCTTCCAGGCCTGGAAGTCTGTTACCTCAGACAAGTGGGTCCTGGGGGTAGTAAGCCAGGGACTGACCCTCAGTTTCAAAAAATGTTCAAAGCTGAGGGTCAGGTCTTCTCCACCTGCAAACATCTCGAAACCATCAACCTAGAGGCAGGGGTTTCCTCTCTGTTAGCTCTCAGAGCCATAGGGAGAGTTCTTACATCCCTCAGGGACAAGGGTCTGTACTCCAGATACTTCCTTACCCCTAAAAGACAGGGGAGGCCCATTCTAGACCTAGGATACTTAAACAAGCATCTACTAAAGTCAAAGTTCAAAATGGTGATTCTGGGAATAATTCTTCCTCTCTAAGGCCAGGGATTGGTTAGCTTCCCTGGTCCTCAAGGATGCCTACTTTCACATTCCCATCAGGTGCTGCCACAGAAAGCATCTCAGATTTGTACTGCCGTTGAGTATTTATCAATTGGAGGCAATGCCTTTCAGGCTTACATCAGCACCAAGGGTCTTTACAAATGCCTAGCAGTAGCAGTAGCCTTTTAAGGAGGCAGAACATCTCTATTGTCCCATATCTCGACGACTGTCTTATTGTAGGGCAGTCTCCAGACCAAGTCAAGTCAAATCTACAAGTGATCCGGCAGTGCTCACTTCCTGGGATTCCTCCTCAATCTTCCAAAGTCAGTTCTTGAACCAGTGCAGCTTCTCACCTTCATAGGGGTGAGTTGGACACCATCCAAACAAGGCCTTTCTTCCCTTGTCAAGGTAGGGCCCTTACAGATCTAGCTTCCTCATTTCATCTCCTGGGTTCCCACTCAGCAAGACATTTTCTCCAACTACTGGGCCACATGGCAGCTGCCACTGCAGTGGTTCAAGAGCCAGGTTTCAGATGAGGGACATCCAGTTTCACTTGAGGGCTTTTGGTCCCAGAAAGAGACCCTCTCACCAAACTGATTCCAGTGACTCAGACCTTGATCCATGTTCTCCAGTGGTGGTTGGATCAGGACAACCTCAGACAAGGAGTCCCATTCATCTCTCAGACTCATTCTGTGGTTCTGACCACAGATGATTCTCCCTGGGATGGGGGACTCATTTGGGAGCCTTCACAGCACAAGGTGTGGTCCCCTCTGGAGTTTCTCCTCCATATCAACCTTCTAGAACTCAAGGCAGTATTTCTAGCCTTACAGGCTTTCATGAATTCAGTACAAAACAAGGTGGTTCAGGTGAGGACAGACACCACCACCACTACCATGTGGTACATCAACAAGCAGTTAGGCACTCAGTCGATGGCCTTGTGCACAGGAAGCCATGAAAGTCTGGTCTCTGGCCTATTCTCTACAGACATCCCTGGTAGCAGTCCACCTTCCAGGGAAGGACAATGTGTTAGCAGATGCTTTGAGCAGGATTTTCAGGGCCATCACAAATGGTCCCTGGATCCTCTAGTGCTAAAAGTGATATTTCTAAGATGGGGCACTCCTCAGATAGACCTCTTTGCAGCCCCAGACAATCTCCAACTTCCTCTCTTTTGTTGCAGACCCCCAGTATTGAGCTCAGTCACTCTGGATGCTCCACTGTTGGATTAGTTGGGAAATTTCTGTATGCCTTCCCCCTTTCCTCTATTGTTCAGAGTTCTGGTCAAGATCAGGACACAGTCTTGCAAAGTGGTCCTGATTACGCGAGACTAGGCCAAGCAGCCTTGGTATCCTCTCTTGCTGTCTCTGGTGGTCCATCTTCCTTTGGCCTCCCCAAAAACACAATCTGTTAACTTCCTCTCAGGGAGAATTTTTGTATCCAATCTTCAGTCTCTCAGTCTCAAAGCTTGGCTCTTGAATAGCTAGAATATACAAATATGAATCTGTCTCAGGGGTTTTGGACATACTCAAGACTTCTCGTAAACCTGCCACTAGAAAAACCTACAACTCCAAATGGAAAAGGTTTGGTATTTGGTGTTCTAGTAAACAGATATCACCAGACTCTGCTGACTTGTCTGCAGTTCTGGATATATAGTTCATCTCAATAGCTTAGGCCTCAGACCAGCTACCCCTCAGGTGCATCTATCTGCTGTTTCTGCATTTTTATCAGTGGGAAGCCTTCTTCTCTAGCTTCTTACCCTGTGTTCTGTAAATTTTTAATGGACTACTTCATACTAATCCTCCTTTTAAGGATCCTGCTCCTGTTTGGGATCTTAATGTTTGCATTGCTCAGCTTATGCAACCACCCTTTGAGCCCTTGGCCTCAGCAGAACTTAAGTACTTGACTTGAAGCTGTATTCCTGGTAGCTACTACATCTGCCAGGCATATCAGTGAATTACAAGCTCTGTCAGTGGAGCCTAGTTTTATTTCTTTCCATAGAGATAAAGTGGTCCTTAGAACCAACAGGAGGTTGTTACCCAAAGTGGTTTCAGATTTTCATCTAAACCAGTCCGTGTCCTTCCTGTGTTCTTCACTGATCATTCTTCTTCAGGAGAAAGAAGATTACACAGTTTGAATGTTAAGTGGAACTTAGCTACTACATTGAGCACACTAAGGCACTTAGGTTTGACTGTCCTCAGTTGTTTCTCACTTATGGTGAAGTGGGAAGGGTAAACCTGCTACTAAGGACTATTGCCAGGTGGATTGTCTCTTGTATACAATTCTGCCATGAAAAGCTAGGCAAGTACCCCTCAGGCCTGAGGCTCATTCGACTAGAGGTACAGCTGCTTCTCTGGCTGCGCCAGAGATATACCCTCTTAGAGATCTGTAAAGCAGACACCTAGAAAACAATTCATACTTTACCAGGCTTTACTCTCTGGACATCCAATCTAAGAGTGATGCTAGGTTTTGTGCACAGCAGTGCTGCAAGCCTATTTCAAAGTAGGTTCTGTGCCTCCTCCTCGGAAGTACTGCTTGGTAGTCTGCATTATGTCTGAATACAGTAAGACTTCATGTTGTTTGAAGAAAAATTACTCACCTTAGTAATTGTGTTTCTTCTAATGGAGTCTTGCTGTATTCTACCTCCCCTGCCTCCCTTTCAGAACCTGGTTTTGGGAAGTGGGCTGGCAGGTACAGTGCTACACCCCAGAGGTGCATTGGCTCCCTCTCATTTGGGAGGAGCTGTGTGTAGTAGCTCTTTTGTTTGTTATTTATAAAGTTATGTTAAGTTCACTACCTGAGTTTTTGTTTTGGGGTCCCGACTTGAGTCTTTGGATTCCAAAACTTTTAGTTACCCTTATGGCTAGTGTTTTTTACAATTTCCACACTATAGGTATACTCAGTTAGTCTTGGCTTATAAGAATCTGACAGTTACACTTGAAAGTGCAGCAGACAGAGGTTTGAACGAGCACGAGCTCAACATTCTATGCTCTTAGCATAGAGTTAACTCTTTCATCTCGAAGCAGTTCAAGTGCTGAGGCTAACTGTGTATTGTCAGAATACAGCAAGACTCCATTAGAAGAAACACAATTACTAAGGTGAGTAATTTTTCTTTTGGCACACAATGCTATTAAGGCCATATGGGCTTTCTGATTGCCGATCAAAGATCCCATGTAATCCCCACAATACAGATTTCAGGAAAGGCATCCGAAAAGCCCTATAAGAGTTTAAGCAGGACCGAATGGATTCCCAAAACTGGATCACTTTTTGGCATGTCCAGAGGATGTGCTAAAGGAACCTGGTTCCTGACCACATCTGGAACAAAGGTCATTGGAAAGTTGACCCATCCTGTGCAGTTTAATAGGAGTATAGTAGAGACTGTGAAGAATCTGAAACTGCATCAACTGGTAATGGTTTCATTTGATAGATTTGTATAAGTAGTTCCAGGCAGATACCCAGTCCCTGGGCCTATAACGGATGGAAGAGAATACTGTCCCAGATGTAAACCCTTGGGCCCCCTTAGTAAGTAAGAGATCTTGCACTGCTCTATAATATCAGATATGAGATGGGTAAGGGGGACCAATAAAAATATCAGAAAGATCATAGTACTCAGGGGATTATGCCATGGTCCGTTACCAAAATATTGCAGAAGCATATGAGAAAGTTGAAAGTATTTAAAATTAGAATTGGCGGCAATCCTGGAAGGGTAATAGTACATGATTACTAGTAAGGTCCACTACTGTTCTATTCCTATAGCAGGCCAGAACTATTTGGTAAAAACATCTGTCCACCAATCTGCAAGTCTGGGTTCTCAAACAAAGGTTGAAAGTGTCCTCAGTATAGTTTACGTGAAGAAGAGCAAAGTTGTGGTGAATTTAGAGAGATGACCCAAGAGGTGAATCAATTAAAGAATGGGGTAGTTTATTCCTGGGCACCTAGAGAAAGGTGTGGATATCTAATCTGTTTAGAGAACAAAGGGTTGCTCAATATCTACACATTGTGGGATATATGTCACAGCAAGGTTATGATTGGGGAGCAGAACCAATAGAAACTTCTGGTAAGGTGTATAGCCAGGTAGCATAAATAAACATTAGGAAGCTGTAAGCCACCATCCTGTCTGGCTCTCATCAGTTTTGAGGAGCGTTCTACGGGCTGCTTTGCCCTGCCATAGGAAAAGAAATAACAAGTCTGTGAGCCTGAATAAACCAAGGTTGGGAAGATCCTTGTTGTACATCTGAAGGGGATACAATATACGAGGCAAGATGTTCATTTTATAATATTTAACCTGCTGCAAGAGTAAGGGTAACATCAACAGTCGATCCAGATCTATTTTATTATGGGACACAATAGAATCCAGATTAAACTGTTTGACTTTGGTAGGAGAAGTGCTAAGGTAAATACCTAAATATTTCAATTGTCCTTTCTCCACACCAGACTGAAGTGCTCAACATCTGCCCTGAAAGTTGTAGAATTAAGGGGCATTAGTTCAGTTTTGAAATATTTAGCTTGTAATTTGATATAGCTCCAAACTGAGAAATAGTTTTCAAAGCTGCAGAGAGGAGTCAGCGGAAAAGATATATGAAGTAATAAGTCATCCGCATAAGCGGAAAGTTTATACTCAGTATTACTAACTGGAATACCTTCAACCTGAGGTGAAAGGTTGAGGTTTGTGAATCAGAGGCTCTAGAAAGAGATATGGGAACTATCGCCCAATCTCGATACTTCCACCTCTCTCTAAAGCATTGGAAGGGTCGTCTCCGATCAGTTCACGGACTATCTAAACAAGTACAATCTGCTTTGCCCTCAACAACATGGTTTTCCAAAAGCACAGTACTATCACTGCTCTTATCAGCTTTACCTCCCATGTGTATGAAGCCCTTGATTCAGGAAAAACAATGGGGTCCATATTTATTGACCTCACGAAGCTTTCAACACAGTCAACCACCAAATTCTGCTAAGACACCTATGGATCCTGGGTCTGTCAGTTGATACCGTCTCCTGGTTCAACAGCTACCTATCACACAGGAAGCAATGTGTTAGGATAGGGGTGCTACCTCTGATCCCAGAAAGGTAACACTAGGAGTCCCACAGGGTATCAATCCTAGGCCACTTCTCTTCAGTCTCTTCATTAATTCCCTTCCAAAAGCCTGTCCTGCTAAAATGCTGCTGTATGCAGATGATGCAGTGGTATCAGTCCCAGGCAGTAATGCCTGTGAAATCTCTAAAATCTACAGTGCAGCTTTGCCTTGCTAGAGGTGTGGTTCTCCCAAAATCAACTCCTACTGAACTATAAAAAACTAAAACAATGCACTAACCATGCCACATTCAAAAGGAATGTTAAGCCCCTGACTATCCTTAGCAAAAGGAGACAGCATCGAGCAAGTCCACACCTTCAAATACCTCATAGTACATATTGATGACACACTCTCCTTTGTACCATATTGACCACGTAGTCAAGACAGGCAATAGTAAGCTAAGCATTCTATATAGGCATAGGCAAGCCATTACTCATGAGGCTCTTAAACTAGTTACTCAAAGCTCTATCCTGTCCATCATCGACTATGCACTAGTCATATATAGTACTGCCACCACTCAAGCCTTAAATAAGAGTTAAATAACTAGTCAACAGAGCATGTCAGCTGGTCCTCAGTGCTAACCAGCACACCCATACTTACACCTCTACCCCTCCTCTACAGGGTGGCTCCAGCTCCACCTAAGGACAAGGTATCAGGCTTGCATGCTGGGAAAAAAGCCTAATAGGTCTCATGCCCCGACTCTACTGCCACACTGTTCCAGTGACACCCCTCTACAAGGTCACCAGAGGAGCAGCAAAGAGTGCTCCATGTCCCATTCAAAAGAACATGCTTGCTCAGCAGTCACTCTCCTACCGGCCCCACTTGGCTAATAAACTCCCACCACCACACTGGAACACACTAAAATAGGCCCCTTTAAAAGAGACCTGTTAACCATTTTGGTAGAAGACAACCAGTGTGGCTGCAACAACTAATCGCAGAACCGCCATGATATACCCCTCATCCCACCCCACACTTCTCCTATGCTCCAGCACCTCCTTGAAAAGCCTTTGGCGGATGCCCACCTCCTGGTCCGCCTCTCACCTATTTTCTGAAATATGACAAACCCCTCAGGCCGCTCTCTCTAACTGCAGGTCTCAACTACCTGAGGCCTTCTTTTACGACTTAACAATATATGTTCAACCTCTACCAAATGCATTACTTGTAACTGGATAATTTAGGAAATACAAAGACTACTTGCCTACATGTACAGCCTGTCAGTATTCTGTCATCAGATATTAGCTGCAGCAATGTCCATCAATCTGCCACTGTATTCTTGACTCTTCCTCTTATGAAATGTAACCTTGGAAATTGTTTGTCTGTTTATTGTATACCTGACATAGAACCTTTATAAAAAGAGCCTTAGCTCCAAAGTATTAATCTGCACAAGAAATAAATAAAATAAAAAATAAAATAAAGATTAAACAAAAGGAGAGGGACAACCTTTTCTCGTCCCTTGGTGAAGGGAAAAGGATTGGGAAATCTGACCATTGCATAACACATGAGCAGAGCGGAGAGGTGTGAAAGTACTTTAATCTAGTGTATAAATGATTGGGGTATATGTTAAATTTAGGTAAAAGCACAAACAGGTAATCCCATGAAACTCTATCAAATGCCTTCTCTCGTCCAGGATACCATCGCCACAGGAAAGGGAGATCTCTGGACACCGAGGGAGATACAACAATTTCTGGAGATGGTGGGCAGAAACTACCCTTTACAAACCCCACTTGTTCCCTGCTAATCAGCACATCCCAAATAAGTCCCAGTCTATTAGCCAATATTTGTGAAAATATTTTGAGATCTACATTAATTAGGGATATTGGTCTATAATTGGAGACCTGCAAGGAATTTCTATCGGTTTGGGAAGAACCACAATAGATGCCATGCAGTAAAGGATGGGTCAGATAAACCCATGTTAAAGATATTATTGTAAGTGTCCAGAAGAATGGGTGCTATCTAGTTCTTTAAGTCTTATAAAGTTTGTGTAAAATACGCCGGGACCTGGGGCTTTGTCTGCGCCAAACCTCAATGACCTGTAACACTTCAGACAGGGTCAAAGGAGCATGTAAAATAGCTTGATGATGGCCAGCTAATTTAGGAAGTGTAACATCTTGTAACAAGAAATCAAAAGCCTGTTGATCAAAAGGCAGAGGGAGCATATAGTTGTTGGTAGTACATTTTAAATTCCTCTATAATATCTCTAGGTGACATAAGAAGGTGACGGAGTCTCCCTTATCGAAGGAACAATCTTGTCCTGCATGAGAATGGAGACAAAGCAAGGAGTTTTCCAGCCTTCTCCCCTAGTCAAAATATTTCACATTTGGTAATATCATGTGTTCAGCCTTTTCCCCTAGTAACATATTATATTGAAACCTGAGTTGCTCTATCAAGTCCCAGTCTGATTGGGAAGATGATATATTTTCTTGAGGATCTTATTTGGGATAGTAAAAGATGTAAGAGGGCTTGTGCCTGCCTTTTGCACCAGGTTGCCATATGAATTTATTTTCCAAAGTGTACACTTCAAGGTTCCCATAAGATGTCAAGCTTGGATATAGAGCAAAAGTCGAAAGTCATGAAGGTTGAAATGAAAGACTGAAGGATTCCAATAACTCTTGAGATTTAACAATTGGTTATTCAGGGTTGGAGTTTGTCCCTGGACAATGAAGAGGTTAGAGTTATTTGAAGACAGACAAGGTGGTGGTTGGAAATTACCTTAGCTGAATAGTGACATGCTATGATCCCAGACAGGTAGTTAACACCTACTAAAAATAGTCTATCCTGGAAAAAGATTTATGGGGAGGGAATGGTAGTCTCAACTAGATGGATTCAACACCTCCATGGGTCCACCAACCCTACTGAATGGAAAAATTCCTGAAGGGCAATTTGGCCAGGACAGAAAACAGGGTGGGAGCAGACTGGTCCTGTCCAAAGTATTACACTGAACTAAGTTCCAGTGCGCCCCAAGGCTTATAGGAAAGTAGTCCAGGGGCCAGGATAGACATAAGGGTAGTAAAAAAATAAGTCATCATATTAGGACCATAAATGAAGCCTAATATTACTTCAAATGACCCAGGAGAGCTCTTATGAAACATACCGACCCTCGTGGTCAACTATATCCTGAAGCAGACAGAATGGAATGTTCCTCACTATCAGGATAATTGTCCCCTACTACTGCATTCTTAGTTAGTTGAGATCCATACAAGAAAGCAATCTTTTAAATATCAGTGTGATTCCAAATATTGAATGAACTTATTTGCACCTTTTGGAGAAAATGTTTAGATAGCTTAGAATTTTCTTCTGTCCAAGTGAATTCATATCTACTAATTAAAATAAATATATCGTTTAACATTTTATATTTTTACACTGTACACTTACAGTATTCAAAAAGAAGAAGAAACAATTCTCAAAAAACAATACGATTACCTTGTAAAGTATATAAATCATCTAATGTTAGTTTTATTGTTGCATCATACAATTATTACTTTAATCATCTGTAGATAGATACAGAAAAATTAAAAGTAATTTAGACATATTCTCACAATTAAATGGTGGTTTGTTTCTATAGATTTAAAGGCTCATTTCTTAGTACCTATAGATATAGGGGTTTCTTATGTATCAATGTTTTTGGTTTGTTTGACGAAGTTCCTGGCCTGTGCATCAATGCTATTGAGGTTAGTACCAAGCACAAGCAGCCTCTGAATATGGCCGTTGTCCTGTCCAACCAAGTTACTCCTGGGTAGCAACCTGCTAATTTATGACAACAGGGCCCATGACACTTCACATATTCAGGCAAAGACTTGGCAATTAGAACAGCTCAAATACTTCTATATTTATTAAGGGTATGTGACTACCATCTACCAAATATATGGCAAGTATCTGCAAGCCCAAATTTTCAGCTAATTATCATAGCCTCCCCACTTCTCCAAGTGGTTAGAGCTGGTCTTATGGTGACCCTGCAATTTTAATAAATGTCTGACCATGTTGTGACCTATGATCCTTTTCTTTGATGAACAGCAATTTGGCAATCCAGATCAGGCTGTTGACTCCCCTTTCTTTCGCCAGTGCAATCTTTATCAAGCCCCTCCTAATAATCCCCCAGCTTGCCCATTATAGGCAAATTAAATATTATTGAGCTGGGTCTGCTGTCCCAGACCCATGTGGGTGTGGGTGTTGAGAGGTAATAGTGCCATCCACGAAGGAGGGCATGGTCTGTCTAGCACCACTAAATGACGATAAGCAGACTGTAAAAAGTGTCACAATGGCGCTCATCATTGTAGTACATTAGTGAACTCCACCATGATCCTCTATGACAGTCTGGTTAATTCCACCCCCAAAAAAATGAGAAGAGGTGGGCTCTTTAAAAGACAGGCCATGTTGGTGTTGTTGAGAATCTCACACAGATTTGACCCACATGTTGTGGAGTTGTCTGAATGTATCCTTAACCTGTGGCTCCAAGTTTGTAAAATATGTTCTGAAACTACAGAATGTAACCTTCACATGTCACCATCCTTGTTTTATTAGGAATTATACCTGAACATAGTGGTTTAGATAATTATAAAAACTCTGGTTTCTAGCAACAGTACTAGGGAGAAGCATGTCCTTATGAGATGCTGGAAAATAGACAAAGTCCTAGCAGTAGATGAATAGTTTATATAGTGTATGGTAGAGCAGCTGTTAAGCATGGAAATCCATGCTCCCAACAACATTGTTGTGCTTGCCTCAGTCGTCACTATCTTGTTGTACTGCACAGTACATCACCGGTGCAGCACAACAAGATCCAGCTTTTGACCGGCGCATGTAATTAAGCAACCCGCGATGATGGAGTAGTCGGCGGCTGCCACGCATCCCGGTAAGCCTTATTTTAAGAGGTAGACTTGTTTGGGGATCATGGAGCACGATTATGCTTGCCCATACACTATAAAATATTGTGTATGAGCAAGCATACTACTTCAAAACGTTGTAGGGATCGAGGGTTTCCATGGTAACGGACCTCTCGATGCTATGCTTTGCGTCTCTGTCATTACGGAAACCTCTTGATCACAACTGCCTTGTTAGGTATGCTTGCTCATACACAATCCTATATGTATATGAGCTTATAGCTAATAATGAAAGAATCAATCACCAACTTTTGAATAAATCAGATATCTTTGAAAACATGGTCATCCTTTCAAAAAAGGCGTAACCCTTGCTGTGCCACAGACTGATATATCAGTCCAAAATTTCTATATGTTCTAATTCTGCTGGCAACCTAAGGGTTAAATGTCACTAGTTTCTTCCTTAGAAATGGATCCAAGGCTTATCAGTAATATACTAGGAAGTCAATGAAGCTAACGAGCGTTAAGGATATTTCACCGCTTCTATATTTCTTTATTTTAAAATTTGTATTATGGTTATGGAAAGTACTATTATAGGGCATGCAGAGCCCTATAATTATGGTTAAGTAGCCTGTTTAATGTTAAACTCCAAATTTTGCACATTAATGTCTTTGGCTCCCTTTGATGAAATGAGCTAAATTTGTATATGTTGTCTAGGAGGCAAGGTCTTGAGGTGTATACATTTTGTGACAGCAGCTTGTGTGGTTTTGAGATATCCGTGTCATTTCTAGAAAAAATGACATTTCTTCCTATACTTAACATTGTTTTTTTGCTCTCACCTACAGCCTACATAGAAAAATTGTTGCCCCAGACTTGCAGAGGACATGTGTCATGTCCCAAAGTAATGCCTTTGACAGGTCCAGTGAATAATTTCAAGGGGTTCCAGAGTTATAAGGCTTTAAATTTTAGTGTTTTCCAACTTATGCATGTGCAGCAGAGGTTTTGAGACAATGTTTTGTGTGAAAGTAAATATTTGATGTCATAAATGCTGGATTTTGGGTTTCGTCACTGAATTGGCAGGGCACCATACATTTTTGGTGCCATGCCAACTGTCATCTTGTTGTTTTCTTTCACGAACTGACAAACATGGAAAAAACCCATAAAAATGCTGTGATTTTTAATAAACAAACATCAGAACCTAGTTAAACAGACCGTTTTGTTGATTCTGATATTTGTTTTTAATTATTGTGCCCGCTGTCTGGCGTGTGGGAATAAACTTCAGACAAGGCAAATTTACAGGTTTAAAACACACCATGGTGTGATATTTATTTTCAAAAGTTAGAAAATAATAAATGAAAACAAAAAAAATTACAAAGAAAATCACTACTTAACATCAGTAGTTTCTCACTTGATACAGTCCTGGATCTTAGAGCTCTAAGACGTTTTCATCTTCATTCAACAGCTTGTCTACAGTAACAGTAGAATCTCTCCTCTCTCAGGGCTGAGCCCACTGGACTGAAGTGAAGTGAACTCAGTGAAGATGTTTTATATCTTTTGGTGGGGTCACCTGACTGAGCCCTTTCTATATTTACAGGTCTAGACATGTTGTTTCAAAACCAAGGGTGATTTTTGTTTCAGGGGACTTAACTGGTTCAGTTAAAGGAACAGTGTATATCTCCACAAATACTGACTCTCTATATCATTGATCCACAGTAACTAAGCACTTTTATAACCTTATACAGTAACAGGTTTATAATGTGAATTTATGAAAATACCTTAAGTTTCTTATAACTGTACTAATCATGAAATTATTATTGTTTTATATGGCTTCTGAATCCTTTTTATTTAAAAAGGTTTTATTAACTGTGTGTATTCCTATTTAAAATAGCCTTCATGTTTTTGTACACAAAATGCACTTTACACAACACCTCACCTGGTGTTTGACATCATTCAGGGACTGAATGGATGAATATGGAAAAAGAATGAAAAGACAGAACTAGTAGGAAGTTTAGTAGGGATAGTAAAGAGCTGTGCTAGGAGGCCAACCTGGGGTAGGAGGAAAAGAAGAAAAGCAAAGAGAAAAGTGTTAACTGTTGCACAACAGAAGTTTTGATAGCTAGGAAATAAGGAGATGAAAAAGTGGTCCATCGAGTCACAGTCAAGGGTGTAGCTAACTCCATACACCATAGATGTTTTCTGGGCACCCAAAATCCTGGGTGCCTAATATATGAAGAACACTTCTCCCCATTCTCTGTATGAGAACAGAGGATTTTCTTAACTTTTGCAGCTGTAGCTGGAACTTATGTTGTGGGCTGTGCTTAGAAAGAGTGAGCTGTTGTTTGCCTGATATCTAGTGGTACCCCCAACCTCCCGATCACTGTACCTGGTGTTTAGGTGGCACACCCCACCCTCTGAGCACTGTCCTTGTTGTCCATGGCACCCCCCACACTGATTGCTGTCCATAGTGTCTAGTGGCACCCACCACCTGCTGATTGCTTTCCTGGTGTCTAGTAGCACTCCATCATCTGATCATCATACCTGGTGTCTAGTGGTGCCCCCCCACCCACTGATTGCTGTTCCTAGTGTCCAGTGGCTTCCCACAATCACCATTCACAATTTTTATTTATTCCCCCACCCACAGCCCATTGTTTTTTTTACTGGTGGCCGACATCTGGGGCCCCAATCCCCATGTCAGCATGTACAAGATTCCCCAGCACTGTGGAAAACTGGGAGCCCACTTCCAGTGTCCCAAACATCAAGAAATTCTCACTGTTCATTGTTGCATCTGTAGAAAGAAAAACAGATCCCTAATGTTTATTTTATACTTGAAAAAGAAAATGGTCCTTGTCATCTCCCCATCCCTCCCCAATCCCTACCCTCCACTGAGCACCACCACCCCAAACCCCCATACCTCATACACCACCAGAGGTTGTAGGCTGTCATCTTGTTTGCACGGTAAGTGCTGTATAATGTATTTCAATGGTGTTTTGAACTTATGTTCATAACTTTACCATTCATTGGAATGTTTTCACCAGATTTCTACATAGCCTTTTGGGACCACACCTCATGAACAGTGTCACTGATATTTCATTATTTGGGTCCAGAAGGAGATTTTGCTGTCACTGCACAAAATCGCCTTTTAGGTACTGAATAATGAAATTTCACACCAAAAGTGTTCTTGAGGTGGAGTCTAAAAGGATATATTGAAAATGATAAATTCAAAAATAACAAGCTGAGTTATGTGTGTGCATTGAAATTTTTATACGCATGCACATAACTTTGGTACTTTTCATTATTTTGACTTCAAATTTCAATATAGCCATTTTTTCAAACCATCTCATGAACAGTAAAGCTGTCGTTTTTCACATCCTGTCTGAAATGTGTTTTGCACCTATGGCATGGAATGGCATTGTAGTTGTATATAATTACGTTCTGGCAGGGATTCAAGAATTTTCTGTATTGGATTCATGAGGTGGGGTAATGAAATTAGCTATGCTGACAGGTTGGTCACTTTTGTCTATAAAGGGAAGCACAGTGCCCTGAAGGCACTGTGCTTCCTAACTTCTAAACATGTAAGCATCTACGGAGGATGGGGCGCAGCCTGCATTCCCACAGTAAAATAAATATTATACTATCTCAAAATAAGGAAATAAATTGCAAAAAAAGTGTTAATGCTCTAGTTAGGGTCAAAGCCAGAAAAGTAGGAAATGCGGCATTGGGGTTACCAACCTAACACCCACCTGCACATTGCACACACCAACAGACATCCAGGGGTGCCTTGGGGTCATTGGCCCTAATGCTCACCCATCCCATAAGTAAATAAGCTGATATGGGCACAGTATGGAGAATGGGGGAAAGCATTGAGGCCCAGCACTAGGGGCACCCACGACATCTGTTGGTGTGTGCAGGGGTGGGGGTGGGGTGCTAGGGTTGGAAACCCTAATGCCACATTCCCTACTTTTGTGGCTTTGACTCAAACTAGAGCATTAATGAAGTTGTTTTGCAGTTTATATGCTATATACATGGCTTGTCAGTTTTGATGTGTGTTAATATTAATTTGTAGAATGCAATCTACTGTAAACTGGAAAGCAATAAAATATTTAATGGAAAAAAGCCTGAATAATGTCTCCAGTGACACTATGCAGTCCATGCTCTATCTACATGGTCAGCTGCCACAATTGTTCCTCACAGTCAATGCCTGGGAAGGAAGGAAGCATCTGTAGTTGTAGTGGAAACATGGTACTGCATCAGTCTTACAAGGTGGTTGGTGGCATCAGGCCATCAGCCTAGCTGACAACTACTTTGCAGCGTGGCTTTGGCCAATGGACGGGGAGTGAGTGGGGTGATTTGGCAGTGTGCAATCCTCTTTGATTGCTCCACAGTCTGCTATGTTCACATCCTGTAGTAGTATCAGTCATGGAGTGTACTGTTCTTGATACGGACTTCTTTGTGTATTTGTTTTGTCTCCCATTCGCCTTGGTCTCTGGGAGGCACCGTGTTATCCTGCTGAAAATAGGTGTTGTGTTGCTCCTGTTTCTCCTGTAGTCCCATTGTCACATTCTGCAGCTTCCTTTGTCGACTGGGTTTCCGCCCTCCTGGCTGTGTTCTGATCCCTCCCCACCCCAACAGACCCTGAGGGGATTGTGTCAATAACTATAGATGGCTGACCAACACTGAATGAGGAAACATAGAATTTGATAACAGATAAGGACTGTTTGATCCACCAAGTCTGCCCATTTCCCTACTTGTTTCATATACGCAGATCCTAAATGATCTGTGGCTTACCCTCTTTCCTATCGCTAGAGTTCCTTTAGGTCAGTCCCATGTGTTTTGAATTCTCCTAATTGCCTACAACTTCTGCTAGGAGGCTGTTCCATGGATCCACCACCCTTCTGTGAAAAAATGCTTTCTCACATTACCCCAAATCTACCTCCTCCATTTTCATATCATGACCACTTGTTTTTGAACATCTTTTTTGTTCCTTATCTATACCCTTGAGGTATTTGAAAGTCTTTATCATAGCCCCTCTCTCTTCTCTCTTCCAGAATATATATTGAGATCCTACAGTCTACATTCATATGACTTTGAGTGTAGCCTCTGCACCATTTTTGTCACCCATCTAACGCTTATACTCTGTCTATGTCCTTCCGGTCATGCTCCAGAACTGAACACAGTACTCTAGATGAGGTCTCACCAGTGTTCTACACATTGGCACCACCTTCTGCTGGAGATACCTCTCCTGTGCACCTAACATTCCACTGGCTCTCCTCACAGCCTTCTCACATTGGTAGCTTCAGCTCATCAGATATGATTACTCACAGATCCCTTTCCTGTTTGGTGGTTGTCAGTACCTCCCCACATTGCTGTGCCCCAAGTGCATGATCTTGCACTTCTTTGCATTGAATCTCAGCTGCCACCCGTGACCACTCCTCAAGCTTGCTAGGTCCCTTCTCATTTTCTGTCCCCTCCTGTAGTGTCAACCCTGTTGCAGATCTTCATGTCATCTGCAAAGAGAACACCTTCCTTCAGTCCCTCTGCAATTTAAACATGGACACATTAAAGACAACTGGTTCAAGCATAGTCCCCACAGGACCCGCTGGTTACCCTCTCAGCTTCAGATTGAACTCTGTTCATCACCACCCTCTGTGTCCCATCTCAGCCAATTTTTGACCAGGTTTACCACCCTGGGACCACTCCCAGGCTGCCCAGCTTGTTTACTAGCCTCCTATGTGGGACTGTGTTGAAGGCCTTGCTGGAAATCCAGGTAAGTCACATACTGCCCCTCCTGATCCACCTCTCTAGTCACCCAGTCAAAGAAATCTATCAGATTTGTTTGACAAGATCTTCCACTGTGAATCCATGCCCTTGGATCCTGTGCACACTGGATTTGAGATATATCACAAACCTTTCTTTTAGTAGTGATTCCGTTGGTTTCCCTACCACGAGGTCAGGCTGACTGGCTTGTAATTGCCAACATCCTCCTTGCTCCCCACTTTTGTGGAGGGGACTACATTCGCCTTCCTCCAGTCCTTTGGTACACACCTGTTTTCAGCGACCTGTTGAACAGGGCTGTCAGTGGTGCTGCCAGTACCTCCCTGAGTTCTCTTAATACTCTGGAGTATATGCCATCCACACCATTGCCTTGTCCATTTTCAGATTAGTGAGTTCCTTTAAGATTCTCTCCTCCTTAAATGGGCTGTTGTCCACCTCCCTCCTAGTGGTGCTTCGTGGCTAACTTTGGTCTCTCCTTCCCTTCTCCTTCTTCTGGGAATACTGAACAAAATTCTTGTTCAAGATTTCTGCTTTTCTTGGTCCACCTCTGCATACTTCCCTCCTTTCATTTTAGTCTCACAATCCCACTGTTAGTCTTTTTCTTTCACTAATGTACTGAAAAAGGTCCTGTCCCCTTTAGTTGTGCCTGGGCTATTTTTCTTCTGTTCGTGCCTTTGCACTTCTGATTATTTCCCCACCTCCTCTGCTTTTCCAGATACAGTTCCTGTGTTCTTCCCTCTGTGTTTCCTTGTACCTCCTGAATGCCACCCTTTTGTCCTGACCTTCTCAGCCACTTCCTTTGAGAGTCATAGTGTTTTTCTTTACTTTGTTTTGCATACATGACTAATGCAATGGCTTGTTGCCTCCACTATTGTTTCCTTAAGATTCTCCCATTGTTTCTTCACCCTTCTCTTTTCTCCTTTCCTGCCAGTGGCTTCTTAAGACACTCCGCCATCTTGCAATGTCAGCCCATCTGAAATCCAGGACCCTTGCTTTGGTATGGTTTGACTCTTTTGCTGTTATCACATTGAACCACACCATACTGTGATCGGCTTGATCCCAGATGGTGCCCCACTTATATCTGTAATTCTGTCACTTTTGGTGAGTACCAGGTCCAAATCACTCCCCTCTTGGGTGGACTGCATCACTAGCTGTCTTCACGCATGCCTCTGCATGGCTTCCAGAATGTCTCTGCTCCTGGCTCAGGCCGCAGCTTGGCTGCTCCAATCCACATCTAGTAGACTGAAGTCTCCTACCAGCAGCACCTCCCTTTACCTGTCATTCTGTGGATGGCTTCTACAAGTGCCTTACCAGCTCTTCCCCTTGTGTGGGAGGTCTGTGATCGCACCCAGTGCAAATGGCAGTGCCATTTCCTGTCTAGGGTGATCAACAGCGTCTCTGCCTCTCTCTGCATTCACTATACCTTAGCATCCTTAATTCCTTCCCTGATGTAGATAGCCACTCCTCCTCCCTTTTACCTACCCTGTACAAAGTGTAACCTGGTATTGCCATATCCCAGTCATGGTTCCCCATGCACCATGTCTTGGTAACAGTGACAATGTCCAGGTCCGCCTCTGCCATCAGGGCCACTAGGTCTGGGATTTTGTTTCCTATACTGTGATCATTTGTGCACATGGCCTTCCAATTTGTACTTCCTCCTCTCCTGTTAACTCCCTTCCTATCCACATGTCTTTCCTCCATAGTCCTCTTGTCCTTGCTCCTATTCTGCCTTTTCTGTGCATTTTACCTATTTTAATTTTAGTGTTCTTTGGTGATTTCTTAACATTAGGGTCCACTCTGCCATCTGTATCTTTTTTTTTTTTTTTTTTTGGGGAGACTCTGTTTGCTTCTTAGCTTAATTCTGCCACCCCCTTGGCTAGTTTCAATGCTTGCTGATGAGACATCTAAACCTCTCATTGAGGATCCTGGTCCATCTTCGGATAGATGCAGACCATCGCCCCTGTACAGGCCTGAATCCTCAGGTGGGGTTCAGTCCCCAATGAAGCCAAATCCTCCACTCCGCACCAGTCCTTCAGCTGTGTGTGAATCTCTTAGTGCCGAGTACCCTGTTCTCCTTTGTCCATAACAGGTCACAGCTCTGAAAAAGGGTACAGAGTGTGCTGCCTGTCTAAGATACTTTCCCAACTCCTGAACTGCTCCTGCATTACCCTAGCCTCATCACTTGCCTGGTCTTTTGGCCCCAGGTGGACAATGACATCTAGCTTACCCACCTGTCCTGCTGCCCAGCAATCCTTAGGATGTGTTGTCCATCTCTGCAAGCCATGATGCTGGGTGAGCACTGGACCTCCCTCATTCCTCCCCTCCTCCTGGCCCCAAGTCTAGGCCCTGATGATGGAGTCCACCATCAGGGTTGCTTCCTCCTCCTCCAGGGTCCTCTGCCTCCCCCTGGGGTCTCTGCATGGAGGACCCACACATCCTTCTTGGTTACCACTGCGGGTGCCCCTCTGGGACAGTCCTGCCCTGCCACAGCAAAATAAGAGTTATGAGTGGAACCACAGGAGGGATGTCTCTCTTACCACTGCCCTCACCCTTCCCAAGCCCACCATCATCCAGCCATCCTCTTCCTTGGGAACCATTTAGGCAGTGGGGCAGAAGTGCAGTCCCTGGATGGGGAAGGAAGTCACACAATGCCTGCCAACTCGGCCTGGAGATGAGCAACCTCTGCCTTCAGCCCAGAGAGATGCCTGCAGATGAGACAGCACCGCAGACTCCAGAAAGACTCCTGAAGATTGCACCCCATATCACTGCACTGCACCACTCTCATCATGTCTGTAAGTGTGGTTCTGTGTTATAATAGCAAATGAATTACAGCGATTTACCTGAAGAGTGGTACATATCACCAAAAATCAGAAAGCGGCAATGTGCTACTACTACCAATAAAATAACAGCAACTGGCTGCTAACTTTATACTGTATGATGGGGCCAATATATCTACCTACTTTTTTTATAGAGGCTACACCC
The DNA here is from genome assembly GCA_016271365.2 of Neoceratodus forsteri. Lineage (NCBI taxonomy): Eukaryota > Metazoa > Chordata > Ceratodontiformes > Ceratodontidae > Neoceratodus > Neoceratodus forsteri. The sequence continues at coordinate 100,684,207 of JADMNL010000033.1, read as the reverse complement.
CAAAAAAATTAATATAACACACTCCAGGGGCAGCATTCCAGGAGGAGAAACTCGAGGAGGGACGCAACTTGGGAGGAGGATGAATGTCAGGGGAGTGAGAACAATGGTAGGAGGAACAAACTCGGGGGCGGGACTTCAAGCAATAAAAATTAAAACTGAAACAACACCCCCAAACAAACTATAACACACACAGCCATGCCAGTTCCGAACCGGTTCTGCCCACATCAGTGGCTGTAACTATAACCACCACACCACATAAGTGGCTCGAACTGGCCTGATAAACAATGCCCCATAACCCAACACAGATGACTGTGCCTCACTATACGCTACTCACTATTCATTATCTTTGTTCCTTATCACTCTCTATTCAATCATGGTCCTCCTCTCACAGGCACTCAAATGGAGTCACTAAAACTGAGTCACAAAATTTTTGAGAGGCAGTATAACACAGTGGTTTAAGGCTCTGAGCTGCAAATCTGGAGACCTGGGTTTGAATCCCACACCCCACTTGCATACTGTGTAACCTGGAGCAAGTCACTTCACTTCCCTGTGCTACCAGGTCACACATGTAAACAAGCTTCAGCTTAGTGTGCTACTCCTGGTTAAGTAACTGAAAAAGAAAAAATTTGAATCACCCACATAAGGAGATACTGCAAGTGTCCTTTTTTATACTCCCAGATCCCAGGCATCCATCAGGAGTGCCTATTGGATATAGCCCTAACTCCCAGCCTGAACCCCACATCTCCCAGAATCTCTTCTCCCGAACAACCCCAGGCAGGCCCTACCCTGGAAACACCTCTGGGGCTGGTTCCACCTCCCTGGCAGTCAACTCCTAAGTATGAGGTGCCTTACCTCGCCCGATGGGTCAGCCGTGGAGAGAGATCTGGGCACATCTGGGCCAGTGATTGGAATGTGGGTGTTCTCCTGAGAACCCAATCATCTCACCAGTGGTCTAGGAGGCCTTTTTCTTGTATGGGTTTCCCCTAGGCGCAGTCGTGCAATGGTGTCAGCACACCATGCCTATATAGATGCCTGCGCGCTAGTCCCTGATTCTTGTTCCCACACAAGTAGTACCCATGGTCGCCACTGGGGTCACTACTGCACTGGGAAGATCTCGATCCCTCCAGGGTCCCAGGAGAGGAGAGGCAGTTCTCTGAACCTCGATCCAACCCCCATGACCCCTGTGCCTGGGCTCGCTCCTGAACCCGGGTCGCCAGTGTAGCGAGGTGTGGTGTCCTGCGCCTCAACTCTCAGCGCCACTGGGCCGGCGAAGTGTCCTTCTTGCTTTAGGATATTTCTCTCTCTCTCTCTCTTGCTTCCTCTTTCTCTCCTCCTTTCTCTACTTTCCTTCAAGAGAAACACCTTTCCATAGTTGTCTTTGTGCCCTGTATCTGTTTCTATGTTTTCCAGTGTACCCTCCTTCCTGCCTCCACAGGAAGTGTCTATCTGCTGCCAATCACCCTAAAGTCTATAAAAGTCGAGCTAGCCCCAGATAAGTGGGTAGGTGGATGGAGGGTGGGAGGGAGAGCAGTATTTTGTGTGTGTGTGTATGTGTTTGTTGTGTCTCCTCTTCCCTTACATCCCTTTGCTGCTGCTATTACACACCCATAGTAATTAATTTTTCAGAAGACACTAAGCCTCTCTCAGCTACACCCCAATTAAACACCTGATTCACAAGGCTTCCTGAATCTACTCACCACAAGATAGCATTCCTGACCTAGTTTCACCCACACCACCTGTTACAATTTAAATCCTAAATTTAAGGTAATCCAGTCACTGCCTACCAAGTTTCAGAGTGCCCAAACCACTGTGTTCAGGTCTTTTTCCCCACTTAGCCTGCTACTTTCAAAAGAAGATCTTAAATAAATATTAATATACCTTTAAGGTAAAGCTACGTGCTGTCCTCCACTCATTCAGCAAAATCTGGTCTTCCAACTCAGGAGCCCAACTAACTTGACCTTGTGAGTGGGTTTTCTGTCAACTTCTACATTTTGTGCTCCTGCCCATTCTGGTAGATTTGTAATGGATTTCCTCCAGGGTGGGTACAAGGATTTACATGGTTGGTGTGATCGGTCACGGCGTCAGAAGAGTGACCGAACCACACCAGTCATGTTATGTCCTCCAGTGTACCCACACCCTAGAGGGATAAATTTATATTAAACAATGGCAATGTTGTTTCTTTAATGGTTTTAACTATTTTCTAACTCACTGAGGTCCCTACACTTGAAAGAGGATATCATTTTGTAAACAATTTACACGCAGTGTTTTAGCTGACAACGACAGAACAAATCAGCGGCAATTTCGTTTGAGTGAAGCGACCGGATTGCAGAATGACTTAAGGTTGGTGGCACTTTTCCAGTGGGTACACTGGAGGATTAATTACGTAGTAAATGTGCCAGCCAACCAATCAGGATGCAGTATTTGGGACATTGGAGTTACCACATTGTATAATGCAAAATGAATGATGCCTCTGAATTTGTAGGAGATCCCTGCCTCATGGAGGGCAACTGTGAGGGAGATATATTCTCTCCTCCTCTGTACCACCTCCATCAAATAGTCCTGGTAGAGGGATATTTGGCGCCCCTCAAATGAGAGACAATTTCTCTCAAGCCAATTTTAACAGTATTTCCTTGGCAGAGCATCTAAGCAAGTAGACAATGATGGCCTGAGGTCTGAGCCATGTGGTTGCAGCAGCTCTCTAGTGTGGTGTGCCCTCTCTGCCTTGAAAGTGGCATGCCTTGCTGGAGCCACCACCTAGGGGCATCTCAGACAAAAAACCAATCCATGCATGGACCTTCCAATCCTTTGGGAACACCTAGTATTTTAATGTTGTTTTGGCATCCCCAATTTTCCTGGTCCTCTGCTCACTCCCATAGTGCCCAGTCTGTGGCACTTGATCATCATCAAGGCACCACAGAGTCAGCTGGAGAACATCGTCTATGCTGGCAATATGTTGCGCGATTACGTTCAGCCAATTAGTGAGGAATGGACATCCTTTACAGTGCTGGCTACTGATGTGTTCAGGACAGCCATATCTGACACCAAAAATTCCAGTGAGGTGGTTATGTACTGCAGGGCTGGGATTTTGCCATCTTAAGCCTGTGTTGCTACACTTCCTGCCACTATTGTTGAGGGGAAACACTGCTCAGGCTGTGTTCATGCTGTAGACACCATCAGTGATTACTGCTGATTCTGGGGTATTGGAGTCAAGAAAAGTACTTGGGAGATAATAACATGCTAAGATGCCAGCAGAGTGAGCTAAAGGTTCAGTGAGTCTACTCAAGATCAGCACCTGGTTGATGCATCCTTCACTGCCCTCCCTCCCTCACCTCCTCCCCATTGGGTGTGCATCACCAGTTCGGCATTACTCAGTTTAATCTTCCCCCTATACCTGTCCCAGAGCCTTTTGAAGGCCTCCACCATTTCAATTCCACTAATTCCCCTGGGAATGCATTCCATGGTTCCACCACCCTCTCAGTTAAATACCATCTTCCAGTCTCAGCCCTAAGCCTCCTTATTACCAGCCTCAGGTGATGCCCTGATGGGCCCTTCCTCCTGCAGCTGGAAATCCTATCAGGTCATGCCCTATTTACCCCCTTAAGATGTTTAAAATCTCAGTCATATCACCTCTGTCCCTCCTCTCCTCCAGGAAGTAAAGTTAAGCCCTGAGTCTCTCCTCGTGGGTCTTTCCCCAGCCCCTGCATCATCCTGGACATGCTCCTCTGGACCTTTTCAAGAGTTTAATGTCCTTTATCAAGTAGGGTTGCCAAAACTACACACAATATTCAAGGTGTGGTCTAACCAGGCAGTTATACAGAGGAGAATCACTTCCCACTTCCTGAAGTTATCCTCTTGCAATGCACCCCAGCATCTATTTGCTTGGTCCACCACCTCCTGCACTGTTCAGAGTTATTCATTTAGCCACCACCACCAGGTCCTTCTCCCCACCTGTAACCTGCAGTTGCCCCCAGTAAGTATTCTTGAGATACATTTCTAAGCCTCAGGTGGAGAACCCAATACTTCCTAGTGTTAAACTTCAGCCTCCAGCTGCAAGACCACCCCTCAAGGGTCTCCAGGTCCTTTGAAGAGCCTTCTGTCCTCCACCCTCCACCACCACACCCCAGCTTGAAGTCATTGGTAAGAGGCTCATATTACTCCTGATACCTCTTCTGATGTCAGAGATGTCAGCACTAAACAGGTGGGCCCCACTGACCCTTGTGCAACCCCACTGTTGACCCTCCTAGAAGGTGAGACCACCTTCAACCATCACCCTCTGTCACCTCCAAGTTAGACAGTTTCCTAGCCACCTAACCATCTTCTTCCCCACCCCATTCCCTCCAACTTATCCCCTGCCTGGGATGTGGCACAGAGTCAAACACCTTGCTGAAGTCTAGAAAGAGGACATCCACCAGCCTACCCTGGTCCAGTGCCCTGGTCATCCAATCATAGAACTCACAACGTTAATCTGACATGATCTGCCTTGCACAAAGCCATGCTGGTGATCATCCAAATGAGCCCCTACCTTCAGGAACTCGTCCAGCCACTCATTCAAAATGGCTTCCATCATTTTCCCATCACAGATGTCAGGTTGACAGGCCTGTAATTGCCTGACTCCTCCTGTAGCCCTTCTTTGTGGATGGGCATGATGTGAGCCATCCTCCAATCCTGAGGCACACACCCCATCCATAGGGAAGAGCTAAAAGGTCAGCCAGGGAGGCAGCCAGTACATCAGCCATTTCCTTTAGCATCCTGAGATGCAGGCTGTCTAGACCCAGTGCCTTATCTGTTTTAGGGACCTGAGGACTTCCATACCTTACCAGCAGGAATTTTACCATCTGTTACCTCCCTCATTCAAAACTGATCCCCTGCCCCCAGGAGGCATCCTCTTCCTCCACTCCTAACCCCCTCCTGTAAGGTGCAGTCCCACCACTGTCTCTAGTGTAGATCGAGGTAATCATCCAATACCTCCAGTCTGCTCCTGGCCTCCTTGACCCATACCCTGCCTGTCCTCAACCTGCTAATCTGCCCTTCACTTTCCTCCTTTCCTGATATATCTAAAAACCTTTTATTACCTCCCTGATCCCTGAGCCAAATTCTGCTCCACCCAAGCCTTGGCCAATCTCACCTCCCTGGTCACACCCTTTTGGATATGTTATCATACTCCTCCTTGTCCTTATCTCCACTTGTTCACTTTTACTCATATATGAAAGCCCCCCTCTTCTCCCTATACCACTGTACCTTCCTGGTCCACCAGTGCAGTTTTCTGGTTCCTCAGCCTTGTGCCTGACCTTAGTGCAGGCCCTAGTAGCTTCCAAAACCCATTGCTTGGTATTGATGGACAGCAGATCCACTTTAGGACAACTGCTCAGAGAAGTTAGTAAGGATAAGACCATATGAATTAGTAAGGGCTGGGACAGAGTCAAAGGTCTATGCTCCACTTTTGTGGCTCACTTTGCACTGAGTTCTATTAAATTCAGGTGTGAGGAGGTTAAGTAGCCATCTTTGATAGTTTCTAAGCTATGCTCATCCAATTTTCCTGACTTTCAGAAATTTACCAGACAACCACAGGGTTATACTTTCTGGAAATGAAGAAGGACACTCAACTGGTCACGTGATGGCAGCTTGAAGAGCAGTAGCAACCTTCCACAGCTCTGCACCCCTGCTATTTAATTCAGCTTTCTTGCCAAGTTTCTACGCCAAATAGCAACTTACAAGCAACAATTATCAACTTTGGATGGTCTAAGGATCTCAACAATATCAAACAACGTGGAAATTTATATAAAAAAGCACCTCGTGGCATTCCTCTCCACCAAATTTTGAAAGGACAAGACTACTGAAGCACCCACGCACCAACCTGCTGGCTCGCCAAAGCCTCCTACCTCGGCAGTTGCCCTCTTGGAAGAGCGATTCCTTGAAATCATGCAACCACTGCAGGAGAAGATAGCAGACATGTCAGAGGACTTGCAGCAAATAAAGACATCAGTGCAGTCCCTAACCATCTGAGTGGGTGACTCAGAAGCCAAACTAATCTCCCTAGAAGAAAAAACAAGATAAAATGAGCAAGCAACTACACATATCGGCCAGAGACTCAAGAAACTTGAGTAGAAACTAGAAGATCTGGATGGAAGGAGCAGGAGGAATAATCTCCTTGTTATCGGAGTGCCCGGAAAAGAAGAAGGAAGTGCTCCCATATTATTCCTCCAAAAATTGTGTGAGAGGACTGCAGGACCATCCCCAAATGGCACCACCTATGTTATTGAATGGGCACACGGCCTTCTGTCCCCTCCCAGCTGGCTCCCCACCTTGGGCCTTCATCTTTAAATTTTTAAACTTTTGGACAAACAACATATACTCACGCAAGTCAGAGAGCTCCAAGACTTCTTGTGGGAGGGGCACAGAATCTGAATCACTCAAGATCTTCCTCAGTCGGTCAGGACGAAAGAGAAATGCACCGACTGTCTCAAGCTAATTGTTGTAGGCGGTGCTTCAAATAAAATCCAGAGATCAGTGGCTTTTGAATCACACGAGCAAGCTGTGCAAGAACTCAGAGTCTTATTTCCAGATTTATTCAAGTGAGGTGTTAACCTCATTTTCTCAAGAACTATGTTGTAATTTTGAGTGATTTTGTTGATCCCTTGAGGTGGCGACCTGCTAACTGCTAGGTCAGACCTAACTTCCACCAGCAGCTTCATTGTATTTGGGACCCTCTAAGCAGTGATGGTTATGGCAACCTGGACTTTGCAATGGGGTCTACTTCTGCAATTTGGTCTTTCACGGTGGGGGCCTGCTGTGGAGCCAGATATGGAACTTACCCCACTACTCAGAGCACGCTTCTTTTTACTTTCATCTATCTATGGACTCACAAGCTAGAACTCTACCATACATTTAGCAGTATTAATGCTTGACTGATACTGGGAAAAGGCTACAGACCTTCAGGGAATCCAGACCATGATGGAAGGCAGCGCTTTCTTAATTTTTGCCTTATACTGACTTTCATCTGATGACCCTTAATGCTGTTGTTTTCTGCCATGGTGGCCTGCCACAGTCTCTTGAACCTTCAGAACCCTGGGTCACTTTCTTTATTACTCCACAAGCACCCCGAGAAAGATTGGGGATGGCTTTACTCTTTTTATTTCTTTTGTGTTCTCTTTTATACACAGTGAAGCACCCTTTTGACATTCTGCATGACAACAAATGGAACATCATGTTGGTTACTTTGTCTATTACCCAGTTATCTAAGCTCATTTGACTTACTGCATTGTTCTGTTCGATTACAGTTTATTAAATATATGCAATGCTATTTGTACAGCAGGGAAGGGTGGGGTGGGTTCTTCTAGTACTATCTAGGTTCATGAAAGACACACCTTCCAGAGTATATTATGTGGTGTGGTTGAACTGAACTGGGGTTAAGTGTTGTAGAGTATAGAAGGGTGTTTTGTTAGGGTTTTATTAGATAAGGAGGGTAACAGAATAAGTTTTATTGAGGGTAAGTTTCTTTATTCTTTGTTAGAATGGTTTGTGGGAAAGGAGACCAAGTGTGTCAGATGAATCCGCCTTTGAAGAAAATACCATAAAGCAGGTCAGTAAATATTGTGTGCTATTTCAACCTTGATAGACTGGGTCAACTTGCTATTTCCCCCAATTACTCATTATGAGTGGCCCTATAACATCATAAGCTGGAATGTGAGGTGCCCAAGATAGATGCAAGAGGTAAGTCATTTTCAGCACTCCATCACTTGAAGGCAGGTACTGCATGTCTCAAGAGACACATCTCTGATGAGAAGATGTGACTCTTTGTGCCAGACCTGGGTGGGACAGGCATTTGGGTTAGGGAAATCCACAAATAGTGGGGAGTGGCAATACTGATAGATAAAAAATCCCCTTTAAACTGGAACAAGAAATCTGGGACCCCAATGGCCGGTATATTATCCTTCATGGCCTCCTGGAAACACAGCATGTTGCATTGGGGGCTATATATGGTCTGAACAGTGACTCTCAGTTCTTCACACAACTGACAGGATTAGTTGTTACCAACCCTTCCACTTTGACTATTTTAGGTGGAGACTGGAATACCACCCAGTATCCACATTTAGATAGGTCTGACTCTCAGGGACAAGTTTATCTCCCACACAAAGGGACTTACATGACCGTATGAGGGCGCAGACCTCATAGATGTTTGGAGTATTAAACCCTGAGGAACACCAATACACTTTTTTCCCCTCCACATAAGTCATTCTCTAGAACTGACTTCCTTTTACTGAGCTTCGTTTGCCCTCCTGGGCATAATAAACACAGATATACATGCAAGGGTCATTTCTACCACTCACCTATATCCTCACATATCTCCTGGGACCTGAATTAAAAAGGATACCCTCTGGTGGTTGAACACTTAACTTCAAAACCGACTCTTACAACAGATTAAAGATTTTGTTTCCAGCTTCCTAGAGATTAATAGGGACTAAGTGATCAGAATAGATATGGTTTGGGCGGCATGAAATGCTCCCTTAGGGAAATGCCTCCGATTGTCTACTACCAAGTTCCGCAGTTTAAACAACAGCAAGACTCTCTACTTTGTGCTATCCATCAGCTGGAACAACACTCAGTCACCAATCCCCAGAGGTAGATTGGGCTAATTTGCACAGTTTGCAAGCCCAATATTCTGCTCTGATGTTTCAGAAAGCCGAGCTCTCATTAAAATGTACAAAAGTTAAATATCTTGATACAAGGGAGAAGGCAAGCGTTATTGGCACTCGGCTTAGGCAATCCAAAGCCTCTCGATTTATTCCAGGTATTAGGTCAGTCAAAGATATCCAGTAGTCACTTACCCTAGAGATATTGCAGCTGCTTTAAGATCTTACTATCAGAAGCTTTATTCTGAGGACTGGACCGAACAGCCCACCGATACAGATATTACTGAGTATCTCAATTCAACTGACCTCCCAAACTGTTCCCCTCCAGATTATGCTCCTTGGTAGTCTTATCAATATTCAGGTAGTTAAAATGCAGTTGAGCTGCTCCCACTCAATAAATTCCCAGGCCCGATGGCCTATCTAATAACTAATATAAAGCATGCCTATCAGAATTTGCCCTCTTCAAACAGAGGTATACAACTTCGTGTGCAAAGAGACTCTCAGAATCAAATTTCCTCAATGCCCTAATCACCCTCATCCCTAAGCAGGGTAAGGACCCCAATATCCCGAAAGTTATCGACCTATATCATTGATCAACACCGATGTCAAAATACTTGACAACATTCTAGCCAACAGGCTAGGGCCTCTCTTGACTAACCTCATTAGTAGAGAAAATTGGTTTCATAATAAGAAGATCATTAGGGAACCACATGCGTAAACTACTGCATGTGCTGTTGGCATCCAGGGACTCAGCCCTGCCCATGGTTCTCGTGTCCTGGATGCTGAGAAAGCATTTGACAGGGTCTCTTCGACTTTCTTTTTTTGTGACTTTGGCCCATTTTGGTCTCCCTGAGGGATTCTCTTAAATGGGTCAGACTACTATATTCTTCCCCATCTGCCCAAATCTGTGTAATGGTATACTTTCTGACCCCTTCTGCTCCAACAGGGGACCAGACTAGGCTGCCCCATCCCCTCCTGTTTAGTATCTACTTGGAGCCCTGATCAGGAAACTGGTAACCTCCCCGCAGCTCCAGGGATTAAAATAGGAGACCAATGTTACATCCTCTCTGCATATGCAGATGATATACTTTTGCACCTAGAGGAGCCCCAGACAGGTATCCTTCTCTCCTGGATGAAATTGGAAATTTCTCTGCAGTGTCCCACTATAAACTCAACCTCTCCAAAATCAAAGTTTTCCCTTGAATAATAGAACTCCCCAGGCAGTGATGGCTCAATCCATTCTTTCATGGGAACCTAACTCCTTACTTACTTAGGAATCAAGGTTACCAGAGATCTACCCACCATGCTAAAGCTAATCTCTCAGATCTGTTAAGTACACTTAAAACTGACTTGATAGATGGGGAACTCTTCCCTCTCACTGTGGGGAGAATAAACACTGTTCAAATTAATGTATTACCTCATCTGCTGTACCCTATAGGAATGTTTGGCTTTTCCTCCCAAAATGGTTCTCTAAACTTCAAAGCATGCTCACTGCTTTATGTGGAAAGGTAAGGGAGTCAGGTGGTCCTATTCTAAACTCACAGTGCCGAAACCGCAGGGTGGACTTTCTGTACCCTCCTTTTCACATATTACTGTGCTCACCATGTCAGTCGGCTGGCATACTGGACACAGGAGGCACAGACTGATGGCCTGCAGACCTATGCTCCCCTATGGTTAGATATTGAGAGGTCCCAGGTTGGTCAACACCACTGTACCCTTCTATCTTTAGTATTTGTCACACCCAGGGTACTTCCTAAACCATTGCAGAATACCCCATTAGGGTGATCCATCAGAGCTCTACACCAACTGCAAGTATATATCTCTCATAAATGGCACACATCATTGGACCAGCCAACCTGGGCAACCCCACTTCAAAATTGGGCATAAACCCATCCTAGCCTCCTTCTGGCCCCCTTAACAGAAAAGAAAGTTTCAGACCTATTCACTGATGGCAAAATAATCTCCTTCCTCATATTTCAGCTTCAGTTTAATATGCCTGCTGAAACTATTTTAAAATACAGGCAACTCAAAGAGGCTATTATAGCTCACCTGGGGAAGGCTTGATGCAGCCATTGCCCACTGATGATCTATCCATGATCCTAGAACTGGCCAGGGAACCCTATGCGGTCTCTAAAGTTTATAAAGAGTTGCAATCACTAGACTTCAACTTGCCTTAAGGGGTCTGTTATTATTGGTCCCAGGAATTATCCCTTGGTAGTGAAGTAGACTTCTGGAGAAAATTATGGCAAAATACATATAAATGTGTTAAACAAGACAGATTGCTCTTAATTCAATTTAATATCATGCACAATCTATATTTTACCCTGGTGAAACTCCAAAAATTGCGTTGCTTGTCCTTTCCCGACTGCCCATGATGTGGAAGTTCCCATGAACTTTATATCACATGCTGTGGACCTGTCTAAAGGTTGAGGCCTTTTGGCAAGCCCTAGACCCAATTTTAGGTCTTGACCTCCTATTTACCCCAGAAGCCTGCTTACTATATTATTTCCCAGGGTACTCCCAGAGTTAGAAAAGCACACCTGGCACTGATTTCCGCCATGGCTAAGTTGGTAATTATGAAACACTGGAAAGAAAGCACATCCCATCAGTTTTGGAATGGCATAAGGAAATATTACTTGCTCTCCAATTGGAGAAACACATTTCCTCAGTATGTAATAGGTCTAACATTTACCAGTTTAGATGGGTACCACTAGATGCCCTACTCACTACATGGAAACCCTAAATAATTAAGCTGAAGATCCTTCTTCATAGGTGTCCCAACTTGATAGATCAGGAATACACTTAGTAAGGGATGGGATAGGGAAGGTTAATGATGGGGAAGGAGGGAGGAATAATGGAGGGTGGGGAGATGGGTGTTTTATTCCATTTTGCTTTTTATGGTATTTACATTGTTGATGTTTCTCTATGAGATTAGATCATATTATATTATGGGATGAACCTCTTGGTTGCCCAATTGCTACCCATGTTATTGGAGGTACTGTGTTAACAAGAAAAGTTTAATAAAGCTATTGAATTATTTAAAAAAAAGGACTACACTCAACCCTGGTAGACAGGTGGAATGGTCTTAAGATTACCTTGACTGGCAATACTATATAATATGCCTCATGGAAGCAAAGGCAGATACAGCTCATAGACTAGTACTTGAATACAGACTCTTTGGTCTTGAGGCAGCAAAAAATGACACTGGTTACAATCTGCTACTGCAAATCCAAGAATGCAAAAAGCATCTTAATGATTATATTGAACACAAAATTGAAGGCCAACATCTTCACTAGTGCTACTACAAAGCAAGAAACAGGGTAGGGAGCTTTTGATGTAGCAGATAAGGAAACAGGAGGCCAACTGCAATATCACTGTGTGACACTGAGCTGAAATAGTGCCTGTTCATGAACTCCCTCAGGGGTTCTAGCTGAGACGTGAGATCTTGGTTGCACAGCAACCACGTCAGCTTCAGTATGTGAGCTGATGATACGACAGCCTGATGTCATTATATTCAGGCTGTACATAGAATCCACGAGCAGGTACAAGAGGGTGAGCTGCGCAGAACAGCATTCCCTTCAGAACAAGATGCCGTGAACTGCTGTAGCAGGTAACTCTGCACTTTTCTGAATGAAGTTAAGAGTGACTATGAATATATCATTGTAGAAAGTTAACCAACACTAAATCTGTTTTCGCTCTGCTCACTTTAGGGAAAGTATGTGTCAGACAGCAGCTGCACAGTAACACATTTTAAAGGGCAAACAGCTGCTGTAGTCAGCAACACAACATTGCAGAAAAGAGGTATAACAAAAACAAATATTTTTAATTTAAAAATTCAAGCAGGTAACCTTACAAAAAGTTAACAGAATAAACATTATTAAATATTTCAACTTTAGTTAACATGGCTTCCTATTGAAGGGGCAGTCCTTTTATATATTTTTAGAAAATGGAGTCATTTATCTGAATTAAACTGACATAAAATATAAAATGATAAAGTATAAAATACACAGGCAACAATACAAGTAGTAAGGACAACAGTCTGTGAATGGCTACCGAGAACACTGAGGTGGCATTTTTATTTAATGCACATTGGTAGCAGCCCATACCACTGGGTCAAACTGATTTATTGTACTATTACAAGAAACACATAACATGTTTTTGTATCATCTCTTGTAGTAAGTACCGTAACAATTAAAAGCACCTACATTATTTATCCTGTGAAAGGGCACATAGTTGCCAGGTACTTTGCTTGGTGAATTTAAATGTACATATAGTGATTGCTAAAATGGTACTTAAAATTTGCATTGATTTACAAATCTTCTTAATTGATGTTTACAGAAGAACAGTAATTATGTCCCCTTGAAAAAGCCTGATGAGAGGCAAAATGTTTTGGCAAATAGAAATGAATGAACTACTTAACCTCATGTGAAGTGGTCCATGCATGTTTTGAAAAACATAGGCGTGGAATCCATTCCTTTTTTCTACAAGTTTATAGCTTGAAAGTTATAGCTTGGCAGAACACTCCAGGAGAAAGGACTGCTGTGTGACTGAACTTCTCTGCTGGGACTAAAGTAGAAGAACTTTGTATTTAGACCTTTAATTTAGGGTAAAAAAACTAACATGCAAAACAAAACAAAAAAGTGTTTTGGGTTAACTGAACTGAATGGAAACTGAAAAGTCATCTAGGTGTAAATCTCAGGTGACTGAAAGGACTTAACTGTTGTGAGGTTTAAATTACTTGTAGAAAGGTCTGGTAAGTAGGGGGTGGCTCAGCTAGAAGGAAGCTACATTTAAGGACTGCCTTAGAAAGATTCTGCTAATAGCTTGGCAGAACACTCCAGGAGAAAGGACTGCTGTGTGACTGAACTTCTCCTACTGGGACTATATTGCCTCACCCCCCCCACCCAAAGCTAGTTCTATTTTTTATAGGCACAGGATTTGACTGACAACAGGAACTTCCTGTTTAGGGCAGGAGTGAGTGATCACAGAACCACCAAGGACCCACTATCCTAGAAGGGCAAGAGTAGCTCTCCGCCCCTCTAGCTGCTGGAGGTCTGCCTCTGAACAAGTAAGCGGTCTACTGAGAAATATAGGATATTCTTGTCTCGAACAGGACAATCAGGAGCTTAAAGGGCACACAGGCAGAAAGTAAGGAGAGAGAGAGAAAAAAGAGGAAAGAGTAAGGATTGCAAACAGTTAAGGGGCCAGAAATAAGACATGATTGGGTGGTGCAGTGCAGTGGCTGTGGAGGCAGCAGTCTTCCGGGAGATGTTCTGGAGGATGCGGTGTTGTCCCATCTGCAGGCACCTCTCTGGGCTGAGGGAGGAGGTTGCTCATCTCCAGGCTGAGTTGGCCAGGATTTGTGGGACCTCCTCTTCCATCCAGGGACCACCAGTGCCACTGCCGCTGCCTCAGAGGTTGCCAAGAAAGAGGCGCGTTGGACCACAGGGCTCAGGGAGGGTGAGGATGGTGGAACAGAGGCACATCCTCCAGTTGTACTCTCCACAATTTCTATGCCATTCTGGCAAGTGTGGTTCCTCTATGGAGGCACCTACAGTGGAGACCAAGGAGGATGCTGGGAACCTGCACAAAGGAGACCCACAGGAGGGTGGCAGGGGAAGGAACAACTCCTGGTGGGGACTCCAGTTAAGGAAGGTAGAACTGGGCAAGGAAGGGAGAGGGAGGTGCCTGCCTCGAGCTTATGGCTTGAGGGACAGGGAGCGAATCCTTAGGATTGCGGAGCAGCTGCACAGGGAGGAGCTGGATGTCATTGTCCACTTACGGACAAATGACCTGGCTAAGAAAGGGATTAGAGAGTGCAGGAAGAGTTTGTGGAATTGGGGAGGGCCTTAGTCAAGTAGCATGCACGGTAACCTTCCCTGGAGGTGCTACCCATCTATGGCATAGGAGAGGCTAGGGTGTCTGCACTACGGATTCAATCAGTGGTTGAAACACTGGTGTGGGAGCGCAGGGATTTGGCTTCACTGGGGACTGGGGTCCACCTGGAGTGATGCAAGCCTATACTGGCATGATGGGCTGCATCTGTCCGGGGGGAACCAGGATCCTAGGTGATAGGTTTAAATGCTTCATTGGCAAGCTTTTAAACTAGCCAAGGGGGAGGCACTGAAAGGAGCAGGAAAATCCCAGCCCCCCAAACAATCACGGTAGTAAGTTGGCAAACACCAGCATGGAGGTGTCGATAGGGAGAAGGCAGGGGTAATGAGAAAGTGACAAGGCAAGAAGGACAGGGATGGTGCAAAAGGGGTAAGGCCATCAGGAAATGGAGGGTAATGAGTACCAATGCCTGTAGTCTGGGCAACAAGCTCCTTGAGCTGGTGGCCTTAATGGAAGAGGGATGCCTGGCATCAGAAGTAGTCACAGAAACATGGTACAGAGAACCATGACTGGATGAACATACCAGGGTACATAACCTACAGGAGAGACAGGCAGGGGAGGAGGAGGGAGGAGTAGCTTTCTATGTAAAGGAAGGACAAAGCAACTAAACAAAAAGAGTAAACAGGGAGGAGAGGAGGCACTGTGGGTCACCTTGGAGACTGGAGGGCACCACAATCCGCACAGGGTTGGTACAGACCCCCATGTCAGGGGAAGGAATGGACAAGGATATGATGGAAGGCATTCTTAGAATGGCAGAAAAAGGGAGATACTGTTGATGGGAGACCTGAATATGCCAGATGTTAACTGAGCACATTTGCTGCAGCGATATCCAAGAGCAGGGCCATTCTTGACGCCTCACAGGTGGCAGGCATTAGAGAAGCTAGTTTCAGAACCCACTCTTGAGGGAGCAATCTTAGACCTCGTACTCTCAAACTGGGGCAGTGGAGAGGATCTCAGATCTAAGAAGTGGTGCCATCTAGGGACAAGTGACCATCAAACAGTGTGGTTCATGTTAAACTCAGCTACAGAGTCAAGCCACACAAAAGTGAGGGTACTGGACTTTAGGAGGGCTGATTTTGGCAAGATGGGAGAGTGCCTCAGAAAAGCACTAGCAAACAGGCTAGAAGGAGGTGTGGAGCAACAATGGGGAATTATCAAACTGCCATCACAGAGGCAACAAGCCTTTGTGTGAAGCAAATAAACAAATCAAAACGAAAGAAAAAGCCACTTATGGTTCTCAAGAGAGGTGGCTGTGAAAGTCAGGAAGAAAAGATAGCATTCCAGAAGTATAAGAAACACAGAAGGAGCAGGACAGAGAGCTGTACCAGTTAAGGCAGAAAGAAGCATGGAGGGAAGTCAGAATAGCAAAGGCCCAAACTGAGGAAAGATAGCCAACTCAGTTAAGAAGGGGATAAAACCCTTTATAGGTCATCAGCGAGCGAGAAAAGACAAAGGGAGGGATAGTGAGGCTGAATAGAATAAACGGTGGGTGGGCAGAGGGGACAGTGAAAGCAGGAATACTGAACGAATATTTCTGCTCAGTATTCACAAAAGAGGAGGGGAACTGCCTAATCCAATTAACAGAAGCACTCTAATAGGGGGTCAATCCCAGTCCTTTCACAGAAGAAAGGGTTCTGCAAGAACTCCTAAAACTGAAGGTGGACAAAGCAATGGGTCCTGATGGAATTCACCCCAGAAATTCTAAAAGAATTAAGGAAGGAACTAGTGAAACCACTGGCTACTCTTTTTAATAAATCATGGGAGGATGGTGTGGTACCCGAGGACTGGAGGAAGGTGGATGTGATTCCCTTCACAAAGTGGGACCAAGACAGAGGCAGGAAACTACAGACCTGTCAGTCTGACCTCTGTGGTAGGGAAAGTGATGGAGTCACTTCTGAAGGAAAGAATAGTTGAGTACCTAGAGGTCAGTGGAGCACAGGATCCAAGGCAGCATGGGTTCACAGCGGAAGGTCATGTCAGACGAATCTAATAGATTTCTTTGACTGGGTAACCAAAGTAGTAGACCAGGGAGGGCTGTGGACATGGCCAACCTAGACTTTAGCAAGGCATTTGACACAGTCCCACACAAAAGATTATTAGTCAAATTAACCAGCCTGGGAGTGGGTCCCAGGGTGGTACTATAGATAACATTGGCTGGACAAGAGGACACAGAAGGTTATTGTAAATGGAGTCCGCTCTGAAGAAAGGGCTATTACTTAGTGGGTACCGCAGGGTTCAGTATTGGGTCCAGTCCTTTAATGTCTCTATCAGTGGCATTGCAGAGGGACTGGAAGGAAAGTATGCCTTTGCAGATGACACAAAGATCTGCAACAGGGTTGATACACAAGGAGGTGTGGAAAGGATGAAAAGGACTTGGCAAGGTTGGAGGAATAGTCTGATGTATGGCAGCTAGGATTCAATGCAAAAAGTGCAAATAATGCACCTGGGAAACAAGAACCCAGGGAAGAATACACAATGGGTGGGAGGTAGTAACAACAACAAAACAGGAAAGGGACCTGGGGTAATCATATCAGATGACCTTAGGTTAGCAAGCAATGTGAGAAGGCAGTAGGGAGGGTCAGGGTATACTGGGATGTATAGGGAGGCATCAGCAGCAGAAAACAGGAAGTTGTTATCCCTCTGTACAGACAGTTGGTGAGACCCCATCTGGAATACTGTGTCCAGTTCTGGAGACCCCATCTCCGCAAGGACATAGACAGGATAGAGGCAGTCCAGAGGAGGGCAACTAAAATGGTGCAGGGTCTGCAAGAGAAGCCGATGAGGAGAGACTAAAGGAGCTTAATATGTATACCCTTGAGGAAAGAAGGAGAGGGGACATGATAGAAACTCTCAAGTACCTCAAGGAACCAACAAAGTCCAAGAGGTAGCATCTTTCAGAAAAGAGACTTGCAAGAACAAGGGGACACAATTTAAAGATAGAAGGAGGGCTGGTTCAGGGCAATGTGAGGAAGTATTATTTCACAGAGAGGGTAGGAATGCATGGAACAGCCTTCCTGAGGAAGTTGTGAGTCTAAAACTGTGGAGAATTCAAGAATGCATGGGACAGACATAAGGCAATTCTTGTGGGGGCGGTGGAAGATAGGCTGTTGGTGTAAATAGGATCTGCGGCCTATCCTGTAGGTAGGGAAATGGGCAGACTAGATGGGCCTAGCGGTCCTTATCTGCTGTCAAAGTCTATGTTTCTATGTTTATGCTGACCTGCAGAGGTTCACTGCAACCAAAGACTTCAGCTATTTCCCATAGACACAGTGATTTGCAAGGTACACATGAGCATCAGGCATATTCTATACATTTCATGGGCGGATGGGTGAGGGATGATGGCTACTACAGATATTCTTACAATTACAAGGGGGATGGAATGAGGAACAGTGCTTAAGACTAGTCCCAGGATATTCTATACATCACAGTGGGGACTGCAAGGGGCTACCTCTTGCACCAGGGATATTCTACACATGATAGTAGGGAATGGATGAAGGGTACCATTAGAAACAGGGATATTCTATACATCACAGTGGGGAATGGGTGAAGGGGTACCATTAGAACCAGGACATTCTATACATGACAGTGGGGAATGGGTGAAGGGGTACCATTTGAACCAGGTAGGGCTGCAAATTCTTTTCTCCAAAAGAATCAAATACCTCAAACTTCGGGTGTTCAGTCCTTTCATACTGTGGTGAACTACCAGGGGAAACAGGAGGACATTTTGTTTTGCCTGGTTCACACTGGGCAAACCAGTCGAACGCAAACTGCAGTTCACAACTGTAACACAATGCAAAGAGGATGGGAATTCACAGGCTCCCAGGATATGCCCTGGACAATCCTCCAGGAGTCCCAGCAGCCCTGTGCATACAAATCACCCCTCCTTCTTATCTCTGCCATCACACTTCTCAATGCCTCCCCAAAGCTTGCATTGGGCAAACCAGGAGAACCAGTCCACTGGCATGAAAACTCTGGTAAACCCCACACAATCTGACAGTCAAAATTCACGCTGATTGAAATTTGTGAGGTTCACACAGCTCTAGAACCAAAGATATTTTATTCATTACAATGAAGATCAAGTGAAGGAAAGTAATATTTTCTGTTTATTTGACAGGCAACAGTGCTACTGGGAGGGAGGGGTTCATGTACCATTTGTGTGTATTAAGAACAGAGTTTTGGAAGTATTAAATAGCACTGTAATAGCAGTCCTTAACTACTTCCAAAACCCATTCAACTTACCAGTTCACCCTGGCGCAAGAGGTTCACCTCATTTGAATTGGTGTAGTGACATGTTAAGAATGACCATGCAGACTATTCAGTGACATGCCAAGTGTACGTTAGAATATAGCAGAAGCCACACTAACAGGTTGTGGGCCATGCTAATCCCATTAGTACAGCACTAAGTCTGTTTGCACCATGCTAAAGGTTTGAGTGAGGCCCATAAACATGTTCCTGTTAGCAAGGAAGTCTGGCCAAGTGGTTAGGGGACAAAGCTGTAAACCTGGAGACCTGAGTTTGAATCCCAGACTAGTTACTCACTGTGAGACCCTAAACAAATTTTAACCTCCCTGTGCTTAAAGGAGAACTGCAGTCAAAATTTACAAAACGTATGTTGTACAGTGTGTTTTGATTTGCATGTGTTGTCAGTCCTATTATTTCTTCCTCTGTTTGCTGTTAGGAATTATTTTCTTTGTAAATTTGCCTTCTAGTTTTTTGGCTTCTTGAGATTTCCAGGTTTAAATTTTTATTGCTTGTCTTTTTTCCTACAATGCCTTCTGTCCCATGTGACAGTCATGCATCCAAGGCCATAAAACATTGAATTTGTTGACAGAAAATGATTGTTATCCCACCCAGTCCACCCAGATGTTCCCTGCCTAATTTGTCTCTGCTTCTCTTAACATGTCTCTGATGACTCTCCCTCCATCTGTCTATTTTCTTTATCCCACACATGCTTAATGCCCCCACTGCTTTCTTCTCCACCACTTCTACTGGCAGTCTGTTACAAGTATCTATCACCCTTTTGGTGAAGAACTATTTCTGCACGTCCCTCTTAAACTACCCCCAGATTCAACACATGCCCCCTGGTTCTGGTAATCTGACTTATTTGAAAGACTCCACTCCTGTGCCTTCTTCAACCCTGTGAGGCACTTGTAGATCTCATCATGTCACCTCTCACTTTCCTCTCTTCCAAAGTGTATATGTGAGATCCCTCAGTCTCTCCTCATAGGGCTTCTCATGCACCCCTGCACCATTTTAGTTGCCCAACTCTAAAGTGCCACCACCCTGTTTACTTTCCGAGGTGCAGCCTCCAAAACTGTACATAGTACTTCGGTGGGGTCTCACCAGTGAGTGATACCAGTGATTCAGTGAGTGTTCTGCAGCAGCAGCAATCTGCTGTTCAGAACCTGATGTTCTGACTTTAACTGAATAACTCTTTCTAATACAATCTTTTTCTTTGCTAGTTATGTTTCTAGTCCTAGTTGGGACTAAATGCTTTGTTTTTAAAGATTTTGTTTCATCAAACAATACACAGCCATAAATAAGCAAACAAATCACCCCAGGTCATTGATACTATAATTAGTGAATACTTACTGTTGCTGTTTCTTTACAAAATAGCCCACTCAATCATTTGTCAGGTGTTTGCCAAACTGTGACTGTAGCCTTTATTAGTGCTCACTGGATACTGCTGTAAACTTGACACTAAACCAGCACTTGATGTATCTACAGTCAAGGATACATCACTGTCACATGTTCAAGTTCAAGTTTATTGCAGAAAAACTCAGTTGAACAAGCTCATTCACAAGGAGGTCCTTTGACAGACAGTTAGTTACAGATTGCATAATTGAAAAAACATACAAATTCAAGGACAGAATTATGGGTAAGCATTAACATGTTGCATAAAAATGACAATGACATAGAAAAATACAAGTACAGAAAAAAGGTACAAAGTGCCTGTTTCAGAGTATCAAGGCAGCTCATTTCTAGGCAAGTAGGTAAGAAGAAGCATGAACTACGTTAGAGAGCAGTGAGATGGAACTTAGAAGCAGCTGCATGTATCTTTTA
The DNA here is from genome assembly GCA_016271365.2 of Neoceratodus forsteri. Lineage (NCBI taxonomy): Eukaryota > Metazoa > Chordata > Ceratodontiformes > Ceratodontidae > Neoceratodus > Neoceratodus forsteri. The sequence continues at coordinate 100,663,619 of JADMNL010000033.1, read as the reverse complement.
TTTTGCTGTAGCCAACCTTTTAAATAGGCTGACAAGGACAGTACTGGGGAAGCTTCAGTATGCCTTGGAGCTGGTTCCAGATAGTTGGGAGTATGCTCGATATGGCCCGCTTGTCAAGTGAGGTGTGAGTTCTTGTACATCGAGGAGGAGGAGGTCATTTTTCCTAAGAAAGTAGGTGCTATGGGAAATATGGAAAAGTGTTGTGAGATAGTTCAGAAGCTTGTTCAGGAGTAGCTTAAAAGTCCAGATACCAGCATGAAGTGTGCGTCTAGTTGAGAGTGATGTCCAGCCAGCGGCTAGGTTCAAATCACAATGGTGGGTTTGGTAGAGTAGGTTTGTCATGAACTGTATGGTGCGGTGGTAGAGGATGTCTAGTTTGTTGAGTCCTGAGGCCACTGTGGAGGAATAGATTAGATCTCCATAGTTCAGTACAGGCAAGAAAGTGGCCTGGACCAGCCTACTTCTGGTATCCAATGGAAAGTGGGACTTGTTACGAAAAAGAAACCAACCCTAATTTTTAGCCTCTTTGCCAGATCGTCAAGGTGGTCATGAAAGGAAAGCTTGTTGTCTAGCCGCATACCAAGATATTTGAATCTGTAGGCGATTTCAAGGGGTTCACCTAGGGAGGTAGTGATGAGTTCTTTGTGTGTGTTTACAAGGAAGTGGAGGTGGTGTTTGGGGCAAAGATCATGGTCTTAGTTTTCTTGGCATTGAGGAGTAGTTTGACATTGATTAGGTTGATTTCTAGTTGTGCAAAGTCACTGCATGTACATCCCTCATTTTAGCCAGTGTAGAGCCTGATATATATACAGTACCGTATCATCAGCAAAGAAATGCAGATGGGACTGGGATATATGTGCCTCAAGGTTATTGATGTACAGGGACAAGAGGATGGGACCTAATATGGAGCCTTGCAGGACTCCTGACAACTGAGAAGGATGCAGAAAAGAGGCCACCAGCTTTTACTTTCTGGGTGCTTCCAGATAGGTAGCTGGTAAACCACTGGGAGCAAGGGTGGCGCCCTACTTTTATTAGAGTTTGAGACTAACAGATTGTGGTCAACAGTGTTGAACGCTTTGCTGAGATCTAAAAATTCTGCACCAGTAACTTTCTTGGAGTCCATGGCTGTGATACATTCATTGGTAACTTTGGCTAGAGCAGTAACTGTACTGTGGTTGGGCCAGAAGCCAAATTATGCAGGGTTAAGGATTGAAGATGATTAGATATGGAGTTTCATTTGGGGTAAACTAACTTTTCAAGGACTTTGAGAGGACAGGTAAGATTGAAATGAGCCTATAGTTGTATAGGTCACATGGGTCCCCTGACTTGAATAATGGGAGGACGTGGCAGATTTCGGCAGGAGGGAACAGTGGCAGTGGAAATGGAAAGACTGAATATGGGGAGGATGGAGCAGTGAGGTCAAGATAGCCTAGTTTAAGAAAAAAAGGTTCTAGACCATTGTCCCTTGCACTTTTCGAATGTCTATGTTAAGAACTGAATCTTCAACTTCTTTATAGTTAAGCAGGCACAAAAGGAGCGGGCAGGTTGAAGTTTGCAAGTCAATGTTATTACAGTGTTGACTGCTATCACAGGCTGCATAAGGTGAAGAGTTGAAAGCTAGGCCAGCAGTTTCAAGGTGATTGTTGATTTCCTTGAGGATTAGGCAGATGTTTCTACAGCCCTACCATTGCTGAGGATCTTCAGAGGGATGGAGGGGCTACAGGCGACCTTCGATGGACTTGAGTGTCTTCCAGATTTTTGGAAATTCCTTTTGCCTGTTCAAGGGTGGAGACATAATAGTTAGCTTTGCTTGTGCAGATTTGTTTGGCACAGGTGTTTCTAGCTGCTCTGAATGCTTGCCAGTCTGGGCTGGGCTTTTGGATTTTCTAGCCTTAGCCCACAGTTTATCACAGTGTAGGAGTGTAGTCTTGAGATCTGATGTAAACCATGGGTTGGATGTTTTACACACCATGACTTTGATCAAAGGGCATGCTTGTTGGCCAGCGTGGTGAGGTTGTCATTAAGGACAGTGACTGCTCATCAATCATTTTGGCAAGGTAGAGGTCTTGCCATCTAATTTTGCTCAAGTCGGATAAGTAGTCCGATATATTAAACTTGTGAAAGGACTGCTTAGTTATGAGTGTTAGTTGCTGTTGGGCTATAATTTGTGATCTTGTACAACTACCCCATGATCACTCATGTTATTGTGGAAGACTGTAGAGTGAAGAATGTTGTGGGATGCGAGAAAGTATGACATCAGAGAGAACTGTTGTCCAGATTGGATGTATTGGTTCTAGTGCATCCACTGACTAACTGGGCTAAGCCAACTTCGTCACAGAAGGATTTCAGGCTGTGCAACTTGGGGTAAGCCAGTCCATATTAAAATCCCCAAGTATTAAAGTTTCAGTGTTGTTGGAGGTGATTAAGATTTATGTATGGTGAGGATGTCAGTGCCGCCAGATGGGGGTGATAACCACCAATAATAGTGAGACATTCTGTGGATGGAAGATGTAATTTGAGAGATACCATTTCATATTCCTTAGGTTTAGATTTACAGTGAATATCACTGACTGTAAACTTAGATTTAGTGTAGATGGACTACACAGCCCCTCTGGCTTCCCTATCTGCCCTGTGCAGATTGTAGCCAGGAAGGAGACTTGTTGATCACTGTTTGAACTTTTGAGCCAAGATTCTGGTTATAATAATGAGCTCCGACTCAGTATGGACAGCTCACATGTAACAGAAGGCACTGTGGGAAAAGCAATACAAACTTCAAATGTGGAGATCCCCATGGGTCACAAAACTAGCAGGAAAATTTAGAAAACAATTCATAAAAGCAAAGGAAGGACACACTTGGACTACACTCACAAATCAAAACACTCTGCACAAGATATTTTTAATATAAATTTGACTGTAGTTCCCTTTAAAAGAAACAGAAACCTTGTTTTTTATGTATTTTAATATACATGGAAATTTTCTAGAACTGTGAAATCTGTTTTATATCCTCAGTGTATTGTTTAATGTGTTTTAAAATAGATTTTGTTCTGTAGTTAGGGTCTCTAATCAATGCTGCATTTTCCAACCCAATATACATTTTTATGTTGGCTCACCGCAGCCAACATACAGTATTGCAGTAGTAGCAGATTTGGAGGAGCAGTCACTGTGGGTGAATGCAGGAACACATCCTAGGCGCATCCTCATTCCCGATGAGGCAGCTGCAGGCACTGACACCAGCAACATGTAATGTGGACACCAGATCAAAGAAAAGGTCCACTGCAATGAGAGCCAAGCTTGACTATGCAGTGGCACCTTCCAACGTGCCTTTGCTGGTGAAGAAAACATGGTGACAGTGACTGCCACCACTGCCTGCCACAATGCCAAAGTTCGGGGTGCCCAATCCTCTGTCGGCATACCCTAACCCATTTCATGTGCTGATGGGGAGCCCACCTGCCGGCATGATTCCCTCCTCATTTGTTGTGTGCAGAGGGGATGCCCAATCCTCAGCATTTGCCCCCCTGGTATATGCCGTAGGGTGCCCAATCTTCCATCAGCTAGCCCCCAAAACACTCAGGTGGCATGCTGGGATCCCATCTCAGTGTGCCAAATGCTCCTGTAAAACAAAACCATCCCATGACTTTTTTTAACCCTCTAAAAGAAGAAAATAGTCCCTCGGTCCGTCCTCTTCAGTATGTGCCGACAGAGGTGCCCAATCCCCATCAGCTAGCCCCTCAAACACTCAGGTGGCACGCTGGGAGCCCACCACAGCACGCCAAATGTCCCTGTAAAAAAAATCCTGCAATGTTTTTTAAAAAAATAAAACTGTAAAAGAAGATAACGGTCCCTCATGGTCTGTCCTGCTCCCTCCCCAACTCGTGGCTCCACCCTCTGCCGCGAACCTGCCTCCCCACTCCCCCTTCATCCCATACTTACCTCTGGAGTCTGGTACAATGATCTTCGTGAACCGGGAACATGTCTGCACTCTTCAAGGCCGACTTAACTGAAGAAATGTCAAGCTGTATGATGGCATAAATAGGGTTTTTCAACTTTGGTGCATATCGCTGGTATTTTTAGGAATTTTGGCATCAAATTTTCAACATGGGGTTATTGGGGTCCTTCTTATGAATTCAGTCACTGTCATGTGTTTGTGGTCCAGAAAGGTGATTTCTTGGTCACTGCGTGGAATCACCTTTCTGGACTGATTATTGAAATGAGGTGGGCTTTCAGAAAGCCTATGTTGCAAATTTGGTGAAAAAATCCCAAAAATGACTGTTTTATGAGCGTGCATTGCACAGTTTCCATGCCGATCGAAACTTCATGAATTTATAGTATTTTCACTCTAGATTTTCAACATTGGCATTTTCCCACCTTCTTATCAACAGTACAGCTGTCATTTTACATATCTTGGCCAAAATACGTTTTCGCACTTGTGGCACAGAGATTAGCGTGATCATTGTGCAAAATCAGTTTTGGAACAGTTTCACAAAATGACAGTGACACTCTTCATGAGCAGAGGTCCTAAAATGCATATGTTGAAAGTTTGGTGATGAAAGTCTATAAAATGACTGTGTTACAAACATGCATTAAGTAGTTTCCACGCACCCTTGTAACTTCACAAATGTGCAATACTTTCATGCCAGATTTTCAACACTGGCATTTTTCACCTGCTTATGAACAGTACAGCTATCATTTTCACATACTGCCCAAAATGTGTTGCCGCACTCTGTGGTACAGAATGGCTGGTCACTGTGGGAAATCCATTTTTGGGACAGATTAACAAAATCATAGCGCCACTGTTCATGAGGGAAGTCCCAAAATGCCTATGTTGAAAATGTGTCTCTTCAGGGTGGGGGTAGGTTGGCGTCAGTTCAATACTTCACTGCCATTCCTATTATGCATCTCTGACTCCTGCACTACCAATGCCAATGCCAGCAAGACAACATTTGGCATTGACAAATGTTTGTTTAATTACCAATAAGTGACAAACCCAGGGACAGTTGAGTAGAAGTCCTGCATAGACAGCTTCTTTCCAGGCTTTTATTCCAATTATGTTTCTTGGTTCTGTAACTCATAAGTAATTAAAAAATAAGTACTGGGCAGGAAAAGGCAGTATTAGCAAGGATACTTAATAAGGAAAAGAAATAAGACAATTGCAAAACAATGGAGGGTCATTACACAGACATAACACATACACAGACTTCTAAATATATTAAAATAAGACACGGGGTATTAAACAGAAGTAACACATACACACTTTTAATTATATTAAAATATAAACAAACAAGGTTTATGTTCCTTTAAACAGTCCTTAATCTTTATAAACTTATATCTGTGCTCATTGAAACTTCCTGTGTTGAACATTTTTCATCCTTCCTGTCATGGACAGTAAAGTACTTTGAATACAGTTTCTATGAAAGATATTGTATAAAATAAAATCCTTTCATTTCCTTTGCTGCATGTAAGTATTGCTTTTAATGTATTTTACATTCTCTTCCCTGTGATACACTTGGAAATAATCTATACTGCTCAGTGCACCTTCCTGAGCAAACATTATAACTAAATAAAGAATTGATTATCGCTAACATGCTTGCAGGAAAATGCCACTTAGAAGTGAAATGAACATCAGTGAAGAAGGCAGACATGAAAACAAGTCTGCCACCTTAAAGTGCTGTAAAACCACTGTCAGTCCAAGAGCTGGTACAAAATAAAACTGTGACAAAGTCTGTGGTCAGTTTCTGCCTGGACCCTTCTATACGCTTAGCACCCTCATGCAAATCTTGCATTTCTATGGGAGGAAACAGCCTGGACTGTGCAGGATCTTCAAAATGAGCCTTCAATGTCTGCTAACAAGGATGGTTTTCTGACTGGTCCATCATGGAGGTCTCTGGTTGAGGAGCAACATAAAGGCCATTTTCTGCTTGGAGTTGTAAAGGATTGGTGCTGCCGGTGGAGGTTCACTTGCTTCTGGAATTAACAAGGTATGTAGATTGTCCTGGATCAAATGGTTGTTGGTGCTATCAAAGATTGCTAGCTCAATGAAATGTAGCCAAAACAGGTAGGAAGCACTCGAAGGGGCTGTCTGAAAAAGACAGTAGCCATGCTATTCAGTTTTTGTTTTGTATAAAGGTAAAAAGAACGTCGACAGGTGCCCTGAACTGATTGACCTTTGGTCTACACTGAGGTAGATCAACAGCCAGAACCACTCAATAAATAAATACCATTTAAAGAAACAAATATCAATAGTACAACTGAAACTAGAGCAACCAGAAACTGCTCAGTTCCAAATTCCTATTGCTTCAAATTTATAAAGTGGCATTATTTGAGTTTTACCACAATGTAGCAGTCCATATTAAAGCAGCAACAAAAGAAATTTATACATAAAAGAAAAAAAAATCAACAATCAAGGCCACATAAACAGTCTGTTCAAATTAGGAAACTTATAAAACAGAAGCATGATTATATTGACCAAAGAAATTAATCATTTTAAAGAGGACATCATTAATTTCAAATAATATTTTAGCACTCATAAAATGCAGAAGCCTAATTCCCTGTGGTGTCTAAATCCAGGAGAAATCTCTATTATGTATATCAAAACCTTTTAAATTCAACTGGAATTCATTAAGGTACCTTAAATTAAATAGTGATGTCCACTCTGGCAGAGATGCAGGGGCATACGTTTTAAGAGAACATAGCAAAAAAGAAAGAAAGGGAAGTAGTTGAGAATCTTGGATTAGTTTTCTCGGCAATAGCGACGTTTATACCAGCCTCAAAGTAACAATCCAAGAAATCATCAGAACTGCTTTGAAGAACCAATTCCTGTGCATTTTCTTCAAACTAGCGTATAAGCCCACTAACAAGGATGATTTTCTGACCAGCTCGGTGTGATGGGTCATGGTTCAGGAGCAACATGAAGATAATTTGCTACTGTGGGGGCGCAAAAGGTGGGCACAGCTTGAGGAGGCTCTTACTTTTCTCTGGGAAGGAAGAGACAGATGCAATATATGGCCTAATGCATTGTAAGAAGCCCATAATTTATCTAGAATTAGCATGAGGTCACCCTAAATCCATCATTAAATCATCAAGGGTTAATCATATCTTCATTCTGGAATCATTCTGAAGTCATCCTAATGTCTTCTTAGATTCATTATAGAATAGTCATTGTGATTTGTCTAAAGTGATCACTGGAGTCCTCTAATTTTAATATTTTGGGCTTCTGACATATTCAAGGATAGCTTCAGTCAAAATGGAAGATAATTTTAAGATTAATTCAAGATAAGTTAGACATGAAATCATTAAATAACTCCAGCAAGATCTTCCTTTGTTTGTTTGTTTGTTTGTTTGTTTGTTTGTTTGTTATCTCTCAGAATTTTATTCAGTAAAAAGAAACATTCAGCCTCATGAGTGCAATACAACTCCATACAGCAATGTTACACAAATCATGCATTCACTGACTGGGATGCAAAGGGTGGGCACAACTTGATGAGGTTCACTTTCTCTCTGGGATCTAGGATCAGTATAAGGTCACCCCAGCACCATAACTAAATCATCAAGAGCTAATCCTGTGCTCATTCTGGAATCATTCTTGGAGAGCTTGAGAGGGAAGAGAGGAGAAATAAGAAGTTTAGGAGCAGACAGAACCAGGTTAGTGGTACTCAGGTTGTCTTTGTCAAAGAGGAGACCATGGTGGTTGAGTGAAACAAATGTAAGTGCACTCAGTGGGATGAGACTTTAGTCAAAGCAGTCACTGGAGCTGGAGGCTGTGAGGTGAGCATAAAGTATGGATTTGAAAGCTCCCAATGTCGTGGAGGATAGGGAGGGCAGGTTAAGGGCATTGTACCAGGTAGGGGCACGGTATGTAAAAGATCTTTGTCCCTGAGCAGTCTGGCATCTAGAGACAAGGAAAGGCTGGTGGTCAGATCTTCTGGTGGTGAATGAAGCCACTGTTCAGGCAGAGCAGGTCCCGGATACATGGAGGAGTGAGTCCCAAGATTGATTTTTTTGCCATCACGCAGGTGAGATACATGAGGCGATTGGAAAGATGAATTTAAATATTTTGGCTCCACATATATTCTAGGATAACTTTGGTCATACATGGAAGATGATTTTAAGATTATTGCAAAATAAGTACAGGATGAAATCATTAAATTGATGTATTAGTTAATATATATATATATATATATATATATATGTATTGTTTACATGTACTGCACTGGTCGACCTTGAAAATGGGTCTTTGGCCCATGGACTTTCCAGTATAAATAAAACAAACAAACAAACAAACAAATTACACCAGGAAGATCTTCCATTTTTGTCACTCAATATTTTATGCAGTAAAAAAACATTCATCCTCACAATGAGAGCACAATAGCACTCCATAACAAATCATTCATTCACTGCCTTGGATGGGTTTTACCATGCCGCAGTGACAGCAGCTATGGAGACATCCCAGACAGTGACAGCTGCATTGCTAAGTGTTAGCAATGCAGTGTTGGGGATCGTCCTGTTTCAACCCTCCGATGTGGGGGCTCCACCCCCACACCCTCGTCTCTAGGATTCCAACTCCAAGTCAGAGTTGAAGAGGGAGGAAACAACCTGCGAGGCAATCCCCTGGCCATGGGAGACCATCAGAGCGACAGGTGGATTTGGCTGAATCCTGTGCTGTGGTGGTCTTTGCATTGAGAGTTAGATGTAAGCGGTATACCCCTTGGATGGGCCTTCATGTCCTTATCTGCGTCAACTTCTATGTTTCTATGTTGGATGCAAAAGGGTGGCCACAATTGAAGAAAGTCTCTTTCTCTCTGGAATCTAGGATTAGCACAAGGTCATCCCAGCTCAATCACTATATCATCAGGGTTAATTCTATCCTTATCCTGGAATCATTCTGAAACCATCCTTATGCCATCTTGGTGTCATCCTAGAATAGTTATTATGAGTTACATGAGGTCATAACTAGACTCATCTAATTTAAATATTTTGGGCCCAGACATATTCTAGGATAACTTCAGTCACACATGGAAGATGATTTTAAAATTAGTTCAAAACAATTTGGGTGAAATCATTAAATAACACCAAGAAGATCTTCCTTTTTTTGTCACCAAAATTGTATTCAGTAAAAAAAAACCTAGTTCATCCTCACAATGTGAGCACAATAGCATTTCATATAACAATGGTAAACACATTTTATAAACAAAGAACAGACAACAAAAGAGCTCTGCAGGGCTCCAGACAGTAAACGCCTATGAAAAGTCTGTGAACACATAAACTGGGCACAAGTCTTTAAGACAGCTAGTAGTCCATGATATTGCTCATGCTAGTAAATGCATAACTCAATCCATTAGTCTCATTTAAATCCTGTTCACTAGGAGTCAGATGACCTGTTGGGGAATAGGAAGTTAATAACAAAGACCGCAATCATATATGAACCTTTGCAATAAGGAAAAGGGTAACAACAAATTAGTGCAGTTGCATTCAGTTCATCCGTCCCTTGATAAATATCCCTGTGGTAAGCTGGGATATCGCTTTTCTGGAAGATATTGTTCCCAAGCCTGGTACTGGGACATTTTTCTGCCCTAATATTGATATCAGCAGTAATATGTTTTAATGCCTGTACAGGGTTTTATTTAACTCCCAAAATTGATTAGCGTTTTGCTCATAAAAGTGTTAAAACATTATGAAATGCACAACACTTGCCTCACTGTCTTTAACTAACATAACACTTCTAGAAAACCTATATAAATACTTTCTGTACAGTTAGCATTGTCCCAAGAAAAACTGCTAATCAATTATTTAAAACCCTGCTGTATGTCATCTACAGTGCATCTCCAAAAACTGCCAGTGGGGCCACCTCTAAAAGCCACAGTCTGGTGCATTTGCAAGCTGCAGTCAGAATTATCCTAGTAGTTTTCTTAGCTACTTCTAAACTTTCCTAGTTGTGTGTACCCCAGGATCAACAGTGGAAGTGTGAATGAATAATTGTAGTCCAAGACAATGTGATTCCTTGGTGGATCTCTTCTAAAATTCTGGGATGTAGACAGGACCAGAAAATGTAGCTATGACCCTTCCCAAGAATACCTAGCAGGTATCTGATTGGGTAGTCTCATAATGTTCTGTTATGCTGGGAGACCAGAAGTATCTGGTTAATATCTTCCACCAAAATTCTTACTAGATTGGTGTTCATGTCACTTTCCAGCCTCACGTCACTTGTCTTTTCCAAGCCTTTTACCAGTATCTGAGACCCTGCTTCCAGTTCCCATCTCCCTCAGCTGTTCAATATGTTGGGCTTATGGGTCACACAGGACTTGATAGGTCTCAGAGATGTATCTGAGATTGGGTCAGACAGCCACTATCCAGAAAAACAAGTCATCCATTTTGTGCTTGTCCACTCCACCAGTTGGAAATTCTCTTCTGTGTTCAGAAAATTATGTCCCTGTAAGTACCTGAAGATCTCTTTACATGTAAATTTACATTTCTGGTGTGATATTGCAAAGCTTCCACCCTCGCACTCTCCAAATATTGCTCAAACCTGTCAGTCCTAACCTTTCCCATGATATGTAGTCCATGCCTTGGCTGGTTCATCTAAACATGCCACTGTATCGGATAAGTGTGAGGGGCCCAAAGTGTTAGGGTTTATGTCTGCCATCACAGTACACAGATAATGAGCTGCATTTTCAAAGACCTTAGATTGACACAGGTGCTTGCGTCAAACAGTTCTGACACAGGGTACCTTGCACCAAGGGCTATGCCAAGTGCAAATTTGAAAGGCAGCCTGTGTCACCCAGCAGGCTGCCTGCACCAAAGTGTGCTAGCATCAGCCTTGCACCACAAAATGGTCAGTGCATGGTGCTGGGGTTGCAGTAGACCCAGACTGCCACAGCCTTTGGATCTGGAATTTGAAAGACCTCCCCAGGAACTAGGGAGGCCTGGTCTAGGGACTTAGATGGCTTCGGGGGTCATCTTGTACATGCCACCATGTGGCCCACCCGATCCATCCCTGGTGGGTGATCTCTGGTGGTCTGATGGTCTCCTCCTCACCCCCATCACGGTCCCCAACACCCACGTCCATGTGTCCTGCCAACCTCCATACCATGATCAGGCGACCGGCACAGTGTCACACACCACCGGTCAGCCACCAAATGAGCCGTCAGTGTGTGTTCACTGTATACAGTAAACAGTACGCACACAGACTGCCTATTCAGCAGCCAGCCAGGGTATCATGTGGAGGGCTATGCCAGTCACTGATCAGTATGGGTGTTATGAGCAGGTACCATGGAGGACATTAGCCCACCAGGGTACAGGAGAGTGCTGCAGCACCAGTGCCGGTGGTGCAGTGGTGATGGAGGGGCAGTTCCTGATTGGCAGCCCTGTCTGTGTGCTGCAGACTCCCACAACCATTGTGGCATTCCGGTGGGTACACCATACATCAGTGCAGCACCTCACTTTGCAAAGCCACTGGACTAATGCACTCGGACCCATAAATAGAAATTCAGGAGTGGTCCTGGCACACTACACTCCAGCAAGCTGCCATTGTTGCAGCTTGCATTGGCCTTTGAAAATCCGTCCCAATGTGTGTGTGATGCATGACCCATGGGTTGGAAATTGAGTTCCAGATTGCCCTGTTTAGTATCACTGCGGTAATGCAAATAATAGCATGCATGGTAAGCCCTCGTTCTCCATGTTGTACCATTGAGATTCCTCTCATTGCTTTAGCCAAGTTGCTACCTGGGCTGCTTTCTGATTAACACTTGAGAATATCTGCCAGTGCCAAGCCCCCCACTCCCTCTCCAGCACCAACACCTCATATCAAATTGTAGTCTGCTTACCACTCAAACAAATTTTAAAACCTCTTGATTTTCACTGGTAGTGTTGATTAGGAAGATGAACCTGTGGAGCACGCTCATCTTTATGGAGTTTATTCTGCCTGAAAGTGACAAGGCAACACTGACCAGCACATCAGATCTTCCTGAATGTTGTTATACAGTGCCTGATAATTTAATGAGAATAGCTTTGACAGTGTAGGAGTGATCTTGACCCCAGATATTTAATCTGATTGTATTCTGCCCAAGCAGGCTGGAGGGAGCATAAGAGGCATGAGAACATGTACAACTATGCCCAACTGCCTCTGACTAAAAGAAATTAATTTTAGCCAGGCAAAGCCCCATGAGTAGAAATTAATGCTGGAACCAAGGTCTCAGGTTTCAAAGTAAAAGATGGAGTCCTCCACACACAAAGATGCCTTCTGCTCCTCGCTTCAACTTTCACTTTGTATGAAGGGTGCTGCAGTACTGTTTGGCCAAGGGCTCTGAGTTAGGGGCAAAAGAAGTGGAAAGAGTGGGACATTGCTGTGTGCCATGCACAAGAGGAAATCATGGTGCTAACATGCCATTTACTTTCACCATGGCCTTCAGGGTATCGTTTTGGGTTTGTGCTATGTGTTAAAATTTAGGGCTGAATTAGAAGATCTGCAGAGTTTTTGGAGAAATAACCAATTAATCCTACCAAAAGATTTGTCTGCATTCAGAAAGATGGCAAGTAGTGCATCTGTTGCACTGCTTGGGGCAGCAAAACATTTAGCAAGCACCTGAAGTTTCCAGGAGGAATCTCCCTTTAATAAATCCTGTTTGATCAGGATATATGATGGTACAAGTGTGAGCTTGAATGTGATCTGCTAACAGTCCAGCAAAATATTCATGTCTGTACAGAGTAATGCAGCTGGTCTATAATATCTGCACTTTTGAGGTCCTTCCTGGTTTGGGCAGTATTGCAATTGCAATTGTCACCATGAAGATGGTATCCCTCTGTGCCAAGTGATTCCAGGGTTTTAAGCTGCCTAATTTTGTCTTCTACTTCTACTGCTATGATAGACTTATCAATATAGCCTCATGCTTCCTGATAAGCTGTGGCAAGAGATTAGAGTCCAGAAATCCTCATAAGTCAGGGATGTGGCCACCTTATAGGGAGCAACAATATTCTTCAAAATGAGGTTGGTGTCTCCACTGAAATGGGCCCCTGCATGTTTGAGCTGTACCACTGAGCTCTTTTACCCTTTGCTTCCTCTGATGCCAGTCAAGTAAACACCTGTATCTATAATATGCCCCTCAAATAACACTGTCTAATGATCTTCATCAGTCCCATGATTTTCTCTTCTGTAATTTGGTGAGTTCTTTCTTTTAATGTCAAGGGCTGCCTTTACTTGATTGTCTAAGATAACCTGGTGTTCAGCCTCTGATCAAAAATCTGTCCCTTTGGTTTAAGGTGCTGCCAGATTTCTCTCTCCTGTTTTTCCTAGAAGCATATTGAATGAGTGTCCCCTCAGGTATGCTTTTAAACAGTTGCAGCGGGTGGCTTGTGGTGCTTGAGAAGGACTATTCCACTCCCAAGTAATCCTGAGCTGTAAGTTTCAAATGGTCATTGAATTCAGGAACATTAGGGGCTTGTATTATGTTGCCACATTGTAGTCTGCTGTGGACTTTCCAGCTTGAGCTCTAGGGTGACAGTTGCATGGTCAGAGGCAATGATATTCCCAATGTTCACAGCCTGTAGAAGATGTAGTCAATCTGTTGACATCAGAAAATGGTCAATACAGAAATAAAACCTATGCCATGCATAAAATAAGTATAATCTCTCTCACCATCATGAAAAAAGCACCATGCATTTGTCAGTCCCAGTTCTCCTATTAGTCTTTTTAATAATTTCCCATATCTACTATCCTCTTCTGGCTGATCTTGTGATCATTCAAGTGGCTCTTCTATAGTGGTAGCATATTAAAATCCCCACCAAAGACATATATTTTATGCGATTCAGTAACCGTGTCCATCACTGATTTTTTTTTAGAAGGGCAAGTTTGTCACTAGCTATGTTTGAGACATATACTGCAAATGTAACAATATAGAAGGAACATGTCTGTACAAGCAATGTAGTTTGTCAAACTGTATCTAATTAAAATGGCTGTGCCTCTGCAATGACAATGTTCATCCCATATTGATCCATAAACCTCCCCAACCCACATGCATCTGAGCTTTTAACATTCTAGTGCTGTTCTAGTAGGTGGACGCCTTGAAGGAATGCCACCCCGCCCAGCTTTGTTGTAGATTTTGCAGAATATGACTCTGTTTTACTGGAATATTTATCCTGTTTACATTAAAGGATACTAATTTGTAGTTCACCGTGGTAATGGCAACAAATGTGTCACATTATCATGGAGGAGGTGAGCTAACCCCCCCTTGGGTGTCTAGCCCCTGTTGCAGCTCAGAGAGAACCAAATATAGTACAGGCACCACATCAAACATTTCAAAACTGAGAATCATTAGCTGCAGCAGGCAGCACAAACCATGCTACAAAACAACAAAGCTAAACACGTGTAAAACAAGTGTATGCAACAAGAAGGCTATGAAAACAAAAGCCTTAACTAGCTTCAAGGTAAGTCAAACTTCCCACACTTGCCAACTTGGAACTGTAAGAGCAGGCAAACAGTCCACACTGAGAGCTACTCTTTCACTGACACTAAGAGGATACAGGAATGAACCTTCTCATCAAGTGAAAGTGTGCATAGCAAGATGTCTGAGTGCCACAGCAATCTAAGCTCATTGGAGGTGGGTGGGTATGTTATGTGGCCCATAGCACTCAACCCCCATTGGTTCTGGGATCCATTAGTCATGTCTGCCTTTAAATGATTCTCTCCCCAGCCCTCCAAAAGTTAACATAGCAATCCAAGAAAGAAAATCCGAGGTGAGTACAGGTGCATGTCCAAGAGGGCGATCTGAGGGAGTGGCAGTGAGCAGTTCTGCCACGACAAGCCAACAAGCAAGTACACAAGGAAGTAACAGCAGTGAAATGAGCATCTGAGGGATTTCTACTAAACTGAGTCTGGTATTTCTCGTATTCCCTAAAGCGAAACAGAGTTCTGAGCTTCGTTGCTTGCAGGTAAGAAAAGGAGAAAATATACAACAAAGAACTACCCTGGTAAGCGTTTCTCACTATTTTCTCCACCATGAGTTGTAGTGCTCAGCCTCACACACATTCAGGAAATCACCTGCAAGTATTTAAACCACACTTATGTCTAAAGAATTAGGCACCTCAAAGAGGTTGTTAAAGCTTCTGTAAATAGCAGTAGATTAATGCATCGCCATGCCCTCCCGGTACCTGCAGTGATGGCAGCAGCTCCTGCAGCAATGAATATAGATAAAATAAATGCTGATAACGTCTCCACTGCAGTTCCCTCTGAAGTGGCAGGCCTCTAAACTGGAGAAAATAACCAATTTACCCTAGATCTCTCACAGGTTGATAAAATGCACTGCAGATGGCCCGATGGGTCAATTTGTGTTTTGGTAACTGCCAGGCTGTCCAGTAGGGATAAAAGTATTTGATGGCTAAAAGCTCTACCACATTAGACATAACCCTAATACAAGAGAGGATCAGCCAAATGGAAAATAGCACCATAAACAGTGATGGAACTGGAGAGTCTAAGAATCAAGAATCAATCTTGAGAAGATTGAGTGAATCAGCACCCAGCAACCGATTTAATCAGAAGCCAGGTAGCTACTGCAGACAGTGTGTTTGAAATAAAACACATAAGGAAAAAGCAGTTCTCACATAAAAACCTTAATTCCTGCCGAGGGAAACCTCTAATAGCAATGGAGTAATTGTCTTTGGGGATCCAGCAGAGCCGACTAAAAATAATACATCATGCCATCAAACTGCCCTGGCATTGTATATTGTATTGTACTTCTATTGTATTTACCTATGTCTGTATTGTGTATTAATGTGCAGCCTTTGAAATGAGTCTCTAACTCAAAGGTTGTAATTCCATGATTTTAAATAAAAAATTAATAAATATAGCCTCATTAACCCATGAAGAACCTACTAGACCACATATGTCAAACAGTGAAGGAGAAAGCTTTAAATTACAAGCAGCACAGGATGTAACGTTGGGGGAATTATAGCAGGGTTCCAGAACATGTCTATTGCATTTGACTCTATTAAGGGTTCAATTGCTTTGTTAGACACAAAATGGAAGCACGGAGTCACGTGATGCAGAGCACAGTGTAGCTGAGTTCCCCTGAAGCTCCGATCGCTTTCTTCCTCTAAACTAAGCCATCGCTTTCGTTTTAACTTGTCCCGGAGGTTTTTTTATCATAACAGCAGAGGAGACTGCACTGAATTGTTTGAGGGCTAGATGGAAGCTGAGATGCGAAAGTCCCTCCAAAGCACACCTCCGGTATCCCGGAGAAGGCCCCAAAGAAGGCAAGGGCCTTGAGTGGGCAGCAGTCTCAGGGCGCTAGCGATGGGGAAACGGAAAGCGAGATCCTGAAACTAGCAAGATTTTGGAGGAATTTTGACCTTTCAAGCAGGAAATGAAAGAAATGGCCAGTGAAATTAAGTGTATTTCTGAGCATTGGAGGACCTGACCCGAGGACAACGGACAGCTGAAGCTAGAATTCGCTTCTTTAGAAGGGAACGCTGAGAAGATGGATGTGGGGCAACCTTGTTGAAGCAACGGTAGCCAAGTTGGAAGCAAAGGTTGAGGACTTAGAAGGGAGATGCCGCCGCATAATGCAGTGATTGTGGGTTTACCGGAGAAAGAGGAAGGGCCAGACCCGATTAAATTTGTGCAGAAGCTCGTAGGAGAGAATAGTGGGCCCTCTTCATATGGCCCTAGTTATACAATTGAGAGAGCTCACCGAGCCTTGCAGCCAATGCCCCACCTGATGCTCCACCACGTACCTTGATTTTCCGATTTCTGAACTATTTAGAACTGCAACTTTTTCTAACAAAGGCAAGAGAGAACAAGGATCTGTATTGGGAAGGAGTTAAGATTAGAGTGGTGCAGGACATCCCTGTTACTGTCTGCGGCAGAGGAGGTCGGACCTTCAACCCCTGATTAATAAATTGATCGTAGGGTGTGCGATTTAAAATGGGCTACCCAAATTTCAAGTTTTGATAGAGGGGAGTGGAGGCATTATGAATCGGTGGAGATTGCCCAGTCGGCATTACAAGTAGCTTTCCTAATTTATTCAAGGACCCTTGAAGTTTGCAGTTGGAGCTATGTGGCACCCTGGGATGCAGGCTTATGGCCTATGGAGGAGATTAAGACATCGTGACAGCAAGATTTTTTTTTTTACTGGAGGGTTTGAGTCTGACTGGTGCATCACTTGGGCCCTGCAATGCATGAAGATGGAAGCACATGAAGCGCGTGAGTTTTCATGGACTGGGACTTTAATTTGTAGCTTATTCAGCCCTGATCACATTTTGTATGGGGCTTGAGAGTTGGACAATGGACAGAACTGTTTAACTCTTGGCTGAACAGGGAGACAGTAGTTCCCCAATTTCCCACCCTCCTTTTTTTTTTTTCTCATTCCAGAACACGCTTGAAGTGAGTGAGAGCCTCCTTGTGGGTGACTGGGACATAATCTCATGTGATGGTGTAGTACATCTACGGGTGGGTTGGTGGTTAATGATAGTGTGAAACGAAAGAATAGTTTGCTTTTAGTAGTTGAATTTAAATGTCAGTAGCCTTAGTAGCAATGAGTATCGACATGTAGATTACAGAACATAGGGGATCTGGATGGCGGTTATAATGAGGAACCTGTTAATAGTCGTGGAGGGTTTAGTCGACCAAGAAATTGGATTGGATTATTGTAAACTTGGTGAAAATGGAGTGCGGCAGCAATTGCTGGAGGGATGCTGGGCAAGGGTGAGCTAAGCTTGTGGGCTGATGTCACGGACCAATAGAGTGGATGGGGGGTTGTTTGGTTTATGGGGTGTTTATGGATGAGGGGTTAATGTTCAAGATTGGAGATGGCTAGTATGGGATGGGATACAGGGATGGGGTGGGATGGCACAGGAGAAGGTAGAGTGACGCAAACTTTGCTAAGGGATGGGGAGGAGGGGGATGGTCGAGGGGCTTGGCCAAATAGGCATCATTGTGATTATAAGGTTTGTTTGGGGGGTAGGGGTGCACAAGTTCTCAACTTAGCGATAGGATAAGTGATTTTAGGGGTGCATACCAGGGCTCGAGTTAGAAATTTCAAAGGATGGCATTGCCTGGGGCTCTTAATGTGATATCCTGAATATAAAGGGTGCACACCAGAAGGTCAAGCAGTACAGTATTTTAAAGCACCTGGAGGTATTAAAGGCGGACATTGTGTTTTTACAAGAGACACATTTACTTCAGTCGGAGTGTAATTTTATGAGGCGCGCAGATGGACTGTTTTGCTTCGCAAGGTAATATGCAGAGCAGAGGCGTGATGATTCTTTGTAGATCCGTATCTTTGTGCCTCTTCAGGTTATTCAGGATGATGAGGGTAGAATCTGCTGGTCAGGGTAAACTTCAGAACGTGGAGGTACTTCTTGGGGCGATTTTGGCCCCAACACAGACTCCCAGGAGTTTTTCGTCAAGCTTCTAGAGATGTTAGCCCCTTTTGTGTAAATTCCTATGATCTTAGGGGGATTTGAATCTTGTCCTGGACCCACAGATGGACAGGTCTAGGGGTAAAGCCTCAGAGTTTTCACCTGCTCAGCGTGCCCTTTGTGAGGTGTTGGATCAGTATGGTCTAGTGGATGTATGGAGAGTGATCCACCCTAAAGATAGGCAGTACACGTTACTTCAGCAGCACATGGATCGAGTCCTGTATAGATTACATACTGCTATCCGTACCCTCCTTTCTGGGGTACTAGAGGCAGAAATTATGCGGACCGTTTTCCGATCACGCTAGAGAAGTTGCATCTATTTCCTTTCTTCTCTCCCTAAGAGAGAAATAGATGGAGGATTAATAACCAGAGGCTGCGAGCCCCATGTCATAAAGTTTGTAACTAGGCAAATAGAGGAATTCATAGCTAATAATGTTAAGGACAACACTAGCCCGGATATGGTTTGGGGAGCATTTAAGGCATTTATAAGGGGATTCTGATTGGACAGGCGTCTAAAAGGAAGAAGGAAACGAGTTCGGGTATTAGCTGAATTATTGGGTCGAATAAGAAATAAAGAGACCACTGTGGGTCTGCAGTTGACTGATGATGAAAAGCTGGAGCTGGTGAAGCTGAGGGATCTATATTTAAAGTTGTTGGGGAGCAAGCAGAATTGGCTTTAATTAAGACCAAGGCGAGTTATCAGGATCAGGGGAGAAGGCGGGGTCACTCTTAGCTAGGAGGGTTAAACAATTGGAATCATCTCGTATAATCCCAGGATCTTATCGGAGGTGGATGGCTTGGTTAAGACTACCCCGGGAGATAGTGCAAGAGTTTAGATATTATTTTAAATCCCTTTATGGCAAAATGGAGAATGCCCCCACTAGGCAGGAGATGCTTGCCTTTTTGAAGGGTTGGACCTCCCCTGCTGTCTGAACCTCAACAGGCGCAACTAATGGCTGACATCACTCAGAGTGAAATTGAAGCGCTATAGAAAGTCTCCTCTAGATAGAACGCCGGTCCGATGGATTCTCGCTAACTTTTATAAAAAGTTTGCTAAGCTTTTATCCCCTTTGCTTCTTAGCTTATTTAGACATATCTTATCTCATCAGGTACAGGACCATTCCTTATTTGAAGCATTGATTGTATTAATTCAAGCAAGATAAGCCACTGAACAACCCTCAAGCTATAGGCCTATATCATTGCTTAATTATGATGTTAAGATTTTGGCCAAATTGTTGGCTGAGCGGGTTAGCCAGATCCTTCCTGACTCATCGGCCCAGAACAGGTGGGTTTTATGAAGGGCGGCTCGCTGCGGACCATATGCGGACCTTTGGCTCATGCTTTCTCGTGTCCGAGGACAGTGACGCCTCCTATGGCTCTGCTGTCCTTGGATGCCGAGAAGGCCTTCGATAGGGTTCACTGGGGGTTCTTGTTGACTGCTATGGAGAGATTCGGTTCCTAGATCCCTTTCTGGGTGGATTAGCTCCCTTTACTCCAATCCTACTGCGAGGGTTGGCTGTAACGGTGCTATTTCGGATCCTTTTGTCTATATGTGGGTACTAGGCAGGGATGTCCCCTATCCCCTCCTTTTAATTTGTACTTAGAACCTCTTATTAGGGCAATTGTAGGGCAAGTTATAGAGGTATTAGAATTAAGGATTACACTGTTAAAATTACAGCATACGCGGATGTACTTGTTGGTTTATGTTACCAACCCGGGGTTTCCGTCCTGCTCTCTTAGAGATTATTAGGAGTTTGGGAAGCTGGCCAATTATAGATTAAATTTAGACAAATCGTGGTATTTCCCTTTAGCAATTATGTTTTAGCATGAAGTGGTGGAATTGGGCTTATCTTGAAGTCGGATTTTATAAGATATTTGGGGCTTAACCTGGCTAGGGTAGCACTAAGATATTTCAACTGAATTTAGACCCTCTGCTATGGGCTATAGAATTAGACCTGGAGAGATGGGTGAAATTGCCAGTCTCCTTATGGGGAGGATTAATCTGTTAAAATGAATGTATTTCCCAGATTGTTTTATCCCTTGAGCATGTTGAATACTTGGATACCGTTTGCCTGGTTCAGAAGGTGCACAATATGATAGCCAACTTTGTGTGGGGCCATAAGAAATCATGTATGGCTCTGCTAGTTAGGCGATGCCTAAGTGGATGGGGGACTTAGGCTTCCACATTTTGCACTATATTTCTGGGCAGCTCACACTAGCAAGTACCTAAGGTGGGTGAAGGGCAGAGATGTTTTAGAGCGGTACTCTTATACACCGCTTTGGTTGCAAGTGGAGCTTGCTCTGATTCGGGAATCTGGTCTGAGGCCTGAGGCCTTGCTCTACCTTACCAAAATTGTTGCCTCTCCAGTTGCGAACCTCCAATTGGGATCTCGGTGAGAGCCCATGCTCAACTCTCGAGTTTTCTGCAATATGATCATCTTAAGGATTGGGCGCAGCCAATTTGGAGAAACCCACACTTTGTGCTAGATGGTAGAATGTTGGGCCATTCCTGGCTGCCCTTACCTGAGGAGTGCCGGGTGAGGGACCTTCTTTCGACTGAGGGGAGGTTCTCCCTCTGTTGAGATTTTGAGCAAGTTTGGGTTGCCTACCATGACAATCTTTAAAATATATCAGATTAGACACCTCATGATTGCCCAGTTGGGTAATGGGGCAGTCCAGAGTCCGAGATTGGAGTTTTATGACGGGTTAGTACCGCTGGTGGGGCTACGGCATGCAATTTCTAAAATATATTCGGTATTATTTGAATGGGCATACTCTTCCAGTCCTATTCAGGGTCTCGGATTGGGCCTGCTTTTCCTGACCCTGTGCTTAATTGAGGGCATTGTGGGTAAACTGTCATAAATTGTTGTTGCAGGTCAGGTTAAGGCTGATGCAGTTCAAGGTTCTTCATAACATTTATTATTCCCCACAGAAATTAGGCAGGCTGAAGTTGGTGAAGGACTCAAGTGTTTTAGGTGCCAAGGAGGGACGGGATCTGATGCATATTTTTGGCAGTGTCCTAAAATAACTCTGCTGTGGTCGGATATTAAAGGAGGGTGAATCCATTACTGGGACTGGGTGATCTCTTTACCCCGAGATATGCTTGTTGGGAGATGTCTCTGCATCCCTGTTAAGAACAGGAGGTTTCACATAGTTGTGAGAAGCGGCTACGCTTAAGAGAGTTGTGCTCAGGCACTGGAAGGATTCTGTCATGCTAAGCTATGCTGAGTGGCTGGAGGAACTGTTAGCCTGTTTGAGGATCGAGAGAATGAAGGCTATCCTCCAGAATAAGCTTTCCAGGTTTGACAAGATTTGGGGTTCCTTTTATGCCCTTTATTCCCTTTAGGGAGTATGGATTTGCTAGGGATGGATGGTATGCTATCTCTTTGGACTTGTGCTGGGAGGGATGGGGAGAGGGTTGGAGGGGGATTGGGGGCATGTTACAGGGTTACCTTCATTGGAACATCTATGTATACATGTATGTGCTATTGTCTGTTTGTATTTGGTACTAGCGGATCATATCCCTGTAACTAAAACCAAATAAAGAGTTAATGGCAAAAAAAAAAAAAAAAATGGAAGCACTATGAAAAATAGTTTTGACATTAGAAACCATGATGGGGGAGTGAAAGGCCAGTTAATACCCATACAGAATCTAGTAACACATCACCAAAAAGAGCTTCAAGAGTTACAAATTAAGCTAGACAATTTAGAGTCCCACTCACGAAGAGGGAACATTAAAAGTGCTGGTCTACTAGAAGGACTGGAAGGTGCAAACCATTTTCAATACTTTGAAGAATTATTGGCAGAGGCACTTGGCTGAAAATACCCAGAAGAGAAGGTGGCATTAGATCAAGCCCACAGAGGGTTTTCCACATAAAACATGTTCCAAGATGGGTTTTATTCAACCTCACCACTTCCAGGAGGAAGAAAGCTTCTCAGAAAAGCAAGAATCAAGAAATGTTTGCATGTTAGGGTTTGCACCTACAAGTTTTTCCAGACCTCCCCCAACATTTTTTGCAAGAAGAAACATGTTTGATGCTATCAATAAACTAATTTATTGAGAGCAAAATTAAGAGAAAATCTCTCATTTACAATTGCATCCATCAGTACAAAACATAAAGAACACACATACATAAAGACACAACTGCAAAGACATATTCAGTTACACAGATTCACAGAATTATGCAGTTATGAGTCACTTAAAAGCATCTACATTCATATGTCAGAAATCTAAGAAGCAATCATTTAAAGTGTGAAAATGTAATAATAATTGTCAATTTTAATTTTCTTTAGATAGATAACCAGGTCATTGGGACTGGTATCACAACATTACTGTGAGAAAAAGGCATACCACATAACTTACTCCACCCTGCACACTTAAAGATCTATTTGAATGAAGGCAACATATTTTAATGCTCCTAAAGAGGCAAATCAGTACTTGAAAACTAGAATGAATTTCGCTCACTTTGCCCATATCTAGTTATAATTGAGTTTTGCCTTTTCATCTTTTATTTTCCCTCTTCCCAGGTGGTTGGTTAAAATGAAAACTTAATGGCCAATAACTTGAAATTTTTATGTTGAAATATAAATGGTGCAATGGACAGAGTGAAAATATGAAAAATAGTGCAGTATGCTAATCAGGTTCATGCTAACTGTATCCTGTTGTAAGAAACCCATTTTGCTGAGAGTAATGTTATATATATACTGTATGTACCTCTTTAGGGGACATGGGGCACGCTTATCTGTTTATGAGCAGCTCTGGGGGGTGCTATTATAATAAAAAAACTATCTTAATATTATCGTAATAGAATAATAAATAAGAACAGATGGTTTATATTAATTGTTGTGCAGCTGGGAATAAAATGCTTCACAACTGATTCCATTTATGGACAGAATGAAGAAGACCCAGAATTCTTTACTAATTTTTATGTTATGCTCTCAAACCTACAAGGTCTTATATAGTCAGAAGTGACTACAGTTTTTCTCTGTTTTAGACAGAGCTGAAGGACTAGAAGACAGAAAAATGAACAGTTAAAACTGTTGAAAATTGTATGATGGATTTAAAATATAGGCATTTTCAGAGTAATATATCCAACTTTGAAAATGTTTTCTTTTTTTCTAATGTACATAAACATCTTGAATTTTTTTTTATTTTGGAAGAAAGCACTAATGAAAGAGTCAGGGTAAAATATGATGCTATTAAGATGTCAGATCATGCTCCTGTATATTTATCAATGAAGATTATTATGGAGGAGGGTCATCAGAATGATTATTACTGGAAATTTGACAATTCCTTACTGAAGGACAAAATCTTTAAAAGAAACTTAAACTGGAGGTAAGAGATTTCTTAGAAAACAAGTAGAAGAAACATCTATATCAACAACTTGAGAGGCTTTAAATGTATATTTAAATGGTTGGATTGTTTCTTACTGTAGCTTTACAAGGAATAAACAGAGGAAAATGTAATTTATTAGAACATCAGCTATTGTTGGCAGAAGCAGCCTATAATAACTCAGGACTGGAATTAGACTTAGCTAAAATGTTACAAATAAGAGAAGATCTTAATAGCCTACTGTCTAATAAAGCTGAAAACTCTTTAGAGAATTCAAGATACAATTTTTATTTCTTCTCAGAAAAACAAATTACTATTGTATCAAATATGCTGGTTATAATATGATGAATGTTATATATATGAATATGTGAATTTGAATATAATAACAATTCTGTGTGCAAGATTCAGTTAAATACTGGCAAATGTTGACCTCACTTTCAGAAATTAATAGGGGCTTCCAGGATTTCTGTAAGGAATTATATACCCAGATATTAATCAATCTCAGCAAGATATTGATAACTTTCTCCATACTTTACCTATAGCTCCCATAACAGATACAGCAAAAAGTTATTGATAGACCTATCAACCTTCAAGAAATGAAGACAACAATAAAGCAATTGCAAAACAGAAAAGCTCCAGGCCCAGATGGATACACAATAGAATTTTATAAGCAATTCATGGATATTCTTTCACCATTATTATTGAAAATCTATAATATTCAGTGTCAATGGCTCCAGAAAGCACACTCACCTCTGAGGCCGGTAGATCAGAGGGCTGTGGGTTCAGTTCCCACATCTGGCACTTGGGTTACTATCCTGATATTGACTCTGTAGTGCAGCATGAGAGGGTGCTGCACTCTGAGGTGCCGTCTTTGGATGAGATGTTAAACCAAGGTCCCATCTGCCTGGATTGGTGGTAGTTCAGGTGGATGTTAAAGATCCCATGCCACTTATTGAAAAGAGTGGGAATTTCCGGTGTCTGAGCCAAATTTCCCTCATTCACTGAAAATACCACCAACAGCTTAACCTGGTTCAAGGTCAGTTGGCATTCATCTGTATCCCCTCCCGGGTTGTGCCTGAAAATAGGTAGGATTTGTTTAGTGCACTTACCCGGTCAACAAAACTAAATAAGTAAAAATAAAAAATAAAATAATGATATTGAAAACAGAGTCTCTTTTCCTAGCTCAATGAATGAATGAATCAATAACTACTTTCTTATTAAAAATAATAAGGATCCTTTCAAATTATTTTATTTATTTTTATTTATTTAGTTCATAAATCGATTTACAACCTTTGAGTCATAGACTCATTTACAAAGGCACCTTGTCACAGGAGGGGAGACAACAAGTAGTGAGGCGAGACAGGCTGAGACAATACAGTTGTGTACATACATTATACATAGCATAAGACATAGGTGTTTTACATTATAAATTAAGTTCATACATGCCAATTTCACTATTAAATATAGACTATAAGATTGTTATGAAAATCTGGGCAAATAGATTGTCAGATTGCATTTGTATTATTGTACAAAAGACCAAACAGGATTCATACCTGGAGATACCTATCCATTAATATTCACAAAGCTTTAAATATTATGGAACTAACTGAATGTTCAAAAATAGCAACTCTGGCTCTTGACACAGAAAAAGCAGTTGACCGGGTATATTGGCCATTTCTTCTAGCAAGTTTAAGCATAATGAATCTTGGTACTAAGTTTAGGAATGGAGTCGATATGGTGTTTAAGAACCCAAGTGCTAGGATTAAAACAATATGAATCTTTCAGAATCTCTCCAATTCCATTGAGATGTGAGACAGGATTGCCCTCTGTCCCTTTGCTTTTCACAATTTTCATTGGCTCCTTGGCTATATCAATAAGAAATAATAATTACATAAAAGGAATACAAATAGGTGATATAAATTATAACATTTCACTGTACACAGATGACGTACTGATATTTTAAATAACCAAAAGAAAAAGTAGTACATTATATAATGTAAAAGAAAATGTTGGCAGAGTTTCAGGTTACAAAGGAAATTTGGAAAAATCAGAGTGTTTATACAATGGAGCACAAATAAATAACCCATAATAATTATTCAATTTGATTATAAAAAAAGAAATAAAATATCTGGGAGTTACACTATGAACAAGAGAGACAGTCTTTTTCAATTACATTGTGTTTCCTTACTGGACAAGGGAAAGGGTGACTTAGATAAATGGTTCAATTTGCCTTAACCATGATGGGGAGAATTTATATTCTTAAGATGAACATTCTATCTAGATTTTTATTCTTTTTTCAAATATTACAAATTGTTTTAGGTACAGACTTATTTTTGAAGATAGAAAAACGTTTAGACAGTTCATCTGGAAGGGTGAAACACCCAGAACATGTGTAGAGAAATGACATCTTCCACTTAATCAAGGAGGAATAGGCTTGCCAGATTTAAGATTATACTATTATGCAGCACAAACTGAACCAACTTTGGAATGGTTTTTGCAAGCAAAATCCAAAGAAGAATTGGTGACAAATGGAGATCTCATAGAGAAACACTGCTTCCTGAGCTAGTACATGCTTTGCATATTAACTGTGAGAGTATAAATTACATAATAAAAAATATTATATACTACTAAAACTACTTCAAGAGTATGGACAGAAGCACATGCATATTTAGGGATCAAATTCTCTCTTTCAATATATTCTTCTTTTTATATGAATAATAACCTCAAGTTTTCACATAAAAATAAAATATTTTTAACTTGGAGACAAAAGGGTCTGATTCATTTAAAACAAGTGTTTGCAAAATGGCATTTTGAAACCCTTTGATATACTTAAAACTTAATTCAACTCCTGCAACAGCTATTTTTTGCAGCTAAAATGCTATTTGCATAAAAATATGACAAGTAATACAACTGAGACAACTCCTCCCCTTAGCTGATATTGCAAGAC
This sequence comes from Neoceratodus forsteri, assembly GCA_016271365.2. Lineage (NCBI taxonomy): Eukaryota > Metazoa > Chordata > Ceratodontiformes > Ceratodontidae > Neoceratodus > Neoceratodus forsteri. The sequence goes on along the minus strand of JADMNL010000033.1, from coordinate 100,636,938 downwards.
CCAAAGGATAAAAACAAGATGCTATCAAAATGTATGGATTACTACTGGAAGCAATAAAGAGTGATCCAAAGTATTGGCAACAATCTTGGTTTAAAGAATTAGGCCAAGAGGTTCAAACTATAAATTGGCAAGATGTTATCACTGCACCAGGAACTGTATCAAAAATATTAAGTTAAGACAAATTCAGTTCAACATGATCCATAAACTGTATTACACACTTAGTAAGATGTACAAGTTTAATCCTTCTTTATCAGATATTTGTGTACAATGTAATAAAGAAAAAGGTACTCTAAGCCATGTCTTCCTCTTTTGTCCAGAATTAAAACAATTATGTGAGAAAATCAGAGCAAAAACTCAAACATATTAAAAAGAGTGTGTGCCCCTTGACGTGGAGATTTTGTTATTGTGGCTAAATGCCCTTTAGATTTTGATACATAATTGGGTTTATTTGTATTTTAGCTTTAGTGTTAGCTAAGAAAGTGATACTTTTACACTGGCGCAAGGCAAAACCACCTAATTATAGGAAATGGCTAAATCGACTAACGGAATATGGAAAATTAGAAAGAATATTTAATATAAAAGAAGACAAAGAAGAGACTTTGAAAAACGTTGGCACTTATACCTGAGTTATCTTCAGAACTGGAGTTAAAATCTTAAATAGTAGTAACTAAACTAATATATAATAAAATATACTTCCTGTACCTTGATGAAAAGAGATAACAAGAATCTGACTGTATACTTAATGGCTGAGAATGAGCATCATTCTGAGCACCAAAACAAAACAAAAAAAAAAGAAAACCCTGAGGAAACCCTCTTAACAAAGGAATTACAAGAAGGAAGAGCCTCCCAACTGCAATTGTCCTCTGCAGTTAAAAACCTTTAGCTATTCCATCTCGCTTGGCAATGTCCCTATTCAGCCCACTTCTTCAAGAGCTGCACTCTACCCCAGCTTAGCAAGATCTGGTCTATAAACAATGCTGCCTTCCTGAGGTAAAGGACAGTAACTCCTCCCCATACCTAAGCCGGTGATGTAGTTGGTCGGACCAGCAGTGGAGCTGCGCTTAATGCGTAACTGACAATGAGCAAACGTCATGTTGCATAGCTACGCAACTTACGAGATGAATGTTCTGAAGTTGGAGCAAAGACACTGTGTATTCAGGGACTGCCATTGTGTTTGTACATTTTTGGTTTTTTTTTAATTAGAAGATAATTAAAGGGGGTGTAAAGCACAGCCCCAATGAAAGTTAGTATTCATTTATTATATATGATTTATCTTGACAGCCTGAACTGGGGGTGTACGCTTACAGTGGAAAGTGGAGTGCTAATCCCATAGCTTTGCGCCACGCAATCTGGGTGGTCCAACTCTCTACACAATCACCCCAAGCCACCTCTGAATCAGTTTCTGACAACACACCAGCCAGTGCCTCAAGCGCTATTGGGTGCAGATGAAACCCCCTTCCTGCTCCTAGGCCTCACAGCTGATAGTACTGTGCAATTGAGCACTTTGGGAAATATATAAGACTATTTGCAGTCACGTTGCTGTGTCCAGGGTGTTTCCTACTGGTCTGGGAGGGGTAAAAATGTGGGGTCTATTCCATTTGTTAAATTACATATACATAAACAGAAAACTTAGATTTCACAACAGCCCAAGTGAGGAATTGAAGAAAACATTCAGTTTTAAATGGAATAAAACTCCTATTATCTTTGGTTGACACTCCCACATAATCTGAGCCATTTAGAATTGTTAAATCTAGAACCAGTTATCACACAACTCATGACAGACTTGAGAAGTGGGCACAGATCCCTTGGGCCTGTTTGCTAGGGCAGATTCTATGCATATTAACTTTCTACCTCTATTGTTGTACTTTTACAAACTTTACCCATATTTCTCACTGTAAGCCCCTCCCAGTGTTTAGATGTATTCAGGTGGTGCATGGGGAGTGGGGCACTTGTAGCCAAAACCACATTCTCAGAATTTAAAACTCGTTACCTGAGTTTCAATGAAAGGTCTTCGGGGTGCAGGTGGTTCACAGAAAACAGAGTACCAGCAGATGTGGGGCAAGCTTAGTTAATTCAATCACACAGTGGATTAATGAAGTCCACTGTCCACTCAGGAGTACAAGAAGAAAAAATTATCTAATTATGCTAATTTGATCAAGACACTCCATGGAGCATGGGGTGATAATCACATGGTGGGTAACTTTCTGGGCACAAAGCCCAATACAGTTTGCAGCAAACTTTCATTTCCCAAAAGCTTTTCCTACAGTGCTTCCTCAGATTCCAGAAGGCTCTGCAAATCCTGGCAGCATCGATTAGCAGCATGCCAAAATATGCCACAAACGTAACTTCCCTCCAGCTTCTCTTCTATACAAACTTACTTTTTCACCTCTCACTTTACCAGACAAATGTGCTGACACCACAACATAGCTACAGGCTTGAAAGTAGCTGCTTAACAGAGCACTTTCCCCTTTTCACCTGCATGAACTACAGGACCCACTCACAGTCAGACTACAGTGCCACCGGAAAGGGAGACAGGCTGCCACCACTGCACTCCCTACAGTATGGGCTGCCACCACCACACTGCCCAATGGCCTGGCACACCGGGACTCCACTTGCTCTCACCCCATGGATGAGGGGTACCAGAACCCACCTGTGTGACCCCACCATGGTGCTGGAGGTCATGAGGTGAGCCACACTTACTTCTTAGGCTCCAGCTCCCCAGGTGGTGCAGGTGGTCCCCTTCTCGGCTCCAGTTTCCCACAGATGGACTCCTGCACTACTACATATCCTGCCAGACTTCAAGAGTGGTGGGCTGGGGTGGCAAATGGCCCACCCTGGCCCTGAAACTCAGCCTTCACAGTTGAACACTCACACAGGATGCCTCTTCTCTTCTTCTCTCCCTGGGATCTCTCCTCATGTGCCAAAACCTCCCTTTTATCCTCTAGGCTGAGGCCCACCTGCCAGCAGGCTGGGCCCCAGCTCCAGACAAAGCAGCTACACTAATTAATAAGTAAGTTCCCAAAGGACTTACTACATATACTATTTTAAATCCAGGGATAAATTAATTTGCAGATGTATTTAGAATGGTAACTCTCTGTGAATTAAATTCACAATCTGTAATTTCTGTAAGCAAGATGCAGTCTGAATCTTCCAGATTTTAAGCTATATGTGGATGCCTTGTACCTTTGCATTCTTTACTACTGGCTTTTACCAGCATGTACCACCACTTTGTGGAAACATATAGAGTTTCATTTAAAAGATTTACACAACATTTCTAAATACTTATTTTCTACGCCACTGACCTTCCCCTTTCAGGGATTTTCTTTCAGTCACAGTGAGCACTTAAAATTTTGGAGACTTATAGTTGTGATCCCCAAGTTTATAGCTTCCAAGGTTTTATACTACCACTTAGTATATGACTTCAATTTTTCCCTTTGAACACAGATCATACTTTCCATAGGTGGCAGCAATGAGGTCTAGATCACTTTTTTCACTTTTTAATGAAACTGGGATCCTCAGTGTTGAAGCACTTCAACACAGATTTGGCCTCAGTAACAGAGAACATGGACTCTTTGTACTAATTAGCTTAGCTCTGGATGATGGGCTCCCTGTGGATGTGGTGTATTCGGATTATAGTAGAGTTTTCAACTCTGTGTCACATCCCAGGTTGATGGAGGTGCTGAAAGAGATGGGGTAGACTCCAACCTTATGGGGTGAATCCAATCGTGGTTCTTGAATAGGCTGCAGCGAGCCCGAACAAGAGGGTTCTTCTCTGATTGGGTGTGGTGACCAGCAGGGTGCCACAGAGTTCAATTTTTGGGGCTCGACCTTTTTTTCAATTTCCACCATCGGCACGCAGGGTTCAGAGAGGTATGGATTTGGAAATATGCCGATGATACAAAAGTAGGAGCAATAGTAAATAATGTTGACTCTATACAACAATTACAGGATTCCTGCACCACTTGCAATAATGGGAAACAAAGCTTAGCTTATTATTTAATGTAGATAAGTATAGTGTGATGCACCTTGGTCATAATAACCCTTAAGCTGAATACTGTATGTTTTAAATAACAAGATTCTAAGTGTTACTACTTGTGAGATGGACCAGGGAGTATTTATTACTAATCATCTGGGGTTTGAACATCATAATAGGGAATCGATCAAGAAAGCCAATAGAATTATGGGTAACATACTCAGAAATATCGTAGTAGGAAAGGGAGGTTCTGGTACCCTGTATAGAATGCTGGTTAGACCCATCTTAGAGTATGGTGCTCCATTCTCAACTCCCGCAGACTGTTGGTATAACAAAGTCTTATGAGTGGGTGCAGAAGAGATTATCTAAGAAAGTTGTCCAAGTTAAGGACAAATGTTATGCTGAGAGATTGGAGATTCTTGATCTTTTTCTATGACATATAGAAGGGTAAGAGAAGACTTGATCTATGTATATAGAGCCCTCGGATGAAAGCCTGTTGGAATCAGACGGCTTATGTAAAAATCTAAATCAGATTGATCAACTAGAGGGCATAATAAACAAATAAAGGGTAACTTGTTTAGGACATCTAGGAAAGGGACTTGGTTCAGTCAGAGTGGTGAACGAGTGGAATGCACTGTCCAAAGAAGTGGTGAACTAATCTACTGTACACCTGGTACATTTAAGGCAAGGCTGGACAAATTCATGGGGAATAGAACTAGGGAGTTTCTCCACTAACCAGTGGCAAGTATATTATGACCTTTTGATCATCTGACTCGTATTCAGTCCTATGATTCTATGACCTAATGTATCTACAGGTGTGGGTGTACCTGTTAAAATATGGAAGGAAAAGGCCAGACCCCAAATCCTTTGAATTTGGTATCTTATATGTTAATGACAATTAGCTCATGTAAGTACTGTATATAATTGCAGTGATTATTAGTGTTACACTGTATCATTTGTGACTCTTATCACATTGTGTTGTTTCACTGTTGGTACTGTATTACATCGTCTTGTTGCCTTTATGAACTATGTCCAGGTCCATATTTTGAATGAGTTTACCTCAATGGTGTTTCACCTGGTTAAATAAAGATTGATTGACTTTTGATTGATTGAGCTGACTTCACCCTCATAGGTAATTTTTACAGGCGCCTGTAAGACCTAGTAGGTCAAGAGTCCCATTTGATTTTGGAAAGGTGGCAACATGACCTCTCAGAAAACATTGATTTGCATTCTTGGAATAAGGGGGTCTACCCACATTTACAGTTACTTCCTCTCCTTTTGAGAGAATTCTCCTGGAAGTGTCACTCATGATACTTCTGAACACCAGTGGTTCAGGCTAACTACATGGGGGAGCAATTGGGTTTTGCTGGAGGAAGTGTGGGAATCAGCAGATCATGGTCATACTTTTCAAGGCAGCCAACAGCAGACCATAGGTGTATTTTTTCATCATCCTCAACACTTCTCCCATATTGGAAGGAGATTAAACCCATTTGCAGCATTTGTTTCTCCACATGCCTCCCCTCATGGCCAGTTCTGCTTTACTGACTATTCCTCCAACAGGGTTGAAAATACAGGGTAACTCAGATGATTGCTCTCTTGTTGATGGTAACAGTGCATAAGGCAATCACTAAGAAATGATTCCAGTAGAATCCTCCTACTTTTCAGCAATGATTGGTCATAGTTAAAAGATTATACTATATGGAGCGATTAACATCATCTTTCAGAAACTGTTTTCTGGGCACCATGGACACTGATATTTTGATAAATTGTATATTGACCATTATGCTTGTATGGGCCTCACCTGATTTATTTTTGTTTGTTTGTTTGATTATATCAATTCTTCAGGATATCACCCTCAGTTAGCAGGAAAGGCTAAGATGCTATTGGAACATTTCTTCAGTCTTGTTGTTTATTATGGATTGTTATTATGCCAAATGTCATTTTACCCTAACTACCTGTATGATTTGTATCTCTGTGTAATATCTGACTGGTTATGTAATGCTTTATAAAAATAAAACTGGTAAATAAAAAGACTATTTACAGTTGTGCAGCAGAGCTCACAACAAATAAAAGAATCTAGCCATTAACCTCAGCAGCAAGGGTCATGATACAGCTGGAAACCTGAGTCCTATATTAATCACTCCTTTAGGCAAGAAGGAAGCTTGTAAAGGGAAGGATGATATAGATTCAGGTTAGTCCTGTTGGAACAGCTTTAAGAATACAGCAGGGTCCTAAACTTTCAGGGGTCTATCCACCCTCCCACCACTGTCGATGACTGATGATAACACCATTTTATATCTGGGGCCACCAATGTAATGCCAACCTGCAGGAGAAGGAAAAAAGCACATCAAAAGAAAATGGAGACAAGGCTCGCCATGTCAGAGACTCCCATCCCATCCATCTCTATTAAAATATGCGGTGTCATAAGGACACTAAGAGAGACAACAAAATATGAGCTTCTCAGGAGTGAGGTCATCAGAGGGAAAAGGAGAATTATAATGGGAAAGGTGAGAAAGAAAAGCAGTGATTATGTCAATAAGAGGAGGAACTGATTTGCCCTTCTTAAACCATGCTTATTGCGGATGAGCTGAGGTATCCCTAACATGTATCCCTGATACCACTATTGATAACAGAAAGTGAGAGAAAAATTGTTAGATCAAGTTTTTATAGTGTAGAAGTTCACCCAGCATGGTTTTAAAACTTCTAGTGCAATTTTAGCTTCCACTAGCATGGGTGCATTCAACAGGGATCATTGCTGTGGAAGCCCTGCAGTCTTGAAGTTTGAAGTTTATTTATATTTAGACAGGATAAGGCATTAAGCATGGGCCTATTTTCAGGGCCATCCTGTAGCTTATTATTAATTTTACAAAGTTTCATATGCAATCAGTATACAAATTAAAACATAAATTAATAATAGTAACATATAAAAAAATTCCATACAGAAACAGCTGTCTTAAAACTGTGAAGTGTATCTATATTTCACAATTTGGTGGAAGAAAGTTCCAAGTATTAGCAGCAATGTAGTCAAGGTCATTTGTCCATATCGGGTTCTTGACAAGAGATTTTCAGTCTTTTCCAGTAACGTCTCACAAAGAATAAATGGATGAAACCATAATCAGTCTTTTCAAAAGGTACCATGGAGCAAATCCTTTCATTCATTTAAAAAATACACAGGAGTCTCTCCTCATAATCTCAATAGACATCCAGTTCAATTGAAGTAGTAATGAACAATAATGAAACATAGAAGGTGGCTTGCCACACCTAAAACAAATCTAGTTGCTGATACTACCTCCTGTCCAATTTGTTTTTGCTTGCAAATGATAGACCTTGCAACTGTAATCTATTATGGGAAAAATAACTGTGGCCACTACCTTCATTCTCGTGTCCCTAGCCATGCAACGCTTTGTTCATAGAGAGCACCAAATTTTGGGAAAACTTTAGTGCAAATCCACTATGTGGACTGCCAAATTTCAATTCTGGATCAACCCAAACCCTAAATATTTGTAATTATTACCCTGTTCAATTATATATCCTGTACCTGAATAAATTTCAAATTTGTCTAACAATGTGCTGCTCTTCCCTGCTCCAGACCCAAACAGCATGGTGTTATTTTTCTCATTTAGAAAAGCCTATTTTCCATCAACTGGTCTTCCAATTTGTTGGAATCATGCTGCAAATTTAATTCCACACTGTGTTGGCATTTTTAGGAGGAGCAGAACCATATCATCAACATATAAGTTCACTGTACACCTAGTACACAACTCTGCAAGCTCATCAATAAATATAATAAATGAGTGCTCCAAAATTGATTCCTGTGGAACGTCATTGTTTACTACTCTAGCTTCAGATAGTCAGCATCTGGTGTTTCTCATAGGTGCTGTAGCTTCTCTTCCAGCTGGGACCAGGTCACTGTCATCCAAGGTGAGGCATCCCTCCATGGAGTCAGGCACATTACTGTTGCCATCTTGCTTGTTCTAGGAGTAAGTGACTGATCCTCTACTAAGTGTATTCGGCTTGATTCCATGTTTCTGGATGTCTTGGACATTCTGAAAAGTATCATATACCTTGAAGCCTGCTTCAGTAAAGGTCCTAAGATGGACAGTGAATTCAATATGGGCTTTAGTTCCTTTATCCTTTACATCCCTCACCACCACCAACACTTTCTTGCACCTTTGGAGTATAGTCAGAATACAGTCATGATTAAAGTGCAATCTGACCTCACTGAAGAAACTTACTTTTTTCTCCCAGGCTTTTTAGGTATGGAAACATAGAAACATTGAAGTTGATGGCAGATAGGACTGCAAGACCCATCCAGTCTGCCCATTTCTTTTTCTACCTTATGACTGTGCCAGCGCATTGCTCTGTCAATGACCTATCTATTCATACTCATCTGTATTTATCCCTTCTGCCTATCCCATGCCTGTTTGAAGCTCTGCACTGTATTCATATCCACCATTTCCTGAGGTAGACCATTCTATGCATCTACCACCCTTCTGTGAAAAATAACTTCCTCATATTACCCTTAATCGGCCTCCTTCTAATCTCATGCTGTGTCCACTTGTCCTGCTATTTTTCTTATATTGAAACATGTTAGACTCTTTCATCTTGTTAATGCCCTTAAGGTGTTTGAATATTTTGATTATATCACCTCCCTCCCTCCTTTGCTCTAGGGTATACATATTGAGCTCCGTTAATCTGTCCTCATATGTTTTCTGATGCAGTCCCTGCATCATTTTGAGTTACCCTTCTCTGGACCGCCTCAATTTGGTTAATGTCCTTATGAAGGTGTGGCCTCCAGTACTGCATGCAGCTCCAGATGGGGCCTAACCAGTGTCTTGTAAAAAGGGATTATTACATCCTTCTTCTGACTTGTGATACCCCTGTGACTTTCTGTAGTAATCCAGGAAAACTAACACAAATGAGTGGGGCCTGGCTTTGGATCCTGTGGGGGCAGACAATTCTGGTGAGTGAGAATGATGTTGAGTGCCATAACTTTGTCAAGACCCAGGAGTTATAAATGCTCTATAAATTTTGTACTGCCCCTGTTTCTACATGCTCTAGTAAGCCACGTATTTGAACATTGTTCCAACTGTGCTGGTTTTCTAGTTCTTCAACCTTTGTGCCAAGTCCATCTCCTGGTGATGTAAATGAAGTAATGCCTCAAATATGCATCAGCTAAGTCCAGTATACTCTATTATGACCGACTCGACTACTAATGTTTTTTTTCAGTATGCAGGTCTCAGTGATCTGCTGCTTTTAGATTCAAGGGAGGTATAGAGTATCATCAGTGTTTTTCAGTTCCAGGCATAACTTTTTGGAGGTTATCATGTAGGATTCCTCCTCCTCCTTCTCAAGTTCACTCTCTGATGGGGAAATAGTAGGGTCCAGCAAGAAGTAGCAGCTGCGGCCTGGCTTTTCTGACCTCAGTTCAGCCACTTTTAGATTCATTCCTGCTGCAAAATCTTTGAGCTGATATCGGGTGCATGCAGATCTGTTGCTTGATTAAAAAAATGTATTTTATACAAGTCAAATTTACATTGTAGAAAGCTCTAATTTAAAGTAAGAGCAAATTACAAAATACACAATAAATAGATAGTTAACAAGTACAAGTTTGAAAAGGGAATACATAGCACAATGGAGGAAAATTGGTTACTACAAACAGTATCAAAACAATGACGTGCATGAGACAATTCCAAACTTAACTGGTACTTAAAGGTACCAAAGAATCTTGAAGTTCTAGTAAATACAGATGTTTCATTCTGTAATACAGCAGCACTGACTGCTAGAGTTCTAAATCCAAATTTTGTAGTAGTCCTGGGAATAGGCAGATTTGTAGTGAATTTTGATCTTTGAGGGTATTTGGAAGCAAAGCTATTTTTACTACCAAACGGTTATGCAACAGGTGCGCTGGAATTGAACATAATGTAATACTGTATATTGTATGTTAGATGCAGCCAATTTCTTTTACAGTGTTATGTTTGGCCAACAGGATGACCACTAATAATGTAGGAATACAAATTTATTGTAGACAGTCTAGCAGAGCTGTTCGGCTAAGCTGCCATACTAGCTTTGACATCACTAGATGTCAACAATCTTCTATTTTGACATGGGCGGAGCACATTATTCTACAGAAACCCCTTGGGGCTGAGTTTCATCAGCAAGACTTGGTTGCTGAGGAGATATTTCTGCATTTTCTCATGGCTGCAGCTGTGTGCACAACATTCTTGATGTGGTCTGGTGGGGGGACTGAGGGATGGAGGGATGAAAAAGAGTCATAGGTGTTGAATACTGGAAACAAAGAAGGATTACTCTGTGCTTACTTTGTAAAGCAGCCATTTCATGTTCTGACAAACATTGCTCTATTTTTAGATTGCATTTTTCCCCATTTTGAGTCCGCTTTAGGATTATTTTTACAGATATTTGCTTTTTAATTTTCTTTTGCTCCCTGTCCGGTGAAGCTGACATACCACCATCTGGACATTTTGACTGCCACGTGCAATAATAAATGGATTTACATCTTAGTTATCACCCCTGTTGCTGAGAATACCCATCCTCGAGGAGATGTTGGTGTTAAGGCTGGATGCATGCCCTGCTAAACAGTCCACAACATCCACTCCCTCATGGATATTGTCTGTTGCACCACCACCTGAACACCTACAGGTGGCAGCAGCACAGTGAGGTGGAGCAGCTCTCCTCCCAGAAGAGGTGAGCATCTGTAGGGATGCTCAGTCCTCTTCCTCTTGGCCAGCCCCAATCATTCAGGTTCATTTCAAACCTGGATCACCAACACTGTGACTGAGGCATTACCGCTGCACCAATGGGGCTGACTCATTGTTTTCAGATATGAAGTAATTAAAGGAGCACACCATGAAATATGACTGCCTCAGGTTTTTATCAATTTTATCAACTGTATTTGAACAGCCCCTGTTTGATATCACTTGTCTTGTGATTAGGATGAATTACTATGCAGCGCAAATGCTCCCATGAACTTACAGAACACTTTATTTATTCAGAACTGAGAGCCGGATGAAGTACACTGAGCCAAGACTCATTATTACATGTGACACGGGTGGAGGGGCATCAGACATAAAATAGAACAACAATAACAATACGATAATACATTTCAGAGAAATACAGGTACAAATTTCACAACAATCCAAAATGGTAAGAGGCACTATATGTAATAACAGGGCCTGAAGGATAAACCAGACTACAGGAACTCCGAGAAATACAGAAAGCAAAAAGCACACTATTATTTCGACTATGCTACCTCCAGGGAATCCAGTATTATTTTTTCTAATGAATAGGTACATTTATTGGGAATTTGGTCTGTAGCCTAGACATTCAACCAGCACACACCAAGGACAAAAGTAAGGGTTCCAACAAGCCAGTTTTATTAATGAGACTTCACACATCTAAATAAGCAGCATACAGGTACCATACATATGACATTATAATATAACTTCTGGTGGCCTGTAGTTTACCCTTATTACATATGAATTTTAAATACAGAGCTGTACATGTAATATCTTATATATATATATATATATATATATATATTTATATATACATTCATGGAGTCTATAAATGCTGTAGATGCAAAATGGAAATTTTGTACAACAAATGTCATTTAGGATACTGAGGGCATCACGACTAACTCCACACCATGAAACTTAAGCCACCTGATCACAAACATGAAATGTTGCACCATATCACTGGATCTGAAGACAAAAATGAACTGCAGGATCTGCATAAGGCTTGAAAAGTAGTGCTTAATGAACTATAATGCATGAAATTTGGCACAAACTGTTGCTTTAAGTCGCTTAGTAAATAGATACTTTTGTATATGTCAGTACTATTTTTTGATTTGGATTTTTGTTTGTTTTTGTAAAGGAGACAAGTGCTATTTTACTACGCCTTGTTCTGAGGTAAAATTGAAAAGCAATAACATTTTGTCAGGTAGCTAATTTGAGTCACCTGTGAGGGGAGCCTTGAGGCACCTGAGTGTTGATGTAAGCACTGATCTGTAATCAGATCTTGCTGTCACTGAATGCTGACATAAGAGCGGAATGATAATAAGATTGCAGGGTTTGAAGCTTATAATGTAATTACAGTTCTTCATGTTCTGCATATAAAGTGTCTAATAACCTATGCAAAGAAGAAAGATACATGCAATATTCAGATACTGTAGCATACACTCCCTATGATGGGCAAGTAACTGACAAGTAAACCTGGCCAGAAACAAAGAGCAAAGAATTATGGGTAAGCAAAATCAGCATGCCTGAATAAGTTACCTGGATTTGCAACATAACTGCTCTGATATCTCTCTGCCCTCTCCAGACTCATTTAGTGCACCCTGTATGACAGACTAAAGTGGCCCTCGTTAAATTTTTATGGCTGGCGGTACAGCCTAGATGATAGAGTAATGAGCTGTGAATGAGCTTGATACATCCAGCAGACCTGGGTTTGATTCCCACAGCCTCCGCTTGCATACTGTGTGGCTCTGAGCAAGTCACTTAACCTCCCAGGACTCCCAGTTCACCCCTGAAAACAGGCACTTGTGTCTAGTGGGCCTTACCAGTTACCAAAAGAATAACAAAAAAAAATTGCAGGCTCTTGCAGCATATTGGCCTCTGTGGGTTTAACTACTGATTCAACAGCCCTCTGAGGTATTTAGCCATTCAGCTCACTCTGGCTCTTTTCTCTAGCCACTACCTTATGTTTCACAGTGGGGACAGGTTCTTCTTCCCTGGTGCAAACAGCAATCCAGTCAGCTTGTCTTCCGCCATACTCTCCCACTGGTGTGGAACGACCTTGCCTTCAGTAGCTGCCCACCCACCAGTGTTACTTCTGGTAATCAGTCCCTCAGGCCTTTGCTTGCATCCCCTTGTGACTGCACCTGACTGCTCATTGTGGATTGTCGCTGAATCTGTTAGCATGTTAAACTGTCTACTTGCCACTTGCTAGTTCTGTACCTATTACTGTCAATATGAAAAAATGCACAGTATCTACTGATTTGTAGTTCATTTGACTTTTGTTACATTCCTATCTTTTTCCTCCTCCTCCAGGTTGCATATCTAAATCAGATTATTGCTGTATCTCTGTATGCTCATCTGCTGAAACAATTTCAGTAACTGGAATGTTCACATTATACTATGCTTATTTCATTGCTTTGTCCATTGTCCTTACTGTATACACTGTTTGTTGATGACCTAACTCTACGCTTATCTGAGTCGCTGTTAGCGCTTATGATTTTGTATCTTGTTTTGCACTGTTTTCTCATATCTGTTTTGTCAAGCACCATCCTGATATTGTAATGTCATGTTTTATAATGAGGGAGTTTCTCTTACCAGTATCATGGTTCTGGTCACTGTCCATTCGTATTATCGTTATTCATAATGCAGCTACCATGTTCATATTGTGATGTAATTATTTTTTATTTTATTGAAAATATTGGAGATTACCTTTGAGCATAAGTTCTCATTTTATAAGGGGTCTACATCAAATACATAGTCACAAAAACATTACAAGTACCATAAGCAGATCAAGAGCAAATTAAGTCGTCAGGCTCAAAACACTTAGAACAATTACATACTGTTTTGAAAAAATCCATGCAGATAATTGCATAAATAGCTGCAGGATATGTACAGAGAGACAGACAGACTAAATAAAACAGTTTATAAAATGGCTAGAATAAAATCTAGAAATTTAATTGGTAGAGATACCAATGACCATGCATTAAATCTCTAAAAACACATGGTCAGGTGCCAAATCTCATTTTCCTCCACCCAAAACCTACTTAGAGCCATTTTATAACCATAATAAGCACTTCAGGGTGTGCATCATAGGATTTTAATGCACTTCCCAGGGCATAAGGACACTTGGCCTTGACCTTGTGCCTTACTACACTCTTCAGGGCATACATTAAAATCCTCTAATGCACATCCTGTCATACCTTATTACTTTCTTAACTGTTACAATTGCACTGTACTGTAAGGGTAGACCGCAAAGATCTCTTTAATTAATCTTGGGTGATTCAGCAATGTATCAGGCAGATCATTTAACCAGTTAGCAGCCCAGACAACAAATGACCCTTGCTGAGCTGAGTATGCTGGAAAGGAGACTTAAGGGCATTCCGGCCATGTTCCTGGTGTTGTATTGGTTGGAGATGGCGTAAGCAATTTGTTAAAGCAGGAGGTGTTAGGCCCAGGAGTGCCTTTTTGGCTAGTAAACAGGTCTGGAGCTTTATTCTGCTGAGTAAAGGTAGCCAATATGTGAGTGCATAAAGGATGCAACTATGAGTGCAGTTATCTGCACCCAGTGGAAAGTGGCATGTCTTATTGTAGATCAGCTTTGTTTAACACCATGCAACAGGCAGCTGCATAGAAGGGGGCCATAATCTATGTGTGGCAGAATGGAACCGCCACAATAAAGTATCCAGCAGCCCGATGAGATTGTTCTAGTTATGACTCATTGCATTCAGTCTTCTGTTAACAATGGTCACCAGATTGTTAACACTGGGGCAAAAGATAAGGTAAACTGCTGCTTATGGCCTTCCCTAGGTTTCCTTTTAATAGTTTTAAGATACAATATTTGAGAACTCAAAAATGGGAGGAGTTTCTTGATCCAGTGAAATTTATGTGTGTAATGTGAAATAAGACTCTCAGCCCCTGTATTCTGATTTAAAGCACATCTTTATATTCTGCTGAATTTTAGGAGGTTCATCCAAAAGTAATATTCTTTAGTAAATCACAAGTTCATCAGGTTCTGTATCTTTTATAAACATTCAAGTATGGTATATACATCTTTCCAGTACTTACAGTCTACAGCCACTGGACAAATGTTAAATTTCCACTCGTATTGATTCAAAACAATCCTGCCTCTTCATCAGACTACATGTAAAAGTGCTGCAATAAATACAGAACTATCAATGAATATAATGTACTGACTGGTTCTCAAAAAATCTTTTAAAAGGCAAAATAAATGTTTCTGTACTGTATTACATTATCAGAGGAACACACCTGGGGTAATTTTACTTTGTACTTGTGACAACTGGTCAGTTTGGCATCCTTCTGGAACCCTTATAAGATCTAAAAGAAGTTTTAATAATTTACCAAAATCCTAACTTTATGTCTTTAAGGTGCAGTGGCTAGTCTATTTTAATTACTTAAATTCGTGTTACCTTCATAATGTCTTATTTATTCTTTTGTTCAGTGGTCCTTAAAAAGGAAAAAAAATGCTTTGTTGTTTCAGTATTCTAAAATGGTTATTGGTGTTATGCAAAGTATGATAAAGCTACTGACCACAGCTTTATAAAAGCCAATACCTTTGCCAGTAGATAATTTCTGTACTTTGATTCTCTATAAGTAGCTTCAGTTTAGTAGTTATTCTTTCTGGCTGTAAATAGAGTATACAAAGTGTCTTATTTCACATTACACACAGGCAAAATATAAGCGGACCGATTCCAGAATGCATGGCACAACTCGCGGGCATATATGAGTTGCGCCATGCGCTGCTATCGGGGACCCTGCACCCTATTCAAGACAGGCAGGGTCCCCAGCACATCACGACACATGACTTTGCGGCAGCCACAGGCTTCGCGCCCGCAGAATGGCGCCAGCGGACCTGGGTGCCACAAGTCTGACAGATCTATAACTGCCCCCAGAGCCCCCACCCCGTAATGTGGTCACAATTCTCTGGGGGGCCTGGGGGTAGGCTGGGTGACACGGTGCAGGGGCACAGCACATAACAGACCTGGGGGCACCCTGAGATTCGAGGGTGGGGCAGCACTGTGCTGCGCGGGGGTCTGTGTGGGTCCATGGGGTACGGCAATGTTTGTTCCATGGCACTCTGGGGAGGAATCCATCATTTTACAAGGATGGATGCCCTTGAACCACCTTGATGCTGGTCTAACCCACCTGCGCCATTGCGGGACCTGGAATAGTGGAGCTGGGTTATGGCAGCGCCCCTTTCAGAATAGGGTGCAGGTGCTGGGTAACCTACCCTTGTGCCATGCCACAACTGGTTCATGAGGCATAGTGGTGGCATAGCCCACCCTTGGTGCAACTCACATGCAGCATGGCACGAACTGCAACTGGAATTGCAACTCATGTCACTCATGGCATAAGTTGCGATTTGTGCCATAGGGTATGGTGTAAATCACCTTGTGCCATGCATTATGTGACTTGGAATCAGGCCCAAGGTGTCATCAGAGTTACTTCAAGGTATTTGAAGGTTTCCACCTGTTCAATGTTTTGTTCCAGGTTGTTTGGGATGGCAAAGTGGAACTTTCCTCTTCTGTTGGAGGCTAGAGAGAGCATGGTCTTTGTTTTTTGTAATTGAGGACCAGTTTGTTGTTGGAGAACCAGTTTTCTAGTGTCCTGAAGTTACTAAGAAGAGTGGTGGTGAGGCTGTCAAGGTCAGAATTATTGGAATAGATGACAGCATCATTGGCATAGGGTTTTGGCTGTCTTACAGACACTGGCAGTTCATTTATGAAGAGGCCAAATAGAGTGGCCCAAGATGGAGCCCTGGGGTCACTAATAGCTCCTAGTATCAAACAATGATTTGCTGCACAATTGAGCAGACTTTAATAGAACAGTAGGTCTGTTCTGCTGGCAAATTTGTATGTTCGTATTTATCGATCTTCACATGGTGAGATAGCTGTGGAACCAGTCTACTGCGTTCTGTCACAAACCTAGGCCAAGGAGTTTGTTAAGTAGAAGCTTATGGTTGACCAAGTCGAAGGCCATAGATATTTATAGCTCTGATGTGGTCACCATTGTCAAGGGCCTCATGAACATAGTTGGTGTATTCCAACAGTGCTGTGTTGGTGCTGTGGAGTTACTGGAAGCATATGACAAGTTGTTCAGAGTCTATTCTTTGAGGGCCTTGGACTGGGGTTGGGGTGGAGAATAGAAATGGGTTAATAATTGGCAAGGCTATTGTTGTCTCCATTTTTGAAAACTGGTGTAGCCAATGTGGATTTTTACTTCTTGGGGAACTGTGAGTAACACGGGAAAAATTAAAATTCTTAAGATGGGGTGGAAAGCTCCTCTATTGCCAAGGCAAGACGTTTCACATCAATAGACTCACCAAGTTTTCCCAAGTACCCTGCTGATGTATTTCAAGGTGTAGATTGACTGTAACAGTCTTAAGTAGAATTTATGGCATCCTAGTTCAGAGTACACCATATGGGAGGCTTGAGGACTAGGTCCCTTGCAGGAGCCTGGGAAGACTAAGTAGGGATGACAGAACTGAGGTCAGTAAAGGCTGTGTTGAAGTAATTTGCCATTTCAGTGGGACCAAGGACCCTCTACCTTCCACCATGAGCATCTGAGGAGAGGTTTAACTCCCTTGCCAGGAGCCCAAGACATTCACTACAGAAAACACTGGTGCTCCCCAATCATCTAAAGTTGACCAGAAACTCAAGGAACTCAATCGTTACTTTCAAAATAAGGATTTATTTCTCACATAAATTCACCATTCACACTGCCCTAGTACGTCAGCTGCTCACCTTCAAGAGATTTGTACCCTTTCTCTATCAAAGGCTTTATTGATAGGCATTCACTGTCCCTGGTTGGGTCTTTGATCACAGTTTCAGAGGCTTGCAAATCTGATTTGACCGGTCCCTTTAAATAAGGAGCCCCACCTCACCTGCATATTCTATCCTCCCTGAAGATATTGAAGCATGGCAGTGAGATAGTGTCATCCAGTATGTGTGGACTTGAGCCAAACTAAGTTAGGTAAATAACATCTGGCTGCAATAACTTGACTAAGGCTTTGAACTGGGCAAATTTAGGTACAGTAGGAGACTATCGGTATTTAAGGAGACTGTGTTCAGTAGTTCTTGGCTGCAGGTATGAGACCCACAACTACCAGCAGGGCTTGGGTTGGGGTGGACATTACTGGACAGTAGGAGTACATTATTGTAAGGCCTCTGGTGGTTCTGAGTTAGTGCTTCAGTCTCCAGGTTTTACTCTTGGGAAGGGGGCTGGCATATGGCCCTGGAGACACAGCCATGTTGAGGCAAACGTAGCACTTCCCATGTGCTACCAGGGTTAGGTGTCCAATGTGGGGGTATGACAGGGGCACAGGTACTATAGTGGTATTTAGGGAGATTAGTAGGCCTTGGTATCAGCATGGGACCAAGGGAGATAGACTCCTTTATTTCTGAGGCTCTATAAGTTCAGGTAGCAATGCTGTGGGTTAGCAGGGCAGGGGCATTAACACTGCAAGGAACATGTTTGCTGCAAGGAAAGGTGATAGTAGTTTGCAAATTAAATAGGTAGGTCACTGACCTGAAGTCCTGGGTCACAATCCACAGTCTGGGATGCTGGCAAAATTACAATAGCAGTGTGTGTGTGTGTGTGTGTGTGTGTGTGTGTCAGTAAACAATTTAACGCTATCACCATTCAGGAGCAGGTACTAGCAGCAGCCATTTCTGGTAGGTCCTTAACCAGCCAACCTTAGGACACAATACACCCATGTTAGCAATGCTACTGTAGGGATAAGGGTGACAGCAACCCGTATTATACAGAATAAATGAGTTAGTAGAGAACTTTAGCTCATACTTTAATTTGGTGCCCAAATACTTAGATCATGTACAGGAGATGTTATCAATACTGTGGTAGAGATAAGGGTGTCAGCAACCAGTAAAGAACTTTCAGCATTCAGGATGTGACAGGGTGCTCAGAAGCAGCCCATAGTTGTACTTGGTAACCATAAAACTCAGACCATCCTGACAGGGTGCTAGCAATACAACAGTAGGAATAAGGATAGCAGCAGCTGTAAAGTACAGCTAAGCATTATCAGCAGTCAGGCAGTAGCAGGGAACTTAGCAGCAGCCTGTCATAGTGCGTGGTAACCTGAACAACCACCCGATAGGATGCTAGTAATACAAAATTAAGAATAAGGGTAACAACAGCTGGTACAATACAGACTGAGCACTACCAGCAGTCAGACAGTAGCAGGGACCATTAACACCATCAATGCTTGTAGCTGGTAGCCAATGAACTCAGCCCACCCAGAGAGAGTGTTGGCAATGTTTACTAGAGCACAGTAGCCAGCAGGAAATACAAGGCTCTGACAGCAGGCAAAAAACAAGGCAGGAAATAGCTACAAACAGGGTTTGCAAGTTAGAGTTAGCAAGCGTGTGGTTGTTTATAGTGCGCTGTTAGCACTGTATATATAGTAAGAAGTTCATAGAGCAACTTACCAAGCACATTGGGGCTCTAGCCAGCAGTGAGACATGCACGCAGCCCTGCTGCCACAGCTGACTTGGCAGACTCACCACTCAGTGTTAGGCCACTTGTGGTGGGCCACTTGTGGTGGGCCACTTTAGGAGTAAGACTATAGCATCACGATGGGCGTTTTCTCTGGAGCTGGATTGGATGGAGCAGGGAAGGTGCCAAGTTTATTTTATTAATTAATTAATGTATTTATTAATTTATTTATATCTTGGATGTACACCTTTGAGCTAAAGCTCATTTACAAAGGTTCAGCGTCTATAATAGGACAAGACAGGCATAGCAAAATACAATTCTTAGGTTAACAAGTTGGGATTACATGACACAGACATTCCATTTCAATAAGTTGCCAATAATCAAGATGTAGACAGTGAGTAAAGAAAGAATAGAGTAGGGAATCAGGGGGCCAAGCAAGGGGGATGGGTAAGGACAAGGAAAGGGGAGACAGTAGAAGCAGCAGAGGGCAGCCTTGTCATTTTGCAGGTGCAGATGGTGCAGGGGTGGTAGCAGGGGTTGCACATTAGGGCAGGCAGTGAGAGAGGAGTCTTACTAGAGGGAGGAGGGAGCCCCAGTGGATATGAAGCGGCTTGTGTATGTAATCGGAAAGTGCTGGGTATGTGCCAGGGTCTGGTAGGTGGGCACGAGGGAGTTAAGGTCCACAATTGCACTTGCTGTATCTGGTCTTCAGATGAGCCCTAAGTTTAGGCTTGAATAGACCGAGCTTAGAACAGGACTGAAGATCAGTGCTTAGAAAGTTCAGTCATTTGGGGCCTCTGTATCCAAAAAGAGGCTGGCCTAGTGAGGTCCAACAGAAGGGCACTTTTAGGGACAGATTATTAACTCCTCTGGTGTTCCTGATGTTGTCATTAGTGTGAGGAGGTTGAGCATCCTGGGGTAGCGAGGCCCAGAGTGGTCTTTTGGCCAGTAGACAGACTTGGTATGTGATCCTATTGTCTAGGTTGAGCCAGCCAGTATGGATGTAGAGCTCACAAGAGTGTGTTAGGTAGTGGGCACCTATGGTAAGCCTACAGGTTTTGTTTAGAGCAGCCTTTACTCTTAGAAGTGCTGTATCAGTTGCTGCCCCATACATAGCCAGACCATAGTCAATGATTGATAGTGCTGAGCTTGGTACAGCAACGCCGAGGGCTTCTTCAGTTAGACATAATCTGTTCTTGTACAGGCCAATCCTGGAATTGACTGCCTTAGCCACCTGATCAATGTGTTGTGTGAAAGAGAGGGCAGTCCAGGGTGACCCCAAGATATTTAAAAGAGTGTACCATGTCCAGAACTTCTCCTCGGTGGATGCAGATCTGGATCTTCAGCTGATAGGATCTGTGTTTATTATGTGTAAGGCAAAGAGCATTGTCTTTGTCTTCCTATAATTATCAGGAGCTTGTGCGTTTAAACAATGATTCCACTACCGTGAAACTGGACTGCATATGTTGTTCAAGGGTGGCAGGGCTGGCATGACAAGAGAACAGCACAGCATCATCTGCACACAAAAGAACCTGGCTAGGACAGGTGTTTGGGAGACTATTTAGAAAAAGACTAAACAGCAAGAGGCCCAGAATTGAGCCTTGGGGTACTCCAGTTGTGACATTACAAGGATCAGAGTGGGTATCTAGGATTTTTACTTGCTGTGAATGGTTGAGTGAGGTGGCTGCAGAACCATTCAACTCATTCAGGTAAGAGGCCAGTAGTTGACAGTTGATTAAGGAGAAGCTTGTGACTGACTGTGTCAAAGACCTTCAGTAGGTCTATATACAGTAGTTAGCACCTACTAAGTGACTGCGGTCAAGGTGGTCATGAATGAAAGAGGTGAATTCTACTAGGGCAGTGGTAGTACTGCGCTGTCTCCAAAACCCATGCTGTTCTTGACATTGGAGCTGGTATTTGTCTAGGTATTCAACTAGCTGATCACTGACAATCCTTTCTAGCACCTTAGAGAGAGTGGGAGTATAGATTTAGGTCGGACGTTGGAGTAGTTGGTCCTGTCACCGCTTTTAAAAATCGACGTGACTGTGACCTTCTTCCAGATACTTGGGAATTTAGATGTTCTGAGGGACATATTCAGAATGTAAGTTGGGGGCCAGATTACCTCGTGCAGGGTGAGTGCCAATAATTTGAGGTCAAGCCAGTCACCACTGAACCTTGTTTGCTAATAGCCTTAAAAATGTTTTTTGGCCTCAGGGATTGATACACTTTTGAGGTAGAAGAGGTGGTACTGGAATGTAGTGTCACCTTTACTCATGTTGTTTGGGTCACTGTGGGGTCGGGATAGTTAGGTGGAACAGTCTCACTAAGGTCCATGAAAGCCCTGTTAAAAGCACTGGCAATCACTTTGGTGTCCTGTGTCAACTTGTCATTTACTTGGAGCAATGGGGAGATTTGCTGTTTTTACAGTTAAAGTTTTATGTTATCCCAAAATTTCTCAGAATCACCCCAGATCGGTTAAGCTCATCCTTGAAATGCTGACTCTTCGCAATATGTATGACAAGGGTGCATTTATTTCTGCAGCTCTGTAGCGTTGGATGTCCAACTGGGAACTTGTAGCTTGAGCCTTGTGCCAAAGGTTGTCCCTCTCCTTCATTTGTTTGAGAAGGAAGGGAGTGATCCAGGACTTGCAGGCTCCTTTGGCGTCTCACTTCCTGAAGGGGCACAGATATCGCATGCTGCGCTGAAGCACAGATATTGCATGCTACGTTGAAGGTGCTGACAAAGTTTAAAAAGTCCTTCTGTTGGTTGGGGGAGGGCTCCACTGCCCTCATGGACCCCTTGCAATGGAGCCACGCAGTCACCACTGTGCACTGAGGAAGGGAGTCGCTGGGTACATGGCCACCACTGCCGATCATGCCTGCTGTAGGTGAAGGGAGTCCTGTTGTTGGAACCACTGGGTCACCACGCTGATGGCCTACATGCTGGGGGTATTATATGCCAGTAACAACAAACCACTGTGCAAACAAACACAGTCACAGGTGAACTACTTCAGGGATTATAAGTCCAGATATGTAACATAATATCTTGAGGTCGAGGATGAAGAACAACAAGATAAAAAGAAACACTCAAATCAGAGGAAATGGAGAATTGCTGAAGTCCAGTAAACTGTTGATACTGGTTCTATGTGATAATGAGAATACCGAGCGGTGACTCTCATTATCGCACCATCAGAGCTGCAAAACAATTTTGCAACCCTGACATCCTTAGCACAGAAGAATGGCACCAGGGTTTAAATCCTTTGCTTTCTGTGGAGGGAGGGCTTCACCTCTCACACCTCCCTACTTAAGATTCTCAACTCCTGGGGGTGCATGTCAGGGGGGCAAAAGCAAAAAAAAAAAAAGTTTGGGCTGGGCGCAGCAAAAACACAGTAATGCCCGGAACCAGACCCAAACCGGAACCCCACACCGCACCAGAGGCCAACCCCCAATGCCACAGCGCAGCTGGCAGCTGACCACAGCACCACCCCTACATCCCCTCCACCCTTCCTAGGCCACTCCATTGTGCTCACTCCGCACGCATGTACTTATAGTGACATCCTGTCGCTAGGGTCGCACCCCACCACATCCGGTCACCCTCCCTTTCCTCTATCTTTTGGGCTTTTGCCCACATTGCATCATCATTTTGGACAGCGGTGTGATTCAGGTACCCACCTCATGTGCTACCGTTGATACTGTGGATCACGAGCACACAATGAGTTAAATTCCTGAAGCTGATGAACTGAGGCCAGGGGCCTATGGAGGATGTGAAAATAGATGTGAGAACAGGTTGTGCCTGAAAATAGACATCTGTTTGCATGGTACACTTACCCACTAATGAAATCGAAATTTGCACAAATAGAAACATTCTTACAACCATAACAGACACTCCAGTCATTAGATAGATAGATAGATAGATAGATAGATAGATAGATAGATAGATAGATAGATAGATAGATAGACAGACAGACAGACAGACAGACAGATAGAATGAATGACCCGAGTGCCTCTTGTGGTTGTCAGAGTGTTTCCACTTGTGTTCTTAGTATGAGAGAACCACACATCAAAGGTGAGCAATTCTGGTTCCCTAATGACACAAGACATGAAACTTGATAGGCATGAGAGATACTCTGGTTTCCTTATAAATATGTTATTAAATGGGTTGAGAAATGAGAAGCAAATCCATTAACTCTGTTGGCTCAGAACAGTCATATGACCATTGATTAATGTTCTTCTTGCTCACACAGTGGTAATCTATTTCCTAATTCTACCTAGAAACAACAATACCACAGTAACACAAATCAATTCACCACTGGGGTTCTTGAAGAAAGCAGGTGTAGCCGAGGGCAGCATAGCAGCAGTGGCAACTCCACAGTCCCCTTCCCAACCACTAAAACTTGCCAGCAAATCAGGAGTAGCGGATGGCAGAACAGCAACAGTAGCAACTACCACAGTTCTCCTTCACAACCTCAAGATCAGCACGTGTGCAGCCCATATTGTAAAGCTACCTTGCCTCCCCAGTTCTTTCACTGCCTACCTCAGTTCTGAGAGACTGTCGGGTGCAGCTTGATGACTGAGCAAGTCAGTGAGGCAGTTTATGAAGTGTGAGGGTGCAGAACAGTCAGTTTGCTTGTGTAAAAAGCAAACCACTTATTTCAGGGGAGGGTGAGCTCACAGTGCAGGGGTGGACTTGAAGCCACATGGTGCACTGAAGCAACCAGGATCGGCTATGAGGTTGGGGAGGACAAAGTAAGACACACTGTTTCTCAAGTCACAGAATGTATTTTATTACAAAACAGTTCATGAATCAGTTTGCTACCTTATTTCTGCCATTTCTGGTATTATGAAAGAAATTAAATATCCATCTATTGTTACAGGCTACTTTTTTAAAAGTGGCAGGATACACATAAATTTGCCCTATTTAAACATAAAAATATGCCTTATTTTTTTTAATGAAATAACTCATTTTATAAATGCAATAACCCACTCCAGGCCTATGGGTGTATGGGAGCATTAATGTACTTCCCAAGTGGTTGGAGGGCACTCAGCCTTTGGCCTCATGCCTCAGAATGTAACCATGGCATGCATTAATGTCCCCATACACCCATGGCCTGTCGTAGGTTATAGCTTAGTTATCAATCATCAAACCATGTAATACAGAGCCGAATATCAAAAACATACAATTTGCAGGACTATTACGAGATTTCTTCTCTGCCTCTTCCTATAGCACTTATTTTGCCAGTTGCCAGAAACTAGAAAATCCTTTATAGTAAATTTCTCACTTTTGGGAAACCTTTGACACACATATTTAGACATATTGTATTTCTGTTTTTGTTTGTTTGTTTTGTTGTTCTTCATTCCTAGGTACATTTACACAGAAACAAGATTATTGTCCATAAGAGTGGATCTGCTCCTGTGGTTTAGTCCTTTACTGAGTTACATCCTGTTTGTGATGTCAGAATCATTTCCACAGCAACAAGTTGTGATGTCACAAAGTATAATGAATTAAAGCAGAGGAACCCAATGGGAGAAGGATCCTGTTTCTATTCCAATTATTGATTGATTGATGGATGGGTTGATTGGTTTACTTGCATAATAACTTACTTATCGATTCATTGATGTATTTATTTATTTGTAATCTATGAACAAGAAAGTCTTACTGAGCTAAGATAGTGCATGTCCAGATGTGTCCGGGGAGGAGGGGCTGGGTTACATGGACCTCTTTTGTTGACAGAGTTAATGTTGGCTGTGAGACTGAGGAAACTCACCCACTCTTTTCCATTAGTGTCATGGGATCTTTACCTCCACCCACCCAGCGGTGAAAGATGGGCAGAGGGAACCTCAGTTTTATATCTAATCTGAAGGATGGCACCTCAACAGTGCTGCCCCTCCTCTCATACTGTACTACATTGTCAGTTACGGGTATTACCCTACATATCAGATGTGTGGCTAGAACCCACACCCTTCCAATCTTCCAGCCTAATAGGCAAGAATACACTGAGACAATACTGAATCACTTTATGGAAACTGATTTAGAAATGAAGAACAAATGAAGATGAAATACAGACCCTATATAAAATACAGGTTAAATGGTGTCTAACTAATATTTTTATGGTTCTGTCAGACATAATCCATCCCTTTAACATAAAGCATTGATCAGAGCCATGCTGCAGCTTACTGATACTGCCATACTACAGACATGAGTTCCTAGTTTGCAATTTCATGGTGTAAGCCTGAAACATTAGAAGCCTGAGGCATTTTGCCAGTGGATTTTCCTCATAGAGCTTGTCTCTAGTATAGAGTACAGTTTCCAGCATATAATATCTGAACAGGGCATGCAGCTATGTCTCAGCCACAACCCAACGCCCACTCTCTCAGCCATGCACGAACATAAAACAATCCCTGCCACTTCTTTCCAGTGGGTTGTGCTTTCAATCACACTTTCAGTCTAGTACCGCACTGAAGGAGCAATCTAGGGATGGCAATCAAAGGTCAAAATGCCTTTTGTATGCTGTACCAAGCTTAAAGAACTCTCTACCACCACTTGAAATTCAACTGTCTCTAGCAAGGCCCTTTACTCAGATTTGCTTTTAGAAATTACTTTCTTGCCAAATGTGAATACACATGTACATTTACTGTTTTATCTACTGTGCTGTTGTTGTTATAAGTACTTTACCTTGTATAATCTGAGTCAACAGACTTCAGTCTTTCTTTGAAGAGACATTCGGCTCCTGACAGGCTGATTTCAGCCCTGTTCAGTTCTGCATGACGTATTATAAAAAGTAGGTACTAATCCAGCCTGTTGGTGCAGCAGTAGGGCTACCATTCACAGCACCCATGACCTGGGTTCATGAATGAGCCTGGGTCACTGGGAACTGGCCAGGGAGTATGACAGAATATCCCAGAGGATCCTCTCCTCCTCCATGGAGGGAGGGCTGCGAGCTCTGCTGCAATATCACCACCTGGGTGACCATGGGTGGCGATGTGACTGCAGTATAAGAGAAGGGGGCACTCTCAGACAGATGACATATGCATGTTTTGCATGTACACATCAGACTGTCATACTCTGTGGAGCATCCAAGAAGGGCAGGCAGAACAGAGGACAAGGAAGAACGGCTGACAGCATGGTGCTTGCAGTTTCCATGGACCCCGCATCACCTACTGGGCACACAGACCCACCAACTGAGTGAGGCATCCAGAAGAGGACTAGGGTACCCCTGATGGCCCTGCCACAGGGAACAATTTGTAGAGGAACAGGTGGGTCCATGGGTAAATCCCAGAGATGGATGGTGATGGGGTTAGGGGCACAATGGAGCTGAAGGGGCTACTCGGTGAATGAGGAGGAAAAATAAACAAAAGCAGGTACTACCCAGTTTAGTGTGTACTTTCACAGCTACAGCACAATTTATTGGACAACTGGTTTAACCAAAGAATACATTGATGAACATATCAGCTGTCCTCCCAAGGATAACATTTCACATTGCATTCCTGACAATGTTATCCTTGCAGTCTGAACAAAAAGCTCTAACAACCATTTTCTGGTCTCACATTGTGTTTATTTATGATGTTGCAGCCTTTTCTATGATATCAGACTGATGCCACAAACACAGCAGTGGTGAGACCAGTCATTGATAAAAGAAGCTGTTTGTGAAACACATCTAGGAAAAGAAAATGACTGTCGTTTATGTGTGATATCTAAAGGCCAAAAACAGGACTGTGTCCAAAAAAACAAACTGGAAAACAATATAGTTAAAGATAATCCTTCTACACATTATTGACTGGATTCCCATTTCTGTTCTGGTAGGCTGCCTCCCAGGACTTGCTAATGAAAACATGGAAGGCTGTTTGCACAAGCAGAAGGAGGGACTTTGCTCCTGCAAAATGGTCTTGCACGAGCCACCCATGATTTTTGTTATACATTTTTAATGATTAAAAATCAATAATGCAAAGAGTTCCAGGTAGCGCAACACAGAGATTAAATAAAGCTGATCTAGTTATATTAAAGCAGCAACATTTGTTATAGAAAAAATCATCACACAGTTTTTTGAGCAAAGTTCTTTCAGGCAAAAACATTAATATAATATATATATATATATATATATATATATATATATATATATATATCCCTCCTGAACTGAATTATGGGGATTTGAAGTTTCAACAAGTTCCTGCTCTCTGGCCAGGCCTGTTGGCCATCAGAAATCGGTGCTAGTAGCCTCTTAATACAGCCACAGTATAAGTCCAGTATGTAACATCAATAAGTGACCTCACTGGAAGTAATTTTCCAGAATTGCTAGTGGCAGCATTCTTTAATGACCCAAATCATTAATTATAACATTAGTAATGAAAGCCTTTGAAAAAAAATCGGAGAGTACTAAAATATACTGAAGGTGAATCCAATTATGTCAGAACTATATTAACGCTAAAAGAAATATGAAATATTTTGCCAAGTAACAAATACTGCTGCTTTAATGTAGTCATATGTCATTATAAAACAGTGGCTGGAAAGGGGCAATCTGATTGGCTGACAACATTCTAAGAGGGTTCTTGTTAACTGCTGGCTACCCTCATCTAGAATACAGAGAATACAGGCTGGGCAACCATGCTCAACCAGCCAGTACTGCCACAGAGGGTTCTCTGTTTACATCAGACCTTGACAGCAAAGCTCAAGAGGTCTGATTGATCAGAACCCCAAGGTGGCAGCACAGGCAGGACGGGTATGTGGTTGCCTGGCCAGTATTTTTATAGTGCATAGAGTTTTGTTTTAGTTTTATATAAAAAGTGTTTTCACAATGCACTCACCAGCAGCAGCAATCATGCCAGTGGTTTCATTTCATAGAACATAGAAACATAGACTTTGATGGCAGATAAGGACCGCTTGGCCCCACCTAGTCTGCCCATTTCCTATCTATTTGATAAGCTGCAGATCCTAGTTCACCAACAGCATACTTCTTCCTACCCCACAAGAACTGCCTTATGTCTCTCCATGCATTCTTGAATTCCCCCTGTTTTTGACCCCATGACCTCCTCAGGAGGCCATTCCATCGCCCACCACCATCTCTGTAAAAATACTTCCTCTCACATTACCTCTGAGCCATCCCCCTCTATCTTCAAATTATGTCCTCTTGTTCTTGCACATCTCTTTTCTGAAAGATGCTACCCTCTTGGACTTTGTTGATTCCCTTAAGGTACTTAAAGTTTCTGTCATGACCCCTCTCCCTCCTTTCCTCAAGGGAATACATGTTAAACTG
Organism: Neoceratodus forsteri; assembly: GCA_016271365.2. Lineage (NCBI taxonomy): Eukaryota > Metazoa > Chordata > Ceratodontiformes > Ceratodontidae > Neoceratodus > Neoceratodus forsteri. The sequence goes on along the minus strand of JADMNL010000033.1, from coordinate 100,608,494 downwards.
CTTTAGTCTCTCTTTGTATGGCTTCTGTTGCAGACTCTGCACCATTTAGTTGTCCTCCTCTGGACTGCCTCCATCCTGTCTATGTCCTTGCAGAGATGGGGTCTCCAGAACTGCACACAATATTCCTGATGGGGTCTCACCAACTGTCTGTAAAGAGGGATAACAACTTCTTGTTTTCCACTGGTGATTCCTCTCTCTATACATCCCAGTATCCCCAGCCATCCCTACTGCCTTCTCACACTGCTTGCTTACCTTCAGGTCATCTGATATGACTACTTTCAGGTCCATCTCCATTTTGTTGTTACTACCTCCTCCCATTGTGTACTCTTCCCTGGATTTTGTTTCCCAGGCACATTACTTTACACTTCTTTGCATTGAATCTAAGCTGCCATACTTTTGACCATTCCTCCAACCTTGTCAAGTTCCTTCTTATCCTTTCCACCTCCTTTGTGTATCAACCCTGTTGCAGATCTTTGTGTCATCTGCAAAGAGGCATACATTTCCTTCCAGTCCCTGTGCAATGTCACTTATAAAGACATTAAAAGGACCAGACCCAATACTGAACCCTGTGGTACCCCACTAATAACCCCCTTTCTTCAGAGTGGACTCCATTTACTATTACCCTCTGTATCCTGTTGTCCAGCCAATGTTTTACCAGGCTATCACCCTGGGACCCACTCCAAGGCTGGCTAATTTGTTTATTAATCTTTTGTGTGGGACTGTGTCAAATGCCTTGCTAAAGTCTAGGTAGGCCATGTCCACAGCCCCTCTTTGGTCTACCACTTTGGTCACCCAGTCAAAGAAATCTATTAGATTCATCTGACATGACCTTCCCACTGTGAATCCATGCTGCCTTGGGTCATGTGCCTCGCTGGTCTCTAGGTACAAAACAATTCTTTCTTTCTTTCGAAGTGATTCCATCATTTTCCCTACCACTGAGGTCAAACTAACAGGTCTGTAGTTTCCTGCCTCTGCTTTGCTCCCACTTTTGTGAATCAATCAATCAAAAATCAAATCAAAATTTATTTATAAAGCGCTTTTCAAAAATCAAAGCGCTAATACAAAAGCAGAGATAAAACATCAACACTAATAAATAAAAATGTAAAACCATAAAATAACCATAAAATAAACTAACAAATGCCAGCAAAAATAGATGATTTTCAGGGATCTCTTAAATGCTTCCACGGACAGGCAGTCTCTAATCTGACAGGTAGAGAATTCCAGGGTCGGGCCATAAAGGAAAAGCCCTTGCCCCAGATGATTTATAACAGACCCTGGGAATCTCTAGCAATCCCTCGCCAGTGGAGCGGAGTGGGCAGAGAGGATGATAGGGACAAAGGAGATCTTGCAGGTAGCCTGGTCCCTGGCCATGTAGGGTCTTATAGGTCAGCAATGCGACCTTGAAGGTGATTCTCCATCGCACTGGCAGCCAGTGCAGTTTACATAACACAGGAGTGATGTGGCTAGTTCTTGGTAGCCCTGTAAGCAACCTAGCTGCCGCATTCTGCACCAGCTGCAGGTGACAGAGATCTACCCCGGCAACCCTAGATATAAAGCCTAGATATTTAGGGGAATCACATCTGCCCACCTCCAGTCCTTAGGTACTCACACCATCCTCCCATGATTTGTTAAAAGGGCAGTCAGTGGTGTCAATAGCTCTCCCTTTAGTTCTTTTGGAATTCTGGGGTGAATCCATCAGGCCCCATTGCTTTGTCCACGTTCAGTTTTAGAGTTCTTTCAGAACCCTCTCTTCTGTGAAAGGACTGGTATCACCCCCCATCCAGAGTGCTTCTATTGATTGGATTAGGTACCTCCCCTCCTCTTCTTTTGTGAATACTGAGCAGAACCATTCATTCAGTATCCTGCTTTTTCACTATCCTCTCTACCACCCACCCTCCCTTTATTAAGCCTCACTATCCCTCCTTGGTCTTTCTTTTCTCCTAATGCACCTATAAAGGTTTTATCCCCTTCTTAACCCTAGTTGGCTATCTTTTCCTCAGTTTGGGCCTTTGCTATTCTGACTGCCTTCCTCACTTCCTTCTGCTTTAACTGGTACAGTTATCTGTCCTCCTCATTTGTGTTCCCTTATACTTCCCGAATGCTATTTTTTTCTCTAACTTTCCCCACCACCTCTTTTGAGAACCATAGTGTTTTGTTTTTCTTTGTTTTGATTTATTTGCTTCACACAAAAGGCTTGCTGCCTCTGTGATGGCAGTTTGATGTTCCATTGTTCCTCTACCCTCCTTCTTGCCTGTTTGCTAGGGTTTTCTGAGGCACTCTCCTATTTTGACAAAGTCAGTCCTCCTAAAGTCCAGTACCCTCACTTTTGTATGACTTGACTCTGAGGCTGGTTGTTTTTTTTTTTCATCATATCTCTTTTTCCCCTGCAGCCATGACCTGCCTTATTTCCAGCCACCACTCCACCTCCACCACCGATCCCAGACTTGCATGCCCAACTGGCATATGCAGCTACACCTTGACAGGGGAACTCCCCATTGCCCCACGCCAGTCAAGGATTCAATATCAACACGCCACTGTCCAGGCATTGTCAGTTGATGGAATAGTGGCCATCAAGCTGCCGTGGTCTGTGCTGCCATTTTCCATGTTTTCACCCTGGAGTGCAAGTGTGCAGTGGCGTCAGGTACATTATGTGCCTACTCCTGCGCCTCCATACTTGCTGCACTGTCTCTAGCGGTGCCCCAGGTCATCACGGGGCGCTGCAGAGCTGTGGCACCCTGGATCCTACCCTGGATAGGACAGCAGTCCTCCAGATGCGCAATCCTATCCCCTGCCGACTCCTGATGCCCCGGGCTCACGTCCGAACCGGGTCACTAGAGTGGCTTGAGGTGGTGTCCAGTGCCTCAACCCTCAGCACCACCAGGCGGTCAACTCTGTGGCTGTGTTTATCGTGAACCACACTGTTTGGTGGACACTTGTTCCCCAGATGACTACTCACTTCTAGATCTGAGATCCTCTCTCTCCATCCCCATTTGAGAGTACCAGGTCTAAGACTGCTCACTCTGAGTGGATCCAGCGGTAGCTGACTGAGGCATGCCCCTGTAGGACATTGAGAATGACCCTGCTCTTGGATGTGGTTGCAGCAAAGTGCTCCAGTTAACATATGGCATATTCAGGTCCCCATCAGCAATATCTCCCTTTCTCTGCCATCCTAAGGATGCCTTGTATCATTTTCTTGTCCATTTCCTCCCCTGAGATGGGGGTCTATATACAACCCTTTGTGGATTGTGGTGCCATTTCTGGTCTCCAGGGTGACCCACGGTGCCTCTTCTCCTCCCTGTTTACCCTTTAGTTCTGTTGCTTTGATCCCTTCCCTTATTTAGAGAGCTACTCCTCCCCTCTTCTACCCTCACTGTCCTTCTGTAGACTGTGTACCCTGGTATGTTGACATCCCAGTCATGGTTCTGTGCTTACCATGTTTCTGTGACTGCCACGATATTCAGGCGTCCCTCTTCCATCAAGACCACCAGTTTAAGGAGCTTGTTATTTAGACTATGGGCAAGGGTACTCATTACCCTCCATTTTCAATGGCCTTACCACTTTTGCCCCATCCCTGTCCTTACTGCATTTGTCTTTTCTCCATTTACCCCAGCCCTTCTCCTTATTGCCTTCTCTATCCTGATGTTTACATCACTAACTATCCTTATTTTTGAGGGGGACAAGGATTTCCCTGCTCCTGGCTAATTTAAATGCTTGCCAATGAAGCATTTAAACCTATCACCTAGGATCTTTGTTCTCTCCTGGACAGATGTAGACCATCATGCCAGTATAGGCTACATCCTCCAGGTGGACACCCAGTCCCCAGTGAAGGCAAAACCCCGATCAATGCACCAGTTTTTCAACCATTGATTGAATACCATGGTGCGGGACACCTAGCCTCACTCATGCCATAGACAGGCAGCACCTCCGAGAAGGTTACCGTGTGTGCTACTTGTCTATGGTCCCTCTCAACCCACAAACTCCTCCTGCACTGCTCTGATCCCATTCCCAGCCAGATCATTTGTCTCTAGGTGGACAATGACATCCAGTTCCCTCTCTCATGCAGCTGCTGCTGTGATCCTGAGATAGCTCCCTGTCCCTCCAAGCCATGGTGCCTGGCAGGCCTACCTCCCCTCTCCCCCCGCCAAGTTCTACCTCCCTTGCAGACTGATTGCTGAACGCATGGCAGTGCTATGAAAAGACCATCTGCCTCAATGATTTCTGAACAGCTGGAACCTTGTTATACCACAGAAGGGTACAATCACATTCCATGATCTTTGAAATGTGGTCAACAAAGGCTTCAACAGGCTTGGAAATCTGTGCAAAGGCAAAGAGCAAAGTCAAGGCAAATTGTATTTTCTGGTGCCCATTCCCAGAGGCTCTGGGCATTGTACAATCACATACATAAAATTAAAAAGAACAACATACAATAAGACTTAATAAAATTTAAACAACATCAATACAGGTTACGGTCAACATATACACAGTAACCATCATTAAAAATAAAAGGGTTAATACCCATACTCTCATCTTGTGTCGAAAATGCCTGGCTAAACAGATGGTATTTAAGGCGGGCTTTAAATACCTCCACAGAAGAAGGCCTCCCTTATTGATGAAGGCGAATTCCACAGGGCGGGGCCGGCGACTAAAAAGCTCTGTCACTGGCAGTTTTCAACCTCATCCTAGGAATCACCAGGAGGCCCTCATGGAGGATCGAAGGAGTGGACTGGGCAGCGGGTGTAAGAAGGTCCAACAAGTAGCCAGGGCCCAGCCTGTGTAGGGCCTTAAGGGGAGCAAGCCCACCTTGAAGAGCACTCTCCATTGGACAGGCAGCCAGTGCAGTTCACGCAGCACCAGGGTGATGTGACAGTATTTAGACTGTCCAGTCAACAACCTAGCAGCTGCATTCTACACCAGCTGCAGTCGATGGAGAGTGCCTCTAGAGACCCTGAGGTAGAGCGAACAGTAGTCCAGCCTAGATGTTACGAAGCATGCACCAAGGTGGGGAGGTCCGAGGCGGAACCAGGTGTTTGATCCTGGCAATGTTTCTCAGATGGAAAAACTAACCCTGACAATGGGCGATACTTGATATTCCATTGTCAGTCCACTGTCCATAATAACACCAAGATCGCACACACCCTGGAGGGGCCATCAATGGGAGACAGCCCAGAGCTAATCCAGTATCTGCCCCAGAGGCCATCCTATTACGCCTCTTGTTCAACTCCACCACCAGTACTTCCATCTTATCGGGGTTCAGTTGCAACCAGCTAGAGGTCAACCAGTCATTAATCTCAGCTAGACAGTTGTTTAGTACTTCCACCACGTTGGCTGTCCCATGGGCAAAGGATAAGTACAGCTGAGTATCTTTGGCATAGCAATGACACCCCAAGCTGTACTTCCTAATGATCCCATCCAGGGTAGCATATACATGGCAAACAACATCAGTGACAAGACCGACCCTTGAGGTATTCCACAGGACAGAAGCCTGGGGAGGAGGAGGAGAAATTCACCATCACCACCCTTTGCCTCCTGTTTGTCAAATAGGACTCAAACCAGCTGATGACAGTGCGGTGAGTCCACAGAATTCCCTCAGGTGGTCAAGTAACACACGATGGTCCACCATGTCAAAAGCTGAGGAGGATCGAGGAGAATGAGCATTGTCCCTTTCCTCGAACCCTCATCCTGAGAAGATCATTATGCACCGAACTAATGCAGTTTCTGTACAATGACCAGCACAAAATACCAACTGGGCGGCTCAGATATCAAATGCCACAAGGTGTTCTCCCAGCTGCTGCGCCACAATCTTCTCATCAACCTTTCCCAAAATGGCAGTTTGGAGACCGGTCGGTAATTCATCTTGATGTCAGGGTCCAACGATGACTTCTTCAGAAGGGTCTCACCAGCGCCTCCTTCAAGGCATCCGGGAAGACTCCTCTGACAGGGAACACCAGACAATCAAGGCAAACACTGGGCCAACAGTGTCGACACATCTCATTAAGAAACGAGAGGCACCAGGTCCAGCTCACAATATGTGTGCTTCAGCCTAAAAGCCACCTCAATGACATGGCCACCTCCACTGGTTTAGACTCTGCCCAACCAGGTGGAGTGCTCGTTGACAATCCAGGTGACCACTGTTGGCCATAACATGGCTCACTGGCAGAATTCCCTGCCTGATGGCAGACACCCTGTCCGAAAGAACCGAGCAAACTCATTACAAAAACTCAGAAACTGCTTCTTTCGGCTGTAGACAGGCAGGATGTAAAAGCCTGTCCACCGTCCGAAAAAGTATGCTGGTCAGTTCCTCCTGGCAGCAATCTTCTGGAACAGGAACACTGCCTTCTTAAGGTTGATTGCCTCCTGGTACACACCATAGTGTGACGCAGGGCCAGTCTGTTGTCCACTTCCAGCATAGTCCTCTGCCAGCAGTGCTACAACCTCCAACTCTTGATCTTCAATTCCTTGAGCTCCCCATCAAACCATGGGGACGTCAAGTTAGAAGATCTGGGTCATAGACGGACTGGTGCAAGGGAGTAGAGTGCCCCAGTCATTGACCTATTATAGGCGGTGACTGCTTCACCTACCCCTCCCTTCATGCACTGTCCACTCTAGATAGGTCCACTACCACCATCCCTTTAAAGGGTGGTAGCTCGCCATCTCTACAGGAGGAATCACAGGAGGAGCCTTGAGTAGGAACTCCACTGTACAATGATTGGACCAAACAACCCGATCAGTCCTGAGATTATCAATCTCAAGCCCCAGCGAAGACCAGGTCTAACATGTAGCCAACCTGGTGGGTTGCGGAAGTAACTACTGCGACAGGCAGAGATGTCATCATCTGAAGGAAGTGATAACTCAATCCTGATGACTCGCGTCAGCCCAAACACTGAAGTCCCCAGAACCAAATCTGGGGACTCCAATTTTCACCGATGACAACATCATCTACTTCCTGCAAGAACTCTCTAGCCATCCTGGAAGGGCAGTAAATCAGGAGAATCCTGCAACCTGCGCCTGGACCCCCATGGATGGCCACACATTCAAAAGAACCGGCGTTCTCACTGGGTGCACGGTGAAGCTAGCTCAGCTCAGCTGTAAAACAGATGGCCACCCCCACACCTGCATTCCACTCTGGGGCAGTGCACAACAGAGTATCCGAGGGGTGGCAGTCTCTAAACTGGGCCAGCATCGCCCTCAACCAGGTCTCCGTGAATGAGCCAGATCGACTGAAGAAATTAGATCTGCCATAATTGTGGTATTATTCCTGATCGACTTGGCATTGCATAGCACCACCCTTAGAGGATTGGTGCAGAACAAACCCTCACTATGCATTATAAAAGAATTAGAATTGTAACTATTTAAAACTTTCAGTTTACAAAATGTAATCATTTCCACTTAGGGATAGCATTAAGGCATTCAGGGGTTGGATTACCTTTGTTAATCTAACCTTAGGGGCATAAGACACTCAGCTGCTACTTGTCTCAGTACCCCATTAGGTTAGAGTTGATGGATGGTAACCCAATCCCTGGTCATGCCTCAATAATTAATAATTGCCAGTTGGTAAACAAATATGATGATTAATTAGCCATGTTGGTTAGTACAAAGATATAACTTTTCAGATCATTTCTGATGTGGTGCATTTCAAAATACAATTATGAAAGCAAGCAAGGAAGGAAGAAATAGTCCAGTTCAGCTCAACACATCTATTTATATGTATATTTATTTATCTGAAAAATCTTTGAACAGGAAAACCTCTATCAATTTATTTGTAAGTTATGGCCAGGAGAGTAAACTGAACATAAACTTTCTTTCCTGGTCCACCCGGTGAGAAGAGCATTACAATGGAAGTGGGGGTTATCAAGGATACTGCATACAAGGCTGCATAATATTAAATGGCTAAAAGCAATACAGACTTCCAAGAACAATAGATGTAATATGCAATAAACACACAACTTAACCTCGCATAGTCACTGAAGGGCAACAGCAACCTCTGGGGTGGAATGTGGAAGCAGTTCTGCGACAGCACACCACACACTAGTCTTTTATTCTCCATGCTCACTCAGATGTGAACTGACTGAAAATGCCCCAGTAAATTTGTTGGGGTCAAACCATAGAAATAGAAGTCTGCCAGCAGAAGGCAGCCTTACAGTTTATCTAGTATGCCCTATGAGGTAGCACATGCCTTCTAGGGGATCATGTTGGTGTGTTTGTGAATGGTGGGAATTTGGAATTTGGCATCCTATTTCCAGCACTATCCTGGAAGGCTTTGCTTGTTTACAACTTATTTACCTAGGAAAACCTAGCTGAGATGCAAAATCTCATTTTCTGCAGGGTCCTGCTTCTACCCCTTTCCACAGCTGGATGGTCTGGAGCACTGGGAGGTTATGTGACTTGACTAAAATCACACAGTAAGTATTGGTTTGGATCAGGTTTGACCTGTAATCTTATGGTTTCCAATCAGTGCTGTAACCACTAGACTATACACAGTAGAAGACAGATTAAAAGCATTAAAACATGCAACACAACTGTGGCATAAATGTGTCTATTCATTGCTTCTAATTTTTCTACAGCATATACTGTATAATCAGTCTTATCCATTCTATCACCACAACTGAAATATGCAACAGTGTACTCCAGAGGTCAGAGTAACAAGCTGTGAATGAACTTGGTATATATATATATATATAATATATATATATATATATATATATAGAACTTTGGTTTGATTCCTGTTACCTCCACCTGTATACCGTGGTGACCCTGAGCAAATCACTTAACCTGCCCAGTACCCTGGGTCACCCCAGAAAACAGGTATTGTGCCTAGTGGGCATTATCCAGTTACCAAAGAATAATAAACAAAAAAACCCTGGACCACCTTCTTACAGCTGGCACAGAATGCATACTTATTATATTTAAGTTTACCATTTTTATAAGAATCAACAACTTGGGCATTTACTACCAAAATAGTATATTCAGTAGGATAGTTATTCAGGTAGCTAGTTGGTTGGTTAGTTAGTTACTGCAGTTAGTTAATTAGCTGATCTTTGTGCTAAGAAACAGCACACTAAGTTAAGTTTATTTGCATATATATCCTGTGGTTAAAGCACATTAAGGTAACTACAACTTTGCAACCATATCAAAATAATGAATCAACAGGGCAAGACATATTACAGTCCCGACATGCAGCATGTTCTCCAGTAATGAGTACAAGGTGCACGGTATTTATTTATTTACAAAGCTGACATAAAAATACAATACATAAGAATACAAACATAATAACAGCATATAAAGCAATGGATAACATTGACAAATACTTAACAAGATTAAACAAATAATGCTTTAAGTGCATAAAAGCCCACAATGAGGGATGAGCGATAACCCTGCATCACTAGAATGAAGGAGACTGGATGGAATGTATTCTTGAAGTGATTGTTTAAGGTAGGATGACTGCCCAGCATGAAGAACAATATCAATTTAAACCAGTATTTTAAACTGAAATCTGAAGATTGAGGAGCAGCCAATGCAAGGATTTTTGCATAAAAGGGATGTGTACCTGGCAAGGAGTGCCCACCATCACATGAGCAGCCATATTCTGAACATGCTTCAGGGATTCAATTGCAAAGGTGGGATGGCCGATCAGTAAGCTATTATAATAAAGTCTAGAAATGACAAGGACCTGTTAGCTGCAGGAATGAATAAGTGTGAATACTCATAACATTAGTTTAGTGGAACCAGCATGCTTTAGTAGCCAAAATTTGTGAAGAAAGTGAGTGTTGGGGTAAGCTGCATAATGAGAACGAAATATGTGGTCTACTTTGGTCCCTATAATTAAATGTTGAGAAATTATTTATATGGCCATCTTATGATGGACAAGGAAGGAACAATTCTGCATGTGATATTATAAAACTAACTGGGGTTGAAGTTTCTTAGAAACATAGAAAGTTGATGGCAGAAGGCGACCAATAGTCCATCTAGTCTGCCCATTTTGGGTTCTGGAACTCCTGTGAGTCCAGGGACTATCCCCCTATTACCATTCTCTAATGTTACCCTTCCCCTACCATTTGATCACCTGTATACTCTGTCCCACCCGAGTTTGAAGGCAGGGACCATTTGGCCTTTACCACCTCCGTGGTAATCTATTCCAAGTTAAATTACATGCTTGGAAAATAAATGTTTTCTGAGTTCATGTTTGAAATTTCCCCTGAGTTTCCAATCATGCCCTCTTGTGTTGCTGTTAGTGGACCTAGTGAAAAGTTCTGAGGTACTGAATGTCTTGATCATGTCCTCTCTCCCTCCTAGTCTCCAATGAGAACATATTGAGCTCCTCCAAGCATTTGTCATAAAACAGCTCGCTTATTCCAGATATCATCTTAGTAGTTCTTCTTTGCACTGTTTCGAGTCTATTTATGTAATTCTTCAGGTACAGGCTCAAAACTGGACACAGTATTTCAACTGGTATCTCAATAGGGATCCATAGAGAGGAAGGATGACATTCCTGCTCCTGCTATCGAAACTTCTGCTGATGCACCCCCAACATTCTTCTAGCCTACTATATGCCAAGTTGCACTGACCTGACACCTTAAGGTCATTTGAGATCAACATCCCAAGGTCCCTTTCCTCAAATGAGGTGCTGAGTTTGACACTGTTTGACCAATATTCTGTTCTTCAGTTGTTCTTACTGAGATGCAAGACCCTAAATTTTTGGCATTAAAATTAAGCTGCCACTGTACTGGACCATTTTCTAGCATTTTTAGGTCATCCTGGAGCTTCCTTATAGCTTCTTCACTGTCCACCCTTCTACTCAACTTGGCATCATCAGCTAAGAGTATTATCTTGCCTTTAATATCATCACCAGTGTCACTGATGAAAAGGTTGAACAGGACAGGTCCGAGGACCCAGCCCTGGGAACTCCGCTGGTGACTTCTCCTGTCTCAGATCTGACTCTGTTGACCACCACCTCTGCTTTCTGCCCTGAAGCCAAGACATCACCCATTTGATGATGTTTTCTGCTATGCCTGAATCTCTAATTTGGCTAGAAGTCCTCATGGAAAACCAAGTTGAAGGCCTTGTTGAAATCAAAATACAGAAGGTCCACGGGTCACCTAATCCAGTTTCTTAGAAACCAATCAAAGAAGGAGGTAAGATTCAGCAGGCACGATCTGCCTGCCATGAAGATATGCTGCCTGGCATCCTGAAGTCCATTTTGTCCAGGTATTCCCTTATTTCCTGTTTGATCAGTGACTCCATCAGTTTTCCCACAACTTCACATAAGACTAACCAGCCTGTGTAGTTACCAGCTTCCTCCCTACTCCCTCCCTTGTGCAGAGATCACATCAGCAATTCTCCAATCTTCTGGCACCACTCAGGTTTGGACTGAGTGATTGAATAAAATGACCACTGGGTCTGTTAGTTCTTTAGTGAATTCTTTTAGAATCCTAGGGGCATGCTATCTGGACTGAATGGCTAGTCCTGCTTCATCTTCTCAAGGGATCCTTGGACTCTGTTTATGGAGAATGAAGGTGGATCCATCATTGATACCCGTTGGTAAGAGCTTTAATACCACTCACCAGTATGGACCCAAGTTGTTCTTTAGTAAAAGTGAGCAAAATAAATCTTCTGCTATTGTATCCCCATCTTTAAGTTTGATCACCCTTCTGCTTTCTTCTTCTCACAGATGTACTGAAAGAAATGCTTGTTTCCTGAATTGACATTGTTGGCTATGTGAAGCTCAGCATTTGCTTTAGATGATTTAATCATCCTTTTGGCCTGCTTACTCCTTGCTAGGTATTTGTCCCATGAATCATCAACAGGGTTATTCTTAAAGTTTATGAAGGCTCTTCATTTGGCTCTTATAGCCATCTTCACTTGTTTGTTAAACCAAATAGCGTTTGTTCATTTATTCTTCTTGGTCGATGACTTCACAAAGGCTTTATTGGCTTCTGAGATAGCTTGTTTGATTTCAATCAATAGTTCCTCAACCTCAGAATTTTGTTTGATAGAACTTAATTTCCTCCTGATGAATTCCCTCATGTTGTTGAAGTTGGTACCTTTATAAACAGAGTACCACAGCCTGGATTGGAATAAGAGGCTCCTAGGGATACAGTGACCCAAACAGAGTTATGGTCACTGTTGGCAAGAGGCTCTTTGACTAATGTTGAACCCACAAAGTCCGAGCTTGTAAGGACTACATCTAATATGGCATTAAGTCTAGTGGGCTCAGTTACTAATTGCTTAAGGGTGACAGTCTAAGAAGCTTCCACAATGGCTTGGCTTCTAGATGATTTGGCTAAGGGCATAGACCAATCAACATCTGACATGTTCGGGTCTCCTACAATGATTACATCCCTTTAGATGTTATACCCTTGATTTCATCTATTAGGTGTTTGTTCAAAGCTTCTGAGTGACTGTGAGGTCTATAGATTGCTCCAAAATAGACCTTTAACCCAGTGGGAATGTTTAATTGAACCAGAGGGACTCTGCAATTTCTTGCTGGAAGAGATTGAATGATATGGCCCCTATATCCTCTTTCACATAGTACAACCCCCCACCTCTAGAACCATCTTTATCTAACCTATAGATCGAATAGCCTGGTACATTGAGGTCCCTTTCTTTATAGTCAGAGGCCCAGGTTTCTGTTATGGCCACCATGTCCAGCTCAGTTTCAGCCATCAGTGCCTGGAGCTCACTGATCTTGTTCCCCTGACTTCTGGCATTAAGACTAAGCACCCTCCATTTATTTTTTTATTTTTATTTTATTTTATTTATGTAGTTTTGTTGACCGGTAAGTGCACTAGACAAATTCTGCCTATTTTCAGGCACGACTGGAGGCTACAGATGAATGCCAACTGACTTTGAACCAGATTAAGCTGTTGGTGATATTTTTAGTGAAAGGGGACATTTGGCCAGGGCACCTGGGGAAAATTCCCTACTCTTTTCGAGAAGTGCCATGTGATCTTTAACATCCACCTGAACTACCACCAGAACAGGCAGATGGGACCTCAGTTTAACGTCTCATCTGAAAGGCGGTACCTCAGGGTGCAGCACCCCCATACTGCACTACAGTGTCAGTATTGGGATATTGACCCAAGTGCCTGGTGTGGGATAGAACCCTCAGCCTTCTGATCTCCTGGACTCAGAAGTGAGTGTACTAGCTACTGAGCCTCAATCTACTTACAGAAAAGAATGTTCTAGGTAACTGAAAAGGTCAAAGTGACAATCAAATCAAAGATATTGATCTTTACACAAGACAAAGATTGTTGGGCAAAATCCATTTTCAGGAATTGTCCAGTCACAATTAAAGATAGATATAGTATAAAAATTAAAACAGGTCCAAAAACATACAGCAAAAAATAATGATTGCATACAATTACATTAAAATGTCAGAAAATAATGTATAGCATTGTTAAGAATACTTAGAGAACTTGCTTGCTGGGTATCTTCTGGTAATTGTAAACAATCTAACCAGACACCACATACTTAAAAGAGGAACCTTTCTCAAGTGCAGAGATATCAAGATAAAGGGCTGTGGGCAGAATAAGAGTCAAGAAAGGAAAGCTGAGAGAGCAAGTGTTTCTTGAACTGTAGCCAGTGCAGGAGTAATAGAGATAGAACAGAAGTTTCAGCAGACAGTAGGTCACCAGCTCTATGGAGGAAGACATTTGCTCATTTCCAAGCAGTAGGTACTATACCAGTGTGAAAGGAAAGGTTAAGGAGAGTGGCAATGTGGGAGGCTGTGTCCTTAGATAATCAAGCATTTGTCAATGCCGAATGTTTGCTTGCTGGCATTGGCAGTGGTAATGTAGAAGTTACAGAGCTGTGTAATAGGAATGGCAGTGAGCACTGAACTGAAGCCAACCTCACCACCACCCTGCAGAGAGTGACAGGCATTGGGGTGTGCATTTGGGTCATCAGGCATAACGGCCTCGCCATTTCACCACACCCCACCCTGCAGACACTGACAAGTGTCACTGTGTTCCTTAGGGTCTTTGACCCTTATCGCTACCCATTTCATTAGGAAATGCGGTGAGATGAGTGCGATATAGGAGAATGGGGTGAACTTTGGGGCTGAAGAGTCCAAGGCATACCTCGATGCCTCTCATTGGCTGCAGGGTGTGGAATGGTATGAGCATTACAGGCAAGAATCCCAAGTCACACCCCTGATGCCTGTCATTCTCTACAGGGTTGGGCGTTATGGTTGGAAACCCTAATACCTCAGGCATTCGTTGGTATTTTCACTCCAAATTTTCAACATGTTTTTTTTGTGACCCCACCTCATGAACAGGGGAATATCAGTTTGTTAGCTGAAAGCTGCTTATGCACAGCTAGTACGGTACTTAGCACCACAGGTGCAAAACATTCAACAGGATGTAAAATGACAGCTGTACTGTTCATGGGGAGGTAAAAATGGCAGTGTTGCAAATCTGCAGTAAAAAATATTTAAAAAATGGTGTTGATCATGGCGTACATAGAAACTGTGCAACGCACACCCATAAATATAATTAGGTTGAGGATATTTTACAGCAGATTGTCAACTCAGGCATTTTGGTGCCTCCGATCATGAACAGTGTCACTGTGATTTTCTTTATCTGTGCCGAACAATGATTTCCCACAGCGACCATGCATCTCAGCGCTGAAAGTGTGAAACACACTTCAGCCATGTTGTGAAAATGACAGCTGTACTGTTCATAAGGAAGTGTGAAAAATGCCACTGGTGAAAATCTGGACTGAAAATATTACAAAGTCATGAACTTACTAGGGTGTGTGGAAACTCGCATTGCTCACTCGTAACACAGTCATTTTATGGACTTTTGCAACCAAATTTTCAACATAGCCATTTTAAGACCTCTGCTCATGAACAGTGTAACTGTGATTTTCTTAATCTGTCCTAAACATTGCTTTCGCTTTTCCAACAGCACCATTGTGCGCTACATGTCGCGAAAACATTTAGGCGACATATGAAAAATGGCAGCTGTACTGTTCATAAGCAAGTGTAATAAATGGCAATGTTGAAAATCTGGAGTGAAAATATTAAATTTGCAAACTCACTAGCATGCATAGGAACTGCGCGAACGCACGCAGAAACAGTCATTTTTAGGAATTTTTCACCAATTTTCAACATAGCCATTTTAAGACCTCTGCTCATGAACAGTGTCATCAGGATTTTCTTAATGTGTCCCATACATTGATTTTGCACATACTGCGCCATTGTGCACTACATGGGTGGAAACACATTTTGGGCAAGATGTGAAAATGACAGCTATACTGCTCATAAGGAGGTGTGGTAAAATGCAATGTTGAAAATCTGAGTGAAAATATTTAAAATTTCAAGTGAACTGCTGGGGCAAGGGAGGAACCGCGCAATGCACCCTCGTAAAACAGTCACTTTTAGGAATTTTTTCACCAAATTTTCAACATAGCCATTTTAACACCTGAGCTCATGAACAGTGTCACTGTGATTTTCTTAATTTGTCCCGTACATTGATCTCACACACCACTGCGCCATTGTGTGTGCTACATGGGCAGAAACACGTTTTGGGTGACATGCGAAAATGACAGCTGTACTGCTCATAAGAAGGTGTGATAAAATGGCAATGTTGGAAATCTGGAGGAAAATATTGAAAATTACGACCTTACGAGTGTGCGAGGAACTGCGCAATGCACCCTCGTGAAACAGTCTTTTAGGAATTTTTCACCAAATTTTCAACATAGCCATTTTAAGACCTCTGCTCATGAACAGCGTCACTGTAATTTTCTTAATTTGTCCCGTACATTGATTTCACACACATCGATTGCGCCATTCTGCGCTACATGGGTGGAAACACATTTTGGGTGAGGCGTGAAAAATGACAGCTGTACTACTCATAAGAAGGTGTGGTAAAATGGCAATGTGGAAAATCTGAGTGAAAATATTGAAATTTCGCGAACTTCACGAGCCTGCGAGAACTGCGCAATGCACCCTCGTAAAACAGTCACTTATTGGAATTTTGGCACCAAATTTTCAACATGGGGTTTTGGGACCCCTTCTCATGAATGATGTCACTGTCATGGTGGTATTCAGGCCGAAGGGTGATTTTGCAGTCACTGCGAAATCACCTTCGCCGGACCAATCTCGCCATGACTGACATAATCTATGAGAAGGGGTCCCAAAACCTCATGCTGAAAATTGGTGCAAAATTCCCAAAATGCCGAGATGCAATAAAGTTGAAACCCCCTATGTAACCCATTATACAGCTCACTGCATTTCCACAGTTCAAGGTCGGCTTTGAAGAGTGCAGACGTGTTCCCGGTCCACGAAGATCGTCACTGGAGTCCAGAGGTAGCATGGGGTGGGGGGTGTGAGGCTGGGTGCTAGCGGTGGGTGAGGTTGTGGGAGGGAGGGTTGGGAGGCAGCGCCGTGGGACAATTTTTATTTTGCAGGTTTAAAACAAAAAAGATGTCATGGCGTTTGCCACGCTGGGGTGGGCTCCCAGCATGGCACAGGACTTGGGGGCGTTCAGCCGACGGGGATTGGGCACCACCGCCAAAGGACTACAGTGCTTGCCACGCTGGGTGGGCTCCCAATGTGGCACCTACAGCTGGGGGTGGGGGACGCAGCTCAGCTGATGGGGATTGGGCACCCGTCGGCTATACAGGCAGGGAGCACATACGTCTGTCTGTGCGTGGGGGAGCTTTCGCGTGAGCAGCCGATATCTTATCAGTGCTCACTCAAGCATAGCTCCCCTTTCAACTGTAGTGTTACTGCATTTTGAGCGTGTCATAGACAGCTCCAAAATGCATTGGCTTACAGGGGTCATACCACAGCCCACTGACTGAATTGGAGGAGGAGGGTGACACACCTCCCGAAATCTCCGATGAAGGCACTATGTTTCTTGCACATGTGTGCAAGCAAACATAAAATGGAGGAAATTCAGGATTGAGCCCATCCAGACTGCTACATTTGGAGAGGATGTGCAACAACAGAGCTTAGAGAGTAGCAGCAGAGGTGGGCAGGAAGGAAAAGGCAAGGAAGGGAAATGGTCCATGGGGAAGAGGAAGAGAGACAAGGGAGATGTGATAAAGCATCAGTGGAAAAAGTCACCAACAGGCATACCTCTTAACTTTTGTCACAGAATGAGGGACATATGCTCTCAAAATGAGAGACAATCAGGACACTCACCCTCATAATTTTTTTTTTTAGTCTTTGGTAACCGGGTAAGGCCACGTGCCTGTTTTCAGGGGTGACCTAGGAGCACTGGGCAGTTAAGTGACTTGCTCAGAGTCACACAGTATGCAAGTGGAGGTTATGAGAATCAAACTCAGGTCTGGTCTGCTGGATGTACCAAGCTCATTCACACCTCGTTCCTCTAACCTCTATGCTATACTGCCAGTCCCATAATGAGGAACACAGCATCAAACATGGAGACAAATACTCAGCAGTGCTCCTAGATTGATTTACACAGATACACAGATACACAGAAATGTGATGGCAGAGAAAGGCACCACAGCCCATCTAGTCTGCCCGACACCCTACCTCCCTCTTCTATTATGCTTCCACCCTCTTTTCCTAACCCTTAAATCTATCCCAAGCCCTCTTGAACACCTCCACCATTTCAGCTGCCACTATCTCCTCCGGCAGCTTGTTCCATGCCTCCATCACCCTCTCCGTGAAAACCGCCCCTGACATTACCTCTGTATTGCCCACCTTTCAGTTTAAGGCTATGTCCCTCAGTATTCACTCCTTCTTCAATTTGAACAAGCTGTTACCTCTACCTTATTTATTCCCTTCAGATACTTAAAGGTCTCAATCATGTCCCCTCTCCCTCCTAGTCTTCAGAGGGTACAAATTCAGCCCTCTCAATCTTCTCTCATAGGGTCATCCTGCATTCCTCGACCATTTGGTTGCCCTCTCTGCACCCTCTCCATCAGCTCAACATCTCTTCATAGGTGAGGCCTCCAGAACTGCACTCCATACTCCAGATGCGGCTCAACCATGGTTCTGTATAATGGCATTAGCACCTCCCTTTTCCTGCTATTAAAACCCTTGCAATGCGCCAACATTCCATTTGCCTTTCCCACCGCCTCACACGGGCTGCTCACCTTGAGGTCACACGATACCATTACCCCCAGATCCCTTTCTGTTTCCTTCTCCTTAATTACCAACCCCCCAAGGAGCAAGTTTCCTCCTATTCTTCCTCCCAGGTGCATCAGCGAGCACTTTTGTGTATTAAACTTCAATTTCCAGGTGTCAGACCACCTCTCCAGGTCCCGCCTCATTGCTTACACCCACTAGGTGAATCCACCCTACTGCAGACCTTTGTATCATCTGTGAACAGGCACACCTGTCCCTCCAGACCCTCCGCTAGGTCACTAACATAGATGTTAAAGAGTATTGGTTCTAGCACTGACCCCTGTGGCACCCACTGGTCACCACCCGTTCCCTGGAATGTGTCCCATTTACCACCACCGTCTGACTCCTTCCCTTCAACCAGTTTTCCACCCACCTGGTGATCTTGTTGTCCATCCCTAATCTGTCCAGCTTATGTACCATTCCACCATGCGAACGTGTTGAAGGCCTTATTGAAATCCAGATAGGCCACATCCACTGCTCCTCCCTGGTCCACTATCTGTGTCACCCCATCGAAAAACTTTATCAGGTTAGTCTGACAGGACCTTCCTTTGGTGAAGCCATGCTGCCTGTCATCCTGCATGCCATTCATCTCCAAGTATTCTATCAACCTGATCTTAAGTAGTGGTTCCATTACCTTCCCACCACCGAGATAAGACTAATAGGATGGTAGTTTTGACCTCGTCCTTCTGCCTCCCCTTATGTGATGTGTGACCACTTTGCCCTCTTCCAGTCCATTGGCACCACCCTGTGACTAAGGACAAGTTCATGACCTTGCTAGATCGACACCAGTTCATCCTTCACCTCCTTGAGAACCTGCGTGTATTCCATCAGGCCCCATTGCCTTGTCTACCCTAAGTCTACCCAGCTCTTCCTTACTCCTTCAGCAGTGAATTCTGCCACAGCCATCTGCCTGTGGCTGTCACCCTCCCACCCCATCCTGGTTCCCTGCCTCCCTTTCCTCTGTGAAGATTGAGGCGAAATAGCTGTTTAATGCCTCTGCTTTTTTCAAGTCCCCTTCCAGTATTGTTCCACTTTCCCCTTATCCTTCCAATCCCATGCTGTGCCCTCCTCCTTTCTCCAATGTACCTAAAGAGGTTTTGTCCCCCGTCCTTGCCTGCTTCACTATCCTCTCCTCAGTGGCTTCCTTAGCCCTCCTTATCTTTTGCTCAGCCTCCTTTCTTTTCCCTGTAGATTTCCCTGTCCCCATCCTTTTGCATACTCCTGTACCTCTTGAATGCTCTAGTCTTCTCCTTGACCCCTAACGCCATCTCTAGTGAACCATAGAGGTCTTTTCTGTCTTCTATTCTTTCTTACCCGTCTTATACATGAGTCCATGGCTTTAAATACCCTCTCTTGATGGCTGCCCATAATTCCTCCACCCCTGCACATCCGCTATCCTCAACATTTCTTCCCAACTACCTTCCTCATTCCATGCAAGTCAGCCTTCTGAAGTCCATTACCTTGGCTCTTGTCCTGACCTCTCCTGCCTGCTCTCACCCTGAACCTGACAGCCCTGTAGTCACTGGTGCCAAGCTCTTCCCCACCTCCACCTCCTCCACACTGTCCCCATTTGTAAGGACCACATCCAACAGGTTTACACCCTAGTAGGCTCACTGACCCTTTGTTGAAGGAATATGCCCTGAAGAGCCTCTAAGATGCCCCTGCTCATTGCGGAGATTGCTGTCTGGGCCTCCCAGTTGATGTCTGGAAGGTTTAAGTCCCCAACTAGCACAATTTCCCCTTTCCAAGCCATCCTCGCTACTGATTCTAGCAGCGTGTCTATCCCCTTCCTCCTCCTGCATAGGAGCCTATAGACTACCCCAACAAGCAGGTTTTCCCCATTCCCTTTCTAGGGTGACCCACATTATCTCTGTTTCCTTCTCCTAATCCTGCCTTTCATGGCCCCAATCCCTTCCCTGATATATAATGCCACCCCTCCCCCTTCCACTCCCTATCTTTCCTAAACAACCGATACCCTGGGATCGCCGTCTCCCAGGCGTAGTGCTCATTGCACCAAATCTCACTCACTGCTACAATGTCTAGGTTCTCTTCCATCATGGTGGCCTCCAGTTCTCCCATTTTGTTCCCCAGGCTCCTGGCATTTGCAACCAAAGCTCTCCAACATGTAGCCCCATCCCGTCCTGCCCTGCTGCTAAGCATTCCCTTGATGAGTGTTGTGACTGGGGGCTGATAGCCTCTTTGCTCTGCCTCACGTAAGGCTGGCCCTGTCCTTAGCCACCCCCATATTTAGTTTAAATTGAACTTCCTGCCATGAAGTCCCCAGTTTACTCTTTAGTGCAGCTGCCCTGAAGAGCTCAGGTGCAGCCTGTCTTGGGCATACAGCCCTCCTCCTCCTCCCATGTAGATTTGGCATTTTCCTGTAACACCAGGGCAATTTTCCTGTTTTCCAGTAGATTACGTTATTTCATATGGAAGCAAATTGCTCTGTTATCTTGTATAACCAATGCAAGTCTATGGAAATAATTTTCCTGTAGATGGCTCCAAATCCCTGTAAAATACAGGGATCCCTGTAGGTCTGGGAGGCCTGGCTCAGAACACTGTAGCAACCATTGCTTCTACTTGAACAAAGTTTGTATTTTATTTAGCAAATTAGAACATTTTTACACATTAGAATATTTTGCCATTCAGATTTAAAACCTGAACTTACAGAACCTTCTTTGTACCTTTTCCATGAGGACAAAACAATTTTGCATGGTAAATGAGAGACATCCCTTGTAATCAGGGATCGATGGGAGGTATGCTGAAAGAGGAAATGGCCTTCCTTGGGTATGAAATGACACAACATTCTACCTAGTTTGAGGACCAGTGTGACTGACTGAGGTGGAGGATTAAATATGGAGTAGATAGCCTTCCAGACTTTAGATGGTTTATTAGAGCTATTCTGTATACAGTGAGAGTTACATGCAGGTGACACAGCACTATGCTACACTTACCTACAGTACAGTAGCAGCTACATGAAACCTCTGTAGTGTGTCACAAAAAAAATTCTGAGTTTATAAAAAACTTTAAAAACTAGCTTCACTTCTCACTATTATGTTTATATTGGTACAGGCTGTTAAGTGGGGATCAAATTTAATCGGGGTTGTACGCTTTCTTCACTTTGAAGTGGTCAGATGAATGTCACAACATCTACACAGGTGATTGTAAGTGTTTTACATGTTTCTGTATTCAGTAATAGCTGGAATTAGTATTTTCTAAAGACCACATACAGTACAGTGGCATCCCCAGGAAGAAACCTAATTCTGCAGCATTTTGCAACATTCTGCAGAATGCTGCAGCAAACTACTGAATAAAGCAATGTAATTTCAATGACAATTAGTACCTTTTGTCATGCAGGAAAATATGACACTGCCAGGATGAATTGAATGCCACAGTTTCCTGCATGACAAAAGGACTAATTGCCACTGAAATCGCATTGCTTTATTCAGTAGGTTCAAGGCAGCATACTGCAGAGTGTTTTAAAAGCAGGTTTCATCCTGGGGATGCCACTGTAGTTAACCTATGTCTTAGGTACTCGCAATTTCCACAGAAATGGAAGTATGCAGTTGTGACACCAGTGCATAAAAGTGAGGACTGCACCATTCACAGTAACTACAGACCTATTTCCATTCTCCCTCCTCTGTCCAACGCTCTGGAACTGATAGTAGCCGACCAGCTGGTTGACTACTTGGAAAAATACCAGCTTCAATGCCCATAACAACATGAGTTTAGGCACGGACACAGTACCGCAATTGCATTACTTGAGTTCACAGGCTTTATACATAACTCCTTCAACCAAGGTCATCTGGTTGGTGCGGCTTTATTGATTTAACCAACGCCTTTGATACAGTGCGGCATGCCCTTTTGGTTGACCAGCTTGCAGCTACTGGTCTTTCCTAAATACCATGGCCTGGTTCAGAAGCTATCTTCATACTGTATAGCAGGTTAAATTTGTGCCTCTCAGTATTGGTGAGAATGTAACCTGCTATACATAATCGCGTCAGGTAGAATTAGCTTTGCTGCGGTACCATCAAATACGGTCCATTCTAATTGCCATCAGCCATATTTTTTTTGAGTGAGCCACAGGAGGTTTTGAATTTGACATATTGAACTAAAGGCTCAGAGACTGATGTGGGAACGTTTTTACTTTATTTATTTCAAACCCAGTAGGTTGTAGTGAATACGAGGCTCTGTACAACACCTGCTTAGATAGCTTAACAACAGCTTAACAACAGATGATTGCAGTATTGTCTTACAATGAGAGATGCAATTTCAAACTGAATTGTCAGCTGAGTTTGTGAATGTCTGTGATTTAAAGAATAAGTGACTGCCATAATCCCCAGCTGCTGGCTGCATTCAAAAAGCAGAGCCTCCATCTGACCCCTTCTGACCCTCTCGACTTTTTCCCCATCTCCTGCTGTTTACTCTGTAATCCTGAACCTCATTCCTGTGGTTCTGAGCAGCACATTATCTGAACAGCAGCACAGCACAGTAAGTGTTCATTTTTACCAAGCTGTTACCATGCAGCTCTGTGTATAGTGTATGGTGTGAGAGATATAAGCCGCCAGCAGCCCAAGAACAGCACCATTCACAAAAGGAAAGCCTCTAGCTGTTCACTGATCTGACAGGCTGCAGCAGAGCACAGTAAGTGTTCATTTCAAACTCGTGTGGTGTACTCATACAGTGGTGTGCATCCAGTAATTATCGCATTCAGATTATTTTCACTCTCAGTAGTCCACATGTGAATATAGTGAAAATAATCGGATGTGAAATATACCTACTATACAGTAGTCGCATGCAGCAGATAAGGATTGGGACAGTCCTATCTGACAGTAGACTTGTCTGTTCAGGAGTACCACAAGGGTCCATCCTGGGACCACTCTGTTTAGTATTATCCTCAACTCACTCCCATCCACCTGCCAGGGGTCGCATCCTGCTATATGCAGATGATGCCGTCATTTTTGCCAATGATCCGGACCCTAAGGGCCTTGATATCCAACTTCAACAACACTTTGCAGAAGTTGAAAATGATTTAGTAACCAGAAACTCATAATCAACTATAAGACTAAAACGATGTTATTCACCAACCCACAAAATAGGCACAGAACCTATCCACTTACTATCCATAATGTAGGCTCCACACTGGATCTAGCCCCACACTTTAAATATCTAGGGATCACTACTGACAGTACCTTATCTTAGGTTCCCATTGACAATATCGCCAAGACAGTCAACATGTGACTCAAGTAACTTTATAGCCCCATGCTGGAGGCTGCAATTCCGGCCGGGTACTCGGTGATACAATGCTTGAGATTGGACCTGGGGGTCGCAGTCTGTTTCAGGACCGAATTGGCCTCATGACTGTACCAGTTGAGGAGGCCAAGTCATTCAAGTGTACTGTAGTAGCAGGTGTAGGCTGTAGGATAGCTCTCATCTACAGTCTACCTGGGGATGAGAGTGATTCCTTCAGGAAGTAGTGGATTTCATGATCAACATGGCGTTTGAGTCACCCAGACTAATGGTCCTGGGCAAATTCAATGCCTGGGTTGATGATGAACTCTCTCTCAATTTGGACAATGCTTCCTCCAGTTGATGACACCTCTGGGCGCACACAGATTGTTACCTCTGCTACTGAAACATGGTCACTCCTTGATTTGGTTTTCCTCGTGGGGATCAAGCCTCGATTTGTTGTGGAACCTGTCGGTTGGTCCGACACTACACCATGAGATTCAATTTTGCACCCCTTCGTAGGCCTACCCCTGTGGAGATGGTCAGTTACCGCCTTTATGGGATGTGAGCCCTGAAGGCCTAATAGCAGTAATTGACCTGTCAGAGTTCCCGTGATGCAGGAATCCAGAGGCTCTGGTATCGGCCCTGTCGGTCATCTCCACAGCGCTGGATTCTATTGCTCCAGTCCGTGTTCATCCTCCCTCCTTTGCCTCTGGCCCCTTGGTTCAATGGGACCCTGAGGGAGTTGCGGTGACTAGGACAAAGGTTAGAGCGGCACTGGAGGAAATCCGCCCTGGAGGCTGATCACCTTAGATTGGTAGAACATTATCAAGTCTATCAGTCAACGATCTCCCATAAGAAGGAAGAATTTCTGTCTGGGAGATTGCTGCCACTCAGAACCAACTGGCCCAGCTCTTTGAACTGTGGACAGGCTACACACCCAGCCTGTATGCAGTCTTGAAAAGCATTTTCACAATTGGAGTGCGATGAGCTTGCTTGGCTCTTTGTGAATAAGGTGGCGGACATCAGGGTGGAGATCCTCTTGACTCTCTCTGTGGGGTTGCTATTGATCGGTGCTTGGTCACTGTCCCCTTGTTTCCCGGAGTACCTATGACTGGCTGAAGTTCGTGGATGTTATGGGGATTGTTCAGGTATGCACCCTGTGTGCTGTAGTTTGGACCCGGCCCGACTTCCTGATTATGAGTTGTTGTGATATTGTTGGCCCAGTCCTGGCACAGATAGTCTGGTGCTCCTTGATTTGGGTGGGTTCCCAGCTCCCTGAAGGAGGCAGTGGTAACACTCCTCCTTAAGAAGGCTCTTTGAACCAGACTCTCTGGCCAACTACAGACCAATCTCAAACCTTTCCTTTATAGGGAAGGTAATTGAGAAGGTAGTAGTGGCACAGCTGAAGAACCACTTGACCATTCATAACAACCAATAATCACTGTCTATTCCCAGAGGCTCTTAACCTTGCTATCCACAGCTCAGTTGTCTCAATCATTGATTATGGTCTGGTTATATATAGGGCAGCCATGGACACTGCCCTCCACTGCATAAAATTTGCTCTAAACAAAGTCTGTCACCTTCTAACAGGATCGGAGACTAACCCACACTTGCAACCTATATACTCATGTTAATTGGATCCAGCTCAAGGGAAGACTGTCACACCAAACCTGTCTATTGGCAGAAAAAGTTTACTTAGGTCTTATGCCACCGAGATACAGAAGCCTCTTACTGCCTCTGACAACCTGCATCTACTAGAAGCTCCGATAGTCAGACCTTTAAAATCCCTTGTTGCCATACCTCCCAAAGTCAAAGGTCATTTGTTGATTGAGCCCCACTTTGATTTAATTCCTCAGTAGTGACATCTTCAGCTAGCACTTTGGGATCATTTAAGAGGAAGCTACAGCACCAACTTGTTGCAAATGCCACCATGACTGCTCCCACTAACCAGGACTATCCTTAGTTCCAGCATTTATTCTACCTACTCCACCCTCTTTCCCATACCAACTTGTAAACACTCCATTGTGCCCATATTTCTCATCCCCTTCCCATCTCCTACACCCCTTCACCTTCTCTTTCACTCTCCATCAACCTCTCTCCTTGTTTTAATTAGATTGTCCACACCTCCCATCTGCACTCTCAATTTTGTTCTTCCGTCCTTCCTCCCCTCCTTCTCCATCTCTCTCAACCTACCTTGCCTCCCCTGTAAACCATGCTGATGTGGCCTTCAGCCTATCCTCTCCTCCCTTTGGTAGTTCTCCTCTCCCTGTTCTCCCTATTCATTGTTAATTCATTACACTCTGTGTCAGACTAGGCCTCATGGGCTGATCCTCCCTCTGTTGGATAGTCACAGTCTATGATATTTATTTTGTATAGTCCACCTTGCTTTGTAATGTTGCTGCTCTTCTTGCTTTTTGTAATTGCTATTTTACCTTAAACATTGTACATGTTGTCAGCTGCTCTCTGGCTACATACCTCCCCTCTTCTGTAACTTAAGTGGCGTGGAGCCTATGTAAAAACTTTAAGCTCAAAGGTACTTCTGAAAATCTAATAAATAAATAAAAATAAATCAAAAAATTAAAAACAAAATGTATATTTAAAAATATGTAAATGTGATTCTCTTTGTAAACCTCCCTCAATATGTAAATAAACAGAAGTGAGAAATGAAGTCTTCCTTTTTTAGCTTGTCTAACATATTTGGTTGCAATTTTGGGACACATACTGAATCAGCAGCATATAAACTCTGAAGTGTAGGATAGTATGATGTCAACTTCATATAAACTCCCTCATTGTAATGCTATGGCCAGTGAAGACTTTGTTTCTATAAATAATCAAAACTAATTATATGTTTTATTCCTCATATCTGACTTTTATATTAATTCATTTTGAGGTCTTTATTTAAGCTCCATGTGTTTTCTTCCACTTTAGTTTTCTAGTTTTGGACCAAAGCATTTTCTATTGTATTCTTGTTTTTATCCAGACACAGTCAACCAAACCAGGAGTGTCCTGGTGAGAGCAGGATGAAGGGCATTAAAATATATTGTTGGCTCCCCGTGCAAGCAGCATGATTTTTCACATCGTGGGATGAGGAATGGCCATCATCTGCAGGCTCGCTCAGGCCTTGGTGAACCATTTCTAGTTTTAATTAGAACACTGTCAGTGACCAGGTTGGTAGTACTCTCAGCTTTTAGTCAGGAGCATGAGATGGTCCTAGGTCTGTGTCCTACACCAGGCACTTAGACCAATACCCAATATTAATACTGCACCGCTTCACTTGGAATGTACTACACTGTTTGAGGTGCCATTTTTCAGATGAGAGGTCCATTCTGCAGATATCTAGTGGCTGTCTGATAGAAGATAAAGATCCTATAATACTTTCTGAAAGCATAGGGCAGTTATGCCAGCTGGCCTGGCCATCATTCCCTCTCTTTATAACATGGATCTATTATAAAGGGATCTAAAAATCCAACTGGTGGAGAACAAGTTTCACCCATGATGCTATCCCAGCTCAACCACTCTTGTAAAAGTAGTGCACACAAAACACCTACTTACAACTGTAAATGCATAAATGGATCAATTTCATAATTGGGATAAGGCGCTTCTGGGTGTGTCTCACAGGACATCACTTCTTGGGAGGTTGAAGGCATGCTGCCTGCGCCTCATGCCTCACAATGTATTCAGTGTGTGATATTATCTCACCATGACAGACACACCCTGGAATGCTATATTGCTTAAATGCAGTGTGGTTAAGCGAGTTGTTAGTGGGCTTAATGGCTGTGCCAGTTATACACCCTTCAGTCTCTGCATCTATCTAATGCTGACTAATCTACCTTTATTGTTTTAGAGCACTTTGTATAACCCAGTGGGCAGCATATTGGAAACTATAGCAAACCCAGACACAAAGGTCATTTTGCATGTGCAACTGTGCAGGTGAGACCAGCAGCTTGTAAATTGAAAGAGGCACACTGTCAGGGTTGACAGCACAGATGGGTCTGATATACCTCCCCACCGTTAGAGCAGTGCAAAGCACAACCCACATACAAGCACAAAACACATTTATGACCATGCTCACAAACCACCTGACATGGCTCATATTCTAAGCAAGCTGAACTGTTTGCAAAGGCACTAACCCTTTGACACTGCTGTATAACACTGGTACAAACAAATGCTAATGACCTTACTCTTTCTGCGAGGCAGTAACTCCAACTGTACATCTCTTTGACTCAATTTACAGCTCATCTAACAGACACAATCCCAGTCACACTAACTGTAGACACTCTCCAAAGTGGAAGAGCAGCAATATTGCAGGCATAGGGATGCTGCACACTTGGAGATGGTGAGAAAGCAATTGCGTGAAACAGGGCGATCACAAGTTCAAACTACACCACTGTCCACATATTTACTGCGTGACCTTGCACACTTGCTCAACCTCTGGTGTTCCACTCCCTCTATCTGAGACATGGGTAGATGCGGATCCAACTGAACATGAGATATTGTGAGATACTGTGGCAATCATGGCATACTCAGCTGTTACAATGACAATGTCCTAATAATGATATAATGATATAGTAGGTTTTCTAAATATGTACCTGCTCTTGTTACAAGCTGGTTGGGTATACTGATTTTGTATGCAGTGCTATAATACTTCAAATACAGTACAAACCACTTTATAGTGCTTCCTGGAGTCTGCACTGCAGTTGTTTGAACTTTGTTAAAGCATGCTTTTTGCACGTCTTAACTTTGGGAATACAAACAGCAGATTCACTAGGAGCTCCAGTATACTGGTGGGACTCGTATTCAAGGCTCTGGCTCTCTTTGCACATGCTCCAGGTATGCATTAGAGCAATCGCACAAACTGGTTTGTACCTCACAAACCACTGATCCTCATATTGCTTTGCTTGCAAACTGCTGCCTCACATTGCTAACCCACTTTGCAAGGCCACAAACCCAGCTCAGGCCATGCAAAACATTAGCATATGCTGTCCAATATGTCACCATCAGACACTTTGGCCAATCTTCGTTGGCCCACATTGGTCACCCGCCTCCAACACCCCTTGCTTGTCCAGGCCTACAAGCTTCTCAAACCCCATGCTCCTCCAAGCATTGCCGGACCATAACCCTCAAACGCAACCCAAGGAACCTAAGGACCTCAGATAAGCGCTATTAGAAGTCCCTAGGGTAAGGACAAATGCTGGCAGAACATCCTTTTCCTCCCAAAGCAGCCTGCCAATGGACAAGCTCCCTCCCCAGGTCCAGGCCTCCTCCTCCACTCATGAACTTCCACCAGGCTCAAGTCCCATCTGCTGACATCAAGCGCATGCCACTGTCATGACACTTAAATCTCTAAAAGTACTCCCTCCTTTCCAACTCCGTCTCCTAGCTTAACCTTCCTACTACCTGCCTTTTACAGACTGCTCACCAGAGGCCACGTGTAACCCTGAATAAACTATATGCAAAGTACTACCAATTGCTTACATGTCATGATGATAACCATACCTGTACCCATGCTTGCATACACTGCTTTTCTTTACCATGCCTGTAACCATGCCTGTATCCATTATTTTTCTTTACTGTAACCACCTCATGATGTAACTCACAATGCCTCAAATGTTCCTTATGTCCTTGTTCATTCTTATAACTTGTATTGTTATCCGGTCGCCCCTGAAAAAGGGACCTTCAGGGCTCAGTGGGCCTACCTGGTCACCAAAATTTAATAAATAAATAAATAAATATGCTTTCAAGGTGACACACCTATGAGAGAGGTAGATTTCAAACACTGCAACTGCTGAAATGAGAGGATGGTCTTGATGGACTTACAGTATGTTCTTCTATCTTAAATTTGCAGGTTCTTATTGTGCAATGTGTAATTTGGAATAATGTGTGTTTAAAGGCACTATAGAAAACCAGTTTGTATTATATTCAAACCCAAAATGTTATGAAAAGGTTCTTACTTTTAACCTAGAAATTTATAGCTCCACTACATGCCAATAACCTTTACTGAAAAAAGTGCAAACATTATGTATGGCAGCAGCAAGACATGCAAGATATAGACAGACAGACAGATAAATAGATACGATAGATATGACAGACAGACAGACAGATAGATCGATTGACATAGAACAGACAGATATGTTAGCACAAAAGATTTGCAGAGAACATTCTATTGTAATTAGAAAATCCATGCATACCTTGTACCATTCAGGCATAATCCTTCAGGCTTAAACTTTGCAGGGATTTTGCAGAAATCTGAGTTTTGTCACCAGTTTCCACAAAAGTTGATATTAACAAATTTGCCCAGCACTAGTTCTTGCATATTGACTAAAACTGAATGTTTGCCACTGCTTGATGGAGTGAGCTTCTTCTGCAGCTTACTGCAGCACTGCTTGCAATTTAATATATCGTTTGGTGCCTTTGTGACCTATGAATGTGAGTGACAGAGCATTGCCACGAACGTAAGGTATGCACATGAATGCTGATTATGTCATCTTTATAACAGTAATCCATTCCTCAACCTTGTCTCCATGACACACAGACAGTTAGCTGAGAAAAAGAACTCCCTAGAACTTGCCCAGTTATAAAATTTAGAATCACAAAGAGCCTTCCCACAAAAAATAGTACTAGTGGTCCAAAGATCAAATGAGTAAATAGCATATAATTAGCATAAGTGTCATATGCAAATTACTAGTTTTCAAACACTGTTAGTACACAAGAATCGTTTAGAACCACCCATAGTTCTAATTAGAACTGAAAAGGGTTTGTCAATCCACAGTCTCTACTTACTAACCTTCAATCAGACTTCCTAAAGTGGTATCTTGATTACCTTAGAATCACCTGGTCTCAAATGCATGCAAAACCAAAGGCACTATTTTTGTCACCCAACATGATAAGAAAACTGGTAGGACATCTTGACATTGAAAAAAGTAGACAATCTGTCACCAGAATAGGTCAACCTCTTCTTTTTTTTTTTTTTAACCAGGAAAGACAGACTCAGCTGAAGTTTGTTTACAGGTGTGACCCTGGGAGTACAAGGAAGTTATGTGACTTGCTTAGGGTCACACAGTATGCAAGTGGAGGCTGTGGTATTCAAACCCCAGGTCTCAGGTTTTACAACTCAGAGCCATAAACCACTGCACCATACTGCCTCCTGATCCTGCTTTTAATACCTCGGTACCAAGCTGGACACCTCCCTGGCCTACAGCAAGCACGTGAATCACATTTCAGCCACAGGAGGACATGAACAGGAGTATGGAACAAGACCTAGGTGTGTCGTACTTACTTTTGCCTATCCTGGATTATAGTGGCATCATCTTCCACAGTGCTAAAAGTCAATAGTACTTGCAACCCTCTCAATGTGCCCTTTGTTAACCCATACAGATTTCAACTTCCATGAGGGTGACCTCTTCGTCACCACCTCCTTTATTAACCACTAAACTGGTTATGTCTTACAATGCACATATGGTATATTGGCTCACCTACTATGCAAATGAATACAACGAAGGCTTTGGTTTACCTTCAATCCTTTTTTTGTCTTGCTGTAGATATCTACACTCTAGATTTCTCTGTAACCATGAACTTCAAAGTGTCGTGGGTAAGAAAAGACTTGTCAAGGTAAGCTTCTACCTATGAAGCTCTTGAAGAATTAAACAGTTTGAGAGGGCCTTCAACTCCCTACACCTTTAACCTGAAACCTCTTCCTACACCCTGAGAGTGCCACACAGATGTTTCTAGTAATGACTGCTGTATTTATTAAGTGTGTTTTATACTGTTGCTGCTTTATTTATTGCATGTGTAGAGAGGCAGTGTAGCCTCGTGGTTTTTATATACATTAACCTGGAGATGCAACATTAAATTCCAGCATGACGGTGACTACTAGTACTTACTGTGACATCTTAAGCAAGTCGCTAACCACCAAGTGCTTAACCTACAGTGGGGCATGCCAGACTCAGTACCTGTTCCTGCAGCATTCTACAGATTTTGTTTTGTTTTTAATTCTGTAAGAAACAGTGCACTTCAATGACAGTCGCATGCAGGAAACTGTGACACACTGTGACATGGCATCTGATCCTGGCAGACACCATGTTTCTCTCTCTCTTTCTCTATCTATCTATCTATCTTCTGTACTCGCTCCCTTATCATTTCTTTACCTCTCTCAATCTAATTTTCTTTCCTAGTTATGCCAAATAGCAACTGCTTCTCTTCATGGTTTTCCAACCTTTGGGAAATAGGTTGCATGAAAGGCTTTATCTGTCACCACATTCCTATTACTATGTGTATGTTTATTGTCCTGTGTTCATTACTAGACATTTCTGTTGAATGTTTACCTGCTGACTCCATTGGGACCATCGTGAAGCCAAGACAATTCCTCTTATGGGGTTATCCCAGTTACCTTTTTCTTTCTGTGTGAGCAAGGATTAAAATTGAAGGATTAGTCCATTTTCTATGGTATTCATATGCAATAGGACAAGAAAGGCTGTGCTTTATTGTGGGATAATGATATACTTCAAGAAGTGAAGCAGGAGGCAAAGCAAGAGTGCCTTATGCCCCAAAGTGCCGCTATCCACAGTTACACCAACCCTGGAATGCCTCTTTACGATTACAAAATGGTTCCTTGTTTTGCTTAAAAAACTAAGTAATTGTTTCAGAAACTTAAATATTTCTGAACTGTGTTGTGCTGAAATAACCCTTGGGCATGTGATCACAACTTACTAATCACAGATCATGGTTTTCTTTCTCATTTTATAATTTCTTTTTGTCTGAAGAAACCAAAGAATATAAAAATGCAGACAAAAAGATCAAACACTCACTGAGTTCAACTCCTGCCATCCGAGCAGCCACAGCATTCAAATTCATGACAAGGTATTGTGGCTCATGTTTACTAGGAACAGTTACCAATATGTTTTGGGGACATTGGTGCTGAGAGAGGGAAAATCATTGTGACAAAAATCTCCAAGAACGGGACAAACAATGTGCCTGTCTCCAATAAATCCTGGTAGCCAGAACATTGTTGAAGTGAGCAACAGTCATTCAATGCCATGAGTTGCTCTATAGGGATACAGAAGCCACTCTGTTCAGTCCAGTGTGGAAGCCATTTCTGCCTCTTTAAAGAACTACACTGAACCTGTAATTATTTTTCGCAGTAGAAGCTGTTTTTTAATGACTGTGGGCAAAGCCTACAGCAGTTTCAAGATCATAGCCTTAAAACAGCTGATTGCGGCACCTTCTGTTGGACTTTTCGGTATCGTCTAAAGTCCAATGGAGCTTGTAACATTCTGCCACGATCAGCTGCTAAAAAGTAACAGCCACACTGTTTCAGCTGTTACTTCCCTATTCCAAGACAAGAGCTGTGCATGCATGTCTAGCATGCATGTGCAGTTCTACTGGCACCTACATCTTGTGAATGGCAGAATGCCACTCACCACAACAATGCATGCATGAAAGTCGCATATGTGTGGTTCGTCACCACCACCATCTTATGGATGGCACTCCTCCCACATCCTCCACTGCCCTGTCCTCCCCACTTTCTCCATTCCTTCAGCACTAGCATCAAAATAAAACCCTCCCACTCCCTTCCACTGCTGCTCCCTCATTCCCTGTCCCTGTGAGACATCAGGTGCCCAATCCTGTGTCAGCATCATATACCACCCCCAACTCATGTGGCACACTGGGAGCCCACCTGTGTGTGCTCAAATTTATATTTTTTCTCCCTGCACCGACATCGGGATGCCAGTTCCTGTGTCGGCATCATGTAACCTCCCAACTCATGTGGCATACTGGGGCTCACCCCAGTGTGCCCAAATTATGGTTTTCTTTTCTTTTTTGTCTCCCCATGCCAGCATCAGGTGCCTGATCCTGTGTTGGCATCATGTCCCAACTCATGTGGCACACTGGGAGCCCACCCAGTGTGCCCAAATATATATTTTTTCTTTTTCTGTAAATGAAGAACCATCACCTGTCTTTATTTTTTACCTGTAAATAAGAAAACTGTTTCTCATTCTTGCCCCAGTCCCCCTCCCATCCCACTCTCCCACTGAGCACCCACCTCCCTTACCCCCCTTACCCCATACTTACTTCCGGAGGTCGGTGCTGTCATCTCCTCTGGACTGGGACACATCTGCACTCTTCAAAGCCGAAATGTAACCTGAAGAATCAAGGTAAGCATGGTATAATGGCAGTCAATGGGGTTTTCAACTTATGTTGATATATCAGCCATTTTGGAATTTTATTTAATTATCAACATTTGTTTCTTGGGACCCCACCTCATGAACACTGTAACTGTCAGTTCATTACTCTGTCGAAAGGTGATTATCACGGTCATTATGCGAATCACCTTTTCTGGACTGATAATGAAACAGTGCCACTGTTCATGAGGTGGGGTCCCAAAACTCATGTTGCAAATCTGGTAAAACAATTCTAAAAATAACATGCTATGAGCGCAGCATTGCACGCTCCTTCACCAATTTTTATATTTTCACTCCAGCATTGCCATTTTGCTCACCTCCTTATTAACAGTGCAGCTGTCATTTTCACATCCTGCTCAAAATGTGTTATTGTACCTGTGGAACAGAATGGCATGGTCTCTCTCGAAATCATCTTTCAGAACAAGTGAACAAAATGACAGTGGCACTCTTCGTGAGGTGGGATCCCAAAGGCCATGTTGAAATCTGGAGAAACAACTCTAAAATGGCCAAGTTACTCCCAGTTATTAAACATTTTCTTCACGTGTATAACTTTGGTCATTTGGCAACTTTCTAGCCATGTATCAGCTCTGGCTAGAATTTGTTAAATACTGGTTCCAATTCTGTTATTGTTCCTCTTTACAGGCCTTGTAGTAACATCAGTTGTTGTTTCTTATTTACACTCTAGTATTAAGTGCTAGTTTTGAAGTGTATGATGTAGTTTATGTCCCTCTCAATCACCAAGTTCCATAGTAGAACATGGGTGCATTGTACCAGCAATGGAAAAGCCAAGTAAGGATGTAACTACTGTACTGTTCATCATACAGTTCTGCAGTGGTACAGTACTTACTACCTGTGTATAAATCAGAAACACCCACTAGGATAATTAAAAGCCTGTAGAGATTGAACAGTGACAGAACTGGAACCACTATTTAAAAAGCACCTATCATCTACAGGTGAAATTGGCTTACAGGTTCAGCGCAGTTATCCTTTAAGAGTAGGCAGAGGCTGTGCATCTGGTTTCAGATGAAACATCTAAAATAAAGAAAAGTAAACATTTACCTCACATTAATTCCTTGGGCACTATGAAAGTATGGTACATAAACTATAGCTTCTGGGTAGGCAGCTGGGGAAGCAGAGGATAAAACTGAGAATGAGGTGGAGCTAAAATTACACTTGCAGACTTAAGCAGGAACAGTCCGCACACTAAGCATCAAATATTCTTTAAAATCTCTGAACTGAGACTAATTTGTAAACTATTACTATACTAAAAAAAGATGAATAGCAGTAAGTGGTTCTACAGTGCACCCCCTCTCAAGATGAACTGGTTTTGGCAAAGAACAATCCATCTTCAATAGGGATTCACTCTATCAAGTGGGAGAGTAGCTGGCTGATTTATTTAGAGCTAAACATGAGACAGAATCATAGGTATCCAATGCATTTATCAATAAACCACCACTGGGCATGAATGACTGATAAGGACTTGAATACTGCAAAATACAAAATAAATCCTTTCACATTTCTAATTAGGCAGCTAATTCCCTCAGGAAACTCCACAAAAGTGTACAATGCATCTGCCCTGCCCTCCAGAATTAATTATCAGAGGGACTAATTTATTACAAAGGGCATTTCTCCATTAGAATGCATAGGAATAACTCAGGAACTTAAAGGAGACTGCATGTCTACTTAGCCCTACTGCTACTCCTACCCTGTGTGTGGCTCGATCTCTGATTTAAATTAGCCCCTGAAAACATTTTTAAAGCAGCAGTACAACAAAATGGTCAAAACGTTTGATCCTACCCTTTTGCACTGTAAAGATTCCAGGCATCTTCCAATGTTATTTGGTGGTAAAATGTTCTAGTTTCACTCATCTGAGTATTTTATAAATGTTTTAATTTATTTATTTTTCTCAAGAAAATAGATGGCTGTGGCATTTGGCTTAGAAATAGCATTGTAGACCTCTCAAGAGTCATGATCAAGAAAATAAAACAAACTCATCTGCACAGCATAGGAGGTACCTATAAAAGTGAATTGGTCAGGTATGCTGATATTTATATTAATTGTAGTTGAAACTAGCTTTTGAAAACACATTTGTTTGTTGCACTGTTTCTTTAAAGAGCTGCTGAGCACTTACAGTAAGTACAGTATTATACATTCATAAACATGACAGTTCACCTATTACCTCTGGTGTCCTACTGAATACTTGATTTCCACTGGGGCTGACCTGGCTCTTGGCTGAGACAGCGACTGTGCCTTGAAGTCACAAATAAATGAAACTTGGGTCTGAAGTTTGTTATCAACAGTCTGGGCTGAAATGCAAGTAAAAGCCTGTTTAATGGCAACGTTTGGTCTGGTAAAGCCTTGTCTGCCTGCCTCATGCAAGGATTTGCATACCCATGATGCTCTGCACTGAGTTTGAGATTTTAGAAGGATATGCACATGGCTTGGAGAGACCCAGAGAAACCAACTAGTTTGGATATTTTCTTTATCCTTGTATCCATTATGGATCCTATCAACTGCTCTACTTCAAACTGCCTCTCTAGTGAGCTACCATTAATCATGCTAAATGCCAGATTTCTGCTATTACAGTTTACTACACAATATATTTTTGATTTTCTGTTTTCCTTTTCTAGGTTTATAACACATATTGGCAGCCTATGCAAAACACTTGTGTAAAAGCATTCAGCTGTCCCCAAATTACATCAGAGTGCCTTTTAATAACCGAGTGTGCTTACCATGACTACATACCATGATGTCACAAACACAGCAGTCGTGAAGTTAATTAAAGCAGTAGTGCAAGGAAATGAAAAATGTGTTTCCAAAACAGCTAGTTTCAGCTACAGTCAATAAACACTATTAGCATATCTATCAATTCTACGTGTCTAGGTACCTGTTATGGTTTCGTTTTATTTTCTCAGTTATAACCCATGCTAGCTCTACAATGCTATTTCTAAGTCAGATGTGGTGGCAATCTTTTTCTTGAAATTAAATTAAAACATTTATAAAATATGGGTGCCTAGGGAGCCAGAAGGTACGTCATGGGAAGTGGACAATGGGGCTGGGCACAGGGGTTCAACTGATGGGGGCTGTTTGGCCATAGGAGAATAAAGTGCACTTATTAAAAATAAATTACTCAAGTTTTGGTGGAACTGGAACATGTTACCACCAAATAAAACTGGAAGATGACTGGAATCTCTTATAGTGAAAAGAAGAGATGGTCAAATGTTTTGCCCAGTTTCATTGCACTGCTGCTTTAAGCATATTCAGATGTTTCTGAGAGAAAGCATGCAAAATTGTTTGTTATCTGACCTAATCAGAGTACCAGTAGCATAACCAATGAACTAACACTAAAGCTTAACATAATTGTAAATATAATAGCTTGAAGCCTTTAATTTATGTATATTTTCTATTCTTTAACACTTACTGTACAAACAGTATCCTTGTTTAAGCTAGTACTATCACCCCTCTCCATTTAGTGTTGCATCCTGTCCCATCATTCTCTACATCTGTCATCATCAATGATTATCTACTGGGGGTTGATGGTGCCAAAATGAGCATTGAACATGTTGCACTCTGAAACACCTGCTGCCAAATATTGCTCCCACGAAGTCAAGTAGATCAGCATGTATCTTTAGGAAAGTGTGTTACCAGTGGCAGATGCCTGAGAGGGTGATTGCGCATAGAAGCAGCTTCTGGCATGATTGTATTATCCACGGCTCATCCCCATCAATGATGTTAACATCAAAACACCAGGATAGGATGCAGGGGTTAAATTGGGCAGGACCCCACTGGAACTCAACTCCACCACCTTTATCAAAATTGCATGAGGTTTCTGCTCCTCTATGTGCACAAGATAATTCTTGGGCAGCCTCTAAAATGAGGTCAGTTCATTTGCTTCTGTGGGGAGGGCGATCTTTGACAAAGGTCTATGTAAACTCTCAAAAAAGCAATCAGCCACAGAGTGCAAGTTTAAAGCATCCAATACTTTAATACCATCATATGCCACTGTACCAAGCCCATCATTTCACCAGTGGGGCTGCTTCATGGGAAGATGTTCATAGACTGATTCCTCATCTATTTTTATCCAGTGCTTACAGAAGCTTTATCAACCTACGTAGTCTATATATTTCTGGCTTCCCAACACATGGATATCAACTTTGCTTGTCAGCTACGCTATTCTCACCATGTAGGCATCTTACAAATAGAATGGATTTAGAATTGCTGCTTGCTTTTTGGGAGTCCACAAGTCCGTGCTCCTCTGTCACCTTTTCCCATTAAATTCTACAGAATAACCTTAGCAGATTGAGTGGACAGTTCCCTCATCTATAGATCTAGAAATGAGCATTACTCATTCTAAAATTTTCATTTAAACTATTATTAAGTCACAATGCATAATGAAGTAGTAGCAGTAGTATTACCTGTCTTATTGACAAAGCCATCTGCACAGTAAGTGATAAAAATCTTTGATTGGACTAATATAAAACAGTGGACTAAGCCACACACAATATCTGTGAGGCTAGATAGATGTGTATTCATCTTCAACAAAACTTCCCTATATCAGGAAATTCATTATATCAGTACATCAGTAAGTCAGCTTGTGGCAGTGGCAATAGCACATTGTGTTATTATGCACCAGACCTGGGTTCTCATCACAGCCTATGTGCCTCCTTGAGAGGACAGCCAATGATAATGGAACTTTCAAAGGATGAACTCAGCCTTCCAGGTGAAAGGTTTTGCACAGGTCAGAGGCGGCAGGTACCTGGTGCCAACTCCCTACTTATAAAATTTGTGGTTTCAGTGTCAGACATGTTACATCATCATGGACATGTGACAGGCACTCTGTAAAGAATGCTAGCATGGGAAAGAAATATTCCAGGGTGTCTACATGTTGCTTTCCAGGTTGATACTACCAATTTCTGACCTTCTGCCACTTCTGGAGGATTGCCAGGATATCCTGTCTCCACATAGTTGCCTCCAACAAGAAGTCCGATAATGGACAGCTACTACATGGACTGAGTGGCTTCAGGGAAGGTAGGTGCTGGGGAGGATTTGAACTGGAGCATACTGAAGTGAAGAACAGATGCCTCAGGAGAATGAGAATAACCTTAGACAAGTATTTATCAATGCTGAATGCTTTCTTGCCACTGTACTGGGTCCTGCTTGTATACATTTTACTAGATATTTACCAGGATAGACCAGATGAGATGCAATATGTCATTTACAATGGGATCTTAATTTTACACATTTTATACTGCATTTACCCAGGACAGCAGAGGTGAGATGCACTATTTCATTTTAGTGTGGTCCTGCTTTTGTAATGTATGTTTCAAAGATAGATACTCTTTGTTGTGACATTTCCTTTCAGTGGGATTCTGTTTTACAGTTTGCAATATATTTGCCCTGGGTAACCCAGCTGAGATGCAATATCTCATCCTGCTTTGATACAGTTTTGTACGTATTTACCCATATAGCACAGCTCAGATGCTATATTGTTTTCAGTGGGATCCTGCTTTTTGCAGTTTTACTGTATTTACCCAGGATAGCACAACTGAGATGCAATATCTCCTTTTCACTGGGGCCCTGCATTTATCCATTTGTACAATGTATTTACCAGAATAGCCCAGCTGAAAGGCAAGCTACATTTTAGTGGGGTCCAACTTTTACAATATATTTTTTACTAGGATAGAGCAGCATAGATGCACAGTTCAGTGTGGGCTTTTCTGTACTGGAGTCCTGGTTTTGCACATTTTAACTATATATTTTCCCCAGATTTACCAGATAAGGTGCAATATCTTGTTTTAGCGGTGTCCTGTTTTTGTACATTTTAGATTGTATTTAACTGGGCTAGGCCAGCTGAGAGGCAATATTTAATTT
This sequence comes from Neoceratodus forsteri, assembly GCA_016271365.2. Lineage (NCBI taxonomy): Eukaryota > Metazoa > Chordata > Ceratodontiformes > Ceratodontidae > Neoceratodus > Neoceratodus forsteri. Next base: position 100,569,116 of record JADMNL010000033.1, on the reverse strand, counting down.
TCAGTGGGCTCTCATATTTTGACCCCAAATTTCCAACTTAAGTCTTTTATGACCTGACATTATGATCAAGACAGATGGATTTTTAAATCCCATCCAAAGCGTGATTTTCTTGATGCGACTGTGAAAACATGTTTTGCAGGGATTCTAAAAATGGCATCTGTCATGTTCTAAGTGGGATAACACAATAGATATGTTGAACATTAAGAGCCAAAATATGCAAAATATGCAAAAATAAAGGCACGAGTAAACACTGGAACAATTCAACATTTCTTTATAACTTAGTAGTTTTCTTCACATTTTGACCCCAAAGTTTGAACATAGTCTTTTATGATCCCAGGTTATGATCATGACAAGTGGAATTTTAAATCCTTTCTGAAAGGTGATTTCACAGAAAACATGTTTCAAATGGGATTTGAAAAGTAGCACTCCTCATGTTCATCAAATGGGTATCAAAAGGACTGTGCACATTTGGGGCCAAAATCTAAAAATCCCAATGTTAAGGTAAGTATTGAAACAATTCAATGTTTACTCATAACTCTGTTGTTTTGACATTTTAACTCCAAATTTTAACCCTTGTTCTGACCCTATCCTATGATCACGGCAGAATGAATTTTGAAATCCCATTTGAATGGTGACTTTGCGGAGCAAATGCGAAAACATGTTTCAGTGGAGATTCAAAAATGACACCTGTCACATTCATGAGGGGAGTAACTAGAGGACTCTGCAGAAAACTGCGGGTCAGAATCTCCACACATCACAGTATAATGAGTAAACATTGAAACAATTCAATGTTTCTTTGTAACTTTGTTTTGCATCATTTTGACCCCACATTTTCAACATAGTCTTTTATGACCCCTCCTTCTGAACATGACAGGTGTCATTTATAAAATACTTGTCAAAATGTAATTTTGTACCACAAGTGTGAAAACACATTTTGGTCAGGATCTGAAAATGACACCTGTAATGTTCATGAGGTGGTGTGAAAAAATGGCTATGCTGAACTTTTGGGGTCAAAATATTGAAAATTACCAGTTATGAGTGAGTGCTGAGAATTTTCAAGGTACCATCATAACTTTGCTGTTTTTAATATCTTGATCCCACATTTTCAACATAGTCTTCACATGAACCAACCTCATGAACCCAGTAGATGAAAATGTTCAAATCCCAACGAAAAGTGATTTTACAGAGTGACTGCAAACTCAGCTTTCAGGCCGAATTGGAATCATTCACCTACCTTGTTACTGAGGTGGGGTTCCAAAAGACCATGTGGAAAACTTAAGGGAAAAATATTAAATAATGACCAAGTTATGAGTGCAAGTTCAAAATGCATTGAAATACAATGACTGCACAATGCTGGATTTCCTCAGTTCCCAGTCCAACATTGAAGAGAGAAGACATGTCACCAGCCCAGAAATGATTATGGCATTGGACCCCAGTAGGTAAGAAGGGGTAGAGGTGATGTGGGGGTTGCTGTGGAGGGTCAGGCGGGGCACGGTAATGGCTGTGGGGCAGCAGTGGCAACAGACATCAATGGAATGTTTTCTTTTGGGGTGTAAAAAAAAAAAAGACTGTGAGGATGGCTTTCTTTATTTCTGGTGTTTGAGAGGGGCACAGGAAGTGATGAGGAGATGGGCAGGATACCTGCCAGTGGGAGGAGTAGGTTTTCATGGAGGGAATCAGGGAACAATCGGAGATGGGCAGGATACTTTGCAGTGGAAGGGTTGCTTTTCACAGACAGGACACTGGGGGACAATTGGGAGGTGGACGGGATCCTTGGCAGTGGGAGAGCTGCTTTTCATGTACACAGTACCAGGTGGCAGTTGAGAGGTGGGCAGGATATGTGGCAGTGGGAGGGAGTTCTTTTATGGCTGGGAACTGGAGAAAATCAGGAGGTGGGCAGGATACTCAGCAGTGGGAGGTAGTTGCTTTTCTGCAGACACTGCATAGGGAAGGACTGGGTGTTGGGTGGAATACTTGGCAGTGTGAGGGAGTTGTGTTCACATCTTCATCTGTGGTGGGTGTGGGAGCTCAAAGCTGATTGTGAGGCCCTCAGCTGCTTGCTGGTTGGCATGATTCAAATGGAATCATCGAGATACTTTGTCATAGGAGTGCTTTGGTCTTTTCAACTACAAAAGTTTCCACCATAGCAAGCACTGACCAGTGTCATGATCAGCCTGGCTTATCACTGGATTGTCACTGTCAAGTGTACTGCAGCCTGAGATACATTGGTCCTGACAGTGACATACCTCTGAAATGTTTTTCCTTGTAACAATATGTTTGCTGCATACTTCTGCACAAGCAAACATCAAAATTATAGTTCCTCTTAAGCGGGTAACACAGTGTACTGATGGAGAACTGGTGGTGGAGACCATTACCTTAAAGAAAAATACTGTAAATATTCTGCAGACTTTGAAGAAATCTGTGCTGAAATAAATGCACACACCCACATGCAAAATGTATTATCAAAATCAATAAATGTATCAAGATTTGGCTGTTGTCAACAAGGCTGGTCTTTGTAGCAGGTCATACTGTCTCATCAGTATCACTGTTACAATTGTAGTTATATGAGGACCACATCCAACATCAGTTTTATAGATTGCTTGTATACAGTGCCCACAGGAGGGCTTTGACACAGCAGCACTGCTTTTGTAGTAATGCTCCTACACTGCACATTGATTTAGGTCCTCCCAACACCAGGCAATTACTTTCATCACCCTAGCATCAAACTCACTTATACCCCACCCACAAACAACCATTTGGAGGAGATGTTCAGATGTTTTTATTCCTGACGGCCCAGGTTGGGCACCATATGTGTCAGGTAGTTGGAGGGCCAGATACTTTTGTGCCCTGATGAGCCAGGTACCTGTCAGGAAGTTTGAGGGTGGAGGCAGATTCTTGTCTTCCTGACAGGCTGGGTGGGGCTTGAGATTTGTCAAGTTGTTGAGGGAGAGGGATTTTCGTATTTCCTGATGGTCTGGGATTGGGCATGAACTCATCAGCTGGCTGTCGGAACAGGAGGGACACAGTTCTTAAATCTGTAACAGATAATGTTGGGCACGAACCAGTTATATAGTTGGAAGAGGGAATAGATTTTTATTCCCTGCTGAGCCAATTTGGGCAATGGACCCATCAGGTAGTTTGCTAGAGGGGACATATTTTGCTTATTCCCTGACAGGCCAGGTTATGCACTGGATTGTTCTGCTGAACTGTAGCATTGGTTGGAGCAGTCCTGGCAGTGTGATCCCTACAGTATATGCATGTAGAGCTAGTGCAGAGCAGTTGTTTAACACTAAGAGATGAAAGAGCAAAAGCTGTGGGTGGGATGGTAGAGCCAGGATCACAGGCACTTGGATTACAGCCTCGGAAGTGCATGCCATCAGTCCCCTCAGTCCAGTTTCCCATGCTAGTATGCTGTGGGTCAGAGGAGGCAGGGACAGCTGAACAGGCTGGGTGCAGCAGTAGTGCAGTAGCAGCCCCAAGCCTTGTGTGCAGTGTTTGAACCCCTCACTGTGATCTGAGTGGATGGGCATGGGGACAACAGTGTTTTACTACCCGTATTTTACCTTTACTTACCACTTTGTTGTTTCTCCTCCTGATCTCCGTTTCACTTAAGACACAGGCATGGGACCCATCCCGTAGTTTGAGGGAAGAGGACAGATTTATTTTATTTCCTAATGGGCCAGGAGGCCACTGGATAGATAAGAAAGTTGAGGAGAATGATGGACAGATTTTTGTATTCACTGGCAGGTGGGTTGGACACTGGACCTGTCACGTTGTTGGAGGGAGGGTAAGTTTTTTATTCACTGACAGCCCAGGTTGAACACTGACCTACCATGTTGTGGGGGGTAGTTTTATTTATTCCCTAGGCCCTACCAGGCCAGGTTGGGACTGAATCTGTTTGGTTGTTGGTGAGGTGACAAGACTTATTTATTCCTGATAGACCAGATTGGGCACTGGACCTGTCAGACAGTTAGGGGACATGGAATATTGCTTTTATTCCTTTATGGGCCAGATTTGGTACTGGATCGTCCAGCGTGCTAGGAGGGAGGGCTGGCGGGGCAGGAGGATTGAGCACCCAAGGGCTGCTCTCCTCCTCCTCCAGGAGGGTGGGCTGTGGGTTTTGCTGCTTTACTGCCACCTGGGTGACCATGGGTGGAGGTGCAGTGGGACCGCAGAAGTCAGAATGCTGGCCTGGGATTCAGAGCTGTGGCATGTTTCAGTGTGCCCTGCCCCTAGAATCCCTGCATGCCAGGGCTCTCAGGAAGGATCAGAAAAACAAGGGAAAAAACATTGCAGGATCTGTAGATGGGACTCAACTGCTTCAGATCTCTTAACTGGAATCCTTAAGTAGGTGAACAATGGACCCTGATGCAGACTATAAAGGACTGGAAGTGGGATGACCCAGTACCCCTTCCTCCCGCCTAGGGGCAGCAGGCAGAGGCAGGATGGGGCAGTCTATCAGCTCCTTGGGGAGTTACCTGGTGTGAAACTAGTTGATTCCAAGCCTAGGGATCCCTGAAGGTGGATGCTGTGACAGAGAGAAGGGGCATAAAAGACTAAATATAAAAAAACTTCTCTGAAGCTTAGCCTGCATCTCCAAGACCAAAGTGATGCATATATAAACTACTGTGCTGTCTGCATATATGTGTGTCAAGAAGCACACTAACTTCAATCCTGTCAAATAAATCAAAATAGAAGTGGCTGTAGGTCCAAATCCACTCTTGAATTAATCAAGGGGATGATTCAGTTCCATTTATCTTCTCTGGTACAAATATGATTGAAACCAATTCAATCCTCTCTGTATAACCCTACCTCAGCTAACCTTACTGGTAGGATTGGGTGGTCCACAGAGTTGAAGGCCTTGGAGAAGTCAAGAAAGGTGTGTAACCCCGCCGCTACTTTACACAGTTAACTACCCTGGTGCCCTTGACCGGGCACAAACTACTTCAAAATTGGTACCATCCCTAGCTTTGGGAATGTATACCAGGCTCATTACTTGTAGAGGTCAAAAAGGGGTGGGGTTTACAAAAGCAATACTTATGACCAAAACCTAGGTCCTGAGGAGAAATTTGTGCTAGGGTTATGCTAGACCTATACTTCTGGAGAGGTACGCAGTAACTCCACACAGGAAGCAGTAACATGAATGTTCAAACCAGACTTGGGGTTCTACAGTGTGACTTTATTCCAACAGATGTTCTCTAAAGCAAGGTGGACCCCAAGGTTTACACATTGTAGGTACAAGGAATTGGCAGAACAGCAGACTGACTATCTGACAGAAACTCTATGTATTCCCATATTTCATCAGACACTGAACACTCTTCAGTGGCACTGGCCACAACTGAATATTTCTTCTAGTGGCACAGGCCACAACTGAGCACACATTTCCCATATGGTATATGACTTTAAAACTTCTTCAAGTGGCAATTGGCCACAATTGAGCACACTGGGGCTCTTACTAGCACAACCCACTCCAGGGGGTAAACATCTGTTCAGACATTGGCCACATGTCCAAAGTAACCAGGCGTCCTCTTGGAACCTGTGAGTCCTGAACTGTTGCTCCAGATGGGGGCTGCCCACCCTTTGCTCCCAAATCCATACCCAACAATTATTTTGAGTTACACCTTAAACATCTTGAACACACTTGGGTAAATGCATTTTGAATGAACTTTCACATCCAGCATTTATGAAACACTACTCTGGGAGTGTAAGAAATTACAGTCTTGAACAATGTGAATCAGTCTGCCCTTGGACCTCCACAATTGCCAGCCAGTTAGAACAGTACAGGCAGTTTCAAATTGTCCTGGATCAAATAGGGATTGCCCTAGGATCCATTCTCTAGTCCTTTTCATCCCTCCGGGGATGAAAATCAGGAGATCCTGCTGTAGACAATGGTTTCCACCACTTCTCTTGGCAAGCTGAAGAATACCAGGACCAGGAGTAAGAAAACAGGCTCTCTTCTCAGAGCCCACAACTGGGCAGTTCTCACTCCTCTCACTTCCAACTACAGACTATCAACTGACTGTGACAACTGTTCACTACCAACTGACCCAAGATTCTAAAACTCCCCCACTCGCAGCCAGCTGATGTGGCTTATGCTGCTGCAAGAGTTCTAAATGATCTCATCCCTCTCATCTCAGCTGAAGCCAAGTAAACACAAGTGTAAGTAAGTGAAAAACCCATTTAACTAGTTATTCACCAGCTGCTTTTCCCTACCTAGCACTGACACTGATGGGATTCTAGTAACTCCAGGGGACTGGGTGGTGGTGGCTACAGGTGGCCTCAGTAAGTTGCTCAGAATCCATTGCCTTTTGACATCAACCAAGATATTTGACTCAGAAACCAGAGTTCCATGATGCCTATGAAAACCACACTGCAAACTATCAAACAGACTGTTCTTCTATAGGTGAACTATTCGTTTTAGCTAACAGTCTTTCCAATAATTCAGCTATAAGAAGGGCTGAATATTTTAGCAGGGAAGGGACAATCCATCTGGTCTCGACTTTTATCTGTTTCTAAATACAGCAATAACTTCAGGACCTCATACATATCTATTGTAATAGTAAATGAAGAGAGTGTTGCCTTAATATCTCCATAAGCCCATGGGGTTTACAAATTCTGCACTGTCTGCCTGAAGGAGTTCCCAGATTCAATTAAAATGTGATATCTGTCTGCAAGAGGAACCTCTCTGTCACAATGTTCATCCGTTTGTATTTGAATATTTGAGTTAGATTTGGCCTGGCCATTTAACTCCCTTATAATACAGTGGGTCTACTGCAGCTTCAGATGTTTCCTCCTTATAAAAGCTTTTTTTGCATTTCTTACCAGATTACATAACTATACCTATGTTTTCTATAAAGTTCCCAATTCCTCATTCTCTTGGAAGTACAGGCAGCCTCAAATGCTTTATTTCTAATCCTTTTTAATTTTAGTAAATGAGACTAATACCACTGAGCTGATTTATTTTTGATCTTCCTGGTCTTTAAGGGTAAGTACTTCATGTACTACCATCGGTTCCAGAGCAAGGTGTGACCATCCCTCATTTATATCTGGGATCAGTTTTAATCTTTTCCAGTTTAATGCTTCTAAGTCTGACTCAAGGTTAGATAATCAAAGGATCTAAATGATCAGAATTGACCAAATTTTGGCAGCCTAGTTGACCTATTCCTTTCTCTGACACAATATACTACATTGTGGCTGCTAAATAAATCAGCCATCACACCTGATTACTTATAGTTATTATGGAAATTAGTTAAAACCAGATCAACTAGTGACGAGTCCTCAGGATTTTTAACATTTACGTGATAGTTATCAGAAATTAGTTGCTCCAGCCTTAATTTTAAAGCAGTTGTTCTAATATTTTATTTTTTATTTATTTATTTCGTTTTTTAACTGGGTAGATGCACTAGACAAGAGATTTTGCCTATTTTCAGGCATGACCCAGAAAGGTTACATCAGAAACAGCAGATACATAGGCCGGATATTCAAAGGGTTAGCGCATGCATAAGTCAAAGTGTGCCATTTGCAATATTCAGAAGGAGCGCAGATCACACGAAACATGCTGATCAACAGCGCAATGAAAATGAAGGCATGCGCAAACGAAGGGTGGATCCATGCATAAAGAGCAATGCGACATTCAAAGATTCTGCACGATATGAAGAAGCGTCATTAGCCGGAAATTGCACACTAGCAGAAATGAGCCAAAATAAAAGGCTCAAGGAAGCGGCGCAAGAACGCTACAAGGCTGCCAGGGGGGAGAGAGAGAGAGAGAGAGAGAGAGAGAAGACAGATGGACAGACAACAGACAGGCTAGGGCAGGCAAGAGCGTGGGCCATAGGCAGTAGAGGCCAGCAGGGGTGCCCGGTGCAGTGGAAGTAGCAGTGAGAACAGCAGGGTAACACAGCAACACCAGCTGGGGGGTCAGAAGCCAGGGAGATGGACAGTGCCAGCTTCCACATGGAAGCTGTAATGAGGGGGTGAGAATGCATGCTGCAGGGGCGTGGCCATGGAAGGGCCCGTCCTGCGGTATACCCCCAACAGGCAGTACTGTGCCGCATCAGCTTTGAGCTGTACACAGATGTGAGATCATGGGCCGGTACTGCCTGAACAGGGCAATACTGAGACAGCTCTGTGAGCTGTGCAGTGATGTGATGCAGGCACCTCATGGCCGGAGTCACGCTCTGTCGGTGGAGACCAAGGTGACAGCCTGCATGTGCCTGCCAGCCACGGGCACCTTCCAGAGGCCGACAGGGGACACCACAGGCGTCACACAGTCGGCCACGTCACACATCCTCACCACACTGCTGCCACATGCTGCGGAGTACATCCATTCCCCAGCACCGCTGCAGAGTGTACAGCAAACATGCAGGAGTTCCACAGGGTAGCACGTATGCCTGGCGTGCTAGGGGCCATAGACTGCACCCATGTGGCCATTCGCATGCCACCTGGCCCCATGGGCTCGCATATAGGAACAGAAAGGTTCTCCAGTGTCAACTGCCAGGTGGTGTGTGATGCCACTGGCGCATAATCAATGTCTGTGCCACACACCCTGGTGGAGCACATGATGCCTTCATATGGTATCAGTCCGCACTGTGCCATCGATTCGAGGTGGGGACATCCCCACAGGACATCTAGTGGTGAGTACACCTGTATGGAATGCAAACTCAGGGCAGGGTGGGAATGCCACAGGTGCCATGGTAGTGGCACACAGGGATATGGGCAATATGGACCTGAACATGAGACTTATCTCCAGTATCTCCACACAGGTGACAGCGGATACCCACTCCGTCCCTGGCTGCTCACACCGCATCGCGCGCCCATGACCCCATCGCAGCAATGCTATAATGAGGCACATGTTTCCACATGCAACATCATAGAGTGGGTGTTTGGGATGCTCAGGCACGCTTCCGATGCCTACATACCTCTGGCGGTGCCTACCGTACAGCCCCAAAGGCCTGTGGGATATTCCTGGCCTGTTGCATCCTGCACAACATGGCCAAAGACTATGGGATAGCTGTACAGGTTGAAGAGGGACAGCGATGGGGCGCCAGTGGCACGGTGTTGATGGTGATGAGCAGCCCCCAGGACAGCGGGACCCCGACTGATCCGGCAGGCCCAGCTGCACCGGGACACCATCACAGAGGAGCACTATGCACAGCACAGGTAAGTCAAGGGGACATGTGCAACCAACACTGTCCATCGCAAACCACAGGCACACAGGGTAACACACCAGGGGTGCATGATGGCCAGGGAGTAGAAGGGTCCAGGCATACAAACACACCATCAGGGAGGGTGAGCACTCATATGGACACACACATCAGGCAGAGCATATATGGGCACATGCAACACAGCAGAACCGACATTGCTAACACACAGCACCACTGACCACCCCACCACCTGTACTGTCAAATCGTGTGTCAGATGCTGGGCACCCTTGCACCTTGGTGTACAGTACAATGCAGGCATCATCATGCACGCACACCTGTGGACAGCAGTTGGGAGGGTGTGCAGGTGGTCCATGTGTCGGCGTGGTGAGCAGAGCACCCAGCAGTGCACTGCCCACCATGACACATATTGCACACATGGCAGCACCAGACAGGGCCTGCACTGGGAGACAGCTCAGTCATGTAGCACTGTCCCACGGCCACCGCGGATGCATGGGCGGCCCTGCCGTGACCCAACAGCACTGGCAGGCTGAGCAGGGCCACATGGGGTGGCACTGTTGCACCACCAGGGGTCCCACTGCCTGAACGCGACCTTGCCCGCACAGGGGTCTGCAGCATGCTGAACAAACCTGCACCAGGGGTGCTCGGGATGGCCACAGCAGAACCCGCATCGACAGGCCTGGTGTCGCACAATGCCAGGAGCAGGGGTGGAGAGTGAACTGTGTGGGGTGTGCGGTACAGGGGCACCTGACTGTGTGCCCAATGCGTCCATGACAGAGACCACTGCCTGGGTCAGCCTGTCAATGGCGGTGGTCGATTGGTTCGCATGCACCAGCTCTGCATGGTCCAGAGCACACTCCCTGCTGTGCCACTCCACAGCCACAGACCGTGCCTCCACAGACATTGCAACCCACCTCTGCAGCTGTACTGATTCCCGCAGCAGGCGGTGTGCTCTTCAATGGGTACTGTGCCCCAACGGCATCCTGTCCCCAGGTGTGGAAGGTCCTGATGCACAACACCCCTTGAGGGTGGGTGCTGTTCACCAGGACCAGGAATGGGTGGACCAAGGAGGCGGTGGACATGTGCCACCGCTTGACACTGTACCCCCAGACCTGGTGGGTGACTGCTGCTGCTGCCCACCAACTGCTGTGCCCCAGGGTCCACTTGTTCCACCGCTGTGCTAGCAACAGTGCCAGACACCTGCACAGCCACCGGTGCTGCCCACCGGTGCTGACAGGCACAGCCTGGGACTGTGCCATGCTGGTACACAAGTTGGAACCAGAAAGGCCCTGGGGCACGTGCTGGCCTGCTGTGTGTCCGTCATGGGACACACCTATCACTGCCCATTGCAGTCCTTGCATCATCAATGGTGCAGTCGTGCTACAGCCATAGTCACAGTGTGCTGGCATGCTTGCATGCCAGACTGCTGGACACAGGCTGTGCACCCCGCACCTGAATCACCAACACCAGAGTTGGCGGCCCAGCGTGCATGCTGCTGCAGTGCCTGCTGGCTGGTGATAGAGGTGGATGGACCCTCCTCCATGTCCAGCAGGTCATCATCACTGCCTGGACCCACCACCACTGTCTCCTGAAGACGAACAGGATCTGTAACAGAAAGAGAGTACATGTGAGTGCATGTGAACAACCTTCCCCACCCCCAACACCACCACCATGTCATACTGTGCAGTGATGGGCTTCCACCTGTCTGGAATCCACCTCCTGGTATGCCCTCAATAGCGTCTGCTGCATTGATGCAAGCAGTGTCTCCTCAGCCGGGTCAGCTCCAACACCACTGGCGGGCCTCCGCCAGTGCCAGTCGTCGCGCCTGAAAGGCTGCCACCTTCTCCTTCAACCTTCTGCGCTCTGTCCCCATCTTCTTCTTGCATTCCTGCATGGAGCACTGGTGGCTTCTGTGCAGGTTCACGGCCCGAGCTACCCCTCCCATGCAGCCGCCGGGGACTGAGGGTGCCCCTCCGTCCACTCAGTACTGGCTCCTCATCCAGGTAGGCCTGGAAGAGGGCCTCTGTCTCTGCTGCTGTAAGTTTGGCCTCCTCCTCGCCCACCGTCCTCACCCTCACCTAGTCTCTGCTCGGTCATGGCGATCTGTATGGGGGCAAGTGGACACCTGTCACTGTGCAGTCTACAGCATTTCCCATGACCATTGTCCAGAACATCGCACAGCATGCAACTCACCTCTCATCTGCAGTAACCGAATCTGGCCAGCGCAGCCCAATATCGCATATTTATAGCGCAATACATGCAAATTAGGGTGGAGCAACTATAATGACATGCAAATCGCGCCACTGCACCTTTGAATGGCTGATCAGATGATCTGCATGTATCGGCTGAATATCGCGAATCTGCGCTGCCAGCTGGTTGAGTCGGCTGAGACAATGGCGCGAGATCTGTGCCTGTGGTACACTGCATTGCACATGCTGAGATAGCTTACGCAGGCATCTGCCATGCTGCTGGCGTGCTGTGCTGCGATCGGCAATTCAGGCCATGGCCACCATTGTGCCAGTGGCGCTACAGCACTGGGCACTATATGGCGCTGTGGCACTACTGCGCAATAGTCCACTGTGGCACTGGTGCGCGGCTGGTCGGTCGTGCAGGATGCCTATCGTCAGATGGCACTGTGCATGGCCTTGCGTCATGGCCCATGACCTTGGTCGACCTTTGCCCCCTGGCGCTGTTCGCCTGCCATGTATGCGGCCCTGTTGCTGTCTGGTGACAGCGTTATGTGAAGTGGCGCTGTTCGAACAGCGGATTGGAGCGTGTGGTGGTCTATTGCAACATCTCCATGTGGGATTCTACAGCGCAGTGGGCGCCATATTGCCTGCTGTAAAGTTGGTACCATGGCTAGAAGAGCTGTTCCTGGAGCCAATGGAACTGGCCAACTGGTGGCCCTAGTGAAAGCCCACTATGGTGCACTTTATGGTGAGGCACCCTCACCACTGCCCGCACACAGGTGTGGCATCAAGTGGCAACTGACCTGGTGGGGTCACTGGGCGGTGCCGGTCTGATGAGCAGTGCCAGCACCGGTACAGTGACCTCCGCTGGAGGATCGGACCTTCTGGATGGGCTGCGGTCACGTGCCAGGTGGGGCGTGGTGCCTAGGCCAGGTGGGTGTACCATCTATGCACCTGTATTCTCTGTAGGGGTGTGAGTGTGTTTTGGTGGCTGTGCATAGGTGATGGCTCTGCCATGGTTGGCTGTGTCAGTGTGTGCAGCTGTGAGATGAATGGGTCTGGCTATGTGGGCAGGCACTCTCACTGGGGCAGGGGCAGTCTGCTTTGAGTCACACTGATGTTTGTCTCAACATATGTCTCCACAGTCCGGGATGTGAGGATGCAGGCCGGGTTGAGGAGGGCCGTGCCAGGGCCCGGTGCCAGCGGGAGTTGCACCCAGCAGCAGCAGCAGCAGCATCAGCAGCAGCGGCAGACACAGCTACTTGAGCAGTGTGAGTATCATTACTTCATGGATGCTATTGCATGCTGGGAGACCACTAGCCCTGCAACACAACCATGCAGGAAAGGGAGGTCATAATTCCACTATACAAGACACTAGTGAGGCCCCACCTGGAGTACAGTGTACAGTTCTGGAGACCATACCACGTAAGGACATAGACTGGGCAGAGAAGGTTCAGAGGAGGGCACCAAAGATGGTGCATGGCTTGCATCACAAGTCCGATGAAGACAGGTTGAAGGAACTGAACATGTACTCCCTGGAGGAGAGGAGGAGAGGGGGATATGATAGAGACATACAAGTATCTTACAGGGAGGAACAGGGTGGAGGAAAACACTATTTTTAAGTGAAAAGATGTTCCAGGACTAGAGGGCATAGGATGAGGTTGGAGGAGGACAATTCAGAGGAAACATGAGAAAGAATTTCTTCACAGAACGGGTGGTGGACAAGTGGAACACCCTGCCAGAGGAAGTGGTGGGGGCTGAAACAATCACGGATTTCAGAATGCAGGGATAGACATAAAGGAATTCTGGAGGTCAGGAGTAAGGGCAACAGACTTATAGGAAAACAAAGTGAACTTACAAGCTCAAATGGACAGACTGGGTGGGCCATAAGCCCTTATCTGCTGACACTGTCTATGTATCTATGTATGTATGCACGACACAGGTGACATGCATCACTGTCCAGTATCACAACACGTCTGTGTATGCGTCACTGGTGGTCCATGTATGCACTGGGCACATAGCTGTGTAACTGGCATCACACCACGTTGCCCGTCACTTGACAGCCTTGTTTGTGCTGTGATGGACATGGGCAGTGTGTGTGTGCAGTGGTCTTGCATAGCTGGTGCCGCCTGTTTGTGATGGCCATGTGCATGTTCACTGTGGGTGGGTGCATGCCATCACAGGTGCAGGACATTGGGCTATATGGCTTGCAGGTTGGGTGGTGTTCAGGGTTGTGGTCAGTCACAGCCATTGACTGTGTTCCCATTTTCCTAGGCCTCGAGGTTCTCCAGAGGATTTGGCAGGATATTCGGGGCCTCACACAAGTGTCCATGGAGAACCAGGCCATCCTCCAGTCCATCAGGCGCCATGGCCTTCGGAGGAGGCGCACAGGACGGTGCGGAACCAGGCAGAGGATGAGCAGCTGGCTGGGCCATAGCAGATGATACCCTTCCCACTTCTCCCATCCCTACCACCCTGCCTTCCTCTCCAAGTTGTTCATCCCTACCCCTTGAACACCCCTACCTTGTACCCTTCCCCTTGTAAATAGTTGTTATTGTTTTGGTTATTTAGTATTTGGATATTTAAATATACATTTATATTTTGATATGAATACTGTGTTGGTCTCTGATTTGCAGCTGGCTATGGGTGCTCAGTTGCAGGGGTGTACATGCCATCTGGGGTGGTATGGTCCTGGGTATATATGTGTGTGTGTGTGTGTGTGTGTGTGTGTGTGTGTGTGTGTGTGTGTGTGCGTGTGTGCATGGGAGGTATCTCCGGCATGGCAGTGACTTTCTGTTGGTCTTGCCATCTGCGCACCACTGCTGGGTGCATAGGGTGTGTCTGGCTTATGCTTCTGTGCTGCATGGGGTTGGCGTGTGCTGGGGGATGCATGGTTTCCTGCAGTGCCAGTCACTGCACATGGGTGGTGTCTTGGGGTCACGGTGCAGGGTGTGCTGTGCATCAGGGGGGGCTGATGTGCACTGTGGTTGTCAACCCCTGTGTGTGGCACTCTCAGCCTGCCAGTGGTTGTGCTGGGTGTCATGGCTCTGCTGTGCTTTGTTGGCTTGTCCCCATGGGCCAGTAGATCATCCGTCACACCCCAGTGATGCTGTGCTTGGGGTGTGCAGGTGTCTTGTTGGTTCTGCAGTGTGTTCCTGTGCCCATGTGTGGCATGGCTGGCGGTGAGCCCCAGCCTGCCTCCCTGGATGTGCAGTTCCATTGCTCTTGGGGGGCTCTGCTTGCTGGCACCTCTGGACTGCTCAGCTGGGCTGCCCTGGTTTAGCTATGGCGCAACATTTCTACTCAGCTTCTCCTTCCTGGTTGCACTATGGCACAGTAAGTGCGATATTCAGGCGTTGGCTGCTTGCGCAATTTGTTCTGCTCCATGTTTGAATATAGCACCTGTTAGCATATCATGCCAATTAGTTTGTGTTGTTCCTGCTGTTGCGCACATTTTGGGCGCAGTTTGAATATCGGGCCATAGTGTCCACAACAGAATACAAAACATCTAGTTGAAAGGAAAATACAGTAACACATGACCATTTTGAATACATGGCATTCAGGAACAACAAGTAAAATACACATAGCATGAGGATAAACAGTAATTACAGTTACATAAATCACTCTGGTTCAATGGCCTCAGCCCCATCATCTCCTCTGCCCCAACAATTGGCATATTTAAAACTAGGCTCTGGGACTATCTCACTACCAACAGCTCCTGTGACTGCCCAACTTAACCTTGTTTCTCCACTTTCCTTCCTGTTCTAGTGGTCCACCCTCCCTCCTCACTGGATTCTACCCTCACATCTTGGTATACTGTGCACTTTTCACCTCTCCCCACCCTTCCTACATTCATTCTCCCCCTCTTCCCTCTTCCCTCTCCTATGACTCTGGCACTTCTTAGCTGTTGTCTGCTTTCTCTGAAAAATGCCGCTGGCTGCCTTGTTACAATGCTACCCTTGAATTGTATTAATCTGTACTCTGTTTGCAATGTCCACATTGTTGTAATGTCTGTCTTGATGTTCCCCATAATTTGTATTTCTCTGACGTGGAACCTTTATGAAGAGCCAAGGCTCAAAGGTATTTGTAATCCCAGACTTGATAAAATAAATAAATAAATCATAAATTTTGAAAACAGTATAATTGACTGAAGAAATACATATACAGCAAACACTGGGGGTACATAAGTGCTGAGAGGAAGTACCGCTCTCAAGGTGGAATATCAGTGATAGTAGTACAAGCGATGGAGACAAGCAAGAGGTAGAGCAGGAGCAGAGGCCTGAGCTTATAAGGCAAGTTCTTAAACTTTTGAAAGGCCCAGTGAGTAGCTGATTGTTTAACATAGAGTGGAAGGGTGTTCCACATTCTGGAGGAAGATACGGCAAATGCAAGTTCACCCTTCTTGGTGAGACATCTAGGTGTAACAAAGGAAGCATTTTCAGTAGCTCTCAGTGTGTAGAGCAAGTCAGGTTTTTAGTAGAGTTATAAGGGACCTTGGAGTACTAGTCCGGGTTAATTTATCGATCAGACAACCAGCTGTGTACAGATGAAAGGTGGACGGGTGAGCAATTTGAGAGAAAAATAGAGTTGACAGCGATGTGTTAGTTTAGGAGCCACAAGGGAGAAGTAGCAGGTACTATTATAACAAGTGCTCCATTTCTGGATTACTTGCTTGCTAGCATTAAGATAGACTATAGAGCCATACAGACGTTGAGGCAAGGTTGAAGAATTCCCTGAGCAATGCTAGCCTGGCTGTCGACTTTAGGAGGATCTTACCTTGCAAGCCAGGCCAAGTTTACTGTTCACTGCCTTACAAGTGGTTGCAACATGAAGATTAAAGTCCAGTGAGGGTCAAGAGTCATCCCAGGGTATCTGAAGGATGTGACTGTATCTAGGGTTATGCCAACAGGTCCTCGAGGAAAGTCCCATATGACAAGCTTTTAGCCTAGGAAGTCCCAAAGAGCATTGACACTGTTTTGCTAGTGTTAAGTAGGAGCTTATTTTGTTTTAGCAAGCCGAAAAGCAGTCAAAGTCAGATTGAAGGAGGTGTGAATTGTGGAAATGTCATTAGCGGCAGAAGATAACCATATCATCCACATAGAAAAGAGACTAAGACGATCTGGACAAGGGGGGTATTATTTATAAGGAGGCAGAAAAGGAGAGGACCAAGAATACAACCTTGGGGAACTCCAACTGAGGTAGAGACAAGATCGGATGTGATGTTCCCTATTTGAATAAATTGTTGCCTACCCAGAAGGTAATTGCCAAACCAGGCCATGGCAGAATTTGAGAAACCAAGAGAGGATAGTTTGGAGAGCCGAAGAGAGTGGTCAACCAAGTCAAAGGCCTTTGTGAGGTTGATAAAATGGCCCCAGTGAGTTTTCCTTTGCCATATTAAGCAGCACATCATTAGTAAATTGTAATAGTGCCATAGTTGTGCTGTGACCTGACCTAAAAGCATGCTGGGCTGGGGATAATAGATTGTTTTATGGAGCTACTCCGTGACCTGAGAAGACACAGCCTTCTCTAGGATTTTATCCAAAACAGATAAGATGGCAATTGGTCGGTAATTACTCATTGTTCTAGAGTCTCCTTTCTTATGCACTGGCACAACACGTGCAGTTTTCCAGATGGATGGCACCGTTCTGGTCATAGCAGATAAGTTGAGTATTTTCGCAACAGGGCTGCAATGTCAGCAGCAATAACTTTAAGGAACTTAGGTAATAGTCCATCGGACCCAGGACAGTCATGTTCAGGAATGGCTCTCATAAGCCTTAAAACATCAGTAGTTGAGACTGGTTTAATACTAAACTGGGTCGATAAAGATTCCTCAGGGTTTATGATTTCTCAGAGGATAAAACACAGTTAACCAGAAATCCAAGTGATCAGAGAAGTGAACATTAAGCGAAGTAACAATTGTGCTTTGGTTATTGCAGTTAACATCATTTATAGTCATTTCAGTCAGAGGCGAGGATGGGCCTTTCCTAAAGACTTTTAACATGTTTCCAAAAACCTGTAGCATTGCCACAAGATTTTGTTAGAAGCAAACCACAGTATGCTATTTTGATGTGCGGATGTCTTTCTTACATTTTTCTCATGCATCCGGTACCTAGACCAGTCATCAGGTTGGTTAGACTTTTGGCAGCATCCTATGCTTTACCTCTACTCTTCATTGCTGAGAGGAGATTCTTATGCAACCATCTAGTTTTAGCACCCTGATTCTCCTCCTTTGAGAGGAAGATACTTGTTTTGAAGGGAAGGAGATTTGCTAGTAAGTAATAGAGAGCTCTATCAACATTAGTTGTCTGATATAACGGGAACCAATCAATATATCTTACTTCTGACAGAAATGCTGCAATATTTAATTTTGAAAAATCCCAGAACTGTATGATCTTAGGAAGTAGCTTAGGACAGCAGGCATTCCAGACACAGAAAGTGGGTGAGTGGTCACTGATTGAGTCAGGCAAGGTTCCAACTTCAAGAATTCTACTGACACGATTAGTGACAATCCAGTCAATGTGGATTGGTGTGAACTGCTGGAAGAAATACTAGTAGGTCCAGTAACCAGTTGGGAGAGGTGAAGCTTTGCAAGAGTGTTATATATACCATAGTTGCTACTAGACCAGTCAAGGTTAAAATCACCAAGTAATAACATTCCTTTAATCCCCTTTAGAGAAGACAGGTGGTTGATGATTCCATCCAGACCAGTTAGTGCCCCTTTCAAAGAATTATAGACACAGACTAGGTTTAATTTCTTTTCCCACCAAGAGTCAGTTCCACATGAAGTATTTCACAGGAGCTGTACATTCGAAATAGTACTGAGACCTAGAGGTGATCTCTGGAGTAGAAAGCAACCCCACCCCACCCACCCCTTCACAAGGAGGAATGATCAAATCTAACTAGGTTGTATCCTGTTAACTTAAGCACAGGATCAGGGACTATCTGGCTTAAGCCAAGTTTCAGGGAATCCAAGGATATCTGGGGAATACAGTTTAACCCATGCTTCAAGTTCAGGAAATTAGAAGAAATACTTCTAATATTCACGTGGGTGATTTTAGGCCCTCAATAGAAACCACGGCCGGAAAGCGATAGGATTTGCCACATCAGTTGGACATGGATTGGGCTCAACATCACCAGAGAGGGATATGCAATTTTGTTAATCCACGAAACAAGGAACAACTGAATAGGATACCTGCACTTATTTAGATTGGGAAGGGTGACACAGCTAATGTAGTACCCAAGTCTGGCAGGGCCAGATGAATTTAAGGGCCCAATTACCAGTACTGTGAGGTCTGTCATAGGCCAAGAGATTGGAGTAATGAAAGGAATCATTATATACATTGTGTATTTGGGTGCCATGAGGAATCATATCCACCAGAGCATGCAGAGAAAGCAAAAATAGGCCCAGTCCAACAGCAGACCTGAAAGCACCCAAGCAGCTCCTTGGTGAATCCATAGTTTCAAGCTCCTTCTTGCAGAAATTGTATAGGATAGTGTAGCAAACTTGCTATCGTAGTGGAATGTAACTAACAATGAACACCAAATTCACCACTAGTTGTAAGATCCACACTAATTGCCCAATAAGCCAATTAGAGAAGAGCAGGAGCAGAGCCTAGGTGCATTTAAGAAAGGGAGGAGGTGAGGAAGGGTGGGCGGGCAAAAAAAGTCAAGCAGGCAATAGCTTAAACAAGGAGCTCCCTGATTTATGCAAAGCTGTGCCTGAAAAAGGTGCCAAGATTTAAAATCCGAAATAACTAGTTCGCAGTGTGACTCTCTGAGTCCCGTACCTGCGATGATAGATTTCAGTGGCTTGCATCGAGGGCTGATGAGGACTATCACATCAATCCCTCAGACCCTAGAAAGGAAAGAACAACATGGAAAGTGTTAAACAAGGAAAAAGAGTAAGTTAGAAGCAGAGAAAATGCAGGGAGGGTTATAGAAAGTGGGAGGCGGTGCCAAAGCGGGAGAGAGAGACAAGCAGAGCCGAAGCTGCTGCACTACAGCACCATTAACAAATCAAAGGAGAAACCCCATCTATGTATATAAAGAACAGACAATTCACTTAAAAGCCACAATACAGGGTCAGTAAATTAAATCTATTTTGCTCAGAAAAAATCAAGGAGGCAGGAGCTTAAAGGGTACCTAAACAAGTAGTTTTTAAAACTGCAAATTCAAGAATTTGACTTCATATAAAGGTAAAGTAAAGGCTGCTGTTTACATTTATGCTAAAACTGCATTTATGTAAATAACATAAATGCAGTTTCATAGCTTTGAAAAATGTAAATATCAGCCTTTTCACTTTCAAAAACAGCCTTGATTTCCCAAGATGTCTGCCAAGTTTGTTAAGTGATGAGTCATAATGATATCACCTGAGCCAGAGACAGAGACCCACATATATTTCAATAGTGCTAACTATTCTTCTTTCCTCTTTGTTTTGAAATGTTGTACTAGAATGATCAACACCATGTATTAACTTGTGGATTATTTTGATAAATACACGTTACATTATGATTTTTTTTCATTTAGTTTACTTTAGCTTGTAGAAAATGTTTTGCAATCCAGCTTTTTCTTGGCAAACTGCATTACAGTACAACATTTCAAATACCTAAAGATCTAGTGGTTATGTGATGCACTGAATTTGGTTTTGTGTTAATCAGAGACACACTAAGCTGAAATCTTGTTTACAGGTGTGGCCAGGGAGCCCAAGGAAGTTAATGACTTGCTCAGTAGCACACAACAAAGTATCGGGCTAGTTCAGTTCCAAAGCTCATGCTCTTTGTTAATCCACAAATAAGGCTTTCTTTTTCCATGTGAACCCCTGCATCTTGTCTGCCTTCTGTTGAACACCCCACCATCCATACCCTGTCCTTAGTACTGCCTGGTGCCACATATGTGCTTACAGTCTCATGAAGAGAATTATCACACCTCAGATTGTAATCTTGTACCTCAGAGGTTGTGCGCACCTATACCGACACACGTCATCAGCTGGCACTGTTAAAGATGCCTCCCAAATCACTCTCCAGTCCACATTCTCTATGTTTGACTACTGCAGTCACAGTAAACATTGAGTGGATCACCAGCCTTCTGCATAGTGAAGGTAGCATGTACAGTTTCCCTGTTCTGTTTTTCCTGCCTCAAAACCAACAACTAGGTCTTCCTGGAGGGCCAAGCAATAAGCATCAGGACACACCAGAAAAACTGCTGTTCATGCCCTCGTAAGTGCTGCACTTACAATGGATAACAATATTATTAGCAGGAGGCTTACTAATACCTTGAGCTAATCCACTGACTTCCAGTGTCAGTCTACTCCTTTACCTGTGATCTGCAGAACCCTGCAGGACACTTCCAACAATTCTTCTCCAGTACTTTTTGTGCTGTACTCCACAATGCGAGTTGGCTGAACACCACCCTTCAAATCTTGACTGAGCTATACATAGCTCCTCAGTACTGTCCCAACAAACATCAACACCCCCACACACCCAAGGGTAATCTCCCTACACTGAATTCAAGTAACAGTTTAGGTGCAGCCATGCCACTCTGAGTATTGTCATCACTGGCTACTCTCATCCACAGTCAGGTAGTGATCACGATGCTGGTAGCCCCATATTCCAGATCTCACAGTGATCTTCTCAGTGTTCTCCTTCATGTCTTCAACTAACCTGAAATAGCTGGCACCCTGCTGGAATGGCCTCTTCAGTCCCTCTCTGGCATTGATTCTTCTCACCTGCTCCCCACACCAAAAACTGATGAGTTCACTATCCTTTCGCATCATGAAAGTGGTTAGTACAGTCTCCCATGTTATCTTTACATATTAATAATTAACATGATCTTCTGGCAAAACAGGCTGATAGCTGCATTGCACAAGTGGAAAATAGGCTTTCCTACCCATGTAAGATCTAAGCCACCTATGATTAGGCACTATTAAATGGCGTGCATAATGATGTGCACACCCATCATTTAATAGCGCTTAATCAAAGGTAGCCTAGATCTTTTAAGGATAGGGAAGTCCATCATTTCCTGTTCTCTGCTGCTATCAGCCTGACTTACTGGAAAGATACTTTATATCTGATATGTCAAAATAAAACGAGGACTGTACTACTTATATTCATGATGCAGAAAATGATGAGCTCACCAGTTTTCAGTGTGAGGGAATAGTGAAGAATGAATACCAGAGGGGACTGAAAACTACTCTTGCAAGGTACTGCTATATTCAGGAAGAGGGGAACAGAAGAAGAGAAATATGAGCAGATTACTGTGAGAAATAAGATGTGGGCTGCCAGCACCTTGATCACTACCTGACCCTGTTGTCCTGGCCAACATTCCCTTCCCATAAAATCAGTTCATGCAATTGTCCAAGGCAAATGGCTGCCACTACATGTTCATTCACTTCACTACCAGTCTAGCATTGCTTGCAAAACACTTTGGGATACATGTGTATGAAAACCACTATATAAATGCTGATTCTTCTTATTATTTCCCATGGAAAAGAAGGCAAGACAAGCATATATTTGAGTTTTGAGAAAGTATGAACTGTAACATTGGACTGCACAAGAACTGTGCTACAAAAAATTGATGGCTCTAGGGAGTGGTGAAGGGTGTGGCTGCACCCCACCCACATAGTAATGTACTTGCTTGCTGCTGCATTTCACTTTGTTGAAGAAGTCTGATTTGTTGATTGTACAAATGTTTACATTCAAACTATGGATTACATCTGCAGGTTCTGTCAAAAATGTATTAGAAAAGAATAATAGCAGAAAATATAAAGGTTTAACAAAATGTTTAAAAGTGCATATTAAGCAAGCACACCACTCCAGCACCCCCATTGTAGCATCCTGGATCCACCATAACCTCTAGACCACCAGGTTACTCAAGATTTGTACTGCACAGTGGTTTGCCAAAAAAAGTCGGTTGGATTAAAATACAATTTCAGCATGTTAAAATAAACAAAATAAACAGAACCATAACCAAGCGTGTGTATTATACAAAATAATGCACATGGTTTTGACCATTTGGGCAAAACAATTCTATACAAAGGGAAAAATAACTAGTTAGCACTATAAGAGAGCCATCTATCTCTCTCTGACTTTGGCTCAATTTTGTCATCACATAACATATATGCGGCCATTTTAGGAAGCAGGTAAGACCATTTTTTGAAATTAGAAGGATGATTTTACAATATTCAAATGCTCTTGAACCTCATTTAGGTAAATTATCTAAATGTAGATTTAGCATTAATGAATACAGCAGCCTTTCCTTTAGTCACCTACAGAGTCAGATTTTTGAATAGTTTGTTGTCAAAATGTTGTTTAGGTATCCTTTAAAGAGAAGCTCCCTCATTTATGCAAAGCTGTGCCTGAAAAAGGTGCCATGATTTAAAATCCGAAATAACTATTGCGCAGTGTGAATCTCTGAGTCCTGTACCTTGCGATGATAGATTTTTGTGGCTTGCAGTGAGGGGCTGGGAGGGCTATCCAGATGAAGCCCTCAGACCCTCATGATGATGATTTCAGTGACTTGCAGCAGGGGTTGAGGAGGCTATCCAGATCAAGCCCTCAGACCCTTGCGATGATAGATTTTGGTGGCTTGCAGGGAAGGGCTGGGGAGGGCTATCCAGATCAAGCCCTCAGACCCTTGCAATGATAGATTTTGGTGGCTTGCAGCGAGGGACTGGGGAGGGCTATCCAGATCAAGCCCTCAGACCCTTGCAATGATAGATTTTAGTGGCTTGCAGGGAAGGGCTGGGGAGGGCTATCAGATCAAGCCCTCAGACCCTTGCGATGATAGATTTCGGTGACTTGCAGCGAGGGGCTGGGAGGGCTCTGCAATGTGAAGTGGAGTACTGCGTTATAATGAGGAATGTGAAGTGCATTGAAAACAGTTACTTTGCATTACTCCGCCTCCACTAGACACTTCTCTTTCAATGTTTAAAGCTAAGTATATTGGTGGCAGTTCACTTCACCTCACTTACGCCTTGTTTTTAACTCGAAGGAGGATTTTGCAGCGATTCATGGGAGTTCAGGTCACATGGGCTCTATGCTGATCTGCACAGCCTCAGTTCGAGGTAGTATGAGTAGGCAGGAATAGGAGACAGTGTGCTTTGATAGCTGTCTGTAGGAATCTTTTAAAACTGTTCAAAAGCATTTTGCTTTTTTTTGGGGATCCAGCTGTAGTTCATCGATTGTAGGAAACCCTCATGTGCTCACATCATCAAGCGTTTTGTTTGTGTGTGGATTTTGAATGTAAATTTACAACATTGAGCTTGTCGGTGAAAGACAGTGAAGTGTGTTGTGTGGGGAGGAGGCATATCTGTGTGTAGGTAGATTTAAGTTGGAGAACTAGTGATTTCTTTGTGTTTTGGTAATATTTTTGTTATATAACTGACTGTGTTACTGTACGCATAGTAAAATTGTCAGTGATAGTACACATTTCTTGCTGCTTTTGTGTGAATGTGGTGCAGCATTTCATAAGGTCAGGTTGTTTAAATTACAAATTTACATTACGTGGCACTGAGTACACTGAACTTTTGCATTTGCATCGCATTCCTCGTTCAGCATTGTACACAAAGTGTTCTGTGTTGTGTGTGCAGTGTTGCGTGCATCAAATATAATACATCTTTTAAAATTTATGACACAGATCAGTGTAAGTGCAACTAAGTGCAGCAGTGTGAACCTGTTATCCACTGCAGCTGCCTGATTTTGTGCTGCGATCGTGTTCTTTGTTCTTAGTGCTGCTGCTTGTAGTGCTGTAAAATCAGCACTGTCTGTATTCCGTGCCCCCCTCCACATTGAAAGGTATTTTTGCCAGACTGGATTGTTTTGTGACCCCATCAGCACCACTGGTTACTGAAGTTGTTTTAATTCCGTGACAGTGTCACAACACAGTAGTCCCTTATCTGTTGCTGAAGTCACAGTTGTTTATTTTGCCGCATCCAGCTAGCGATAGTAGCGAGTAATGACTCTCCAGTTAGAAAATGAATGTATCAAAATCTGACTTTGGTAATAATATTTGTGGTTGATTTTCCAAATGCCTGCAAAGAGACATGCAAGTAAAGCTGTTTCTGGCCATGGCAATGTTGGCAATAAGAGGGTATGTGGGAGTGGTAGTAGTACTTGAGGCGGAGAAGAGCATTGCTGATGTGAGGAAAGGTATTTCTCCTGCAATGTTTTTACAGCCCAATCAGTAGCTTCACTGATAGTTGGAGGAGATGATGTTTTCCCAGCCAGTGGTGTTAGTGTTACTGGTGTTAGTGGTGGTGGAGGTAGTATTAGCATTGTTCCGTCAAGTTCTAATTCCGACCAGTGTACCATATCCAAACATACTGAGTGTGAAGCAGTGCAAGTGAGTGACAGCGTAGATGATGTCATACTTTCCAGTAACATCCCATTAACTGAACCTGATTCTGATGATCATATCAATGATAGCATACAATGTGATATTCCATCCACCGTGGCCCTTAACGTCACGCATTTTCCATGCAGTGATTCACAGTGTGGTGAAAAACTATCAGGTGATGATGGTGTAGAGGCTGATGATAAATGTGATGATGATGATGATGTTGCTGTTGTTGCAACATGCAGTCCATGTTAGCATCCAAGCGGAAGATGTGGATGTGTGTGACAGTGAAGTTGATGAATATGATGCTGATTTAATTGACCCAGTTGGGAACCAGAGAAAGGAAATTAAAAGTGTCTGTGTCTGAAATTTCTGAATCTATTTGCAGGAATCCTCTCCTGTAAAAACTTGTGATTTACCTGTTTTAGTGGATGATGATGATGACAACCCAGTACTCAATATGATAGGTAGTCGTGGTGGTCAGTT
The DNA here is from genome assembly GCA_016271365.2 of Neoceratodus forsteri. Lineage (NCBI taxonomy): Eukaryota > Metazoa > Chordata > Ceratodontiformes > Ceratodontidae > Neoceratodus > Neoceratodus forsteri. The sequence continues at coordinate 100,543,948 of JADMNL010000033.1, read as the reverse complement.
GCAGTCCAGGTGTGCAGTGCCAGAAACATCACGTGCCCCCAATTCAGTACTTAAAATAACAGACTTAATTAAGCCACATCATCATGGACATGTTAAAAGCAGAGCATCACGCTCCCTTGTTTGGGATTTTTTGTTCAAGATGCAAATGATGTTTCAGTTGCAATCTGCCAGGTTTCCATGTGCGTGTGAGTGAGGTATAAAGGGGAGCCATCTTGGGACAGGGGACAGCATACTCATCTTAAGAACAGGCTCTTGGCTCTGTGGACCCAGCACAAGCTGGCAGCTAATACCAAACTTGGGTGCACATCCATTATCACCAGCGGCAACCATAGCCAGCATGTTATCCCCTTCCATGACTGTTAAGCCAGTAGGAAATTAAACCTGTGCAGTAGTGCGGTAATAAGAGCAGAGGATTACTACAGGCATGATGAGGTGGAGGATAATACTGACTTTGAAATGTTGTCCAGTGCTGGTGTGAGTAGCAGTTTTGTAGTGGTGTCAAATGCAGTATGTCTAGTGCAAGTGGTACATTAACCCCAGTTGGCAAATCTGGAAAAATAACATAATTTCTGGGTTTGTCATCATCACCTGTGCAGCCGTCTTCATCAAATGTCTACACTCCACCCCTGCCAATACCATTCATCACAGAGCACAACCATTTGTGACCAACAACACACAACTGTAAAACATTTAAGTCAGCCCACGTTACAGAGTGTTTTGCCCATAAGCTGAAGTACCCCCAATCATACAGTGTCACGTGAACTTAATGCTGCTGTAGTGGAAATGCTGGCAATCGATCTTTGCCCTTCTCCTTTGTGGAGAATTCTAGGTTCCAGCGGTTTGTTGCCCGTGCCTGTCCAAAATGGAAAGTCCCATCAGGACATATTTTCTACCCGTGCTGTTCCCGAGTTGTTCCGCACTCTCTCAGACTCAATAAGACATGCCTTCAACATTCCTCCTCCCATTCATCCATTTAAGTGTGGATATGTGGACAAGTGGCAAAACAGCGGGCATTCATATCTGTGTATAACTGCACACTGGGCACAGGTGCGGGGTTGTTTGTGATGCTGGTAGTGTGAATAACCAGTGCAGGAAGGTGGATTGTCACGGTAGCTATCTTCCTGGAATTCACCAGCATGCAACAATTGCTATGCACAGTGTGACCTGTTCACACACCGGTGAGAACATTTTGGACATGGTACTGACTGAAATTGACAGATGGCTAAACCCTGTGTCCCTGAGAGCTGGGTTCATAGCAAGTGACAATGGGTCAAATGTGGTGAAATGCATCACGAATGGTGTTTTTTCATGTTCCATGCATGGCCCACTGTTTAAATTTTGTGGCTCAGGAGTTTCTGCAGCACCCTGACATAAAGGAAATGCTGACCATTGCCTGACGTATCTGCTCTCACTTTTCAAGATCTGGAAAGGCCGTGACCAACTGCGGCAGTTGCAGATACAAAACAGCCTGCCTCAGCACCGCTTGAAGCTGGAAGTTATCACCTGATGGAACTCAACATTATACATGGCAGAGAGGTTGTATGAACAATACAAAGCCATCACAGAATATCTTGTTATGCACACTAGCCATGACAGTTCTGGGGCCTCCATGTCTATGACGACTGAACAATGGCATCTCATGGACTCTGTAATAACAATTTTGCGGCCTTTTGAACAGGCCACACAGGCAGTGAGTGGTGAGTCTGCCTCCATTAGCCAATCAATTCCACTGCTGCGGGTGCTGAGGCAGACATTGGTGAATGTACAGCATAGCCTTGATGTTGCCGGAGACGGTGGTAGCAGTGTGTTGCTGCAATACATGCTGACAGTATTCGACCAGAATCGTCACATTGTGAGCATTCAGTGTAGTGGCAGCTTTGCCATGGCAATGATGCTGGACCCACAATACAAACATGGAATTACATCAGTACTGGAGGAGGGCCAGAACAGGTAAAAAGATCAGTGGTCAACTGGTTCACTTGGTTCATGGGGCACAGAAGTCACATGCCAAGGTTTGCAAACCTCAGCAGCATAATCCAGCTGAAGGTGTAGCTGGAGGACCAGCAAGCATATCATGCAAGGGTAAGGGGACTGTAGTTCCTGGTGGTCTGTCATCCAAAGTGGTTGGCGTCAACTCACTTTGGGAGGCTTTGTCCAAGTGGGTATTTGTGACAGCAATGATTCCGGGTAACAGGCTGATGTATCAACAATCAGACTTAGTGTGGCACAGAGAATGGTTGAGTCATATTTGTCTGAAAACAGGCATCTGACAATAAGTGAAGATCCTCTTTTGTACTGGAGTGGAAAGGTCAGTGAATGGCCAGAGCTGACTGCAGTGGCACTGAAGTATCTCACATGCCCACCCTCCAGTGTAAGTGTTGAGAGGGTATTCAGCTCAGCAGGTGCAATAGTCAGGGATCATCGAACAAACCTGTCTCCTGCAAATGTTGGTTTGCTAACATTCATTAAAATGAATGAGAGGCACATACCAGCACAGACTGCAACCTCGGTATTTGTACCCGGCCTAGTCATGGTGGTCTTGCCGATGTGGAAATGGAGCTTCCTGGTGGCACTGGCAGTAGCTGCTTGAAACGGCCCACCACTGATGTAGATAATGACACAATGGAGAAAGAATTTCCCAGTGGTCAGACTTCAGACATCGATGACTGTGAGGGCAGTTTTCTTTATGAGGATGATGATGCGATTAATGTTTGCAGGTTTTAACTGCAGTATTTAAAAGGCGGTGTGCCCCCACCCCAGACCACCACCACCACGGGACTTATGTTATCCAAGTCTGCTGCCACCGATAGTCTGTCTGCCCCCATGGACCACGGGACTGATGTTACCACTTGTCAATTTTCTAGACACATGGAGAATGCATTCTGGGCCTGCAGCAAAATCTGGGGACTCTGTGCCACTTTTGTGCACATGACTGAGTGCCCATAAATTCTGGGGACTTTTATGTGCTGAAACAGTCTAATTTCACTATGTTACCATTTGTCAATTTTCTGGACACATGGAGGATGCATTTCTGGGGCTGCAGAAAAATCTGGGGACTCTGTGCCACTGTTGTGCGCATGACTGGCTGCGTCATTAATTCTGGGGACTTTGTATGTGCTGAAACAGTCTCATTTCACTGTGTGAAGACTCCAAGGCACACCTTTATGCCTGTGACTGGCTGCAGGGTGGGGTGGGGTGGAATGGCATGAGCATTGCAGCTAATGATTCAAGTCACACCCCTGACACATGTCAGTCTCTACAGGGTGAAGTGTTACAGTTGGGAACCCTAATGATGCAGGCGTTTGTTAGTATTTTCACTCCAAATTTTCAACATGGGCTTTTGTGACCCCACCTCATGAAGACCGGCAGTATCAGTTTGTTAGCCAAAAGGTGGTTTTGCACTGTGACTATGCCATTTGGCGACACAGGCACGAAAACACATTTTGGGCAGGGTGTGAAAAATGACAACTGTATTGTTCATGAGGAGGCATAAAAGATTGCAACGTTGAAAATCTGGAGTAAAAATATGCAACAGTGGTGAAGTCATGAGCATGCATAGAAACTGTGCAACACATCTGTAATCCAATTATTTTCGGATGTTTTTAACCACATTTTCAACATAGGCATTCTGAGATCTCCCTCATGAACAGTGATACTGTGATTTTGTTAATGTGTCCCAAAGTTGATTTCCCACAGCGACCATGCCATTGTGCACCATAGGTGAGAAAACACATTTTGAGCAAGATATGAAAAATGACAGCTGTACTGTTCATAAGGAGGTGTGAAAAATGCCAGTGTTGAAAATCTGGCATGAAAATATTGCAAATTTATGAAGTCACAATGGTGCGTGGAAACTGTGCAACTCATGCTTTTAACACAGTTATTTTATGGATTTCCATCACCAAATTTTCAACATAGGCATTTTAGGACCCCTGCTCATGAACAGTGCCACTGTCATTTTCTTACTCTGTCCCTAAACATGATCTCCACAGTTACCCTGCTATTCTGTGCCAGAAGTGCGAAACACATTTCGCCAGAATATGTAAAACGACAGCTGTAATATTCATAAGGAGGTGTAGCAAAATGGCAATGTTGAAAATGTGGAGTGAAAATATTACAAATTCATGAAGTTACGAGCAATGCTTTGAAATTGCACAACACATGCTCATAAAACAGTAATTTTGGATTTTTCACCACATTTGCAACATAGGGTTTTGAGAGCCCACCTCATGAACAGTGGCACTCGTTTCATTATATCGGTCCCAAAAGGTGATTCTGCTCAGTGACAACGAAATCACCTTTTGGGACCGAACAATGTCATGACAGTGACTGAATTCATGAGAAGGGTTCCTAATAACCCCATGTTGAAAATTTGGTGCAAAATTCCAAAAATACCTGAGATATGCACCAAAGTTGAAAAACCTATTTATGCCATTATACAGCTTACCAGCATTTCTTCATTTCTCGGTCGGCTTTGAAGAGTGCAGATATGTTCCTGGTCCATCCAAGATCATTGTGCTGGACTCCAGAGTAAGTATGTGGTGGGGGTGTGGGAGGCAGGGTAAGCAGAGGGTGGGCACCGGTTGGGAGATGGGGCAGGAGAGAACGCGAGGGACCGTTTCTTCATTTACAGGTAAAAAAAAGACAAGGGTCAGTTTTTTTTTTGCAGGTGTTTGTTTAGTACACTGGGGTGGGCTCCCAGTGTACCACCTGCATAACAGGGAGGAGGACGCAGCTGATGGGGATTGGGGTTCCCCCATCAGCACAGAAATGGGTGGGGGGCAAGCATAATGCCAGGGGACTGGGCACCCGGCACACAGCACACATCAGGGGCTGGGGACATTATGCGGACTGGGAGTGGCCCCCCATCAGCAAATGAAACTATGTGGGGGACTGAAGCTGAGGGGATTGGGCCCCATCAGCAAGGAAAGACTGTTGGTGGAGTGCACGATGCCGAGCAGGATTGGGCACCCCTCAACACACACTTGGAATGGGAGGGAGGTCATGCCCAACAGGAATTAGGCTCCTGTCGGCAAATGAAGTGTGGCGCAGTCAGTACGCCATGTTTAGTGAAGTGCGTCACCAGGAAAGGCATGTTGTAAGGTGTGTTATTGTGCCTCTACGTGACATGCTTGGCTCTCACTGCAGTGGCACTTTCTTGTAGGCTTATTGAGGAATGAAGGATGCACCTACTGATGCATGTGCTGCATTCACCCATAGTCAGTGCACCTCCAAATCTGCTACTAATGCAGTATATTTGGCTGGCGCTATGGCGTGGCCGACATAAAAATGGATTGAGTAACAGCGTTTCAGAATAAATGCCTGCAGTAGTAAGATTTTATCTCCCAAGTGGTGCTTGAGTCACTTCTGCTCATGCCACAGCACTTGTGATGTTCTGTGCGCAGGCCTTGAGCCCGCTCCCACCTCCACTGATAACAGTCTTACAGCTCTACCTCCTTTCCACTTCAGTCTGGTCCCTCCAAACCAAACACCAGGTCTTTGTCTCTGGAGAGAGGGTTGCTGAGAAGGATAGTTGCAGGGCAACAGACTGTAGGAAGAAAAGTCTGTGTATACTAGCTAGAGGGCAGGATCAAATTCCAAACCTGCCTTCTTAGAAAGAAAGCTCTACTGGGCAAAGCACCCTCAAATGTATCTGCCATCACCTCCAAATCTGAGTCAGGCTACTGCATTAGAGGCACAAAGCAGAGGGCACTCATGGTACCTTTCCGTGTACTGCAATTGGTCAGCGTGTCTTCTCATATCAAGCCTCCCTCTGGCTAAATGAGATCCCGGAGCTCACTCACAATACGAATAGCCTCTCCTTTTCAAGTCTGAACTCAAGCACTGCCTCACCTCCTGTAATACATGTGCCTGTTTCCTGATCACCTAGCACAACCGCCCTCCCCAAAACCTGTTGCATGGCTCAGCATAACTTGCACTCATAATTAGCATGGGCTTCCTCCTCAGGACTAACTCCTCTCCAGATCACAGCTGTGGCCCCATGCACCTTGCCCCTCCTTGCCACGCCCCTTCCTTCACACCCCTCAACCCCAGCTCTTCTGTTTTCCCATTTCTTCCCCACTAGCACCACCCCCGTGTACTACATGAGAACACGGTTTTGGGCCATGTGCCACCTCCCTCTGCCCCTAGCCCCATCCCTGTACTCGCTATTTCTCACTACAAGGTATTGCTAGAGGTTGGGTGCCTCCTTCTCACCTCACCCCTCGCACCTCACTTATATTATAGTCACCTACCTCCTTCTGCTTTATCAATCACTGGGTCATTGCTAAATGTTGTGTTCACTATTTATTATAATGATCTTGCATTGTGCTTTGTTTACTGATGTATCCCCTTTCTGTGACCAATGTTGTTTTATCTATACATGTTATTGTTTTAAGACGTAGAACCTTTGTAAGAGCCTTGGCTCAAAGGTCTTTCCGTATATCAAATAAATAAACTAGCAGCTCGTCGACATGCAGTGAGTTCATGAAGTTGTACCAGCTGACTTGGCTCTGCCTTTGAACCCTGCTGCCCTGCCTCCACTGATGTGAAAATTATAACTCCAACTCCTTCCTTTGCCAGTGTGGCTCCGCAAACTGGACAGTGGGTCTTTGGCTCTAGGGAGGATGCTGAGATGGAAGGTTACCAGGCAACAGCCTGCAGGTGGAAAAGTCTGTGAAACTGGAAGCTAGCCAACAAGCAATGAGTCTTTGGTGTTATAGCAGCTGATGCAGCTCTCTCTTTACCCTGCAACCCCCACCCCACTGATGTCAGTCTTATAGCTCCACCTCCCCAGCTCCATTCTGGCCCCAACAAACTGGACACCAGATCTTTGGGTGTAGGGAGTGTTGCTGAGAGGAGGGTTACAGGGCAACAGACTGCAGTTGGAAAAGGCTGTGGAACTGGCAGCTCATCAACAGATATCGAGTCCTTGGAGTTGTAGCTGGCAACTCAGCTTTGCCTTTGTACCTCACTACCCTGCAAACCTGCTTTCACCAATGTCATTCTTTTTTTTAAATTTAGTAAACTTTATTGAAAAATATTCAACAATTGATACTACAATCAACACAATAACAATTCTAACATCATTAAACCACACCCACCTCCCACCCACCTAATCCATTCCAGTGAAGCGATACAAGGAAAATCACCTAAATAAAAATAATCGGAAAAGAGACACAATAGAATAAGTGAAGAGGAGAAACTAATCAATTTCCATTCCCAGAACAGCCAGTCAACAATAACAGGTAGATGAACTATATTGTGTATAAAGTGTGTAACCTGCCCCATCTTTTGTCAAAAGCGGGAGTCTGTTGTGAAGACTCGCAATCATTTGTTTCACTCAGAGGTTTAAGCAATAGTTCCTGCAACCATTCACATTGAGAAATTAAGACCTTGTCAAGGCCAATGGCGCCAAAACCACTTTCTTAACTGGAGCTATTAATGCCATGTAAAATGTCCTCTCTTCACCAAAATCTGGTTATAGTCACCAATTACGCATATCTCTGGGGCGAAAAAAAAACAGATAAACCTCATAAAGGATCCACTTTGGCCTCAATAAGCTGCCACAGAGAAGCCACCTTAGGGCAATCCCAGAAGTTATGCATAGAGTACCACCCACCTGCCCACACCTTAACAGAGGAGACTGAACTGTACCCATTGTAGCCAGCTCAGGGTGTGAAATACAGGTTGTTCAAAATGGTAACTTGAGTAAGTCAGAGTTCATCCTGAGAAGTAAACATATACATCTCTCCAGACTTTCTGCCACTGGAGAACGTCTAAGGAAAGAATGTGTTCCAGTGGACATGGCATCAAAGTTGTTCTTATGACTCTACCTCCTCCTGTCTCCAGTCTGGCCCTCATAAACCAGACACTGGGTCTTTGGCTCTGAGATGGTTGCTGAGAGGGAGGGTTACAGGGCAAAGGACTGCAGGTGGAAAAGTCTGTGAAACAGCAGCGCATCAACAGGCAGTGAGTCCTTGACAGACTGGGTTAAGCACCAGACCCATCAGCTAGTTGGTGGAGAGGGCCAGATTTCCTTTTTATATCCTGCAGGGCCAGGTTGGGCATTACAAATGTGATTCTATTCTACATTCCTTGCACTGCCAGTATGTACCTCCTGTACATTATACAACACTTTATGATACAGTGAGTTTGAAAGTCATGATCTCAAACTGCAGTCTTTTATTCCACAGTCCAAGCACTACCTGAGTCTAACTCCTGTATGCACCTGAATCTAACTCCTGTTATTTGTAAAGCACCAGACTTGTCAGGTAATTAGGGGTAAAAGGACATATTATATATATTCTCTGATGGGCTGAGTTGGGCACCGATCATCTTGCACAGGCTTTTTAATATATTACGAGTAAAGCATGCGTGATAGGCTGGAAATAAAAAGTCCTTTTAAGCACAAATAGTGAAAAGATTAAAACTATTTTATCTTGGCTAAGTGTTGTTTTCAAGTTGCCTCTCCTTAACTCCTAATTCTCCAGCAACTGATTCCTCCCTCCCTGAATTTTGTTTCCCTAGTCCCTGACCAGGCTATTTGGAGTGACAGGAAGCTGACCCACCCATGTAAGTATAACTGATTCAAGGGAGTTATTATGTTATAGTTTTTCTAGGACTGGTTTGACTAGCAACCACCAGGCATGCGTATACACACACACACACACACACACACACACACACACACACACACATGCACATTGCAGACCCACTCTGAAACACAGCCTCCAGAGTCAGGAAGTCATGCTCAAGTTAATAAAGAGGATGTTGTATTAACAAACTACAATCTACGAGCAGCTCCATCTTTACACAGGTTTTATGAAATAAGTCTCATTGGCTAATTTAATTTATTGTTGTTTGTTGTACTTTCTGTGTATAAAATGCTTTGTGTATGTATAAAACAAGTGTTTTACTATTTGTATCAGAAGACCATTGTAAATTAGCTAAGGCTTAATTAGTTATATGCGAGCTTCCCTGTTTTAAATAAAATCAAACAGTCAAAATCTGAAGCTACAGCGCAACAGTCTTGTGCTGAGCTGCAATAGAAGCACTTTCTAGATGTGGGAGAGCAAAGGGTTAGGAAGTATTGTACTACTTCACAATCTAAGAACCAAAAATGGGCATTTCCATAAACTGACAGGTTAGAGCTGTTCACTTTAGGACCGTGGCCCATGGTCTATTTCTTGTCAAGGATTCTCGGCGACTCTGTCCACCACATGGCCAAGACATAATAATGATCAGTTTAGAATCTTTCTGACTCCATTCTTACTGGAACCATTAGATCACAGTGCATGACAAAAATATATTGAAATGTGATCTTTTACTTCAGAGCTTAAAACTTTAATTTCTGATTGAAGGTAGCAAGCAACATTATCAGGGACTGGAATTTTAATTCTGCAGCCATTAGCCAGCATGGTTAGTAACTGGGAAAATCTACTGGACTCACATGTGGTTCCTGCTGTAATAGTAGCAAACAGAGCTAGATAAAGGAAAACCATACTAGTTCAACACAAAGTCTATCAGTATTTGGCTAGTAGGCAGGTGCCAAATTTAAACCCTAATCAGGGAGCTAGCAGAGTTATTTTACAGGACTCTTATTATTTACTTACATTGCATAGAACAGAAGTCAAGCTGTGCAGTGAAATTATTGACAAACAGAAAAATACGTTTCTGGGACTGATCATTAGTCAGACCTAGAGAGATCAGGTTCTGCATGATCTTGTTTTCACCAGTTTTGCTCTACCTGATGGGTGGTTAAAGGGACTCTGCCATCCTGTTTTTCATCACATCATTTCTAGTTAAAAACCTACATTTTATGATTGCTTACCTTCTCTAAAATTCATTGATGTTGCTGTTTGTTTTGTCTGTCTCCTTGTTTAGTAGAACTGAAATGCATGCTAATGCATATTTATAAACAACCTTGTTTTATTTACAATCCTGGATCTGTTCTTACTGCATACTTTCTGAGTATTAGAAACACACCCAAACAGCGCAGTCACTCATGAGGCAGTAGCCTCCTAACCTCCTGCATCATGAGGGGCTAGACTGTATTGAGGTGTTCCCAAGTCCAAGAAAGATGTAGCTGGAGCTGATCAAGAAATGTAAACAAACCTGCGTTGGTGTGGTGACGCCAGTATGGTGGGCAGTCTGTTTTTCACCTTTTAAAGAAAAAGAGTCAGAATCAAACTGCCAGCTACATTAGCAATCTTTAGAATGTTGGCAATGATAAAATGTGTTTTTTAAACTAGGGACACTTTGAGATTTAAGGGGTTCACAGTGTCCTTTAAGCATCTAAGGAGGTCTCCTGATAGCAACAGCGGTATGTTTATTAAAAGGAGGCCAGCGTCAGATTGAACCCCAAGATACTGTACCTGGAAATTTTCAGGGGGTTCCCTCAGATTGGCTTGTAGTGTTGTATATTACTTTATGGACTACAAAACAACAGACTACATGGGTTGCTAACAAGTCACGTCACCTTTTATTACTCTCTACTCCAGCCTCCACTATGACATCGTCTCATTGAGCTGTGCAAGGCATTCTGCTCCAAGTAGTTCTCAAGGAATATAACAGTCTGCAGTACAATGCAGCAAACCCTGCTTACAAATAGATCACTTTATAAGAAAAGGTATGCAACCAGTTCTCCCCTTAAATTTATTTATTTAAAATTTTCAGAATTACAAACCTTTGAGTCAAGGACTCCTTTGCAAAGGCTCACGTCAGTCACAACAGAACATTACATCAAGACAGATTGTACAAAAGTTTTCAAGACAGAACATTACTTTTTGACAAAATATTCAAAATCATAGTATAAGCAAAGGCTACACGTCAGTCGCAATAGAACATTACATATTGACAGATTGTACAAATGTTTCCAGAACAGGACATTACAAGTGTTCAACGATCACAGTATAAGGTACAGTACTGACAGAGCTCAGATAACATCTGAGGGTTGAAAGGGACACTGGGTCATAAAGGTGTGGTGGCACAGGTTACCGACAACCTAGGGAATGATGGAAACAGCTACAGGTCTCAGAGTTAAGAAGAAGCCTCTTGATTCCAGTTTTAAATTGGCAAGATTAGAGGCAAGTAAGATGGAAGATGGTAGGTTGTTAAGCCAGAGGAGCACGATATGGAAGGATCTTTGCCCTAGAGAGGTCCTGCAGTGGGGGACTGTATAGGAGGTCCCAGCCTGACATCTGGGGTACCACTATGAGGGGCTGGTTGGATGAGGGGTAGACAATTTGGTGTGAGTTTCATAAGTATCTTTTTGGCTTGGAAGCAGGTTTGGTATTTAAGCCTCCTTGAGGGTTAGCCAGGCAGCTGGGTTATAGAGCACACATGTATGGGTTTGTCTATCACTGCTTGTGACCATATGGCAGGCTTTGTTGAGTGCTATATTGATACTGTTTAGGGTTGATTGGTCAGCGGCAATGTAAATAATTATTCCATAATCGACCAATGAAAGGACTGAGCATGCAACAGCCAGCCATAGAGCCTGTGGGGTAAGGCAGTGTTTGTGTCTGTAAAGAATGAGAGTGAGAGTGCAAATTTTTTTTAAATTCAAGTTTATTAACATTATGACAGCACTCAGATGAAAGACAAAACCTTACAGAAGATAATCCGTGACAGCACAGTGCCCTACAATATACCCTTAGTAAATAGACACAACAATTTTATAGTGTTAACCCGGTTTAACTACCCACCTAACCCCCATACCCTCACCCTCCCCAGTACTACAAGAGTTGAGATAGATCTGCCCATGAGGGAACCTAACCAGGGTCCACTTGTCCTACAGTGGCTGACTATGAATGGAGCAAATAAAGAGTCTAGAAGGGGCCCCAAACTGATCAAATTTCGAAGAATTACCCTCCTCATAGCCCCAAATTTTTCCATGTTTAAGTTAAAAAGTAATTCTTGTAGCCATTCCACATAACTGGGTGAGGTGTTATCAACCAGTGCCTTAAGACTATTTTCTTGACCGAGGATGAGATCAAGGCCATATAGTATCTTGGGACTTTACAGCAATACCAGTATAGTCACCTATTAAATGGTTTCAGGGTAAAGCAATGTTCAATGCCCAATAATAAGTCTGCCTTGTGTTTAATTTGGTCCCACAACTCTTTTACGGTGGACATTCCCAGAATATGTGAAATGGGTTTCCCTCAGCTTGCTGACATCGAATACATAAGCATCTGGGCTGCGTCCAACCTTATGTAATTTGGAAGGAGTCAGAACAAGTTGTTTAAAAGTGGTATTGCATGATACGTAGTCTATCCTGGGTAATATACTGGTACATATGCTGCCAAATGAGGTCCCAGTTCGGTCCTGATCCCCAAACAGTCCACCCAGAATCTCGGCTTATTAACAGTGTCTGTATAGACTTGCTTGAATAGAGCCTTGTAGACCTTAGAAACTGCGTGCGGTTCCCAAACCCAGTGGGTCAGGGGTTCAAACCATGTCCCATTAACCTTACTCTCTTTTAATTTAGTCTTGAAATTCTCCAACAGGTGTATGAGTTGATATATTTTAAAAGATTGTTAAGCCCTATGTTAAACTTTGTTAGAACTTCTGCAACTGATAGGCACCTATCTCCTTGCATGATGTCTGCTACCTTTAACCCTTTCAGAAAAGGAAGCCAAGATTCCTTTATCATATACCTCCCAATCCATGATTAGGGTTATAACATATGGGTTGGTATCTATCTGCACAGGGAATGTGAAGGAAGCACACAATTGGATATCGTACGTAGAAAGTTTAACTGGGGTGGCTGCTAGACTAGAGGAGAGATTTTAGTTGGATGAAAGGAGAGCTTTCGGATCTACACCAGCCCTTTATTAACTCCGTTTCCAGTTCGGCCCAGGGAGGAACATCGATAATAGCTGGAAATCCTTGGGGGGCAGGAGCCAGCGCATATACTTGCGAGATTGCTAGCCCAGTGATACAACCCGAATGCGGCAATCTTAACCCAGCCTTCTCCTTGGGGCAGCAAGTTTGTAATAGGCTCTGAGGTGGTTTCTTTCCCCAGATAAATTCTGAGATAATTGAGTGCAGCACTTTGTGCCATTTAGAGGTAACCATACATTAAGCATGTTTAGGGGTAAAAATCCTCGGCAGCACATTCATCTTTATTATGTTGACCCTTCCCAGAGAGGCGGAGTCTGCTCCATCTTTCCAGATCTTGTTTATAGTTGCCTTAAGGGCATCCAGTTAATTTCACCATTTTGGCCTCTGAACTGGCCAAAGCGATGCCAAGATATTTCAAGGTGTGAGGGGCCCAATGTATCCCCAGTTTCGAGATATCTGACTTATAAACTTTCACATTAAGAGGGAAAACTGAGTTTCCCTATGTTAACTTTATAATTGGATAGCTTGCCATCGGACGCAATAGCATCGAGCACCACTGGGATTGAGGTTCAGGGATGGCTAATGTGGAGTAGGATGTCATCCACAAAGGCAGAGACCTTAAGCTCCAGCGACCCAATTTTATCCCTTTAATCTTGGGTTCCTGTCTGATACTACACAACAGTGGCTCTAAATATAAGTTGAACAAAGGGGTATAAAGGACAACCCTGCTTAGTGCCCGATAACAAGGGTAGGCTTGCCGAAAAAAACCATTGCAGTATATTTCTGCAGGCGGTGATTTATATAACTCAAACACCATGTCAATAAAGTGGGCTGGAAAACCGAAATGCTCCATGGTCAAAGACAGAAACCTCAATCTACTCTGTTAAATGCTTTCTCAGCATCAACAGACAACAAACCACATGGGATCTTACTATCTTTGGATGCTGAGAAAATGTGGGATAGTTTAGGAGATGATCTGATGCTAGCCTACCGCTCATGAATCCCACCTGGTCCTGGTGGATTAAACCAGGAGGACCTTAGCTAGGCGGGCTGCTAATATCTTCGCTAAGATTTTTACATCATAATTAATTAAGGCTATGGGCCTATAGTTCGGGACCTTATCTCGATCTTTCCCTCTTTGGGGATAAGCACTATCAGGGATTCAAAAGGTGACTATCGATTTCAGAAGTAATTATACTATGGAATAGTCTTTTTAATCCTGGGCTTAATTGTCTCCTGAAACATTTATAAAAATTCGGAAGAACCCTTCCAGGAGCTTTGTTGGCTGGGAGCATCTGAATCGCATTTAGGATTTCAGACTCTGATATCGGGAGGAAAGCATTTCCTTCTGATCTTCCATTATCCGAGGAAAATTACACGTGGACAGATAGACCCTGACTTCCTCATCAGTTGGTCTATTGGGCATGAGGCTATATATTTCCCTGTAATAAACCTCAAAATCTTTAACAATTTCATGGGGTGGTCTTGATGGACCCATCAGCAAGGAAGATATACTTTGAATGATTCTGGATGTTTGGCTGCTTTAAGTCGCATGGCGAGGAGATGACCCGTTTTCTCCCCTTGATCTAAATATAGGGCTTTCATTTTATTAATAGCGTATACTGCCTTTTCTCTCAGAATATCATCATATTGGTACCTGAGCCTGACCAACTTTTCCCTAATTACCATCGGAGTAGCCTTTGAAAGACTTTTCTCTATATCTCTGATCTGGGTGAGCAATTGTCTGGCCAGACTCTCTCTCTTTTCTTCCTAGCAGCTATCTTGATAAGCTCCCCTTAATACACATTTTAGTGCACTCCATTCTATATCGCCTCTACCGTCGTGTTTGGAGTTCTCCTGCTCATATTGTACTATTCTCTGACTTATACTATCTCTAATCTCTGGAGTGCTGAGAAGCTGATTGTTTAATATCCAGATGGTTTGCTTGGGGTGTTGAATACGAGATTTAGGAAACATCGGACCATGGAATGGTCGATATGACCCTAGACAATTTTACAATCTATCAGGCCAGGAGCATGCTCTGGCTCATCAAAAAGTAATCAATTCGAGACCTGGTTTGTGGACCTCCGATGGAATGTATATTCCCTCTTAGAGGGGCACAAGACCCTCCACCAGTCGCACAGGCCCAAATTGTCCATGAGATCCCTAATGGCTCTTTGAGCAGGAGAGAGGCCCTATCATGCCTACCTTCCTATCCAATTCTGTATTGAATACCAGATTCCAATCACCTCCCAACAACATTGGAAGATGAAGAAAGGGGACAAAACTTTTAGTAGATCAGTAAAAACCAGGGTGAATCCACATTTGGACCATATATGCTACCTATCACCATCCTTGTTTGGCTCATACACCACACTGCTATTATATACCGACCCTCAGGATCTACCAGTTTTTCCTCCATTACAAAGGAATATTCCTGGCTAATGTCAGGCTACTCCTTACTGGCAGTACTATAGCCCGCAGCATATACCTGCCCCACAAACTGATGTCTCAGAATCTTAGATTCCCTCTCTAATAAGTGTGTTTTCTTGCAAACATATTATCTGGGCCTTCTGCAATTGCAAATGTCATGAGCCTTGTAGCACTTTAATTCCTTCCTAGCCCTTTAATATTCCATATTTATAAACTCATGGGTGCTACCCATTGTCCCTATATTTCATTTGGAGTCCACATATATTGACTGCACTCCAATCCTTACTTCTACACCTGGCCTTCCCTCATGAGCAGATCCCTCTGGGCAGTTACCTTTAAACCTTGTTTCTACCCGACCCCCCTTGTTTTCCTAATCCCTTCACTGACCTTTGAATAACTACAGTTTACCCCCATCCCTCCTACATCAAATACCTTAAACTTTAACTTAGGTTGATACAGAATCCCACCCTCCTCCCAACAACAAAACCACCTCCGGCCCATGAGTTCTGAAGTTCCAAAGCTCCCGACTCCCTCCAGCCTCCCTCTCCCACTTCCAGCATAAACTATTTCATATCAAAGACAGTCTAACCTATTACAGACCCTATAACTGACCTCACCCAAGCCAATAAGGCATGACCCTACTCCTAGAAAAACTACCCAACATCCCAGAATAACTCTTCTTGGGGCAATTTTGTATAAAGTCTGTTGCTCTTCAAAGCAAGGCACTTGACAAATTGAACTTCCTCAGACTTTTAAAACTAAAATAATAAAAATAAAAGGGATAGTTCCTCCTTGTATTCTAGGGAAAGAAGACACTGCCCCAAATACTCTACGTACTCCCAACAATTTCCTAAGTCTGTGCTTGAGTTCATCAGCACTATTAGCAAACATTTAAGCAACCCCCAAATTACACGCGCACTAACTACTTAAATAGTAAATTCCATGTGGAAATATGTCAAAGGATCGTGTCCATTTAATCTGAAAGCAGCACAACTGATGGGAGAAAAACACACAGCGTAATTTGAAAGCTCCCTATGAGTCTGAGTCTTCCCAAAAAAAAAAAAAGGAACAGCAATAAAACTGCTCTCTGGACTCCTATATTGGGGATAGTCGGGCAATGGCAAGAGGGAAAAAAGGAAGAAAAAAAGGAAAAGTCTGGCCAAAGGAGAGAGAGGCAGCGGAATTGCAGCTTGCAAAAACCAGGGATGCAGGATCAATTAGACTGTCAAGCCCCTGACAGAGGCTCTCAATAGGACACATAATACTGGAGCTCCCTCTAGTGGCTAATGTTCAGGACGACTGCCAGCTTCCAATGAAACTTCCCAAAATGCCACGAGCTGCAAAACTCTGCAAGCGGAGACCCCTCTAAACCGGTTCCAGTCCAGCAGGCGATGTTGTTGACAAGAACAGGAACCCATTCCCCAAACATTTTCCCTTGTATCCGAGCAGCAAGTGAAAACAGAAACTTGCCAAGTTGGGAGACATCACCCTGCTAAAAGCGAGGCACATCTTGACAAATACTAGGTCTTAACATGGGATGTGGGGTCATTTAAGGCGATATGAGGACCGACTCCAGGTTTCCCATAAGTACATGATACTTAGGCGAGTCCCTAAGGCAGCTGGGTGGTATGGTAGAGCTTCCTGAGGTGTGACATTTAGAGACTGCTACCTTCCAAATGACTCGAGGGTTTCAAAAACCGTAAAAACCCAACCAGTTCACGAAGTTCACGTCTACTTCTGGTCCGAAAGTCCCAAGGTAAGAAATACATAGAGGGTAGCATTTGAGGTACTCTTGAGCGAGCCACATTGCTCCAATAAAACTGTCTATTTTGGGATCCAGCTTCTAATAATATATCTTTGCAATTTCCTGCACTCTGCAAGTGGGTGCATCATCTTCTCCTCATCATGCTAGTGTAATATACTTCTTTGCCCTTCAAGACATGGCTATTATAAGACATGGATACAGTCTTCACTTTTTGAACAGCTCCGGAAGGCCTCCTGCAACCCATTTGCCGCGTGAGGTTTTCAAAGCTGGACCACTGGCGGACAAGACCACCTGCAGTACTGGGTACCCCCCATTCGGAAAGCGAATGCCTGCGGCTATCAATTTGGTGACCAGTTGATGATATTCTGCTCTCCTTTGGCGCACAGTTGGTGGGAGATCCTGGGCAATTCTCAGCAAAGTCCCCTCCACCTTACTTCCTTAAGATCTTTGATTTTTTGTAGAACATATTGTCTCTCTTGGTAGTTTAGGAAGCGGAAAATCAATATACGAGGCGGAGAGCTGGCAGAAGGCATAGCCCTTAATGCTCGATGACCCTCTCTATCGTATAGTTGTCACCGAAGGGTGTGGGGCCAGCAATCCGATGAGGAACTTTTGAATAAACACGATTGCATCGGGTCCTCTTCCTTTTCAGGGAGACCCACAATTATCATGTTATTACGCCTGCTTCTTCCTCCAGATCTTCAATTTTCATCTCCATTTTATTAATTTTTGTTTTAGTTGAATTAGCTCAGGCTCGTGTTTCTCCATCCGTTTTTCCAGTGGGCGACCTGACTTCCGTGTCTCCGTTCGACGAGCTAAGTCCTCAATGCCTGTGTCACTGCCTTCAGTTCTTCGGTCACTGTGCACAGCTCAGTCGGAAGGCTGAAACTCTGCTAAAAGTGCGCCAGCATCAGGGGCTCCTTGTCTGGATTGCTGCTTTCTTTCTAGGCCTCCCGCCTGCGGAGAGGTTCTGGCTTTTCAGCAAGGCCTTAGCTGGGGATGCCAGCAGGGTATGTTTCGTGAGGGGTTTTCTCATCTCGCATCCATCGACTCTGGAATACCTTGCAGAGTGCCCTGGTAGTATTCAGGCACACCTCTTAGCGATCACACTTGGTCTAGCTCCTTCTTAATTGTGTATAATAGGCTTGTAATGGAGTGGGAGGCTGGAACAACTCAATCAGGCAGTCACCATGAAACCTGCACCACGTGACCCCATGAGACTGCAAATTTGAGAAAGAATTTGAGAGTGCTATGTCCCATTAACTTATTTTCTTTCATTTTATTAATATAACTTTAGGCAACAATTTAACATTAAATAAAACAATTTATTCCTCACCATACTGACAAGGTGGAGGTAGACTGCTCTGACCTTGTAACAAGTTCAGGGATTATTCTGTCCCAAGGCTGGGACCTTGTTCTTCTAGAATTCAGTAGGTTTGGAGATTTACAAGCTCTTACTGGATAGCATCTTCAAAGTTAGGCTTGTCTTTCTCTCCAGCATTTGTTACTGACACATCCATGTCAATTTGAGCACACACTGATGAAGGTTGTGGTGCAACTACTTCTGGTTGTGCTGTAAGATGCAAAAGTTTATCTACCTCAATGATAAGATCTGGAGCAATCCCTACGCAGCTTTAGAGGTACTACAACCATGTCCTTCCTATTCTTCCAAGGCCTGGAAGATGTAGGAATACAGTCTGGATCTTGAATTCTGAACAGTAACAAATTGTTCATATGCACTTTGTGCACTCTTGAGCCAATCTGAACAAAACAAACCAGAGGTTCACATTTCTTTATAATAGTTCATCACTCTATATTTCCTTCCCTCTAAGAAACAATTTACCTGCACCTTCCCTGGGTTTTGAGTTCTCACAGATTTTCAGACCCTTATCATGTTGTGCTTTTTGCATCTATCGGTTGACTTCAACAGTTCTCCGTAGGCTTGGCTAAGCAAAGTAAATTTGTTTGCAAACTGACACTTCAGGAACAATTCAGCTGGTCAACAACTGGTAACTGAATGGAGGGTACCTCGATACATAAAAGGGCGTTTGCCACTCAATGTTGCAGAGACAGTTATGTTTGGCCTTGGTCTACACTTTGTACATGCTTTGTAAGGGCCTTTTTAGAGTTTGCATGCTTCTTTCTGCAGTCCCATATGATGTCAGATGGTAGGGTGGTGCACAGATATGTTGAATTCCACTGGAATTCATGAACTATTGAAATCCTGTTGAGGTAGACTAGGAACCATTATCAGACACCACTTCCTCAGGCAGACCACATGATGCAAACAGATTCAGTGGTGCCTCAGTGGTTCTGGCAGCTGGTAATGTGGACATTAAAAAGCAACCTCACTAAAAATACCACCACCAACTTAATCTGGTTCAAGGTCAGTTGGCATTCATCTGTATCCCCTCCCTGGGTCATGCCTGAAAATAGGTAGAATTTGTCTAGTGCACTGCCGGTCAACAAAACTAAATAAATAAATAAACTCCAGCCATTTAAAATGACTGTCCACAATGACAAAGAAGTACTGCATTTCTTTTCTATAAAATCAATACAGATTTTCTGCCATACTCATGTTGGCAATTTCAAGGATGAAGGCACACCACTGGTGGTATATTCTGAACCATCATGCACACTTCCCAGTACTGCACCTTCTGCTGAATGTCTCTGTCTAGTCCTGGCATCTAGAAACAGTTCCTTGCTAGGGCACTCATTTTGCATATCCCTAGGTGTTCACTGTGCCACTCCTCCAGTTATCAGGTCCTATAACCCAGAGGCACTATAATACACAGTCCCCATAGTATGCAGTTGTGCTCTGTAGACAGCTGATCTTTGGGTAAAATAATTAAGTGGTTCCTCCTTGGTCAAATAGCCAGTCAGCCATTTAAGGTGAATTCCACACCCATGAAAGAATAGGATCTTATGTGTCCCTTCTGCGGTAGCCCTTGATGACACAGGTAATTCCCTAGCACAGGAAAAGAGGAAACATCCACCTCTTTAGCTGGGGTTGGCTGTCCTTGGTATGACAACCTGGAGAAGGCATCTGCATTACCATGTTCCTCCAATTTTCTTTATTCAATATTATAAGTGAGCAAAAGTAGTGCCCATCTTTGCAACCTTACAACTGCTAGTGTAGGTAATGCTGACTTTGGGCTGAAGACTGCTAGTAGAGGCTTATGATCAGTAACAAGTGTGAATTTATGATAGTAGTTATTTGTGAATTTAATAACCCAAAATTACCCCAGTACCTCATTTTGATTTGCATGTAGTTCCTTTTACTACTGGATAAGATTCTCAATACAACTCGATATACCCTCTTTGCCATCTTCTGTTACATGGAATATCACTGCCCCCAACGCATATGGTGAAGCATCACAGGCTAACCTCAGTGGCTTGTTATCATAATGTACTATGACTTGACTGCTTAAAAGTTGCTGTTTGCATTTATTGAAGGTCGCTTCACATTCATACAAACACTCCCAAGGCTTATCTCTCTGTAGTAGAGCATGCAAAACTTTCAGGGTAGTTGCCAGGCCTTCCAAAATGACCATAATAGTTTGGTAAACCAAGGAATGATCAATGTTCCGTGTCATTTGTACTGGACAATTTCTCTATGTCTGTAACCTTTTCTGTAGTGGGGTGAAATCCTTCTATATTCACTACATCTCCCAGATATTCCACACTGGGCTGTAAAACATACATTTCTCCATCTTTACCTGGACATCATTAGACTCAAGTTGGGTAATCACTTTATCCTGTTCAAGTTCTTGGTATGTATTTGGCAAGTCCAGTTTATTGAAACAAACCCAACCTGCCAGAGTGGCAAACAAATCTTCAGTATTCAGACGTGGATGTGTCTCATCAACACGTCAATTTGCAGTAACTTGATAGTAAGTAACTTTATAGTAACTACATATGCAAAGGGACTTGTCCGATGTGAAGTACTCCCACAATTGATGCTGTCCATGCACTTTCTTCCACCTCAGAAATTATGCTGCTGGCCTCTAATCTTGCTAACTCTTTATCCAGGGTCTCATAAAGAGCATAAGCATAGATTGTGGCTTGTAAAACAAAGATTGTGCTTGAGGTCACAACTTTATTTTGTTTTAAAGTTCTTCATGGGCCCCAAACATTCTTCAAAGAGTACTTTATGGTAGATAAAAATTTCTTTCATTGTGCTTCTCTGTGAAGCCACTTTCTGCCATCTGGAAAATATTTGACCAATTTAGTCTGATATGTTTAAGCCAGTTCCATACCACCAGTGCTGGCCTATCTCCTTAGCTACTGCCAGTGGCAAAACAATTGATTGCTGTCCATATGAAACTTGTACTTTTCCCCAGTAAATGAATTTCATCTTCTGAATAAGTTTTGAGTTGCAGTGACATACTTTTCAAGTTCTACAGGATCAAGTTTGTTGGTATACTGGCTTTGGAACCATTGATACTGTTGTTGCAGTGTCTGGCTGCATGTTCACATGTGCACTGCTCTAGTATGGTACACTGTGCTCAGTGCATTTTAATATTATCCTTTTTCAGCTTCACTTGCTGTGTACACTGTATATAACCCAAAGCTGTCATCTTCTTCCATGTTGTTTAGCTCAAACTCTCCTCTACACAGTGTGCTATGACTGATGCCCTCCTATTTTACAGCTGCATGCAATATGTCCAATTTAAGACATTAGTGGCATTTTTCCATTTTTAAATTGGCGATTCTAGGTGAACTCCCCCCACACAAACCATACTAAGCTTGCTGACTTCCATATTTATATTCTTTCCCTTTGAATTGCCTTTGGCATCCCTCCTTTTCCAGTCAGTGTCCTACTGGTGGATTGTTCTGTGCCATTAGCAGCACTACCACACTTGAGGTGCACGACAGGGTTGCACAACTATCTTCCCTGTCCGCTTCTGCACATTCTATGAGGCTATTTCCATGGTTAAAGCAATGTCAGAAGCAGATTGGAAATGCTGGTCCTTTTCAGAGCGTAGACAGTTTTGTATTGATCCACTTTTAAACCATAAACCAATCTCTCTTAGTGCCTCACTCAAAAAGCTCAAAACTCGCAGTTTGTAGAATGTTGCTAAAAGGGGACAGAAATTTGTGCTAGGTGGCAGCAGTTGGTAATGTCCTAATAAGAGAAATGAAAGACTTGCCTTCAAATGAGCCATAGTTAACTGTTCTGTGATAAACACTTATGTGAAAACTGTGTTTTCAATTGTTTTCTTCCTATGGACAACATTCTGTACAATTCTCTTATGTAACCAGTAAAGTTTTACTGTGTCACGTTTTGTGTACAGAATGCTAAACATGAGCTATTGTCCTATGACACCTATGCTTAGAGTTCTGTGCTCAAACCATGACATATGTAATACTTCAGATCACTGGTTCCCTGAAAAGAACTATAACAAGAATGCTGCCCAGAAAACACAATGCAACACACATTTTCCCATCACTTTTATTCAGGTAAAGTTATATATGGATCATTTTGTTATGGATAACATTTCTGTAAATGGGAACATAATAAACAGCTGCCAATAAGAAATCATGTCCTGTCCTCTTTAAAGCTGCAATACAACCAGCTATTATACAATGGCAAGAAAGAATCTTGGACTGTGATTGGTCAGTTTGGGGCTGGACCTATGGATGCTATCCAGCGCTAGCATCACTGGTCTAGTCTCAGCACTGTGAACCAATGCAGATGAGCATATGGACCTTACTGCACGATCTGTTTTTGCATCTCCTCTTAAGAAACAAAAATATTTGTTCACACTAATAAAAACATTCTTTAAAATTATTTTTTTATTTTATTTATAACAATGAGCCATTGTATAATATAGATAATGCATTCCAGGGTGTGTCGTTTGGATTACCATGCCTGGAGGCATGGACACACTCGACTTGCGGCCTCATGCCCAACCCCAGGCATGGTATTATCCCAGCATGACACACACCCTGTCATGCATTATTCCTTTATTGTTTCATTGTCTTTTGATCCCAGTGATAAAATTGAAAACACTCTGCAATTATCAGTGTGTTGGGCTTGAATGTCTTGCTAGAGTCTAAGCAAGCTGCAAATAGGGTTTATCTTTTTTTGGGGGATATTAAGGTCTTCAATAATCCATAAACTTGGGGTCCAGTTACAGACAGGAAAATGCTTATTTTCTACTGATATCTCATTTGCATCCTTCCACATTTCAAACCACTGCAGATAGGAATTAAAATCTTCTTTTTCTCTTCAGACTCTGAAATTCTTCTAATCTGAGCCATGGTGGTATAGCGTCCTGTTCCATTTTGGCAATTACACTTTTCAAGAAACAAAATCACCACTCCACCACCAGAAACTATAATATATTTACTTGATGACATACAAAACAACAGACTGCAGGTTGCAACTTTCCGCCATCACCTATTTATTACTCTTCACCCAGTCTCCACCCTGATATCATCTTAGTTGAGCCACAAAGTATTCTGGTCCATGTAGTTCACATGTGGGGTTCAAAATGGTGGACACAGACACAAATGATTGCTGTGCCTGCATCTGCCTCCATCCACTTGTGCATCCAGGCAGCCCTGCTGCTATTTCCAGAAGTTGCATCTGTTTACAATGCAAAGTGCTAATTTGCAACAGAAAATGGATGCAATTGTGCCTAAATTTGATGCAACTTGCAGTTGTTTCCATTTCGGATGTAACTGTATCCATTTTTGGATGAAAACTTTGGACACTTTTAGGCCATCTAATAGGTAGGCTAGCAGCTTTGGATGCATTTCTGCTTTGAAAATAGAGGTAGACACATCTTGTGCAGATTCTTTTAAAATCCTGCGGAGGGAATATAACAGTCTACAGTACAGCAGAGTAGACCCTGCTTACAGTACAGTAGATAACATTATAAGAAAACAGCACATAACAGGGCTCATCCACATTTCCAAATTCTGAAAATCCTTATGTCATCTGTTTTCTAATTAAATGGGATTTCTGATCAGTACAAGTAAATATGAAATGAAACCACAGAAGCAGTGTGCCAAAGTTAAGTAGAATGCTAACATGAGTGTGTCACCTGTATGTCCCCATCCCATGCTTAAAACATTTTATTAAAGAGTTAAAGAAAATCATGTCAAATACACAAATCCCACATATTCCTAGCTGGGAATCCCTTGGAAGAAACAATCTAATAGTGCAAATCAAGATCCATTTATTAATACAGAGTACATTTAACTAACAACATACTGTCATTATCTAAACAAACTGTGTAAAATATAAATGCTGTATACGACAATTATAGTGCCCTGTAATAACAATTAAATCTAAACCATAACAATTAACAGCTAAAATTATAATACCATAGAATACACTAAGATAAAAACATAGAACAAAGAAAAAAATTAATGAAACTAATTTCATTCGATTAAAATATATAGGATAATAACAGAATTTAATACCTTTCCAATAAAAAAAAAACCAAAGAAACCAAACAAGAGGTAGTGGGACTCATTTAACAAGATTCTATCACATACAGTATTAACATGTACTTTTAAAAATACCTTACTCATGACTTGAAATAAATATACCGTGGTTTATATAGATAATTCCTCTAAAGCATAGACCATTAATTATACTGTTTTTCCCAGGGACATGCACTCACATAGCATGCAGGTGATACAGGTAATTTCACACAGATTTGTATGATGTATGCAAAAACAAATGAATTAATTTATTACCCTGAGTTTCAGTAAGGGTGAGTTTTACTCAGTTGAGCAATCGTTCTGGTGTCTTACCAGTGCAAATTATTAAGCGCTTCTTGCATTTAGTAACATCTGTAACATCTTCTTGCAGGAGCCCCTCTTCTTACTGCATTAATTCTTTGGATTGTCCTCTGTTCTTTGGCTATCGGTCTTTTTAGAATCCGAATCCATGGCTGCCAGCCACAGTCCCCAAATCTTTAAACAAAATCCCATCTTACCCCTCCCTCTAGCCATGACTCTCATGTATGCTATGGTTTGGGATATTCCCGACTCCCAATCCAGCACTGATGGGCATTCTGCAGTTTTCCATTTTGCAAGAATCTGTCACTTTTGCCTCTACTACCAAAGTGTGTACAGGGGATAGTGAATTTGCAAATGTGCTGGTAGCTATGATGAATCCTAGGACCCATAACTGTGGAGATCAATTCAGGGTTGCCTCTGGATGTTAGAAGTGAGACAAATTATCTGGGCCCAAAAGAACATATTTTTTACATCCCCACATGATATGTGCAATTGTGCCTGAGCCTGATGGCACTGCCAACACTTGTCAGAGGTGTGCACTCCCATATGAACTACTTTTGTTGGAGTCCTATGCCATCTTATGAATCTTTTTGAATTAACTGGTGTCTTGGGTTAGGAAAGGCTGTGTGTGCCTTAGTCCAACAGTTACTCTAACATTCCTGTGTCATGACTAACTTGGAATCCTGGGACCATTTAGATCTATGGACCTCCCAATCACGGGAGTTTGCCCTCTGAAACTGTTTATACTGTAAATAAGACAACTCTGTACCTTAGGATTTCTAAAACAATGATCCAAAAGCACATCAGTGGAGATAAATAATAATAATAATAAATCTTTATTTATATGGCGCCTTTCCATAGCCAAGGCACCTTACAACAGTTAAAACAGAAAATCATAAAATCACTCAGTATAAATACTTAAAACACAGTTGGTACAGATAAAACCAGTATGTAAGTTAGTCACCAAGCTTTCCTCCACAGGTAGGTTTTAAGAGCCTGTTTGAACACCTCCATGGTCACGCACTCCCGTAGTTGATGGGGTAGAGAATTTCAGAGGGTAGGAGCTGCATGCATAAATGCCTGTGCCCCAGAAGATTTTAAACAAATCCTCAGAATCTCTAGCAACCCTCATCAGCCAAGCCAGAGCAGTCGCCCAGGCAATAAGGGACCAGAAGCTTTTTTAGGCAGTCCGGCCCTGTCCATGTAGGGCTCTATAAAATAGAAGTCTGACTTTAAAGGTGATCCACCACTGTACCAGCAGCCAGTGCAGTTCATGCAGCACTGGAAAACATGACAGGAATGAGAGATTCCCATCAATAACTGGGCTGCTGCATTCTGCACCAGCTGCAAACAGCGGATATCGACCCCAGGTAGTCCTAGGTAGAGGGGTTGCAGTAATCCAGGCACGAGGACACAAAGGCATGGACCAATGTGGGAGATCGCCAGATGGAACTAGATGCTTAACCCTGGAGATATTCCTCAGGTGGTAAAATAAGGATTTGATGACTGCCAACACCTGTGAACAAAGTGTCATCCCTTTGTCAAAAATTACCCCAAGGTTTCACACCAGTTCAGAGTCAGGAGTGATAAGGCCCAAAGAAAATTTCTGAGGGTGAACCTACCTCCACCCCCTATCCGGTGCCCGAGTCCACAACCAACACCTCAGTCTTTTCCGAGTTCAACTTCAACTAACTCGAATTCATCCAGTCCTGGATTTCAGTGAGGCAGTTATTAAATACAGAGACAGCTCTATCCTGGTCAGGTGAAAAGAGAGGTAGAGCTGGGTATCATCAGCATAGCAGTGAAACCTCAGCCCATACCTTCTTGCAATGTCTCTGAGGGTAGCATATACACTGTGAATGGCACGGGGACAACACCGATCTCTGAGGCACTCCACACTACAGAGGAACTGGGTCAGAGGAATAAATCCTGGACATCACCCTCTGAGTTACTCCAGTGAAGAAAATCTAAACCACCTGAGGACTGTACCAGACAGGCCACAGATGAACCTCAGGTGACTGAGGAGAACCCCATGGTCCAGTGTCAAATGCTGAAGAGAGATCAAGAAGAACCAATATGGAGAGTTTTTCCAATCTCTTGCCCTCAGGAGATCATTGAGCACCCGAACCAGTGCCATCTCAGTACTATGCCTCTTTTGAAAACTGGACTGGAGAGATTCATAGATGACATGGATGGTCAAATGGTTCTCCAGCTGTACAGCCACTACTTTCTCAATCACCTTCCCTATAAAGGGAAGGTTTGAGATGGTCTATAGTTTGCATGGCAGTCTGGGTCCAAAGAAGCTTTCTTCAGGAGGGGTGTGACCACCGCCTCCTTCAGGGAGCAAGGAAACTCACCTATTTCCAAGGAGCACCAGACAATCCATGCAAGGACCGGACCAACCATGTCACTATCACCCATGATCAGGGTTGTGAGTACTGGTCCAAACTACAGCACGCAGGGCACATACCTGACAATCCGCATGACATCCATGAACTCCAGAAGGTCGAAGGAACTCCAGGAAAATTGAGGGCGGTGACCAAGTGCTAATCCAAAGCAACACCCATAAAGTGTGCTGGTTGGAGCTCAGACCTGATGTCATCCACCTTAACGCAAAGAATTGAGCAAGCTCATTGCACTCCAATTGTGAAAAAGCTTTCAGAACCTGTGGACAGGCTGGGC
Source organism: Neoceratodus forsteri (assembly GCA_016271365.2). Lineage (NCBI taxonomy): Eukaryota > Metazoa > Chordata > Ceratodontiformes > Ceratodontidae > Neoceratodus > Neoceratodus forsteri. The sequence continues at coordinate 100,516,458 of JADMNL010000033.1, read as the reverse complement.
TACACAATCAGTCCCATGGTTTGAAAAGCTGAGCTGGGCAGTTCTAAGTGGTCACAATCTCCTCGGACAGGAACTCTGCCTCTTACAGATGATTGCAGATTGGTAGGTCTGATAATGGTCCATCAGTCTAAGGTGGTTGGCATCAAAGGCCAATTTCTGCCAGCAACACTCTTACCTTTGTCTTAATCACTGAATCTCCCTCAGAGTCCCATCAAACCAAGGGACCGAGGTGAAAGGAGAGTGGATGAATGCGACCAGGAGCATATTATCCAGGGCCACAGAGATGGCCATATTATAGGCCATCAATCAGGGCCTCCAAGGCCATTGTTTGCCGATGGAAGGACAGATAGGTCAAGTACTGCCACCAGGCCTTCAGTATTTATATTTCATAAAAGGCAGTACCTGACCATCTCTACAGGGTAGCCCTACGAAGAGGGCACAAAAACTGAACCCCATGGTGTAGTGATTGGACCATCCGACTGGTTCCTCCCCAAGTCTGAGGCTTCAATCCAGGAAGAAGACTAAGGCAAGAGAGTGACCATGTTTATTGGTAGCAGCTGTAACAACTGTGTAAGGCCCAGAGATGCCACTAGATGAGATTCCTTCATCTTTCCCTGAGATTGAGCCATGGCAAAAGAGCATGTCATAATTGTAAAATTTACAGTGGTCCAGTTTATGAAGACCATATTTAGTTTTTAACTGCCAGAAAGATTTAAGTACTTGTACCCTCCTCTAACAAATGACTCAGCTTGTATATGCCTTTATTCTTCCAATCTACCAGCTAAAGGATTTGCTACCAAATTGAATTTTTGGATTGTCTCATAAAGGTTCATATTTCCCTAAAAGGAGACATGCCACCAATTAATATTCATCAACTTATGCCAGGCATTCCCTGAGTAATGAATCAGGCCCTATACTGGTTTCCTTTTGATTGTGGCCCAGTAAGAAGTTTAGAGAGTGGGGTCTCAACCCATAGTACATGTTCAACTTCAGCCCATAATGGACAAATTTGGGTGCGAGCCATCCATTAAGAGCCTGTTTAATCCCAAAGGTAGTATGATACGCCCACATCCGTGGAAGGTTCCTGCCTCCTGACAACATGGGCCCTCAGAGCTTTGCTATTAAATCTTGGTTGTTTACCCTCCAACACAAAGGTGGAAAGGAGTCCGTCCAGCTTAGATAATAATTTAGGAGATGATATTAGGGAAACTTCAGACAATAGATTAACAAGGCAGTACCATCATTTTAAATGCTGCTATCCTTCCCAGTAATGTAAGATTTAGCTTCTGCCACCTAGGGAAATCTTTAGTTAAACTCTCTGTAGTACAGTTAGCCATGAATAAATCTTGAGTACAAGTAGTAACTTTTATACTCAAGTAAATAATGTCATTGGGAGACCATTTTAAATTATGGTTTCCTACCTCTGTCAGTGTGGCATTCATCCCTGTAAGAGGAGGAGCTCTGTCTTATCCCAATTTGTCTTTAAGCCCAAACCATTGCAAACTGCTCGATGATCTGTAGAGCCCTTGGTAGTGAGCTCTGAACATCTGAGATTGTTAGCAGAAGATCATCTGCAAACGAAGAGATTTGCAATTAAAGGAGCCTAGCTCAATACCCTTTATCCTCTCATCTTGTCTGAGAGCCACACATAGTAACTAAACAGCCAATACAAAAAGCAATGGTGAGAGGGGCAACCTTGTCTTGTGAACCAGTGGAGTAGAAAAATAAGAGAAATTACTCCATTTGTAAGTACTGTCGCTACTGGGAGTGGCATATACAGTGTCTTTATCCATGTGATAAAAGAGGGTCTTAATCACACTTTTTGCAAGACCAGCAACAAATACTTACACTCCACTGAGTCAAAAGATTTCTCTGCATCTATAGCCCCAAAGGCAGCTGATCCCATGAATTTCCTAGCGCTATCTAATAAGTGCACCACCATTCTAAGATTAACAGCTGCATTCCTGCCTCATGAATCCTGTCTGGGACTTATGCATGATAAGGGAAGAGTTTGCTCTAACCACTTGGCTAATACTTTGCCAGGATTTTAATACTGACATTCATAAGGGAAATTGGTCTAAAACTAGAACACAAAGTGTGATCTTCATGTGATTTAGGAGGACAGAAATTGTTCCCTTTTTCATTGAATTTGGCAGCTGCTGGAGTTCATGTGCTTCCTGAAATACCTCGCCAGGTGTGACGTCAAGGTTTGTCTAAACCCTTTGTAAAATTCTGCACTCAGTCTATCTGGACCTGGGGCCTTCCTAATAGGTAAGTTCAGAATGGCAATTAACAGCTCATTTTGTATAGAGAGGGTTCTATAACTGTAACTGGATCTTGGGGCAGGTGGTTTAAGAATTCTGAGATATCTCTCTCCAAGCTCAAACGTAAGAAGTGTATAGTTTTATGTACAGATCCAGAAACAAATGATTTGATACCTTTATTGGACCAACATGGATATTACAGAAAACAACAAAGTGATCTAGCTTTCAACCAACCAGGTCCTTCTTCAGAAGCTTTATAGCAGTTATTTTGAAAATCCCATACTATTAACACCAGATTATATTGAAAACAGAAATAATTCTCATTGGTTTAATATATACATTTAAAACGTAACAGAATATTATGTCAGAAAAGCTAATTAACACCAGTATGCTTTTATTTATTTATTTTATTTATTTATTTAGTTTTTGTTGACCGGTAAGTGCACTAGACAAATCCTGCTCATTTGGCAGGCACGACCGAAGGGATACAGTTGAATGCCAACTGACCTTGAACCAGATTAAGCTGTTGGTGGTATTTTAGTGAAAGAGGGAATTTGGCCAGGACACCGGGAAATTCTCTGCTCTTTTCGACAAGTGCCATGGGATCTTTAACATCCATCTGAACTACCACCAATCCAGGCAGATGGGACCTCGGTTTAACGTCTCATCCGAAGACGGCACCTCAGAAGTGCAGTACCTCTCATGCTGCACTACAGTGTCAGTACTGGATATTAACCCAGTGCCTGAACTTTAACATTTATGTAGACATTTTTAAATGTTTCATTAATTTTACATGTATTAGAAGTGGTACGCCTCTCTGGGGTATGAATTTTAGAAATTGCTACCTCATTTTTCTTCTGTTTTGATCTATGTGCTAACAGTTCACTTGCCCTCTCACTGATTTCCAATATTGTTGTCTATTAAAAACAGAGCTCTCTTCGCCTGTTGTGAAATGAGACTATTAAATTTGTATTTTAATACAGGATTTCCATAAATCAGCTGGTGATTTATTTGGAAATTAATAATATTTAAGTTCTGTCTCCTTTAACTGATGCGCTAGGTAGCTACCCTTGTTTGGGTATTTTATTTTGTGCTGATGTGTACTAATAATATACTCTAATAAAGGCTTTGAAGGCATCACAAATTTTAGCCTCCTTTAGGTCTGGGAAAGAAAGGGTTAAACCTCCACCTAGGTGTATTTGAAACTGTCATGCTTACAAGGGTTGTCCTGCACACTGGTGCATGATCTGACAGCAAAATTGCTTGAACAGAGTTGTCCAGCACCTCTATATCCTTTGCATGCCAACCAAGGAATAATCCAATGTGCTACAAGAATGGAATCTCAGTGAGCAGTAGGTCTAGTCCAGACTCATGGGATGAAGCATCTGTCAAGTGTCTTGTAGTCTGAATTCTTGCCCCAGCTTGCAACTATTTCTAGAGCCCTCCTATGTGATGGCATTCCATTTGGAAGTGGAGAGTTATCCAGGAAGGGGTCATGCACAAAATTAAAATCCCCACCCACAACCAGGGAAAGTATCTTGTGTAACATTGTTTGCCATTCGAGTGATGTCAATGTAAAATGAAGGGTCCCTAAATATTCATGACCACTATCTCCTTAGCATGTATTTTACCCTTTGTCATTATCCTCTACCTGCCTTGTCCACTTCAAATTCTTCCACAATGAAGGGCAGCCTCGCACTATTAAAATAGCTACCCTTGCTTTTTAGATGAAAAGAGGTGGAAAATTGATGGCCAACCTACTGTCCCAAATTTCTGAGCCTCCTCATGTGTCAGTTGAGTCTCCTGCTGCAGAGCAATATCACATTTCACTGATTTGAGATAGGTGAGTGTCTTTTTTCTTTGATGGGGAAGCTGGTTCTATGTGATGATGGCGGTCATGAATAGCGAGCTCGTTTGGGTGAGTGCACGTCACCAAAAATGAAGTATAGTGATGTACACGCGCGCAGCAAATTGTAAGGCAGCGATGGAATTTATATTTATGCAGGGCTGTGTCCCACACCCTCCCATTTAAGGATTCTCAACTGCAGAGGGATGCATGTTGGAGAGGTAAACTTAAAAAATAACAAGCCGCCTGCCAGCAAAAAACACATTGCGCTTGATCCGACCCTGCACCCTGCACACTCCAACTGACCACCCTCCCACCATGCTAGCCAATCAGCTCAGCAGCTGCCCACCACACCCCTCCCACATATCTCCCTCCCTTTCCTCTCCACCCGCATCGTGACGCTTCCCATCGCCCTACCTCCCCACCCAGGTATCCGGTCACTACACTGTCAGGTAGCCCTGAACACAGGCACCATGACTGAGTTGCCCTTCTGAAAGCACTCAATTGCAGTCACTGTGTTCACTGGATACTGGGGAGCTTATCCTTGAACATTCTATGCACCCATCTCAACTCAGTCATGACTTGCTACAAATAGGAAGATTACCCAAGTGAAATATAAACAGTTCTTAATCTAATCTGCACTGTGAATACATACATATATCACATCTACTTGCCAGAAATATCAGACCTAGGGCTAGATTCACAAACATTGCAAAGCATAACATAAAAGTTTGTGCTGCGCTACAGTTGCACAGGTGTGAAATCTTGCTATTCACAGTCAGATAATGTGGATGCTATTTGACAGTGACTAGGGCAGGACAGGGCAGCACTAACCCAGTACAGCCACCACTAAGCCCACTAGCACTACTCCTGACATGATGCCTAGAGAATGGTCCCAGAATGATTAGCACAGGTGCGCTATTTCCTATTCAATAAAGCAGCCATGTAATTGAGAACATTGGGCATTCAAGGTGCTATGTGGCCATTTGCATGCCCATTATGGGCCCTTTATGTAGAATGAGGATGGAGTTTAGCATGCCTCATATGCCAATCACTGGCCTGATAGGTAAACAATAAGTTCATTCCCTGGAGCTAGTGGTACCCCCATCGCTGATTGCAAGCCCGATAGTAAAATATAATTGAAAGCCTTAGTGCTAGTGTTTCCACAACTGCTGATCACTGACCCGATGGGTACAAAATGATTGTAATCCCTGGTGCTAGTAGTTCCAACCCCTCAACCCTGCCGGCTGGCCCCAGTAGAGCAAAGTTATTTCTGGTGGCTAATGGTTCCTTCCCTCACTGATCACCATCCCAGATACAGAAATAAAATGAGTTAAATCTTTCCTAGTGACTAGCAGTTCCTTCCCCCACCCAGTCACCCGCCTGCTATATATTAAAGTTTTCCTGGTGTCCAGTGGTCCGTCCCCTACCCAATCACCTGCCCACTGTAGATCAAGATTTTCCATGGTGTCCAGTGGCCCCCACTTGATCACTTACCCAACACTGACATCATATTCCATGGTGTCAATGTAATCCCCAACACCCTGATCCCCTGTATAGTCAATATAAACATTTCCTGATGGTCTAGTGACCCCCATCCTTGATCCCCATTATGTGAAGTAACATTTATTCCCTGGTGGTCTAGTGGACCCCACCCCTGCAGACCTAGATGATCCCAAAATGGACCCCTAAGTGGACCCTTAAGGCACTCCACTGGTCACATTCTTTATCTTGAGATCTTACCATTTAGGACTGTCAACTGTTTCTTTCCTGACAAACTCCCAATCCATCTAGACAGTCCTTCTTCTAACCCCATGTTACCTAACTTCTTCATTAGTCTCCTATGTGGCACTAAGTCAAAGACTTTATTGAAATCCAAATACAGGATATCTACTTTCTGACCTGTGTCCATTTGTGCCAAATCAGTTAAATTGATAGAATGCATCTTACTGGGATGATTTTTACTGAACTGCCCAAGACCTTTGACACTGTGGATAATTGCCTCCTCCAGGGTCAGAATGTGGTACAGGAGACTCACCTGAAAAATTGATAATGGGGCCCACCTTTAAAATCAACAGGGATGGGGACACATAGTTGAGGCGACACACATGTCAGCAACTGTGTGTTCATTTCATATTTACTTGTAGTGAACAGAAAATCCCATTTATTTATTAGCTTTTGTTTGCTGGGTAAGCACACTAGACAAGGAATGCCTATTTTCAGATGCAACCTGGGAGATTACAAGGGTAAGTTTTACAAACAGTGTGACAAGTAATACAATGAAATGATAGAAAGGCAGTCAGAAAACAGATGACATATGCAAGGATTTTCAGAGTCTGGAAAGAGTGGAGGAGTCCCATTACATACTGCCTTCTTATCAGGATATCTACTCTATTGGAAAGCAGGGTTTACTGTGTTGTATTGCAGATCGTTGTGTTCCTTGGGCAAGATTTTGAAAAGATTCTGCACAAGATGTGTCTACCCATATTTTCAAAGCAAAATGCATCCAGATCCTCAAGACCATCTACTAGATGGCCTAACAGCATCCAAAGTTTGAGATCTTTCATATAAGTGATTCATAAATGGCACACTCCATAGCGTTATGGGATTTACACATGTATAAATGTGCCTTGAACTGTGTGGCTGCCAAGTGAACTTCAATCATTTTTTTGTCATAAGTATATTGCATTATGGCTACTTTTATTTATTTAGAAACAAATCAGAATTACAATCCTTTGAGTCATAGACTCCTTTACAAAGGCACCACATCAGGCAACAGATAGTGACTATATTACAGAGACTTACACAACATGGTGAAGAAACATAAATAATATTACAATCATTTTACATACAGGGTTCAGACGAGATAAAATTGAGCAGTGGGAGGGCAACAAGCTAGGTTAGGCAGGATGGAGATCCTTTGTCAAAAGACTGGGTAGCATTACATAGCTTAAGAAGGATAGAAATCCATTGTCAGGGATGGTTAGCAAACCCTGGAGGGGAGGGCTGGTGGGTATGTCCATTCACATTTCCAGGTGAGGCCATAGGGGAGGTGGAGAGGGGAAAGGAGGAATATGGAGGAGGGTGAAGACCAGTAACAGTCAGAGGCACCAGAGGATTGGATGTGTTCACTAAGATTCGTTTTGAATGGATCTAGTTTGTTTTCAGAGGAGATGGCACTGGGCAGTGCACTCATCCAGAGGGGGCCCTATAGAAGAAGGATCTCTGATCCAAAGTTGTTCAGCAGTCAGGAATCAGGAGGGAAGTTCTGGGGAGCTACAGGTGGTTTTCACCAATGGGGCAGGCTCTAGCAGGCTGGTAAGACCAAGGGAGGCTAGTCCATTGGTGATCTTTTGGCATGGAGAAATGTCCGATACCTGAGTCTCCCATCAAAATTGAACTAATTGGTGAGATTATACAGTGAGCAGGTATGTGCCTGCCTATCATTGCCTGTGACAAGGTGGCAGGCTTTATTAAAGGAGACTTTGATTCTGCAAAGGGCAGAGTTGTCGGCAGCCCCGTAAATCATGATCCCCATAATCGATTAGAGACAAGATGGATGACAGGACAGCTAGGCGAAGAAGGGAGCTCAGGGGAGACATTGCTTGTGCCAGTAGAGTTGACCAGTTCTGGAGTTGACAGCAGCGCTAAGGAGGTGAGCATGCTCATGGAAGGTGAGAGCAGTGTTAAGGGTAACCCGAGGTATTAAAATGTTGTAACCTGTTCAACAGGTAACAGTTGAGAGTTGAGGATTTGTAGAGGGAAGTCTTTGTGTTTGCTCTGGTTGTGAGCAAACACCGTGACTTTAGTTTTTGTACTAATTACCAACTGGTGGTCAGCAAACCAGGATTCAGCCTCAGTGAAGCATTTTTGGTGGGACAGCTGAAGAGCTAAAGGATCAGGGTGGGTGGCGAAAGTACCGCATCATCGGCGTATAACAGTAGCTGTGCAGAGCAGGCCATAGGTAGGGTGCTCAGGAATAGGCTAAAGAGAAGGGGCCCCAGCATGGAACCTTCAGGTACCTCTGATTTGTCCGGTAGGCAGGTGGAGAACATTTCATTAATTTTGACTTGCTGGGACCTATCGGTTAAATAGTCAGCAAACCATTTGGTGGCATCCTGAGAGAGGCTGTGTGGGAAAGGGCCTATTGAAGGAGGGAGTGTTCTATGGTGTCAAAGGCTTTGACAGATTTACATAGACAAACCCAGCCAGGCACCCTTTGTCAAGAGCAGTATGGATAGCATTGGTGAATTCCAGGAGGCGTGGTGGTAGTGCTGTACGGTATGCCCCACTTACGGTGACTCCAACACAGCGACATACCTCCCTGTTATAAATTGACACTTTGCCGACAGGTCACTGTGTTGGTGTGTCCAATACAGGGCACACTGTCTTCAATCCTGCACCCTTCCTGAGTCAACTCTGACCCAGAGTTGACAATCATCAGTATGGGGGTGCGGGGGCAGAGCCCCCCATGTGGGGTTCAGGGTCAAAGCTCCCCTGTTAAAAACAAGACTGGGAGACATTTGGGATTTATGTCTATCATACTATGGCTTCCATATAAATCCTGTCGCTGTGATGCCAGTTGACAATAAAGTGTTGTCGAACCAGCATTGTAGAGCCATGCTGTGCCTTCTACAAATCCATGTTGTTCCTGACAGAGGAGGTCATATTTACAGAGGTGGTCAGTGAGATGATCTGAGATTATTTTCTCAAGAGCCTTGGGGAGGGGAGAGAATGGAGATGGGGCAATAGTTCCTGGTATGGTAATGGTTGCCACTTTGTGGATGGGCATAATGACAGCGACTTTCCATTTGGTAGGGAATTGACTATAGAAAAGCGAGTGATTAAGAATGTCGTTGGGGGGGACTTCATCCAGGGTCACATGTAGGAGTCTGAAGTCCAGAGAATCACTGCAGGTGAGATTTACCTAATGCTTTTAAGAGGTATGGTTTTGCCTCCCAAGGGAGAGGGTCTTGAGCCAAAAGTGGGGGTGGGAGTGGTCAAGAGGTGGGAGGGGGTATGGGATCAAACAAATTTGGTGGAAGCACACTACTGAGATCAGAGAAGGAGGAGTGTATGTGTCAGTGATAAGTCTGTGGTAATACCGCCATTGATATTGAGCTGGGAGGGCAGGGCAGACACTGTTTTCCCATTGAGCTCTTTCAGATTATCCCAAAACTTATGGTCTGAGCCACAGGTGGAGGTGAGGGATGCCTTGTAGTAGTCGGCTTTGGCCTTACATATGTCCCAGGTACATTTATTCTTCACAGCCCATAGCTCTGCCTGTCTGTCAACCTGCCAGATTCGAGGGCTAATGCCAGACGACGCCTCTATAGTGCATTTGGTCAAGGAGTGCCTGTGAGATCCAGGCAGTGTTAAGGTCCTTTACAACATGCTTAGTGAGGAGGCAAATGTATAATAGGCAGAGCTAAATGAGCAAATAAAGTATTTGAGAGTTGCATCAATGTCAGGGACATGGTCAGTGGGAGACCAGTCCCAGTGTGTAGGTGGCTTTTGAGTTGCCCCAGTTACTAGGTTTGAGCCAGCACTGAAAATGAGTTTTGGTGCAGGCTTTTTAACTTAGAGGACCAGGTGCACAACACTGGTGAGTGGTCACTCAATGCATCGGTGAGCACTGAGACATAAGTAATTTTATTAGGATGATTTGTTAGCACCAGGTCGATTAGGGAGGAGGACCCATTTTGGGGTTTGAGCGAGTAGGGAGGTTACAACTTGGGAGAGATCCATAGCTGCTTAGCATCCTTGTACAGAGCAGCAGTGTTAGATAGCCAGTTAATGTTGTAGTCCCCAGTGCTAGGATCTCTGAGTTGAGGGACAGGAGGGAGAGGTAGTTCAGGATGGACTGAAATGCAGGTCTTTGGTCTGGTGGGGGACTATAGACAGAGGTAATAAAGATGGGGGTTGGCAGTGCCAGAGGCAATTTTCAGAGTGAGGGCCTGGGTGCCATGATCCAGCTGGGCAGGGAGGAGTGTGACCCTGTAAGGAGTCACAGATATAGATAGCACAGCCACCACCGCGCTTACCTACTCTGTCCTTACGGTAGATGGTGTACCCGACAGTTGACACTGCTGAGTCCGGGGTTATCGCTTGACAGCCAAGTCTCTACTATGGACAGATCATCAGGCTGGTGCTGGGCCAGCCATTCCTGGAAAGTGGCAAATTTTTTCTGAAGGCTGCAGATATTGCGGAGGCAATTTGAATACTTAACTAAAGGGAGGGCACATTTCTGTGTATCCAGAAACAGTGTATGAAAACCACTGTCCACCCCATTCTTGATCCACGCATGTGTCAGTGCAGTCATCTCGTGATGGTCAGACTGCAACTGAACAGCAGTGCAAGCTAGACTGTTAAAGATCCATTAGACAGTTACCAGCATGTGTTGAACAATTGTGATATAGACTCATAACTTTGTTGTTTTCTCACATTTTACCAAATTTTCAACATAGACTTCTTATGACCCCACATAGCCTTCTTATGAGCCCACATCATGTACAAGGGTGGTGAAAATGTTCAAATCCTGCCTGAAAGGTGATTTTGTCCACAATCGTGAAAACACATTTTGGCCAAGATTTGAAAAATGACAACTGTCACATGCATGAGGTGCTGTGAAGAAATGGCTATGTTGAAAATAATAAGGGTAAATGTTGAAAATTACCAAAGTTATGAGCCTGCCTTTGGAATTTTCAAAGTAAGATCATAACTTTGTTGTTTTTATATTTTACCCAACGTTTCAACATAGCCTTCTAATGACCCCCACCATACGAACAAGTGTGGAAAAATGTTCAACTCCTGCCTGAAAGTGATTTCACACAGCGACTGTAGAATCATCTTTTGGGACAGGTTGGACTAATTTCACTGCCATTATTCATGAGGTGAGTCCCAAAAAGGCATGTTGAAAATTTGGGGCAAAAATATTCAAAATGGGCCAAGTTATGCCAGCAAGTTTAAAACCCACTGAACTACATTGAACTGCATACCCAATTTCCTCAGTTTGCGTCCAGCATTGAAGAGTGAAGATGTGTCTGCAGTCCAGAGAAGATTACAGCATTGAACCTCCAGTGGGTGGGTAAGTAAGGGCTTGGGGTGTGGGATGGTGGTTGCTGAGTAGGAGGGTTGGGTGAGAGATCAGTAATCACAGTGGCAGCAACAGACATCAATAGTTTCCTTTATTGCATGGTTTATAAACAAATCTGTGAGGGATGATTTTCTTCATTCAGGTGGTGATACTTGGGGATTGGGCACGTCTCCACTCTTCAATGCCAGACTGCAAACTGAGGAAATTGGGTATGCAGTTCAATGTATTTCTATGGGTTTTGAACTTGCTTCCCTCAAACCTCATTCTCTGCCCTCCTCTAAGCGGAAAACACTCTCACCACAGTTTCAGTCCCTGTCTCTAACATCTGAACCACAAACTCACTCTGCTAGCTGGCACGTCTCCCCTACTTGCCTCTGAGCCCCAAACACATCTCTACCCCTTCCATCTAGCAGTTCTCACCAAACAAAAGCTAAGACACCCACACCTCTCAGCTCCAAAACATGCATCCACCCTGCCTGTTGCACTTCTAGAAATACTTGGATCCTCATATCAAAATCCAAGCATTCTGTAAGCTAACTACCCTTTGTATGGAATTTTGATCCCTTCCCCACCTTCCGATTCCCAAAATATTCATCCTGACACTCCTTTGTAGCTGGTAATATCCTATCTTCATATCAGACCCTCCCCACCTAACCTTTGATTCCTAAATTTTATTTTGACCTCCAACAGCTGCCCCACTTCCACATCACCTGCATTTTTAGACATGCCTTTGATTCCCAAATTCTGATCCCTCAGCCTCCTCCAGATCCCAGCCCCACCACCTGCATTTTCAGTATCCCTAATCCAAAAGTTACAAATCTCTCCAAAGTCTACAACCACTCCCCATACTGACACCCCATCCTCAAAGTGCACAGTGATGCCTCCCTGAAATGTCAAAATGTACATTGACACCCATTCACATTGATAATCAAGGATCGGCAGTTTACGACACCCCAGTCAGCAAATCCATAACCTCCTCAATCCCCAAAACTCACATCCCTTCTGTGCTTCACATGACACACATAAAACTAACATCATGCCCCCACATCACCCCATATTATTTCCCAGTGTTAGGCATGTGTGTGAAATGTAAAGACAAGTAAAAATGTAAAATGAAAGCAATATTTGGAGCAAATTTTGCCTCAGGTTTTCATCTTTGAATGTGCTGACAAGACTACCTCTTGCTGCCACCATATGTATCTTTCCTATTTTTTAAAATATGCACTTCTACCCTGACTAGATGTTCTGCCTCCATTACAGAGTGCATGAAAAAACTACACAGACAACCAGGAAATGTATGTGGAGCTACTACGTTTAGAGTTCCATTTATCAGACTGGTTCAGCAGAAGGTAGGGAAAGATTTTTCCTCAGTTTAGGGTTCTACTTGAAAGGGAGGCAGGTGGTATTACAAAAATAGGTAAATAAGACCTATATCACCACACTGGAATAAGAATAACCAAGATGATCCTGACCAGAACGTGAAGCCACCTGCCCTGGCCAGACAGATATTTCATCATAATGTGACGAACTGGTTAAAAACAATAATTTAAGTGATGCTGCTTTTGAACCTGGTGCAAGATTGCACTTGTGATTTTTGTACATAAGAAAAGAGAGCTGATCAGTTTCTGGCAGCAAGTTTGATAACCAGAAGCAAATTAAGAGGAGGAGATGTCCCTATTGCAAGGTGGGCACCCCAAAGTCACAGGGTGTGTGTGGTGAACACAGATGGCCACGGACATTGGGGAGGAGGATGAGGAGTAGGCTGATAAACACATGCACAGCTGGATGTTAGCGGCATCTTGTAAATGAAAGGATGCAGCAGCACTGTGATAGGTGCGACTCCATCCTTTCATCTCCACAAAGCTTCCCACCATCAACCAGGTTAAGTAGCATTAGTGTTAGCATGTTTCTTGTTGGCCTGTCACCTGCATGCCTTTTGCAGGGTCAGCTGCAATGGCTGCTATACACTCACCTCCCAGCCCCTACTATGTGAGTAGCCACGATATCTTTGCTCTGTAGCAAGTGCATAAGAAAACATAATAAGAAACAGTTCCACCACCATGTGGCACTATCTTAGGCTTATAGCTGAGTCTTTTAAAATGGACAATTTAAACAGGACAGTTGGAAATATTTTTAACAGAAAATGTGGTGGACAAGAGGAACAATTTACTAGACTGTAGTTAATTCATTTTATGCAGGGATCATACATGGTGTCAGTGCACAGTGGGATCATTTCAAGGGAATCATTTTCAAAGGAGTGTAAATGCCTGAGAGTTGGTAATTGGTCATGGAGTAAGGATGGCTAATCAAGAGTAATGTGAAGGTAGCGACTCATGACAGACCCAATGACTTGAATTTTTCTGGCCTTATTGTCTATATTTCTGTGTTTCTATGCAAGAGTGTACAGTATGTCACTCATTATTTTCACTAGTGCAGTGGTGATTGCATGTCCAGGACTAAAACAAAATTGAGCAGGGCAAAATTAGCTTTTGGATTTTAAGAAGACAAAGACCTTTAAGCATACAAACCATCAGATCTCAGAAGCTAGGCATGTGGTGGTAGTTTGTTAATGGATGGGGATCTTCACTGAACACCAGCTGCTGCAGTAAGTGGTGTTGTAGCTTTGCTAGTACTTTTCCCTTGGTTATAATTCAATACATCAATGCCACTGCATGGTGTTAGGGACGCTGTATTGTTGAGGCATCATCCTTCCAATGAGATTTTAAACCAAGGTGCCAGCTGCTTGTTGTGTGGTGGTTCTTCAGGTGATCACTAAAAATCTCCTTGGCAGTTCTCAGAAAGAGTAGTAATTTCCATGGTGTGCTGGCCAAATTTGCCTCATTCACTAATCAACCATCAGACTGACCTGGTTTAATAGCAGTTGGTTTATATCTGGGCATGGAGAAGGAGAGCTGTTGTAGTGTGCTGTCACAATGCACCTGCTGCATTCCACTCCAGAGGAGTTGCACTACAGTGATACTCATTGTAGAGATATGTGCGTTGTTTGTAACGCATTCTCAGATACTTGCATGAAAGGTGCTGTATAAATGCAAATGTTATGGTATGGTAAACTTCTCTGGGAGGTTTGGGAGTGCAGGGATAACAGATGTTATTGTTTTGATTTAACATGCAGCCTGCCTTGTGCACTAGGGTAGCCTAGCCTGTTTCTAAACAGCTGGTAGTTCACCTAAGAGTAAAGAAATGATTAACCAACAAGGCAGCAAGAAAGTTTATGGCATTCTAATTATGGCATATCATAAAAAAATGTCACTGTAAACACACAAGATGAGTCTTTATATTGTGAATGAACTGAGGTTGAGAAGTGACTCCAGTTGAAAGAATGCTATCATGTTAACCTTGGGAAGATAACTACTTAGTCACCGTGTTGCTAATTCAGAAACATGTGGGGCAAAGACAAAAGAAGTACATTAACAAATGTAGAGCTTGATTCCATTTACTGAGGGAAAAATGCATCTGCTATGGTATAATTATTTTGTGTCATAGACACAATCTTTCATAGACTACTGATGGTTATAGAAGCAGTGAATGCACTTATACAGTACTTTTATTAATTAAATATATATATGCAAATTGCATTTTGATGCATCTTTTATATATAAAATATGTATTACCATGTATTTTGTAGTACAAAAAGGGCATGTAATTTTGTCCCCACTGTAGGATTCTAGGGGTTTGGATGGCCTAGATTTTCATTGACCTATGCTGTCAGGGAAGAACATGTTTAACACATTTATCATCATCTATAGTGTTGCTCAGATACCCATTAAAAAAAGGATACCTTGTTAGATACAGCTGCCAAAAATCTGAAATCCTAAAGCTCATAGTAGTATAACTTTCCAAAGAGACCTGTTAGACATACATGCCAAAGAAAACTCCCCAAAAACTCCCCACCTGTATGAAACCCTCCTGATTCCAACCCCCACCCAAACCACTCCTATAATCCACACACACCCTCCCCAAGCCCGCTAATAGTGTTATTTAATGGTATTTGTTCTGTTTTCTGTCTCACCCATATAATAAAAATATCTGTTCTTATAAAAACAAGCATTTGTCAATGCTGATATGTTGCTTGCTTGTATGTGCCGTTTAGGCATTTGAAGTGATAGTTCCATGCCTTCCTCCCAAGACATCCACTGTGTCTTTCCATTCAGTATTCAGGGAAAAGAGTGGAGGGCAGGCACAGCAGTACAGCAGTTGCCAAGGGGTGAAAGAGGTGGACAATAGTCCATTCTAAGGCAAAAGAGTCCTGCAGGAGGTCACTAAATTGAAGGTGGACAAAGCGATGGAACCAGATGGCATATGCCCAAGGATATTAACAGAACTGCGAAGGAGATAGCAGTACCTCTGGCAGCCATGTTCACTGAGTCATTCAGCATGAGTGAACTGGAGGAGGTCACATGTGGTCTCTCTACACAAGTATGGCAGCAGGGAGGCAGAGGAACATGGGCCATTCAGCCTCACCTCAGTAGTGGGGGAAGATCATGGAGACATTGCTAAAGAAAGATAGTGGGGCATCTAGATGCCATCAGAGCCCAGGACGATAGACAACATGGATCTCAGTGGGGACATCATGTCAGATAAATCTGGTTGATTTCTTTGACTGGGTTACAAAGGAACTGAATCAGGGTGGGGCAGCCGACAATGCTTACCTTGATTTCAGCAAAGCCTTTGACACCATTCCATATAGAAGGCTGATAAAGTAGCTGGGTAGGCTGGGCATGGGGAAAGGGTGGTAAACTGGGTTAGAAACTGGCTAACAGACAGGAGGCAGAAGTGGTGGTAAATGGTATGCAGTCTAGGAGAGGGGGGACAGTGGGTGCTGCAGGGATCGGTCCTGGGGCCAGTTCTGCTCAATGTCTTCATTAGTATATTGCAGAACATCTGAAGGAATTTTTCACCAAATTTTCAACATAGCCATTTTAAGACCTCTGCTCATGAACAGTGTCACTGTGATTTTCTTAATCTGTCCCATGCATTGATTTCACACACAGACTGCGCTATTGTGCGCTACATGGGCGGAAACACATTTTGGGCAAGATGGAAAATGATAGCTGTACTGCTCATAAGGAGGTGTGGTAAATGGCAATGCTGAAAATCTGGAGTGAAAATATTGAAAATTCGTGAACTTTCAGGCGTGCATAGGAACTGCATAACACATGCTCGAAAACAGTCATTTTTAGAATTTTTCACCAAATTTTCAACAAAGCCATTTTAAGATCTCTGCTCATGAACGTTGTCACTGTGATTTTGTTAATGTGTCCCATACAATGATTTACGCACACTGACTGCGCCATCGTGCACTACATGGGCAGAAACCGCTTTTGGGTGAGATGTGAAAATGACAGCTGTACTGCTCAAAGGAGGGTGTGGTAAAATGGTAATGTTGAAAAGCTGGAGTAAAAATATTGAATTTACAAACTTACGGCGTGCATAGAAACTGCACAATGCAGCACAAGTAAAACAGTCAATTTTAGGAATTTTTCACCAGATTTCTCAACATAGACTTTGAGAGACCACCTTATGAACACTGGCTGATGTCGTTTCATTAATTGGTCCCGAAGGTGATTTCCGCAGTGACCACGAAATCACCCTTTGGGCCAGATTAACACCATGACAGTGCAAGAATTCATGAGGAGGGTCCCAAAAACCCCATGTTGAAAATTTGGGCCAAAACTCCCAAAACTGCCTGAGATATGCAACAAAGTTGAAAAAACCCTATTTATCCATTATACAGCTTATCGGCATTTCCTCAGTTAAGCTGTCGGCTTTAAAGAGTGCAGGCGATGTTCCTGGTCCTCCGAAGATCGTCGCGCCGAGCTCCGGAGTAAGTATGGGGTGAGGGCTTGTGGGAAGGCAGGGTGCGCGATGGTGGGTGCAGGCTGTGGAGGGGGCAGGGAGAAGTGCCAAGGGACAGTTTTGTACTAAGGTTTTTAAAATAAGACTACAAGGGACGAAGACTATGAGGACATTTGCCCACGCTGGGGTGGGCTCCCAGGCGTGGCAGCTGAAGACTGTTGGGGGCTGGAGCCGACAGGATTGGGCACCCGTCGGCCATAACATCAATTTTCACGCTGGGATGGGCTCCCAGCATGGCACTGGATGCTTTGGGGGCCTGGAGCCAACAGGGGATTAGGCACCCTGTCGGCCATACAGTGTGTGGTGGGAGGGGGAAGGAGAAGGAGCATGCAGTGTGCGTGGCGTGTGTGTGTGTGGGGGGGGGAGCTCTGCTCACTGAAGCAGAGCTCTTTCTCAACTGTATGCCACTGCATTTTCAACTGCTGTCATAGACAGCTGCAGCAGTGATTGGGGAACTGGGGTCGCACCTGCAAACACACTGACTGCATTGAAGACGGGTGCCACACCTCCAAAAACTTGATGATGGCACTGTGTTTCTTGCACATGTGCAAGCAACATAAAAGAATGTTTACTGTCAAAATCACAAACCCCAGCTAAATCATAACCCCTCACAGCACACCCACTAGCCTCCACCTCCCTCCACCCTTTCCCATAGCACCCAAAGTAAAGAGACAAAGAAAGGATCATTCCAGTAGTGGTCCGACAGTGCAGCATCTTGCACTCTTCATCACTATCAGTGGGCTTGGGGGAGGAAGATGTACTGTATGTTACTGGGGATTAAATCAAGGAGCATTTTATATAGGAAGAGGAGGGTTTTTTTACTTAGGTATGTGTCTAACAGGTCACAGGAGGAGGCTATACTATTATAAGCTTTCAAATTTCTGATTTTTGGCAGCTGTATCAATGAAGTATGAGGTTGGCCAATCAGGTGTTATTACAATAGGAAGATGTCATTTCATTCCTCCTTACCAGAATGAAGAAGAGTGGATTGTGGGGACATGGACTCGGTCTTGTGCCAGTGTGGGAGCTGCTATGATGTACTGGGGTGTGATTTTGACAGTAAATGTTTAATTATAAAGACAGCATATTAAAAACTATTTAATAACACTATCAGTGGGCTTGGGGAGGAGTGAAGTCATTGGTTATGGGGTGGTTTGAATAGGGGCACTGGGGTTGATGGGTTATTAATTGCAGGTGATGGGAATCATTATTAGGTTGGTCAGATTTTAGGATACCAGATCCTAATCTAAGGATTTACAACAACACTAGGATTGGATGTCAGATTCAGATATGGATTATCCTCATATCCTGGAAGAATGGGCTGATGAGACAAAGATGAAATTCAACATTGAAAACTGCGAGTGGTGCATGTTGGGTACAAAATAAGACAGCTGAAATTAAGCTAAATGAGGAAGTATTGTGATCATCTGACAAATAAAGGGATCTATGAATTACTGTGGTGAATAACTTCAAACAAGTGGCACAGTATGACTATGTTTGTCAAACTGTGCAATTGGATCATTAGCTGTATAAAAAGAACATTGTAAGGAGAAACAGGAAGGTGACCACGTCCTTGTAAAGATCTTTGCATGTAGTACTGGTGCCCCTATCATAGGAGGGAAGTGTCATGACTGGAGTGCACTGCAGGGAGACAAGACTGGTTAGGAGTACTGAAAGGATGAATTATGGTAAAAGACTAACGAGGGATATTCTCCTCAAGAGGAGGAGAATCAAGTGTAACATGACATTGATTGATAAAGCTGTAAGGGATCATAAGCTGTTTGAATGCTTAAGGTTAAATAAAACAATTACTGAATAGGTATTAGAAGGCACAGATAAGCAAGGGAACATTACAAAACTGAGCATAGAAGGCATTGGTTCACACATAGGTAATCTCAGAGTGGAACAAACTCCCCGAAGAAGGCTATGAAAAGTAGTACTTTGACCTAATTTAATGTTAACCTAGATCAATGCATGAATAGCACAGGAATCAATGAATAATGTTGCTAAGCAGTGACAGGCGAAATTGAAGGGCATATTGCCTATTGTTGCCGGTCTATAAAATATTATATTTCTATATAGTTGGTGGCCAAAGTTGACTACTTCTTTGTGTGGACCTGTTTGAAAAAAAAAAAAAAAAAAAAGAAAAGAGAATCACCATAGGGATGGACAACCCGTTCAGGCTGTATTTAGAACCAATTCTAATTAAACTCCACACAGTTTCTTAGAAGTTCTCATTTTCCAACCCACAGGTCATTGCTTTTCCAGTGACAGTATGAAATGATGCAGAAATGCTAACTACATAATGGTGGCTAATATGCATTTCAAACCTCTAGAACTGACTTTAAGGGGAGGATTTGTGATTCTAAAATTTCTGTAATTTTTTTTCCAGAACTGTTTCAGCTATGACCATCCCTAATTGACACAATAGTAATTTTTGTCATATGTGCATTCACTTTGACCACTTCTGGTCACAAGTGCACTGGGATGATCCAAAACCATTGGCAACACATAGTAACATAGTATTGCAGTATGGAAGGGACTTACATAGAGTCCATCTGAACTATCCTTCCTGCTGCACGGCAGTGACTGAACTATGGACACACATTCAAGGTTATCAGTGAGAATGCTACCGCTTCTCATACTGAGTAGCCCTCAGTGCCATTTTCCTGGAATCTGTCTAGTCCTGATTTCAAAGCCTGCACAGTGCAGGCATCCACAACTTACAAGACAGGCTATTCTGCATGTTATCCACCCACTGTGTGAAGTAAGGCTTTCTAACATTTACCCTTATCATGACACACCTCACCCCACTGTTAGATTACATGCGGTTTAGCTTGGTTAGCACTCATCACCTACAACAGATGAGTACTGTGCAGTACAGGCTTCCACAAACACACCAAGTAGGCCATTCTGCATGTTATATACCCTCTGTGTGAAGTAACATGTTCTAATGTTAACTCTTATCCTGCACACATCCCACACCCCAGTTAAAGTGCACGTACTGTAGTCTGGCTACCATTCACAATCTAAAACAGTTGTGTACTATATAGTGCCTGACCATCCCTTTAGTATTCAGAACACTGTAATTCTGCCCAGTTTCTCCTTGCAGCTATTTCCCTGAGCTCTAATCAGCTGCGCATCATATAGTAGCTCTGTGGTGAAGAAAAGACAAAGTCCATTTTGATTTCTTACACTTACTATTTTGACCCCTTATTTGTTCTCCATGGCAATCACAAGGTCCTCTTCTAGCTTCCCAAGCCCTATTGCCTAATGTAGGAGTCTTCTGAGCTTCCTGACCACTGATAACCTTTGTTTGATGTCCCTCTTCTGATCATAACCCTCAGTTTATCACCATACTCATGGCATGTAGCCTTCAATGTTCTTCTCCCTCAGGAATCCTGCTCTGAAACTCTGAACAGTGTTAACTTCCACAACCCCACTAGATGTGCTATTTTACAAGTTACACTCCCACTGTGTGAAGTAATAATTTCTAATGTTTTGCCTTATCCTGTCACCCCCTTGCACCTCCAGTGTCTAGCCTCTGTTTCTGCTTGCACTTGCCAGTGCAAACATCTATGTATACTTCACCTTGCTTATCTTCTTTAGTATTTGGAACAAGGTGATCATGTCCCTCTCAGGCTTCTCTGTTTTTAGGATGAGTAATTTGCATATGTACACTCTATTCTCATAGCTCTTGTCCCTAAGACACAAATCTGCTTGAGATTCTATGCTGGACACTCTCAGTCACTATTATGGGTGTTTCTATTAGGACTGCAACTGTATAACATTTTGACAGTATGACATCAAATTTAACCATGACACCGAATACCCTGGAAATACAGAATTAGTCATTTTTGTACAAACAAAATGCCTGCTTCATGTCTTGTGTCAGGGAAAGCAAGTGAGAAAGGAACAACTATATTTAACAAGATAAATCAAAGTACCAATGGTACTAAAGGTGCCAAATAAGGTCTGTAAAGAGTAATTAATCATGTATTAAAATACAAAGTACAGTGTGCTTCTCTGGATCCAAACCCACTAATCATTTGTCTGCTTAACAAACACACATTCAGTGTGCCACTGAACTGCAGGTATCGGATTGGCCATTTCTGTGGAGTAGAGGTTAAGTCCAACCTAGAAAACAAACAACTAGGGATCTAATGTCAGCTGGAGGTTTACCTTCACAAATTGTTTTTCTCAGCTAAATGTACTTCTTTACAAGGATTCAAACTGTGTTTAGCTGGATTTGTACAGCTGATCATTTGTCTGATTAACAAACACCACATTCAGTGTGCTACTGAGCAGCAGGTGAGTGATTTGCAGTTCCTGTGGTGCAGAAGTATGTCATAAACTTGGAAAACAGGTGACTTGGATCTAATCCCAGCAGGTGATAGTCCTTCTTAAATTGTGGTTCTTAGCTAAATGTTCTTGTAATATCGACTACTATTCCACCTCTACACCACCATGAAGTGCCACTCAGGTGAGTTTCCATCTTACAAAAACACTAAAATAAATGTTTAGGTCCCTGCAAGGATTTAACCACTCATCCTTTGTCTGCTAAGCAAATTCACATGTAGTGTGCCACTGAGCTGCAGGTTCAGTAAGTGAGGTGCAGTTCCTATGGTGTAGCAGTTGTGTCACAACCTGCAACAGACAACTAGAGATCTAATCCCAGCAGGTGATTTACTTTCACAAACTGTTGTTCTTGGCTAAATTTACTTCTCATTTAATTTACTAGTCCATCTCCACACTACCGTGAATCACTACTCAAGTGAGGTTTCAGTTTACAAAGAAAATTTCAAAAACAATATTTAAGTCCCTGCCAGGATTCAAATTATGTCCACGTGTATTTGAACCACTGATTTTATTGCTGCTAAGCAAACACACATTCAGTGTAAAACTGAGCTACAGTACAGTTAAGTGAGTTGTAATTCCTATGATGTCAAGGTTATGTCACTTGCAAAACAGGGGATCAGGGATCTAATCCAGCAGGTGATATACCTTCACAAATTGTGGTTCTTAGCTAAATGTACTTCTCATATATAGTAGCCCCTTGCTATATCAAACTGCTCTATTATGAAAACCTGGGTATAACAAACAACTCTCATGGCTCACAACCTTTTTGCCACTATAGTGAAGGAGCACTGTAGTTTCCTGTATGTTGGCTCCCTCTCGTCCCTCTGGCTTATACTCACATGCCCTTTACGCCTCTCTTACAAGTTACGATTTATTTAAAAACAAAACTTAAAACAATTCTAAAGTACTGACTGAATTTGGAGGTCAGAGGGGAATAAAGACAAGGAGTGTTAACAAGGACATAAAGACGGTCTCTGTCTCTCTCTCTCTCTCTCTCTCTCTCTCTCTCACACACACTCTCTATGATATCAGCCTCTTTCTAAATAGTGTAGTGTGGTGAAGAAGCTGAGAGCTGCAAGTGGTTTAAAGAAAGTAAAGAGACAGAATTGCCATCAGAAGGGCGGAGTATCGTGATCATCAGAATACCCGACCTGCATCAACAAAGTGCAGTTTTACTTATTTAAATAAAATAATGTACTGTTGTCATTGGCAAACTAATAATGAGCAGACAAGGCAGGGGACAGAATTTGAGTTGGAGAAAGTTGAGCTCAGGGCTTAGCATGAGCCCAGATTTCCAGCATAGAGATACTCTTACACTCATTTTAAAATCAAAACATTTCTATTGGAACAGATAAAGGGGTAAAAGGAGTAATGGAGCAGCAAGTAAGAGGGGCAGAATGCATGCTGGAGAGAGCGAGCATGGTGCACTGAGCAGACGGTAGTACTGTAGTCATATTCTAGCATCCTCAATGTAACAAATGGGGAACAATATCGAACACAGGTTATGGCTCCTTTTCATTTTGTTATAGCAAGGGCTACTGTAATTTACTATTCCACTCTGTACCACCATGAACACTACTCAAGTAAGTTTCCATCTTACAAAAAATTTGAAAACAAATGCTTAAGTCCCTGTCAGGATTTGAACTGCTGATCTTTTGCCAAATAATCAATCACATGTTCAGTGGGCCATTGTGCTGCAGGTTAGTGAGCTGCAGTTCCTATAATGTAGAGGCCATGTCACACCTGCAAAATAGGCAACCTGGGGGTCTGACCCTAGCAGGCAATTTACCTTCACAAATTATCATTCTTAGCTAAATTTACTTCGCATATAATTTACTATTCCACTCTACATGATCATGAATACCTACTCAACTGAGTTTCCATCTTACAAAAAAAGTTAAAATGTGTAAGTCACTGCCATGATTCAAACTATGTCTAGCTGAATTTAAACCACTGGTCATTCAATCAAACACACATTCAGTGCACCACTGAGCTGCAGGTAAGGAATTGCATTTCCTATGGTGTAGTGGTTATATCACAACCTGCAAAACAGGCTACTGGGGATCTAATCCCAGAAGACAATTTACATTCAAAAATTGTTCTTAGCCAAATTTACTTCTTATATAATTTACTCTTTCAACTCCACATCAACCTGAATCACCATTCAAATGAGTTTCCATCTTAAAAATGTTTAAAGCAGCTGTATTTGTTAGTCAACAAAAGTTTCATAATATAGTTATTTTAACAAAATGTATTTCTGACATCCTAAGATTCATGCACGGTGTATTTTAGTTTTCTCAGATATTACTAAAACAGCTTTTACTATTCATTTTCTAATTAACGACCAATGTCATTCAACATACAGATTTAGTCTTTGATGTGTTGGTCCTTGTAAGAACAGATCCAGAAGCAAATGCTTTGATACATTTTATTGGTCCAACATAGATGTACTTCTATGTTGGTCCAATAAAAGGTATCAAATCATTTGCTTCTGGATCCAATGTCATTCAAGACAGCCACCACTTGCAGTTTTTAAAATCTCTTTGGCTGAGGTTACCTGTTGAATATACAAGACAGATTCATATAGTGGATATATTAAGATGGTGCTTGCCACATGTTTCTGATGGTAAACAGTATGAAACTGTACCAAGACATTACATTTTTTATTTATTTATTTATTTTTTTCATTTTAGTTTTGTTGACGGGTAAGTGCACTAGACAAATTCTGCCTATTTTCAGGCATGACCGGGAGAGAGGGATACAGATGAATGCCAACTGACCTTGAACCAGATTAAGCTGTTAGTGAATGGGGAAATTTGGCCAGTACACCGGGAAATTTCCTACTCTTTTGAAAAGTGCCATGGGATCTTTAACATCCACCTGAACTACCACCAATCCAGGCAGATGGGACCTCTGATTAATGTCTCATCCGAAGACGGCACCTCAAAGTGCAGCACCCTCTCATGCTGCACTACAGTGTCAGTACTGGGATATTAACCCAAGTGCCAGATATGGAACTGAACCCACAGCCCTCTGATCTCCCGGTCTTAGAGGGCGAGTGTGCTACCTACTGAGCCACTGACACTGCTACCTACTGAGCCACTGATAATTTATTCATGATGGGCATGGTATGAGAGTGGGAACTTACAAAACTTCAGTATCCCATATCTTCATTCAGGAATGGCAGAAAAGGAAAAGAAAATGTATCTTGACATTTTTGCCATGAAAACCTTATTGCTGGAAACAACTATATAGTTACTAACAAATACTGCTGCTTTAAGTTTCTGGCATGATTTGAACCGCTAAACAAATACGCATTGACTATGCTGCTGAGCAACTGGAAAGTAGCAGTTCTATGACGTAGAGGTTATATCACGCTTAGGAAACAGATGGCTGGGGATCTAATCCCAGCAGGTGATTTACCTTCACAAATTATTGTTTTAGTGGAATGAGCTTTTAATATAATTTACTATTTCAGCTCCACACCACCAGGAATTGTCACTCAGGTAAGTTTGTATCTTACAAAAAAAATTAAAAAATGCTTAAGTCCTTGTCAGGATTTGAACTGCTGATCCTTTGCATACTAATAAAACACATATGTGAGTGCCATTGAGCTGTAGTACCTAGGATGCAAAGGTTATGCCCCACCTTCAAAACAGCAGGTGTGGTCTAATCCCATCAGGCTGTTTACCTTCACAGATTGTTGTTCTTAACTAAATTTACTTCTCATGTAATGTACTATTCCACTCCCCACCATGAATTGCTACCTAAGTGAGTTTACATCTTGCAATAAATAAATAAATAAATAATGTTTAAGTCTCTGCCAGGATTCAAAATATGTCTACCTGAATTTAAACTACTGATCCTCTGCTTATAAAGTGACCACATTCAGTGTGCAACTGAGTGAAAGGTAAATGAGATGCATTTCCTATGGTGTTGAAGTTATGTCACAACCTTCAAAACAGGCAACTGGTATCTAATCCCAGGAGGTGATTTACCTTTACTAATGGTTGTTCTTACTTAAATTTACTTCATATAGTTTACTATTCTAACTCTACACCACAGTGAATCAACACTCAAGTGAGTTTCCATCTTACAAAGAAATGTTTAAGTTCCTGACAGGTTCAACTACTGATCCTTTGCCTGCTAAGCAAACACATATTCAGTTTGTCACTGAGCAACAGGTAAGTGAGTCAGAGTTCCTATGGATGACAGGTTATGTCACAACCTGCAAAACAGGTGACTCAGATGGTATTCAACCCCAGACAAGCCTCAGCCAGGATTAATTTAATGGAGTGCAACCTACTATAGAACTAAGACAAATTATTTAAAATCTGCTATTTAGCTCTGCCACAAACCTTCACTACATCTGCAATGACATCTAACAATTTATCTTATACAACAAGAAATTGTAGTGAGAAAGAAAAAATGAGCACAACAGGGGATCAAACCCAGGCTTGGTAGGTCTGAAACCCTACGCCTGAACCTAAAAGCCTTATCAGTGACATCATCTGTGACATCATGCATCTGGAGCACTCACAGCTAAAGTGACCTTAAACTTGACTAAATGCACAAAACAGTATATATGATCATAATAGGTGCTGCTATGCTGCTGGCACCTAAAAAATAGTTGAAAAGCCTGAAAACATAGGCATCTGGTGAACTGTATTCTTTTCAACTTTTTCATCTCTTTTATTTTCCCATGGCCACAAGTCAAAACCTCCTTCGGTTACTGCCAGTGCCATCTACCATCCTCAGATCTCCTCCTTACATACTCTGTTCTGGGATCTCTGGGCACTGATGGTACACTGCTGCATTGCTTCTCAGTTTTCCCCTAAGACAGGGTCCTGCCTTAAAGAAGAAGTAACACTGCAGGGGCCACTCAAATTGTAGAAAGCCCATGAAAAGATATTCAAATAAGGCACTGGACTTCTGTGTAGGTATCAGGAGTCCTGAGATATGACTATCTAATTAATCTGTAAATCAAAACAAGCCAGCAGCTATTTTTAAACAGAAAGTAATGTCACTGAGGGCAAGCTGCATGTTGTTAATTACAGCTTTCCCTCAGTGACATCAGTGTTGATCCCATGATTCAATGAAATGGCTGCCGCCTTGTTTTGATTTACAGATTATTTATGGATTCATATCTCAGGACTCCTGACACCTACAGGTAAGCCCAGTACCTCATTTGAAAGATCTTTCTATGGGTTTTCACAATTGGAGTGACTCCTGCAACATTTACTTCCCTTTAAGCTCACTGACAGCTGCCCAAAAGAAATCCAACTGCCTATGGCAGAGGTCTGCACGAGGCCATCCTGGGAGGGTCTGAAAGTAGGTTCCAGAGTGGTGTGGGGGGGCAGGCAAGACATCATCTGCCAGTTGGTGGCTGTTTTTCCCTCTCCTCCCATCACAGGAAGGTGCCATGAATCATTAGGTTGGCATACCTGATGTACAGATATGTGCTTGCTCCTCTCCCAATACTCACCACAGGCTCCTGAGACTACACCACCATCTATGGCCACCCAGGTGGCAGTAATGTGGGAAGCAAATTCTTCTCTCCTAAGAGGAGAAGAATACTTTGATGCTAAGTCCTCCTATCTCCACTGATCCAAGCTTGGGATGCCAATCACAGCCTCTGTCATCACGTAACAGCATCCCTACAACTGCACTCATGTGCCAGCTCTGTGAACCATGGTTATCGTGATGTTAGAAATTGCTAGGGAGTGTGAGTAATAAATAATATTTCCCAAACACTACAAACAGTACACTGTTCACTATTCAGATCCAAATAATGAACAGTGGCACTATTTTGCATATTCATACTCATGAAATACTGATACAAAGAAAAGAAAAGAAGCGGCTTCTGTTATAAACAACCCACTCATCATCCCCCCACCCTCTGTAGGAAGCCGTCCACCTGCCTCCCACCTTCAGCACCTAAAATATTTAAACAAAATCTCACGATGGGTGGCTGGTACAACCCACATGCCTCCATGGCTGGCCACCATCTTTGAGCACTTATTTGTGCTATCCTGATCCTCTACTAGTATAATATATTTCCCACCCCACCCAGGTTAAGCACCTCACCCCCTCCCAGTACCCAAAATATAGGGGACTCCTATCCCAAGTAATGACTGGCAACTCTGGTCAGAGCATAAAGATGGTGACGGTCATGCAGCCCTCTTCACAGCTGGCCACCTTCTTCTGAATGGAAGTGCTTGTGTACTTGCACATAGTAAAACCAGCTAATCTCATGACCAGCTGGTTTACTGTGAGCAAACACATGAGCACTGTCATTCAGAAGAAGGCAACCAGCTGTGGTGACAGGGCTGCATAATCGGGTCACCTTCATACTTTGACTTGGATTGGCTTAATGTGGCACCACTCAGGAGACCCCAGATTGTGGGTGCATGGGGGAGGAGAAGCTGTAGCTCAGTGGGGGGATGGGAAGCATATTAATATATTAGTGGAGGATCAGAATTGATTGCAAAAAAATGCTCAAAGATGGCAGCTGGTGGTGGAGGCATGTGAGTTGTGCCAGCCTCCCATCACGGGATCTTTTTTTATTCTGGGAGCTGGATGGGTGGAGGACAGAGGATGGATTCTTAAAGAGGGTGGGGGCTGAGTCAGTGGGTTGTTTATGACAGTTACTGTTTCTTTTATTTTTACTTTTGCTTCTGAATAACAAATATGAATATGAATATGAATATTGAATACCCAAATAACTGGGGCCCTGAATATAATATTTAACCTGAACATTCTGGATGAAGTATTCACCTACCCTTAGACACTGACCACATTCTTAATACCTTTACTTCCAATACCATAGTACACCATGATAGTGGCATATCATGATATCCCTACTTTCTGTACTGCTCTGGCCAGGACTAGACATTGTATTCCAGGTGTGGTCTAACCAAAGCTCTTGTACAGAGGGAGGATCACCTCCTTGACATTATCCTTACCCTGTGTGTGATGTGTTCCATCATTGTTTTTGGTCTCTTGTTGAAGTAGCACATTTCTTGCCTGGTTTCAGTTTATCGTCCACAATTACCCCTAGATATCTTTTATTTGATGTGCAATCCACTGTTGCATCACAAAGGGTACATGTGTGACGAGAGTCCTCACCTTCTATTCTTTACTAGTGGGTTTCCTGAGGGTCCCTGGTCCTGGCTAAAGCTATCTAGAGACCAGGCATTTGCTGTAGCAGCATACATTTTATTGAACCAGTTGCCTCAAGAAAGTCAGCGGGAGGCTCCTCTCCAATAAAGCATTCAGAAGGGAGCTGAAATAACATTTCTTTTCACTGGCCTTTTCAATTAGTTTTTCAACACTATGCCATCTGTATTATTTATTATCATTTCATCTGTTTGAAACTGTTATTTTATTATTATTTAATAGTACGAAAATAACCTTTGAGCTAAGAGCTCCTTTACAAGATTCCATATCAAGAGACAGTACAAACAGTTACAACAGCGCAATTCATATTGGAAGAACTGGTTCCACGTCTTTCATTGCAAAAATTTTCATTGCGGTTAATTACGGCGCAGTAATTAAGAGTGTGACACATTTCAAGCGCATAGACTCTACAGCACATGACAGTTCAGTGTATGTTAATTTGCTGTTCTGTTGCGCCGCCACCTACAGTGCAATTGGAGTTTGGACAGCCATGCTCTAGAGTTTGTCAAAAGCATCAGAGGCCAGCCGATGCTGTGTGATGCTGGATTCCTATACCACCTGGAGCGTACTTATGGGGGAAAACAATACTGGAAGTGTCATCAATATGACGCTTTTAAATGCCCAGCTAGAGTGCACACTAGTAATGATGTAATAGTAATATGTACAGGAACATAACCATGTTCCTGATGCCGGTTCCACAATGGCAAAAAAGCTGTATCTGATTTGAAGGACAAATCTAGTTCTTCACAGGACAGCACCCAGCATCTGGTTGCAAGTGCTATTAGTTGGCTTAGCCAGGCAGTCAGTTCCCAGTTGCCATCCATTGCAAGCCTTAAGCGCACTGCACAGAGAGCATGCCAGACAGTTGCTGCAGTCCCTACTCAGCCTACATCTCTGGTAGATTTACTGATTCCAGCTGAGTACTGGAATACAGAGAGGAGAGCTCTTTCTGCAGTATGATTCTGGGTCCGATAAAACCAGCGCTTTATCATTTTGCAACAACAAAAACCTACACTACATGTGCTCCACCCCACACTGGTATGCAGATGGGACATTTAAATGTGCACCAACACTTTTCACACAGCTCTACACTACACATGGAGTCCGCTAATCTGCAGTTATCCCATCCGCTTTCATATTGATGTCAAACCGCGCACTAACAGTTATGTAAGGGTTCTGCAAAATTATTTATTTATTTATTTTATTTATTTAGACAGCAGTTTGAAAACCTTTGAGCCATAGGCTCATTTACAAAGGTACCTTGTCGCAGTAAGACAAATGAAAATACACAGTATAACAGAGTATAACAGTAACTTAAGACATAGATACAAACAAGCTGGTACAGGTAGGATTAATGCAAACAATACCAGAGTTATGTTGTCCTTAGTAGCTTAGTAGTAAGCTTTGTCATAAGTATTGAGTACTGGCTTTGATTAGTGGCAATTACAGCTTCGGTGTTAACAAGGTGGTTCCGTAGGACGCTTTTGAAGCACGATATAGTTGGAGCTCAGAGATGGAGGGGGAAGTGTGTTGAACCAGGAGGGTCCCCAAAGCCGAAGGCTCTTGGCCATGAGAGGTCCTAGCTCTAGGGATAACAAGAGAGTTTTCCCAGAGGTCCGAGTATGAACTAGTGGGACAGAGCGGCGGATGGTGGTGGTCAATCCTGGCGGGATAGCCCAAAGAGGGTCTTTTGTATGGGTACAGGTCAGATATTTGAGGCGCTGTCAAGATCAAGTACCAGTGCTTTAGCATACAGTAGACAGGTGTGTGTTAGCCTAGGCACCCCAGTAATTAACCGCAGGCCTTATTCAGAGTAGTGCGAATTTTATGGAGTGCGGTCTGATCAGCAGCACCATACACCAGCAGTCCATAGTCCACTAGGGACAGGATAGAGGAGGTGAATGCGAGTCGAAGAGCCTCTGGGGAGGCAGTGTTTATACCAATGTAAGATGCCCAATCGGATATTAGTGGCAGTGGCTAGGGCATGTATGTCCATGGAAGGAGAGGAGGGGTCAAAATGGATCCCTAGGTATTTATAGGATTAAACTTGTTCGAGTGGGAAAGAGGACCCAGAATGAATGAGGAGTTTGAAGTTGCAGGACTTGTTTTGAGGATGAGTGAAGAACATGGTTTTTGTTTTTTAAGATTTATCACCAATCTATGTTCCTTGAACCAGCCTCAGCTTCGCAAAGGACTTCTGCAGTGAGTCCTGGAGGGCAATAGGGTTACAACTTGAGGCAAAGATGACTGCATCATCAGCGTACAATAGAATGTTCCCTGAGCAAGAGCGTGGAAGGGTGTTAAGGTAAAGGAGAATAGTAAGGGCACAGAATGGAGCCCTGGGAACCCCAGAAAGATGGGACAGATGTCTGAGTAGGTCCCATTAATTTTACAGCTAGAGCGGTCAGACAGATAACTGGTGCACCAGGAGATAGGTCCAGCAGCAAAACCAGAGAGACTAAGGGCATCAAGAAGGAGGGGGTGGAGACAGTGTCGAAAGCTTTAGAGAGGTCAATGAAGACCGCACCAGCCAGAGAACCAGAGTCTAAGGAGGAGTGGAGAAAGTTGGAGAACTCTAGGAGGGCTGTGTTGGTACTGTGGCTCCTCTCGGAAGTCAGTTGCTCAGGACATAGGACATTGTAGGTGGAGAGGTTGTCAGAGATTTGAGAGGCCACCATTTTTCCAAGGCCTTGGAGAGAGGAGAGAGAATGGAGATTGGCCGATAGTTTCTAGCCACAGTCCTATCACCACCTTTAAAGATAGGAGTGACAGTGGTGACTTTCCAGGCAGTTGGAACCTTTCCCAGGCAAAGAGAGTGGTTGATGAGGCACGAATCTGGGTAAGGACTGTGTCTAAGACCAGCCGTAGGATACATCGGATTCAGGGTGTCACTGCCCGTACTATTACTCTTGAGGGCAGTGACAAGGTGCGCCTAAGTTCTTGGGCAGAAACATGGCTGAGGAGAAAAATAAGGGTGAGAAAGATTTACGGCAGGCGCTGGGGAGGGGGGGTCAAAAAATTTGTAGGAAAGATAGGGCTAAGGTCAATGAATGAGGTGTTGAGGTGGTTGGCATGAGGGCTGGGTCTGAGGAGATCACACCATTAATGTTGATCTGGAGGGTGGGGGAGTGCACCCCATTTAACTGTTTAATGTTATCCCAGAAGGTTCTGGGGTTCCCCATGAGGCAGTGAGTGAGGACCGATAGTGCTCAGACTTGGCCTTCTGATGGCCCGAGTGCACTTATGCCTCTAGGCGGCAGCATATAACTGCCTGTCACTGGGCCGCCAGTCTCAATGGCACGGTGCCATAGGTTGTCCCTGTTTGAGTTGGTGGATCAAAGCTGGGGTTACCTAGGGGCATTCTGCCTTTAGAACGGCTGGGTTGATATTGGGCAAAGATATCACAGGCATTATTAAAAGTTTGGGAAAGAAGGAGAGAGCTGTGTCAATGTCAGGAGTTGCCTGTATAGGAGACCAGTCAATTTGGGACAGAAGTTCTTAAGTTTTATCAGTCCACCAGGTATTAGACGCCACGCATGTGGACTGTGCTAGTGGGTTTGGGGACTGAGAATGACCGTGGAATAGAATGGGGAGTGATCGCTGAGAGAGTCTGGGAGGACTTGTACATTGGGGATCTGATTAGACGGTTGGCAAGTACCACATCAAGCATGGTACTGGAGCCTCTCTGGGGTTAGTCCTGGTAGGGTGGGTAACTAGTTGCGTTAGGCCTATTGCAGAAAAGGAGTCACGGTAGAGGAGGAGGAGGGGCTGAGCCAGTTAACATTTAAGTCACCACCAGAATTTGATCAGCGGAAGGAGGTAGTGAGGAAAGGTATTCTGTAAGAGAGACAATGGTCTGTGTTTGGTCCCTGGGGGCACTGTATGCAGTAGGTCAGATAAAGTGGTCCCTTTAAAGGGTCAGGGGTTATTTTCAGCATATGCCTGGGCCCTGGAGTCAAGGATGGGAGCAGGCAGGGCTAGTACGGGAGAGATTCTCGACATAAATAGCGAAGCCGCCTGCCTCCCAACACGGGTCTTAAGTCTCAACCAGAGCGAGCAACATCAGGGTTAATTGATGTGACCAGGCATTGTAGTGAGTCAAACTTTTTAGGAGGCTACAGATATTCATGGAGACCATGCATAGGCCTGTGGTGCTAGTCGGGGAGCTTGGAAACCAGGCAAGGGTTTGATGAATGTTCCCTGACAGAGTAGTAGCATGACTAACACCCTGGCTGGGAGATGGTGAGAGGTTTTCCTACGATTGACATGGGGGAGGGGAGGTTAAGGGGCAGGGGTGGGCAGGGTGGTACAGGAAGGAAGACAAGAATAAGAAGACACCCAGATGTGCCTGAGGCGAGGAGGAAGCTGGGAGGCAGGGAGGACTGAGACACACAGAGGTCCCAAGGGGCAAGAGAGCAGGTTCAGGAGCAAGGGAGAGAGGTGCTAGGGCACAGTGCAGAGTAGTAGATGGGTAAGTGGGCAAGTGCACTGCTAGTGGGGATAGGCACAGGCAGAGCGTGAGGCAGGGTCAATACACTGTGGTGAGCAAGATCCAAGGGAAGTAGTACTGTACAGGTAGGAGTAGGAAGTAGCAAGGGAGCATAGGTCCTCTAGTGGCCTGCAGCTATAACCTGCAAATGGGAAAAGTGGGGAGATTACAGGACAACAGGACGTGATGTCACCGGATGTGATGTTACGGGGTGGATCCTAAATTGACAGCACCCCTGCAGGCGCCCAGACAAAGAGAAGAGGCCTCTTACCTTGAAAGTAATCAGGCTGAAATTGTTTTCCTCAGCTCCTCAGGTGAGCTGCTTGTGTTGCTTGTTTGTCCCGAGTGCCTGCCGTGGTCAGCAGTGAGCTTGGGGGCTGTCTATGTAGTGGGAAAACATAGCCTCTCATTACTATGCAGTGGAGAAAATGTTGTGACTTACACAAAGGGATCCACTTAAGCAAACAGGGCTATTCCAAAATGAGGTCACACTAGGACCCAGCTATCCTAATACCTTCAGTCACAAGCACAATTAGATCCAATACCACAATATTAAACAAGTCTGCTCTATATTAGCTGCTTTGTGTATCTGGCTTTAAGGTATAATCAGCAATTAGATCCAATACCACAATATTAAACAAGTCTGCTCTATATTAGCTGCTTAGTATATCTGGCTTTAAGGTATAATCAGCAATTAGATCCAATACCACAATATTAAACAAGTCTGCTCTATATTAGCTGCTTAGTATATCTGGCTTAAGTATAATCAGCAAGGCAACTCTAGGGCACCCAGTGAATCCCTAGCTTTACACTTCAGCATTAGTAGCACAAAGAAAAGCAAATAACAAGCCCACCCAGCGGTGAACAGGGAACAAAGTTCATAAAATATAAGTGTTCATCAGGTAGCACCCCTGCAGGCGTCCAGACGAAGAGAAGAGGCTCTCTTTACCTCGAAAGTAATCTGGCTGGAAATTCGGCTTCCTCAGCCCCTCAGGTGAGCTGCTTGTGTTGCTTGTCGTCCCAGTGCCCGCCGTGGTCGGCAGTGAGCTTGGTGGGGCTGCCTCAAAAGTAATCAGGCTGGAAATTGGCTTCCCCAGCCCCTCAGGTGAGCTGCTTGTGTTGCTTGTTTGTCCCGAGTGCCTGCCGGGTCGGCAGTGAGCTTGGGGGTCTGCCTGAAAGTAATCAGGCTGGAAATTCAGCTTCCTCCGCCTCAGGTGAGCTGAGAATTAAAATAGCTTTGTCCTGAACTGTCCCTTCTTCAGTAATGAAAGACTTTGAACTAGCAACAGTAAAAGCATTTGCAAGTGAGTTTCCTGGGCTAGTACAAGGATGCTTTTTCCACCTCCGCCAAGCTGTGTGGCAAAAAGTGCTGGAAAACCCAGTCATTCATAAAAATTATACAGTGGATGCTGCCTATGCTTTACAAATAAGAATGCTTCCTGCACTTGCATATGTTCAACCAGCTGATGTTGTGGATGCCTTTGAGGAACTACGAGCGACTGAGTTTTTATATAGCAAATGTCGACTCAACTGGCCCTTCCCATTGATTACTTCAAGACACAAGGATAGGGAGGCCATTTGGTCGCCACGTAGGCGAAGACCACATTTTGCAACTGAATTTTAGAACTGCAGCTCTGCAGTCAATAGTGAGATCCTGAGAACCATAAACTCAGTGGAGGGGTGACACCAAGTTTTAATAGTCTGCTTGGAGCATGCCACCCCACTGCTTGGAAGTTCATTAATGCCCTAAAGGTAGAACAGAACCTGAATGAGCTATGACTGGAGCAATATCTTGCTGGTATAGAGCTCCAGCTCAAAGAAAGAAATACAAAGACAAAGCAAAAAGAATTGTCAAGGTCAGAGAAACATACTGTGACAGAGAGGATGGACTTCTTATGAGCTATTGCTCATAACTTCCAACTGCAGGTCTAGATTAATTTGGTGAGACTCAAGAAGACCAGATTCATTTTTATTTACCATCAATAAAGATTTAAGTTTTAACTAGCATCTTTGACACAGACCCAACCTATCTATAAGAGGTCACACAAAATCAGTGAGACAGCACCTTTGACCCAGACCAAACAAGAGGACACACAATTATGATTATACATGTGGCAAATGACCTTTACCTTTGTAAATGCTTCTTCTGACCCTTTTTCCTGACTGACAAAATCTGTGTGACAGATTCGTTTACTATGGCCTTTGACCCTTGACCCTGACGATTATTATGATGCATCACGATCTTCCAACCCAGTACTGATAAGGCACTAGTACTTTACTTTTTATTAAGCTTCATCTTAGTGATTTGCAATAAAATTTCATGCGGGAATGGTATCCTGCGATGAAGTTGTTTATTATGAAGTTTTTACGATGAATTGTTTGTGATGAAGTGACGGATACTGAAAGAACTACATGTATTCAACACAGAAGTACTAGCTGGACAAGACAAATTAACTAAGTAGTTGATTACAAGCAGTCTCAATTACAAGTATGAGAGCAAATAACCAGCTTCCTTTGGGACAGGCATTGTCACAATTACAGGTTCTAATTCCTCAGGCAGTTTCAGGTGAGGGAGGAGGAGAGGTGCAAATGTGGGAGATCAGCAGTCTCCTTCTGAGTGGTGCTGGTAGAGTTGGAGACAGGAAAGCAGCGGTGAATAGGTGAAGTAACATGGAGATGGGTAGGAGGTGATGGCAGGATAGAATGGCAGGTCAATAGGGAGGGGAGGGCGTGAGAAGGGGAGAGGAGGCTAACAGCCAAAGAGATGAGATCAACATAGTGGAGCTAAGGTAAGCAGGAGGGGCTGGGAGGAACAGGGCAGGAGTAAGTGCTGGTCTGCAGAGGATTAGTACCTATCAGGTGTAACTTAGAGTCTCATGTTCCACAGCTGGGTGGTGCTGCAGTCGACAATAGCCATATTGTGTGAATAAGTGCTAAATGCTTGTCAGCACGCATAAGTTCTTGAGTTGATTGGTGATAGCTGAAGCTCTTGCTTAATGTTAGAGAAGTTTATTATATTGTTAACTTCTGATGGAAGCTCATTTAGCCAGTAAGGCCCTATAAGCAATGTGCACTAGCCAAGAGAAGTCCTCATGAAAGGAATGTTTTGTAGCCCAGCAGTGCCTCTTGCATTGTGCTGTGGGTGTACTGGTAAGATGATTTGTTGGGTGCAGGGTGGTGCAAGGCCTAGCTGTTTTTTATCCCCTAGAAGACAGGTTTGAAGTTTGTCCCTGACTCTGAAATGTGAGCCAGTTACCTTGTTTGAACAGGGTGCATGTGTGAGTAAGTTTACCTGCCCCAAGGACTAGCCTGCA
Source organism: Neoceratodus forsteri (assembly GCA_016271365.2). Taxonomy (NCBI): domain Eukaryota; kingdom Metazoa; phylum Chordata; order Ceratodontiformes; family Ceratodontidae; genus Neoceratodus; species Neoceratodus forsteri. The sequence goes on along the minus strand of JADMNL010000033.1, from coordinate 100,480,034 downwards.
TGCTTTATTGAGAGCCATAGCCACCTGTTTTAGGGCAGTGACTGATGCAGCACTGCATACAACCGGGCCGTAATCTATTATTGATAGGACGGAACTGGTGGTGGTGAGGGGATCCATGACAGTCGGTCGACAATTTTGTTGTTGACAAATGTTACAGTGACTCCTTTATTTGCGGTCAGCATAAAAAGAGTCACATCAGACTGTGCCCCCATGCAGGGACTCTGCCCCTCACCCCCCACTACTAAATTAATCAACTCCGAGTCAGAGTTGCTTCGGGAGGGAGTGCAATACCCCAGAAAGTAGTGCCGGGTCTCAGTTGACACTACAGTGACCTGGAGCAGTTGTCACTGTAGCGATGGCATACCATGGTGAGGTGAGGGGTTGTGGGTTTAAGGTATTGATGATTCCTATACAGAATCCCAAGTCTGACACTGACTACTTTTACTACTTGATCAATGTGCCTTGAGAAGGACAGGGTGTCATCTATTATGAATCCTAAGTATTTGAAGTTGTCAACTTGCTCCAGTCGGTCTGCCTTTTGTTGGTAATGGTGAGCAGTGGTTTCTTGACTTGTGTTGATGGCTTGATATGACCATGGTTTTCATTTTTGTAGTTGAGCAACAGCTTTTGCTGCTGCAACCAGTATTCAAGTTTGTGAAAAGTGCCTGGAGACTATGTTGAGTTGAGACTAGCCGAAGTGCGGGACAATCCATGACTGCATCATCAGCATACAGAATGATTTTGTAGTGCAAACTTCAGGAATGAGCTTAGAAATAAACTTAAAAGCAGCGGGCAGAATATGGACCCTTGGGGACTCCTAGGAGACCTCTCTAGTAGTAGAGACAGCAGACCCTATCTTAACACTCTGTGATCTGCAGAACAGGTAGTCGAGAACCACCTTATTGAGTTAGTTTACAGGCCTAAGACTGCAGCTGCTGTTTACGAAGAGAGTGGTTGACTGTGCAGAATGCTTTGGTGACATCAATAAAGACTGATCCCACCAGCATGCCTCCATCCAGGGCCTTATGGACATAGTCAGTGAATTCAACCAAGGCAGTAGGATGTGCTGTGGTTTCTTCTGAAGCCATGTTGTTGTACGATTGAAGATTGTATTTTGCAGATAATCGGTGATTTGCTTAGACATTATTATTTCAGGTGCTTGGGGGGAATCCATCAAGATAGACCCAACATTTGAGGTGCTGGTGCGATCCCCACTTTGTGAACAGGGGTTACCAGTGCAAGTGTGAGGGATTTTTGAAAATGCTGGTGATGGTGGCAAGCACTTTTTCCAAGGTGAGAGCAACCATTTTCATGTCAAGTTTGTAATTCCTTGTCTGGTTTTGCCAGGTACCTTTTGTATATATTTCCTAGCCTCCTTGATGGAGATGCACTTAAAATAGAAGTTCGGTGCTTGTATTCCTTGCTGGGGATTGTTTGAGGACGTCCAGGGCATTAAGATAGTCCAGGGGTAGTACAGAGCTCAGGTCTGTGAAAGCTTGATTGAAGGAGTCGGCAATGGTGAGTAAGTCTTGGGTGGTAGTACCATTTATGTTGAGCATTGTTGATTTTTTTTATCTTCCTTCCCTAATAGTTCCTTTATGTTCCCAGAAACTCTTGCCATTACCCCACAACTGCTTGAGTTGGTCTTTATAGAGCTTAGCTTTGGCAAGTCTTATCAGGTTTAAGCACTTATTCCTGGCTGCCCTATATCTCTGATAATCATCTGTCTTGCTTTGTGTTCTTGGCCCTGCTCCACAGGTTGCCCCACTCCTCATATGGTCAAGCAGTTCCCCGAGTGATCTATCCATTACAGGAACCCCGGATTTTTCTCCTTCTAACAGGGGCAAATATGTTACAGGTTGCATTGAATTTGTCAATAAAGTACTGAAGGGCTCGGTCTATGTCCTGGATCTTGTTCAGTGGTGACCAGTCAATTTGGGCAAGCGCTACTTAAAGGAGTTAAGCAGACCTTTCTTAAAGACCCTACTTTCTATCAAGGTTGGAGCAGCCTTCTTGATTTTATTTGTCCAGAGGCAGGTAACAGGTGAGTGAGCACTTAGGGAGTCTGGATGGACTGTGACCCTGTTATCTTAGATGGGCATCTGGCCAGTACCCCAGTCCAGGAATGTGCTATTCACGATTCTTGTAGTTATGCCTAGTGGGTTCAGTTACTAATTGTGTGAGGTCTAGACTAGCAACCAGGTCCTTCTGAGGGGCAGACTCCTTTCTGAGCCAGATAAAATTGAAGACACCAGTTACTATGACTTCCTTGTTCAACCTGAGCTAGCTGAGCACCTCAATAGCTTTTATAAAGCCTTCTTTACATTCCTAGGAGGTAGGTAAACTGCAGCTATTGTGGGGATTTGTGATGAGCTCCAAATATGAGCTTAACGACCAACAGTTCATAGTTCACCAGAGCTCCCTGCTAGAGGGAGCAAGCAGCCTTGTATAGTATCCCTGACGAAATCAGGCACCCTCCCTTTTACCAGCCCTGTCTTGCCTGTATATCTCATATCCTTGTAAAGAAATTACATCATTCTTGGTTATTGGGGTTAACCAAGTCTCTGGGGTGCAGATGATGTCCGACGAATGCATGTGTGTCCTTGAAATTGTGCCCATTTTGCCAGTAGGCTCCCAATATACAAGGATGCTATCATCAGCCCTTCATGTTCTTTTCCTGCCTTAATCTGGGGATCAGGTGTCCAGGGTTGGGATGAACGTTCCCTGATAACAGTAGTAGCAATACTAAAATCTTTCTTCTTGAGAGGCTAATGTAGATCATACCCTTTACTTGTATTCGATTCAGTTTGGCTGATTTGTATTGTATTGTATTTAAAGGAGTGTCGGGTGAGATGGCTATGTGTAGCAGACCCCAGTTGTTGGCATTACCATTGACGGTGGAAGAGACAGAGGTGCAGTCAGGCAAGGTTTTAATATGTGCATCCCTTTAGGGATCCTTAGTACATCATTGTGAGACATTCTGATGTCCTGAGCATACTTTTGGTCTCATTTGACACACAAAGCAGGGGGTAACAAATAGAATAAGCAGGAGATGCATTACATTTGTGGGTACACCATTGTGCCCCTGATATTAAGATCAGATGGGAAATAGTGGTCTTCGAAACCTGTGTTCAGCTTTCAGCTGTACCCTTACAATTGCTTGAACTAACTTCATGCCAATGGAGGGGGTAAGTGGTTCTATAAATAGTGAATTATCACTTCAGGACTGCAGTTCACAAGCTCCAATCATGGGCTCCCTAGTGGTACAAATGTTACTGTACCTGTGAAAGATTACCTTTATGAAATAAATGAGTTTTTGTATCAGTGTCTGTTTTCCAGCTAATAAGGCTTGTGCAGGATTCAGCTCACGTGACTGGAGAGCTCCACATGCCCACTGGAAGCAGAACTGAATACGTGACAGTATGGCCACAAGAACTGACCAAGCAAATGGCTTTTCTGGCCTAAAAGGACACACTGGACCTGGAGCAACAGTAATTATGTTTTGGATACTGTACACTGCAGAATGAGTTACAGCACAAGCTGCAAAGCAGCCTGTCACATGACATGGACCATCTATTTCTTGTCATTCAGGGGTTCCTTTCAAATCCCATTTGTCTAGTAGCATCATGGAATTCATGATTAGCAGCAATGTAGTAGCAGAACAGGTTAACAGTAATGCATCTTTAGCATCAGAAAAGCCAGTTAGGTATTGTAATCAGCTGACTGCTGAGTTATGTATTAGAAATAAACATTTTTATTAGAAACCGGTGCCCTATTGCTAATTTTTAGGTGTAAGTGCTCTGCTTGTTTTTGTTCAGATTTCTAGATATTTTAGCATTGAAGCACCATGTCCTTGTGCCCATGCTAGTTTGTTGGATTTCAGACTTGTGTATTCTCTGAGCCTCTCACAGCGTCTTCAGGATTATCTCAGATAAAGCTTTATTAGTTATCAGATGCTGTGGAGGAGGAGGCAAAAAAGCTTGGCCTGAAAGGTTGGTCAGTCTAGAGAAAACAAAATGCTTTCCTCACCCTGACATAATATAGCCTATAGCTGTTCAGCGTTCTCTGCCTTTTAGCCATCAACATGACTTGTGTCCAAGGCAGTGCTGATCCAAGTGTGGATTTTTGATATACAGTACCGCCAAACATGCTATAAGTTACAGTACTCCTGCAGCTCATGAAGAGTGTATCTCATAGCAGAATTAGTATTCACGGAAGGAAATTATAGATCCCTAGGCCTTGGGTTCTCAGAGGTTTTAGCCACTGGTTGTTTTTCTCTCCATAGTGCCAAGGTATGTATAATGTACTAGTAATACTCCCCATTAAACAATGGCTACATGTATTTCACATGACACTGAATGCTGAAGATACATTAATGACAGGAGATGAACATGATGAATCCTTGGTCTTTCATCATCCAGCATTTCCTGTGTTGCATCACATTCCAGCAGATCCCTTCACTTTATAGTCTGCCCTATCACTTTCCAGCCGATCCCATCACTTTGCAGCCTGCCCTATCATTCTCTAGTCTGCTTCATCACTTTCCAGCTTGCATATCACTTTCCAGCCTGTTCCATCACTTTCCAGCCTGTCCCATCACTCTTCAGCCTGACCCATCAGCCTGTTGCATCCCTTCCCAGCTTGTCCCATCACTTTCCAATAAGTCCCATCACATTCCAACATGTTCCATCACTTTCCAGCTTGTCCCATCACTTTGCAACCTGTCCCATCACTTTCCAGCTTGTCTCATCCCTTTCCAGTCTGCCTCATCACATTCTGGCCTGTCTCATCATTTTCCCATCTGCCCATAACTTTCCAGCTTGTCCCAGCCCATTCCAGGTATCCTATCACTTTCCAGTCAGTCCTATCACTTTCTAACCTGACTTATCCTTTTCCAGACTTTCCCATCAGTTGCCAGTGTGCCCCATCATTGTCTAGCCTTCCCTGTCACTTTCCAATCTGTTCCATCACTGTTCATCCTTTTTCATTACTTTCCACTCTGCCCCATCACATTCTGGCCTGTACCGACACTTTTCATCTTGCCCATAGTTTTCCAACCTGTTACATAATCTTTCAGCCTTCCATCACATTCCAGTCTGTCCCATCACTTTCTGATTATTCCTGCACTTCTAGTCAATCCTGCACTTTCCTACCTGTTCCATCACCTTTCAGCCTTTCTTAGCCTTTCCAGCCTATTCCATCACTTTCTGGCCTGGTCCATCACTTGCCACCCTGCCCCATCACTTTCCAGTCTGTCCCATCACTTTCCATTATGTTCCATCACTTTCCAATCTGTCCCATCACTTTCCATTCTGTCCCATGACTTTCCAATCTGTCCCATCACTTTCCATTCTGCTCCATCACTTTCCATTCTGCTCCATCACGTTGCAGTCTGTCCCATCACATTGCAGTCTGTCCCATCACTTTCCAGTCTGTCCCATCACTTTCCATTATGTTCCATCGCTTCCAATCTGTCCCATCACTTTCCATTCTGTTCCATCATTTTCCAGTCTGTCCCATCACTTTTCAATCTGTCCCATCACTTTCCAGTCTATCCCATCAATTTCCAGTCTATACCACCACTTTCCATTTTGTTCCATCACTTTCCAGTCGGTCCCATCACTTTCCAGCTTGTCCTACACTTTCCAGACTTTTCTCATCACTTTCCAGCCTGTCCCATTACTTTCCAGTCTATTTCATTACTTTCCAGCTTGTCTCATCACTTTCTGACTTATCCCATCACTTTCCAGTCTCTCCCATCATTCCATTCTGTTCCATCACTTTCCAATCTTTCCCATCACTTTCCAGCTTGCCCTTCACTTTCCAGACTTTCTTATCACTTTCCAGCCTGTCCCAATCACTTTCCAGTTTATCTAATCACTTTCCAGCTTGTCTCATCACTTTCTGACCTGTCATATCACTTTCCAGCTTGTCCCATCACTTTTCAGTTTTTCTCATCACTTTCCTGGCCTGCCATGTCACTTTCTGGCCTCACTTGCCATACTGCTGCTTCACACTCTATTCTGCCTCTCAAATTACAGGCCTCTTTTCTTTTCATGCTTTTCCTTTTCTTTCGACAGTCAACCCTAGGCTAGACCACACCTCCTACCTTTTCCTGTTGCCTGAACGTTTTCTTCTTCCAGGTTCTTCCATTTTGCTTTTCTATTACACTTTCTTCTTCCCAGGTAGCTTCCCTTCTAGTTTCAGGTCTTTGCTTCACACTATCTCCTTGGGTTCCCATTCTGCTTCTTTCTGTTCCAAGGCTATCGCCTTTAAGTTACCAGCTTGTACTACCTTGTGTTCAAAGCCCACACTTACCCTTTCTGTTCCCAGGCCCTATATTCTTCTGGTCACATGCTGCCCTCTTCTGTTTTCAAACTCTCCTCTATTTGTTTCTAAGCTATAGCCTCTTCTGTTCTACAGGCTGCCCCTTCTATTTCTAGGCTATCCCCAATTTGTTCCCAGGATAAACCCTCTTCTGTTTCCAGACAGGCCCTTTCTGTTCCCAGTCTGCACCCCACTTTTCCCAAACCAAATCCTCTGCTGTTCCAGGATGTCCCCTTTGGTTCTAAAGCTGTGTCATTTTGTTCCATGCTCTCCCTTGTTGTTCCAGGCTGTTTCTTTTCTATTTCCTAACTCCCCATCTCCCATTCCTGGGTTGCCATCCAACCTCTATCCTGGGCTGTTCCTTCCTGTACTCAGGCTGTCCTCTCATCTTTTTCCAGACTGCTCCTCCGCTTCTGTTCCCAGGTCATGTCCTTTTGTTCCCAAGCTGTCCTTCCTTCTATGTCCAGGCTGTGCCCACCCATTCCCAGGTTGGAACCTTCTATTTCCAAACTGTCCCCTTATGGTCCAGGCTCTTCTCCCTTCTTTTCCAGGCTATCACCCCTTCTGTTCCCAGGATATGTCCTTTCTCTTCCTGTCTATCATTATCTCTTCTCTTCCAGGCTGAGGGATATGCCCCTTTCTATTCCCAAGCTTACCCTACTCTTTTCAGTCGTCCACCTTCTTTTCACAGTCTGTCCCTTTCCATTTACAGCCTGTCTACCTCTATTTACAGGCTACCCTTCCTGTTTCCAGTCTGTCCTCTTCTGTGTCCAAGCTATCCCACTTCTTTTTCCAATATACCCCCTCCCTTACATTTCCAGGATGCATCCCTTCTGTTCTCAGGCTGCCCACCTTGTTTGTTTATTTCTTTAATGGGTAAGCACACTGGAAATTAATTCCTTGTACAGGTGTGACCCGAATCATAAACATACAACACATTATGTACATAATTTACAATAACAGTATAATACATATAAATAGGAATAGGCATGTCACGTCATTACATAGCACAAACATTCAGTTAAAAACATTCACATTTAAACAGAATATTGCAATGCTGTAACAAAGTACCTGAAAAGATTTATAACTTACTAACTTCCTGATCTGGAATGGTATTTCATCCCATATCCATCCATAGTCAGAGGCAGTGCAGTATAGTGTAGTGGTAAGAGCACTAAGCTGCAAACCTGGAGACCTGAGTTTGAATCCCATCAGCCCCACTTGCATACTGTGTGACCCTGAGCAAGTCACTTAACTTCCTTGTGCTCCCAGTTCACACCTGGAAACAAGGTCCTGCTTAGTGTGCCTTTCCTGGTCAAACAATTTCTCTTTCCATATGCTGGTGCAACATTTATTTATTTATTGAAATGTTTTACCAGGATGGTACACTGAACAACAAGTTGCTCATCTCACGGTGTGACCTGAGGGGAAGGGTTCCATAGGGTTGTGAAAGATGATCCATTACAATAGTATGTGGGCAGTACAAACAATACAACATTGTAAGATTGTGCAACAGTTAGAACATAAGTTATACACAAGGTAACACAACATAAGAAAAACATGCTGCCCACTAGATGTACGATCAAGGGAGTTCTTGGAACAGTACAATCATACAACGATCTTGAACAATAACTAAAATTATAAGTTTGGAGTTGTTTATATAAACTGGAGGGTACTTGACCCCTTAATTCTGTGTATAAACCTAACCATCAAAAGTTTGAAAAATAAAAGGGTTGGTAACCAGCCCAAATTTTTAGGACCTCACAAAGATGTTGTTTGTTTGGTGTTAGCAGAGCAAACTTTCCAATTTTGTATCAGAGATGATTTATTTGATAATGTACAAATTGTAGCATTATCAGTTACTAATGCAGCGTAGTTAACTACTGATATTACACAAAGGTTTGCTATAGCCAACCTAGATTCAGTAGTCATAAAAATTACATAGCCTATACAATAAGGCAATTTTAGTATAGATTTCCATTGTTACTGTTTCTATATGGGGACCATAGCTCAAAACGGGGCCAGTGTTACTCCCAAGTATTGAAATGTGCTAATATTTTCATAAATTGTACCATCCAGTGATGCAACCTGAAGACTATGTGCACTATCCACAAGTCTAACTGTGGTACCAAAACCACTGTCTTGGTCTTTGTTTAATTAAGAACCAATTTATTGTTTAATAACCATTCCTGTAGAAAGCACATTTCCGTTAAGAATCCCATTTAAATCATTTATTGTTGAACTATGTGAATACATTACAGCATCATCAGCATACAGAGTAAAATGTGCACCTCTGATAACTGTGGATATTGAGTCAAAAATAAGTAAAAGAAATTAGGCCCTAGTATGGAGCCTTGTGGGACTCCACACTTTAGCAAGGCCTTATCAGAGATGCAACCTCCATATTTAACCATCTGATATCTTTCAGTGGGATAATCAGCAAACTACCCCAGAGCTGACTATCCCACTCCCAAGGAGCTAAATTTCTTAATCATACATCCATGATCAACCAAATCAAATGCCTTGGTCAAGTCCACAAATGTGGCCCCAGACAGGCATCTTTTCCATGCCCTCAAGGACCACACTGCGAACCTGACCAAGGCAGTCTCAGTCCCATGTCCCTTCCTGAATCCATGCTGGTTTTGTGATAACAAACTATATTTTCAACATATTCAGTAAGCTGTACATAAACAAGTTTTTCCTGAATCTTTGAGAGAGCCGCAAATAGGGATATCAATCTATAATTACCCAAATCGTGGAAAGATCCTGATTTATGTACAGGTACTACTAAAGAATGTTTCCATAAATTAAGCACTTGACCCACAGAACATGACAAACTAAATATAACGCTAATAGGATAAGCTGATTCAGCAGATGCTCTCTTAAATTTGGAGGCAGGATGTCATCCACCCCAAATTTATCCGCTTTTATTTGATTCAGTAATGCAAACACTTACTTCCTTGTAGTAGCTTTTAGATAAACATTTGTTCTGTCCACTGTTCTACAATATATGCATCTGAGGAACAGTCTTTGCTGTCCTTTATGATGAGTCCAAATTGGTAAACATTTTATTAAATTCATTTGCTATGACCAGTGGGTATGAAATTATTTCATCTCCCTCATCATGGTCCTGTCTCACATTCTGAGTAGGATTTATAAGACTGTTCATGGTCTTCCAAAACTTTCTGTTACCAGTTAAACCCTCAATTTGCTGCTTTTTAAGTAATCCATCTTTGCCAATTTTATTTTATTTTACACTTATTTCTAGACATTAATGTACTTCACTATTGTCTCATCCTGCTTATAATATTTCCACACTTTATCGCATTCCTTCATTAATTTAAACAAAGGAGGGGTTAGCCACTTGGACACTTTTCCACTTCTACATCTCCTAATAAAAGGGCATATAGAATCCAAAACAGATGTAAATTCAGAAATAAAAGAGTCTAAAGCGCAATGTATGCCAGGTATCAATTTCAAATATGACCAATCCACATTTTAAGGCTCTCATGAAAGCCCAGCATGTTAAAACCAGCAAAGTTCCTGAATATAAGTACCTTAGGTTTAGGATTTGTTTACTAATATGTTTCCACAAACAAAATATTGGGTGGTGGTCACTTAGTGAATCAGCCATAAGTCCACATTTTAACACATGATTAGGCCTGTTAAGTTAATAGCCAGTCTAAGACTATGTGCCTTCAATTCACATGTTGCCTCTTTCTGTCCCAGGTTACCCCCTTCTATTCCAAGGTTGCCATCCTTTTATTCCCAGGTTGCACCATACAGTTCTCATACTGCACCCTTGTGTCCCAGATTGCTTCATACTGTTCCCTGGCTATTCCTTTCATTTTCCTGGTGCCCCATTTGTTCCCAGACTGTTCCCTACTGTTTCCAGGCTTTCCTCCTGCTGGTCACCAATCCTTCCTGCTGGCAAGCTGCCTTTTCTGCTTCCAATCTTTTCCCCTTTCTGTCCCAGGATGTCCCTTACTGCTTCTGTTAGCAAACTGGCTGTTCTGTTAGCACACTGTACTCCACCCCCATTTCCAGGCTATCATTGATTCTGTCCCCACACGCCTCCCTTCCCCTGCTAATCACAGATGGTTCCCCTACCCACTCTGTTTCCTGGCTTTCACCTCTTTTCCCCTTTTCTGTTCCAAGGATTTTCTCCCCACTGTTCTCAGGGTGTCCCCACCCTTCTGATAGAAAGCTGCCCTTCTGTCACCAAACTTTTCATACTGTGCTTTCTTCTGTTTTCTGGTTGTACCATTAGATTTCAGGCTGTTTTCTTTCTGTTCCAGGCTGTGCCCTTCTGTTCCCATGCCCCCGTTTCCCAGATGTACACTTCTAATTCAGGCTGATTCTCCCTTTCTATTCCCAGACCGTCCTTTCTATTCCCAGACTGTACCTCTTTCTTTTCTCAGGCTGCACCATTTCTGTTTCCAGGCTGCACCCTTTCTTTTCTAGTCTGTTCCATATTCTGTTCCCTGACTGTACTCCTTCTGTTTCCATACTTCCTGCTTCTGTTCCTGAGCTGTCAGCTTCATGAGCCTAGACTGTCCCCCCTCCCACCCATTAGTTTTCAGTATTTCCTTTTCTGTTTCCAGATGTTTCCTTCTTCAATTCTAAGGCTTTAACCACTTATGTTCCCAGGTTGTCCTCCATTCAGTTTCCAGGCTGTTCCCTGCTTCCAAGAATATAACTCCTTCTGTTCAGGAGCAAAAATGGCTGCTACTGAGGAATTGTGATGCACAAGCAAAGGCAACTGTAGAAGGACATAAAGATGGCGTACAATTGTTGTCTAGAAAAGAGCACTCATTGGTCTAAGGGTAAAAAGTTACTGTATTAAAAACAGTAAAGCATTTGCACACAATATGACCCTGCCCCCACACACTAGAACCCACAACATTTTGTGTCAAAACCTGTTCACTTTCTCAGTGGGACCCTTGCCTGTGTGCTCAGTTTTAGTGCACAACTTCATGTATTCCATGTGGGGATCCACCCTGCATGCCTATGCCTTCATCGGTTTTCTAAAGTAACCTTTTAACATTAAACCATGTTATCCTTCTTTTGGATGAATGCTTTTCTGCCCAGTTTTCTGTCCTTGGCCCCTTCTGTTCCCAGACTGCTCATTCTGTTCTTAGGCAGTCCCATTTTTGTACTTGGCTGTTTCGTTCTGGTTCCAGGATGTACCCCTTCTGTCCCCAGACTGTACTCCTATCCTCTGGCTGTATCTTTCTTCTGTTCTTAGACTTCTCTTTCTGTTCCTAGGCTGTTCCATTTCTTTTCTGGGCTATTCCTCCCTTCTGTTCCCAGGCTGTACCCCATCTGTTCCTAGGCTGTGTTCCCTACCATTTCAGACTGCCCTCTCCATCCCTCAGATTGCCTTTTCTGTTCCTAGGCTGTCCCATTTCTGTTCCTGGGCTGTTCCCTTTGTTCCCAAGCTGTACTCATTCTGTCCCCTTGCTGTGTCCTTATTCTCTGGCTGTATTCCTTCTGTTCCCAGATTGCCCTTTCTACTTCTAGGCTATCCTAGTTCTCTTCCTTGGCTTTTCTCATTTCTGTTCCCAGGCTGCATACCCTTTTGTTCCCAGACTGTATCCCCTTCTGTTACCAGACTGCAGCCCTGTTCCCAGGCTGTACCCCTGTTCCTTGGCTATACCGCTTCTGTTCCCAGGCTGTACCTTCCATTTCCAGTCTGTGTCCCAGTCTGTTCCAAGACTGTACCATTTCTTGCCCCAGGCTGCATCCCTTCTGTTCCTAGGCCCTTCTGTTCCCTTGCTATATCCCCTTCTGTTCCCAGTCTGTACCCCTTCTGTTCCAAGGTTGCACCCTTCTTTCTGGGCTACCTCCTTTTGTTTCTGGGCTGTATCAGCTTCTGTTTCCTGGCTGTATCCCCTTCAATTCCCAGGATGTACCCCTTCTGTTCTGAAGCTGTATCTCTTCTGTTCCCAGGATGCATGCCCCTCTCTTCCCAGGCCAGGCCCCTTCTTTCCTAGGATGTGTCCCATTCTGTTCCCAGGCTGTGTTCTCTTCTCTTTCATGGTATATCCCCTCTGTTCAATGGGTGTATGCAACTAAGTGAGGAGTTATGCTTGTGCAACATTGTAGATAGTCTGGAGGCAGCTGAATGGGTGAGTTGTGTGACTGTTATATGTCAGATATTTTGACCGCTCACAATGTATATCCTCTGAGGTACTACAACCCTCCCCAGGGTGCAGTAAAGGCAAAGGAACCTCTTGAGGAAGGTTGCACTACTAAGGTGCTGCAGAAACAAAATTAGTTTACATAAAAGGTACCTTAGGAAGGGGAACCATCGGCACAGCAGTTGGTTTCTGCTTGCAATGCCAGCGACCCAGGTTCAGGAACAGACTCCGGGGCACTGGGCTGGCTGGGTGGAGAAGGCTTGTGCATCCTGACAACTGCTCTCTTTCTCTTGGGGAGGGTGAGGAGATGACTCGGCACTTGCTACACCTGGTGGAGGCTGGGGAAATGCCAACGCTGGGTCCTACTGAATAGAGGGGATGGTAAAGGTCGGCATACTCCTTGACATTAGTGGCATGCCATGCCCCTGGGAGAAAATGGGAAACAGTGCTCCATGGCTGACTGGATGATGGTCACCAGCTCCACTGTCACAGAGCTCTGAAATGAGTCTAAGACACTCCCCAGCAGCACCCAGGCCAAGAATGAGTGTGTTGGCTGACCCCCACAAGTGCCTTTCTCCCTCAGGAGAAGGGCCCCTCCAGTGAAGGGTTATGCTGGGTTACCTGGGGCTGCGATGTGGGGTGGTGGTGGCTGGTATTGGGGCAGGGTGCTAGCAGTGCCTAGGTGGCCCAAAGGAGTGGCCAACCAGGAGTCAAGGGAGGAGCAAAAACAAGCATTTGTCAATGCCAACATTCGCTTGCAGGTATTTGCAGTGGGGTTTGGCATGTATGGTGCTTACCCTAATGCCCTGTGCGATTGCTGGTATTTGCACAATAAATTTTCAGCATGACCTTTTGTTACCCCATTGTGCGCCATATAGGCGGAAACACGCTTTGGGCAGGATGTGAAAAATGACAGCTGTACTGCTCATAAGGAGGTGTGGTAAAATGGCAATGTTGAAAATCTGGAGTGAAAATATTGAAAATTCGTAAACTTGCGAGCGTGGAACTGCACAATGCACACTCATAAAACAGTTATTTTTAGGAATTTGTTCACCAAATTTTCAACATAGCCATTTAAGATCTCTGCTCATGAACAGTGACACTGATTTTCTTAATGTGTCCCATACACTGAGTTCACACAGCAACTGTGCCATTATAAGCTACATGGTGACACGTTTTGGGAAAGATGTGAAAAATGACAGCTGCACTGCTCATATGAGGTGTGGTAAAATGACAATGTTGAAAATGTGGAGGAAAATATTGAAAATTCGCAAACTTACTTAGCATGCATAGAACTGTGCAATGAACACTGTAAAACAGTCATTTTAGGAATTTTGTCACCAAATTTTCAACACAGCCATTTTAAGACCTCTGCTCATGAACAGTGTCACTGTTATTTTCTTAATGTGTCCCATACATTGAGTTCGCACGGACTGCATCATTGTGCTACATGGGCGGAAACATGTTTTGGGCAGGATGTGAAAAATGACAGCTGTACTGCTCATGAGGAGGTGTGGTAAAATGGCAATGTTGAAAATCTGGGGTGAAAATATTGAAGATTTGCAAACTCCAGTCAATGGTAAGTGCGCATGGAACTCAAAAACAGTCATTTTAGGAATTTTTCACCAAATTTTCAACACAGCCATTTTAAGACCTCTGCTCATGAACAGTGTCACTGTGATTTTCTTAATGTGTCCCATCATTGATTCTCAAGACACTGACTGTGCCATTGTGCGCGCTACATATGGAAACACGCTTTGGGTGAGATGTGAAAAATGACAGCTGTACTACTATAAGAAGGTGTGGTAAAATGGCAATGTTGAAAATCTGGAGTGGAAATATTGAAAATTCGCAAACTCACGAGCGTCACGTAGGAACTTTGTGCAACACTGCGCTCATTAAAACAGTCATTTTAGGAATGTTTTCACCAAATTTTCAACATAGCCATTTTAAGACCTCTGCTAATGAACAGTGTCACCATGATTTTCTTACTGCATCCCGCATATTGATTTCTCATGACAATCGAATGCGCCATTGTGCGCTACATGGGCAGAAACACATTTTGGGCAGGATGTGAAAATGACAGCTGTACTGCCTATAAGGAGGTGTGGTAAAATGGCAATGTTGAAAATCTGGAGTGAAAATATTGAAAATTCGCAAACTTACGAGCCTGCATAGGAACTGCTAGCGCCATTTCGTAAAACAGTCATTTTTGGAATTTTGTTTTGCACATTTTAACATGGGGGACCCCTTCTCATGATGATTTCACTTCATTGCATTATTCAGGTCTGAAGGGTGATTTCCAGTGACCGCGCAGTGACTGCTAAATCACCTTCGGGCCAGAATAACGCCATGACAGTGACATAATTCATGAGAAGGGGTCCCAAACCCATGTTGAAAATTTGGTGCAAAAATTCAAAAATGCCTGAGATATGCAATAAAGTTGAAACCCCCTATCTAGCCCATTATACAGCTTACCGGCATTTCCTAGTTCGCGGTCGGCTTTGAAGAGTGCAGAGCGTGTTCCTGGTCCACCAAGATCGTCGCGCCCGAGCTCCGGAGGTAAGTATGGGGTGAGGGGGTGGGGAGGCTGGGTCACAGTGGGTGGGTGCGGGTTGTGGGAGGGGGACTTGAGACTACGAGGGACCGCTTTTTTTCTTTACAGGTTTTAAAAAACAAAAAAAGGACTATTTAGACGCTTGCCATGCTGGGGTGGGCTCACAGCATGGCAGAAGATGGCTGGGGGGCCGAGGAGCTGACGGGGATTGGGCACCCCTGGCCGCAAACTACGAGGGGGCCAGAGCCGACGGGATTGGGCAACTTGCCTGCAACAACATTTGCCACGCTTGAGGTGGGCTCCCAGCGTGGCACCAAAGCTTTGGGAGCGCGGATGCGGTGGGGAGCGCGTGATGCGAGGGGGTGGTGTGATGTGGTGCTCAGTATGATAGCGGTGGTTTTCTTTAGCCGAAGATCACCGCTGTCATAGAAACTCCACACCCATTGATTGCAGGACATCACGCCTGCTCAGCAGACACTGGATTGCAAGGGAGAGAGCACACCTCAAAGTGTGCTACTCTCCCAAAACGTTCCTTGCACATGTGCGTGCTTAACGAGAGAAAGGGATGGAGCCCCAAGGAGAAAGGCACCCAGCTGGAGAAGGAGGAGAGGGGCAAAGAAAAAGTGCTTCCAAATGAGATTGGAGGAAGCTGGCTTAAAAGTTCATGGAAGAGAATGTGTCTGGTAGCTCCCACTCCACTAAACTGCAGGCACAGCCTTTTAGTTCAATGGACATATGCAATTAAGTCAGGAGTTATGCTTCTGCAACATTGTTGATCGTCTGGAGGTAGTTGAATGAATGGTTTGACTGTTATACATGAATACTTTGGCCATGCACACTTTCTGTCCCCTGAGGGACTACCATCCTGTCAGGGTAATGTGAAGGCAGAGGTACTCTTGAGGAGAGTTCTACCCCTAGATGTATGGACATAATTCTTTAGACTAAACGTATCTTATGAAGGTGCCAAAGAACTGAAAAGCAGGTGGAGAACATGGAAACTGATTGAAACAATGACTGGCACCTGAAGCTGGTGATGACTGATAGCAGAGAGAGGTATGACTTCAAGAAAGAGAGAGGAATAGCAAGGTTGTAGGGTAGCCACCATTCAACCCCAACTCACAGTGGAAATCCTAGTCCTAGGAAAATGCTGCAATTAATAATATACATTACATTATGACCTTTGGCACCCAGGAGAGAAATAAAAACTATGGAGAATCTCTGAGATCCATGGTTGTGGCCACCATCTCTCCTGGCATGTGGGTACTTATTATTATGACAGCTCAGCTTTGCTAATTTGGAGTTCAGATTCAGGTGGACGTTCTTTGGGATGGGTAATGCTCTCTCTATCCCTTTAACCAGATAATACTGTGGGGTGAGTTCAGTTGATCTCTGCAGCTAAAGGAGTTCCCCAGAGAGGCCCACCCTCAAAGCATGGCATGAGGAGAGTGGCAACTGCTGAATGGCTGTCTCCAGCTTCAAGACCATGATGAGGCATGACCTTGGCTGGAAACTAAAGGACGGGATACAGAATAAGGGTAGGTTGACCTCAGGCAGATGTAAGGAGGATAGCTTTCAGAGGTGCTTCCAATGTGGTCTGCACAGCTAAAGGAACACTAGTGGGCTTAGGCTCCACCCTCTGGCAGCTGAAGTCTTAAATGCTACACGTGAGTTGCCATCGACTGAAGATCTGCATGGCTAATGCTTCTCCAAAAGCATTGGACCTTACCACCTGGAAGGACTGCGGGAGGTGCTGCAGGAGACAAGCGGCCCACAGAGAAGGACCCTCACGTGAGACAAGGGACTCACCCACAACATAATGGACTTTAAGGGAAGCGACAGCATGTCTACCAAATAGGCAAGCCCTGAGGAAAGCAAAGCAGGAGTATGGATCTACACCTGGGGCCTGCAGTGCCACACTAAGACTGACTTCAAACAGCAAAAGGTAGCTGGCACCTGCCAGTAATGAACATACTGCTATTTTAGCAAACATAAGATAGTGAAGCAAGTTTGTCTTGTAATCACATGTAGCTTCTTTACTCATCAGAGTTAAAAAAATTCATTTCATTCAATAATACAGGCAAAATTCCAGTCTAACTCACTCACTTCCTGGTTTCCCCCTCCATGTTGTGACGTCACAAGGTCAAGTGGAGGAGAACCAGGAAGTGAAAATGATACTGAATGCCAAATGTTCCTGATTATTGAATGAAATTCAGATTTCTGCTCTTGAATAAAAGAAGCACACACATGTGGATTATGTTAAACTCGCTCAGCATCTTATATTTGCTATAACAGCAGTATGTTGCACTGCTAACAGGTGCCAGATACCTTTTTGCTCTTTGAATTCAAGCCCTGAGAGCAAGATTTTGGATGATGGCTGCTGAATGGAATGATTGCTATTGATGGAGAGTGTAATGACTGAAAGGTCCTGGAAATTGAACATACATCAATGGTGGTCAAAATGAGAGGTAAAACTCAGCCTCAAGAAGGAAAGGCTGGAAGCTGTATGCACACTACAACTACAGTGATAAATTTTGAAGCAGACTGACTGAGTAAAACTAACTGAAGTAACAGAGCAGGAGTGGAGCAGCTGCCATGCTAGAAAGCCAGGTAAATCAACTGAGGAAGAATGCAGTGAAACTAAGGGAGATTGTGATGGGGCTTGGTATGAACAGCAAATAGAAAAACTGAGATAGTAAAAACAAACAGCAGAATGACATAGGTAGGTCGTGCTGTGGTGACTAGTAAGCACACAGAGATGAAAACAGAAAGGAAGACAGGAGTTACATGTGAACATGAGTGCAGAAGGATTAACTATCTGAGAGAAGAAGAAGAAAGCACAAGCTACAGCCAGGAAAGGCAGAAACAAAATAGTGACCTAGAAAGCCACTGAAAGCACAACCAAACAGAAAGCTCAAAAGTACAGAGGAAAGTGGCAGACAGACACAGGGAGACATGAGGGAGAAGCACTAGCAGAGCCTCGGCTGCACCAAAGAAACAGTTCTTCAGAATGACACTGAGGAAGCTAGCTTAGCTACCTCATAGAATGGGTGTGTCTAGAGTTCCTGCCCACTGAACTGAAGGCATAGTCTTTGAGTTTCCAGGCTGTACCTCTTCTGTTCCCAGGTTGTATCCCTTCTGTTCCTAGCTTTAACCCTTCTGTTCCCAGGCCCTGTCTCTGTTCCCAGGCTGTACCCCTTCTGTTCCCTGGCTGTGCTTCTTCTGTTCCCTTGTTGTAACCCCTTCTGTTTCCAGGCTGTCTTGTACCTCTTCTGTTCCCAGGTTGTATCCCCTTCTGTTCCCTGGCTGTGTCACCTTCTGTTTCAGGCTGTATCCCTTCTGTTCCCAGGTTGTATCCCTTCTGTTCCCAAGCTGTGTCACCTTCTGTACCCATGCTGAATCCCTTCTGTTCTCAGACTGTACCATTTCTTTTTTTCCAATAATATTTTAATAGGCATTTTTTTTGTTTTAAAAGAAACAGTACATACTAATGGTAATTACTGTAACTTCAAACTGTTACACACATCCAGTTACCACTGATATACACAGAATATTCAGATCATTTGTCTGTCATGCAGCTACACTGTGAACTCACTTTTATTTCCTGAAGTGTCTCTCCTTCATACCCAGGGTTAATACAGAGATTAGATGCATACTGACTTCCTTACCCCATAATATGGTACCTATAGGTTCTGGCTGAACAACCCTCAGTTGTAAGCATGAATGGGAGGGCTTGCCTGAGGTTCAATGTGGGTACTAGCTCCTCCCACAACCTCTATTTAAGCTCTCCTCCAACACACCTCCCTTGCTTAGGAGTGTTTTTCCCTCAGCTCCAGTGTGTGGCTTGTGTGGCTGTGCTCGTTCCATTCACCTCTGCCACCTGGTTTGTTGTTCTGTCTCTCTCTCTCTCTCTCTCTCCTCCCTCCCACCTCCTTGTGTCCTGTGCTTCCCTTTGTTTTATCTGTCTCTTTCCCGCCACCTCAGCTCCTCCCTGCTCCCCTTAGCTCCTTCCCCCATACTGGGGCTTGCTTTCTCTTTCCCTCATTCTTTTGGGTGTTTGTCAACCCTACTAGAGATTGCCTCATGTCCCAGCTCTCTCCCCATCCTGTACGCTTTCTGTAACATTAACTCCCCTTCCAGTACAGGCTCTGAGCGACTCCAGCGTTCCTCAGTACCTGGCCCAACTTCTCACCCATTTAGTTGCTTCTGAATGCTCCTCTCTCGATTCCTTGCAAACCATGTAATTCAGTGCACATCCTTGCTGTTTCCTTCTGGACCTTTTACCTTGCAGCCCTCTCACTCAGATCGTTCTTTCTGCTTCCCTTCATTACTTGGCCTACTAGCTTGCTTGTCCTTCCTGCTACTTGGCCACAACAGGACTCTACTATTACTACAGATACCAATGGCCACTCAGTACGTAATTTCATGTATACATGTCTGGCCTCATTCACTACTCATGCTCCCAGTACCTACTTCTCACAATTAATTACTAACACAGAACAGCTTATGATTATTTTGGTGTTCAGCAATCCCATTTGTGCAATTCTCTAAATGTGTGCATTACACCAATGGGCGGTGCACAACTCAATGATTTTGCATTGCTAATTGTATTTCTACACTGAATAAATTTTGGTAAGATACCTCAGGAGACAGAAAGCAAATGTGAATTGATTGGTCTCGTCTTGGTCTAATAGATGGCATCGGCTGAAATCTCAGCTCCTACCATATAAGATTGACTTTTGCCAACTTCATCTTTCAGAGGTTCTCTTTATTTGGTACTTTCCATGGATACTTATCAGCCTCTCACATCGCTCCCCACTGAGCTATTAGATATCCCACAGCGCTTATTTTCACATCCCCTTCATTTAGTCAGTACTCTTACCATTGTTCACGGTATAGTATAGCACAGTGGTTTAAGACTCTGAGCTGCAAATCTGGAGACCTGCAAATCTGAATCCCACAGCCCCACATGCATACTGTGTGACCCTGAGCAAGTCACAACTTCCCTGTGCTCCCAGGTCGCACCTATACACAAGCTTTTCAGCTTAGTGTGCCCACTCCTGGTTAAACAATTGAAAAAATTAATCAATAAATAATGATTGGTGGGGCGCCAGGCACTGCAGTAAAAAGGCATGAATGATTTTTCCCTTGGATGTCCCACTTAATACCAAATGACCAGCTGTAGTGCTGTTTACTCAGCCGGCAACAGAATTCAGAGCTTCCTCGCAGCCTTCACTGTACACTACAGATGGCCTAGCTTTCCTCAGCAATAGAACGGTCCCATTCAGAATCTCACATTCTCCTCCTACTCCATTCCAGAACACTTCCCCTATGTACTTTTGTCTTCTGTGTTTACCATACCTTCTTGTACATGTTACTCATTCCTTCTCCTCATGCTACTTTACCTACACTTTGTCATACTATTTACTTGTTTCTCATCCTATGCCAGCTCCATTACTACTTCTCCTCTCTACAGCAGTGTTGTGCATTGGCCAGCCCATACCAGCAGTATAGGTTCGCTCACCCTGCCTACCAGGGATGGGAGCCATGTCTACGATCTGCAGACTGGTACCATACTTTCTCTACCTCATACCAGTTGCCACTTCCCTTCAGGACTGGATCTACCTCCTACTTACCATCTGACATCCTCCATCCCTAACTCTGCCAGCAGCATTAAGTACAAGTTAGCTTGCCTCTGCCTACCAGGGATGGGAGCCAATGTCTACAATCTACATACTGTTACCATACATTTCTCTACCTCATACGTTGCCATTTCCTTCGGGAATGGAACTCCTATGACCCACATATCCTCATCATTTTGATTAGGCCTGGCTGTCCCAAGTTACTATCATCCACCTCTGCCATTCCTGATGGTTGGCTGAGTCAACAATCAACTGCTTCATCTTATATGTTCTCAGTCTGATACCCAGATGCCGTGTCCCTTCAGGATCAGGACTTGCCCACCTCACTGCTCCATCTTCCCTTGTCTGCAGCCTAGACACATCGTCCATTTGCTGACTTCCATGGCAGGAGCCTGACTCTGACATGGACTGTCTCCTGTTTGCATCTACACCAATGGGGTTGCCATTTCCATTCAGGACTGGAACATCTTCAACCAAGTTCTCATATCGTTCTACATTCACTAGCTGCATCCAGTCTGGATCTTTTTGCCCTGCCTGCTGCTTCCACTGTGGAACTGGGACCTTATTGACTTGTTTGTCTCCATCCTGCCAGTATGCCACTTCCTTTCCACCACTGAACCCTTCTGCTTTGAATGACTCCACTTGCCATCTCATCCTTCCATGGATCTTCATTCTCTAGCCCCTTTGGCCTCCTTTCCCTCATCATATGGATCTTCTGTCTCATTCAGTCCCTCCTCCTCTCTCTCTTCCTCCAGGTTGATTGCCTCATGGACTTCTTTGCTGCAGGTTACCCATCCAGCTGCTGTACGAACTTGTTTTCTTTTGCAGATTTGGAACCTCGTTCTTTGTCACTGCAGTGCCTTCCATCATTTCTCTAGTCATTTCCTCAGATGTGGGACTCTTGTTGCTCATGGTGCTTTGTTTGGCTCCTTGGCCTTCTGTGGTCATCATCTGATGCCTTGCTTCCATAGTCCTGCATTTTCCTGTTGTTCAGCATGGGGTTGACCCAGTCCTGTACCTTTCTACTCTGGATGTCATCCAGCTTTGCTTAGACTGTAGCCTCTTGAATTCTTCTTTCAGTTCCTCACAATCCACCTGAACTTCCTTCCCATTTGAATGGCTGCTTTTCATCTTCACCTTGCAGGATTGGGGCTTTGTACTGTTTGCTGTGGCTCTTTTGGGCCTTGTATCCTATCTGTGACGTTAATCTTACCCAGTTATCTGCTCTTCCATATGCTCCATCTCATACTCCTACTCTGGCCATTCTAACAGAACCCTTCTACTACTACTGGGTCACTCATTCATTACTCAGGAGATATATTCCTATCAGCTAACATCCCTTAGCTAACATGCCACATAGACTCTTATAGCCATCATAGAGTTTTACAATGCCCTATCAGCTCCTCATGATCATTCAATAAATCCCATTAACCTGGACATTAGAAGATCTTCTCCATCTCTATTGGATTTCAGTACAACCGAATCCATCCATTCAACCATCATGACTTCCTGGACTGCCTCATCTCACTGACTATCCTCAGACATGGAAAGGACTTAAATCCTTCTGCTATGCCGCACCAGCATCACTTCTACGGATACCGGGAATTGCAAGATAACCCATTCGACTAAGGACATTATCCATATTTCTTCTCAATCTAATCTTCCAACACTGTTTCATTCACCAAGTTACCTGACTCCTACTTCTCAACAGACATTGCTAATTTTGAATTTCACAAATATCTTCCAGAACATTCAATGGGGACCTTCATCGCCTAGCTGATTACTAACTCCACACCATCTAAATCATCATTTTGCTCCTGGACTTCACTATTCCAGACTACAACCATCTGCACTTTTTCACCTAGTACCTGAAGCTGGGTTAACACTCTTCCAGTGGAACCTTCAGTCTCTTCTTCCGATTTACCTTAGTTAATTTCTGCCATAAAAGCGTCACTGAGAACTGGCTGTTTTAAATTCTAACTGGCAATTTGAATACAGTTAAGACAAATTTCACCAACTCATCCTTGCCTCCCACTCAGTATTACTCAGCAGTACCACTACAATTCTGTAATATCTTGCACTAATCAATCTCACTATCAATCCAGCTTATATACTATTATTACATCTGCCTCAAGCTTCTCTTATCAGGCATCAGGATTACCTGTACATTTAACCAACCTATGCCACCATAGTGCTCCCTAGACGATCACACCACACAAATAACTACACTTAATTAGGGCAGCGTTTCAGCAGAGCATTTACTTATAAAGTCATAGATCCTGGACCAAAGAAGCCATCCATCCTCATACCAAATTTCCAATCAATTCCTATATACATTAGGGTACCATCTGGACTGCTCCACAATTCTTCTTCTATTTATTTATTAATCACTTATGGCATTACTCTCATCAGTCAACCAATCTCTCCTACTCATTTCACTCTGGGATGCTAACTTGGCGATTTATTGCTTACTAATTGATTCCTTATTGCCAGGCTACTTTGAACATCAAACCTTAAATGAATTGGAGCTGTCACCAGAACTTTATAAATCATCATAACTGCCACAATGTACTGTCTGGTTTATATGTATCAAATTATGCTCTCCCAACTCAATACGCCTCTACAATCTCTTTGGACATTTATCTTTCATTACCTTGGAAATACAGACTACATTAGCCCTTCTTTATGGACCTGCTCCACACATAAGATTCTATTGTTCTTACAGAAAAGAAGAACCCGCCATCCTCAGGATCATCATTCAGTCTGTATTATCCTCGGATTGAGAACAAATCAACATCACCAGGGCACTCAACAACACTCTTCTACTCTTTTCTACTTCATGGATGCTTCCTTAGCGACTCCTCATTCATTACTCAGTTCCCTGCGTCAGACCATAGCTTGATATTCATACCTTTCAAAAGTTGGATCATTCACCAATGACTTCTTGTACCATCGCATTTCCACCATTCCCAACTTAGTACCTTATCGATCCAGCCATGCTCCTCTGCTCATTACACCTTTGCAATTCCATGGGACAAGCATCATTCATCACCTTGGAAAACTGGACTTTCTTTGCCCTCCTGCACCTGGATTGACTTCATACTTTGGATTCCATCACTGATGCAGAAGACCTACTCTTCAACCTCAGGATCATTGTACAATCAGCATCATCCATGGATTGAGGCTGGAGCATTGTCTCCAAACAGCTCACCAACCTTAAATTAGCTACTGTTGGCTACTAGAACCTAGGTCCTTCTCCATTTAGTATGCCTAGAGAATGGGCAGACCTCCGGCCATGGGTTCTCAGAGGGTTTCCTCCACCTGGGGATTTTCTCTCCTGAGTGCCAGGAGGTCATACACTCGTGAGTTGAAGGAGGTGTCCTTTTGGGCCTTCTATTCCCTACAGATTACTACCTACTATCTACTACTCAAGGATGGGAATGAGGTAAAGCCACAAAATACTACAAGTTACACAAGCACTTTATACCCCATCTCTCACTATTGCTATTTCACAAACACTGAACATATATTTGTGTGGACCAGTCATTCCATAATATGATGCTTTAACTTCACGCTGAACAACCCTCAGCCACTCTGTGGGACAGACATAAGGGAACTCTAGAGACAGGGAAGAAAGAGACAGCTGCAGATTGAAAGTAAAGGTAGGATGAATGGGCAAACTAGATGTGCCAGGTGGTCCTTATCTGCTGACAAATTCTATGTATCATTAGTGTAGTCATGCTTTGGTGTGGACCAGTGTCCCAACTACTTCTAGCAATATATTAATTGATCTTTTACTTGTAGCCTGTAGTTCAAAACTCATGGCATGGTGTTATATTTGTAAGTTTGTTCTTTTCCATCAGGAAAACTGGGAAAATATTTATAAAACTATCTAGATCCAAGACTAATTTATTGTGTGAACCTCTTATATTATTTCCTATCATTATTGATCATTTTAATGGCAGAATGTGGGGGTGGGATATACCCAGAGAGTAGGAGGCCGAAATCCCAAGTAGTTCTCTTACTCAGGCCTAGTGCTTCTATGTGGCTGGGGTGTCTGTGATGAGAGACCTCAGGGTGCAAATTCTAGGTTTCTGCTGCTTCATGCATGATCCATACTTTTCAAATACCGGAATTTTTGATATTTGACTTTTTTTTGTATAAGCTATGTTTCATTTGGAAAAGTTGTATGAGGAGGTTTTGCCATTTCTTCATTTAGATTCATTGGGTGAAAGCCAGTGCTTTCTGATAATTTATTTGCCCCCGCAGGGTATTTCTAGTAGCCATTTCTTGTGTTGCTCCTTCACTCTGGTGGAGTGGCCTTTAATCAGACATATCTGGGGTCTGCCAGTATATCTTTACATAGAACTGTCTTGATTTCTAACCCAGGATTTATTTGCTTAGAATTGTCTGGATTGCTAAAATGACACCTGTCACCAGTATGCTTCTATCATTGGGCAAGACCATATGATATAAGTGTGTGCTTCTGGGCTGGTTTTGCAGTTTCTCCAGCAGACCCCTGAAACTGAAGTCAGGTACTTAGATTGTTTGGCTGTCATATTAGAAAAGCAAGCTGTATGCTTCCAGCTGTTCTCTCTTCAGGCAGATGTGCAGGTTACTTTATGCTGGTTTATGCATAAATTTTTTCACATTTGTTGGGAGACTGGCAGCCATCTCTACTTCCCATTTGTGTTGAGATAGTCCTACCTGTTCCAGCTCTTCTAGTTATTATATGGTTGAGATAAGTTGCTGTCTGAGGGCTCCAGATGAAGCTGAGAAGATATGGTTAACTATGGTAAAGTGTTTTGCTAGGACCTGTTGCCAGTTTTCCATTTGTTGAATGTAATATCTAGCCTATCAATATCTGTAATGAGATTTGGAAGACAACATTTGGCTTTCAGGTCTTTGAAGGATTTTATTGGTGTTATTTAAAATTGCTGTGAGGTAAAATCTCATATCTCTTTACCCTTTAAAGCCAGGATCAATACAAGCTGTAGTGATTCCCAGATCTATTGCCAGCTGTAGCTGTAAGTGTAGAGGATCTGATGTTTAATGTTTTATAACTCTTCACAGTGCAATGAGTTCCCAGGTCCGGTTCTCTCCTTTCAATGACAGAAGGAATCTGCTCATTGGACAGCATATCTGGAGTATCAGTCTCTGCATGATGGTCAGCTCAGGTCCTTCCGTCAGCCCTGTACTGTGGAGACAACCAATAAAGGATTGTTTGAAACTATGCTCCCAATAATAACATTCAAAAGATATATGTGATCCTCCTTTCTTTTGGTAGCTGAAGGGTTCTGAATCTTGTTTGGTCTCTGGCCTTCCCAAATAAAGTGAGACACCATTGTATTCCATGTTCAGAATGCTTCTTGGGGTACTTTACAAGGCAGAGTCTGAAACAAGTGCAAGAATCTTGGGAAGACATTCATTTGTATTGTTTGAATTCTATTTAAGAAGCCTTCAATGACTGTTTAAGCTGGGAGTGAAGGCAGTGTAGTATATATAGTGCCCCAGAGTTGGGGGTACAACAGAAAGAAAAATAGAAAAGTGCCCAGTCCTATAGGTGCCCCAGTACAGTCGAAATGTGCACAGTGTCAGATGCCAGCATCAAACCTGTTACAAACACTGCCTAAATATTGTAAATAGTTAAGAAAATAATGCAAAAGTTAATCCTTTATGCCAGCTTCAGTAAATAGAATGCCATGCTGAGCAAACAGAATGCTAGGCTGAGCAGATGGAATGCCCACTGTATGGCACCTGCCTTGCCTTCCAGAACCAGAACCCAGAGTGTCACTGTTTAAAAATATTTATCTGTTAAGGGAGAATCGTGGTGACTGAGGAGGAGAGAGGACACAGAAGTGAGCAGGGACAAGAAGAGCTTGCCAGAGGCTGAAGATGTCCCTGAGGGCTTCTTCTGTGCACTAATACCTCAGTCACTGAAGAATACCTACTTGAATGTGTTGTTGAGTCCATGGTGCCGTGGCGAGGGTACCAAAAAGAAAAGAAACCATCCGTTTCCCTTTTCCCAAGAGCTTCGGTGCCCCATTTTATTATTTTGTTTAAAAGTTAAAGTTTCAGTCCCACCGATGCAGCAGTAGCACTGCTGTATCATTTAACATTTCCCAGAACCTAGCAAGGTCCCCTGCTGTCCGGTACTTGCTTATAATTCCCTCCCTCTGAACAGCACCTCCCACCTCCTTCTTCTGTCTCCCGGTGGTGTAGTGAGTCAAGCAGCACACTGCAACATGCTGTCCACCTCAGAACTAAAAGGAAAGTGTAATTAATTTATTTTAAAAAGTTTGCTTTAGGTGCAAAGGAAAAGCGGCCGAGGCGCTATGAAGGCGGGCCTGGGGCTCCTAATTTAAAGAAATCAAGCCTTTGGGGTGCAGTGACACCCATGAGAGGGATTAACAATAACAGGCCTCAGAAGGCCATTAATATTCATTAGAGGCGTGGTTATGGTGAGAGACTGACAGTAAGGCCTAGGACAGGCCCAGAGATTAAATGAGGGACAAGCCAGGTCCACGATTTAAAGGGGCCATGTCCAGAAGGGATCAGTATGTTTAAAGAAACCCAGTCTAAGTGAAGCTAAATGTTTAAAGGGGGCCCAGCAGGGAGGCCCAGGGTTTAAAGGGGCTCATTTGGGAGGCCCAGCGATTGTTTTGTGAGGGCATCCAGGCCCAAGATTTAATCTGACCTATAAACAGGACTGTGCCAGTTCCCAAGGGCTCAGTCAGAAAGGCAGAGATTTAAAAAGAGTTGAGGAAAGCCCAGGACCCATGAGACAAGTTAGCCTACTGCTATTTAAAGGGCAAGTTAGGCTCACTGTTACATAAAGGGCAAGTTAGTTACGAGGTCCCTGCACCCTAATTGATACCCTCAGGGGTACACCGTAGACAGCTAATGTTTAGGCATAGGCTATACTAATACATAGGCTAAGGGCATCTACCGTACAAGAGTAGATGCCAGGATATGAATGCATATTATTGTAACCCACTTTGCTTACTAATGCACACATTATACCATGTATTTTCTGTCTATTTCTTACTTGTCAGATGCCAAGATACCTGTCCTTGAAGTAATTGTAATATGTAGGCAACATTGCCATCCTTCGTTGAGTGTGCACCACTATCTTTGTTATGTAAGACTCTGTATAAGAACATCTTTGTTCTAAAACTGATGACTTTACAGAATTATATAAGGTTATCTTGGACCGTGGAGCCACCTCTAATTTAGCCAATAGGGCTCATCTCTGTAACTAGAAATGTTTCTATCTTTTAGTAACCATAGTAATTATCACAGGTATATAATGTTATGCACAGGCTTTATACCTCAGAGACCCGAGAGATCCCAAGAGACTACAGAGAAACCTCGAGGTGTAGAGGCAGCTTAGCACTGGCTCGGTTCAGTATTGGTAAGAACTGCTTAGGCAACTGTGATTTATCCTTTTGTAGTAATAAATTTGTTTATTACTGAATGCAACTCTGTTTGTGATTATTTGCATTCCCATATTGCTAAGAACCTGAAGGTGAGGTTCAGACCTCTTACAGTACACTGTTACCTAACCAGTGAGTTTGGCCCTGCTACTTAAAGGTGTGAGTTGGACCCACTGCTAGCCACTTTAGACCCTGCAGGTGATCCCAGATGTTAAGGGAGTCTAGCTAGCCATACAGAACCGCAGTAGCAGGAAGAACCTGATCTAGCTAGAGGGACCCTAGTAGTTAGGTCCACTGGAAGCAAGGGTTCACCCAGTAAAGTAAAGTGCCTGTATATTTACTGTGGTCTGACACTGAGACTGTATAATTGACCACTGCACCAAGAACTGAGACTTTATTTGCACTGCTATTATTCCTACGAACAGTAAAAGTGCCAGACTGTCCTTATATTGCTTTGAACCTGCATTTCAGTGCCAGAAAGTATTGCTTTATTGCCAGCATTTCAGTGTCACAAGGTGTTCAATCAGTCTTCAGCAAATTTCCAGAATCCCTTCATCAACGTGTATACAGATCAGTCTTCTGCAGTACTCCAGAAATCATCTCCAGTGCCTCTCTGAACCAGCCAGCAGCAAATTCTTGAAGAACCTTGCATGGTCGTCTCAGTTTCAACATCCTGTTTATTTTCTGCTCCAGATTCCCAGTGTATGACCTGGCCCAGTACAAAGCTGGTCCATTTTCTTCTCCGTATCAAAGTGTGGTCCAGATCTTCTGTTACAGTACCCTGCATCATCATCCTGTTTCTTATTTTATGTTGGTCCTGGTTCGTCCGGCCTTGGTGCCCTAGAACCCGGTTGTTCCTTCACGTTCTACAGATTCTTTCTCTTCAGCATCTTCTTCTTCATGTCCTGACAGTGCAGAAGCGGGCTGTGGCAGGGTGATCAGTATCTTCTTTGTGTCCCCACAGTCCGGAAGAGGGCTGTGGTGGGGTGTTCAGCATCTTCTTCTTCTCCCGGCAGTCCAGAAGCAGGCTGTGGATGGTTGTGCAGTATCTTCTTCTTCTCCAGGCAGTCCAGAAGTGGGCTGTGGCTGGGTTTGTTGTGTTTCAATTCCGGCAGCCCTCAGTAGGTTTTGAGCCGAGGAAATATTTGCATTGTTCTGAAATTATGGCAACCCTAGAGGCGGGGGTGTGGCCAGAACTCATGGCCTGTTCAAAATCCTCTCTGCATTCTCTCAGTTTTAGCCATTCCAGCCAGTCCATCAAGTGTTTCCTTGTGTTTCCTATCCTGCAGCCCAGTTTCTTCTCGACAGAGAAAACTCAACTGTGCACGAACTGCCTCTTATGACTTATGTAGAGTATTGTAGTGACATGTTTTACAGTTCCTTAGAGTGGGAGTATGCCAGGTAATAGGCCCTAGGCAGAGGTACACCTCAGGGTAGTATTAGAAACTGCACAGCGATTTGCTGATCTTAGAGTATTGAACACTCATAAAGTGGAGCCATTACAGTTGATTATTGCAACTGTGTATAGATTCACCCTCGTTTAGGGTACAGAGTAAAGAATGCTCATAAAGCAGAGCTGTTACATCATTTGATTTAGAGTTCTCCTGTACAGAAGAATAGGGATAAGAGTTCCCTGTGACGTATTCCCTTTCCCCATTTGTATGGATAAAATCCTGAGCAGTATTTGAATCTATTTCTGACTCCCACCTCTCTTTGTCAGGTGCCACCATCCACCTACTTGGGACCTGTGTTAGTAATTTGTGTGCAAGTTACTGTCCTCATCGACACAGTTGCTTTATTTACCACTTTCATATTGTTGTGGAAACCCAGCACGGTAACATCCATTTTGCCACCTTTGGGAACCACATACATCGAGTATAAGCTTGGTAAGTGCTTAGGAATATGGATTCCTAGGTTTTTCAGAAATGTGTTGTCCCATTTTATTTGAAAGGAGGCTCTCAACACTGGGAGGAGAGAAGTCATTTGTCAGGATCTCAGTCTTTATTGTGTTAATTTTATAGCCAGAGAACAAGCCAGATTCTTCAGGAAGGTAAATGCCCTGTCCAGTGATTGTTCTGGGTTGATGATGTGCAGGAGAATATTGTCAGTGTACAGACTGATCTTGTGCTTCTGTTCTCCCACTTTGACACTCTGAATACCAGGATCTTCTCTGATCATCTGTCCCAAGAGTTCTATATATAATGCGAACAGAAATGGGGAGAGGGGCAACCTTGTTGAGTACCTCTCCCAAATGAAATATCTTTCACTCACTTCTCTGTTCATTTTGATCAGGTCTGAGGATCTTGATTAAAACCTTGTATAACTTGTGAAGTGCTACGGGAATCTGAATCTGGCCAAGACTAAAAGGCTGCACAATTTCTGTTCTCAGGCTGTCACCCTTTCTGTTCCCAGTCTGTCTTATCTTCTGTTCCCTAGCTGTACTCACTTCCATTTCCATGCTTCACGATTCTGCTCCCTGGCTGTCTCCTTTATGTGCCCAGGCTACCCCCTTTAGTTTTCATTCTGTTCCCAAACTTTCCTTTTGTTCTCAGGCTTTAACCCCTTCTATTTCCGGCTGTGTCTTTAATGTGCCCATTTGTCTCCATTTTCAATCTGTCCCTCTTTTTGTTCTCAGACTTTCCATCTTCTATTCCCAGACTTCCTTCTTCTGTTCCCAGGCTTTAACTTCTTCTTTTCCCAGGGTGTCTCTTTAATGTACCAGGCTGCTCCACAATCAGTTTTCAATCTGTCCTGTTCCTGACTTTCTATCTTCTGTTCCCAGACTTTCTTCCTTCTGTTCCCAGGTTTTACCCTCTTCTGTTCTCACGCTGTCTCATCAATGTGTGCAGGATGCACTGCTTCAGTTATCAGTCAGTCCCTCTTCTGTTCCCACTCTTTCCTTCTTCAGTTTCCAGGCTTAAATCATTTCTGTTACCATGCTATCTTTTAATGTGTTCAGGCTGTTCCCCTTCAGTTTTCAATCTGTCCCTAGACTATCCATCTTCTGTTCCCAAGCTGTCCTCCTTTCACTTTCTGGGCTGTTCCCTTGCTGTTCCCAGAATATAGCCTCTTCTGTTTGGGAGCAAAAGGCCTCTACCAAGAAATGCGGTATACTCAGCAAAAGCAACAGTAGGACATAAAGATGGCTATATTTGTCCAGAAAAAGATCACAGATTGGTTGATGGGTAAAAAGTTACTTTATTAATAAACTGGGTGGCATGCTCCCTTTTACAATGCAGTCCCTCCCACACACTAGAATTCCCAATATTTTGTGTCAAAATCTGTTCACTTTCTCAGTGGGAACCTTGAGAATGTATTCAGTTTTCAATGCACACTG
The DNA here is from genome assembly GCA_016271365.2 of Neoceratodus forsteri. NCBI lineage: Eukaryota > Metazoa > Chordata > Ceratodontiformes > Ceratodontidae > Neoceratodus > Neoceratodus forsteri. Next base: position 100,448,595 of record JADMNL010000033.1, on the reverse strand, counting down.
TTAGGTATTCCATTGGAGGATCCACTTTATATGCGTATGCCTGCATCGGTTTGATAAAATAACTTTTCAGCATTAAAGGAGCTGCACAGAGCCTGTAAATAATTTTTCCCAGTAGATGTTGTTTTCAAGTACTGGCTAAAATGTTATTGTTTCATCTATACAGGCATTTTAGTAACCACAGTGGGTGTTTTGCTTTACAATCTGGTGGTAAGTACCATTTTACAACTATATAATGCAATATCTGTCTCTGTCAGCCATTGAGTTCTATAGTAAAACATGAATGTAGTCTGCCAACAATAGATGAGTAGAACAGGGATATAATCTGCATCATACAGTTCTAAAATGGTTCTTACCAGCAGCATGTAAATCAAAACACCCACTAGGATAACTAAAATGCTTGGCTAGCCAGAACAATAGCAAAATCTGAAATCAGTATTTAAAAACAGTTTATACTGGAAAAACTATGTATAGATTCAGTGCAGTTCTCCTGTAAACCATTTGGTCCTTTTCCTGGATGAGCATTCTGTGCTCAGCTTTCTGTCCTTGGACCCCTTCTGTTTCAGGCTGTACCCTTTTCTGTTCCCAGACTGTATTCCCTACTGTTCCCAGTCTGTCTCTTTCCATTCCACATTGCTTTCTGTTTCTAGGCTGCCTCATTTCTATGTCTGGGCTGTTCCCACTTGTGTTACCAAGCTGTACCTCTTCTGTTCCAAGGCTGTACCACAGTTCCAAGGCTGTACCCCATCTCTGTTTCCCAGGTGGCTGTATCCTGTTCTGTACCCAGGCTGTACCACAGTTCCAGTGCTGTACCTTGTTCTGTACCCAGGCTGTATACCCTTCTGTTCCCAAGCTGTATTCCTTTCTGTTCCCAGGCTGCATTCCTTTCTTTTCCCAGACTGTATATGCTTCTGTTCCCAGACTGTATCCCTCTGTTCCAAGACTGTACACTATTCCATATTTTGTACCCTGTTCTTAGGCTATATCCCTTCTGTTTCCAGTCTGTATGCCCATCTGTTTCCCAGACTGTACCATTTATGTTCCCAGGTTATATCCTTCTGTTCCTAGACTGTATCCCTTTCTGTCCCCAGGCTGTATCAGTTTCAGTTCCTGGCTGTATTCCCTCTGTTTCCAATCTGTACCCCATTATGTTTCTGGGCTGTACCTCTTCTGTACCTGGGATGTACCCCTTCTTTTCCCAGACTGTAACCCTTCTGTTCCTGGGCTGTACTTCTTCTTTTCCCAAGTTGTATCCCCATCTGTTTTCAGGCTATGGCCCCTTCTGTTCTCAGGCTGTGCCCCATTTGCTTCCAGGCTGTGCTCCCATTTCTTCCCAGGTGTATCCCTTTCTGTTCCCTGGCTGTATCCTTTCTGTTCCCTGACTGTATCCTTCTGTTCCCAGACTGCATGCCCCTGTTTCCAGTCGATGCCACATCTGTTCTCAGGCTGTATATCTGCTGTTCCAGACAGTATCCTTTCTTTTCCCAGACTGCATCCCCCTCTGTTTCTAGGCTGTACCCCTTCTGTTCCCAGGCTGTGTCACTCTTTGTTCCCAGACTGTATCCCCTCTGTTCAACACGGCGGTCCCCTCTCCCCAGTTTTGTTTATAATTTCCGAAGAAACTGTGCTCCAACACTTATGAAATACTCCATAGGAACAAGTCTTACAGGTCGATGGGAAACAGGTTGAAATAAATGCATATGCTGATGATTTAATGAATTTACTTTCAAAACCTAAGCCATCATTCACAAAACTTAGACAGGAAATTCAGAAATTCTCAAAACGATCTGGATACAAACTTAATACATATAATTCTATTGTCTTACCACTCACCAATTCCTGGTTAAACAACTGAAAAAAATGATTTACCAGACAAAACAACAAATAATTTTCAACATATAAAATTGAAAACTCTATTAGCTATTTAGGAATACAGCTTACTTCAGACATGCAGAAAACAATGGCTCTAAATATAAAAAATCACAATGTCTAACATTTCTCACCTGCTGGATACATGACAGTCATTATCTTTGTCTCTTTGGGTCAAATAGATAAAAAAATTATGGCTATATCACACTTGATCTATTATTGTCAAGCAGTTTCAGGTAAAGTTGAAGAAAAACATCTAAGGATGATTCATAATATATTTAAAAAATACTGTGGAGAGAGGGCTATCCTAGAATTCCTTAGGAAATCCTTATTGCATCTATACAGAATGGGGGGTCCCTGACCCTGAAATGTGTTACATAGAAACAAAAGTAGCTATGGCCTGGAGATTGGCTTTAACTAACAAGATATTAGATAATCTACACAATTGCACTAATGGCTAAAACGACTAATTCAACTACATTAACAAAACTATTATTTTACCCATTATCTATTCAGCTAATGCTCATATCACTTTTAAATAAATTGTCAAAGCTGTTAAGAATACATATAAACAACAAGACCCTGTTCTTCCTTATCTTTTAACTGAAATTGGCTCAGAAATTAAAGGAACTCAAGAGGGAGCAGTTAGAGGATAATAGACAAACTAAAATCTCACTTAATCACCAAATGGTTTCCATTTAATGGGAAAAAGATCTTTATACCCACCTAGAACTACAAAATAAAATAGTAGTAACTTAAGATTAAGTTGGTGGGAGTACAGATCTCTCAAAGTGATATACATGGATTTTGTTAAACAAACATAATATTTTGGTTCTGAATTGGCTAAATTTGATAAAGAATATACTCAAAACATACTCAATTGTTTACAACAATTTATTAAAAAGCTTACCAAGTAAATATAAATGAAAGATTATGGAAAATGGTGATCTATTAGAGAATATTATGACCAAATGGAGCCAGGAAATAAATAATACATACATATATATATTCTCCAAGGACATGGACAGCAGCAAATAAACCTTATCAATGCACAAAAATAAAACCATATGGCAAAAAAATACTTGCAAGGGCATATATGATGCCAATTAGATGATTTAGAATAGATTATAAAACTGATGGGAAATGCTGGCATAATTGAATGGAAAGGAAACTTTGCACATGTCATATAGTATTGCCCTGTTACAAACAAATGGTGGGGCACAACAAGATGTGAAATTGAAAAATTGAAATATTAAAATACCACTGAAATTTAGGGTTTCTATTTTTAATAATTTCTCTAACTATGTCTAAGTCAATATGCTCAGAAAATTATGTCAAAAGCAACTATTACCATTAAAGGATAATTTTAACAAATTGGAATAACCCCAGTCTCCTGACTTCAATTTAAAAAATGGCAAATCAAATTTTAGAAGCTGTTTCTAGAAAAGTGTTTAATAAACCTCTCGGAACCAGAAGATAATGAATAGTCCACATTGAATGAAATAATTAAAATCCGGCATGGGGTCATAATGTGGTGGTTCAAACTACATAAAAAAACGACAGTGCATACACAACAGCATGCACTCTAACAGCATCAGGAGAAATCCCAACATGAACTAGAAGAGCGCATGCCATCAAACTCTCTTGCTTTCTGAAGGGGTCTCTCTCACATCCCAGAATTATTATAATCAGCTCGGGGCTCGTGGACTTCAGAGTGAGGGAAAAGTTGGGGGACTTAAAAAAAAACATGCTGCCATATAGTGGGAGCTGGGAGAACCAAACCACAGCCCCAGGTCCCTGACACTGTTGGAGCAGGTGCTGTAGCCACTCCACCACGGAGAGGTTCAGCCAAGCAATGCACTGCCAGCATCCTTGGGCTCAAGCATTTACAAACTACAGTGACAGGGTAGTGGTTCTTGACATATGTTTAAAGAACCCCTGTCACTAATAGAACCATTTGTGCTTCCTACAGCGATTATTTCATGTCGGTTTTTCTCAGTTGCTATAGTGACCTGGTACCTTAAAATCCTACCACCACCACTACTTCAAATATAATTCTTACATATATTTGTTTTCTTATTGTTTGTAATAAACACAGCAACAACAACTAAATTGTTTAGTAGACTTCAAGATATTTTAATATATAGGAATTTCCATTCTTGTATAAATATATATATATATATATACACACACTGTATATATATCTGTCACTGCATCACTGTCTTTGAAAAATTCAATTCAAAATATTCTGGAAAAAAAGTATCTACATCTGTTCCCAGGCTGTACCCTTCTGTTCCAAGGTAGTATCCTCTACCATTTCCCAGCTGGTTTCCTTCCTTTCCTAGACTACACTTTCTGTCCCTGTGCTGTTCCCCAATTCTGCTTCCAGGCTGACCACACGTCTGTTTACAGGCTGTCCTGACTTCTGTTTCAAGGCTCTGTCCTTGTGTTTCCAGGTTGTTCAACCTTCTGATCCAAGCTGTACCTCTTCAGTTTCCATGCAGTCACCCCCTTCTGTTTCATGGCTGTACTTCTGTTTCCAGGCTGTATCCTCTTCTATTTCAAACTCTCCTTTCTGTTTCTGGGCAACCCCTGATTCTGCTTCCAGGATATCCTCACTTCTGCTTATAGACTTTCCCACCTTCTGTTCCTAGGCTCTACCCATCTGTTTTATGACTGTTCACCCTTCCGTTCCAAGCTGTACCTCTTTCAGTTTCCATGCAGTCACCGTTCTGTTCCCAGAGTATTCCACTTTCTGTTCACAGTGATTCAATCCTTCTGTTCCTAGTTTGCATCATTTTGTTTCTGCATTATCCTCCCTTCTATTTTCAAGCTGCCCCATTCTTTTCCAGGATACCCCATCTGTTCCCAAACTTCATCATTCTGTTTACAGAATGTTCCCTCTTCTGTTTCAAGGTCTTACCATCTTCTGTTCACCAGCTGTACCCCTTCTGTTCTCTGGCTTTAGCCCTTTCTGATCCAAGACTACCACTTCTGTTCCTAGGCTATCCCCACTCTATTTCCAGGCTGCCCATTCTCTGTTCCCAGGCTGTGCCCTTCTGTTCCCAGGCTATCCCAAATTCTCTTTCAGGGCTGCTCACCCTTGTGTTCCCAGGATGTCCCCTTTCTTTTCCAAGGTTGCTCCATGTCATTTCATAGATTGTCTCCTTTCTGTACTCAGGCTGCCCCTTCTGTTGCTAGGTTGCTCACTCCCTTCTGTTTCACCAGTTTTGTTCCAAGGCTGTCAGGCCTTCTGTTTCCAGCTACCCACTTCTGATCCCAGGCTGTTGCCCTTCCATTTCAGGCTGTCCCACCTTAATTTTCTGTGAAGTCCTTCTTCCTGTTTCCTGTCTGTCCCAATCGCTCCTGTTTCTGAGATGTGGCTTATGTACCCTTCTGCTTAGGCTACCCCTTCTGTTACATAGAAACAAAGACAATGTCAGCAGCAAAGACCATTGGTTGGCCCAGTCTGCCCCATTTTACCTTACTCTACCCCTGTCCTATTGTCCAGATAGTGTTTTCATCCTTCTGTCCCTCTCTTCCCTTCCTTACTGCTACCCCCACGTAACTATTAAGCCTTTACTCTTCCCCAGTTGTGCTTGACTCCATTAATGTTTTTGTGCCCACAACTTATGCTGGTAGGCTGTTCACAGCTCAGCCACTACATCGGTAAAATGAAACTTTCTCTCATTCCTCCTGAATCTCCACCCCACAAACTTACATTCATGTTCCCTATTTTGACCCTAAGAAACAAAGAATTCACTAGCCACACAGTAAGAAAACTCTTCCATGTAATGTTCTTTTATTTAATTTCTTGCACAGACCTTTAACAACATTTCGCCCTTAAGGCTTCCTCAAGGAGTCTGGGCCTATAACATGAATACATTAGAATACATAATGAAAATGTATACAAAGAACTTTTTATTAAATGGTGCCAACTTAAAATAGTAAACCAGAACTCATTCAACACTGCATGCCACTCACCTACTCTGAGAGCAGAGTAATGTAATTCTATAGTGTTTTCAATATTTAGATACTGCTAAATAAAACATGAACATGAGTGTTTTTACTGCTTGAAAAATATTGTTTTGCTATTTCACATTGACATTTTATGCATGTATTGTATAATGGCAAATTTAAAACAAATCTTTGAAATTCAAAGCAGTTTATATATCCCACCACTGAAAAACGGAGGATACTGCACTCAGGAGAAATCCATCACATTTCTGCTGGCAGTGTAAAATTAAGCTTTATTGCAAATAGAAACAAGTGATGGGTGCAGACCAAGCCGCTAGCCACAACTGCCCCGGTGCTCGAAATCTCGCACTCTTCATTAGGGGGCATGGCTGCAGGAGTCTCACATCATCTTAAATACAGGGCAAGATATGGCATTAGTAATTCCTACATTTCTGCTGTTAATTTCAAAATGCATGTTCTCCCATAGCTCTGCCTAGTAGCTACATTAGCACTGGAAATACAGGAGCTGTCTAGGATCACTGTAGTAGTCACCAGCTTGTCCATCCTCACTGATGTTTTATATTGCTGTATAGTAATACATGCTGTGAAATAATATTGTGAATAGGGCACAGATATTATTTGTGAATGTTTATGCTGTAAACTGCCTTTACTCATTCACGTCTTTTTCTAATGAATATTCATGATTTTAATGTATTTAAGGTAACGTGAGACTCCTACAGCCAATGTGACAATGGTCTTCCTTTAATGTTTTTTCAATTATATTCTGCTCCCCGGAGGCTTGGTTATAATGTCACAAGACATTATGCTGGACAATATACCATGCATTCAATACAGTGCGATATATTGCAAACAGCATATGTCTTTCTTTTGTGGGGTTTCACCCCACACCCTATTACCAGGCTGTGCCCCTGAACCCGCCTAACTAAAATAACCAACTCCGGGGGTTAACATGTAACTGCATAGAGTGCGAAAAATAAAATTTCTTGTGTCTGGGACCGAATTGAAACCTGGTCCCAAACACTACCTGAGTCCCTCCCTTGCTGCCTGTAGCTCTTCTCATCAATTCATGGCAGCTACTATTTTGCACCCTCTCACTCTACCCTACTGAGCTGTTCTTGTTGTGCGGTTTTAATGTACACTATTAGCGTGACAAGATATTGACCTGGTAGGTCCCAGAGACCATCAGGTCCACAACTTGAACCTCAGAGGATGCCCAGAAGAGGATCCCCAAGAAGAAGAGTGACTGGACCATGGTGGACTCAGGGAGGGTGAGGGGAGGGGCTCAGAATCACATCCCACCCGGGCCAGCTTAATAACTCCTACACTGTGTAGGAGGAATGGAAAATCTCACACAGGCACCCACAGCTGAGACCAGTGAAGATGGGTGGGTCCTCCAGGATGAAGACCCAAAGGGGTGCAGCGGGCCCCAGAGGAGGGCTTCTCTAGTGATGGACTCCATTGTCCAGGAGGGTGAGTTAGGGACAACTAGCAGAGGGAGAGGGAGGTCAAGTGCCTCCCAGGAAGTGCTGCATGGTGAGATGGGAAGCAGATCCTTAGGATCGCTAGGGTGATAGCTAGGAGGGAGGAGCTGGATGTCATTGTACATCTGGGGACCAATGACCTGGCAGGGAGAAGGGTGGAGTTAGCCAGAGTCCAGGAGGATTTCAGGAAACTGGGGGTAACCTGAAATGCATAGCATGCTCCATCACATTCTCAGAGTGCTACCTGTCCAGGGCAAAGGGAGAATAAGCACACCACATCCAGACCTTCAACTTCTGGTTGAAGGATTGGTGCAGAAGGGAGGTTTTGGCTTCATTGGGGACTGGTGTCTGACTTGGGCAGATGTGAGTTTGTACAATGAGGACTGCCTGCATCTGACCAAGAAGGGGACCTTGGTCCTTAGTGAGAAGTTTAAATGTTTCAGCAATGAACATTTAAACTGGCTAAGGGAGAGCCAGGAGGGTCAAGGGCTTAGAAACAGCCCCCGTTGTAACATGCTGGAACATAAGTTGGCAACAGTAGCAACTGAATCCGGCAGATAAGGGCACACAGGCAAAGTGTGTATAAGGGTATAAGGGTGTATGAGGGGCAGAGCATATGGAAAAGCAAACCAGGGTGGAGGAAAGAGACAAGAGAGAGATAGAACAAGAACAGAGGAGTTAGACTGTAAACAATGGAAGGTCATGCTAACAAATGCCCATAGCCTGAGAAATAAGGTTCCAGACCTGGAGGTCTTGTTGACAGAAGCAGATCTTGACTTAGCAGTAATAACAGACATGGTACTCTGCTAATCACAGCTGGAATGTCAAGGTACTGGGTTATACACTGTTCAGGAGGGATAGGGAGGGTAAGAAGAGTGGGGAGGTGGCCTGTACATCACAGATGGTATAAAAGCTACAGAAGTACAGGAAGATGGGGGAGTCTGAGGCAATGTGGGTCACCCTTAGGCCAGGTAATGGCACAGCAATATGTACAGGAGTGATCTACAGACCTCCTGCACAGAGGGAGGAGGTAGACAGGGAACTAGTGGAGGACATACATGACATGGCAGCTAAAGGTGAACTCTCGCTACTAGAGGTTTCAATATGCCAGGCGTGGATTGCACCACCAAGGTGGCTGCTTCAGCCAGAAGCACAGCCATCCTGGAATCTCTGCAGGCAGTTGGTCTCAGCCAGCTGCTGCATGAGCCAACCAGAGAACAAGTCAATTCTAGACCTGGTATAGACCAATGGGAACAGAGTCAAAGGAGTACAGGTGGAAGGGCAGCTGGGGTCCGTGACCACCATCTGGTGTGGTTCAGCATGGAGACAGGGACTCAAGTGAGCCACAAAGAGCAAAAGTATTAGATTTTAGGAGGCGGATTCCGAAATGGCTAGCTGTACAGTCTTGGGCAAGGGAGAGGTAATGGAGGATGGAGGAACAATAGAGGAAACTGAAGGAAGCCATAGTGAGGTAACAAACCAATGCATTAGGATAGTGGTCAAAGGGAAAGAAGGAGGAAACCACTATGGTTTTCTAAAGAAGTTAGAGACAAAGTAAGGGCTAAAGACTGAGTTTCAGAAAATAAAGGGGACCCAAAGGGAGGAGGACAGGAGGTGTCCTTGAATTTCTAAGGAAGCAGGAAAACTGTAATGGGAGCTAAGGCACAAACAGAGGAGGTTTAGCACAGATGGTGAAAAAAGGGAGAAGACATTCTATAGGTACATCAGTGACAGAAGAAAAAACGGGGACAGTGAGGCTCAAAGGGAGGAGGAAGAATTTAAGGAGGGAGATCTAGGCAAGGCAGAAATACTGAACAAATACTTCTGCTCAGTATTCACTAAGGAGGAGAGGGTCAAGGACCACATTTGGGTGGCAGAGGCAATGGAGGGGAGAAGTGGACACAAGTCCATTCACAGTGGAGAGAGTTCTGGAAGAAGGAAGGTTTAAAACTTCATTGGCAAGCATTTAAACTAGCCAACGGGAGGCACTGAAGAGAAGCAAAGAAATCCCAGCTCCCCACAAAACAGTATAGTTAACAGAAGTAGACAAAGAGAAGTTGATAGGCAGCAGGACAGGGGTAAATCCAGAAAAAGGCAAAGGCAGTAAGGACAGGATGGGTCTAAAAGGGTAAGGCCATCAAAAAATGGAGGGTAATGAGTACCAATGCTCATAGTCTGGGTAACAAGCTCCCTGAACTAGTGGTCTCGATGGAAGAGGGACACCTGGATATTGTGGCAGTCACAGAAACATGGTACACAGAGAACCATAACTGGGATGTCAACATACCAGGGTAAACAATCTACAGGAGGGATAGGAAGGGTAAAGAAGAGGAGGATGAGCTCTCTACATAAGGGAAGATATCAAAGCAACAGAACTAAAGGGTAAACAGGGATACGAGGAGGCACTGTGGGTCACCCTGGAGACAGGAAATGGCACCACAATCTGCACAGGGGTTGTTTATGGACCCCATCTCAGGGGAGGCAATGAACAAGGAAATGATAGAAGGAATCTTAGAATGGCAAAAAAAGGAGCAATATTGTTGATGGAGGACCTGAATATGCCAGATGTTAACTGGAGCACCTTTACTGCAGCCACATCGAAGAGCAGGGTCATTCTTGATGCCCTTCAGGGGCATGTCTCAGACAGCTGGTGTTGGAACCCAGTCGGAAGGGAGCAATCTTAGACCTGGTACTCTCAAACAGGGATGGAGAGAGGATCTCAGATTTAGAAGTGGGTAGCCATCTGGGAAAAAGTGACCACCAAACAGTGTGGTTCACAATAAACACAGCTGTAGAGTCAAGCCATACAAAAGCAAGGGTATTGGACTTCAGAAGGGTTGACTTTGGCAAAATGGGAGAGTGCCTCAGAAAAGCACTAGCAAACAGACAAGAAGAAGGGTGGAAAACAATGGGGGAAAATCAAAACTGCCATCACAGAGGCAACAGGCCTTGTGTAAAGCAAATCAACAAAACAAAATGAAGGAAAAGCACTATTGTTCTCAAAAGAGGTGGCAGGGAAGGTTAAGGAGAAAAGGACAGCATTCAGGAAATATAAGGAAATACAGAAGGAGCAGGATAGAGAACTATATCAGTTAAAGCAGAAGGAGGCAGGAAGGTAGTCAGAACAGCAAAGGCCCAAACTGAGGAAAAGATAGCCAACTCTGTTAAGAAGGGGATAAAACCTTTCATAGGTATATTAGGGAGTGAAAAAAGACCAAGGGAGGATATGGAGGCTTAATAAAGGGATGGAATGTGGGAGGGTGACAATGAAAAAGCAGGGATACTGAACGAATACTTCTGCTCAGTATTCACAAAACAAGAGGAGAAGGAGGTACCTAAACCAAACAATAGGAACACTCTGGATAGGGGGTCAATACCAGTCCATTCACAGAAGAAAGGGTTCTGAAAGAACTCTTAAAACTGAAGGTGGACAAAGCAATGGAGCGTGATGAGATTCACCAACAATTCTAAAAAGAATTAAGGGTAGAACTAGTGACACCACTGACTACCCTCTTTAACAAATCATGGGAGGACGGGGTGGTACCTGAGGACTGGAGGAGGCGGATGTGATTCCACTTCACAAAGTGGGAACAAGGCAGAGGCAGGAAACTACAGGACTGTGAGTTTGACCTCAGTGGTGGGAGAGCGATGGAATCACTCTGAAAGAAAGAATTGTTGAGTACTTAGAGGCCAGCAGGGCACAGGATCCAAGGAGCATGGATTCACAGTAGGGAGGTCATGTCAGACAAATCTAATAGATTTTTTGATTGAGTTACCAAAGCAGTAGACCAGGGAGGGACTGTGGACATGGCCTACCTAGACTTTAGCAAAGCATTTAACACAGTCCCACACAAAAGATTAATATACAGGTTAGCCGACCTTGGGTGGGTCCCAAGGTGGTAGCCTGGTAAAAAAATCGGCTGGACAACAGGGCGAAGAGGGTGATAGCAAATGGAGTCCACTCTGAAGAAAGGGGTTACTAGTGGGTACCACAGGGTGCAGTAAGGGACTGATCCTCTTTAATGTCTTTATAAGTGACATCAGCGGAGGGACTGGAAGGAAAATATGTCTCTTTGCAGATGGCACAAGATCTGCAACAGGGCTGATACACGAGGTGGGATGGAAAGGATAAGAAGGGACTTAGCAAGGTTGGAGGAATGGTCAAATGTATGGCAGCTAGATTCAACGCAAAGAAATGCAAAAGTAATGCACCTGAGAAACAAAAATCAGGAAAAGTACACAATGGGGGTGAGATACTAACAACAACAAAAATGGAAAGGGACCTGGGGGGTAGTCATCAGATGACCTAAAGGTGGGCAAGCAATGTGAGAAGGCAGTAAGGAGGGCTGTGGGGATATTGGGATGCACAGGGAGTGGCATCCGGTCTAAAACAAGATGTTCTCCTCTGTACAGACAGTTGGTGAGACCCCATCTGGAGTACTGCATGCAGTTCTGGAGACCCCATCTCTGCAAGGACATAGACAAAATGGAGGCTGTCCAGAGGAGGGCAACTAAAATGGTGCAGGGTCTGCACCAGAAACAGATGAAGAGAGACTAAAAGAGCTTAACATGTGTACCCTTGAGGAAAGGAGGAGAGAGGGGACATGATGGAAACTTTCAAGTACCTCAAGGGAATTAACAAAGTTCAAGAGGCTAGAATCTTTCAGAAAAAGAGATATGCAAGAACAAGGGGCCAATTTGAAGATAGAGGGGACGGCTCAGAGTTAATGTGAGAAGTATTTTTTCATGGAGAGGATTTGGATGCATGGAACGGCCTTAGTGAGGAGGTCGAGTCAAAAACAGTGGGGAATTCAAGAATGCATGGGACAGACTCAATTCTAGTGGGGGTAGGAGAATGAAGGCTGTTGGTTAACTAGGATCTGCAGCTTATCTATTAGGTAGGAAATGGGAAGACTAGGTGGGCCAAGCGATCCTTATCTGCTGTCAAATTATATGCTTCTATGTAACTCCACAAAGCTAAAGGTGGATATAGTCATGGGGTCAGATGTGGTACATCCAAGGATATTAAGGGAGCTGTGAAGAGAACTTGCAGCACTTCTGGCGACCCTTTACACACAGTCACTCATCACAGGGGTGGTTCCAGAATACTGGAGGAGGGTGCATGTAGTATCACTGTACAAAAGTGGCAGTAGGAAACAGGCAGGGAACTACAGGGCCAGTCAGCCCCCTCACCTCAGTGGTGGGGAAGATCATGGAGACACTGCTGAAAGAAAGGATAGCGGCACACCTGGAATCTAATGGAGCCCAGGATCTGAGGCAACATGGATTCACAGCAGAGAGTCATGTCAAACAAATTGGATAAGATTTTTTTTTATTGGGTGACTAAGGAAGTTAAGCAGGAGGGGTGGTAAACTTCACCTAACTAGAGTTCAGAAAACCTTTGACACCGTCCCACATAGAAGACTGGTTAACAAGAAGGAAATCTGGGCATGGGACAAAGGTAATACACTGGGTTAAAACTGGCTGACAGACAGGAGGCAGAGGTGTGGTAAATGGGATCCAATCCAGGAAGAGAGGTGACCAGTGGAGTACCACAGGGATCAGGACTGGAACCAGTCCTGTTCAGTGTCTTCATTAGTGACATTGCAGAGGGGCTGGAAGGAAAGGTCTGCCTATTTGTGGATTACACCAAGATCTGCAACAGGGTGGATACTGCAGAAAAGGTTCAAACAAGCATTTGTCAATGTCGAATGTTTGCTTGCTGGTACTAGCATTGATACTGCAGGAGTTTGAGAGATACATAATAGGAATGGTGGTGATATTGAAGTAACACCAACTCCCACCACCCTGCAGAGACTGACAGGTGTTGAGGATGTGCCCCAGCTGGATCATCGGCCATAAACTCACGGCATTCCCTCACCCACCCTGCAGACACCAAGGGTGTGGCGGTGTTGCCTTGAGTCTCGGCCCTTACGCCCAGCCCATTTGAAAAGGAAATAAGCTGAGATGGGTGCAGTATAAGAGATGAAGTGAATGTTAGGGCAAAGACCCCAAGGCACACCTCGATGGCTGTCAGTGGCTGCAGGGTGGGGTGGAACTGTTGAGCACTGAGGCTGACGATCCTAAGTCACACTCCCAATGCCTTCAGTGTGTACAGGGTTGGCATTACAGTTGGAAACCTAATGCCCCAGGTGTGTGTTGGTAGTTTTGCTCCAAATTTTCAACATGGGCATTTTGGCAGCCCACCTCATGAACAATGACAGTATGATTTTGTTATTCAATGCCAAAAGTGATTTCACAGCGAGTGTGTCATTCGGCACCACAAAGTGAAAACACATTTCAGGCAGGATGTGAAAAATGACAGGTGTACTATTGATGAGGAGGTTCAAGAAATGGCAATGTTGAAAATGTGGAGTGAAAATATGAAGACATGGTGAAGTTATGAGTGTCCATAGAAACTGTGCAATGCACGCTCAGAACGCAGTCATTTTTGACATGTTCTCACCCAATCACACACGACTAGATATGCCACCACAATAGTAGCTACACCATCACAAACGATTGTCAGACTAACAGACTGGCTTTTGTTACAATATTGCACTGTGGCGAGCCTCTGTACCACATCAAGGTAGCCAGTTCCAAAGAGGTCCAATCATACACCATTAGACATACCACCACAATACTATCCACATCATCACAAACAGTTGTCAGACTAGCAGACTGGCTTTTGGTGACAATGTTGCATCGTGACAAGCTTCTGTACCATATCAAGGTAGCCAGTCCCAGAGGTCCATTCACACACCACTAGCCATACCACCAACCTGGCATTTAGTTACAACGTTGCATTGTGGCAAGCCTTTGTACCACATCAAGGTAGCTAGTCCCACAGAAGTCCATTCACACCAGTTTGTCAACAATAGCTAAATGGTACCCCAACCCCATACATAGGGACAAGTATGTTTTAAGGAGGGGCAGATTGTAGTGCCAAAGTTTGGCAGACCAGGGAAGACAACAGGGAGGGAAGGGTTAACCCCCACCCACTTACCACAGCCAGCTGGCTGGCTGACCACTTCCTGTCCTGGTCTACCCCCCGGACTCTTCCTAGGCTTCAGCCTTTGTCCTGGCTAGGCCAGGGCCCAGCCAACACCTAAAGGGGCCATAAATCAGTCCAAGGGGCTGACCCAAGCCCAGGGACCCAATCGACTGACCAGAAGGCAAGTCCACCTCCAGGCTAGAAAAGGGTCTCCCTGCTAGCCAAAGGGCAGTTTTGGACTGGATGCTTACAGAGTCAAGCAGGGTCCAGATGCCTGGAAGCTTACCTGTAGCTTGGGTCCGTAGCTCCCTGGTGGTGGCTCCTCTGTAGCCAGGGGTCCTGGGGTCTTCAGCAGCAGCAACAGTAGTTGTCCTCCAGACCTGAGGGGTCCAGCAGTCCTCTAGACATCTGCAAGCAGCCAGTCCCACAGGTGTGTCCCCTTGGTTGTCTGTTCCTGGGTGGGCAGTTCTTGTTGGAGTAGCCTGGTGGGCATATTCTGGGGTGGCTGGTCATGCACAGTGCCTGAGACTGCTATTGCAGCTCCTTTGTCCCATCTTTGCCATGTGCAGCCTGAGGTGTATTTTATTTTCTTTTATATTCACTGGTTGGTGCTGGGTCGTCTGAGTGTGGGCTCTGGACGTTGCCCCATGAGGCTGCCTTGTAGTGTTCTTGCTCCCCTGGTGGCTGCCTGCAAAGCCTGCTGTAGTGGGCAGCTTGTGTTCAGTGGTGCCATTTCTTTCCTGCCCCTGACCCAAGTCCCGTCCAGTCTAGTGATCACTGATGGCAGGTGGGGCCCTGCCGCTGGCTGATGCTGGCCTCCTGCTCTGGCCCCACTCTGAGCAATATACAGCTACCTTAGTGCGGCTGTGGACCTCCTGTACTAAAGTCCACACTGCTTTGGAGGGAACTGGTTGAAAAGACGGACCGTACAGTGCAGCACAAAAGTTTCGGGCAGAAATCAGCACCCAGATGACTGGGGTTCCACTCCGTGGCTGCAGAGGGCAGTCTGAAGCATCATTTGGGAGCAGGACTTCGAGCTTCCCCACTAGCACTACCAATGATTCTCTGTGGGCAGAGGACCTGGGACAGAAGGTAGGGGCGGCAAGCCTAAAATTACGTTCTTCAGCACTGGAGGTGCCTGGAAAGGGGAGGAAAGCAAGAGACTGGGCAATAAGTGGCCAGGGCCCAAAACCAAAGGAAACTGGGGACAAGGAAAGAGGAGGAGGCAAAAGTGGGAGGAGCACCCACAAGGGATAAAGGAAGGAGCACTGTGGATTTGAGCCCAGGGCCATAGTTTTGGTGCCAGTTTGGCTCCCACCTAAGGGCAGAGGGGAGAAGGAGACACACAAAGCTGAAGCTTATTCAGAGGTGCAACCTGGGAGCACAGGGAAGTTGGGTGGCTTGCTCAGGGTAACACAGTGTCCAGGTGGGGCTGTGGGATTTAAACCCAGCTCTCTAGGTTGGCAGCTCAAAGCCTGAAACCACTGAGTCCTGGAATGGAGGAAACACGACTGTGGGTAGTACACCCAGGCTGGGAGTGCAGGGGTGGGGCCAGGAGTTAAAGGAGCATCCATTAATGTGTATGGAAAGCAGGGCTAGGTCCAAGCCCTGTACCAATAGGGCCTGCTGCAGTGCTAGTATTCAGGAAGACAGAGCTAAGGCTGCGCACCCTGAAAAGCTTAGCCCCCCTCCGAAGAGGTCCAAGGCCTTCACTGGGAGGCCTGACCACCCCTATTGACCATCTTATTTTCCCCGGGACTGCTTGTTGGTGGCTGCTGAGACCTGAAAATCGAGGGAACAGCCAGGTTGATGCTGTGCTGCCTGTCGCCTGACTCTGGCCATAGGTAAACCCCTGTCCTGGTAAAAAGAACAGCTGTTATTGTGTCATTGTTATGTGTTTCCTGGTCGCATCCCAGGATGTTATTGACCCCAACTGACTAAACTAATTGCATCAGGGTTTGCTCAAAATTGCAGCAGGGACTAAACTGCCTGCCCTACACCGACCGAAGTCACCAATCCACATCGGGCTGAACTTGCCTGCCCTGCACTCAACCAGTTATGAACAGCTGAAGAGTCAAACCACATGAAAGTAATAGGTACTGATTTCAGGCATGCCAACTTTGCAAAGATGGGGGACTGTCTTAAGAAATCACTGGCAGGGAAGAAGAAAAGAAGGAGGGTGGAGGAACAATGGGAGAATTTTATGGAGCTGTAGCAGAGGCAACAAGCCACTGCATTAGGCAAGAAAGCAAAAAAAAAAAAAAAGAGAAAGAAAAACACTATGGTTCTCAAAGAAAGTAGCCAAGAAGGTAAAGGTGAAATGGGTGGTATTCAGGAGGTATAAGGAAACACAGAGGGAAGAAGACAGGAAATATATCTGGAAAAGCAGAGGAGGCAGGAAAGCAGTCAGGAGTGCAAAGGCGCAAACAGCAGAGAACAAAAAATTATAAGAAGGCTTTTGTAGTGACCTTGGCAGGCTGGGTAAGTGATATGACAGGGACACCCTTGTATTTATAATGCTATTGTAAGCTGGTAAGAGGTGGATAAGGAACATGGATGTGCACTTGATTAGGCCTACACATATTTTATAAAATGGTCAATAAAAGGCTATGTTATCAACTTGATGGGGCTGGAATATCAATGTTGGGAGTTGGATCAGTGTGTGCTTGGGGGATGATGTTATGGCAGAGGTATGTGGGAATCTAAATTAAACATCCAAACTCCTGGACAGCCACCATCACTGCCACTGGACTACTCCTTCCAGGCCCCAGAAAAGCCTCTGACCCTCTGTTGACAGGGTATTTCAAGTGCCACGTAGATTGTTATCTCGGTGGTTGGGCTGCTGCAAGTGCTGAGTGGGGTGCAGACATGGTGTTTAAGTTCAGAGACTGGTTATGGTGGGAGTGGTTGTTCCAGCTGTAGAGAGGGTAGTAGACTACGGGAATGCTTGTGCAGGAGCTGAAAGGGTAGTCATGATGGAGGGAGGGGTAGGAGAGGAGGGTCATTGGCAGGCGCAAGGGGCTGAAAGCGGTGGTCTAGTGGTGGGTGGAGATGTTTGGTACAGATTCTGGAAGGATGGATCATCTGCAGAGATTGCAGTTGTTCTGGGGAGGAATGGTGAGTTTGGGGCTGCAAGGGTGGTACAATGGCTAGGAGGATGGTAGGCTGGTGTGGGATGCTTGTCTGGGGTGTGTGGTGCTGATCCATCTGCAGAGAGTGTGGTCTGGGGGCTGATCCATGGAGTGGAAAGTGATTCAGCTGCACGAAGGGTGGTCTGCTTGGGAGGTGTGCCAATTCCTGGTACTGGACCAGTTGTGCAGCGACAAGGGGGTGCATGGCATGGGGGACCACACCTCATACTGTGGGAGAGCCATGCCTTGTCATGTCAAATGGCTAAAATGTGAGAGTGCTCATTATGATAAGAGGCAGTAGGATCATCATCAAGTGGGACAGATTAGTTCATTGCAACTCGTAATGTGGAGTAGCAGTACCTTCACAGGACAGCAGGGCAAAATGAGGGTAACACCACCCAATGTGGGTGTGGCAATGTGGTGTAGGGTAGCAGTACCTTTACAGACAGCAGGGCAAAATGGGGTCACAGCACCCAGTGTGAGACAGCCCTGTGTTAAGCAAGAAAGCAAAAGTAAAAGAAAGAGGATACCGCTATGGTTCTCAAAAGAGGTAGCAGAAAAGGTAAAGGCTAAAAGAGTAGCATTCTAGAAGTTACAAGTAGCCGAGAGAGAAGAGGATAGGAAAGTATATCAGGAAAACAGAGACAGGCAAGTAAAGCAGTAAGGAGAGCAAAAGCACAAACTGAGGAAAGAGTAACTTGGGGAGTATCAAGGGGCTAAAACTTTTTAGGTATGTGAACAAAAAGGAAGATATGGGGACTGTACAGAGGAAGCAAACATCTTGAACAAATACTTCTGCTTAGTTTTCACAGTAGAAGGGAACTGGCAGGGACCACAAAAGGTACAAGAAGCTTTGAGGGAGGGAAATAGAATGTAGCCGATTTTCAGTGGGGACAGTCTAGAAAGCACTAGACAACCTGAAAGTAGGCAAAGCTATGAGGCCAGAAGGGGTACATCCAAGGATACAGAGAGAACTTAGGGAGGTACTAGCTGCACCTCTGACAGACCCTTTAAGTGATCACTGGAGAGTAGTCCCAGAGGACTGGAGAAGGCAGATGTAGTCTCACTTTATAAAGGTGGTAGTGAAGGAAGAGGTGAGCAATTATAGGCCTATTAGCCTGACATTAGTGGTCTGTAAGTAGATGGAAATATTACTGGAGGAAAGGATTGTAGAATATCCTGTATCCACCAGACTGCAGGACCCAAGGCAGCATAGTTTCACAGAGGAAAGTCATATCAAACAAATCTGATAGACTTCTTTGACTAGCTGACCAAGGAGCTAGATCAGAGAGGAGGCGGTGGTCATGACACCTAGACTTCAGCAAGGCTTTTAACACCATTGCACACAGAAGACTAGTAAGCAAGTTAGGTTACTTGGGGGTAGATAATAAGGTGGTGACCTGGATAAGAAACTGGTTAGCAGAAAGGACTCAGAGGATAGCGGTTAATAGAGTGTGCTCCAAGAAAGGGAGGGTGACCAGTGGTCTGTCTCACATCTTAGAAAGGAAACAGAGTGGAGGCAGTCCACAGAGGGCCAATAAAAATGGTGCAGGGTCTGCATCAAAAGCCCTATGAAGAAAAGCTAAAGGAGCTAAACATGTACACCCTGGAGGAGAGGAGGATATGACGGAAGCCTTTTAAATACCTTAGCTGGGTGCTTTGACACTTCAATCCCACCCCTTAACCTAACACACACTTTTGCAGCTGCCTCTATTCCCTTCTAATGATAGAATAACTTTGAATCACTCCCATTTCTATGTTGATGCCATCTGGTTGGCCCTTTAGTAGCTCCCTATCCTTCTGAAGTCTGCCTTTCTAAAGTCTAGGACCTTGGTCTTTGTGGATATCTTCTCCCTGCCCATGTCCAACCTGAACCACACTTTGCGGTGGTCACTCCAACCTAGGGTATCCTCAACCTGGATGTCCTGGACATGGTCCCTATCTATCAGTAACAGGTCTAGGACTGCCCCTCACTAGTTAGAACCATGACACCCTGTGTGAGGAATCCGCTCTGCACTGCATCTAGGACTACCGACTCCTGGCGAGGTTGGGGAGGATCTTCCACTTCACCTAAGGAATATTAAAACCCCCACAATTATCACCTCTCCCTTCTCCGCAGCTGCCTTATCTCAGAACCCAAGTCCCTATCCTTTTCCTTCTCCTGGTTAAAACAGTTTATAAACCACCCCATCTTACCTTCTTCCACCTGGTGGATTGTAACTGCACCCTCAGCACTTCTGCCTTCCTCTTCTGACTCCTCCCTCGTGCACATTATTCCTTGCCCTAGTATGCTGCTACCCCTACTCCACTGTCCCTTCTGTACAGTTTATACCCAGGGATTGAGAAGTCCCAGTCATGGCTAGGAGTAGCCCCAGTTTCAGTGACAGCCACAGTCCTCCCTCTTCCCTGACAGCAACACCTGCAGGTCATCCATCTTGCTACCAAGGCTTCGTACATTCAGGGACACTACCATGGCTCCACCATGAACCTGAGACCCCCCTTGGCCAGACTGTCCTTCCTCTTGCTCTCCTCTGTTGCTTCCACCTGTCCTGTGCTTCACCTTTAATTTCCTTATGGTCTCTGTTAGCATTTCTTCTACAAGTATCCATATCATGTGACCAATCTCACTTCACTGGAACCACCAACCCCTACTGTCTGTTTACTGGCTTCTGCCCCACCCTTTCTCCCAGCCCTTACTCAGAATTCAACCTGCCCGGATTGGTAGGGGCTCACAGCCTCCTCCTCCTCCTCCTCCTGAAACCCATTCTGCCCTCCTCAGCACTTTAAATATGGGCCCTATGTTATGTACTCCCACCAGTCTGTCCCTAAGGACCACTCAGCTGAGGCACAGCCTATCTGGTACATATAGGGATTTATCACTCCATGTCCAACCCCCAGACCAATACAACTATAACCTTCCTCTATACACCATCCACGCAGCCAGACATTAAACTCATTGAACTCCTCTATCCTCATCTTCCTAGATGTGCTGGCTTACGTACTGCCAACACTTTAGAAAAGGCTACCAACCTGGCCAACATCCTCTACAGATCTTCTTCACTTCCCTGAACCTCTCCTGCACCATCTCACCACTTCTCCAGCTATGTCATTTGTTCCTGTATGGTAATTACATCGGTTCCCCCAACCCTGCACTAGCTGAGTAATCCTTGCACACACCCACTTTGACATCATCCCTGGCACTCTATCCATTCCTCAAGCTCTTTTCCATTCCTTAAGCTCTTCTCCTTTCTTTCTGCTCCCTCAGCCTTGCTCTCCAATCCACCCCACCACTCCATTAGTCTGACTGTCCCTCTTTCTGCTCTCCTTAGCCTCCCATCTTGCTTTCCATCCCTCTGTTCTGACCACTCTCCTGTACCCTAAACTCCTTCATCGATCCTTCCCTTCTTTCAATTCTGTCCCCTCTTTCCCACACCTGTTCCACCCTAGATGACTGTCCCTCAACTGCTGCCATGCACCTTCCACCCCTTTTGTGGCTAACCCAGTCCCTCGGACTTGCACCAGACCCCTTCCTACCTCAGTCACCACCATCCTCTACCCAGATCAGTGGGAGGACTGTTACACACTGGCACCTCATTAGGTGATTCCACTCTGGCCCCCCTCGTAACCTCACCCCACTGACCACCATCCTCCACCCTTTCTCCCCAATACCCCATATCCTGTGAGGTATGGAGCCCATGGCACCTGGGTCCTCCCTCTTCAACCCTCTCTGTCTGGCTGTCTCTAACTTCGGCTGCCCCACCCACCACTCTTTCCCTAGCCCCCAGAAACCTTCTCCAGTCCCATCTAAGCTGTCTCACCTCTGCCAGCAGATGATTCAGGTTCCTGCACAAGGGTAAACAATAGGGCTGTGCGAATACCTTTTTCAATATTCAGCCGAATATTCGGAATTCTACAACATTCATTATTCAGTATTCAGCCAGTAACATAATTAATAAGAACCAGAACTCTCCTCCTCTCCCAGCCCATGCAAACAGCAAAACCCCAGCCCTCCACCCTCTGTCAAAAAGCCTCCCTCCCTAGCACCCACAAGTTGTTTTTTGTTTGTTAAGTGCCCCAATAAAATAGTAATACAAATTCTGGTATCGTGTGACCGTGGCTCTACTCACCCACTTCCATGGTTGATCTGTAAACTTCTGTGCTCTGTCTGTACTAATTATAAAAATAATACATCATGCCCCACCCCCACACACACACTCATAGCACCTGTCTCTGGCACCCACCCACCCAGTCCAGCATCCAGGCAGTTATCTAAAGTCAAGCTGAGAAGGTGCCTGGCGCAACCTCCCTCCTCCCGGCTGGCTGCCTTCTCATGAATGAAAGTGCTTGTACGCTTGCTATAGTAAAATCAGCTGATCAGTGAAACCCTCCTGCAAATGGGGGTTCCCAAAGACTTCAGGAGCTTGCTTGAATGCTCTGAGCCTGAATAGTGTTTGGCGTTTAAGCCATTTATCTGTGAGTGTTTTTAGAGCCTCTGGTACTGTCTCTTGAGAGCTGTCTGCTTGCAGACATAATTAGTTGTATGGGGGTCTGTGTGTTTCTCTGCTTGAGTACCACTCGAGCTGCTGCTAATTCCTCCATTTTGCAGTCACTAGGGTGCAAGGAACCCATCTGAAAGATGTAACTGTTTGCTAGAAATCATTTAGAGTAATAATGAAAATACAGTTTGTCTAACCTGCTTTCTTTGCAGTCAGAACTGTGTTTGCCTGAGTTCCCATTCTAGTTTTGAACTGCTGAACTGGACCAATCAGTGTGGGTTAAGGTAGCTCTAAAATGGTGCCTTGGATGAATCAGAACTTGGACTCGTAATCTGGAGCCAGCCACAAGAGGATTGTATGGGCAGTGACTCTGGGAGATGTGGTTTGGACTGGCGCCTTTTTGGACCAACAGGGGCAGTCTATTGTGAGTGACAGCCAATCCAGCCAAGAACTGGGAGGAACTCAAAGGAAGTGCCCAGTTTTGTCTGCTGGAGTTTCAGTTGAGCTCTGGCAGTGAAGAGGGAAGGAGCCCTGTGTTTTGGTGTGCAGTTTTAGTCGGAAAGCAGCGTGTAAGGCCCAGTTCCGGTCTGCAGCTTGTGTAACTGCTTGTTAGGACTGAATCCGCCCTGTGAAGAAGAATCAAAGGATATCTGAAGAGTAGAAACCAGGCTCACCCTGTAGAAGTGAGAAATTGCTGATTGTGCTCGGTCTGTCAGGAAATGAATCTGCTGTGTAGTCTCCGGTACTGTGCAGTAATTGCGATCGGGATAGAGAAGCAGCCTGCCTGGTATAGTACTTTCTTTTTACCATATAAATGTGTGAGGAGGCTTGTGAGCTCAAGTGAATCCTGCTGCCATTAAAGGACTTTGCCTGTTACTGTTTACCATATAAATGTGTGAGGAGGCTTGTGTAGCTCAAGTGAATCCTGCTGCCATTAAAGGACTTTTGCCTGTTGTAGTTTGTCATATAAATGTGTGAGGAGTCTCGTGGAGCTCAGAGTAGCCCTGCTGACGTTGAAGGACCCTATCTTGTTTGGAGGTCGTGAGTACTAATTCAGGGTCGCTCCCTGTTGAATTGCCACATTGAATCCAAATGGAATTACTGTACTACTGACTGTTTAACTAATTTTTCTTTTCTCTGTGTGAAAGGGCCCTACCAGCTGCCATGGTTTGGATTAGCCACTAGGGCTTGGGTACCCAGGACAGTAACTGGTAGGGATAGGCCTTGCACAGAGCCATAGATAGATGAGTAAAGTGATAAGCTAATTAACCTGATTTCCCCTGTCCTTGTTATATCCCCTAAATCAGGAGTTCTCAAATGGTGGTACGCCTCCCCAGGGAGGCAGTGCCTGTTTCAGGGAGGCGCGATGTTTTGAAAAAAAAAGTGTAGTTGCATTATGTGCGCCTCGATTCCCTTTCCTGACTGGTCACATCACTAACACACCTCCCCATCGCGCTCCACTCGCCGCATGTGTGCATTACCATCCTCCCCACAATCTCCTGCTTGCAAGAGGCTGTGCTGCAATGCCAGCTATATACACTCCTCGCCTCAAACAGTTTAAACCTAGTGGGGCTAGGAAGGGATCCACAGCCGGCCAAACAAAATGCAGAAAAGGTCTGTGTCAGACCAATAGGGAGTAGGTCTGTATCAGACCAATAGGGAGCAAGATTGGTTTGGCCAATCAGTAGGCAAACTTAGCTAGCCAATCATCGGCTGGCTTCCAGGGCTTTCTCGGCCAATCAAAGGCCATCTCAGGACAGTGTCGCCATCGCTCCGCAGTAAAGCATGGCGCAAAGTCGGGGAGTTTCAACTTTGCAGAGATTGCCCTAACTTGGACCGCCTGCCTAAAGCTGCTGATTTGATCCACCGCCAGCTGCCGCCTCAGACCTTCACGCTTTGCCGCTGCACCTGGGACCCACGCTGACTGCCCCTAGGATCTGCATTTCCACCCACTTTAGCTGTTGCCTGGAAGCTCTCCTCATTGTGGCTTCCACCTCCCACCTGTAGCTGCTGCCTCGGACCTCCTGAGTTCCAAACGGGCCATCTTCTGCCTTCCAGACTTCTCCCGGACCCACTCTGTAAAGGGCTGGTAAGGACTTGTTCTGTACTGCATATATGTTTTGTTTGTATGCCCAAGGGGTTTAAAATGGTGGCAGTTGGGGGAAGAAGGGTTGAAATGGCACACTGTTTTTGGTGGGGGGTCATATATGGTGTCTCTGTCCTGAAACAGAGAGTTGGCTCACTGTTTGTTTTGGATGGCTGGTGTGGGTCATATATGGGTTCATTGCTCTGAAAGAAAGCTGAAATGGCCCACTGATTTTGGTGGCTGGGGGGTCATATATGGTGTCTCTGTTTGTACTAAAGAGAGAGTTGAAACTGCTCACTGTTTGTTTTGATAGCTGGGGGCATATATGATGTCTCTGTTTGTGCTGAGAGAGTTGAAATGACACTATTTTGATGGCTGAAGGGTAGGGGTCTTTTGCAGATCTTTAGGAGGACCCTGCCTGTGCTGGTTTCATATGTGATGGTTTCTATGGGGTACGTTTTGGGCAAAGGGCCTTCTGGTATGGCTTGAGGGGTAGGTGTATTCTGCAGGTCTTAAGCCCAGGAGCACCCCCTGGCACTTCACTTCAAAAGCAGCAAAACCTGCCTGTTGGATTCAAATGAATGGAAGTTTACAAAGTGCCAATGTGTTATTCATTATTACAGGTAGCTGGCAAGTGCACAGTGGTAACCATGCAAAAGTTGACCAGAAATCTTATTTAGTGCATATACGTGCGGTGCGCTAATGGGCAGTTCTTACACAATTACCACAGTATGGAAATATGTATGTAAATGGGGTCATGACATGGGGAGGCCTGACATTTTTCAGGCCCAGTAGGGAGGCTCACCATGGCAAGGTCTGAGAACCCTTGCCCTAAATAAATCAGAGCTGCTTGTTTCAGCAAAGTTATACTGCCTGAGGTATTTGTCTATCTTAAAGTATTGTACTGTGATTGTTGCACTGTATCTTCTTATTTTACAGGGGTCCCAGTGCCTGAACCAGTCCTGGGGGTAAGTGTATACTGTGAAGGTAATTCTGATATACTGTGTGGGCCACTAGTGGGAAAGAAGGGGTTGCAGTGTCCCAGAGGGCTGTGACCAAGTTAGTTTAACTATTGCAAACCCCTGACCTCTGGGTGGAGGCACCCGCCATCGGATCCAGGCCCCTCAACCTGTTAGTGGCAAATCAGGCAGGGGTAGTAGCCCCTGGGATAGCGCCATCTAGGGGTTACATCTTGGAGGCTCACCGCTGGGATTGTGTGTCCTCTAGTGGCCATATTCTACGAACCACTGTTAGAAAAAATGGGTACCCGACAGGAGTGGCTGTGCACTGGTTGGTGGAGGTATACTGGGGAGGAGATCGACCCCAAAATGCTATGCTTATCCTGGACATCCCCTGGGTATCAATCGGACACTGTACAGGGAGTACTTTCCAAGGTGGAAGGTTTACAAAACCCTGTGGTGGTGGGTCGGCATGCTAATCTGCTCACCTACACTTTCCTGGCCCTAGTAGAGTTTAAGGATCCCAAGATAGCTCCAAAGTGCCACAGACCATTACCCCAGAGGGAGCCCTCACTGCCTGAAGAGTGATAACTAAGAACAGTAATGACCCAGGGGGAATGAGCCCCCACCACTGTCTGAAACTTTTGAGGAGAAATTTGCTAAATGGTTGCTGGGGAAGGAAAACTGTGGAGGACTTGAAGAAACTATTCTTGCCACCTGGGGTGTTCCTCCCCCAACACCCTCCCGCTCAGTACCCGTAATGGTGGCTGAACCAATGCAGGCTCTATTTCTGCACCTGCCATTAGTCACGACTCTTACCGAAGGTTGAGGATCTTCTCTGCACCTCCCACCCCCAAGGGAGGATGACTGGGAGACCTGGATAGACTATGTTGCCCCAAGTGCTAGAATGGCAATGCTCAGAAGCCGAAAAAGCAAAGAGGGTTAGTGAGAGCCTCCGAGGTCCTGCTCTGGCTACCATCCTGCTAAATGGGCCAGTAACCCTGAAGTGACTGCACAGGCCTATCTTGAGGCCTTGGAGAATGTGTATGGGAGCCCAGATTCTGATGAGGACCTATGGTGGAGAGTAAGAAATGCACAACAGTACCAAAGGGGTTGTTGTCTGTGTATGTATCTCGGCTGGAAAAATTGTTGCAAGAATGCCTCAGAAAGGGTAGTTTGCCAGCGATTGAACTGGACCAAACCAGGCTGGACAGGATCCTTAAGTCTGCCCCTTCTCAGAACTGCTGTTGCTTCAGTTACGCCTGGCAAATCGACTAGAATCCCACCCTCCTATGATGAGTTAATGAGAGAAATTCGAGGAGTTGAGAAAAGCGACCTCGGGAGGACCTGCACCAATAGCTGCGGCCACGACCGAGTGACTGAGGTGACCCATCAAGTGAAGTTCAGGGGCAGAGGTTGGCAGTCAATGAGTGCTCTGACAAGGAAAAGATATGCCACAATGGGCAGAACTGTTGAGATAGATCCGGAATTCAAAACAGTCCCTTTATGAAGGCCACGCCTGCAAGTATGGGCCCCGACCTATATCCGACTGCATCTGCTATGGGGGTGGGGTACCACCCATGTATCTCCTGCTGATAACAGCTCCAAACTCAATTCCTTGACCATGGAAGTGGAGAAACTGACGAGATGTCTCCAAATGCTTATCATGCCGCAGACAGAGATGGCACCAGGTTTCCAGTTAGTAGTACCCCGCCCTGGCTCCCAGTGTGGTGCCTCGGCCAGCTCAAACTCCAGAAAGTATGTTTTGCTATAATTGTGGGAAGGATGGGCACATGAAGAGGAATGCCGGTCCCAAAGACACTGACAAATTTGCATATAGGCTACAAGGAGAGCTTGAGAACAAATCAGTGGTTAAGAGGTGCAGAATGATCCCAGTGAGGGCACCAAAAATGCTAACTCACGTCCTTTTGTGGCAAGGTCAGTTGCCCAGGCCCCCACTACTACCTCTCAGACTGGTCCAGAATAGTGGGTCCATCCATGGAGACCACTGTAAAGGTGAATGGGGTGTCTACAAGAGCTGTATTAGACAGTGGCTCCCAAGTGACAATTATGTTCCAGGATTGGTATCAGAAGCATTTGTCAGACGTACCTTACAACCAATTGAAGGACTGCATGTATGGGGGTTAAGTGAGAAGGCCTACCCTATTCCGGTATATCGGAATTTGGCTGTCTTTTCCCACCTCCGGTGGCTGAGTGGCCAAACAAGTAGAGACCCTAGCCTTAGTGTGTCCCCCACTGGACTGTATGATGGTGTCCTTTGTTGATTGGAACAAATGCTCATATGTTCGGAAGGCTGGCACAGTTGTGTTATGAAAACAGGGGTCAAAGACTAGTAGAGCTTTAAGAGTTCCAGCTTTAATTAAGAAGGCCTATGAGGCACAGAGAGATGCTGAAAAATAGAACCAGAGGAACCGGTTGGAATTGTATAGAAGTAGGATCCTGAGTCTCTGATCCTGGTGCCAAATGCCCAGTGTACCTTACAGGAGAGGTCCGTATCAGAAAGGATGTTAAGAATAAAATATTAATGTTGGATGCACCAGGCAATGGAAAATTGCCAGAGGGACTGCTGGTCAAGCCTAGTATTTTGCCCGCTAGAGCCCATGCTTATGCCAGAAGGATAATGGTCCAAGTTCATAATGTGTCTGAAGAGACATTCGAGTAAATAGAGGTTGCATCCTGGCTAATGTGCATTGTGCAGACACTGCAGTGCTACCCAGCAGCAAGAGTTCGGGAAGAATGACAGAGTAACGCCTGACTTGTTTGATTTTGGTGACTCCCGTTGCCAGCTGAATGGAAAGTGAGGATCAGTGAGAAGCTTGCCCAGAGAGACCAGGTGTTTTCTTTAAAAGAATGGGATGTAGGATGTGTGAAAGGAGCTGAGCACAATATCTGGCTGCATGATGAAAGACCATTTCATGAGAGGTCTCGCACTGGCACCTGCTGACATAGATGATGTGAGGCGGCATCTGCAAGAGATGTTAGCTGCTGGTGTAATACAAGAATCCAGAAGCCCTTATGCTTCCCCATTGTGGTAGTGAGAAAAAGAATGGGACAGTAAGGATGTGCGTGGATTATCGCACCTAAACTGGTGGACTATCCTGATCAGTACACAATGCCCCACATTCAGGATGCGTTGGACTGCCTAAACAGGAGTAAATGGTTCTCTGTGTTGGATCTCCGCGGTGGGTACTACCAGATCCTGATGGCCCCAGAGGACCGTGAGAAGACAGCCTTTATCTGTCCGCTTGGCTTCTATGAATTCATGAGGATGCCTCAAGGATTTCAGGTGCCCCAGCCACTTTTCAACGATTGATGGAGCGCAGTGGGGGACTTGAACTTACCAGAGTGCCTAATATACCTAGATGATGTTTTTGTGTTTGGCAGCTCACTGGAGGAACATGAGAGCAGATTATTTAAGGTACTGGACTGACTGGAGAACTTTGGCCATAAACTGTCCATTGATAAGTGTCAATTCTTTCAAACATCAGTAAAGTATGTGGGACACATAGTATCCACCGAGGAATTTAGACCGACCCAAGTAAAGTTGAGGCCTTGACCACCTGGCCACAGCCCAAAAATCTAAAAGAACTGCAAAGATTCCTGGGATTCTGTGGTTATTATCGGTGTTTCATCAAGGACTATTCAAGAGTGATCCCTTTACTTAACCTTACTCAAGGGTATCCCCAACCCACAAAAATACCAAAGTCAGCATCCCTCAAGACTGAAAGAGTGTATTTTCATCCGAGTGAAGTGTTTGGGGCCCCTGGACTCCTGATTGTGAGACTGCTTTTCATGAGATCATATATCAACTTACCCATGCTCCAGTGCTGGCCTATGCTGATCCAAGAAAACCTGACATCCTGCACACTGATGCTAGCTTGCAAGGGTTGGGGCTGTGTTATACCAAGAGCACTAGAATGGCCTGAGACCAGTGGCCTTTGCCAGTAGAAGCCTGACCCCATCCGAAAAGAACTATCCTGTACATAAGTTAGAGTTCCTAGCTTTGAAGTGGGCTATTGTTGACCAATTCCATGAGTACTTGTATGGGGCTAAAATACTAGTAAAACTGACAATAATCCTTTGACCTATGTGCAGACCTCAGCTAAGTTGGATGCCACTGGCCATAGGTGGCTTTCTGCATTATCTACATACGACTATGCTCTTGAATACCGAGCAGGTCTGAACCACATAGATGCTGATGCTCTCTCCCGGAGGCCTGTTCCCCAGAATGATTGGGTCAGATTGGCAGAACCTGACATTCGGGCACTCTGCCAGAAGTTTGACAGGAGGAACAAATGTCCACGGACGCAGTGGACTTCATGGCGGATTGCTTGGGACTCTCTGAGAATTGCATACCTGCTGCTTATGCCACTTTTCTGCAATAGAACATTGGTGCACTGCCTCAGCTGGACAATGACAGTATTCGGCGGGCTCAGTCCCACGATCCCATGATCAAATCAGCTTTAGAAGTCCTCTGTGCAGGAAAAGATGTGTCCAAATTACGCTCCACTGATTTGAGAACTGCACTGTTATACAAAGAAGGTCCTAAGTTGAAACTGATCAATAAACTGTTATACAGAGAAACAGTAGACAGAGGGGACAAGTAGACAAACAACAACTAGTGCTGCCCACTGCCTTTGAGACTCAGTATTGAGGTCCTTGCACAACCACATGGGGCACCTTGGTATAGACAGAACACTTGACTTGGTGAGATCCAGATTCTACTGGCCTAAGATGGGGCTGATGTGGAGCAACACATTTGAACTTGTAGTCGCTGCTTACAGAGGAAAGCTTTGCCCCAGAGGGCTGCCCCTTGTTAACATCACCACCAGTGCACCCATGGAGCTGGTCTGTATTGATTTTCTGAGTTTGGACTCAGATCAAAGAAATATCAGTAATGTGCTGGTGGTCACTGACCATTT
Source organism: Neoceratodus forsteri (assembly GCA_016271365.2). Classification (NCBI taxonomy): domain Eukaryota; kingdom Metazoa; phylum Chordata; order Ceratodontiformes; family Ceratodontidae; genus Neoceratodus; species Neoceratodus forsteri. The sequence goes on along the minus strand of JADMNL010000033.1, from coordinate 100,418,661 downwards.
CACGAGATATGCCCAAGCTTTCCCACCAAAGACCAGAAAGCATCCACTGTGGCCAAAGTACTTGTAGAAAACTTTTTGTTCACTATGGGGCTCCACAAAGAATCCATTCTGATCAAGGGAGAGACTTTGAGAGTCGTCTGATCAAAGAGATGCTTTCTCTGTGGGGTGAGCGAAGTCCAGAACCACTCCTTACCACCCCAGGGGACCCACAGCCTGAACGTTTCAACCGCACTTTGCTAGATATGCTAGGCACCTCCACCCAAAGGACAAGCCTAGATGGAGCCAACAAATTAGCACCCTGGTACATGCTTATAACTGCACCAAAAGTGATGCCACTGGGTTCTCCCCTACCACCTGATGTTTGGAAGAGAAGCTCGACTACCGGTAGATGTGTGTTTTGGTGTCTCTCCTGATGGGGTTCAAGCTGACAACTATTTACAGTATGTGCAAAAGTCAAAGGCCCAGCTAACTCATGCGTACTAACTGGCTCAAACCATGGCTGCCAAAAGAAATCTGGCCAACAAAGAAAGGTATGATAAAAGGTGAAAGCACAGGAACTCCAGGAGGAGATCGGGTATGCTAAGAAATCTGGGACTGCATGGCAAACACAAGATTGCTGACAGATGGCACCATCTCCTCACATTGTAGTGGGCAAACTAGATGATCTGCCAGTGTACAAAGAAAGGCCTGAGAATAATTCAAAGATGTAAAAACAATGCATAGAAATCATGTACTGCCCATCGGACAAATCTTGATTGAGTCTGAGCCCCAGAAGATTCCCCTATGGACCAGTGACTAGAGCTGCTGCTAAGAAAAGATCAAGAAAGTCTGCACCTACAGAAGCAGAGTTAAAGTGTTCCCTCCACAAGTCCCAGTTGAGCATGACTGTCAGTCCATATCAGAAGAAAGTGAGAGTGACTTTGAATACGAACTGAGTCAATTGTTTCAGGGCAATCCCTAGTCAATACTGGAGACAAAGCCCCCAGCTTCGTCCCTGGAGCCAATGCTCCCAGAAAGTGAAGTGCAAAGCATCAGATCAGATGAAATGGAATCATTGTGCATGGTTGAACTGTTTGAGCTTTCAGGGAGAAAATGATGGATTGGGCAGACTGGTGATACATCAGAACAAGAAGAGTATTTTGAATGCCCTGACAGTCCACTGCCAGTGTCCAAAGCTCTCCATGCAAGCCAAATGTTGTGGACTCAGAGACTGTAACCCCTGGAGCTGAAAGTGCCCCAAGTTCTAGCTCTCTACCCCATGGAGACTCCCCTGGCAAGTAAGAACAATGCTGAAAATGAGGCTCAGAGTGCAGAGACTGTAACAGTTCCCCCTAGAAAGACTGGTCGAGCTGTAAAGCCTGTGGTGCACCTCAGTTATGATTCCCTGGGAGGCCTGTGGACTTGCCTCTCAATGTTGTCCATAAAGGTGTATGTGTCCCGAGCTCATTGCCCAAACTGAGCGTCAGTGCTAACTCCAAGTTACATAGATACATAGACAGTGTCGGCAGATAAGGGCCTATGGCCCACCCAGTCTGCCATTTAAGTTTGTAAGTTCAGTTTATGTTTTCCAGGAAGTCTGTTGCCCTTACCCCTGACCTCCAGAATTCCTTTATGTCTATCCCATGCATTCTTAAATCCTGTGATTGTTTCAGCCCCCACCACTTCCTCTGGCAGGGTGTTCCACTTGTCCACCACCCGTTCTGTGAAGAAATTCTTCCTCACTTTTCCTCTGAATCGTCCTCCCTCCAACTTCATCCCATGCCCTCTAGTCCTGGAACATCTTTTCGCTTAAAAATAGTGCATTCCTGCACCTGTTCCTCCCTGTAAGATACTTGTATGTCTCTATCATATCCCTCTCTCCCTCCTCTCTTCCAGGGAGTATATGTTCAGTGCCTTCAACCTGTCCTCATAGGACTTGTGATGCAATCCATGCACGTCATCCAATCCATGTTACTTGTGTTGCCCTCTAAGTATGGTGCCTTGCCCCATCCAGCCTAAGGTAACTGATGAGGAAGGCCCTCTCTTCAGGTTTCATGTACAAGAGATAATAACTGAGTTATGGTACAATGTGTGTAATACTGTGTAAAGGTGTCGTACTGCAACGTTTCAAAATGTGTTGCTGGTAAAGTGATATACTGACTGATGATTACATGTGTGAGCATAATGCCAATGTATATGGTTGCAATTGAAACTTATGGGGTACTTGCTTGATGCGGAAGTCAAGCTTTCCCAGGCCAGGAAGGTGTAACCCCCTGCTAATGGGGTTCCCAAAGACTTCCAGGGCTTGCTTGAATGCTCCGAGCCTGAATGGTGTTTGGCGTTTAAGCCATTTATCTGTGAGTGTTTTAGAGCCTCTGGTACTGTCTCTTTAAGAGCTGTCTGCTTGCAGACATAATTAGTTTGTATGGGGGGACTGTGTGTTTCTCTGCTTGAGTACACTCAGCTGTGCCACCACTCCATTTTGCAGTCACTAGGAGTGCAAAGGGAACCTATCTGAAAGATGTAACTGTTTGCCAGAAATCATTTAGAGTAATAATGAAAATACAGTTTGTCTAACCTGCTTTCTTTGCAGTCAGAACTGTGTTTGCCTAGTTCCCCATTCTAGTTTTGAACTGCTGAACTGGACCAATCAGTGTGGGTTAAGGTAGCTCTAAAATGGTGCCTTGGACGAATCAGAACTTGGACTCGTAATCTGAGCCAGCCACAAGAGGATTGTATGGGCAGTGGCTCTGGGAGATGTAGTTTGGACTTGGCGCCTTTTTGGACCAACAGGGGCAGTCTATTGTGAGTGACAGCCAATCCAGCCAAGAACTGGGAGGAACTCAAAGGAAGTGCCAGTTTTGTCTGCTGGAGTTCAGTTGAGCTCTGGCAGTGAAGAGGGAAGGAGCCCTGTGCTTTTTCGGTGTGCAGTTTTAGTCAGGAAACGCTTGTGTAAGGCCCCAGTTCGGTCTGCAGCTTGTGTAACTGCTTGTTAGGACTGAATCCATCCTGTGAAGAGAATCAAAGGATATCTGAAGAGTAGAAACCAGGCTCACCCTGTAGAAGCTGGAGAAATTGCTGAATTGTGCTCGGTCTGTCAGGAAATGAATCTGCTGTGTGTTCTCCTGAGTATTGTGCAGTAATTGCGATCGGGATAGAGAAGCAGCCTGCCTGGTATAGTACTTTTCTTTTACCATATAAATGTGTGAGGAGGCTTGTGTAGCTCAAGTGAATCCTGCTGCCATTAAAGGATTCTGCCTGTGACTGTTTACCATATAAATGTGGGGAGGCTTGTGTGGCTCAAGTGAATCTTGCTGCCATTAAAGGACTTTTGCCTGTTACTGTTTACCATATAAATGTGTGAGGAGGCTTTGTAGCTCAAGTGAATCCTGCTGCCATTAAAGGACTTTTGCCTGTTGTAGTTTGTCATATAAATGTGTGAGGAGTCTCGTGGAGCTCAAGAGTAGCCCTGCTGACATTGAAGGACCCTATCTTGTTTGGAGGTCGTGAGTACTTAATTCAGGGTCGCTCCCTGTTGAATTGCCACATTGAATCCAAATGGAATTACTGTACTACTGACTGTTTAACTAATTTTTCTTTTCTCTGTGTGAAAGGGCCCTACCAGCTGCCACAGTTTGCACTAGCCACTAGGGCTTGGGTACCCAGGGACAGTAACTGGTAGGGATAGGCCTGTGCACAGAGCCATGGAAATAGATGAGTAGCGTGATAAGCTAATTAACCTGATTTCCCCTGTCCTTGTTATATCCCCTAAATAAATCAGAGCTGCTTGTTTCAGCAAAGTTATACTGCCTGAGATATTTTGTCTATCTTAAAAGTATTGTACTGTGATTGTTGCACTGTATCTTCTTATTTTACAGGGGTCCCAGTGCCTGAACCAGTCCTGGGGGTAAGTGTATACTGTGAAGGTAATTCTGATATTCTGTGTGGGCCACTAGTGGGAAGAAAGGGGGTTGCAGTGTCCCAGGGGCTGTGACCAGTTAGTTTAACTATTGCAAACCCTGACCTCTGGGTGGAGGCACCCGCCATCGGATCCAGGCCCTCAACCTGTTAGTGGCAAATCAGGCAGGGGTAGTAGCCCCTGGGATAGCGCCATCTAGGGGTTACATCAGTGTTTCCTAATACCAGACTAATAGTAAACTATTCATTATTTGAATCCGAATAATGAATAGTGCATTGTTGTGGTATTTGGGAATAATATTTGGGCTGTGCACAGCCCTAGTAAATAACATACAGGAGGGAAGTTCTTTTCAGAAGAAAAGGTGCTCAAGAACAAGGGGACATGGTATGAAGTTGGGGGAAGATTCAGGAACACTCCCAAGAATGCTACCGCATTTTGCCCCTTAATGATCTGTCCAAGCACATTTAAACTGTTTTAGACAACCCCTATCTCACTCTCTGCCAAGCTGTTGTAACCAGATGTAAGATTACATGTGGTTTAGCTCATACTGCAAGTGAGGGAATGCATCGTCAGGATGATTCCTTCAGCCATCGTACCTGGGAGGCATACCACCCCAACCTCTTTAATATGGAGTCCCCAAGAAATGGACCCTGCTATCCCTCCCTCTGATCTCCTGTAGTGGGTCTGCCTCCCTCATCACTCTTTTCTTGCCATAATGTTCTTTTTTTCAGTTCCTCCTCCCTTGCTATGCTGATCTCCCCGAGTAGTTCCTCCTTTACCCTGTATGCTATTAAGTACTGTTTCTCTGCCTCCCTTTTGGTACCTTTTCTTGACCCTGCCTCTTGTGAGGTGCAGCCATCACTAGTCCTTTTCACCTCAACTACCCCCACTTTGTGATTTAGCTTCATCTTTCTACCTAGGATTTAGTCCCTGCTTGACCTGATCACCCCCAATCTCTTCCGTTTCCTCAGTGTCCCACCTGACCTTTCATTGTACTATCCCTTCTCACACCCTATCAATAGTTGTACCTTTTCCCTCTCCCCATGCCACCCTTTCTAATCCATTCCACCCTTTCTGACTCTCCTCATGTGCTTCCACCCGTCTCTGAAGAACAAAGTTTTCTCCAGTTCCTCCCCTTACCATGTCTTCCTTGCACACCTACCATTCTCTGACTTTCCTTTCGCCATCCCCTTCCTGCCTCTCCAAACCCCTCAAGCTCCTTGCACTCCATCACCTGGTCCCCAGTTCCTTTCCATGCCCCGCCCCCATCTCCCTTGTATACTACCCTGCTCTTTGGAGCCTGGAACCTGGTAGCAGTTTTGTACTGGCACATCTAGAGTTTACATGATACCTGCCCCCCAATCTTGTTCCAGCCTGCCTCCCTTATTGGCCTCATAATCAGACCTATATTTTTTTAATTTAATGTTATTTAAACAGGATAAAGATATGTGCCCCGTTTTTACTACAAAGATGCATTGCAAATTTGATGACTATCCCTGTCCATACAAAGTAACAATTTATATCATTTACAATTGACAATGATGTCATTCCAATTTTACCAAAGCAAACAGTTTGGGAGATGCAGTACATTAATCACAACAAAGGATTAGCAGCATGTTGGAATAAGTTAAGATCTGTGTTTCAAGCAGCTGTTTGGGAAGTTCCACTTACAGAAGTCTACAGCTTCAACTTTGTCTCTGACAGAAGCAACAAAATTGTATTTTTACAGCGTGATCCAAATGGCACTATGCCAATATCCATAATCTGCCCCCATTCCCTTTAAAACACTCTGGTGTCCTGCATGCTGCTGTCTCCCCTCGAGACAATGACAGGGGGACAGAATTATAAACACTGCTTTTTAATGAGAAGTCTAGATATCTGTTACTATGGACCTCAATCAAGGTTCTAAAAAGTATATTCTGTTGTTCAGACACACATCCACATGAACAATAAATGTCATCCCTTAGCTATCGCCCACTCATCCTCAAACTGCCTTCTCTGCCTGGCCATCCAGTCATTTTTATTTATTTTTTATTTAGTTGTTTAACCAGGTATAGCACACTAAGCTGAAAGCTTTTTACAGGAGTGACCTGGGAGCACAAGGAGGTTAAATGACTTGCTCAGGGTCATACAGTATGCAAGTGGAAGCTGTGGGATTCAAACCCAGGTCTGGTCTGCTGGATGTCACCAGATTTGCAGCTCAGAGCCTTAGACCACTGCGCTATACTGCCTCCAGTCATGCTGCCGATAAAGGCACAGAGGTTCAGTACCAATGCCCGCCATTCTGGAAACTGTTTGTGAAGGTTGCAGCAGTGGCTCCAGCTTCTGTTGGTTACCAAAGCACTGGGTGGGCACACAGTTGGCAGCCAGGGCACATATAGAAACAGGACCCCCAAACCAGAAGAAGCACCTCAGGGAGGATGACCCTGCTTCTCCTGGCTCAGGATGGATGGCCCTGCTTCTATTGGCTCAGGTGGGGATGGCCGTTGCTTCTCCTGGATCAGGGATGGATAGCTCTGCTTCTCCTGTGTCAGGTGGGTATGGCCCTGCCTTTCCTGGCTCAGGCAAGCCAGAAAGGTTGGCCTGCTTCTTCTGGATCAGGGGTATGTGCCTGCTTCTTTTGGCTCAGCCACACTCCCCAAGTCAGGAGAAGCAGGGTCTTTCTCCCACCCAGCCAGGAAAATAGGAGAAGCAGGACCACCCCCACAGACCAGAAAAAGTAGGGCTATGCCCTTCCGGTCAAACCAGAGCCACAAAAAGCAGGGCCACCCACCCTCCAAGCCAGAAGAAGCAGGACCATACCCCTCCACCTCTAAGCCAGACAGAGCAGGGCTACTCCACCCCCGAGCCACCAGGCAGTGCAAGGACATCCCCACCACCACCAGAAGAAGCAGGGTCATCCAGCCTACCCCTTTCCAGCAGGTATCCACCACCATCAGTCACTCACCATCTTCCAGCACTCACAGTGACAGGGCAAGGATGATGTGTGTTCCCTCCCTTGAGCCCCCTTCCCACAGTACCCACATTATACCAACTGAGACAACATCCACTTATCTCAAGGCAGTAGCACAATCAGACTCAGGACCCTGTCTGTCTAGGTTCAAATTCTGCAGGCAGTCAGTGTCTCTACTTGGGCCTCCTCCTGGTCCTTGTGTTGTTGCTGCACTGACTGGAGGATTCCAGGGGCTATTCTGTTGGACTGGGTCAGGGTGTGAGCTCTGTACTGCAGTCAGAGATTAGAAAATAAAGATGTAGTGCAACTACTGGCTGCTGAGCTCTGGGCTGACTGGGCAGTAGTGACTATAGCTGGCCATATAACTCTCTTGTTTCCTCCTCACTCCTACAACCAATACCAGACTATACAAGTCTGCTTCAGTGCTTGTGTGGGACTCAGGTCTTGGAAGGGTTGCAGGGAGGAGTCGTCGCGTCAGCAGGCAGAGACACAGTGAGAAAGAAAGAGCAGTCTTCCACGTGCTGGAGGGATGAGAGTCCGCTGGGTCCCGGAATTCAACTTCAGCCAGGATTCGGGAATCACATGGAACGATCTGGTTCCTTCTTGTCTGTTCTGTTGCAAGCGAGTGGTCTGATAACTTAAAAGAATAGTGGCTGGTGGCTGCAGTGTTAGTCTGCAAGAGGTAAGGCATGGGCTGGTGGATGTGGCAAAATGCTTGACTCTGGACCACAGAGAGTGCTCCTTGATGGCAGCACACCCAACTGGGTCAGCAGGCTTGCAGCAGCGCCAGCGTGGGTGTTACAGCTGCAGAAGTCTGACCTGACTCCACAACACTACAGAAAACCGGGCCACCCCAGGGTCAGGATTTCTGCAACAGGAACAGCAGGACAGCCCATGGAGGGGCTGACTGACTACTAGTACAGATAAGTTCACTTCACTACATGGGAAGGGAGTCGGAACCACCCATGGCAGCTACAGCACAAACAACTTGTGGGAGTCAGGACCACTCTGAGGGTTGCCGGCCATCCTGATGCGGAAGAGGAGGAGGCAAGCAACACCAGCAGTGCAACACATGGCACACTCGAGTAGGACACTGAATCAGCCAGGTCCATCACAATGCAATTCAATGCAACGGTTCTATTAACAGAAGTTGGTAACATTTCTCTCGCCATGTATATGAACCTCACAAGTATTCAGAAAGGCAGCATTGTTGTCGACCAAGGACTTAACCTAAACCACTGATTTACGTTGGTTTGCTGTCATTCAACCATGAGGGGTCTCTAAATATGAAACATTTACCATCAACCACCCATAACCCTTCATGGAGCAGTACTGCAGTCGCAGTAATTTTGTACTGTAGGCGATTTTCTCAACTCAAGCCTAAACTGTCCCAAAATAAAATGCTAGCAACATATACAACTCACCCTATGTTGCTGGTTTGGGAAGAGCATTAAACAGCAATAAGCTGCTGTAACCCAGTAGCACTGGATGAGGCTTACTGTCTGTCTGCTCTCGGCTCCTGATACACCTCGCCGCCCAGTCTGTTGCATGCCGTGGTGGCTATGCCCTGCAGTGATGGGCACTCCTCACTGCAGCGGCAATTCTTTCAAGTTGGTTGCACACTTGCATTGCTGTCATAGACAGCATTCTTAATCATTGGTGCCACAAGACAAGCCCCGGAAAGCAGTGGCGCATTGCCCACAACACTGCCAAGACCTCAACAACCTGCTACTCCAGCAGGTTGCCACAAATGTTTCTTACGCATGCATGCAAACAAACATAAAAATGAAGATGGACCTGGAGAAACTTGAAAGATGGTCAGAGAAGTGGCAACTGAGGTTCAATGCTAAGAAGTGCAAAATAGTGCACCTGGGTAGAGGAACCCTGGGAGAGCTACAGGATGGGGGGAGCTGACTGTCACTAAAGAGGAAAGGGACCTTGAGGTTATCACCTCTGATGACCTCAAGGTATCAAGAGAATGCACAAAGGCTGCAGGGAGGGAAAGTGGCATGTGAGGCTGATAGGCAGGGATATCTCTAGCAGGAGGAGGAGGTGGTGATGCCATTATATAAAACATTGGTAAGGCCTCAACTGGAGTACTGCATGCAGTTCTGAGGCCACACCTGTGCAAGGACATAAACAAGGAGGAGGCTATCAAGAGAAGGGTGACAAGGATGGTGCAGGGCTTGCAAACACAAAACATATAGGAGGAGAAGACTAGGGGACCTCAATATGTACTCAGTGGAAGAGAAGAGAGAGGTGACATGGTAGAAACTTTCAAATAGCTCAAGGGCATAAACAAGGTGCAGGTGGGGACCTATTCCAATGGAGAAAAAGTGCTAGAAAAGGGGTCATGATATGAAATTGATGGGGTGTAGATTAAGGAGTAATGTGAGAGAAGTTTTTCACACAGAGAGGGTAGTCGACGCTTGGACTAGCCTGCAACAAAAATGAGTGGGGGGCAAGCACAGTGGAGGGTTTAAGCATGCCCACCATGCCATGCACGTGCTCATTCATTAGAAGTGGTGGGCTCACTCCGGCTCTTTTGGTAAAAGAGCTCTGCCGGGCTGCTGGCTAGAAGGTGAGTGGAGGGTTGTGCTGGTGGCCTCGTGGAGGGGTACTTTAGGGGGTGCAGGGTGGGGATACTGCCACCGGACAGGGTGGGGTCCACTAGACACCAGGGCAAGGTTGCATGTGTGTTTTTTTTTTAATGACATGATGACTCGAGTTGCGATCCCACACTTTGAACAACAGGACAGGGGTGAATCTCCTTGGGTTGGGGATCATTATTAATTTGGCGGCGATAATCCGGGGGCCATTAGACACCAGGGAAATTATTTAATTTGAAACTATGTGGCTGGAGGGGACGAGGATTAATCTTGGCGGGGGATTCTTTCTATTTGGGCCAGCAATTGGCGGGGAACCACTGGACTCCAGGGATGTGGATGGAAAAGCACATTTCTTTGTAGTACCCACATAAAATTCCACATTTTAGCATGGGCGAAATTCGTCAAAATGGGCGAGATTTTGCAAAATGTTTTGCACTGCGAAATTCCTAATTTCACTGAATTTTGCAAGCAAAATAAAATTTTACTGCATCTCTACTTACATTTTCTCCAATGCATTTCCACTCATGTAGATTCACTATTCCAACACCACGTCACCATGGGTCACCACTCCAGTGAAATTTCAGGCAGAAAGCATGTCAGTGGACTCAGCTTGGTCTGCAATGTTCAGTCTGTGGCTTTTTCCCCTTTAGCTGTTTTGGAGGGACAAGGGTTTTCGTCCTGTGACTTTTGACTGCGCTTGTACTGACCAGCTTGTAATTCTGAAGCTATCTTGATGGTATCCCCTTTTTCTAATGTTTCTGCAGCTCCTAAAAAGTCAAATATACAACAAATGTTTTAAGCACTCTGTTCCTAAAATATGAAACTCTGTCTAAAATAAAGGCTTCAGCTCACTGTGCAGAGTGGCAGCAGTTCACCCGGCAGCAGGTTCCACCTAAATGAGCCGTCCCCATTTCTGCTCTGTTTAAATACTTAGGAGTAGGAGGGAAAAGCCAAAGTGAGTCAATGGAAGTCAACCTGCCTAGGCCATCAATCATACCAACCCAACAGCTTCATCCCGCCCTTGTCCACACCTCTGCCGTCTAAGCAACAAAACAGTGCTCACTCCTGAAAGAGGTAAAAGGGACACCTGCCTCTCCCCAGCAAGGGATGAGTACATCTTTTTCCCTCTTTTCCAGTCCATAACACCTTTCAGATCAAGTTCTCTTGAACTCCATTTGTTACTCATGTATGCCTGCGACCATGCTCTCATGCCGATGTTATTTAGCATACTGCACTCATACATTTGTCTGGAGTGGGCAGATGTCTCGCATCACATGGTCCTATGTTTTTAAGATGCCTAAACGCCATAGTTGTATATGCCACATCTGCTGTGGCTCAGCTGGTTTTGACGCCATTTCCTTCTAAATAGTTGCCACAGTTTACCTTGTTTATTCCTTTCAGGAACTTGACGGTCTCTATCATGCCCCCCAGCCTCCTGTGAGTACATGTTCAGTGCCCTGAGCGGATCCTTATAGGCTCTGCCCTGTGGGCCCTGAATCATTTTAATTTCTCCATGCTGCATTGTCTCTCTCTTTTCCAGGTGTGGACTCCAGAACAGGGCACAGTACTCCAGATGGGGTCTCAGCAGTGATCTAGAAAGAAGTTGCATTACCTCATTCCTCCTGATACCAAAACCCCTTCCAATGCACGCCAGCATTCTGGTTGTCTTGCTCTAGGCCTTGTTACATTAATTTGTTTTAAAGCCACTTACCCTAGGCCCTTTTCCTCTGAAGTAGTGGCTAGCTTCACCCACCTATCAATATTCCTTCATGGGGTTCTTGTTTCCTATGTGCATCACCTTGCACTTTTTGAATTGAATTTCAACAGCCAGACCGTGGGCCAACTCTCTAACTTTGCAGGTCCCTCTGCAAGTCGCTAGCCCTCCTCACTGCAGTGGTCAGGAAGACCTCTCGAGGGAGGGTGGTGTTGGTACTGTTGTTGTTGTTGCTGCTGTCCTACCCATGGAAGGAACTGCTACTGTTAAGGCTTGTTCTTCTGATGGTAGGGATGCAATGGTCAAACTCACCACAAGGAGAGGCAGGAGACTAACTTCAGAAAAATGGAATGGAAAATACTTTATTTAAGTAAGGCAGGGTACAAGGAGGACAGAGGAAGGCATTGCAATCACTGCAATAACCAATACTGTAAATACTGTAATGCTTACTTCAGTACTCTATAAATACTTGGACTCTATAAATATTTCAGACTGTATAAATACTAAGACTCTATAAATCTTTAGACTATATCAACACTTGAAACACGATAAATAATTAATGTTGTACTTGGCAATCAGAAAGACATTCAGAAGTAACAACCATTGCAATGAGTCAGGCGTTGGGGTGGCGCCACGATGGATCTTTGATCAGGATGCACAAAGTTACCACTGAAGCGTTGGCTGGCTTGATGCACATGGAGTGTGAAGAAATGCAATGATCCCTGGGTTTACTCAGAACCTGAGAAACAAGGACAACTTACACAGAACCTGGACAAGTTCTGGACTTCTGAGCTACTGCAAAGCCAGAAATGGCAAGAAACACTGCAAACTTGAAGGAATGCTGGGATTCCAAGCTACTGTGGAGCCCTGAAATAAACAAAACTCTGAAGAAACTGAAGAAATGCTGGACCTCGAACAGCTGTGAATCCCAGGAATGAAGAAACCTTGAAGAACTAAAGACATGTTGAACCTCCGAGCCACTGTGAACCCCAGGAAGCACAATGAACCTCTATGGAAACTCTGTGGAGCCTGAAGAAATGTTAAACCTCTGAGCCGCTGCAGATCCCAAGTAAGGAGAAAAACCTCTGTGGGGCCTGTGGAAAGGAAAACCTCAGCCCATTTTACATGTAATGCCCTGACTACTGAAGCAGTGTGGTTCCTAAGCTGACTAATACTGATGAGAAAAGGGAAAATGTTCTGTAGTTTCAGTGTTCTGTAGTTCCAGGTGTGTGGAAACTCACTATCACCTATGATGACTAAACCCTTTCTCAATTTCTGGCATGCAACATGGCTGGTTTCTTGCATTCCCTGGCACAGTATCTGGTAAAGCCAATGGCTGCTGATCATGCAATCTGAGTTAATGATTTGTGGTTTCAACAATAAAGCGCATTGCCATGAACAATTAGCAATTAACATAAGCACTGTCACTTTAAATTGATTGGCTGTAATTGCTTGAAATGCTGCAGGCAGTCTTTACCAAGCAGTTAACAAAGGGTGTTACTTGTACAGTAAATCCATTTGGCAGACTTTTAAACAAGCAGTTTAATAGTTTGTTCACTTTAAATCCCAAGGACAGGTTAAAGCAGGCAGGTCAGTGAAGCCCTATCACCTTAAATCCCTTAGGAAGCTTAAAATGAGGCAGTTTGATGGTGTGTTTTATTAATAAAAGGGCATAGTAAGTCTCAAACATGCAGTTTGATGGGGCATAGAATTAGAATGGGGCAAAATAGTAGGTAGTACAAATAAGCCAACAAACAGTAGTGTCTCTTTAAATCATGCGACTGCACTTAAACTTTCATTAGGTCTTCAGCCCAGTTACTTAACAGCGGTGTCACCTAAGTTGTTGTTTGGTAACCATGGGCACTCTACCAGGTATATATTCCATGAGGGAAAACGGAACTCAGTTGTCTGAGATATACCTAATGTAACCCAGGTGCCACCTCCCAGCGGTCTACTACCCCTGCCTGCTTCCCTAACTGCAGGTTGAGGGGCCTGGATCCTAACAATAAAGCTATTGACACTGTGTCTCCACCCAGAGTTCTTTCAAGTGGGTTAGATGTTAAACTAGCACAACCCTCTGGGAAGTAGGTCTATTGACTTTAAAGCCCTACACGGACAGGGTTCCAATTACTTGAAGAGCTCCTGGTCCCTTACACTCCTTTGCAACAGCTCCGCCGGCTGACGAGGGTTGCTGGAGTTTCTGAGGGTTAATTTGAAGTCATCTGGCGTGTGCCTTTGGATTTGTGGCACCTACCTTCTGGAATTCTCTGCCCCATCAGTTCCAGGAGTGCAGGACGGTGGGGAGTTTTAAGCAGGCACTAAAGACTTTCTTATGAGGAAAGACATTTCCAGTTTTATTGTGATTTTATATTGCACATATTTTTATATGTTTTATCTGTACTAATATTGTGCAGCGCTTTGGAATTTTGAAAGGCGCTTAATTAAATAAATTTATTATTATTATTATTATTATTATTATTATTATTATTATTAAGTAGTGCTTACACACAGTCCCAACCAGTGGTCCCACAGATGGAGTTGTACCAAACACTTTGCTTAACATTCAAGTTACAATTACTGGTGTGTGCTAATAATATGTTCACAGGTACCATTCTTACCCGCAGGTCTGGACTTCTGAAATACCCTGTGCACCTGGGAAGAAAAGCTTAATAGTAACAGCAATGCATGTTTATACCTTCTCCAATAACCAGCAATCTGCACTAATATGCTCACAAGGCAATTTAACATTCAAACAACAAACTGACTTATTTGGGGATGTTAATGGGATGGGCATAGAGATCAATAGTTGCTGCAAAGAAATGATTGCTCTTTGGTATTGGATTGGCAATCACATACATTTATACCCCTGACTTAATTCAGTCACTGAACTCTGGGTACCCAGGATTTAAGAGGTCGCAGGCCTGGCGTTGCTTGGGATTGGCGGTGTTGCAGCTGGTTAGGGCCCTTAAATAAAATAATTGGTTATTGATTCTTTATTTTATTCTATAGCCACATTCACCAGAGCTTTAACCCAAAGGAAATTGTAATCGCCAGGCCTGATGTCCTACAAACACAATTAAACTACAACAAGAACTTTGAAAACAGAACAAATGACAACACTTTAATTTTGGTGGCAGGGTCAAAACCCTGAGGTTACTCATGGTACCAGGACCAGTGGGAATGATAGCTGTAGTCAGACTGGATTCTTTCTTGCGGGGAGTGAACATGGGGACCAGGGCCAACACAACTCACCTCTGCTTCACAGTCTTTCCCTTCAAAGCGGCGCAAATTTGCAATTCTTCTCTCCACAGGGGCTGACTCTCAATTAGTTTTAGCCAAGCTTTCTTTCAGGATTAGCAGCGGTCTTTCAGCAACATTATTTGGCATTACCAGTAAGGGTTCTGGCACAGTCTCAGATAGGCTGTTAGCTTACCCGCTTGCAAAATGGCATTCCTGGAGTTGTAAGCTGGCAGGATAAACTTTCAGGTCTCCTTCCTTGCAATAGTTTCGCGAACAAGTCCAGTGGCCCCAGAATTCAATTCTGGGCCACATACTCTGGAAAAACCAGGCTTTCTTTCTCGCACTTGGAGGGTCTTTCTAGGCTCTGACCTCTTTCCAGTCTGACTATGTTGCTCTGAGGGAAACACTTTTCTGCCTTCCTTTGGAGAATCTCAGGATCGGTCTCAGAGCTGACAGTCCAAATGACCCAGAGTTCTTAGACAGAGGAGAAACAAAGCAGGCCTCTCCCAAGTTCCACAAGCTGAAAACACAGAGATCTTCCTCATGACACAGAAGCTTGCATCAGACAGAGCATTCAGCCATTTCTCTCGGCTGAAGGAAAATGGAATACTGTAATCCAGTTGGCTGCCCATGCTGTCAGTCACAGTCCTAGCCTCTGATTGGTTAAAATGGGCGCCAAGGATAAAGTCCACAGTTTCTCCCAGCAGTCACAGTTTTAGGACCCCTGAAGTTCTGACTGGCCTAAAGAGGGTTCAAAGTATCAAACATGGTGACTGGCTACCTAAAAATGTAAATAGTCCTAACATCAAAGTTCATTTTAATCAGAACTGTTCCGATACAATAAACAATCACAGCATTCATTAAAGTTGCCTATACTAATGTAAGTGACTGTATAATGAAACTTATTGGGATACTGCCAGCCAGTCACAGGCTCTCATCTTCCTGAACCTAGCACCGGCTACTCACTGCAATAGCAGAACTGAACCTCTTAAAGTGGCAGTGCGGTGACATCCATTCACACACCAAGTAGGAACCAGGAACACAGCAATACTATACATTTGGATTTACTATTTAGAGTACTGGACTTAGCTAGGCTCCTTTAGGCAGAGCACCAGCTGGTACCCTCTTTTGGCAGAAGAACACTGCAAGGTCAGGAGGTGATCTAGGTAAGTCCACCATTTGGGAGGGGGTTACACTAGCTATCACATGTACCAATGGTCTTTGACCCCCCTCTCCTCAGGTCTACACTTTAGCTTTACATTTTAAACAGCAGGGTGCAGTCTCTTAATACTCTATGCAAACCTGGGACTCTCAGCCTCTCGTAGCCTATCTTGCAGCTCTGGTTGTTTGGCACCCTTCCTCATAGCAAATTGCAAATGGCAGATATGCATACACCCTATGTACTAGTCTCTGGGGCTGCTCTCTTTCTCTCTCTCTCAGGGGTGTGTGCACTGGGGATCTTTCTGCCTTTCCCTCCCTTCGCTCTGGCTGTACACAGTGCAGTCTCTTTACTAGCTATTTGTTATGGACTACTGAATGCTGTTACAGGGCTACCAAATTCTACCTTGGGCTACTAGCCCAATCCTAACCTGGCCCTTTGTCCTTCTGCCAATTACTGTGGGGCATGCCATGCCTATTCCCACACCTGGCAAATTACTCAAACCAGACCTGCCCTGCCCATTGGCCTGCCTTCGGGAGACTTTTTTACACTGGGCCTTTCCTTTAGACCAGGGCCTGACTTGCCCTACCCCTTTTGGCTCAAGCCTAGTTGTGTTTGGCCCAGTGGCACAGAGGGCTGAGACACTGGTGCCTTACCTCGAGCCACACGGTGACCCATGTTCAAGACGAGCATGGGCCACGAAGGTCAGAGAGATCTGCAAGCCTTGCTGCTTTACCACCACCTTGGGGAACATAGGTGGAAGGTGCAGTAAGAGGTAGCATTGTGGGTGGGTGGATGTCAGCCGAGGACTGGAGCAGAAGGCATGTCTCAGTGTGCCACCGACTCTTTGCCCTCCTAGCATGTTGATGCCCAAGGGGGCGGGAGAAAACACCAGGAGGAAAATTGTCTGCATTGGCACTGGTAGACGGGCTTCAGGAACCACATCAGGAGAATCCAAGGCTGAAGCGCAAGGTGCACAGTTGTCACAGGTCTGGGGGACTAAGTAGGAGGCTCCTCCAACCCGATCGGGGGTCATCCAGATATCAAGGTACACAGAGTGAGGCACCCATATGCACCATCAACCCTTGGAGTAGCTCTGACACAGGGTACCACAGGAGCCCTAAAGAGTGGGGCTGATGCAGACTTGGGTAGAAGGATAAAAACAGAGATTGAAAAAAGCCTGCTTGCGTTTTATGAAAAGGCCTGCCCCACCCTTGCTCCATTGTTCTTGGGCATTTCTCTAATAGACTGGAGCCTGCCCTGCCCCTCCTGTGTTTTGCCCACCCTTTGTATTCCTTTCTCAAAAGGGCCTGCCTACCCTTGCTCCCACCCTCTTGGCCATTCTCTATTATACTAAGGCCTATTCTGCCCTTCTGTCTTGCCCTCCTAGGCAGTTTTTGTGATCGGAGCCTTACCCACTCTCCTTTTAGGCATGCTGCTGCCTGCTGCTATTTCTTTTAATAACATTTAAAAAAATAAAAATAATCACGGATTTAAGAATGCATGGGATATACATATGGGAATTTTGGAGGTCAGGGTAAGGGGCAACAGACTTCTAGAAAAACATTAAGTGAACTTACATGCTCAAATGGGCAGACTAGGTTGGGCCATAGGCCATTATCTGCCAACAGTATCTATGTATCTAATAACAAAGTCCAGTATCTGCACTGCCTTCTGGTGCTGCCACCCGACAGATCTATAATGCCAGTTCGACAACACTTTTGTTGACCAGCATCACAGCAATAGGATTTATGTCAACTGCAAGTTGCGGTCGACATAAATTCCAAATGCTCCTGGTCTGAGTTGACTTAGGGAGGGGGTCCAGGACTAGGAGATGGTGTGCCCTGTCTGGGTGCACCAAAACAGCGAGCTGTCAACAAAGTGTTGATTTTGCCGACAGCGAGGTATGTCGCTGTGTTGGTGTCGCCATTGGGTCCGGCATACCACCACCGACTCACTGCCCTGTCCAGGTCACTCTCACTACTAGGAGGGGGCTGTGGATGCTGCGCTGTGGGAGGCCTTACTAGGCCAGATTTAATCTTCCTCTACCACTGACACTTCCCACCACAGCCTTGCACTGGTGCTGCTCTCCTGTTGGCTCATCTCACCATTATGGCCGCTTCTTTCTGCAACTGTCAAGGGACTGAAGGATTTACTTTAAATTACTGTAGTGCCCTAAAGTTGAGGGCACAACAGAAGATTTAATTTAATTAAGAAGAAGGTGCCCTGGATCAGAGTGGGCAGAGCAGGGTCTTCTACAATGTGTTCTTCTCTCCTCGCACCACCTTGGTAGCTGCACTGTTATAAAAAAGTTTTCCTTTGTGCCTGCCTGCTCCTACTCCTGCTCCTGCTTCTGCTGTCTAGAACCCCCAAGCAGACAGCAAGAGAAATGGTGACCACATGCTGGCCCATGGCATGTAGTTTTACAAATTATCAGGGATCCAGGTGCAAGCTCACAGTTCCAGAACAGGAACCCTGAATGTTTCTTTTAAAGTCAGCCTGTTTTTACGAGGTAATTGGTAAATAGTTTGGGTGGAGTGAGGATGCAGAATGCCCTTGGGGACCTGTTTGGGCTTACTTTGGTGGGTTGAAGCCATTCTGGTGGCTTGTCTGTGCTCTTTGGCTCCTAGTTAGCAGTCCATGATCCATAGCAGTCCTCGTCCAGTAAGCGTCAGGTAATGTGCAGCAGTCACTCCAGAAGAAGAAAAGCGCCTGGTTTAGGGCTCAATTAGCCCTGTTTTGTTATTTTTTAAAAAGAAAAAGTAAAGTTCCGGCCCCATAGCATTGGCGCAGGAACAACCGCATCCAGGAAGAGAGTGTCGGCCATCGCGGCATCCTGCTGTCCCCTAGCTCCACAAGTCCCTCCCTCTGCAGCAGCACCTCCCCACCTCCTGATCCTGTTTGCTTCACCCCAGGCCAGGGCAGTTAGTCAGCGGCAGCACCAGCAGCAGATGCTGACGCTAACAGTTCATTTGTGTATTTAAAGTTATTTAGTTAGCGCGGGGCACTGTAGAAAACGGCTGAGTGCCATGGTGAGGCGGACCCAAGGACACATTAACATATTTAAATATTCATTAGGTGCAGCCATGCCTATTGGGAGGGCTAAAGCTGTCAGACCCAAGGAAGTAATTTAAATATTCATAGAGTAAGCCCCTGAGGCGGAGTTAAGGTGGGGCCAAGGGCAAAGAAGGCTTGTTCAGACAAAATTATTTAAAGGATAACTCTCTTGGAAAGAGTTACAAGGACAATGCCAGCCCTACAGTAAGGGACATAGTACAGTACAGCCCTACAGTGAAAGGCCCAGTGACGATGGGCACAAGGTAGTTTAAAGGGGCCAGCCACAGTAGGCCCAAGGTTAAAGGGCCCAGCTAGTCCTTTAGGCCCACAGTATTTAAAGGGCCCAGCAGCCATAGAGGCCCAACAGTGTTAAAGGGGTCTAGCTAGCTATACAGGCCTGCAGGTGTTTATGAGGCCTAGCCAGTCCTAGTAGGCCAGTTATCTAAAAGAGGCCCAGCGTGATTCATAGGGGCCCACCCAACCAGTGTACCTCACGGGTCTAAGGAGGCCATGCTGTGTTTAGTCACCAGTACCCACAGTAGCAGGAGCCTGTTTTAGTTAGAGGACCCCACTACAGTTAGTCCACAGATAGCAAGGGGCTTCACCAAGGAAGTGCTCTGATTTAAGCAACCAAGTGCTTATTATTTACTGTGGTCTATGCCTTCAGAGACTGTGATATTGAGCAAAACTGTTAAAACTGTGACATTAAGCAACACTATTGGAACTGTGACTTGTAATTGCATTGTGTTTCTGAATCAGTCTTCAGCAATCCTTCAGCGACATTTCACCAGTGTGTTTCTGAATCTGTCTTCAGCAGCCCTCGAGGAGGTATTCTACAAGTGCACTCCAGAATCAGTCTGCGGCAGTACTCCTGAAGAGAAGAGCTGTGTTTGTAGTGGTACCTTTGCAATGTCATGTTTATTATTTTTCCCTAACAGTCCCCAGTGTACGACCTAGCCCAGTGCAGAGTCTGCCATCCATTTTCTTGTTTTGTCGTATGCACCAGAGTGCCGTCAGATCTTCTGTGTGAGTTACCAGAGTCAACGTCCTGTTTATTGTTTCACGTCAGTCCTTGGCTCATCCAGCCTTGTTACCCAAAACTCTGTTATTCTCCAACGTCTCAAGACTTCTTCATCCTGATTCCTGATTTCCGTGGGGTCCTCCTATCTTCTTCCTTACCGGCAGTCCACCAGCAGGCTGTGACAGGGTGTTCTGCATCTTCTTCTTTACCCGCAGTCCAGAAGTACAAGGCAGCGGTGTCCTGCATCATTGGTACCTAAGAGTCCAGAAGTGGGCGTGGCAGGGTGTCCACTGTACCGCCGTCCACCAGCAGACTGTGGCTGGATCATTTGTGCTTCAGTTCCAGTGGCCCTCAGTGGGTTTTTAGCGAGGAGATCTTAGTGCTCGTTCTTAAACTCTGGCAACCCAGGAGAGGTGGGTGTGACCCGAGAATTCATGGCCTGTTTAGAAACCCTCCTGTATATCTCTAGTTTTCAAGAAGTCCCCAGAGTCGCACTGGCCAGCCAGTCAACTTCTTCCCTGTTATGTCAGTTTCTTTGGTCCTGTTCTCTTCCGATGACAGAGAAAGTCGACCATGCACAAACTGCCATTAGTAACATATCTAGAATCTTGCTATAGTATACTGTACAGTTTCATAGTGTGGAGTACTCCAGGTATTATGCCTTAGTTAGAGTACACCTCAGGGATGAGTTAGAAAGATTTGCATAAGATGCTCTTATAAGCGTAGCTATTACGGTCAGTTTGCCAATTGTGCTAGTTTTGCCATACATTCACCCTCTTACAAGGACTTTAGAGTTAGAGCGCTATTATAGCATAGCTGTTACAGCCAATTTTGCTTTTACTGTTCTTCCTGTGACAGGAGCTTAGGATATAGTCTCTTTTCCTGTGCTCGGAGTCTTCCTTTCCTTGTTGGAAAAATAAAGCCTGTCAAGCATTTGAAACCTATTTCAGACTTGTGCCTTTCTTTGTTAGGTGACAACATCCAGCTCTTGGGAACCTGAAGTGTCCTCCCACCATTCCATCTGTAGGGAGTGGCACGGGTGTTGGTAAATTGTGTGCGATTTATTTGGGTCATCATGACACTGTTGCTTAGTCACCCTTTATCTTAGTGGATCCCAGAACACACCACCATCAGAGTACCACACTAAAATAAAAACAAACAGGGCTGTACAGAGCCCACACCGTGGCCAATAACTCAACCACTGACAGGATCCAACCTCTCCCAGACATCCTCTGCTGCTTCTGACATAGCACTGCTTTCCCAACTGAACCACTCCTCTTCAACCACTGCCCCAAACTGGGAAATAGACAGAATCTACTGCCTACTGGGCTGCCCATGACTACTGGACCAGCTAGGACAAGTGAGGGACCCCAAGGAAAACTAAGGTAGGTCCCTCCTGTTGTCACTGGTCACTTGACTGTTCTTGGTTCTTCAAGCACTGGGAAAACAACTCTATTCCCACTGCAGCACTGCCACTGCCTTATGTAGACCCCCAACATTTGGGACGCCGAGTCCCTGGTCACATGGTGGGCAACCAACTGTCCTGCGCAAGATGGAAATTCAAAATTACTGTTGGGCTGGCACCATGCTTGTGTCACTCAGGGCAGGAAACATGCTGCTGGGGAAAGAGCAAGAGAAAGAGAAGGAGAAGGAAAAAAACTGTAAGCTGCAGTTTAAAGGGACACTGTCAACCTTTTTGCATCAAGGCTCTACAATGGGTGCTATTTTGTCACCTGACAATAGTGTTCAAATTGGTGGATCATGGTCTTCTGCTACAATGGTTCCTCATCCTCGGTCTTGATAGTAGTGCCTTGGGTTGGGTCCACAGCTATTTGTCCTACTGATCTCAAAGGGTTAGGTGGGCTGGTGCCCTATTTAGCTTTAGACGCGTAACCCATGGGGTGCCACAGGGCTGTATTCTGGGACCCATGTTCTCCCTGTTCATAAACGATTTGCCCAGTAACTGTGGTGGTGCATCTGTGCACCTCTATACAGACGATGCAATTATATACTGCTCATCCCTGATGTTAATCAAATAAACAATAACCTCGCTCTGACTTCTCCGACCTTGAAGTATGGTTCCCAGTAATCATCTTGTCCTTAACACTAAAAAACTAAAAGTATGTATTCTCTCACCCATCCTCCTCTACTAGTACCCCCTCCGCAAATAGCATATCTCAGAGTGGTGATGCCCTTGAATCTGTCCACACCTTTAAATACCAGGGTATCACCCTCATTCCTCACTCTCCTTTAATGTTCATGCCTCCACTATAGTTAAATCCTGAACCAAAAATTAGGTCACCTCTACTGTATCCGTCCCTTCCTCACTTCTGCCTCCTGCTTTAAAATTGCTTCCTCATCCTTCTCCCTCTTCTTACCTCACGGTGCTTTTATTACAATCGACCAATGTTACTGCAGTGTCTCTCCTGACTCAGGCATGTCATAGAGTAGGCAGGTTTGCACTGGGGTCAATGCCCATCACCATCACTGTGACATCCTTTCTTCATTAGGTTGGCTACCCTATGAATCAAAACTGAGATACACCACCTTGTGTCTTATGCACAAGTTGGTCCATAAATTCACCCCTTCCTGTCTCAATGTGATTGTCAGCCATAGACAAGCCCTCGGGCCCTCAGATCTGCCTCCTCCCCTTCTCACCTGGCCTAACCTATGATTTGCCACAGTTCATAAGCCTTCACTTTTGCAGCAGTGTCCGATTGGAACTCCCTTCTCCTTCCATCCTATCTTGCCTCTCTTTCCCATATTCCAATCCAATTATCACTCTCTCTCTGCTGCTGCTGCATGCCCTGCTTCCAATGACACTCACTCCAACTCCTGCATAGCTGTTTTTTCCTAAGCTCTCCTTTGCCTGGACGACTACCTTTGCTCCTTACCTCTCTGCCCCAGACCCCTTCCTTTCTAATGTCCTACATATGTCTTTAATGGGTTGACCTTAATATGAGAATGCATAACTGCAATGTTTGTAATCTACCTTGCCTGTTTATTATGTTATGTTATGTTATGTTATGTTGATCCCTTTACTGTTTATTTACTGCACTTGTTGACCACTGTTCTTTTACTATGATTTGTACTCTCTGTAGTGATCTTCCTGTGAGATTGTACTGTATTTGGAACTAACCCTGTGGAATTGTTGTAATTGTTCTGTACTGACTTCCTTTGTTGTTTCCCAGGCATCCCTGAAAAAGGGACTGCTGTTGTCTCAGTGGACTTACCCAGTTACCACAATTCAAATAAATAAATATTATTTTTAGTAAAACCCACGTTTTATGATTGCTTACTTTTCTTGTGGGGGTTGGAAGAAATAGGCTGTTGCTTAACTAGGATCTGCGGCCTATCCTGTAGGTAGGAAATGGGCAGACTAGGTGGGCCAAGCAGTCCTTATCTGCCGTCAAAGTCTATGTTTCTATGTTTCTACTTCTCTCAAATTCATTGATGTTGCTTGTTGTTTTATCTGCCTCCTTGCTTATTAAAACCAAACTGCATAGTAATGTATAGCCATGCCTAGCTTTGTTTTGCTTTATATTTATTTATTTTTATTTTTTATTTTAGTCTTTGGTAACCAGGTAAGGCCCACTAGGCACAAGTGCCTGTTTTCAGGGGCGACCTGGGAGCACTGGCTGTTAAGTGACTTGCTCAGAGTCATTGCACTATCTTACTGTACACTTTCCTGAACATCAGAAACACCTCAAACAATTCAGCCACTCATGATACAATAGTCTTCTTTACTCCCGCTGCATAATCAGTGACCAGATTGTGTTGGGGTGTTCCTGAGTCCAGCAAAGATACAGTCGGAGATGGTCAAGAAATGTAAACAAACACGTCTTGATGTGGGTAACACCAGTATGGTGGGCAGTCAGTTTTTTACTTTTTAAAAGAAAAGAGGTGTCTGAATCAAGCTACAGCTGCATCAACAGTCTCTATAGAATGTAAACAATCATGAAATGTGTTTTTAAACTAGAGACAATTTGAGGCCTGAAGGGGTTGACAGTGTCCCTTTAAATATTGAGGAAAAAAGTATTTCAAAACTGACAGGCCTTCTGTGTGGATTCCCCATTTACTGCTAACTCCCCTTCCCTGCCAAACTAATATCATCCTGGCCAGGGTCCAAAGGGCACCTTATTGGGAGAAGGAACTGGGACACACTGGGGGCCCTGACTGGCCATACTGGGCCTAACATCGTGCATTATAGTGCTGTGTACCCTGCTACAGTTTAGTGCCATCTGCCTGAAACATATCTTGCCCTGTGTTCCTTCTCCTGTGATGCTTATGAACATGTTGAAAAGGACTGGTCCCAGGACTGACCTGTGGGTACCCCCACTTGTGACCTCACTTTCCCCCGATTTGACCTCATTCACTACCACCCTCTGCTGT
The DNA here is from genome assembly GCA_016271365.2 of Neoceratodus forsteri. Taxonomy (NCBI): domain Eukaryota; kingdom Metazoa; phylum Chordata; order Ceratodontiformes; family Ceratodontidae; genus Neoceratodus; species Neoceratodus forsteri. The sequence continues at coordinate 100,394,618 of JADMNL010000033.1, read as the reverse complement.
TCCCCACAAACTGCCCATGCATTTAACTAGGTCCTTTGCTGCTGCCAGATCCTCTAATTCTATTGTTCTCAGTCTTTGCCATAGTGAGCCTCCCAAGCCGTGAAAAGACCTTGACCTCCCCATAGAAAAATAGCATACTCTGCACAGTTCATCAGGAATAAAGTGAAACACCTTTGATTAGTTGTTTCTCACTTATTCAGCACATTGATGACCCCCATCCGTCAACCTACATGCTCTGCTATTCTGATTCTCGAACTGCTGTCACCCCTTGTTGCAATACCATCATGGTCAGACTGCTTTCTCATTCCATTTACCTTCTATCTGGAATAACCTCCTACCCACCTCTGCCTCCCTCTTATTCTGCTCTTAAGCAACTTCTCAGGGATCCTTTTGCTTTCTCCTCTCTTGCACCTAGTACCTCTCTGCTGAAGCCTTGTACATGGGCTGTTAAACTGGGCTGTTCAGCCCACAAGCCTAATTGGTCAATTGTTGCCTCTCACTATTTGTTCATGGTTCCTATTTGGAAACATTGAAACATAGAAGTTGATGGCAGATAAGGACCATAAGGCCCATCCAGTCTGCCCATTTCTTTTCTACCTTATAAATGTGCCATCGTCCTTTGCTCTGTCAGTGGCCTATCTATTCATACTCATCTGTATTGCTCCCTTATGCCTATCCCATGCCTGTTTGAAGCTCTGCACTGTATTCATAGCCACCACTTCCTGGGGGTAGGCTGTTCCATGCATCCACCACCCTTTCTGTGAAAAAAAGAACTTCCTCACATTACCCCTTAATCGGCCTCCTCTAATTTCATGCTGTGTCCTCTTGTTCTGCTATTTTCTTATATTGAAACATGTTTGACTCTTTCACCTTGTTAATGCCATTAAGGTGTTTGAATGTTTTGATCATATCACTTCTCTCCCTTCTTTGCTCGAGGGTATACATATTGAGCTCCTTTAATCTATCCTCATATGTCTTCTGATGCAGTCCCTGCACCATTTTGGTTTCCCTTCTCTGGACTGCCTCAATTTGGTTAATGTCCTTGTGAAGGTGTGGCCTCCAGTACTGCACACAGTACTCCAAATGGGTCCTAACCAGTGTCTTGTAAAGGGGTTATTACCTCCCTCTTATGACTTGTGATACCCTACTAATACACCCTAGCATCCCCTAGCCTTACCTACTGCTTTAGAGGTCTGCTTGGATGATTTCAGGTCATCGGTGATGATGATGCCCAAATCTCTTTCTTCCTTTGTGACTGCCAGCAACTCCTCCCAGCCTGTAGGTGGTTTCAGGGTTTCTCTTCCTATGTGCATGATCTTGTACTTCTTTTATTAAATACCAGTTGCCACTCTTCTGACCATTTTGCTAGTTTATCCAGATCTTTTCTCATTATGCCCACCCCATCTGGATCATCTACTCTGTTGCAGACCTTGGTGTCATCTGCAAACAGACAAGCCTTACCCTCTAGTCCATCTGCAATGTCACTAATGAAGATATTGAAGAGGACTGGCCCCAGGACTGATCCCTGAGGTACCCCACTTGTGACTTGCATCTCTTCTGACTGTATACCATTTACCACCACTCTCTGTTTTCTGCCTGTCAACCAGTTTGCCACCCAGTTGACCAACTTCTGACCCACCCGAGCCTACCCAGCTTATTTATCAATCTTCTATGTGGAACAGTGTAAAGCTTTGCTACAGTCAAGGTAGCGACATCAACTGCCCCCATGGTCCACCACTCTGGTTACCCAGTCAAAGAAATCTATGAGATTAGTTTGACGGGACCCTTCCTTTGTAAACCCATGATGCCTTGAATCCTGTGTCCCTATGGATTCCAGGTGTTACACTATCCTTTCCTTAAGGAGTGCCTCCATAATCTTTCATTTTTCATTTTTTCATTTTTATTTTTATGCTTGTAAATCCAAATGAGCAAACTGCCTGTTTCACTGGACACATGTTTGAAGCTAAAAACATACAAAATACCAACAAACATACATATATACAAACAATACATTCAATCACTAAAATACAATGCATAAAAATACATCATGTTTTTGAAAATAGCCACTGTTTAACCTTGTCTTAAAGCCCTGACAGGAATTAGTGTCAACAACTTCTAAAGATTTCATATGACCCTGAGAAGGACTATTTTGAACAATTTCTAATGGAATTCTGTTAAAAAAGTAGGTGCTCTAAATAATAAAGATTCTCTGTCCGAAGGTAGTCTTAAAATGGTATTTTAAATTTATAATTATACTGAGACCTAGTAAACAATGCATTAGTTAATCTGGCAAACATTATAGAAGTAGAAAAGAAAAAGATTGCATTTAACTTTAAATAAGAAAATGCTCACTTTATAAAGCATTCGATTTTCAAAAGATAAAGAAAATGACTGTTTGTACAGATCAGAGCAATGGGTTTGAAAAGGTAAATCTAGCCAAAACCTCAGAGCTGAATGGTAAATTACTTTAAGAGGACTCAAAACATTGGTGCATGAAGATATGTAATTAAGTATACCATAATCGAGTATGGAAAACAGAAAACTATGTACTAAGAGCTTTCTGGATTCCAAAGTTAAAAAGATTTAACTCGATAAAGCATACCCAACCTCTGATGGAGGGTTTTCCTAAGATTCTGAATGTGAGGTTCAAAAGAAAATGTGTGTCCAACGTAATACCTACATATTTAAAACAGAAACATTTTCAATTATATTTCCTGTCCTATCAAAAATTGAAAGCAAGTCATTAAATACATTTTCTTTTTAGAAAACACCATTACTTTGGTCTTCTGGGAATTCAAGATCAGGTGACTTAAGGATAACCAATCTTGCAGATGACTGAAATCAGTTTGAAGATGGGAAAGGGTGACATTAGATCTGGGATCAGAACAAAAAGAACACCATCATCAGCATATAAAATCATTTCTGTTTTTGTACATATGTCAGAAACAGAATTCATAAATAAGGAAAAAAATAGGTGGCCCAGAATTGAACCCTGGGGCACACCACAAACTAGGGGAAGAGAATGGGATAAAGATGAACCAATAGTAGTTCTAAAGATCTTTCAAACAAAAATTTTGATACCACATGTTCACTTCATCAGAGAAATGAAGACCATGAAGCACACCGGGAAGGAGATCAAATTCAACCAAATCAAAAGCTTGGTGAGGTCCACGAACAGTGCCGCATCATGAATGTCCACTATCAAGTGCACCATGAACACTGCCCATGAACCCCACCAAGGCTGTCTCAGTGTTATGCCCTGGCTTAAAGCCATGTTGATTCCCAGACAATAAAGAATACCTCCCAAGGAAATCCAAGGTCTGGTCCATAACAATCCTTTCCAAATTTTCAAAATAGGTGATAGAAGAGAGTCGGACGATAATTAGTACCTAATGAGGATTGCCATTCTTTAAAATGGGTTTTATAACTGCTCGTTTCTAGCTACTCGAAAAACATTATGATATAAGGAAAAATTAAAAATATGTACTAATGGATAAACAAAACAATCAATACCCATTCTAATTATCCTAATGTCAACATCATCCTGACCCTGAAAAGGTTTGGATTATTTTTCAAAAATATTTTTACTAAAAGAAGGGAAAGGGACTTAAAATAAAACTTAGGATTAGTGTCATTATGAGTGTCATTATTATCAAATACACCATCCAAATCTATAGGAGTTCTATAGGGCCTAAATTCCCAAAATGACTATTAAAAATATTGAATACCCTAAAATGATCAGTTATACTTTGTCCATTATGTTGAAGAATAGGGGCAGAATCAACTTTACCCTGTCCCAAAATTTTATTTAAGGAATTCCAAGTCTTTTAGGATTAACCCTGTAATTCCTTTGTTCATTTAAACAATCTTGCCCACTATTTGTTTGCGCTATTCTTCATTTTGTATTGCTTGACTGCTCTGGCAGTTACCTCTGGAATTGTATTCGCTTCTAGCCTTCCCTGGGCTCACCTGAAATAAGCCTTAGCTCAGTGTACCTTTCCTGTCACCACTATGTAAATAAATACATAAATTGCCCTGTTATCCTCTTTCAGTTTGCCTCATCCCTTCACACAAAATATCTTGAACTCAAAATTCAAGTATACTACATTTTCAGACTTGCTTGAGCCTCCTCTGGAAAAGGATGGGGCCTCCCCAGGAGGCTGGCCTCACCATTTGAGAAACCGATGGTCTAATTACTTCAACAGCCTTCTGTGTCGCACTCGTCAAATGCCTTGCCCTTGTCACCCAGTCAAAGAATACAATCAGGTTGGTCTGACAAGATCTCACTGCCACACACCCATGCTGCTTACTATCCTGGAGAACAGCCAAAAACAAAACAGTAGTGAGATATGCTGCAAAAGATTGCTTAAAGCAGTTTAGTAGTGAACAGAAACTTACTTTATTGAGAATACTGAAGGGAAGGGAACATTGTTTAACCAGGAGTAGCACACTAAGCCAAGCTTGTTTCCAGATGTGACCTGAGTGCACAAGGAAGTTAAGTGGCTTGTTTAGGATCACACAGTATGCACCTAGGCGGCTGTGGGATTCAAACCAGGTCTCCATATCTGCAGCTCAGAGCCTTAACCCACTCGCGCTATACTGCCTCCTAAGTTGCACTGTGTGGGGTCTCTGTCCTTTATATCCTCAAAAAGTAAGTTTTTGATCACTACAAAACTGCTTTAAGTCATGTTTTTGCATCATATGTAGCAGGCGGAATGGTTCCCTAACAATGTCAGGATAAGCCACATGGATCTGGTAGGACAGGCAGGAAGCTTACTCAGTGACCAAGATGCAAGAGGTGTATTTACCAGGGACAATAAAGACAAGATAACAGTTTCTACAACACTACAAGGTAAGGGAATAAACAACAAAACATTATGATCAGGACCAACAATTGGTCAAACTAAGAACTGGGGTTACCCCTTTAAATCAAAGTCCAACATGACCTCGCCAAGATGATAAAACAACTAACAAACCAAGCTTGGGCTTTCCTATGCCAGCTGATCAGCAGGTGGGCATTGACCCCAGAAAGAGCTTTTATGAAGAGGCCATAACAGGCAATCTCCAGGATGAACAAAACAGAAAAGGAACACTGCTAGCTGATCAGTGAAGAACTTGGCGATCCTCTGCGGTTCGAGCAAGAATCTGAAGACTTCTGGTTGGAAGATGGTTCCCTGGACGATCTGCAGCAATGACCACTGACAGGTCCCTAGCACCCAGGGCATCTCCCAAGAAGACTGCTGGTGATGTGACCTCTGGTGGCCTCAACAGAGCAACACAGGCACATGCACACTGACAGATGGCCAGAAAAATAAGAAAAAGGCATGCCGACATTAACTGTGGCCCTTCATGCTTGAGCCAGGGCAGCTCCTAAGCTGACTCACTACTGGATATGTCACTAGTGGCTCTCTACCACTTACCATCGCAGGACTGATGCTGAATACTTGCAGCAGAACTCGAGACAGGCTGGCATCACTGAAGGCAGTTCTGCCAGCAGATTGTGGAAGGGCCGGGACCTCCTGGGTCAGTGTCAAGTTCTGAAGAAGCTGGTCCAGGCAACAAAGGTGAAGCTGGATGTCGAGTGTAAGGACACAATCTGATCACACAATTCAGTAGCAAGCAATCAGTTTGCCCTTTTTTAGCAAGTACGGTTTATGAACAGGCAGGCAACGGCACAGTTCAGTTGGGGGTGCATTGAAGACCTGCACAGAACACCATGGACTACCCGTGCCCCAGACCACCTCTCTAACCTCATTGACATGTATAACTACCCCTACGTCTGAGAATACAGGGCTCTCACCCTAGTCCTGCCTCCCTCATGAATATCAATGAGGGCCTGCTAGGTGGAGGCTATGGGACTCAAACCCAGGCTCGCTGGATGCACCAAGCCCATTCACCATCAACCACTCCAACCCCAGGCTATACTGCCACCCCTAGACCCTTACAGCATGCCTCTCCCACCCTTGAGGCTTCTAAGTCGCGGCACCTCTTTTAACTGCAAAATAATAATAATTCAACAACAAAAAAAAATACCTGAGGGGCTTTTCCCAGTCCTGGAGCCTTTCTTTATATTGTTTTGGGCACTTGGCCCACTGCTTCCTGATCCCTCCCTCCTCCTGAGCTGTCAGCCCAACCAGGAGCCCACTGCACTCCCCTTGTCTTTACTAGGGCTGGCCTTTAACTTTCTCTGGGCACTTTGCTTGTTGCTCTTCGGTAACTTTTGGTCTCTGGCCCTTAAATTTTCCCCTTTCCCTTCCCCTGCCCAGTACCTATTGCGTGAGTAACAAAAGATTGGGCACTCAGTCCACTCACTGCCACAGCCTGGCACTCTAGCTCTGCTGGGAGGGGGTCTGGAAACCTGGCTGGGGAGTCATGCTCCCACCCACTCCTCTCTAGCCTGCATGGCTGCTGGTAGTGGAACTACAGGTCCAGGTTGCATTTTCCTCCTGGACCTATTACTTTGCAGCACAGCTTGGTCCAACTGCCCTTCTTCCCTACCGATTGGGACTTCTGCCCAGGGAAACAGGTTAGCCAGGAAGCCGACTCACCTGACTAACCCTGGGCTGCTGCACGCCCAGGATGCCGAGCAGAGGGAGCAATGCAGGAGGAGCCAGGGACCACTACAGGTATATCTACCACCCATGCTCTCTGCATTCTCCACCCTCCTAGCTCAGCTGAGAATCCCACTGTAGCCACTTCCGTCCCTTTTGTTGGGCAGGTGAGTTTCTGGCTTCTGGCCAGAGAATTGGGCACTTTTGGCCTGACAGGGAGGGTCTCCTGCTCCGATGCCCCTTCCCAGCACCAAACAGCATGAAAACAGACAAAGGGACTGGGAAGGGTTGGGTGGGACTACAGGCAAGGTGGGGATGGGATGGGGAACTGACTAGAATCAAAGAAAATGTCCATGTTAAGGGAGAAAGTACCCATTTCTTTGAAGTACCCTAACCCGGGGACTACACATATCTCACTAGTGCTCTTTTTTTTGTTTTTGGATGTTTGTCGTCAAGGCACAGGTCAGGAAGCATAGGAAAACCAGCAGCAGTTGTAGCATTCAACACAATTATTTATTTGCAGTTGCAGTAACATAAAAAAATAAACTTGTTCAGAATAACTATGTA